>JBAPLJ010001282.1:0-1270899 GCA_037832345.1 Rhizophora mangle | reverse complement strand
CTACAGTTTATGGTGAAGGAGAGTGTGGAGTAAAGTTTAAGAATTGGAATAACAATTAAATTAAAAATTTTAAAATTTAAGTAATTTAATTATTTTTTTAATTTTAATTAATAAATTTAATATTTAAATATATAATTAGTTAAAATTAAAAACTTGTAATCAATTTATAGTTTAATTAACATTAATTTTATTAATCTGGTTAATTAATCTAATTTAATTTTGAAAACATTAGAGTGGAAATAGAGGTGCCAAACTTTTTAATGGATGTGAGCTCTTACGAAAGATTAGACTGTTATCCCTACTGTAATTTTTATCCTGATTATTCTTCCACTCGATATCAGTGACTACTTACTAAGACCGACTTCTGTCCATGCTCAACGGGTGCAACTTGCAGTTAAGATCCTTCCTGTTTTTGCAATTGAGGACCAATCTCCATTTTGCCTATAAATATTAGAGTTTAATTTGTTTTGATATGTTTTATTAATTTGAATTTGAAAATCATTATATACACATAAAAAATACCTAATTTTACTTAATTATTGATATTAACTTAAATTAAATTAACATGACTATTATTGGAATATTAATTAATTACTGTTCTAGGTTAATTTCAACGTAGGAAACCCATATGCATGCCTCCCTTACCATTTCGGAGAAAGCCCACATAGAAACACTGTAGACATAAGATAGTCATTAAACTCAGCCACTGGGGTAAGATTTTTACAGGTACAACTAAAACATTGAGAGAGTTGAAGTCTTGCGTAGGCCATAGTTCACGGCTTGAAGTCGGTTGTTCATGTTGGAAACCATGTCTTTTATTATTGTTTATTGTGATCTAATAATTAAAAGCTTTGTTTATCTAATAAAAATTATGAATTATTATTATTATTATTATATATATTTAATTTTTTAATATTTTATTAATAATTAATAATTTTTATTAAATATTATATTTTTTATAAATTTAATATTATAATTTAATTTAAGGTTAGTATAATTCTTGTTAATGAAAAGAATATTATTTTTTATTTTTGATAAAAAAATAAATAATAATAATAATAAATAAAGTTTTGTTAAGATGGAGTTTCGATGGACGGTCACCGTGATGCGATAATGTGTCAATCATATGAAAAAGACGGGTAACAGTTAATTCGAGCAATCTTTAAGTGGTCACCAAATTTGGACGACATAACAAGAACATGATATGACATCGCGTCTTTAAGTTTCACATGTTAAAGATATTAAAAATTTTTAATTTTTAATTTTTTTGTGTACAAATATAATAATAGGATGTGTACGTTGCGTAACAGGAACCATAGATGGGTAGCACAAACTTTAAAACAGTGTAATGACCATCGTAATAATACACAAATATATTAAATTCGCTTAATTTTATTTTTATTACATTAATTTAATATTTTATTATATATTATATTATATTATATATATATTATCATGATTATTTTATTTTTTGATAATTTATTTAATATTATTATAATATTTATTATATATTATATTATATTTATTTTTTATATTATAATAAAAAATTATGTAATAAAGAGTTAATTTTTAATTAATTTTTATCTTATTTTTTATTTATTAAATAAAAAATATTTAATTTATTTTAATTTAATTATTAAAAAAATTATTAAAATATAATATTAATTATTATTATTAAATATTATCTACATAATCACTCATTAGTTTGTCAATTACGTGAAAATATAATTTTTAACATTTTTCACTATAACTTCTTAAAGTTTTTTACCCTCTCAATTACACTATTTTAAATTTCTTCGCTTGTGAAATGACAGAAAATAATTTTTTTCTGCCCCTCGTTGGAAGCTGCATGTACCGTCTTAGATTTTTATTTGGTGCATTGGAAAGCACATTCACCTTTTTTTTATTTATTTATTAATAATTAATAATTATTTTGATTTGATGTTTAAATATTAAAAAAATAAGAGAAAGTACAAATTTAAAGAAATTGCAAAGAATAGTTTACACTCAATCTATGTTTTCATGTGAATCCACAGATTTAAGGAAGAGAATGTAAATTCGAAAATACTGTAACTGATATTTTACATCTCAATTCACATTCTTATGGAAAATCTAGAAATTGTAGAAGTTTGAAAGGAATTAAAATCGAATTCCCAACATTTCCAAAGAAGTATGCCACTTTGGCCGCCGTGATGCTTGGAAAACATACATACACTAGATTCAAGATATGCACAAGGCATTGGAAAAATGGGGAAAAAGGCAATATCACTGACAAAAATAATGCTGGAGGAATCGATTCCTTTGCTTTTCTCAATTTCTTTATACTTCTTTTTTTCTTCTTCAACTTGCTTTTTTTTTTTTTTTCTTCTTTATTAACAACGTCAACCATAGGTACGAGCTTCCGAGCTACTTTTCGAGCTTCCAGATTTTGCTTTTTGAGTTTTGAAGAGACAAAAACAAAGATGGAAAGATGGCAACGAAAAGGTGGCCAGATTCGGTGGAGAACGAGCCAGCGAGGCGATCGAAGGATCACAAATTACAAAACAAATTGAATTTAGAGTCCCACAACGGGAACAGAGAGAAAACGCACAGAGGATGGCCAGAACGTAGATTCTGCAATTTAAAATATTATTTTTATTTTTTAATTTTAAGTTTTTTTCTCTTAAAAAATGGATGATGTGTGACAACTATAACATAATGTATAATAATCATTACATAATCTACAATTGAGTTATCTAACAGTACATTTCATATTTTGTTATAAATTGTACGCTGTGGGAACAGAAAGAAAATGCAAGAAGACAGGACGCGGATCTCACAATTTAAAAAATATATATTTTTTCATATTACTTTAAAAATTGATAATGTGAAACAATCATAACATAATATAATATGTAATAATTATTATATAATATACAATAAATTATAAAATAATATATTTTATATTCTATTATAAATTTTATTATATTTGTTACACATTTTAATAATCTTGTTGCATACTGTTAAATAATAAAGTTTAAGTTTTTAAAATTTAAAAAATCATTTAAAAAAAATTGAAACTCACACGACACATCACTTTATATTTTTTATTTAAATTATATATATATATATATATATTAATAAATACATATCATAAAACTTAAGCTGAAATCAAAATGGTAAGTAAAAGCAACAAAAGATCCAATCTATTTAGCTTCGGGTCAGGTTGTTATAGCTTGCAGTTTAATTGGGTTTCAGTCATTAAGGTTTTGTATGTCAAATTTGAATCTTTTGGACTTCATGTTATTTTGAGTCAAATATTTCAAGTTTTGAAATACACATAACAATGTTTGTTATCAATGCATTACAAAATTAATTAATAAGACAAATACTATAAATTAATGTGTATATTTATTTTACTAATTACATTGAATAATTTGATTTACAATTTGTTAAATATGATGTTATAGTAATTATATTTAATATATTTGTTTAGGTTTGTTGACAAAGTATTAATTAAAATGAAAAAAATAATTTATTTTAAAGTTGTATATATTTGAAAAAAATGAAAAATAATTTCATGACTTCTAAAAATTATCAAAAATAAATAGTAGTCTCATTAACATTATATTATCATTGTTTCCTTTTGGAAAATAAAAGGTGAGGTGAAAGACACAAAATGACAACATTTTATCTTATTCTTGATTCGTTGGCATTAGATTAAAGATGAATGCATGTTCCTTTTTCTCAAATTTACATCAAGAAAGCATGGTTATTTCTCTCAATTACTAATATCACTAGATTAATAAAGTTAGGCTTTTTCTCTCTATTTATAATATCAACATTATAATAATCTTAAAATATGACTTATTTTTGAGTGAAAGTAAGTTAAATAAGGAATAATGTTACTAAATAAAAAAATTATATAAAAAAAAAATATATTCATGTTGATATTGTATTCTAATTGTTGCTTTTAGACAAATAAAGGTGGAGAAAAAATTAATTTAGTTAATATGAAATAAGTAAATGAATCAATAAAATAAAATTACTAGTACATTATTAGTCCTAACAATCATTTGAAACTCTTTATAGAAGTTAATATATTTTGACAACGTAAGAAAATGATATTATAAATTTTATTTATTAAAGAAACACAAATTATTGGTTTAAATTTACTAATGAATGTATAATTTTTTTTTTAATTTATTAAAAAAATTATTAAATTATAAATTATATAATAATAAAAAAAATTATAAAAAAAATAATTACAATCTTTAGTCAATCTATTTTTAGTCTATTTACGAGATTATATCTATTTATTTATTTATAAAGAATCTCTAGTACCCATAAATTTAAATAATTAAATAATAATTTAAAGTATTAATATAAAAATAATTTTAAAAATATAATTTAAAATAAATTAAATATTATTTTTAAAATAAAATAATATATATTTTATAAATTATTTTTTTATCTAAATAACACATTATTAGTTAGAAATTAAAGATTTAATCAAATGACATGATAGGCCGATTGACTTTTCCACAACATAAGACAAAAAAAATATACAATAATAATAGTAATAATAATTGAGTTGTATTGGTATTGTATTACTCGATTAAGTCTGTTAGCCTTGAGAGTGTTATTAGCACAAATTATAAATCTAAAATAAAATAACAATTCTCATAAGCTCTTCTTAGAAAGAAAAATTCCCATAAGTTATTCTTTTTTTCTCCGTTATTCATCAAACCTGCCATTGGAGTTCCAAGTAACAAAATAAATTAGCTTAAAAAGATTCATAAAGCTTAATAATAATACATGTTCTTTTTCTTTTATATATATTTTCCCACATTTAATTTATTCATTAATATAACCCAAAATCTCCAATACAAAAGAAAATCAAAACACATTTTAATTTCATTTGGTTTTTTTAATAAACAATTATAAACCATTGCAGAGAAAGGCGTAAACCAAAAGCTCGTTGAGAGTACAAAATCAAAAAGAGAGGACGTTGAATTTGTGAGGTCGATACAGTATCGTTGAAACTCGGAGGAGCGCGCTCAGACGTCTCTTTCTAACCTCAGATCTCGAGTCCCTAGATTTCCAAATCCACCACCGAAGCGGTGCTTGTCATCTTTGTCTCTCCCATTATTATCTTCTGTTGGTTCTGATGAGTCCATTTCAGCGTCATATCCATCTCCGCTTCCAACTCCTCCAGCTCCAATGGCGGTCAAGCTAGTTGCCCTTCCCCCGCCACCTCCACCTCCGCCAAGGGGGACTAGACAGTGGACGGCAAGGGTCAGACGAGTCCCAAAGGTGGCAGAGTAGCGTTTGGTTAATTGCGTTCTAGGGTTTCTTTTTGTTTTCAAATTTATATAATTTAATTTTTCTTTTAATATCATTATTTAATTTAATTTATGTGAAATTTTGAATTTGAATTATCTAATACGCTTAAGTCCAATAAACTCAATTGAGTAACGTAACATTTATACCACTTATTCGTCTTTTTGTCTTATATACACATTATGTGAGGAGATTAGTACGTTATATCAAAATTTTTAACGAAATTTATTAATTTTAATTTATAGCGTGTTGTTTTTGATAAAAAGAGCATAAAAAAAGTAATTATACTTTAAAAACAACGTTAGATTTATTACAATATACAAAATTACAAGTATTTTTGTATATAAACTTTAATTTAAAAGGCAATAGTTATTTAAATTAAAAATTAAATAAAATAATTTTAAATTAAAAATAAAAAATTCAAAAAAAAATATTTATTTATTAAAGTTAATTATAACTATAAGATCGATTCCAATAGTTACAACTTCGGGGGGGGGGGTAGCTATTTCTGATGTTTACGGATTTTAGATTCGGATAATTTGGATTAATAATGGATCATTCATTTGTCTTGTTCAAATCTGGCATATTATTCACAGAGAGGACGAGTGTTATTTAATCAGAGGATAATTGGGAAGGAGTCTCGATT
This sequence comes from Rhizophora mangle, assembly GCA_037832345.1. NCBI lineage: Eukaryota > Viridiplantae > Streptophyta > Magnoliopsida > Malpighiales > Rhizophoraceae > Rhizophora > Rhizophora mangle. The sequence continues at coordinate 1,264,931 of JBAPLJ010001282.1, read as the reverse complement.
TCGAATGGGTAGGTACTTTGGTGGGATCAGTGGAAGTCAGCTTTTTGCTGCTTTATAATCGCAGGGTCACGATCCAACCGAGAAAAAATTGAATGATGCGGTAGATCGCAGAACAAAGCCCAATGTGGTAAACTCTGGCCGGGCCATGGATGCATCGAAAACTGAGCCCCTCACGTGTTGCGGTTTTACTTTCTGAGAGAGGACTTGTTGTCTTTTGTGTACATACAAACGGATAGGTTAAAACTTTTTGAGAGGGGATTTTTGTCTTTGTGTACATACAAATGTATAGGTTAAAGACTTCTGAGGCCTTAAAAAAATAAAAAGGGAACAAACTCTATAAAAAGTTAAGAAAGACACTTAGCTTTTTCAACCCTCCAAAGTCCCTAACCCAGCCAAGCCAGCCTCGCTAGGGGGGCACTGTTTACCCAATGCTTGCCTGCATCCTAATTTTACCCCCCCCCCTTCAGATTTTTTCTTAGTTTGCCTCGTAACATGTGTTAGTCGCTTTTACCTTTTTCCAAAACCCTGCCTGCCTGGGGTTGCAGTCTCTTGTCCATTTCTCTCATTTAATGTACAGTCATTGACGCTTTTACACCCCCCCAATCTCATTACCATTGAACAATGGCCCTCCTCACCATCCCAAGGAGAAGAAGGCAAGAACCCCATCCCCATGTATGTGTGTCGAAGTCAAACGAACTAAATCATTTGTCATTGCCAAGGGATGGAATCTAATCGCTTTTTTTTTTTTTTTTTTGGGTACTCCCAATTTTTCCTTCCCTTTAAGTTAAATAGTTTTCTTTGACTTGGTCACGGTGTCCAAAAAATTAAGAAAAGAAAAAAAGAGCTACCCGTTTTTGACCTTGTCTTGTATGCCGGGGTCCGAAATTCTTACCTTCAAAGTTCAAGCATTAATCTCTATTTTGGTTGCCCTTTTTCCTAAAGTTTTGCCAACAGTGGCAGCGTGTCGCTTTTGGTAGTGAATTTATACACACTATTCCGATATTAAGAGTATTTGCGCCACTGCCATAATATAAAATTCATGTCATATGTACGTTTTTTTTCTTTAATTTTTTTTATTTATCATTTTTCATAGAAATACCTTAAGCGACCATCTTCACTTTGAATTGTAAAATACCTGAAGTCTCATCCGAGCATAAATGGAATGAGAGTCCATCCAATTTATTTATTGTTTTCACTTTAGTTACTTACATCCCTTGTATCAAACTAGCTTGTCACCCGGAGGTCCTCAGAGATTCTGATTCCAAGTCCTCTCATATCATTTTTTTTTTTTCAAAGAAATAAAAATATCTTAAGCTTGCTGGCATGAAGCTAGAAAATTCTACCTGTGTTAGTCTCAACACTCACGAGTCCACTTTTGACAAAAATGATTAATTTGGAAAAAATTGTAACACTTAAACCTACCTAATAAAGGTACCAAAAAAAAAAAAAAAAAGGACCTACACTACACTACAGATAAGACCTGATGTGCAGCTATAGCTATCTTCTTCAAGAGTAAGACCCACGACTCATGTTGTCAAATACGCGTACCCCGGCAATTATAATAACTACGTGGCCTCCAGTTAAAATCATTCTGTCGCTATAATTATAGTAGTAAACTAACTTGCGCAAATGGAATCCTTTTGCTATAAATTGAACGAAGCAAAGCCAAATTGAGATATGAGACGGATTTTCCAAATGTAGAGTGGTTGCCTCCTTTTGTGGGTGGGAGTTGTATTTTTGAATGTGACATTTCCCAATCACTACAACCCGTGTATCACTAGAATGAGCTCATTAGTTGATTTGCAAAATCTGAGCTCACTTCTTGTTCCAAGAAAACCAAAAAAAAAAAAAAAAGAATGAGCACAACAATGAATCAAATTTATACAATCGGACCATCTTAATTGATTTAATATTCTCAGTGCTCAACGTAAGTAGCCTTGAAATTGATTATCAAAGACCGAAAAAGGGAAGAAAAAGGAACAAAACCCACAAATTAAAAGGAAAGGAGAAGATCAATGCAAGTCCTTGTAGTTTTCGCAATAATCTTTCACCCCAGTTCAACATTGCTCTTTAGATTCCTTAGATTGGACATCTTATACTTTCCAAGGATAGAGTTTAATCTTTAGTAGCTAAAACTAAGATTCTAAAGATTCTACCATTAGCACCAATGAATTCAAAAAATTTTATTAGTGGGGGCAACATATACCGACATATATTTAGTAAAAGGCATGTATTTGTCAAAAAAATAAAAAATAAAAAATAAAAAAATGCTAAGTATATTATGGTGCACCCATATGAACATAAAAATTTCACTAAGAAGAAATTATAGTAAATGTTAAATTTAAAAAATGCTAAACCAAAGTTGCTGAAAAAACTTGTTAATTATATAAATGCATGGAAGATTTATTTTGTGATATTTGATTGAAAAGGTGCATAAATAAGAATTTATAGAAAATAAGTAAAAAAGGACCGCATCACACAATACAATGTGTCCATTGGTAAACAAGAATTCAATTAGACCGTCATTAAAGGTATTTGTATCAGTGATTGATTTAATGTAATTTCCTGGTACAAATTATCAAAAATCAAGGCGTATCCATAAAGTGGTTTAACCAAAATAATTACGGCCCATCACTCTTATATACCATTTTTTTTTTTTTTTTTTACCCTGAATTTTAACTGGGCATTTTGACCAGATAAAGACAGCACATGGCATCGACTACGGAGTACGTGCAAACGTTCCATCTACTTTTAACATTTTATCCTTCTCAACAGGTTCCATTTGTTGCTAAGTAAAAAAAAAGCACTATATATTTTCCAAAAACAAGAGGTAAGATCAGGTAACTATTACTGCTAGTTCCCAACGTCCCAATGCTTAATTTAATTAAGAACATGGAAACAGGTTTTTATCCAATAAACGCCATTAATTATCCGTGTCATTTTCTTGTCCTGCACAACCCGTGATTAATTAGTAAGCCCAATAAAACTTAAAAAATAAAAATAAAAACCAGAGAAAAAGACACATAGATTTGTGTTGACTGCATGAAGACCGACATATATGCCCGTGGAGTGACTAAGTAGACACCCTTTTTGGCAATTAATTAATTAATGAAATTAGACAAGACAGAAGAGAAGAGGGACATTGTGGGCGAGAAAATTGAAGTTGTTAAATAGTAAAAAAAAAAAAAAAAAAAAAAAAAAAATCAAATTTATGAAAATTGAAGCACATGCATTTGGGGAAGTGACATTAGGACCAGCAGCAAAGTATAATTAACTCGGTAGGGGACAAGAGATGATTCTCGTAATGGTCGTTGATCAGAGTGTGAATCTAAAAGAGGTTAAACAGGCACCGACGAACTAAGACTAACAACCCCCATCTTCTCCAACATGCCACTTCTAGCCTAGCTGCTCAGTTTGCTTTGCTCAAAACCTTGTCAGCACCACCCCAACATTTTAATTAATTACATCCCTCTCTGTCTCGCGTTCTTTGTATAGTATTAGTATCCAACTAGAGCTTAAGAATAGTCAATTACGATCCCACGTTGGCATCCTGAACAAAAGTATATAACGAAGAAGGTCATTTAAAAATAGCCTCTCCTCCGGTTAGCATTTAGCAAGCGATTAACAGAACCCCTCGTCACCCCCGCAGTAGCATCCCCCTCCTTTTGCTTTATTTTTCTGGGTTATGAAGAAGACTCGGAAGCCTCCAAAGGCATAGGCCACGCCCTGTTTATTAATTAATTATAGACAGAAAAGAGCAGAAAAGGAGAGAGAGATAGAGAGAGAGAGAGAGGTAGGTTTGTCATCAATTGTCATGGGAAGGCGTGTGCCGGGTTGGATGAGAGAGAGTTGTGATGTGTTGTGTTGTGTTGTGGGTTAAAGCACATTGAAGTGTGGAAGGATGTTAGAATCCCAACATTTTCTGCTTAATTAGCTTCTGTCCCAATCCTCACGCCATTTTCTGCTTTGGTTGCTCTCTATTCTTCTCCATCTATTTGTAATTACTTATCATTAGCTGCTTGCTAGCTAGCTAGCGCCTCCACCTTCCATTTAATTATTTTTAGCTATTGTTATCTCCTCATCCTCCTCAAATTGGAATGAGGACGATATACCAAAGTCTAGCTACCCTTGCATTCGCATTTGCTCGCCTGTCCTAATCTGCTTCGCCACACTGATGTAACTGGCAATGACGGCAAAAGCCCGTTGACAAGCGCTTCCCTCGGCAACGGCAACGGCAACGTCAACGTTACTGCCCTCGATTCCGCCCGGCAACGATAAAAACAACCGCCAACGAAGACCCGTAATAGTGATAGACGGGAGGACTAGCGGTGAGAACAAGATGGTGAGGAAGAGAATGGCTTCTGAAATGATGGAACTGCAGAGCATCCAAAATCAAAGGTGCTCGCGGCCGAGCAGGTTCGGTGGTGGCGCCGCCATTGATGCGCTCTCGGAGACGGAGGGCAATGTCAATGTTAATGTTAACGTAATTGGTTGTTGCTCAACTTTAGGCAGCAGTATCAGCCCCGAAAGCCCAAGCCCAAACCAAAACCAAAACCAAAACCCATATCCTGTTCCAGTGCTCAACTACTCCACTATGACTATGACGACCATGCTGCCTCCTTCTTCTATGACCTTGACCTCTATGACGTCTGGCGGGTCATCCATGTCTGGCTCTGGATTGTTATCCACCTCTACCCCTACGGCAATCAACTTTACTAATTGTCATGACATCCATCTCTTATCACCAACACCCCAGCAGGCCCAGCCGCCGCCAGCCGTCTGTGGGTTCTCCGGCCTTCCCTTGTTCCATCCACCCGAAAGTGAGATAATAAGGAACCGTACAACCCCCTCTATCAGTTCCCCAGCAGCTATTCCTTCCAGTTCCATGGAAGACAATAACTCGGCTACAGCTTGGATTGACGGCATCATAAAAGACCTCATCCACAGCAGCTCCAGCGTCGTCTCCATTCCTCAGTTAATCCAGAATGTGAGGGAGATTATCTATCCTTGCAATCCAGGACTCGGCTCCATCCTTGAGTTCAGGCTCCGAGCTCTAACGGATCCAATACCTCCCAGTTATCCTCCTCCAGTAGTAGATAGAAGAAGGAAGGAAGCAGTGCTAGGAGTACCGCTGCCTCATCATCATCATCTAAAGCACTATAATCAAGGACATGGGCAAGGGCAAGGGCAAGGGCAAGGGCAAAGCTCTTCTTCCGGTGGCCTTACCCTCAATCTTGAAAATGTCCCTGGTTGTATATCCTTACCAGGATCTGCTGCTGCCGTTGCTCTCACTTCCCCCAACCCACACATCCTTAACCACTACTCCACCAGTGGCAGATCAATCACAATACCTCCAGTTTCTCAAGAGAACAACCAACAATTTGTCCATCTTATTCACGATCAACAAGAAGAACAAGAAGAAGAAGGAATCCCATCTTCTAATTTGGCTGCACTTGCACCGCCTCTTGGTCAAGGGCATCCGCAGCTGCCAGAGCAGGAAAAATCTTCATCCAATGAAACAGAACAAGGAGCCGCCGCTGGAGGCACAGGCTCAGTAGCTGCTTCTGGTAATACTACTACCATTGATACGAGCAGAGAAAAAAGGGAAGAGATGCAACAGCAGAAGAGAGATGAAGAAGGCTTGCATCTCCTAACTTTACTCCTCCAGTGCGCGGAGGCCGTCTCCTCCGACAACCTCGAGGAAGCCAACAGGTTGCTACTTGAAATCTCCGAGCTCTCCACGCCTTTCGGAACATCAGCTCAAAGAGTGGCAGCGTACTTCTCAGAGGCAATGTCCGCAAGACTGGTCAACTCGTGTCTGGGAATCTATGCGACGCTGCCATCATCATCGGTGCCCCTCAGCCACGGCCAAAAGATGGCCTCCGCCTTTCAGGTGTTCAACGGAATCAGCCCCTTTGTCAAGTTCTCGCATTTCACTGCAAATCAAGCCATTCAGGAAGCCTTCGAGAGGGAAGAGAGGGTGCACATAATAGATCTGGACATCATGCAAGGGTTGCAGTGGCCGGGGCTCTTTCACATCCTGGCCTCGAGGCCCGGAGGACCCCCATTAGTACGTCTCACCGGGCTTGGCACCTCCATTGAGGCTCTGGAGGCCACCGGCAAGCGATTGTCCGACTTCGCCCAAAAGCTGGGCCTTCCCTTCGAGTTCCTCCCCGTGGCTGACAAAGTTGGGAACTTGGAGCCGGAGAGGCTCAATATAAGCAAGAGAGAGGCCGTCGCCGTCCATTGGCTGCAACACTCTCTCTATGATGTTACTGGTTCCGACACCAATACCCTCTGGCTGTTGCAAAGGTCCGTTCATGAACGCGCTTTCCAATACCTAGTTAATAAATAGTATATAAAGCTGATAGCCATAGTCTTTTGAGTTTTGAGATACTGCATGCAATGTGTACACACGATCCCATGAATAAAGTCAACAATCTCATCTTTTCTAGCTTTTTCTAGCTTTTCCTTTCCTTTCCTTGCGCATCTATTGGTTTGGGTTGTTTATATATATATATATACTAATATTATTATATAATATTAACATGTTGCACTTGCAGATTGGCACCCAAAGTGGTGACGGTGGTAGAACAGGACTTGAGCCACACGGGATCCTTCTTGGGGAGGTTCGTGGAAGCCATACACTACTACTCGGCGCTGTTTGATTCTTTGGGAGCAAGCTACGGAGAGGAAAGCGAGGAGAGGCATGTTGTGGAGCAGCAGCTGCTGTCGAGAGAGATACGCAATGTGCTAGCCGTGGGAGGGCCTTCCAGGACCGGGGAGGTGAGGTTCCACAACTGGAGGGAGAAGCTGCAGCAGTCCGGCTTCAAGGGCGTGTCCCTTTCTGGGAACGCAGCCACGCAAGCGACTCTGTTGCTTGGAATGTTCCCCTCCCACGGCTACACCTTGGTTGAGGACAATGGCGCCCTCAAGCTTGGTTGGAAAGACCTTTGCTTGCTCACTGCATCTGCCTGGAGGCCTTTTCAATTTCCCGCCGACACCACCATCGCCGCCTGCACCATTGCTAGTTGCTTTGCTACTGCTGCCACCACCTAGCTAACTCCATCTTCCATAGCTCTACCTCAGGCTTGCTATACTTTTTAATGCTGCTGCTGCAGCATTGATCGATCATGATCATCCCTGCCCCAATGTCGGCCTTAATTTGGCAAGTCTTTCTTTCCGCACCACTGCTATAAATTTTGTCACCTCGCTTCATGCAATGAATTCAGAAAATTTTATTGTATTTTATTTTGTACTGGTTTAATTCTATTACGACAATAGTAACAATGTGTAGGAGGATCTCACTTTTCTTACACTCTTTCATTCGTTTTAGGATTTTTTTTTTCTTTATTTAACTTTTGTTCTTTTAGAGGGGCTCATGCTAGATCTATTTCAAGAAAGGGAATCTTTGTGTTATCCAATTTATTTGAGTTGAGTTTGGTTTTTGGTTAGAAGATACAACCAGAAAGCATCTAGAACGTGGGTTTTATTGAATTTAAAAATAATAATAATAATTTTTTGACTTTTAAAATTTTAGTTTTTCAACCAAAATTAGTATATTTGTAACCATAAGGCTAAAATATGTAATAAATAAGAGAATTTTTTAATACAAAAAGTATCAAATACATTATTTGCGTTTTTGTTTTTGGTTTTGGTTGTGTATATTTGTACATTTACTAACTTCTTTTTTAAAAAAATTTCAATGACAGCTACATGCTTTCTCGTTTAAGTTAGTCGTTGGGGGGGGGGGGGGGGGGAATCCAATCCAACCTTTTCTTAAATATCCACTATAATGTGAGGTTATATTTGGGTGCTGTGCACTTTCTATGATGTTTTTGGATTTATCAATTTTTTCTTCACTAAGCGATAACAGACTAATTAGTGGCTAGTATGCAATTAAAACATTTTTTGATTGGTTGCGTTCCAATTTGCCCCTGGCGAGGTTCCGCGAAGACGATAAGAATGGCAATCGCTTCGTACAAAATGGTTGAAAGTACTTAAAAATTGCGGCCGAAAGGATGCTTTGAATTAGTAACAAAATTTCTATTAGAAATTAATTCTTTAGGATTGACTTTCACGAAACGAAGACGACGTTTTTTTTTTTTTTTTTTTCGTGTGCCAACAAACGCACGTTCCTGTCAGTCTTTTATGATCGTTTTGGTTCGAATATTGCTGATTTTTATCAAACTCAATAAATATTAATATAAAATGGAATAGCTTCCTTTCCTAAATTGTAGACTCATTCTTATAATTTTTTGAATTTCGAATCTTGAAGATAAATATTTAAATTATTAACTACTTGAATAACTCTTTGGGACATAGTTTGATTATGACTAGTCCTTAGTTGGAATACCAATAAAAAGAAGTTTTGCTTTTTTTTTTTATTAACTAATAAATATTAAAAGGGGCTGGTTGCTACCGGAAATAATTTCTCCCTGTTTACGTGGGGCCATTATTTGCCGTCTATAGGCATGCTAGACCTGCCAAATCAACGAAGTCCATCGTCAAACAAAGCCATCGACAATTATCGATTGGTCTATGAATAATTTGCGTTTACCATCTGAGGTCGTAACTTAATGATAATTTGATGTGTATTTTTTATTATTTTATTGAATTGAATCTAAATTTTTTTATTGATTACTTGTCATCAAATAATAAAAAATAAATAAATAATTTGTACTTTTTTGCAGCTTATGTTAAAACAATATTTAACAAGATACGAGAGTCTCAAGTGATTATTTGATGTAAGATTTTAATAATAATTTAACTTATTTTTCATTGATTTATATTCATATTCTTGTAAATGTGTCTCTCTATACATAAAAGGAAATTTATTATAATACGCACTAGATTCAATATGCGATATGCGATAATGAGATGTAAAGAAAACTTGTTTGGAGCCATTATCGTCTAGATGCCGAATTCTCCTCACAAAACAAAATCGAGTCAAAATCCCTAACTAAGCCTGCATAAAATATGACAAAACACCTCTGCAATGTCCTTTTGATTTTGTGCCATTAAAAAGGAAAAAACTCACAATCGGTAAGTGTCGTATTACATGCTGATCTGTGGCACATTAGTCTACCATACGTCATTTTATATTTTATTAGAAGTACTCAATGCAAATAGGTGAAAGTTGCAATTTATACATACCAGCTAGCTACTGACCAGTCCTGATGAACGAACAATTTGATAATTGATGTTACTAAAAGAGATCCACGTTATAGATCCAGTTTACAAGAATAAAAAACGCGATAACAAAAAATTGGCCCGCCAATTTTCTCATCATAAAATAGATCCACGTTATAGGGAGCCTGAAAAAGAATCACTCTTAAGGATACAGAACCAATTGCTTTCTCAATGATGATTTACATGATTAATGGCTACCTATTCTGCTTGAAATAAAGCATGAGGCGCACCTATATACAGAATTATTGTCAAGAATTCCAATCCCCTCGCACAATCCATCCAAATGGCAGAGAACGTAGCTCTTCGTATCATTCTCTGCCTTTCCCAATAAATCACGGTTCCTACTCCCAATCTTCCCGGCCTAGTAACTGTAGCTGCCCCAAGTGTCTTCATCCACTTCAGTTTCAGAAGAAAACATACGAAATAGTCTATTCCTCCTCTTTACCAAAAAATTGGAGGCTATACTTTGTTACAACCCAAAACCCATCGAGAAATAAAGCTCGTACCAAAAATTCTGAGCACTGAAGAAATAAGTCTCCGCACTCATAAGTGTCTTGAGCCTTAAATTCTCCGTGAATTGGTAGAGCAGCAAATCTGATTCACAGCTCGTTACGGATTTACCTTGCATTCACTCAAGCGTTGATCTTCTTGGTTCAGAAACCTCTTCCAATAATGCTTATATTTTGGAATGCCCAGCTCAAGCCAAGGCTTCATGTTTCCATTGTAGTGCAAAACTGCAGCATTCTTGATGACTCTGTCATCAAGACCATAGTCATGACCCAGTCCTGACACAGCCCACACATCATCAAGGGCATAAATTAAGTCCTGAAAGGTAAGCAAGGTGGCGGCCAATGCAATCGCTTCAATTTGTCCTCCTCTCTTGCTAATCTGATCCCATGGAAAATCAAAATGAGTCACAATCACGAACAATTTATTTTGGCTAAAGCTATTGTATGAAATGGTGGAAGCAACATATCTAAAAGGCAGGTCAATTTAGTTCATTCTTTTTTCATAGGTAGCAGCTTTTCCATACAAGATAATTACTGTTGAAAAACTGCTTATTCCAAGCACAACAGCACGTAACATATCCTTTTTAAAATTTCACTTACCTCTTTTTCCAGTTTCCAGTATGTTTCAGTAAGGGCTAGCTCTCTCCATTGAGCCAGATCAATCACATTTATTCCAGACATCCAAGCACAAGAAGTTCTGCTATATCTATTTCCAGCCATTAAAACATTTAGCTGGCTCAACCGAACAGAACATAATTGCAGGGCACCATTTACTTTCCCTCCCATGTCCAGGGTCCACAAGTTGGACAAGTCTTTCTGGACAACAACATCATCATCTAAAACCACGACTCTATTCAAGTTGTGCAATATATAAGGAAGCAGAAAATGAGCACGTGAAAAAACAGACACATATTCTGTTTTATAATTGGTTGCAGAAGGACCATCAACACCATAAAAAGAAACTCGGAACTCTACAGGCAAGGAAATGCTTAACAAAGCCGCCTTATCTTGAATCTTCAGGTTAAGATTTTCAAGATTCAACACTTCAACTGTCGCTTTGTTGTATGTATTTCTCAAAAACCATAGTCTCATTGCGAAGTAATTCTGGTGATCAGTCAGCACGTGAAATACCAGGTTTTCACTATCCTGAAACATGCAAGATAACCAATTCATATAGTTGCAAAAATTTTATAAACAACTAGGAAAATGGTGTAAGGGAGAACGTACTCTCGCATGAGCAACAGTTGAGTTTATTACAACAGAAGATGCAAGAACATTATTGGAGAATATGACATAATGCTGCAATGTGGGATCCAAGTATTTCTCAGAGATAGAAAGCTCCATATCTTTCAAAGAAGACAGAAAGTATTCCATGGTGAGTTTCATAGACAGACAATGGAGACTCTTTGGCATGGTCTGGACTGCAACTTGGTAGAGGAAAGAACTCCGCTTCATGTGAAAGCCAGCTTCTTCGTCAGTCATATCATATATTTGTCTCAATTTCTTGTCAACATTATTACAGTCCACAGGGAATGATTTAGCTCTGCCTATTACAGCTTCCATTTTCTGTAGTTTCATCTCAATTCTGATGAAATACAAAACTGTGGTTAGTACAATGTGCAAGCAGCTTTGACAATGATGCACAAAAAGAGGGAACAGTGGCCAAACAAAAAGGCCATCAAGCCATGTGTGAAGCCCTACCAAGGGCAATTAAGCTGCTTAAGTAATTTATGTACTTGAGATCCTCAGGAAACAGTTATTGCAGTTTTGCCTACATATAATTTTGTAGCTTTACCTTTGATTTCAGAACTTCTATTATTTTGACAGGTAGGAGGAGAATGGGGAATGCTAAAAACATCCTTGACAGTCCTTATTGCATCAGCTGACATATAACTAAAGCTTAAGGTGGCTGATTTAGAGGCATTCTGCAAAGACTACAAATCAAAAGATAGCCGGTGCAGAATAGCAATAAAATAAAAGTAGGAGAACAGAGGGAAAAAGAAAAGATTAGAGCAAATAAGGGGGAATTAGAAGGAAAAAGAGGAAGAAAGGATTAAAATAGAATATATGGAAGCAAGGCAGAACCATTTAAGAAAGAGATGGCAAAGAAAATGCCAATAATTATGTATAACAAAAAGGCTTAGTAATTAGCACATACAAAGAAATCCCCAACTCTAGAAATTGCAACTTAGAACTCGAGCAAATACTAACACAAGTAAAGCACTAAAGCATATCCTTAATTGATGAAATCCCTATAGATGTCCCCTATCCTAAATTCTGATCACCCAACTCTGATATAAGGCAGCAACATGGGAAACAGTGGCAAGTGTGGAAAATGTAGCATAGACCCTAGCTGCTAATGATACTCAGGAAGGAAAAACACCACAATCAAGCAAACATGTGAGCAACAATTGGAGCTCAAAAAGGCATAATAGTAATCATTATTCAATGTGTGTACTGACCATGTGTGCACAAAGTCCATATCGTACAACAGCTCCATATTGCGCACTCAATACAACATTATGCTGTGGTTGAAATGTCACTGACGATGAAAATAGACACTAGGGTTTCAAAGTATCCTAGACTTATATAACTATCCAGGAGCCAAAGGTCAAGGAAGCCATCACATGTGCAATTGGTACAACTTCCTACCTAAGCTCAGTCCACAATGTAGCAACCAAAAAATTATCCCAACTTTTGTTGATTTTGTATAAGTGCAGCTGCTCCAAAAATTTGAAACTCATTTATGTGCCTAAATAAGCCCAAAAGTGAGCATTGGAAATAAAAACCTCTAATACATAAAGATTGATTTTTTCTTGGAGGGGGATAACTGTAATAAATCCTAGCTACAGTTGCTTTTTAGGAACTTAGAGCCAATATTTTTATATATTGAAGATAAGTTATAATAACTTTTCAGAAACAAAATGGTTTCTGCAGGCCACACAAATTCATGATATATTCATTTTTTTTTTGACCATCAATTGCACAGTACAAGTACAGCATAATTCCCACAAAACCAAGCTAATTCATGGCATCAAGAATATGCTGCATAGAGGGCTTATTTCTTTCATTTCTTTGCATCAACATGTACTGATTGGCTGTGCAAAGAGACAGTCCTGGATCATATGAAGGAAATCCCAGTGTGTAAGCATACATTTCAGTACCTCACCATAGCAGTTTCCTATTTCAATCTATGGCAAGACCAACTTGGGTCCTACAATTTAGAAAAAAAAAGGGGGAAAAAACCATTTCTGACTTGCATTGCATCAATATTAAGCATAAATTTGCATCAGGTAGACAGATACTAATTTTGGTTCCCCTAGAGATATATTGTAGGTGCACATAACACTCTTGCTAGACAGATTAGAACAATACACTTCCCTGTCCAGCAGTGCTTATCTGATAGTAAATACTTCTAATTCACAGGCAGAAATAATTTAGTAATAGTTAATATGCTTGTGACTATTTTGTAACAAAGCATGGCCCATAATTAATAGGTCACACTGCTAAAGTTAAAGACATCATAAGAACTCACAATTACTTACCCTGGTGAAAGATCAGTGTCCATTGTGTTCTCACTAAGCACACGCTCAAATTCTTGAATATTTTGTTTCAACTCACGGGTCAAGTCGTTTTGTGCTGGAAGCTTTGCAATGCTTGGATAATATGCTCTAGCCACAAAAAGCTGATCCTTAAGTTTCTTCACCATGTAATCCTTCATCTTTTCTCTATGTTCTTCACGCCAGAGGCAATAACTCCCAAATTTTAACTCACATAATCTTTCAACCCCCTCAACTCGACTTTTCATTGATTTATTCACTCCAATTTTAGGGCCAGCTCCAGTGTACTGCAAAGAATGTTCAAAGTGTTTCAAAGACTTTAGAAAACATGCAAAATGACAAACAATTTTTCATGATTGCTCAGATGCACGCATACATTTCTACTGAGAACTGGTTGCGGAACAGCTTCAGGTGGCACTGGAATATCTGTCAATTTTAGAAAGAATTACAAATCTTTAATAGGACAGAAACAACCACCTATACAATGTTGCAAGAACTCAAAAAGACCTTTCTTCTGTTCAAATTCTTCTGGTGTGCCTCTATCAATTTCTTTCCCCTCTGAATCATTTCGAAAATCTCCACGAGAATCCTGGGATGCAGAATAAAAACAGAATGGATTAAATGGGTTTTCTGAAAATCTAATTGCACATTCATTATCAAATAGGCAACAAATGCATCAACACCAAATTCCAAACTAGAATTGAAATTTGCAGATCACAGAACTTGAGATATGTATTATTTCAGCTACAAAGATATATTAATTCCATAAGTAGGTAGGGCACATCATGGAAGTATCTATCTTGAACCAGTTCAAAATGAACAAAGAAAATGCAAGAAGAAAAAATGAGATAAACATGTCACCATTTACAGTAAGATTGCCAAGATAAAATTCCCAGGGGGAGGGAGACCAGAAGCCAAAGCAGTTCCATTAAAATCTGTTGGAAAATTTTAATTACATCTTTGCTTCAACAATGCCATACCATAATTTTTTGTTCATTCCTCTAGCGATTATTTCCCACAAAACAACTTGATCGAACAAAATGACTCTCATTGACAAAAATGTCAACTTCTTATGTGCATGGAGACAACAATTGAATTTTTAGTTACTACTTCAATGTCCAATATGTGGTTTCAGACTTTCACTACTTCTGCATTCCTTTTACAGAAAAAAAAAAAAAAAAAAACATATTTAGAAGCCACAAGTTATCCGAAAATTCATTTACCACCAAAAATTGATTTTCAACATTGCCCAGAGAGGGAAACAAAAAAAAGTTAAGTAGCATAGCCAAATCCTTTCAGCACCCATGCCAAGAAGACCAATATAAGTTAATGGTCTCACTTAAATTGCTCCATCATCTCATTTCTGGACAGCATCAGCAATCCCAGAATATCAAAATATTTCGTATATCATATCAGATGTTACATGTATCTATATTCTATGAAGATTTATTGAAACTAAATGGAAAACAGGACCAAACATCAACATTAAGGATAATTAACACAATCTTATAATACACAACAAGATCACAATACAACATGCTTTGGTGAACCATAAAATTATATTCAACAATGTGTGCCATAATATGAGAAGAGTGTATTTGAAAATGAAGTAAAAGAGAGTAATAATTAGATCTTGTTTCTAAAACTTATAGTTGTGCAGACCCATGAAGTCCATGGTGAAACTTCCACCACCAATTTTCTTGCAGAAATGTGGACCATAGCCTTAGCCCCAAAAAAAAAAAAAAAAGACCATCAGTATCACCTGCTTCCAACTTCAAATCCCAACTTTCAACAGTTTAGACACAGAAAATGAAGGAAGTTCCCAAGTGCAATAAAAAATTATTGCCAGCATCCATATATCAACCTTTTGACCACTATTATAATTTAAATTTCCATAGCCCTAACTACTGATATCCAAAAGAAGCAGCACTACTCATAATGCTAGAACAGGATGCTTGTTAAAGAATCAGTAATGAGAGCATCAAGTCACCAACCTTTGGAAGTGTTTGTTGCAATTTGTTGATAAAGTCAATGTTATGTACAAGATTTGATGAATGCATCTACAAAAACAAAAACATTAGCTTAATAGATAAATACAAGAAAAAACTAGTCAGCATTACAATCAGTGAAAACAAGAAAATGCCATTCATGATTCATAGCAATAAATCTTACAAAAACAAGGGCAATCAAACAAACCATGGAATATTAAATGCACTCACAAGGCTGATTAGCCAACACATATGTTTGTAATAACAGTGTAGCCCTTCAACAAGCAACATTGAAAATGGACAAGAATCTCATTTCCTTTTGTCAGTTAGAGAAAAAGGCAGGAAAAAAGAAAAAAAAGAAAAACTAAACATTTCATTTGAAAACATGTGCTTTGAAACCGGCCATCCGCTGAGATAATTTCAATTCTTAGTGATTCAGAGTATTATTAACATTCTAAACATGACAGCATTCATCCATGATCATTCTGGTTCAATTCAATTATGCTTACAAAGATAGCCGGAGAAGCATGCTTGTACTCTATTGGTTAAAAAAAACGGAGAGAGAAAAGTTAAATACATACTGAAACTGAAGTAGTCGTACTTGGTCCATCAGAGAGATATCCTGCAGAAAAAAAAAATGCAAAATGCAAAGAAATGAGTAAGTGTTTTGAGAATAACAGATATAGAAACAGAGATTTCAAGTTCATCCAAATCGATCGTATCATTCTATTCAATTTCATTGTGGATCTGAAATGATATCTGTCTGTATATATATATATATAGATTAAGGCAAAGATTACGGAACAGATCTCAGTCGTAAGAAAGAGAGAAAGAAAGTAGGAATGTAGAAGAAATGGAAAAACTACCGGCAGAGTGGAAGCCTTTGTAAAGGCCGTGCAAGAATCCGAGGGGAACGAGCATGGAAAGGACGACGAGGAAAAGCACACCCGTCGCCAGACATCTCCACCGGCGTTTCCCCTGAAATGCCCCGCCGATGCCTCCTTTCATCTCTCTCCTCCGCCGCTCTTCCCCCTCTTTATTATTTCTACCATATATATATATATACACGTGTGCATATATAGATAAAATTAATCTCTTCAAATAAAACATTAAAGATATAGAAAAAATGCTGCTCTGCCAATCCTCTCTACAATTAAAGGATTTCGAAGTGTCAAAAGCAAATGTTACAACACCCATTTGATGATGATGAAGATGGACACATACTCTCCTTTTTTCTGTTTCATTTTATTATGATTTATTATTTTCTTGTTGCTTCCTACTTTGTTACCCTCACAAACTCAAAAACTCTCACTCTCTTCCTCTCCGTATATGGGTTCAAAACGAGCCATGACAATGCCCAGATTAAAAGACATTTTACCAAGAATGCCTCACCAGTAAAAATATCTTCCCTAACCACATATTAAAAAATTTTGTATTAATTTAAATTAATTGAGATTTTAGAGTAAGCATTGAGTGTGTTTTTTTTTTTTTAATCTTGTTAAACAAAATTTTACATTTCTTCCTAATATTTTATCATATTATATTTTTATGTATTTAATAATAATTTTTTATTAAATAATGTCACGTATATTACATGCTACGCTGTTGTATTCAGTAAAAAAAAAAAAAAAAAAAAGCATTATTTATACCTTGAAGAGGTTAGGCGTAAATTTTGACTAGTGAAAATTTAAATAAAAATAAAAATTTCTACTTTCAGTCAAATCATTCTATAAAAAGTTTAAAAAAACCTCTAAATTTAATGTTAAGTATAATTGCACTCGTCACTCAAATAAAAAAATTTAATAACTATAATAATAGCATGTATTAAGTTCTTGATTTTAAATTCAAGTTTAAAATTTTGAAAAAATATGTAAATCTCTAAGTTTTAATTATTCTTTTCTTTAATTCATAAATTAAGAAAAAAAAAAAAATTTTTTTAATTTTTTTTTTTATATTTTTTAAATACTCTAAATTTAATTTTTAACATTTTTTTTAAAATAAAATTATTATTAAACTTGCATTTAATTTTCTCTTGTTTCTTATAAAAAAAATTAATATACATATTTATCCACAATCTATCATATAACCTTAAATTCAACTTATAATTGTAAAAGTAGTGGTTTAGTAATATTTATAATTTTTAAGTAATAAATCTAGTTTTACTATTAAAATGACAAGACAATCTCATTATTTTTGTTTACATGATTAATTGAGATGGACACCTTGCTGATTTATAAATAAAACAAAATAGATAACTAAATGTTGTGTTGGATTGAGATTATATTGCATTTAACCTAATCCATTTAAAGCCAAAAAAGTTATTTTAAAAAATTTTATTTTGTATTATGTAATATATATATATATATATATATATATGGTTATAAATGTTTTGAGAGGGGCCCAAATTGGTGGAGAGAAGCACTAACAAGATCATCATTTGAGAACTATTTTAGAGACAAAAGGAAATTTGAGTTAAAAGTACTCTTTTAACAAGTATTTCTATTTAATTTAAGATATATTTTAGGTGAAACTAAGTTTTTTGATTTGTCAGATTAAGATAACTTAGGGCTTTTAAAAATAATAATTTATTATTTATATTGTTTTAAGTTTTTATGTTTTATGGTGTGAGTTGTTCTTATTTCTTTTTTAATTACAAATGATTTAGATTTAAGTTTCTAAGAGTTAAGCTTATTCTTGTTTGGATATGAAGATTTTTTTTTAAATATTATCTAACTTATATTATGACTTTAAAATTTCAAATTAAAAAAAATGAGACAAAATGCAAGGCTAAAAATAACAAAATAAATAAAAGCCATGCACTAGGAATTGGAATAAATACCATTAATGAGGGTCACAATAACTAATAGAAGAATTTGGAGAATTTGCATTACATTTGCACATCCATATAGATTTTTTTGATTGCTCTTGGAAATGTTGGGTTCATATAATCATAGATTTGTGTAAGACATTTTGCTTGTCTATTAATGCTTTTCTTTACTTGGTTCCTAATAAGAACTATTCATATTCAACTTTTACACATCAGTGATTTTTGTTATAAATATATCTTGCTTGTTGTTATATGAATTTATAGGGAGGTTATTATTCATGACCAAGTTAAAAGTTTAATATAATGCAACAGCTAAAAAAGTATTTGATAAATGATGGTTTATTCTCTTTTTTACTGATATAACCAAGTGGTTAAAAAATCTTTTGTCTTTGTAGGATGGGTTGGTTAGTTTTGATCGTTGGGTAAAGTTAGCTAACTCTAGCATAATTTGTTGTCTTGTTAAAGACACTTTAATCCAAGAGGTACTTTTCATATACATAACAAATTTCAAACAATCATATAATGTTGTATATCCTAGTAATTGGGTGATTATATAGTTAAAATTGACATGTACTTTAACACAAACTTAAAGAATAATGTTATAATCTCCTTGAAGAAACTATAAATGGATTAGATTTTCCTTCCTTATGTGAAGGAACTACATTACAATTTGAAAAAGTTGAACAAGCATAGCTAGATGAATAATGTAATGATGATGACAATGCATTTCTGGTTACTACTTGTAAAATGTATCATAATGGCTAAAGATTAAGCAATTCTAGTTAGTGCCATTTACTTATGTATCCTACATCTCACATGTCTTACTTTATTGTAGTAAGGTAAAGAAAAAACTTCAAACTTGGAATAATAAAGACTAATGTGAGTGGTGAAATCGGTAGTGGATCATTATGTTCCCAAAAAAGCCTAAGAACACAAATCCTTTGTAAGAATGGAGTATTAGCTCAGATTTATACATCTTAGAGCCAAAACAATCTAGAAAGAAGATTTTTAGGTTGTTGGTTTTGGAAGAAAGTCAATTGTAAATTTTTTAGAAGGTATGACTTAGATGTTTGTAAAGTATGTAAAGAGGTTATAAGGATGCTATAAAGAAAAAACAAGGAATTATAAGATAGATTTGCTTAGATGGGAGAGGGAAATACCTACTATTTGTTTCATATGAAGTATCTCGAAGAGGAATTATAGTCTAAAAAGATAGAAATGAATATGATAGGTGAGGCTTTGAGAATTGTATTATTTGAATATGCTAAAATGAAACTAAAATGTAAGAGATTGGTAAAAGAAAATGCAATCTTGAGGTATAACAAGAAATTTTGCATGTATCTCTATGTATTTTGCATGTTTGTTGTTGTTGTTAGCTTTAACTTGTTATTGATTGATAATGGAAATGGTAAAAACTTGTAATTGTTTTAGTGTTGTGTTTTTTTTAGTGAATAAAATTTTTTTATTCCTTTTAATTTGGATTGTAAGTGCCTCATTTATTGACTTAACATAAATTTTTAGTATGAGAGGATCTAACTTCATTTATTGGTAATGTTTAACTCAAGACTTAAAATTAGGATTCATATATGTTAATTGGGGCTTAGATTTAAGCTTGTCCATTTGAAATATAGCCATTTCTTCATCATTGGCAACTTTATTCATCATGACAAATGTTGGCTTTTCACATGCTAAAGCACTCAAAAATGGCATATAAACTATCACGTGAAATATAGCCACTTTAGCATCCATATAATTTTCATGGACTTTGAATTATCTTGTTTTCTTCTTCCATTTTCTTAAAAATAAAAGATATATATTTGTGCTTTAATTTCTTAAAGATGTGAAGGGGGGATAAGATTAGGATTTGAGTTAGAAAAGTTATCTCAAAAAGGAACAAGCATTACTTAGACCTCTAATCATTAATAGTGTTATGCACAACTTTATCAAAAAGGTGAAAACAAAAAGTGTAAGATTTGTTGCATCTTATTTACATTAACCTAATTTCATAAATATGGAATGAAATTTTTATTACCTAGAAAAGTAGAAAATCAAGATTTGTTATAACTTCATGTTTGATGAACTAATGCTTGTTTTTCTTTTTATTTGTTTATTTTGAAACAATATTAGAAATTTTGTTTATTTTATTTGTTTTTCTATTTCTTTGTTTATGCCTCCCATAAAAAGATAAGTTACGTTGTTTTGCCTTATTTTAGTGCATTTAATTAGTTTAACAGCAACTTGTAGCAAAGATATGTGCAAAAAAGGCTTGAGATGATCTTGCATGCATATATCTTTATATGTTTATATCCATTTACCTTGTTGTAATTATGGCAACGAGGAAATAAACTTCACATCTAAATTGGTAAATCAATACAACCACCTTTAAGCTAACAATATAATAATCTTAAACTATGACTTCAAGTTTTTAATTGCCATTCCTTGTATTTGTCTCTTGTGTTTGTTAAATTGTAGACAAACTACCTGATTGTGGTTTTTGAGAAACAATTGCCATAATATAACTAAAGCTAAAAACAATCGTCTTGGACTAATGTGAAGGTATTTGAAATGTCAAGTGAAATATATGTTAATACATAATTACAATGAATCAAATAAGAGGGAGGAAAGTACATTATTATTTATCCTTATATAGATATTGTTGTTCTCAGTTGAAGTCATAACTCCAAAACCCATCCTTATCTCTGCTACAACTTGTTTCTTCTACATTATAGGTGGTAGATTAGCCTTTATGTTCATGCTACTTGTGCTTCTCCTTTTAATTTTGGTGGCAAATTTGTTTGATTCATGTGTTATTCTTAAGGTATAATTACTATTGTAGTATTGGTCTTTTTTGGTCTCCCTCTTTTCTTGCCCTATACACTTAAACAAATAGTAATAGTCCTAGTTTTTAGGAATCAAACAATTGTTGCATCTATTTGATCTCACTTTAGTTACATTAGGCCTTATTGGATTTTCAATGCCTTGCTCTCCCTTTTGTTTGCTAGGTTATGCTTCTAGTGTAACATAATTTTCCTTTCTTAGTTTACCATTCTTTCTTGCCTACTCCAAATAATAAGAATAGTAATAATAACAATTAAAGACAATGAATAATAATAATGCTATAATGTGAATAAACTTTATAAAAGAGATATAAGGTTTTGCTTACACTTATTCATGGTCCTATAGTAGACATTGGCAAATCAACATGATAACAACTTTTTTTATTATGACCAAATTAATGGCATTATTGGCATTACATCTTAACTTTTGCATTTGTTATCTTTCCATGTCTTTTGTGAGACTTGTCCTTGTCCTTTCTCCTTTCTCTTTGACTTTCTTGGTCTATCGGGCATTTACTTGAATGGTGAAGGTAGTATCTTGTTGTTTATAACCATAAGCCACGTCTTACACCCTTTTAATGGCTTAATATCTTTACCATATGCCTCTAGATAAGTAGTTTGTTTGTAACATTCATCAATATATTCATCCAAGTTTTCTCTTTGATAATTGATACATGCCACAACATGTATATATAAGATAACAATCAAGTCCCACACTTTGCAATGACAATTATATGATATAAGATCCATCATAAATCTATCATCATAACATAAGACCTCAAATCTCAATGTACCATTTGATTTCACACTACATATCTTTAACTGAAATTTAATTTTCTCTAACTTTTTCCTTATATGAGGACATATTACTTCTTTTTGATTGTTTCATCACCTTTTTCTTCTCCCTAATCCTTTACATCAATGCCACCCTTATATCCTTAAGCATGTTAATAATGCCTTTTCACTTTACATCCACAATATACCCATTGAAACACTTTGATATGTTATTGTCGACCATATCACACTTTAGCCAAGTATTTATAAAAGCTTTAACAAATTTATGCACTTCCCTGTTGGTGAAATCAGCATAAGCTATTGGGCTTAACTCTTTCTTTTCCTCCATGGCAATCTTGAATTCATACTTAGTTATGCTTCTTATTGCTTTCCAAAAGCACTTATCTAAAGTATGTCTCTTGAATTTCTTATTTTAATTAACATATATATGCCTCGCATGATTTCAATGCTTAACAAGTAGTAGCCTAGTTGTGATAGAATCACACAAACCAAAAATTGTATTATATAGTATCAAAACATATAATAAGTGAAATTAGTTAGCATATATACATCCAAAAAATATATAATAAATAAAACAATAATACATGTACCTTTTGTTTCTTACTTATAATAGTCCAACCAAGTCCATTATTAATCTCAAGATGGTCTACAAAATGATTTAAAAACCAACTCTAATTCTCTCTATTCTCCTTTATGACAATAACCGATGCAATTGGATACATTTGGTTAGTACCATCCTTTCCAATTACACTCAGTAAGGCTTCACTCACAATAGTTTTCCAAAAATAATCATTCAGCCTTATAACTCTCTTATACCTTACTAAAAAACCAGATTTCAAATCATTAAAACCAATGTAGCATTTAAATAATACATGTTGTTCTTCTATTGGGTCATTATTTAGCTTAAACAAGTTACCAAGATTTTTTGACTTTAGTTTAGCCTTATATGACATTAGTTTGTTATAATGTTCTTCTATGGAGTCCCTTATCATATGTATAGTTTTCTTTTTGGCTTTACAACACTACATTTTATTTACTGTCAAGGCAAACCTTTCTTGTAGATCCTTTTGTATCTCCTTCACACTTTAACTAGGTTTCTTTTCAAACTTGTGAACATACTTGTTAACTAACCGAGTTTTAATTGCTAGTTTATTTCTCATTACACGATGGCATGTATGATATCAAAAACTACCTTTATCAGGAAGGTCATCTCTCTTATTCCCTTAATTGTATATACTTTCCATGCATATCCATCTATATTAGTTACCTCTATTCTCTAATTACAAGTCCTTTTCTAATTGATAACATACTCATTGATAATTGCATATCTCTGTGTATTTTCTTTGAATTAAGTTATACCATTAAATTTTATCTTTTTTATAAATTATAAATTCTTATGGTCACAATTAAGTTTGTATGCATTATAGTTTTTCCTTCTTCCCTCTTTGATATGAATATCCATATCATTCTCATCATTACTAACTAGTATTTCAACATCACCATTGGAGTCATCATGCTTAGTATGTCATTCACCATGATAAAAAATCTCCTTAGTATCACTCATAAACATATTGGCAATCCCTTTTGCCACATGAACTTGTGGTTGTGGTTCTAGAAAAGTCTTATAACTAGATCCTCTAACATTCTTTAATCCTTTCATATTTTTCTTCACATTAACATACTCTTCATCATCAGTCATTAACTCATTGTCATTGAGCTTGTCATTAATGTTACTCTCATTATCAAGGATATAATCAAAATTTTGTTCTTTTAAACTAACATCCTTTTTTACACCATATAGTATATCACCACCATATTATTTAGTCTCCTTAGTTTATTGTTCATGGCCTTTATTAACTTTGGTAGCCATAGCACATTCCTATTGATGATGCTCATTATGCCCATTTTTATTAAAATGTTCTTCATGTCTAATAGCCTCAGTTTGAGGACACTCAACATTATGCTCTAGACTACTTGGCATTTGCGTAATTGATTAGGTGATAACCCAATCTATAACTTCATCTTCCTCATTAACTTCATTATCTAAATTCCTAACACTAGCACATTCAATATCATTCTCATCCATATCTTCATATTGCTTTTTTACTCAACATCACCTACAAACTATATATCCTTAACAACTGTGGCTTCATTAACCCCATATAAAACATACAAGTTGATAATATGCTTGCTTATCAGCCATTAGTCCACTATTTTTAGCAACGACCTATCACTTATCTTACTTAGTGGTTTTATCAGCTTAAATGATTAGTTTAAGAGTTTATACATGTAGCTAACTATATTTTTATATCCATGCCTTTGAACCAATCTTTCTATCCTAAGCATAAATAATGTATTAGTTGTGATAGCTCTTAGGACCTTAACTTCACACCCTTCATTCTCTATCTTATAATACATTATTATGGTCCCACCATGATAAATTTGAATGGTAATCAACATATGCATCATCAAGATTTACCGATTGTGTTATATGTATTCATAAAAAAACACCATATCTAAACATCAAGTCAAATTTTCATTAACATACATGTTCCCATATATGTTATCTTGTTGTTTCCTATTGAATGAAAACTATAGCTTTTTTAATAAAAAATTATCATGTTTAGAAAACTTAATCCACAAATTAGATTAGGGTTAAATATGATTTGTTAAACACTAAGTTAGCAAACCTATTCAAATTAAATTTTCCAAGTTATCTAAATATGAATCTTCTTGTGGAGATATTTCATAAATCTTAGTAGGGTATGGAAATCTCACATTTATAAGTGCTAATATGTTAAAATGAGTTATTTTTGAACATTTAAAGTTTGAGACCATCAAATTTACATGTTTTCCCCCTTAGCATGAAAATGGCATATAAAATTTAATTTTTATATATTGAAAAAATGATAGGTCAAGGGTATAAACAATTAAGGACTTTTTTAATTCATAAGTGAAAAAAAAAATATTTCTTAGATAACAATAACATTATTCTTTAAGTCTGTGTTAGAGTGCATATGGGTTTTAAATGTACAATCACCAAATTTCTACGATATATAACATTATATGATTGTTTGAAATTTGATATGTATGCAAAAATTGCCTCTTGGACTAAAGTGTCTTGAACAAGATAGCAGATTGTGCTAAAACTATCAACTTTAACAAATAATCAAAAATAACCAACTTAACTTACAAACACAAAAAGATAGCAAGAAGATAAAAAAAAGCCATCATTTATTAGATACTTTTCTAAATGTTGCATTATATTAAACTTTTGATTTGGCCCCAAATAATAACTTCCCCACAAATTCATATAATAACATGCAAGATATGTTCACAACAAAAAGCATTGATGTATAACAGTTAAATATGAATATTTATTGTCAAGAACCAAGTAGAGAAAAGCATTGATGGACAAGCAAAATGTGTTATATAGGTCTGTGACTCTACGAATCCATCATTTATAAGAGCAATCACAAAAATCTATATGAATGTGTAGATGTAATGTAAATTTTTTGAATTTTTCTATTAGTGATTGGGACATTCTTTGGTGGTGTTTGTTTTGATTCCTTGTGTATGAAAATGATTTATTTTGTTGTTTTTCAGCCTTGCATTTTATCTTATTTTTTCAATTTGAAATTTTAGAGTCATAGTATAAATTATATAATAATAATAATAATAATAAT
Source organism: Rhizophora mangle (assembly GCA_037832345.1). Lineage (NCBI taxonomy): Eukaryota > Viridiplantae > Streptophyta > Magnoliopsida > Malpighiales > Rhizophoraceae > Rhizophora > Rhizophora mangle. The sequence goes on along the minus strand of JBAPLJ010001282.1, from coordinate 1,239,537 downwards.
AATAATAAATCTTAGTATCCAAACATGAACAAGCCCAATACTTAGAACCTTAAATCTAAATCATTTGTAATTAAAAAAGGAACAAGAATGACTCAAACCATAAAATGTAAAAACTTAAAATAATATAAACAACAAAATTGTCCTTATTAAAAGTATCAACTTAGTAAACCCTAAACCCTCATTATAAGTTCCTAATCTAACAATTTATAAGACATAACTTTACCTAAAATATATCTTAAATTAAATAAAAATTCCTATTAAAAGAATATTTTCAACTTAAATTGTCCAATTGATAGACTTTCTTTGTCTTCAAAATGGTTCTTAAATGACAATCTTGTTGTCATTTTTTCTCCACTACCTTTATCCCCTCATAGAACATTTATAACCACCATTTTCAAACTAATGGGCTCCCTTTTGACCTTAAACGCATTTTCTCTCATTTTCTTACTCTAAAAAAAGCTAGCCAATGTTAGGCCCTAACATCATTCTCTCTTTAATTCTCCAAGCCAACTTTTTTTTTTTTTTTTTTTTTTTACATTACACATTTACCCTAGTTTTATGTTTTTTTTTTTTCTTTTATTCATTACATAATACAAAATAAAAATTCCAAAAATAACTTTTTGGGCTTTACATGGATTGGACTAAGCCTAATCCAAAGTTAGTTACACAAAATGCTTAGTTCTCCATTGAATCTTATTCACACCTTAGCACTATGTCCATCTTAGTTGATCTCATTAACAAGAATAATGAAACTATCTTCTCATTTTAATAGTAAATTAGATTTATTACTCAAAAATTATAAAAATTACTAAATCATTACTTTTACAATTACAAGCTAGATTTGTAATTATACAATAAATTGCAAATAAATATGCATATTAACCCAAACAAATTATATTATTTGAATTTTTCTAAAAAAAGAAAAATTTACTTATAATTTAAATACATATTAGTTTTTACCTTTTTAAAAATAGAAACTTATTAAATTCTTTTATGATAATCTAAGGTAATAAAAGAGTTACACAATTTTTTTTTCTCAGAATTAAGTTGAAGTCTATTTAAGTCCTTTTTAATATCCCTTTGTCTCTTTCTATTTCTTTTGAAGTCTCTCTATTTCTTTTTATGTGTAATTTGCTTTTTCTATTAAAGTTTAAGAGTTTTCTTCTTTCTTTAATCAAACTAAATACTTTAACTAGTTTTCATCCATTATTAAAGAATAACTAATAAAAGAAAGAAAAGGATTTCAATTATTTTGTTGGCTTAATTTCAATTTAAGTTAATATCCTTATCTTGTGATAATTAGTTACTTTTATAGTTTAATAACAGCACTTTTTATGATGCCACAAAGTTTGGTATTTTTTTTGTAAAAGTAAACCCTGAAACATGTCCCTAAAATATACATCTATTTAGTATTCTTTTTCTTTGAAAGAAGAGTTTTATTACATGCGAATATGAATAAAACTCTTGTAACCACTTGATAATTGTCTCAATGATTTTTTTTTTAGTTTGTTTATTATGATATTTACATTATGAAATACCTTTATTTGTGAAGATTTATTGTAGCTTACAATATTTAAAATATAATGATGCACAAATTAGCTTCAGATCAATTAAATAGTTTAAAACACATGATTAACAAAATAAATAAAATAAGGTTACAAATATTAATAAATTTAATTTAAATTATAAAACTATTAAAATTTCTAATTTATTGATAAGTTTCTCACAATAAGGGTAAGTATCAATTTTAATATATAATTATATTATTGTTATATTTTTGTAATAATAGAATAATTAAATTTCATTTCAATATTTATTTAAATTTAAATTAACAATTTTTATTAAAATATAACAAACATGTACATTATGTAGTTCTAACTCTAATATAATATAATAAGTGCCTAATTAAATAAAAATTGAAATTAGGTTTTAAATATTGTTATAAATTTAAATATTGTATTTTGATAATAATTAAAGTTTTTGATAAAGTCAATATTACACATCTCTAAGTTTAATGCAAATCTTATTGAACTTTATCATTTTGGTTTGATGTCATCTTGTCTATAGTTGGAGTTTTTATGGGAAGTATATATACCTATTAGCATGGTCTTTGGAGTTCTAATCACTTAATGCCCTAGATAAGTATGATTAGATAAAGAAAATGATTATGAGCATGTTAACCAAAGTTTAGGCCTATGTTTTAACAATTATTTAAGGGTTATTTAATTGAAGTAATTTGCTTACATGTGTTAATTGTTTTAAATTCTTATCATTCATTATGGATGCTGAGCTTGTTAGATATATGGAACATATTAAGAAAACCTAGGCTATACCTATGCAAGGAGTTGTTAAAGCTTAAGCCATGAGAATTCTAAAGCAAAAGTGGATATGTCCTCCCATTTTGTTTTTATTTGTTTACCAATTTACTCATTGTATAAGAAATTGTTCATTAGTTAATAGTTATTGTAATATTATTTATTAATGATCACGGCCTACTTCATCATGTCTTATGTTGAGTGGGGTCTTGAAAGCCACTTAAAGAGCAACTATGTCTAGTCTTCTTCTTCTTGGTTGTTTACTTTAATTGTTTGCTTCTGTGTAGACTCATTTTCATGCAATATTTTCATCACTTCCCATGGTACATTAAAGATTCTTTGTAGTAATTTTTAGTGAATGTTCTTCCTAATCCCATCTTCAAACTTCTAATTATATCAAAATTTTTTGATATTTTCTATGTATATTTTCAATTTTTTTTCTTAATGGCTAACTACTTTTTTGAGTTATAATTTAAATTTATCATTATGATAGGTTTTGTGAACAAAATAAAACTTAATTTCATGGCCTTTTTTTTGTTTGTTATTCCTCATTCTTATTAATTTCTTCTTCTTAATATAACTTTCTATGATAAGGTTTAGTGAAAGACTCATCATTTTCATAAGGTACATAGACAATTTGATCTTTCAAATAATCTAAATTATAATTATAATGATGATGCATAAGAAGGTGAGAATGCAAACCTTTTTTTCCATCTTTCTTTTATTGTTCTTGATCTATTAGCATATAAGCTTTTTTCTTTTCCTTAAATTATTATTTTTTTTTTTTGGCTTTTAAGATGTTAGTTACTTTCAATGCTTTTTTTTTATAATAAATAATTTGCTGTAAAGGATTTGTGTTTTTATTTAACACCATTTTTACTTTCCATTTAGCTAATGTTAAGCCTACCATTTTATTTACACATTTTATTCCTCACCCTTTATGAGAGGAGTTGAATTTTATGCAAAATATTTTCTCTAGAAGTAACTTATGAGGTCATAAAGGCAAGGAGGCATTCTCATTTTTTTATAAGACTAAGCTAGACATTTGGATGGTCATAGTGTGATACCATTTCTTTTTAAATTGTCATATTTAATGTTTGGTTTTTATTGCCATTTACAATTATAGTAACATATGAATATTACAAAAAGACACTACTCTTTACCATTTTACTTTGTTGCCTTATTCTTCCTTACAAATTCATTTAGTTCATATTTCCATAGGTTTATAGCTATCATGGTCTTAATTTCATATTCCACAACAAAGTAAATGCTCCATTTTTCTTGCTTTTTATAATGATCATATGTAAAAAAATCCCAACTTTAATATAAAGTTTTTATGATAAAAGAATATACTGCTAAGTTTCTATCTAATACACTGATATTTATGAGTTTTTTCTTAGTTTTTTAGACATTGAAACAATTTGGATTGCCTTTACATATATTTATATATATATACATCTAATAAGTTTATGATTTAAGCATTATAAACCCTTATAATTTTGTGTTTAATATTTTTTTGTCCTCTTTTTCTCCCTTTTTCCTAAACTAATCCAAGATATAAGGAATAAGTTTTGAAAGGGGTTGAGAGATACAATGATAGAGGTATTAGAGAGCATCCTCTTCCACATGCTCTTGACCTCTCAATATTAGAGATAATTTTTAGGAGAATACCAACGGTGTATTGGTCATTATTTATTTATTTTTTATTGATTGTTAATTTTTTGTTATCTATTAATCTATATATCTAACTAAATTGATATTAATATTTCTTAACAAATATTTTGACTCATGCAAAACATAAATTTAAGCCTAGTATGAATAGTGCTTAAGCTTGTTGGACATATTTTTAGATTGGTTATTTTATTGAAATATCACCATTTGTTGTCAATTATGGTTTTATTTAAACCTAAATCTATTAATCTTATTCCAACTTCAATTTTCTACCTTAGATTCAACTTATATTTTAATTTCTTTACACCAAACTTAATATCATGGCTTAATAGATTTGACTATTATGTTATGGTTGGTTAGATACAATGATAGAGATCTTGGTAGAAGAGACATAATACAATATGTTGAATTGGCTGATTTAAGGTATATAATTAAAGATTTGTCCTAGGCTATTCAAGTTATATAAGAACAAGAACTCATAAGAGTATGAATGGAGATTCCAAAAGATGAACACAATGTCACAGATGCATTGAAAGGTGTTTTATGGACCAAAAAATTCTAAGACCTCAAAAATCCATTTCTTAATGTTAGATATATTAATTATGTGATAATAGGTGGCTTGGAAGCAAGGTTGATTCATTCTTTATACTTGATTAAAGGTGGAATCAAGTCAAAAGTTGCTGATTTCCATGGAGAAATATATGTGAAAGACTATTTTGATTGGGAAACAAGTTTAGACAATTAGTTTGAGTGGAAGCTCATAGGTGGAAAATAAAAAGGTATTGTTTGATAAAGGATTTTACACTTTAATGGTGGAAGAGTAATGTGCATGAAAAGACAAGTTAAAAATCAATACTTGGGTGCTTATAAAAGCAAAGTTAAAGAAACAATTTTTACTTACTAATTAAGTGATGGAATTGGAAAAAAAAAAAATTCCATTCATTGAAGCAACAAGATTTGTTTGTTGAGGAGTATACCACATCTTTCAATAATTTGTTAATTAGAGTGGGTTTGAATAAGACTAATGAACAATTAACTTCTCATTATCTTATTAGTTTGAATCAATCCACTATAAATGAGATGAGAGTTGTTTGTTTATTTAATCTTAAGGATAATTGATTATATACTTTAGTAGCTAAAAAATGAGTTTCTTTTTACGAGGCTAGGATGTCTAATTATGGAAAATCTAATGGAAATGGAAATAAAGGCTTTTAGAACAATCAAATAGTTCAAAAAAAGTATTTAAGGACTTGCCAAAAACACCAAGGTTAGCATCGAGAATGTCACCAACATTGACAAGACTAAAAATGGTAAAATTTTGGCATGATTTGATACCAAATTAGTTTTGGTTAGGATTCCTTTAAAGCTGATAGTAGCTTACTCTTGCTTGCAATGAAAGGTGACATTAGCTGAGCTTGCATATGATAAGAAGGCATTAGTAGACCTTATGTATGATAAAATATTAAAGATAAAAAGGATATTAACTAGGACCCAATGCAAGGAGAGTTCTTAGTGGTTTAAAGAGTAATGACTGTTGCTACTAAAGAAGATGATGAGGATTGGAGGTGGTGTGGAATTTTTTGGACTTATATTCTTTGTGATGGGAAGGTATGTGATTTGATAATTGATAAAGGAAGTATGAAGAATTTGAATTTCAAAGATACAATGAAGAGTTAAGGTTACCCATTAAGAAACACTTACATCCCTAAAAAATTTGGTGACTTTAAAAAAGTAATAAAATACTTGTTATGTCTCATTGTTTGGTTAATGTGCAATGAGGATTGATTTAAGTAATAAAAATTTGTGTGATATTATGCCAATGAATACCATTCATATTCTTTTAGTTAGACCTTGGTTATTTAATTATGATACGAAGCATTACACCAAACATAATACTTATTCCCTTGTTTATTTTTTTTTAAATAAAAAAGTTAATAATAGTCCTAAGGTAAAACATTTTTGTGTGATGTGATTGTAAAAGTTTCCTTCCAATAAATGCAACTTTGGTCAACAAAGGATTGATGGTCGATTGATTATATGGGATATATGGTAGAGAGTTCAAGACAATTAATCACATATTGCTTCATTGCCTTTAGGTAGAAGGCATTAATTCCTAAGTCCTTTGGGTTTATAAGCTTAAAAAGTAAACTAAGGTGAGTTCCTTGATTGGCTCATTTCCTTGTTAAAAGGTTAAGATTGTGAGGTTGCAAAGCTTACTTTTATGGTGGCTTGGGCCCTTTGGCATACTTAAAACTTGCTAACCATAGAGAGGAAGTTATGCACTCCTCAAGTAGTTATGAATATGCCTTTTAAATTATATTATGATTATAAGGAGAAAAAGGAGCTAACTTTGAATCATAAGGGAAATGAGCAAGTACAAAGGTAACCATATGAAGAAGGATATATAAAAATTAATTCAGATGCTATATTAAGCCTAGGAAAAAAAGGCATTAGTTTGATTTTTTATAATCATAATGGAGATCTTATGCTTTTATTCTCCAAAGGTATAATTAGTTATTTCTCTTTCAAACTTTAGAGCTCCTCATAGTTAGATTGGCCTTGCAAAAAGTGAAAGAATTATCTTTACCTCATATTTGTGTAGAATCAAATAGTCTTATAGTTATCTAAGCCATCTAAAAGAAGTTATTTTAAAATTTAATCATTAGACAACTTGTAGGAGATACGAGGGCATTATTTTTGGTCTTTACTAACTTCATTATTATTAGTAGGCAATTTAATGGTGTAGCTTATGCACTAGCAAAAACAATTTTATCAAATATAAGAGGGGTTACTTGGAATAAGGTTAGTCCAACACATATTTTTTCTCTTATTCATTAAGTAAATAAAGACTTCATCTTTCATTCAAAAAGAAAAAAAAGGTCAATTATTTATTTAAGGTGAAAGTTATTTTAGTCAACTTTTACATTTTAAGTGTTTTAGATAAGAATTTAGCTAATTCTTATTCTTACATATCTAATCCAAATATTGGCAATTCTTTCTATAGGTTTACCCCCCGTTATTGCAAACAAGGCTCTTATTTAATGACTCAACTAGTGAATAGTAAGGCAAATTTTGTTTGTAATGATGAGATAATGTTTATGGAGGAAAGAAAACTGTTGGTAAAATATCAGGTGCATAATGAAACTAGTTGGTTAAATTACTACTACCTTTTCAAAATTTGAACTTAATTTGCACATTTAACCTAATTGGTAGGCTTTTTATGCTTTGTGTTTTAATGATAGTTGTCTTATATGTCTTATATATATGGTTTATAAAGAGACTCATTGAACTATAAACTATACAATGAAACTAACACTCCTTATTTTTATAAATTCGACACCCTCTTTTCAAGATTAGAACTTGCAACCTAAAAAATAAGAGTATAAATTTTTAACTACTAGGGCCCCTGAGGGACTTCGATAAGTACATTTTCTTATAGAATCACATTTGTTTGAGGAGAGTTATATTCTTAAATTGCAATTATTTGCTAATACTTGCCACTATTTTCTACTATATGGCTTATAAAGGATCCATATATGTGTACTTTTTGTTTTTTTAAATATTGGTAGATAAAAATTACCTTATTAAAGATTTTCCATCATATTACATAACTCTCAACTTAAGATTATAATTTGATGTTCATGACTCAAGTTTAACTATAATTTTAATAAATTAATCAATGCTTAACACTAACAATTTAAAAAGCCCAACATGTCCATATAACATATGACTTAAGTATGAGATATAAACATAAAAAAGTAGCGATACACATTTTTATTATTTTATCCTTACAGTATTAGTGTTTTTTTTTTCTTTTTATATGGCAAGAAGAAAGATGATTTTTATTTATTTAGCAAAATTTCATATATCGTGATTAATAAGAGTAAAAACATGGCTTAACATAAACTTATGCCATATAATTTCTCCTTTCTCTTTTAAAGTTATCTTAGTTAAAGCATATACAACACCATTAGCACCTTTTTTAATATGGTGTGTATGAAAACTAGAAAATTTAAGAGACAGAACTCACACATCCTTTGTAATTTGTCTTAACTTTAAGTCTCCCACCTTTTGTGCTTGAACAACAATAACAATGATTTGGCTATAAGATTCAACCCAATACATGGAAAAGACAAAGTGGTTTCCTTAATGCCATTCGAATGGCAAAAAGCTTTAAAACATCAATATTGAAATTGTTAAATAGGATTGTTATGCTTATATGGATTGGCTCCCCTATATGATTATGGAAGATATAGCCAACACCCATTTTTCCATTTAATAAGGCAATATTAGTGTTAATTTTTATAACTCCTTCATAAATGGTGACTAGTGTAATTATTCTTGGTTTTGTATAGGGTTACAAATGAGCCAAGTTAAACTCAATAGTAGGAATATGATGAAGCTCAAGCTCAATTTAACTTTAATTCTCCAAGCTTAAGCTTAGCTCATTTTCAAAATTTTTTCAATGACACATAATGAAGCCTAGTGCAAGCTTGATATGAAGCTTAGCTTGGCTCAATACCAAACTCAACTTGATATCTAACTTGTCTTAGTACCTGAAATATAAACCCACAAACAAAACCCAAATTTAGCAATTAGCCCTCATAGGGTTAAAACCAAGAATTGACCTTCAACACAAACAACATATCAAACAAAATAAGATTACTGAAATCATATTAAAATCAAATTAACTTAACTCAAACATAACTTAGGTTCAGAAATCAAGATATATTCTTCAACAAACAAAGATTTAGGACTCACTTAAATAGTTAGAACATAAGGGAAAACTAGAGATGACATCAAAAGCCCAAATCAATATCAAAATCCAAAGCGCACATGAAAGCCCAAACCAATAGGAAAAATTCAAGATTCACGCAAATATTTAAAGCTAGAAAGGTGAGTTGAAATTCAAAACTAAAAACACAACCACTTGAACTCAACAACCACTATCAAACCTAGAATCAAAAAATGAAAAATCAAAAATCAAACTTAAAACATTTCATGGGATAATTTAAAAAAGGATTAGAACGTTTTGTGGGACAAAATTTAAAAATGGATGAAAAATTGCATCAAGAGATAAGGAGAAAAAGAAAGGCAAAAAAAGAAAAAAAAATAATTCTAATACATGCTAGAAAGAAGCTAGCAATGAAAGCACAAAAAGAAGGGAGAGTGACTAGGTCTTAAATGGCTAATAGGTGAGTTTATATAAGTATAATATGATGTTATTTTATAAATAAAAAAATGGTTTATGGCATATGAAATAGGCCTAATTTGACCAATTTGTTAGCTCCATGATCATGGCACATCTTAAGTTAAGAGAAAAAAGCCTTATCTCGAGCCTTTCATGTTGACTTTTAAGCCCTTTTACAAGCACACACTTGTGCCTTGATTGGTTATAAATTAGGAGTGAGCTTTTAGTAACAAATGTACTAGGCTTTTAATTAAGCCTTAAACTAACTTTTAATTGAGCCTTAAATTAGCTTTTAATCGAGCCTTAAACTAGTTATTAATGAGCTTAGATAAGCTAAGCTTGCCTTTGCTTAGGATCTGCCAGTTTAATGAATGAGCCTTAGATTTAGGCTCGTGCATGACTTGCTTAGCTAAATGAATGAGCTTGAGTAAGCTTTTATTGAATTGAACCACTGAGCTTTTAATGAACATATTGGCTTGTATGTAGTAATAGTTTTATAGCAAAGATATCGAGGCTTGCAACACTTTCTTGTAGTCATAATAGAGCTTGTAAACCATATATAGAATCCAAGTGAGGCCAAAGTGATTTTCCTTCCATTCCTAATGAGTTTCAAGCCATCTATAAAGCCTAAACTATCATGCTAATCATCTCTGTAACTTCTTGCTCACGTTTGTCAAGTGCATCCTAAAATTAAGTGAAGAATTCACTCTGTATATTTACTTATGAGCAACAGTGTAAGACATACGAATGGATTTAGGTTCCTCTCCATACCATGGAAAAATGTAGTCAATCAACAATCCTTTATTATCCAAAGCAAATTGTGTTGACAAAAAGCTTTGACAAGCTCTTTAAATAAAGTGTGGAACTTTACTTTGAATTTGTAAATTGCATAATTGCTTCCATGTCTAAATATTAGCTTTAATGTTCAGTTAAGTGGATGTGCTTGCTATTTGAGAACAAAATTTCAAAAAATATGATAAGCACTTTTACCTGAATTTACTCCATCCTTACTATAGTGTCATATCAACTTATCATCTAGAAACCTAATACTAAAGGGTATTAAAAGGATCTAAGCACTCTTAAAGGGAATGGAACTATGTTAGATGAGTTCCACTTGCCACTATTTGGTTTTCAAGTCAATAAGTGAAGAAATTGAATCATATTCTAGAGGCACTTGTAAAAATAGATGTTTTGGTTATAGAGCCAAGGATCATAACAACTTTTAACTTTGGTCCATTACCAATTAACCAAGTATAACTCAAGAGAGCTCAAAATTCAATAATATTACACTAAGTATAACTCAATTTATAACCAACCCTTATATCTAGAAAATCAACTTTTTTTTTTTTTTGGAAAATAGCATGCTTTGAGAATTATAAATAAAAGTGAAAAGCCATTTGTTAGAAGACATTATGTCTACTTACTTAACATAGCCTTGATAAAATCATGAAAATCAAGAAAACCAAGTCCGTTTCTTGCTTTAAAGACATTGAACTTTTCATATGATGCTAGTGAATATTTTGGTTTGTATATAAGCTCCCCCTCTAGAAGGGATTGACCAATAAAGATAGTTCTTCATACATATTTTTGGTAGTAAAAAATAGCTCTTCATATAGGTAAGGATAACTTGAACCATTACTTTAATCATAACTTCTTTACTTATTTAAGATAGATATTGCACTGGCCAACCATTTAATTTTTTTTTTCATGTAATTGAATAATAGGCTAAAGACTCATGTTTTAGACTATAACTTGACATCATTGATAAGCCAAGATATTTTTGTCAACACCATGTTGTCATGTCACTTAAACAATTTTAAATTATGTCTTTTTCAATCTCACACATATTGCAACTAAATGAGAATTTTGTTTTCTCAAAATTGATCCTTTTCCTAGATGTTGCTTCATATTGAAAAAGGATTCACTTCAATTATTAAAATTTAGGTATTATGTCTTTGCATACACTAAAGAGTCATTTGATAAAAATAAAAAAAGAAAAAATGGGTGATTGATAAGGCTTTTTAACATACACACACCCCATAAATTAAACCATTATCCATTATTAATTGTATTAATGAGATAGATCTTTTGCACATAATAGAAATAAATAAGGTGAAAGATGGTTGCCTTATTAAAGTCCTTTTGAGGGGGACAAGAATGCTCTTGAAATCAAATTAATGACATATGTAAGAGATGGTAGAGACACATCTCATAACCAATTGAACCCATTCTATGACAAACCCCATATGGAGCTTTATACTCTTCAGAAAGCTATATTTAACTCATTTATAGGCTTTACTCATATCAAGCTTTAATGCCATGAAGCTTTTTTGTCCATGCCTTTTATGCATCATATAATGAACATTATTAAAGGCTCTAAAAGCATTGTTTGTGATCAATCATGATAAAAGAAAGGCACTCTAAGACTTAAAGATAATGCTCGTTAATATGATCTTTAACATTTTAGCAATAGCTTTCAACACAATTTTGAAAATGCACAAACTAATAAGTTGGTAATGCTCACAACTCACTCATAAGTTCATGATCAAGCTTCTTTTGTCAAGACCTTAGCTTTCTTAAATTATATTTAATATGGCCAAACACATATCTCTCCCACTTAAGCAGAACATAATTAGAATGACTCAATAAACTTGGAATATTATCTAGAAAGTGTAAAGATCATGCCCACTGCCAAGCTTTTGTCATAATGGTCTCCTTATGATGGTTCGTAAGTCCATATATGCTTAAAATGGAATGACTTTTTACCCTTAGCATTGAAAATTGTAGATGATTCAATTTGTCTCTCAATCAAATTATGATCAAAACCAAACTTGGTAAGTGAGTCAAACTGAATATATGAAAAAAGATACAAGAACTCTTCCCTATTAAAATTAAGTTCCAAGAAGTTGCAAATGTTGACATCAACTTTGAAATTATTTGTGAAGTCCATTTGTAAAAGGTTATCACCTTGCTTTTTAAAAGAGTACATAGTTTTGTTGAAATCACCAAAATAGAGTCATGGTGTTGTTGATTTAGCTTTTAAAGCTCAAATGAGACTTTAGGAAAGACATTTATGACCATTATTAGGGCAATCAAATGTCCCTATCAAAAACATTATTGTTGTGCTTGATGTTTATTTAAGAAAAAGATATTGATATGATGCTCATAATTAGATTAAAGATTTATAAATATAGAATCTTTCCACATTTAGCCTAAGCCTCTACCTCTATCCTTGTCCTTACCCTTATAATTAATAAAATGACCATGTAGGTATTTTTTTTTCTTTATATCTTTCATCTCATATACTTTTAATTTAATTTCCATGAAGAAAACTAAATGGAGAGATTGAGGTTGGACCAACTTCTGTAGACAACAAACTAGCCATAGATTCCTCAAGCCACAATAGTTTTAGCTAAGGAGATTCATGGCATCTAGTGGGGTTGTTCTGCAGCCTTTATCGATATGTAAATTGCAAGATAAGAAAGAAAGGAGCTTAGATCTTATTTCTTCCTCTTAAATAAAGGAGGGAGTATACATTCACATTCTATGTCTCACTATATGGCCTTATTTCTTTTCATGGTAACAATTAAGGAGTCTCATAAGGAGGAGTATCTATATGGATTAACTTCCATCCTTATCATTTACTGTTATATGCATGATGCTCTTGCTTTGGGGATTAAGCTTTAGTTCTACCATGTTAGGCTACTAAAAATTTTGTGTTAATTAAATGTGGGGTACCATATTTGGAGGCCTAACCTTGGTTGACTTTGCTTGAGGCATATTTCCCTATTTGCATAGGAATTCTTTTCATTTACATCAACCTACATAGAATTTTAGATATTATGTATGCCAAACCATAAATTTTGAATTTGCTAAAATATTGTGGCTATATCTTCCATTGTTGGTCAAGAGTTACATAAACTTTCATAACATTCAAATTTTTAAGAGCTAGCTCATCCATATGCTTTTATCTTCTTTCAAATATTAAGAATGTATCTTATCCTCCCTTTTATCTTGCTCAGGATTCAAATTAAAAACAAAAAAAAGTTTAAAAGTGTGAAGGATTCTACTTATCTGTTACTACAAATTGATCATTCAGTATTGACTTATTACCTTGTGAAGGAGTATCGTGTGACCATAAATAGTGAGATATGCTAGTATTTTGATGAGTCTTACTGATATTTTAACATTAACTCTTCAAGTGGGAAAGGCTTGAAGGTCAACATAGTTTAAAGAGCATTCATTAGGAATGAGATGCCTTTTCCTTCCTTAGAAAGAAGCTTACAATCCCACTAGATCTAGCCTAAATAACCATAATGATAACAATAGTTTGAAAGCTTTTTGTACTTAGAGAAAATTTAGGTTTTGTCGTCATTCTTAGTCTATATGAATGTTCTTTTCATTCTTAGTCCCTATATGATTATTCTAATCCATACTTATAGATTTGGACATGGAATTAAGAGATAAATTATATACTTTGACCTAAAAAGGAGTCTAACAAAGATTCACCTTAGAAGATTGTTCCTCACTTGTGATCTCCTTAAGGATAAGAACTTGCTTATTAAAGAACCCATGCACAACATCCAAAAACAAATCACTTGTCATGTGAGCCAGATAATTAAAGGTTGAACAAAGTAGTGTTAAGCTCTTTTGCTTTCATAGAACTTGTTGATTTCTGAGTGATTTTCAGAGTGTTGAAAGGAGCTTTGAAGAATATGGTGAAAATAATTTTTCACTTAAGCAAGAAACAAGAACTCTAAAAGTTTCAAAATTAGCAAAACTCTATAGACTAGTTAATAAGATAACAAAAGAAGGAAAAGAACAAAAGTTCTAGTAGAAATGCATATATGCAACAAAAGTGAAAAAGGAAGAAGAAGAAGTTTTAAAAGGAGAAAGCTTATATCTTAAAATTTAGCCATCTTTCATTGATATGAATCCAAATTTATAGAAACTTTGGAGGATTCTACACATAACATTCAAATTCAAGCTATGTAATTCAAAAACTACTTTCACATTTTCTTATAACTTGAAATTTTGATTACAAACAAACTAAGCTAGTTACAACATAACCAAAAGCAGAAGGATAGTTACAAATATAGTTAAGAGATATCTAAAAAGTTGTCAAAACCAAAAATCTTCAATGGAATAGTGAAAAAGCTATGTTGTCAACACTTTTTCTTAGCTTCTTTGTTGTTTACACCCATATTCAATTTCAATTGCTCAAATCTTGACTTCAATAAACCTTTTTTCATTATGTCAACTAACTAAGCTTCAAAACTACAGTGAACTAGGTTCACCGTATTTTCCTACTAAGCTTTCCTAATAAAATGGAATTTAACCTTAAAATGTTTTGTTTTTTCATAAAAAAAAAGATATTTTAAGATTGGTATAAAAGATTAGTTAACAACTTATATTTAAATAGGCTCAACTTGCTTTTGATTTATATCACTCAACATTTTTCTTAACCAAATGACTTGATTCACTACAAAAGTTGCTATAATGTTCTTTAAACTCCATGCAATCACTTTAGACCTAAGAGAGAAAAGGTAGCTTGAAGTGCTCTTTATGTCCTCACATGAACTAGCCTAATCGTTATTAAAAAACCCCAATAGCTTCAATTTAGAGTTTTTTTTTTAAATAGAACACCAAAATTTATAGTGCCTTTCAAGTATCATAGTACTCTTTTGGGTGGGATATTGCATAAATCTTGACAACAAATAGATGGCATGCATAACATCAAGTTTAGCTACTGTCAAGTGCAACAAGCAACCAATCAAGCTTCTATAAAGTGAGAAAATTACTTCTTTCGATCCATTATCTCTGCAAAGCTTCTCATTCATAGCCAATATAATTGAAACTGGCATGTAACTAAACACCTTGAACTTTTTTATAACTTTTCCGGCACACTTCTTCTAGTTGATGGAGATGCCTTGATCAATTTGAGAGATTTCCATACTAAAGAAGTAAGATGTGTCTCTAAGATATGTCATCTCAAAGGCTTCGTGTATTTTCTTCTTAAACTCCTAAACCAAAGCATATTTGCTACTAGTAATAGGAAGATCATCAATATAAATTAATACTATCAAAAGATCAATACCATTAACTTTGGCATAAAGAATGGTCTCATTCTGTCTTCTCATGAACCCTAGCTACACCAAGTAATTATTAATCCTACAATACCATGCTCTTAGAGCCTATTTCAGCCAATATAATGCCTTTTTAAGAAAATAAACTTTATTTTCTTTTCTTTTAATGAGAAAGCCTTTAGGTTATTCTATGAATATTTTCTCTTCCAACAAATCATTTAGAAAAGTTAACTTAGGATCCAACTAGAAATCATTCCAACCCTTTGTTGTAGCAAGAGATAGAAAAAGTTTGATGGTATCCAACTTTGCAAGTGCAAAGGTTTAAGAGTAATCAATTCCATATTGCTAAGAGTACCCTTTAACCACTAACCTTGCCTTTAACTTGTTAACTGAACCATTAACATTTAGCTTAGCTCTAAAAGCCCACTTAACTCCAATTTCTTGCTTATGAGTTGGTTTGCCAACAAGTTTCCACGTTATATTTTTCTTAATCATGTTCAACTCCTTTTACATTGCATCCATCTTGGTTAATTTCTTTAATGCTTTAACAAAGTTGGTAGGTTTAAGAATAACAATGTTGCTTCTCTTATAGGCATTAGATAATGATCTAGAACCTCTAATAGGTTCATCATCAAATTTAGCAACCTTATCAACTATAAGCTCTTTTACTTACAAAGGTGTTAAGTTGCTTCTAGCACTTTATTTCTCAATCCTAAATTGAGATTGATTCCAATTCCAAGCTACTTCCTCATCCCTTATCAAATATGATGCTTCTACTAACACAAACATTTTCAGTTCTAGGATTAAACGCCCTATAACTTTTTAAGACACTACTATATCCTAAAAACACATTAATCTTAGCTCTTTGATCAAGCTTTTCTCTCTTCACTTTAGGAACAAGAGTATAGCATAAGTGACCAAGGACTTTAAGGTGATACATAAAGGATTTCACACTATACTAAGTATCTTATGGTGTCTTACCTTTCAAAGATTTGGTGGGAAGCCTTTCAATAAGTAGATAGAAGTGTTAACAACTTTAGCATAAATCTTTTTGGGCATATTTTTCTCAA
Source organism: Rhizophora mangle (assembly GCA_037832345.1). Taxonomy (NCBI): domain Eukaryota; kingdom Viridiplantae; phylum Streptophyta; class Magnoliopsida; order Malpighiales; family Rhizophoraceae; genus Rhizophora; species Rhizophora mangle. Next base: position 1,223,204 of record JBAPLJ010001282.1, on the reverse strand, counting down.
ATATATGACATCTTATCATCTTTATCATTGTCCTATTTTTCCTCTTACTCACGCTATTTTTTTAGAAGCGTAAGTAATAGTAAACTGATGATAAACTCTAGCTTCTTCACAAAACTTTGTGAATTTTTTAGAAGTGTACTCAATATCATTATCAGACTTTAGCACTTTGATTCTACAACCAACTTAGTTTTCAATCCAAGTCTTAAACTTGAAAAATATATATGGAACCTTTAACTTTTAACTCAAGAAATAAACCAAACATAACCTTATGAAGTCCTTAATAAAGAGGATGAAGTATCACCTACCAATGATAAAAGAAGTGCTCATTAAACCACACATCAGTGTGCATGAGTTGTAACTTCTCACTTGCTCTCCAATCTTGATTAGATGGGAATGGGAGTCTAGTTCGATTTCCCTATTACCTTGCTTAACAATCACCAAAACTTTCATTCACAAGAGGCATATTAAGAGTAAGTTGATTTTTGTGCAAAAACCTCAGAAAGTAACATTAAAATGGCCCAACTTTTTGTGCTGTAAAGGTGATTCATCAGCAGCATTGAAGTATGTTGATTTGTCATTCAAGAGTAAAACTTTTGTTCCTCATTTTGAACAATAAATAGCTTACAACCAGAAAGATCAATTCATTTACATGACTTACCTTTAAAAAGCAAATTATAGCTCTTTTCAGGAAGCTAACCCAAATTGAGCAAACTTTGATTTATGTTAGGAACAAATAGAACATTAAGTTCATACTTATAGGTGTCTCCACCATAATAGCTCCTTTTCCTTTCACTTGAAAATAATCTCCATTCACAATTCTAACTTGAGAGAGATAAGATTAATTCAAATCCTTGAACTTTTTAGGATCATTTGTCTTTTGATGGGTGCAGCCACTATCTATCAGTTAGGACTATGAGTTGCTACTGGTTGCATAGCAAGTTACAACAAACGACTGCTACTATTATTGTTTACTTTCTGCCATCTAAGTTTGTCGAGACCTTTGCTACTGTTTTTCTTTGTTTTTGGGGACTTTAGCCATGTACCCCAACTTTTTGCAAATTTTACATTGGACATTAGATCTATACCAGCAATACTTTTCAATATGAGTGATTTTCTTACAATGCTGACAAGGTGGAAAAACCCTCTTCTTCTTTTCACCTTCCCTATTGCTCTCAGCCTCCTTCTTGTCCTTGCCTTTCTTGTCACCTGTTTGTTTCTGTCCTCCAAAGTGAGTCTTTTCTTTGCTCTTTGAAAATAGAGTAGCTTCCTTTAAGTCTTCTTGCTTGATAGCTCTTCTATGTTCAAGAGCTTAAAGGGCATTTACAAGTTCAGCTAGAGTGGACTTGCTAAGATGTTTTGAATCCTCCAAAGATGAGATCTTGGTCTCATACTTCTCAGGCAAGCGAACCAAAATTTTTTCTACAATCCTTTGATCTATAGGCTCTTCTCCAAGCAACTTGATTTGATTTACTGTCTTCATGAGTCTATCTATAAACTCTTTGACAGTTTCGGCTTCTTTCATTCCCAAGGATTCAAATTCCTTTCTTAAATTCAAGACTTGAATATGCTTTGTCTTGTCACTGCCATGGAATTCATCTTTAAGGTTATTCCATACCTCTTGAGTTGTTCCATAGGTCATAATCCTTGTAAAGATGACATCAAAGACAATAGAGCAGATACATGTCAAGGCCCTAGAGACTTTGGCAGTTTTCCCTCTATGGTGCTTGATTTGAGCTAGAGTAGGCTTGTTGGGAAGTGATGGAATTTCACCTCCAGATTTAACAAATTTCTAGAGGTCATAGGCTCTGAGACTAGCTTTCATTTTCACTGGCCAAATAGGATAATTTTCACTTGACAACATATGTTGTGAGGAAGATGGAAAACTACTGGTTGACATCTCTAAAAGTTTAAAGTATATTTGGTCTTTTGGTGGGGTAAACCTCAATATTTTTCTCTCCTTTGATAGACCCTTAAAGGCCTTAAGAGCTCTGATAGCATTGAAAGTCTCAAAATGAGCAAAACTTTCTAGACCAACTAGTATGATAGCAATAGGAAAAGAACAAAAGCTATAGTAGAAATGCATAAATGCAGCAAAAGTGCAAAGAGGAAGAAGAAAGAGTGTTAGAAGGAGAAAGCTTATATTTGAAAATTCAGACTTCTTTTCATGGATATTAATCCAAATTTATTCAAACTTTGGAGGTTTTTATACATTACATTCAAATTCAGGTTATGTAATCCTAAAACTACTTTCAAATTTTCTTGTAACTTGAAATTTAAATTACAAACTAACCAAGCTAGTAGCTAAGTGCTAGTTAAAATATAACCAAAAGTAGAAAATCAGTTACAAATACAGTTGAGACACATCCAAAAGGATACTGGAACCAAAAATCTTCAATGGGAGGTACTATGGTTGTCAACAAACTCTCACAAGGCAAAGCACCTTGGAGAAAGAGGAAACTCATAGATAGAACCTATTGTATTAGTGTTATTAGGCAAGGTTAAACTAGGCAAAAATAAATAACTAAATAAATATAACGTACCAAAATATGAAAATATGAAACTAATCGTTCTTTGTGATTAAGCAAATTTAATAGTTCATAATGTACCCCCAAAAAAACATTTCGTGACATGAATATGACACCCTGATTTTTTTTTTTTCAAATGGACAATCACTCATATTAATCCTAGTTAAATCTCAAAAATCCAAGAAAACATGCTGCACGGTACGTAGCATGTGCTTGCTACTTGGGTTCAACTTTCGAGGGAAGTGTATATCCCCCACTATAATCAAACACATCATGGTCGTTGTTAGCATCGTTATTCGAATTCTTAGGCAGATCGTTGTAAGGATGCCTAAGACCAACTCCTCCTCTTGAAGATCCAAAGTCTGTTGCAGACGAGGCTGCAGATGTTGAGTTTGTGTTCAGCCCATCATTTTGTAGAATAATTTCTATTGCCTTTACTACCTCACTCATTGTCGGACGGTCTGCAGCTGATTCTTCGACACACTTCATCGCTAGATCCAAGAACTTTCGGAAACCTACTAGATGATTGTTTCCTGTGTTTCTAACAATGGCTCGATCCAGTATGTCCCTCAACCCATAGTATTGCTCATCGTCCTTATCCATTGCCATTCGCACCTCACGGACAATGTATCTTCCCTTTTGAATAGGCTGCTTAGCTGTTACGAGTTCTAACATAACTACCCCAAAACTGTAGACGTCACTTTTCTCTGTTAGTTGTTGAGTCATGTAGTACTCTGGATCCAAATAACCCTGCAAATGAAATACCACCTCGTGTTGCTAGAATTGTAACAAATGTTTTAGGACAGAGGTTTGAAAAGTTGCTACAAGGCAACAGGCTACGCATTAGTATATGTTGTAGGTGATAAAAATTACTCACCAGTGCCTTTGACTTGTGTTGAAACATGCCCTTTTGTACCATCTGATACCAGCTTAGACAACCCAAAATCTGCAACTTTTGCAGTTAAACTTTCATCCAACAGGATATTGGTAGACTTGACATCTCTGTGAATTATAGGGGGATTCGCAAGGTCATGTAAGTAAGCTAGTCCTCTAGCTGAGCCAAGAGCAATACGGAGTCTCCTTTTCCAGTCAAGATGAACGTCAGACCTCCCTGCAATGCAAAAAAATCAATTGCTTTATTACCGATTTAAAGACAAGCACTCGGAAAAACCAGTCAGAGAAAGACAACTAGAGAGCTTTCTCTGCAGATATCTAAAACTTCCTAACAATAATTGTAAATGCCCTTCCCTCTCCTCAATCTCGAGAAGGCAGAGAAATGCCAAAAAAAGGACATGCCAACCATATGTTTTCCTGTGATGACTTCCAACACTTGCCATGTATGAGAAAACCGATGAAACATTGATCAACTTAGATTTGTAGCATTACTTCCCATGTCCACTGCCAATCTACTTTGTAAGTTACTAATGTAGTCAGCTCACCTGACAAGCTTTCTCTAAGTGTTCCATTGGGCATATATTCATACACCAGCATCTGTTCCCCTTGCTCAAAACAAAAACCCACAAGTCCAAGAAGATTCTTGTGGTGAACTCTTGATAGCAACTCAATTTCAGTCTTGAACTCAAGTCCCCCCTGCATCGATCCCTGCTGAGCTCTTTTGATTGCTACCACTTGGCCATCAGAAAGCATTCCTTTGTAAACCTGGGGATAGAGCACAATATGACAAAGTAGGAATTTGGAGAGCATCAGTGTACAGATCATACCTTGCCATAGCCTCCAGATCCTATCTCATTCCTTTCAGCAAAGTTACTAGTGCATTTTTTAAGTTCCTCATAAGAGAACCACCTCGCTCCTTTCAATTTTGGTGCACCACCGCTATCTTTGCCACTTGCTGTCCATGATGCTGGAAAATTTACACAAATTTTATTGTTATTACAGTATCCAATGTCTTTTTCTCATAGACCAATATACACACATCAGAATGGTTAAATTGAAAGGAAAATAACGATGCAATTGGTTCGTTACCGAATGGTTTACTTAAACCAATAGCTTTTTCAGCACGTTTCTTTTGGCGAATGGCATACACGACTACCCCAACAAGGCTTAAGACTAGAAGAGTACTGCCAACTCCTACCCCAACCGCTACACGGGAGTCGAGACGAGATGTCTCATACTTGGCTGAAACATATAGATAACTTCATTTCATATCAAAATTTTGATAATATTGCTGAAATGACATTGATAAGCAAGAATGCATTTTGAGTTACCGAGAAAAGGGTAAGGAGATGCACTAAAATAATAGGGCCCAAATTCTGGTGGAGGCTTGTAGGTCTGATTACTCAACGCAAACCCAATCCTCTGAACTTCTGAGCGATTAAAATACTTGCCACTAGGAAATAGTGCAAGCTGCACTTGAAGATAGTCATCACCATTGAAAGCTGGGCTGTGAAGGAAAACTGAGCCAGGAGGTAGCCCCAATTCTACCCAAAGACTCATCTCCAGGGAATGGAATCTGTTCACATTGGACAAATCCTTGAAGATGGCTCCTTTGAAGTAAAAGGTCCCTTCAAATGGATAGGCACATTCACAACTCTGAGGACTGAGCTTCTGCTCAGCGGAACAAAACACGCTTCTACAATTTGCCAGGCTAGTAGAATAAGGCTTTGTAGACTGCAGCTCGCAGTAATTAGTATTTGAGAGAGCAGTGCACACTGGATTTCCCAAAAGTCTGAGACATGATGTTGAGAATTAAGCATGATGGTAAGAGGAAGATGCACAATATATTTTACATGTTAAATATAGCCACAATGGCATCTCACATTAAAATTTTGGTGTACTCGGCAGTTAAGTTGACAGAGGAAAACTGGTTATTCTGTAGATCAATAAGCCGAAGTTTTAGACTGACGCCTTCATTCATATTCAGTGTACCATTGAATGCATTGTTCCTCAGTAGGCTGCCATAATATCAGAAATAAATATGCGATTTTGACATTGTCTGGCTAAGAACTCAAGAGGAATTAAGTGAAGTATCCAAATCAAAACTCACACAGTCTCTAGCTGTTTGCAACTGAAGAATTTTGCAGGCAAAGGCCCTTGAAGTGGTCCATATTCTATAACCCTGCAATGCTTCTGTAGTTTAAAAACGAGACAGCACAACATATTATAAATTATGGGTTATTACTTTGTGATGGAGACATACAACGTTGTGAGTGAAGGTAAGGTTGAGAACCAAACAGGAGCGGTCGATTCATCGAATGAGTTGTTGCTGATATCTCTGAGTAAATATGTCATCACAGGCTGGGATTTGTCAACATGAAAAATATGGAAAACTAGGATTGAAAGGCAACTTTCATGTTACAAACTTACACAGAATTAAGCCTAGTCATTAGAGTCAAGTTTGGTAAAGGTCCTGTCAGCTTATTGTGCGCTAGATTCCTGAAAAAAAATAATGAAGTGTGAAATTTTATTGAACACCATCAGCTTTTGGAGCCATTTACTTGTTTAGCAAATATACAGAGCACCTACAGTGTAACTAGGTTCACAAGATTGCTCAAATTTGACGGAACATTTCCTTTTAACGCATTTCTATCAAGCCGACTGCACCAAATAACAGTTTCGTTCAGAACAGAATGAGTTTGATGCAGGGGATAATTACACGGGAAAAAGAGTGCTCCGAAGGAAGGAAATATTAGTTGAGGTTTCTTTTACTCACAGAACCTCAAGTGTCTGGACTAGTCCTACTGTGGATGGGATGCTTCCATTAAGTTGATTTCCATCAAATAATCTGCCATCAAAAATGGAAAAATCTTAAGCAATTGTTAAATGGTAAAATACAGGTATAAGAAAGGCAGAAAAAGGGGTGAAAAAAGTATGACTTACATATGTATCAATTTCATATCAGCACTGAATAGTTCTGAGGGGATGGGACCTGAAAGCTGATTCTTATTGAAATGGCTGCATTAAATTGTCAAAAAATTTAGTTATTCTTCGTTCACGAAATGTCGGTGGGCCTAATGCCATACATGGGGGCATTTAAATTCTCCTCTTACTCGTCATCCTTGAAAGGGAATTTGGAGTTGTCTGGGACAAGTGTACTCACAAGTGCTTACAATGTAGAAGTTGGTCCAAGCCAGGCTGGGTTTCGGACGTTGAAATTGGCAGAGTTCCTGTTAATTGATTGTCAGATATGTCCAGCCAGTAGAGCTTTGAGAGTTTACCCAAAGAGGGAGGGATGGCACCAGTGAAGTTGTTTGAGTTGAGAGCCCTGTGAATGTAAATTTAGTAGTGGTCAATTACCATAATTATTAAAGGGTTGGTGTTACTTTTTGTTTTTTATTTTTTATTTTGACAAATATTACGTACAAGAAGGATAGCTCTGCAAGGTTCCCTAGTTCCTGAGGAATTCCACCACTGAAGCCACAGTCCTCAAGGATTCTGAAGAGTTGTGTATGTACCAAAAATAAGAGACATTTTACCGGCTATATTTTTAAGAAAGAATATGAAAAATATTTGCTAGAAAATTGGATCAAAGGCAAGTATATAAATGCATGTAGGATCTTACAGCGTGCTCAACTTCTTCAAATCTCCTAACCGAGGAGTAAGTGAACCTACGAGGTCTTGGTTATGTGACAGGTCCCTAAAATGCAATATCTTCACAACTTGAATACAAGATAATTCAAAAGGAAAAAAAAAAAAAAACTCAAGTAGATTAATATAGAAATTTTAGTATAAATTATCGGTCTTGCTTCATTTACAAATTACAATATATAATAAGACTGCTACCTATGTGCAAATTCCTTTCCTGTAATTCACTTCAAAGGAAATTTAAAGAGGGGTAACTCACAAGGATCTCAATTCCGTAAGGGTCCCAATGTCGCCACTTAGCTTTCCTTTGAGGCCCATAGTCGATAGTCCCCTAGACAAAGAAAAAAAAAAAAGTAGTGAAGCGGGGGGGAGGGGGGGAACAGAGACTACTTGATTCCAACAACAATAAGCTCCATTAATCTAAATGTTCATTAATGCATAAATGATACTGTTAACATCTGGTGAACAGTTGAGGTGAGGATTATTACTCACAATGCAGTGACCCTTGAACCGCTGCATGTGACTCCTTCCCAGGGTGCTCCTGCTCCACATGGACCACCGGACTGGTCCCAGCTTGGCGGGGTGTTTTCCCACACATCCTTCAGGGATTGCAGCGCAGCCGCTGCACTCACCCACGCACGGATATAAATTACTATAATTCTCAAATTAACAAAGTACTGGTAATGATACCTTGATAATAAGGTGCCCTGTGTACACTTAACAGCGATCCCGCAATGAAGAAGTGGCCCGTATTAGAGAAATTTTAATTGTTGAAAGATAACAATAAAACATCTTTATAGTTTTAATCCTAAAAATGTTCTAAAGGCACAATTTAGTACAAAACATGACAACTGTTAGGAAGATTGTGACTTTGTTTTCATGGAGAAATGTTTTGTAATGCCAAGTGATATTCAAAGCATCATGAAATTTGCATTACCGTACGAGCAACAAACGAATTATATTTATATATTGCCCAATGAATAGTAAATCATATGGTATCACGTTGATGAACCCAAATCAAGAAATAATATATTCCCTAGAAATAAATTATATACAATATCATCAATAAATAATATATGTTGGGAATTTTTAAAGAACACTCTAATGTTTATTTACTTTTTTTTTATTTAAAATTTCTCATAAAAAAAAAAGTATGAATTTTATATGAATAAAGAGAATTGTAGTTCACCGCTCAATGAGATTCTTAATAAAAATAGTCCTAGATGAAAATATTGAACTTGTTATCTCCTTTTCTAAGCCACAAAGTAATAAAAAGATGATGAATTCATTCAGGGTTCAGCACTTCAGACTATATTAATATTTTCCAAAACGTTAAAGCTTCGAAATAAAGAATTGGACTGAATTTGCCATTATTCCAAGAATCTTCAAGGCAATCATAATGAAAGAATTCAGCTAAATGGTTAAAAAAACACTCGATACATATGAGTTTTAGGCCAATGATACTAGAATTGGGTCAATTTCAAATTTAAATTTCAGTTGAAATTAATTTTTAGAAAAACAAAAATCATTGCAATACACTAGATTCCCCAACTTACATGTAGAACGATGTGCATGGTTGGCCTCTTACAATTAAAATTAGTTTCATCGTAATTTTGGAGTTGTTGCGACTTACAAAATGACAACAATAGAATAAGAATCTTGTATTCAGAACTCAATTCAAGCAAAACGGTATGTGATCTTATGTAACGATACTAATGTAACGGGCAAGAATGATATCTAGCAAAGGTGTTGCTAATTAATAACGAAAATGAAGAGAAGCATTTGCCGGCCGCTTACCGTCGCTAGGATCAGTAAAGCAATAGACGACTTGAGTTCCCGCGATCAAGAAAGCCAGAAGAAGGTAGAGCCAGAGCCACCTGATGGCTGCCATGCACGGCTGGCTACAATGATCGGCTGCTGGACGTCAAACTTGATTCTTACTGCCACCTGAAAGATCGAGAAGGTTTTAGTCTGAAATTATTGCCGGCCAGATCATTTGCTTGCTGTGTGAGGGATGAGAAGAAGAATGAACGAGAGGACTACTGATCCACACAGATCGTCGACAACCTTTTTGTTTGTTTGTTTGTTTGTTTTTTTGTTTTTCCAATTGATTTATCTTCCCTTAGAAGCCACTCAAAGGCTAATGTTTGCTCATCATAACTCGCCAGTCCCTCTCTTTCTTCTCTGTGTGCTTGCGACCCCATTGTCTCATTCATAATCATTATAAGAAAAACAGATTTGGACGCATTTGAGCGTGCCTTCCCTCCCTGTTTCCTCCCCTCGCACAACCACCCACAAATGCTAATTATTTTCGCTTTGATCGTCACAAAGCACTATCGCCCAATCGTCTGGGGATTCCCTTGAGTCGGTCTTACGAATGCCCTCTAGTTATTATCACCCCGCACCTAAAATGGCCACATGTAATTATGTGGTTGTCCCAGCGGATCGTGCTTTGGCTTTGCCACTCAAGTTTTTACTCTCCACACTTGGATTAGTGGATAGAAAATAACACTTTGAACAAAAATTTCTTTTTACCTTCCGCAAAAATTAAAAATAAAAACCAACATTTAAAGCTTGGGATATTTTTGAAGTTTTGTCTTCTAAGAGACATCTATCTCATTCGTGTTAAAAATCAAGAGGCTTCCATCTTTTTCGTATTTCATTTTAAACATTGATAAGGAGGTACGGCCATGGTCCATGGACTTTTTTTTCGGCCTAATCCCCAAAATTCTTTAATTGGATTTACTGTAGACCCACCAAATTTGTTATAGGCCCATTGGGCTATAAACAGTCTAAGACTCCTATCCTAAATCCAAGCTATTAAGTTGAAATTTTAAATCCTACCCGCAAAGATTTTGCTCCTCCCCTGTTACATTACTTTTAAAATCTACTTAATATGCACCCTCTCATACATATAAATGGATCAAGTCCCCACTTAGACAAGATAATGATTCTAATCATTCTGCTTATTTAAGAACTCATTATTCTCTTATTAACTTAAAACACTAAAGTATTAATGTTAAAATTTAACTCTAATCCTTGGTCATGTGTTCTTATATAGCACTCAAATTAGACCTTATTTTTTGGACCTTTATAGCAACCTAATTTCATAAGGCCATGTGTATTCTTTAATGAACTTTTCATCAATTTATGTCATCTATGGGAATGATATATCATTTGTTTTTCCCAACATTACTTTCTTCTAAGGGCACACTCATCCAAATCCAATGCAATAACAGACATTTCAAAAAGCCCTAGACCAAGCTTTAAAGGTATACATGTAACAACTGTCTGCATCAGCAATGCATAGATCATCTACTATTCAATCCATTATCAAGTTAACAAGACCACCTAGTGTGAGGATTGCATCCACAATATCTTAGAGCAATCACTACCACCACTCTACTAGCCGACTATGTGAACTCTCCAACAACTACACTAATAGCATTCTTGGTAGTGCAAATGCACCCCACCCCCTACTATTGCCCCCCTTAACATGATGAAACCCACAAGAGTCGTCCTGATCATTGAAACACAGGGTGACACCTCCTATGTTCCTTAATGTTAACATTATGTGCCCCATAAAATTCTCAGAATAAAGGAACCTCCAAATCATCTCCTGAGGGAGGGCATTTGACAAAGACTAACATTTTTGGAAGATAAGGCTTGTTAACCAATGTCTCCTATAGCTTCATCAAATGATAGATCTTGCCAAAGAAGTTGCTCCTAAATCTCTTCATACGGTCATAAAGTGCAGTACTAGGACAACTAATGACTTGTTGGAGCACTTCTTACTCCTAATAACGACCTATTGATGGCCTAACTAAAGTAAATGTAGGAAAAGATAACAATTTTGAGGGTGTAATATCCTTTGTTAATGGAGAAAGTAAAGGGAGTGACTTCTCTCTTATCCCATAAGATATTGGATACCCCTATTCTAGAGAAATTTAATCTCTCAAACCTTTATAGTTATGATAACACCAAGGACCCCAACAAACAGTAGAACAAGTTATGAATACTAATGTCCCTTTACTCTACTTTAGATAACATTTTATGTAAGGCATTTACCATTAAGCTAAATGACACTGCCCAACAATGGTACTAAGAGCTTCTCACACAATTAGTCATAAGCTCTAACGAATTAGCAAGCCTTTTTATTACATGATTCATCATTAACAAAGTACCAAAAAAAAAAAGACACCTACAATCCTTATTATAGTAAGACAATGTCAAAACAAACCTTTATAAGTGTTCATAAACTTGTTCAATATGGAATCAAAAAACATCAAGAACTTGAACTTATACATGACACCCATAACATTCTCAAGCAATCTTGTTATTTCCCCTTTCTTGCAATCCCTAGACAAGAGTGGAGAAGGAGTCCTTACTCATAATAAAAACAATGGAGTATTAGTCTAGATGTCCCTAAGTGCACTAATTATACCTTTGTAATAGTTTTGCGCACTAAATCCATAATGGAAGTACAAAGATAGGGTTAGTTGGACATTATGTCATGATGAAGTCTGCCTAGACACAAGAGACATGGCAAGGTATTAAGCATATCATAGGGATCATGAACATATAATAAAAGAGTGTTGAAAGCTTAAGGAATAAATAGAAAAACTAATTAGGGAGAGACACTTGAGGTACTATTTCTAAAGTAAAACACAACAATATGATAATAGGTGTGTGCTTAATTGTTAGGTTGACTAAAAATAGGCAACTTGAGGAAGAAGATCCCTTCAAAGGTAGGTGAATAAGGTGTGAGAAACAAGCCTTGTCTAAGGCTCAAAATCCATACAAGAGACCATCCATATGATCATAGGTAGACCTTCAAAATAAGGTGACAATACAATGACCTAAACATTATATGCTAAAAGAATTCTTAATGTACGAGGTATTCATTATAAAGATAGGGAGGCAACACTTATCACTTTCATGTATGATGAACTTAAAGAGTTGAACGCCCTTTTGAAGATCCCCTAATCATCACGATTATAGTCAATTGGTTCAACATTAAAAGTATATTTATGGACACTGTTAGCTTGGTCAACATCTTATTCTCCAATGTGCTCTTTAAGATTGGATTAACAAAGTAAGACCTACAACTAGTAAACAAGTCACTTTATGAATTCACTAGTGAGTCCAACATTTCAGAGAGAGTCATCAAGCTACCTACTGAATAGGCTTAATCTTGCAAATTTTGATTACAATTGTTAAACTAGTAGTGGTTAACTTGCCTTTCTCCCATTACATAAACTTGAAGGGACTAAAGTTACATGCCTTGAATGTTATCTTATCCACTAAACTACTTAAGCTGAAATTTTTAAGAAACGTCTGTTGAGAGCAAGAGATAGGAGAGTTCCAACTAGTATGGATCAAGGAAAAAAAGGAAGGTGTCAATGGTAAAGGTGGTAAGCTTAAATGCCTGCCCAGAGGACATAGATAAGCAAGGCATCCTTATTGAAGGATTAGTGCAAGTGTCTTACAATCCTTACAAAGTTTCCAAAACAATTCAAATTAGAGAAAGATTTAAGTGAAAACTAAAGGAAAACATTATCTACTTCCTCTAAGAACACTCAGAAGTGTTCACATAATAAGTGTCAATAGATATACTAGACATTGGTATAGAGATAGCCTCACACATCTTAAGCATTAATGCCAAATACCCCTATAATAAGGAAGAATAAATGCAACATAGGCCTTAAGTGACAATTAGCAATGGTTAAACATGCAAATAAGCTCTTAAAGGTGAACTTCATTTGTGAGGTCACTTACCCCATTTGGCTAGCGAATGTCATGATTATGGAAAAAGCTCACGAAAAATAAAAACTATGCATATACTTTATTAACCTTAACAAAGCAAGGCCAAAAGTTAGCTATCTTCTACTTAAGATTGACCAATTAATGGATGACACATTAAATCATAAGCTTCTAATCTTCATGGATACTTCCTTTAACTATAACCAAATACCTATATAGGAGGCAAATTTAGAGAAAATGTATTTCATTATGGAGTGCATGTCATATTTTTACAAGGTAAAGTAGTTTGAGCTAAAAAACACATGAGCAACATACTAGAGATTAGTGAACAAAATTTTCTAACACCAAATTGATAGGAATATGGAAGTGTATGTTAATGAAATAATTGTAAAATGCAAGATAATGGAAGATCATATTGTCAACCTAAAAAAGACATTTGAAACCCTTAATCATTAAAACATAAAGCTCAACCCCATTAAGTGTGCCTTTAAAGTGAGTTTAGGTAAGTTCCTTAGCTTCTTAGTTTCAAACAAATGAATTAATATGAATGGAGAACAGATGGAAGTGATCAAGTTTTTTCTTTTCCCCAAAACGACCAAAAATATGGAAGTCCTTATGAGAATATTAACCTATCTAAATTTGTTCATCTTATGATATGGCGACAAGCAATCTCCATTCTTACAGGTCCTCAAGAAGTCATCAAATTTATAATGTATGGATGAATATGCATAAGCCTTTAAGTAGTTATCATTCTTTCCATTATTAAGCAAGCTTCTCATTAGGGAGATATTAATCCTATACCTTGCCATTAACAGGTTTGTAATGAGCTTAATTCTCATTTGAAAGGAGGACAACATGTAACCACTGACATACTACATAAATAAGATCCTACAAGGAGTTGAACTACGATATCTGAATTTTGATAAGTAAGCATTTATGCTAGTGAAAACAATAAGGAGATTACAGATTTACTTCTAAGCTTACTCCATTGTGATTACGATCAACTAACCGCTTTAGTTAGTATTGCACAAGACAAGAGAAGCACAATGACTCCTCCAATGGTTTGTCAAACTTAAAGAACTCAATATTCAATTTTAACCTTGCAAAGCTCAAAAAGTGTAGATGCTTGCTGACTTCATTGATGAGTTTACAGACTTTAAGGCCTGTTAAGCCCAAAATTTGCCTTGTTTTTGTAAGGCCTAACGAGGTTACACTTGAATATGCATTAAAGTTCAATTTTCCTATGTCAAACAATGAGGTTGAGTATAAATCCTAAATCAACTTGGCTTAGCTAGAGCCCTTAAAAATAAAAAAATTGAAGGTTATAGCAAATTACAACTAATAATGGGTACGTGAATAGTAAATATATGGCAAGAGAGAACAACATGATCAAATACTTGTAAAAAGTTTGCACCTTTTGTAAGGTGTTAACTAAAAAAGAAGTGAATATCATTCTCGAGTGAATCTCCCTGTATAACTAACATCTGCCTAAATGCCTTGGCAAAACAACTTGTAACCATATAGACATCCCTCAAACGACCTTTTTTTTTTGGGAAACTTGATGCAATTGAGTTACTCGGAGCCAACAAAGTATTATGTGTTAGAACTTAGTGCGACCTCCTTATAAATGGATGTAATCGTCATATACTTGTAAATGGAAAAATTCCCGAAGGGGAAGGTCAAGGCAAGGCACTTGCAGTTAAAGGCAACAAAGTATGTGCTAATGGAAGGAAGGTTATATAAATGATCACTAAGCATACCCATCTACAAATGCTTAATCAAGGAAGAGGAAAATTATGTTCTTTAAGAAATCTATAAAGGCATTTGTATAAACCATGTGGGAAGTAGAGTCTTCGTAAAAAAGGTAATTAGGTAAGGATATTATTAACCCACCCTAATTAATGATGCCTTGGAATTGGTATGAAAATGCAACATATGTCAGTGCTTTACTAACCTCCATTTGTCCTTAGCTACATGTCTCATTCCTATAGCATCCTAGTGGCTATTTTCACAATAAGGACTTGACATCATCAAATAGTTTTCAATGGTCATCAAAGAATGCAAATTTATAGTAGTTATTGTCAATTATTTCATAAAATAAGCTAAAGTTAAAGCCCTAGCATTAATCATATAATGGTAGATGCAAACCTTTGTTTAGAAAAATATCATTTGTAAGTTTAGCATCCTCCATGATATCATCATAGATAATGGCAAGTAACCTGAAAACAACAATTTCAAAGAATTTTGCTATGATTTATACATCATTCTTAAGTTTTCTTTGGTGAACACTTATAAACCAATGGCTAGGTAACTAATTACACCATAATTAAGGGTTTAGAAACATAAAGCTTGTGCAGGTTGGCATCACATAGGCCTTTCAACAAGAAAATGACTCAATGTAACAAAAAGAGGACAAGAGAATAGTTATCCCATAAAGGTGATTTTGTGTTAAGAAATTGGGAGGCTAACAAGAGTGACGAAGGATTAAGCAAACTAGCCCTTAATTAAGAAGGCTTGTGCAAGGTTGTAAGCAAAGCAATATAAGGGAATGAAACCCTAATCCCTTTACATTGAACTCTAAAAGTCTTATGACAAATTAAGAATGATGTAATTAATTACTATGTAAAATATATCTTATTGTTTCATAAATAAAGTTTTAATTTTTTACCACATCACATCTTATCATCTTGTATCATGCCCTTTTCCTATGACAAAGCCAAAAATGCCTTAAGTGCCCTATGTAAGTGTACTACATAAGTCACTTAACAAGAACGCTTAAGACACCTAATGTAAGTGCTACCACAATCTTCTTGCTTCATAACAATGCTATAAATGTCTAAGGTGGCCAATGCAAGTGGGCCACATTGGTTTTCCTACAAAAAACTCTTAAGGCACCTAATGTAAGCATTTTCACATAGGTTTTTTACCCTATAATGAAGCCAATAATGCTTAAGTTGCCCCACATGAGTGCACCACACAAGCCTCTTATCAAATTTGCATAAGGCACCCACTTGAGTGCTACCACATAAGCTTCTTACCACATAACAAAGCCAAGAATGCCTAAGGTGCCTTACATAAGCATATCACACAAACCACCAACTAAGAATGCCTATGGCACCCTATGCAAGTGCTACCACACAATCTTCTTCCCTTATGAAGAAGCCAATAATATCTAAGATGTCTTACATTAGCATGCTACACAAGTCTCTAACTAAAAAGGCCTAAGGCACATCAAGCGAGCATTGTTGCATAAACTTCTTGTCCCATAACGAAGCCAAAAATGCTTATGGCCTCCCATGCAAGCACACCACACAATTCCTCTGCCAAGAATGCCTAAGGTACCACACATAATCATGCCATATAAGTCTTTTAAATGCCCCAAATGCCTAATCTAAGTACTAATGTCTAAGACCCCCTTTTAGTGGAGCCCTACCTTAGGTGCACAACCATTAATGTATCATGAAATAAAAATAGAGAAAGCAAAGATAAGAAAAAGGTGTAAAGGTTACGAATGAAAAAACAAAACAAGATGATAAGGTTGCCAAGTGAAAGGTTATTTATAATAAGTTACAATATAATAAGAAAATGGTTATATTTTAACCTAGCTTTTGGTATAATTAAATGACTTTAAAAACAATATAGAAATTAGACTAAAAAGAGCCTTTAGCCAAACAATTATGGCCTGTGACAACATAATACAACTTATCCATGGCCAAGTGAGGAGACAACAAAGGAAGAAATGGTTTAACTAGACACACACCTTCCATATTTGGAATGTAAACCCTATAAAAATAAATCTCCTAATGCTCCTCTTATGCTTACACTTAACCTAAACACTAGCCTTAAGCCATGTACCACCTATCATAGGAAAGCAAAGACATTGCACAAATTAAGCTTGGTGCTTGTAATTGGTTGAAGGTGCTAAAGAAGTAGAAAAAGTTCATTACTCCCCCACCAATGTTGGTATTACCAACAAACTACTTGACATGGGTAATGTGTTGGCTAAAGTGGTAAGAGATAATCCTCCCTAGTAAGATGTTGATAAAAGGTAAGTCTTCCTAACAACACATTAGCCTTATGCATGGTGATCAAGTGGCTTACCACAAGGAAACCAACAATAGCAATAACATTAACACAAGGCAAAGGTAGCCTTATCCATAGTAGTATAGTATGAAAAATGTAAAATAAGCTAGATGTTGGATGTTATATGCCATTACCACACTGGTAACCTTAATTTATAACCAACCTACACTTTTAGTACAAAGACACTAGGAAACCTAGAAGGCACATCTATAAGTTAGATGACATTTCCTTAAGAATGCAATCTAGTCTCCTAGGTTTAATAATTACTAAATGTTTAAATTCATAATACAAATAAGGCAAGCCTTCAACTACTTCTCATAAGATGGAGATGGGTCTCATAGAATATAAAAATGTAGGAAATAAGATAAATTATGAAAGATTGTAGCTTAATAGAGGACTAAGTCATAAGTTGTAAGTCACATGTACACTTGTTGTGTGGACAAACAAAAAGCATGTACATTGTGTCCTTAATGAAGGCAAAAATAAAATAGTCCAAGAGCCAAAAAGACTAGCTCACATCTATAGATTGATCCAAAGTCCAATGTCAATCACCTATCTTAGGCCAATGTCGACAAAAGGCAAATCTCCTTATGGTTTGCCTCAAAAGCCCTCGCAGGTGATGAACTCCGTGGAAAATCAATTAGAATAAAAGAAGACCTAGCTTGACCACCTTTAGAGTGCTTGACTAAGTAAGGGAAGGGAAGCATCTCCCTTAAAGACTTGTCATCAATCCATAGCCTATAAGCCTTAAGGTCAGGTTAAAGGACCTCCAAACAATAGAAGCTAAAGTTACCTACCACTTCTATCTTCTTGACAATAAATCCCTCCACCTACTTTAGTTGCCCCTTTACTTGATTAAGGGAAACTTCTAACACTACAATTTGATCATTCCCTTTCATTATGCTCCACTTTATAATCACTTGAAGGCTCTACTCTTTAAGTAAACTAGCAATAACTTGCCAATGTAAACCTCACACCTTTCCTTGCTTAGCCTATAATTTAAAGATAGTCTCTTAGCTCATCAACAACTTGACCCATTAAATGGAGCTCAAGGTCCCTTTCTTTACCATGCCTAAAGCCTCACTCAAAGATTTTAATGTTTGGTTAAGTTGGTCCATTTCCACCAATAAGATGTCATCCTTTTATTCAGTAATATGACTGAAAAATGAAATTACAAAGGGAATAAGAGTAGGTAATTAAGCTTGATCATTTAAGCCCAAAAGGAATATGCTTGAAGCTCATCAACCATCCCTTTAAGCATAAGGGTTTGTTGATAACTTTAGACTACCAAAAGGGTTAGGGAGCACCTCGTCCAAAGTGGGAGAAATGCATGCCTCAGCAACGCATACATGCTTAGTATTACAGGGTAAAGGAGTATTTTATACACGGATTGGATGTATGTTTGTGTTGGTCATCCAAAGTGACTCACTTTCTTTCACCCTCTTTGTTTCTCCAATCACTTTCATTTCTTCCTTAACAAACAACGTATCCTTCTCTTGTATTTAAACTTGTAACAAGTTAAGTTAGAGAAAATTTCTAGGCCTTAACCAATATTGAGTCCGAGTAGTTGTCGCAAACTCGAAGACTCTAGAGACTTGAAGATTTTTATTTGTCTTGAAGAGATATCCATAAGCACAGCTTTGTTTCAGTTTTTATATATACAGTCAAAACTTCAGCGCTGGCAACCATTGAGTTTGTGCTTTCAGGTTCCATGTGTGCAAAACTAATATACCCATCAGTGCACCATCTAATCTCTTTCGCGTTGTTCTTCATATTTTCGTAGTTTGTATATTCTTTTTTTTTTTTTTTTTTTGTCAATAAACAAGCTTTGCAATGGTTTCCCCACGCATTTTGAAATGGACAAGAAAAAGCGAGACATGAAATTACCATCCTGTTGGTAGGTGAAGTATCATCCTCCAAGAAAAATGCACGAATGGCATGAAACCCCCGGCAATTTTTTTGACAGCTTTTGCTGATTCCAACCTTATTGTATCTCATGTCACAACATTAAGTAGTCTAAGTTGTTAGATAGTAGGCCTTCACAAGGATAGAATGTCCTATCTTCTTCTTAACTACGCTCACCTATTCTTTATAAGTTCTCAAACCATAAAGTGAGAGCAGCGAAGTAATTAGATTTTTTTGTCAGTGACAAAAAAAAGCTAAAAAAAATAAATAAATAAAAAACACACACACACACATATAAAACAAAAGATTTAAAAAAAAAACACATAAAATTTATGTGTGTTCATCTATATATATATAAGTAAATTGAATGTCTACTGTGTAATTTATGTTTGAATACTTCTCACATAAATAGATAAGTATTTCTATATAATAAAATTTATGCTCTCATAATATATAAATATATGTATCTTAATATAAAAGATGCTACTCTGTAAGAGAAAAAAAAAAATATTCTATATAAACATTATATCTAATAGAATTACGGTATTGTTTTGTTTGAGAATGTCCAAAAGTCAAATCTAGACTGCAAATCATAATTTTTAAAAAGTTTAAACAAAACTATATTTTTTCAACAATCAAACTGCTGAATACAATTTAATTAAATTTGATTTGTAATTCCGATCAAATGATACTGGCAATGAGTCGCGTATTGAATCAACATTTATGTTTTGAATACTGCAATGTAGATCTTCATTCCAAACAATGTTAATAATTTTTTCACGTATTAATATGAAGCGTTAATGGCTTGAAAATCTCTCCATTTTCACACAACCGTGCATGTTATCTTCTTCATTATTTCCTAGGAGCAGAACATAGATACGATAGTCGTAACATTTTATTTTCGAAAGGTTTTATTTTTTTTCTTTCAAAAATATGCATGTGTGTTTATATTTTCTACGTGCATACTTATATTTATAATTATTATGATTGATTGATATTTTAATAAGTACTTTGAATTTATTATCAAAATGTGGCCAACGCCTTTGGCTAGAGTCTAAGTTTATATAAGGCAAGAGTTGGAATACCAATTCCCTGCTGACTTACTCGGGATAGGCATGGATCAAATAAAAGGAAAAGTTTGTGTCACAGGAGCCTCTGGATATCTTGCTTCTTGGCTGATTAAACGACTACTCATGTCCGGGTACCATGTCATTGGAACGGTTAGAGATCCAGGTTAATTCATTTATTCTTCTCCTTCTTTTGCATGTGCCCTTTTTTTCTCAGAAAAATCAAAAATGAATTTGTTATTATTATTTTTTTTAAAAAAAAAAAAAGTAAGGAGAAAGGACTAGAAATAATGTATGCTAAAATTCGTATTTATATTATTCGTGCATAGTTTTGTGGGAATAATAAGAACTCTCTGTATTTTATGTATGCGCATATATGTACGTACTTTCGTATATGTTATGAATTTTCACATTACGTGCGCAGGTAATGAGAGGAAAGTAGCACATCTATGGAAGTTAGAAGGGGCAAAGGAGAGACTTCGATTAGTGAAAGCTGATTTGATGGAAGAGGGTAGCTTTGACGACCCAATCATGGGATGCCGTGGCGTCTTCCATACTGCTTCCCCCGTAATCAAACCTTCATCTGATCCAAAGGCAATGTTAATTATTATTATTTAACTTTGCAGTTTTAGGGACATCCCAAAGTTCAATCTTAGCAGTTAAGAGTATATATTGCAATTGATTTTAGTTTTAAAATTCTCAGGCAGAAATGGTAACACCAGCCATAGAGGGCACGTTGAATGTCCTGCGCTCCTGTAAGAAGAATCCGTCACTAAGACGTGTAATTCTCACCTCATCCTCGTCAGCAACAAGAGCACGAAATGATTTGGACCCGACTGTGCCCATTAACGAGTCATCTTGGAGCTCCGTGGAGCTCTGCGAGACATACCAGGTAACAAGGGTTATTTTCCCACCCCACGTTGTGGGATGCAGGAACAGAGATAATATATATATATATATATATATATATAGGTATATTATTTCATTTTTGCAACGAGACTTTTTCTAAAATGACTGTTTACGTGTAACTCAGATCCGTGACGAGTTCATGCTCAATTACCATTTTTAACAATCAATTAATTATAGAATTTTAAATGTAAATACATAAATAATAATAAGAACACATAAACTTGCCATGGAGGTCTTTCTGATCCCTTTGTTTCTAGACTATGTATGATGCGGTGCGTATTATATTTATATATATGCTGGATGCAGATATGGTATGCTTTATCAAAAACGCTCGCAGAAAGGGCAGCGTGGGATTTTTGCAACAAGGAGGACATTGATTTGATTTCTGTTCTGCCCTCTTTTGTCATTGGACCTAGTCTGCCGCCTGATCTATGTCAGACGGCATCCGATGTCCTTGGCTTGCTTCAGGGTATATTTCTTTTCTTATTCCAAACATTTTTCGGATGCCATTTGCGTAAGCATCATAATTAAGAGTAGTGGAAGCACAATTAGAGCCATAGTTAACAAGGTGGGTCATCTCGCCTCACTCGTTTTATATTGATAGATTATCAATTAAACCATTAATTAAATAACCATAATTCAAAAATATCAGTTTTCTTGTATCAGGCGTACGGCTGAATTAATTTGCTGCAACGGCAATGTGCATGAAAACAATTTTGTTTTAAATTTTTTTTTAATAGCCAAATTCAATCTTTATTAATCGGTTAGAAGGCTACTTTACAAAGGCAGCGCAATTCTGCATTAAAGCCTTACTCTTAGAAATCCACACAAACGTGACATCAGAGCGAAACCACAACCAGATCCAACAAATTTAGTAGCTAGATTAGGAGAGAATGAAAGTAAAAGAAAAATAAGAATTAAATGGATTAGGCAAAGCAGAAAAAAGAAAAAAGAAAAAAGAGTTTCTATGCCGGAAATAGATCCAAAAAAGTAAATGTTTTCTCGTTGTCACATGCCTTTATTATCAAGGGATACCCATACATGGATATAAAGGTTTACTTTTTTTTAATAGAGATTATAAAGGATTACTTTTTTTAATAGAGATCTCTAATTTTAAGTTAAGTCAATATTATATGTAAAAGAATAAAAAAAATTTAAATAATTTTTGAATAAAATATATGTATATAAAAAAGTAAATTGTGTGATTATAATAAATAAGTGCAGTAAACACCTCATTTTATATTTCTTTATAACGGACCTAAATCTGTTGTAATTTACTCCTCAATTCTCAAATAAGGTCCTCTCCCAAAAAAAAAAAAAAACATTTTCTTTAATCTTAATTCTTGTGTTTGCCCTCGTTTTTGGGACATACAGGGGAGGTGGAGAAATTTCAAGTGCACGGAAGGCTGGGGTATGTTCACATAGATGATGCTGCGCTTTGCCACATCTTTGTTTACGAGCACAAAGAAGCCAGTGGGCGATATCTCTGCAACGCAGCTGTGCGGGACAATAATGAATTAGCATCTTTTCTGTCAGCACGCTATCCTTGGCTGCCAATACCCAGAGGGTTGGTATTATCCTGTCGCTAATTAGCTTTGATCACATACGCATTCATTTTGGTTCAAAATCAATACATTATGCGTTAACCACCGTGGGGGAAATCTCCTCAGGTTTGAACAACTAAGTAGACCGTATTATGAGTTTAACACCTCAAAGCTGACAGCGTTGGGATTCAAGTTCAAGCCCATTGAGGAAATGTTCGATGACTGCGTTGCCTCGCTCGTGGAACAAGGTTATCTCTGCCCCATTGGGACGAATTAAAGAAACCATAGCATCTCGAGACTCGACAATAACTCAACGCGCTGTTGCTTCTTCCATCGGTTCATTTCTCCTTGAAGTTGCATTTTATGTCTGTGCCTCAGAGAGACTTCGAATAAATGAAATTACTTCAGCTTCCATGTCATCAAAACATAAGCCGTTGGACTCTTTGTCACTAAAGATGAGAAATATAGTCAAGAACAGAAAGGTAGGGAGATGATCAACAGCAAAACTTCATGCAACAAGAAATGTGGAAATACTTCTCGAAATAGAAAACTGGAGTTTGTGACAAATAAAAAGGATTTTTATCAAAAATTTTTCAATTTTTTAATTTCCCTCCTTGTCCACCGCGGAGCGTCGCCGTTGGACACGCCGCCTTCGAATCGAACCTCCACACTTCTTTCTTCAGCGCACCCCAGCAGCAGCAACAACAACAACAAAAAATCCCAGAATCCCAATGCCCCAAAGCTACCCAAACCAATCTCCGCTCTCTCCGACAACCGCCTAAAGCTGCACAACCGATTCCCGATCCTCATCTGGGTGAATGACCTCTATGAGGCTGCGCTTTTCACCTGTCACTTTAGTTTTGGTTTGTAATGCCTTTCAATCTGCGCATTAAGTAAGAATAGTAGCAACCACCGCCGGAGTGATTCAACAATTGAGAAACATTTTGCTAACGACTACGATGCACGCTATTTCGACACGTTTGATGCAACAAAAACGCCACGTCAACACTTGACAACCCTTATCAGTAAATTAACGGAACTAACTTACATTTAGATTAATTTTAATGGTTCAAACCTTATTTAGGCAATTTCTTTAATTAATGACTCACATTTCGACAATTTAAAATTTATTAACTCAAATTTAAATTTATTTAATATATATATATATATATATATATATTAGTGAAAATTTTGATGGGTAAATAAAAAGTATAGTAAACTCAAGGTGAGCAGACATGTGTATTATAAAAAATTTAAAATTATTATTTTTTAAATAATTATGTTTTTTATTTTTTATTAAAAAAATTAAAATTTTAAAATAATGTATTTTTTATTATCGAGAACTCACATGTTAATTCATTTTTTACTTTTCTTAAAACTCTTTTTCTCTACCTGCAAAACTGCTCTCAAAATATTAATACTGATGCTGGCGAATGGCTATTGATAACATGAGTTCTTGGGCTCACGCCTAAGGGGCTACATGAAGCTTGCAAGGTTGCCCGCATAAAAAGAAGGGAAATGAGAGAAAAAAACAAAAAACAAAGTTGAATATAAGCCCAGACCCCGCGCCACGTAAATCTGGGTTATGTGACCATTATTTTTTTTTTGTCAATATTAATTATTTCAGAAAAATAATCATTTAGATTTAAGGGTCTAGTGGGTGGGTTAAGCGCAATAGCATGTAACGCAGCCCCCTGTCTGACTTTCATACGTTCTGTCATTATAAGCAATAATACTTTTGGTGGACCTCAGACCAAAATTGGGTAGAGGTAGATGGAGAAGAAAGGGCCGGGGATTTTAATTCCCAACTAAATACCAACTACCCAACTTGTGCCCCAAAATAAAAGTGATTTAAAGCAAAAAGAAAAAGAAAAAAAAAAAAAAAAAGAACTGGCCAATTAAATGTAACACTGCGTGCCCAACTGCCCAGCAATCGGTAGACCGTAAACATGTATGCAGTGCTTTCATGATAATTTACTTTTGTGAGAAAAAATGAATAATAACTTTCAATTTTATCTATAAATTTCTTATGCTCAAACTTAGAATTAACAGTGTTTTTTTTTTTTTTTTTAATAAGAAGATTCAACGTTATTGAGTCTAAACATATATTTTTTTTATATTAAATTTTAGTATTAATAAATATAAAATATAAAATTTAAAACTTATTTTATTCGATAACGTCATGGGGACTCAAAATAAAAGATTGGGTATCTGTATCTAACATAAAATTCTTCAAAAGAAGTAAAAACGTTTATATCTAATGGTTGTGGAAGAAGACCGCGCGAGTAGAGACCAAAATGGCGCTTTCTCACATAGGAATCTGAGGTGGCTGGCTGGCCACCTTGGCGGGTCACATCATTTTCGTATCAAAATTGTGTAAGAACCGCTCGTTTGCAGAGCAACGCCTTGAGTCCACATCGCTTCCTGATCGACTTATCGGTTAGAAACTTTATGGTTCATTTCAACATTCCTCCAAACCCCTCACACCGCTAAAGCTCCCTGGAAAGAACCCCAATTCAGGCAGCAGCCTCTGCAGGCAACATTTCCGGTGACTTCAGCAGCTTTCTTTCTTTCTTTCTTTCTTTCCCTTAATCTGCTTGTTCCTGTGTTTGTTTGATATAGCTTTCCTTGTCAGTATATTGGCCATTGCATTTTCTTTGAACCTTTTCCTTCCTTCTTTCTCCTTACAGTTTTCCTTGTTCTTGTGCTTTATATGCTTCTTCCAAGTTAGTCATTTGCTTCCAACTGAAACGGTTGGCCAGTTGCTGGCACTGACAGTTGAGCTGAGTAGTTATGCTCCAAGTGTTGTTAGGATCCAATCACACATTCAACGTCGTCCAAACGTAGTTAGACTGGCACTTGTTAGAAAAGAGCTACAATATGCCAGAGAAAATAATAGTTTTAACGAGAGATACGAGATGGTTTTCAAGGCCAAAGTTGTAGAGTCTGCTAATCTATGCTCAAGAGGAGGAAGAAAAGGAGTAGAGGAAAAACTCCATTATTTTTTCTTTGTTGCTATGTTCATAAATTTTGAGCCTCTGCTTTCTGCCAGTCGGTGTAAAATGTTGGCAATTAAAGTTTTATACCCCGGAAGTCAATCCTGTCTAATTCTATGTATGAACTTTGATCGCGGATTATGAAGCTCATCATGTACATGTTTTCGGGTTTTTTTTGGAAATTTGATAACATCTGTATGTGTCTCATGTGTTTGCTTTAAGTTTGTGCAGGATGAATGAGAGAGGGAGAGAATCAAGTTGGTAGATGCTTTGAATAGAACTGGGATAAAAGCAGAAAGATCATATCTTCTAATATCTGTAAACCCTCCTGATCATAGGTCAGTTTGATCAGAGGAAGAGAAACTGTGGGTGAAATGGAAGAGAGGAGACCCATCAAAGTCTTTGATCCAGCTGCAAGTCATGGTGTTGTGCAAACTAGCCCCAGTCCCAGTAGCAAGGATGAAACAGAAGGAAATTTGTCACAAACTTTTATTACCACTATCAGTAAGAAAGAGCCTGTGAGCAAGTGGATGGCATTTGGAGGTGAGGAAGCTGGCAAGTCCAAGATTGCTCGTGCTGAAGGTGAAATTACAGAATTTGACAGGAATGGCTCTGAAGGTAGACCAAGGTCTGCCAACAAAATACCAAGTGAAGCTAGCATAGCAGAACGGACAGCAGAATGGGGACCAGTGGTGAAGTCTGACACAGGAGAAGGCAGTTTTAGAGCCATAACGATAATGAGACCTTCTGGAGCTGAAAACAACGAAATGTCAGTGGAGAGATTCATGGCTGATTCAAGGAAGGCATCAGAGGAAGGCGAGGCAGGAACCCTTCCAAGAGCATCTCAAGAGTTGAAGGACGCTCTGGCCACACTGCAGCAAACATTTGTTGTATCAGATGCCACCAAACCGGACTGTCCCATAATGTATGCCAGCAGTGGGTTTTTCACCATGACTGGTTATTCTTCAAAAGATGTCATTGGAAGAAACTGGTAAGCATGCTGTCTTGTCCTTCTTCAGTAGCTAGGCAAGGCAACTATGGTTTTTCTTATCCATCATCATAAATATCAAAGCAATTAAGTTGTCTTGATGCATATCCTCTGGGAAAATCACATAATACTAAAACTAGTGTCATTAACAAGCCAATAATTGTAAAACTGCTCCTTATGTTAGTTTAAATCATTTGCATCTAAATATAGAACAAAAGTTTGGTTTTGAATCCCCTGCACAAGAGGGAATAGGTGGAGTTATCTTCTTAGAGCAGGACAGGCAGGATTGTGCCTGTTTAGTTCAGCTGATAGCAGCTATTGACTGACACTTATGGTGACCGTTTGTGGTTATATAGACAACCATATGCGGTTTTTAATGGAGTGGATTGTCTTGGAGATTTAGGAATAATCATGCTGGGTCTTAACATAGTGGATTTTCTTGGAGATTTATGAATAAAAACAAAAATTGCAAAAAAAATTTGGGTATTTATGTGTTGTATGTGTGCAGTCGGTTTCTTCAGGGGCCAGACACTGACCAGAATGAAGTGGCAAAGATACGAGATGCTATCAAGAATGGAAGAAGCTACTGTGGCAGGCTCCTCAACTACAAGAAGAATGGCACTCCTTTTTGGAATCTTCTCACTGTCAACCCCATCAAGGATGAGCATGGCAATGCTATCAAATTCATTGGGTATTAGCTTCTTCCCCTTTAAAAACAGCTTTTAGTTGTCCAGCTCTCTTATTTTCCCTTCTCTGATCATCTCATTTTCTTCTTGTTAGTTTATTTGTGATTCTGTGTGCATCTGTTCTTTTCTCCTCTCATAATCTATTGTTGGAACTTGTGATTTACCAGGATGCAGGTTGAGGTTAGCAAGTATACTGAGGGTGTTAATGACAAGGTTTTGCGCCCAAATGGATTGCCCAAGTCTTTGATTCGATATGATGGTAAAATCATAGAAATTTTGTTTCTTTATGAGAGTTTTAATTTCTTATTTCTATCGAGATTGAACCACACCCTTCATTTTATTTTGTCATTCTCAGCTCGCCAGAAAGATAAGGCTCTAGATTCCATTGAAGAGGTCGTCCAGGCCCTGAAACATCCCAAATCTCACACTCCAACCTCGACTCATGATGCTTTAGACAACCTTGATTGTGTTTTGCCTAAATCTGTTGACTTTGACACCACTGTTACACCTGAAAATCATGTTTCTCTCTTAAACTCTCGCGCCAGTGCTTCCCAGGAACCTGGCAAAAAATATAGAAAATCAAGCCGCATTTCCTTGATGGGGTTAGTCTCCTAACATAGCTCCTTTCCTCTTTTTATTCTTCTTTCTTATGGGTTTCCAATATTTTGTCAAATGCCACTAGGTTGTACTCTTCTTGTTGTAGCTAGTTGTCTAGCATAACATCACTCTTTTGCTAGGGGCGAAAGGATGTTTAACAGAGGGTTACTAGAATTCATTTAGATGCCTTATTATTCCTCCTAGTGACATCTAAAACCTTGTTTCTTAAGGAACAGAAAATTAGATTTTCTGCCCACAATTAATCTTGTAGAATTTAGAAGCCATGATAAAAAAAGAAAAAAAAAGTATTTGACCATTCTCTATTCAATGATCATAGTCAAATTGGTGCCAATGGTTGTTTAAGCCAGTGCTAAAACTACTAATATACACTCTATTATGACTATAAAACTGCAGGTTCAAAGGAAGATCTCCAAGTTCTACTGCAAAGCATGAGGAACCACCAAGTCTGGAACCTGTTGTTCTAATGACTAAAGAAGTTGAATGCTCCGACCGCTGGAATACTTCCACAAGAGAGAGAGATATCCGGCAAGGAATTGATTTGGCAACCACATTGGAACGCATTGAAAAGAATTTTGTGATCGCAGATCCTAGACTTCCTGATAACCCTATTGTAAGGCACAATTTCAATAAAATGAATTTAGCATACTTTTCTATCTCCTTGTAGGGCTTTGTTTTCCATCACTCAATTTTGATAGCCTTGTCATAACTTGCTTCCTTCTTGCATGATTCCCTTCATGCTTCTAGCATCATCATGAAGAAGGGAAGGCTTTAGCACATATCATAATTGCAATTTATGTTAGAAATCATTGATTCTGGAGTTCCAGTCTCTTCCATGATAGAATACAATAAATGGCTAAGTTGCACTCCATATTGGCAGCATGATTGCTTCTAGAACACTTAATCTATGTAGGAGATGCAGTTTTTTAGTGTACAGATCATAGCATGTGCCCTTTCTGTGCAGATATTTGCTTCTGATAGCTTTCTTGAGCTAACAGAATATACACGAGAAGAGATCTTAGGAAGAAACTGTCGGTAAGAAAAATACTGAATTTAGTTACTTTTATTACCTTTCATGCTTTGTTCTGCACAATTACCTCAAAATTTTACTTCTTGTGCTTTGACATTCTGAGCAATGCAAGTTTCTTTCATTATCATACCAATTATTTGAGTAAGTTGCTACTAAGGGTGATTTGCAATGCCTTTTGCAGTTGTTACAAATGCAGTTCATTTTTCAACATCTGTTAATTGTATTTGCAATTAAAGATGTTCATATGTGTTACCCCTCTGTAAATTATTGGTAGACATGATATTATTTTCAGATTGTTCATATGGATGGTTTAAACTCTTCAACAGGCAGAGAGAAATGCTAAATGGAATATGCAATAAGTTGCAATGCTATCATAAAATTGGAATCAAGGGACCCTCACTAACCAGTCACTTGTCTTCCTGTTTGAGTGGAATATTAGAGCCAGATCTCCTGATGTTGACTCTTATCATGTTCTTGTTAGATACAAGTTTAGCAGAATTGTGTATGCTGTGCCAAATTTAATGTGCATATCACAGACATAGCACAGAATCTAGTTTGTGATTTGGCACAATTCGCTTCTGATCCATGCTATTCTCTGTCAGCAATGACAATATTATTCTTACTTGTTTAATGAATTATACAGGTTTCTTCAAGGGCCTGAAACAGACCAAGCAACTGTTGCAAAGGTAAGAGATGCTATAAGAGAACAACGGGAAATCACTGTTCAGTTGATCAATTACACTAAGAGCGGTAAGCTTTGGTAAAAACTTGCATAATACAGTTTATACATTGAATACACTTTGCTCTGCCAATTACATGATCAGCCTATTTTACTTGAAAGCTATGAAAAACTTTAAAATTATGATTGGCTTATATACTTGAAAGCTGCAAAGAATTTGTGTCATTCTGTTGAACGATTCACATCTATGTATTTTGTTGGAATCTAAATTTCCTCCTGTAAGAAGATATGATCCCTTTTTACCATAATATACTCTCCATAATATTTGTCTTGCAGGTAAGAAATTTTGGAACTTATTTCACTTGCAACCTATGCATGACCAGAAGGTGGCTATCAGATTGTTGTTCAAGTCTATCATCTGCCGTAGTTAAATTATCCTACATATTATTTTAAACCTAGTGTCCCCATTATTTTGCAGGGTGAGCTTCAATATTTCATTGGTGTTCAATTGGATGGGAGTGATCACTTGGAGCCCCTGCATAATCGTCTCTCTGACCAAACAGAGCAACAAAGTACTAAGTTGGTATGCCATTTCTTTTCATTGGTGTTTCCTTGTGTTACTATTTTTTTATTGCTATAGCAGCCACATAATTTGAATGATAATGGGCAGATGAAACAAAGTTTCTCAAATTATTGACTACATATTGATTGATTGGACATGTGTATGAAGAGGTTTGCTTGTGTTGTTTTTTTTTTTTTTCTTTTTTTTTTAATTTGGTTAAGGAAACTAGATAGGACTAAACTTCAGTTTTTACTTGTACAATATTAATTTGTTAAGCTCCTATTGCCTAACTCCTCTTTTTTGTTCTCATTACTGTGGAGACTATGCTTTGCCATGCATTCTAATGTATTGAACAGCCCTATTCACATTGTTTATCATGATAAAAAAAGGTGAGTCTTTGCAAATATATGCATTCTTTTCTAACTGCAGTAGTAAGAAAATGCTAAGATCATTCAAGTAGGTGTTGTTTTTGTGGATAATGTTTTCATAAATTCTGCAATTTGAATATTGTAATTTACTTCTCAGCCAGTAATATTTGACATGTCTTTTATCAGGTCAAGGTTACTGCAGAAAATGTAGATGAAGCTGTTCGAGAACTTCCTGATGCCAACTTGGTAAGGTACTCCTTTCACTTATATTAGGACCAAACAAGATAATGTATTTTTCAATAATCCAAAGATCTTATCCTCTTCTTTCATTTTTTTTTTTTCGTGGTTTCAATTCTTTACTTATGCATGAGTTGTTAACAATGGTTAGTGAACACTAGTCTCTGTGGTTTTCCTGCTATTTAAAAAAGTAGGGAAAGTTTGCATTGCCAAATTTCGAGAAGTAGAAATAATGATTAAATACAAATTTTCACAAAATGTAGCTTGCAAAATTGTTTATTTTGAGATGGATGATTCAAGTTCCCACACTATACTTATACTTAAGTTTTACATTCAGATGCTTCTTGCTCCTTTCAACTCTTGTTATTGGTCCAATGGCTGAGTTACAATATGTAATCCTTCCTTCCCTTAACTGCTTCCTACCACATGGAGAGAGATTGCATCCCTGGTTTTTATTGTTTTGAATTTGTTTTTTTCATGTCTTTGCTTATGCAACATCTATTATTCTATTTTTGTAGAGACCAGAAGATCTGTGGGCAATTCATTCACAGCCCGTCTTTCCAAGGCCTCACAAAAGGGACAGTCCTTCTTGGATAGCAATTCAAAAGGTGCCAGTAGCTGAATTATAGATACCATGTCTTCACTGTAGCAACATTCAGTTTTGTATTGTCAAGATCATTATTGTGGGAAGCATTGTTTTGTTCAATAAACCTGTGAGTTCATGAGAACTCTATAACTCCTGTACATGGGTGTGCAAGCGTGTTTACATTTGGACTGAGAAATATGTGTGCTTCATGAAGAGTACCATTGGGACTGAATTTTAAAATTGCCCCCTGAATAAAATCTCATCTTCAACTTTCCTTCCCTTTCTTTTCCTCAAGCAAGTTTGTCTTTCCAACATTAAGCTCTTCTTGCTTAATTTCCCTATTAAAAGAACATAAAAATGCCTACCATATGCAAATGATTTTTATCTGGTATGCCATTTATAGTCATGCAGTTCCCTGCTAATCTGCAAGTTCATGTCTTGAGTGTTCCCTATTCTTCATTGACACCTAGCAGACACAAATAATAGGGTTCTACCATAACATATTTACTCTGATTTTCTTAATATATAAAACTATAATGGCAATTTTTCCCACACTTTGCAAGGATAAATGTAATAAAGAAGGGATAGCTTTAGTTGTCCTAGGATCAGATATCATGGATGCTAAGGAATTATTGCTGGAATGTTCAAACCGGTATGAAGTTGTGAATACAATTCACTCATGTTGTGGTCTTAGTTGCCACAAAATGAATGAGAACAATGAATTGCTCTATGTTTTCTTAATAACAAAACCTTGCTCACAACTATAATTGATGATGGCATTCGTTCAACATTCTCAAATAAATTGTGTAAGTTTTATTTCTTTGGAAAGGCATCTTGGATTGCATGCTGTGCTCATAACTCACTAGAAATAATTATATATCTAGTCCTTTTAGTTCTAAACTTTTTAACTTTGAATTTGATGGCGTGTTTGTTGTCATCTATTACTCTTCATATGATGTCAGTTATTAATTCATTACTTTTGCTCCTTGTATTAAATCTCATCCATTTGGTTTTGGTAGATCACTTCACGTGCTGAAAAGGTTGGGCTACATCATTTCAGGCCAATAAGACCTTTAGGTTGTGGTGATACTGGCAGGTAGCTCCTGTTTTCTGATCTTTACACAATGCTTGATTGAAGTAGGTGTTCTCTCTGCATAAAACTTGTGCTTTCTAGACTATCAGCTGCTCACACGATTTTCTCATCATTATAGCTATGTGAACAAGTTTTTGTCACTTGCATGATCCATATCATGATAAGATGCTTTTAATTTACAGTCTGCATAGAGACCTTGAGTTCAGTCCATAATTAACATTGGCTGCAAAGCTGATCTGCTTGTTGGGATTCTAGTCACTGCTTTAACCCAGTTCAGGCATCAGCAAATGTCAGCAAGAATGTTTAAAACTAATGAGAATGATGCAGATTAAAACACGTAGCTTAAAATGGAAAATCAATTTGGCTTTAGGTTTGCATGTCTTAGGATGACATCTTCTGTATGAATAAAGTTAGATGTTTCAAGACTCTTACTTGGAAAAAGAGCAAGGCAAGCTGTAGGAACATGGAGTGAACAGTATAATGACATCCTAAAGGAATTTGGGAATTAGGCTCAAGATTTAGGAAATCTTTCAAATGGCTCCACCACAGCAATCACAGGAATGTATGATGGAACACTAAAGCAGGAAAATAATTCTGCCATTTGGTCTTGGTTTAAAGACCTTGAATCAAAATAAAACTTAACTAAACATGAAAGATGAACCATAACCTTAAAGTTTGCAAATCTTCATGTTCCTTTAGCTGGGTGAGATGTAGGTATGGGCATATAAAATATCTTGGAACCATGCTTGGTGTAAGATTCATCTTTCAGTATATGCAAACAAATCTTTGTCCAAGGTAGGCCATAAGGAAATGATATTTGCCTAACTATTGTTCTTTGCAACTGTCAAAGAAAGGATTTTTTAAATCCAAGCATGTCTGTCATTTCTACCTTTTAGTCAATGCCTTGAACCTTTCCATAATAAGAGGAATTGAAGCAAGCATTTTCCAAACACTAGAGCAAGGGCTATGATGAGGAACTAAGAATTGGGAATTAGAGATTAGGAATAGGAATTGGGAATTAGGAATTGGAAATAAAAAATTTATGGAGGATTAGCTTTTAGTGATCACTTTAAAGGGATTGACTTCCAATAAGACAAAAGTTTTGATTGAATATTGCTTGAATGAAAAAAATCATAATGCATTATAAATATATAAACTCGAATTTGACTTGATAACTTACTATGATGGAATTAATTATTCTTACTAATTTGGAAATAATAAAAAACAAACATTAAATGACATAATTAATAATAATAATTTCTTAATTAAAAAGATTTCATTATTTTCTCACTCTTCAAATTGGCCTTGTACTCAAGATTTGTCTCAATCAATTATCTTTAGTTTGGCCTTCTTCCACATAACTTTTTCCATATGATAACTAAAGGTTGCATCGACTTTAACACGATAGTTTCTCTTCAAAAGATTTCATAAAATATTAACTATGACACGTTGAACTTATTACACATTTTCGAAAAAGTAAGTTGTTTGGCCAACATTTCTTTGATGAACTCATTAGTTTGGTCTAATTCAACCAATATAACTTACTCTTCTTTGACAAATCCTTTAATTTCCATAGATTCTTTGAAACATTCATCATTCTCTATGAATGATAGATTAAAATATTTAGTCAAAAATATAATAAGTTTACCAAAATTTTTGTTATCCACAATGTCATACTCTAAATTGATGTCATCACTAGAATCTTTGCTTTCAACAAAGTCATGCCTTAAATTGACATCATCACTAGAATTTTTCAATTTGGTTTTTATAGGTTTTGTTCACTTTAGTTTAATAATAGGTCCTTTGTCTAATGACTAACCATAGTAGTAAAATATAATTTGCTCAAACCATTTAACAAATTCTTGAATAAGAGATACTAATTTTTCAATACGACTTCATATAATTTCAAAAAAATTTGATGAACTTTGCAAAGTTATGATGAAACTATATATATATATATATTGATTTGGTGATGGTGATAGTGGAGATATGAAATAGAAACAAAATTCCTAAGAATACTAATCTGATATTAAATGATGAGGAACTAAGAATTGAGAATTAGAGGTTGGAGATAAGGATTGGAAATTAAAAAGAAATTATAGAAATAAAAGATAGAATTGATTTTTTTGAAGGCATTAGTCTCCAGTAATCACTTCAAGAATGAAAAATCATAATACATTACCAATATATAAACTCAAATTTGATTTGATAATCTACTATTACAAAACTAATTATTTTTACTGATTTAAAAATAATAAAAAATAAATATTAAATAATATAATTGATAATAATAATTTTCTAATTAAAAGGATCTCATTAAGTTACTAGAGCCTTGAAATGCAAGTGAGGCCTTCCATTGACATAAAAAAGAAGCTCTGTTGCATGGTTCTTAGTTTCTTTCCTAAATTTGTAGAAATTAAGGCAAAAAAATTTTCTCAGAAAGGGAGCTGTCTGATATGCCAATGTTGGAGTTTAGTAACTTATCCATTCTTGGGCCTCATCCAACAGCTTAAACTTTTGGGTTAAATGGTTTTTTGAAATGGTGTCAAAGCCTTTATGATCTAAAGATCATGAGTTCAAATCACACTCTGCGCTCACATTTAACAATGAATAATTGTTAATTTCTGGACCTAGGAGAGAGCTGTTTGCTTACTTTACCAGCCCAAAGCATTTGCCTGAGCAGAAGTGTTAGAGTTTAATATATGATCCATTCTTAGGCCTATCTATCTGAAACTTCAAATTTGTATTATGAGGCTGAATAAGTTGGAGCATTGAAATGACTCTAGACACTCTCACAATGTCAACTGTACTTTTTCTAATGCTCTCCTCTCCACATAATTGTCTTCCAAGTCAGTGAAATCCCAAGAAGATGTTGGTTCTGTTGTTTTAAAAGAAAATTTTAGAGACTTTATTTTTGTGGATTCTGTTCTTTTCTTTTCTTTTCTTTGTGATTGCAACTTATTTTCTGTTTTATTTCAGTGTTCATTTAGTAGAACTGAAAGGCACAGGGGAACTATATGCTATGAAGGCAATGGAGAAATCCATGATGTTGAACCGTAACAAGGTCTGAATCAACTTTTTCTCATGATGGCCAGAATAATTTTTTTTTCTTCTAAGACTTTATTGTGGTTAAACTTTGCATGCTGGCTCGAAATTGGCTTCAGCTTTACTTCATAGCTTTCTGTTGCTGTTATTTTGGTCTCTCCAATCTTGCTTCTGGGGTGATTCTGCTAAGTATTGCAGCCTATGAAACATGTTTGAAACAAAGTTGATCCATCTTTCATTTTCAACATGTGCTTTTCATGTGGTTTAAAGTTTCATATGTAGCATGCAATTGTTTTTTTTATCACTTATCACCTTGCTACACATATAAGTACTTCAAAGACTTTATTGGAAAAATGAAATGGCTTGATGAACTCTTATAGCTTACCTAAATCAATTCTTACATGCATTTAACATAATAATTTTCCTCATGAGAAGATTTGCATAAGACATAAGTTGACTAAATCTGAAAGCAACTGCTGTTGTGTCTCTGATTTAACATAGAGTATGACTAGCCCAAGGTACTGTGTGGTTCTTTATCAGCATTATTGAGTGTGGGAGAAAAGATTGTGCATGGTTAAAAAGTGCAAAAGGGACAAGAGGATTTGAAACAATCTCTTGATTCAAAAAAGGAAAGGAACAGAAATGTCCTGGACATCTTGAAATTCACGGAAATCTGAGAATGGATTGATTTCATAAGTATCACTAGAAAGGCACTAAAAAATTATATGTGCGGCTCTCTGGTGGTCTAACTTGACGTGGAAAATCACCTGAGAGTCTTATATTGAACATCATCATAATTCATTATGACTTTACAGGTTCACCGAGCATGCATCGAAAGGGAAATCATTTCCCTTCTGGATCATCCCTTCCTTCCCACATTGTACACTTCCTTTGAGGTCTTCTCCTATACAATACTATTTTATCTGTATATTTTCCTTTCATAACCCTTGCTCAAGCCACAGTAATTCCATTTGCTAATTTTCATTTTTGCATTTTGTTTAGATATGCATAATGGGCAAATGCTTTTCATATAGGAGAGCTCCAGACAGATAAATCTTACGTTGCATAATTTCTTTTCTACCATAAGTAAAAGAATACTATCATTCGACATATGGCTGTAGGACCTTGTTCTTCCAATTAAATATGGATGCCCTTTTCATGGGAAATTTAACTTTATGCATCCTGCATGTGAGCAGCATGTAATGATCATATTGAGTTTGAGTATTTTGTCTTGTTTCTGTACTTGTAGTCACAATTATGAGTGGAGAAAAATAACAGCTTGGAGAAACTAATGATTAGTTGATTCAAGACATGAGTCTTCCTCCATCTACCAACATTTTTTTCAACATTGTTGATCATGCACATATAAATATGTATAGATACAAATAGTATTTGAATGAAGTAAATTGCGACATCCATGCAGGTATCCACATTTTTTGCCCAGTCTTTGCGTGGTTTCATATCTAATAACAATCTTGATTGATGATACTACCAAAAGCTTTTGGTCCCCTTTTAAATTAATTTATTGGATGATGGACGTGTTTATATCCTCGTTGCCTCAGACTTCTACACATGTTTGCCTGATAACGGACTTCTGCCCTGGGGGAGAGCTATTTGCATTGCTTGATAATCAGCCTATGAAATTAGTTAGGGAGGAATCTGCAAGGTATTCTCAGTTTACCCCTTGCATCAAGAATGTAAAATTCCTTTCTACTTCATTGTGAACTGGTTTTACATATCCAGGTTCTATGCAGCAGAGGTCATTGTTGGTTTGGAATATCTTCACTGTTTAGGTACTTTTGTCGATTAAAAGTCTAATTGTTTGCTATGCTCTGGTTCAACTGCATCACTATTTGTTGTCTATTTCTTCATATTGCATCATAAATTAAATGAAGCACCAAGAAGTTGTATCTTTGATTGCTTCCTAGAAGTCAAAAGCTATATCCTTGGAAAAGTTATTTCCAAATATTATACTGCCTCCTATAACAATGCTTAAAGTGATTTGCAGTTGGAGAGGTTAAGTGTAAATGCTACTTTGAGCAGAGCTGCATCTTTTTTATCATCTTTTGACCATTAACTTAGGGGACATTGTTAGTGAGCATCCTAATGAACACATAAAGTGTGGCACTCAAAGCTTCTCCAGGACGATGTTTTTGTGTCTTCTAAGTCCTGTATTTTCCTTTTCATTGTATTTACCTCTCCCCTAACAATTTTTTTGCAGGAATAATATATAGGGACCTGAAGCCTGAAAACATTTTGCTCCAAAAGGATGGCCACATCGTTTTGACTGACTTTGATTTATCATTCATGACTTCCTGCAAAGCACAAGTATGTTATTATATTCATGTTACAGTATCATACTATTATATTCATTTTAGAAGATCATATTCTTCACTGCATACACTTTTCATTTGGGCTTCCTGACTATGGATTGGTATTTCACTACATAGAGAAATGTACAACCAAATGATAAGCTTTTGGTGATAGGAGGGGGAGTTTCTAATCCAATAGCACTAGGAAGCCAATACAGTTGACAGAATTGCATTTCATTCTACCTAGATAGGCTGTGATTTGAACTCAAAAATATTGTATGCCTCAGACAATCAGTCATTTGGTTTTGGATTCCTGTTTGAGCACTGAGAGTGCTGTACACTGGTGGCTATAGAAGAGAATGACAATAAATGGATATCAGTTCCTATTCACAATAAGAACATTGAAATTGTCTGTGTTCATTCTCTCTGTGACCTTAATTTTGTGAAAAGCTTCCTCATATTTTCTTTTGATTCTTATTAAATGGGATTTTGATATTATATTGGGATTTCATGGATTATACTTGAATACCTTAGAACTCCTTTTGGAATCAGGTCCCTCGTTTATCAGGTATTTGGATCTAATTCTTGTTGCAGATTATACAGCACCCACTACCTAAAAATAGAAGATCAAGGAATCAACCTCCACCAATTTTTGTTGCTGAACCAGTAACACAGTCAAATTCATTTGTTGGAACTGAAGAATATATTGCTCCAGTATGTCAAATTTCCATATATGCTGCCACTTTATTCTATTGGCTGAAAATATTTTCATGGACTGAAGATGGGTTATATGCATCATGTCATGTTAACCTATTTAATGGGTGTTTGGTTTACTGGGTAGACAGTTATAAGCTATCATTCAACAACTATTTGTTACTTTTAGCTAACATTATGCGTTTTGTGAACTGTCAAAACTTTGTTAACAGTCATCCACCAGTTGTCAATCATAAGATATTAGAGGTCAACTATACTGGCTGTCAGCTGAACTACACATGCCTTTAACAAGAACAATGTTTTTGCTCAATCATTTAACTTCTCATCTCATGTTCAGGTTGATACATATGCCTACTATATCTAATTCTTGACAGGGTACCATTATGACTCTCCAAAATGGAATGCTTTCCAACCTATATTGTGTTAAGGGTGATTTGGAGATTTTGGATTAGTATTTTTTGCATTGCCCATGCCTATTCAATTTGATGATATATTTTGTAGGAATTATTTTCCTTGAAAGAAATATTGGTCATTTATTCATGTAGGAGAGTTCTTATAGGTTTCTTGATTTCAGGAAATAATCACAGGCACAGGGCACAGTAGTGCTATCGATTGGTGGGCTCTTGGTAAGAAAATCTGTTGATGTGGTACTTTAAGCATCCTGTGCTCTCTTTTTTCCCCCTTAGCCATATGTTTATCAATCATAACATTAGAGCCTCCTGTATTGTTCTCACTTAGAGTGCACTGCCTTTCAAGATGATAGAATTATATGCAGTAATGTGGTCTTTCTCTCTCTCTCTCTCTCTCTCTCTCTCTCTTTTTGTCAGTTTGCAAGGACTAGAGTTTGAATGTTAGACCTGAGACTAAAAGCCCAAGCAGCTCTGCCAGAGCACATGGCTAGCATTGTTGATGTGGTCTATTTACATCATGAAATTCTTTATTTTTGTTGGCGACCATTTCATTAGGCATACTACTCAATGCAACTTGAATTATGTGCTCTTTGTATGGTTTTACATAACTGCTTGCCCTTTAGAGAGCAAGGTCCCTCACTGCTGTCACTGATTTGTGTGTCACAGCTTAATGACCGTCAGGATCATCAGCCATCATTAATGTTTTCATGTTTCATTCAAATGTCTTCAGTTAAGACATGCATAATTGTTTTGTAGCACTTAATGCACAAGAAAATTACAGCAAAATGGCCATCATTGTTGAAACCTGGCACATAATCTGTCATGGGACGGACAATAAGTCTTCAACTGTTTGCCCTTGGACTGAAAAGATTGACATTCAGTTTGAACATTCCTAGTGACGGTTTAAATTGTTTTAACTTTTCTCTCTTGTTCAGTCATTCGCTTGTTTATGTACATTTTGAATTCAGGTATCTTACTGTACGAGATGTTATATGGCCGTACTCCCTTCAGAGGAAAGAATAGGCAAAAGACATTTGGGAATATATTGCACAAAGATCTCACGTTTCCAAGTAGCATTCCAGTAAGAGATAGCATTCCATTTTCATTTGGTGTCTGAATCATACAACATAATGTTCTGCTTGCATATAATAGCTTTCATCTTGACCATCTAATCTGTTTTATAGTTATAATTAATGTACTCAAGATAATTTGCAGTCTCTAGAGGTTGATGGTTCATCTTACTGGCTTGACATTTCAGGTTAGTCTTGCTGCCAGGCAGTTGATCAATGCATTGCTGAATAGAGACCCTGCCAAGCGTTTAGGATCAAATTCTGGCGCCAGTGAGATCAAACAACATCCTTTCTTCCGTGGAATCAAATGGCCTCTCATACGATGCATGGTAATTGTACTTACTATTCTTCCTCCCCTCAGAAAGTCTGATTTTGGGCAGACTGAGAGTGTCAAGTGTAGTGGTCTCCTTTGCGAGCACTGCAAGGAACATTATTGTATCTCTTGAATGTTGTTTCTGTATGCAGAGACCACCTCCATTGGACGCTCCCCTACAATTAATTGAAAAAGATCCTAAGGCTAAGGATGTCACATGGGAAGATGATGGAGTACTTGTGTAATCTGTGGACATGGAGATCTTCTAAGGTTCATATTAGCTACTCTTATCAATTTTGATCGGCATGTTTCTATCTACTGTCAGCTCATGTTCCTTTTCAATGCCATCAAATGCAATCATCTGTCAGTAAACTTCTTTCCTTCTGCAAATCTCATGTTGCAGGCAGGCATTATTGACTAGAGCTTTACATTAGACGTGCATTCTTACTCAAGACAACATCTGATTGCTGAAAAATGGACGTCCCAATGACCCTTAACATTGTAGGGTGGGGAAAATCGTCAGATTTATTTGTTTATTGATGTGTGTTTATTGTTTAATGTGCCCAGGAATACCTATAACTGCTTTGGAAAATTTTAGGTGGACGTCCTTTGGGTCACTCATGCTCTCCCTAAGACGACGTCAAGGAATTGCAAATGGAAGGGAAGTTTGTACCAGGAATCCCAAAATTCTTGTGCACGCAGAGTTAAATTTTGCTGTGAGTATAGGACTACAATAGTGCCCCCACATACATTTTATTACTGAAATGGTAGATTTTGTAAGCCTTCAACCACTGCAATCCACTTAGTTGCAAACTCCTTAACCAACGAAATGAGATGTCTAGTTGTCAGGGAAATTTAATTGATGAAGGGAAATTTATATTTAATGTACATGTAATAAAAAGCATACTATCGCCATTCCATTATTGACAATTAGTCAAAACTTTTAAAGAAATTGTAAAGACATATATTTGTCTTTGTTTTTTCTTTTTTTTTTAATAAACTTTATAATGTTCCAAAAATTACATATAAAATTTTTTTTCAATTAATAATATTAATAATACCGTCATTAGAAGATTTAACCAAATAAATGTTCTAATTCTAAATTTAGTTTTAAAATAATTTTATTTTTACTTTAATAAGAACAATTTAATTTCTTTATAATATTTATAATCATATTTTTTTAATTATTTCAAATTTTTTTAAAGGGATACTTAACAAAGTAGATTAATTTGTATGTATTTTTATTACATTTAAAAATATAAAGTATAAATTGTTATGATATAAAATAAAATATGTTAAATATACAATTTTTCATTAATAAAAGGGTAAAATGTTGAAATGATCAGGTACCGGATTAAAGAAAAGTAATCAACGAAAATCAATAAACGGAAGGCTCTTACTCACAAAAAAAAAAAAAATAGATACCCTATTATGCCGACGTCGCTTTTACATAGGCTGCTGATCAAAATTCCCTATTAATATAAGATCCTACGAACATGCGGTTAACATAACATCCTAACTATTTGGAAGGTCACACTCAATCCCCCGGCAAGAACAAAATATGTAAATATCTGAACATAAATGAATAAATAAAAGGAAACAGGAGCTTGACAAAATTAAAAACTTGATGCGATCAGCAACAGGGAAACAAAAAGAAAAGCAATAGAATTGTTGATTTGATGCATGAACATCTCAATCCAATTTTAGCTTAATCTTTCTTTTTCA
This sequence comes from Rhizophora mangle, assembly GCA_037832345.1. NCBI lineage: Eukaryota > Viridiplantae > Streptophyta > Magnoliopsida > Malpighiales > Rhizophoraceae > Rhizophora > Rhizophora mangle. Next base: position 1,181,437 of record JBAPLJ010001282.1, on the reverse strand, counting down.
TTCCCATGTAACCAAGAGGTGTATAATTTTCATAATGGTGTTTTGCCTTCCAAATGATATGCCTGCATGATATTAACAAATGTTCCTCGCCCTTACGTTTCTGCGTCTCCCTCTGTAGCACTTCTCTTTTGTCGAGGAATGGCAAGCACACTGCTTCAAGCTAACACACTCTACGTTTTACTCATACAAACTAAGCCAATGTCAAAGATGGCTGCTTGCAATTTTTATATTCTCTCAATAGGCATGGACGCCACTGTTATATAACCCAAACTATTGTTTCTGGCTTCCAATTGGAAAAGTGGATTGATCAGAATGTACTGTAGTATTATAAACACATGATCCCGACCCACAACAGCATCTATATCACAGGAAGACTATTTGAGGAGTCAAAATGCTTCTATCAAATTCATTCTCTTATGGGTGATAAAAGATATGCGATATAAATATCCAGGGAGGGCTAATCCCACTGATGTCACTAGTAAAACAATTATTCATCAGGGTAGATTAATTTTTCTATTGAACCATGGAATGCAAAGGTGGAGTGATTCTTCACGTACACTGTAATTTCATCTAGTATGCCCATGGCATTTTAGCATTCAAACGAAACTAAAGTGCAAAATCATTATGAAGAATAAATCAAAGCATTCTCTTCTCTGTGAAATCAAGATTACTGACATTTGGATTCGAAGGAGTCATAAAGAAGAGCCTTATAAAAGCCAGTACGGAAGTGAGACTCCCTCCCAGGAGACAGGCTTGCAGAACTTGCGCCCTCTTCCTTGAGCCCAGTGTAGTAAAGCGGCATAGAGCAGTCTCCAAGATAGATTCACCGTCTAGAAAATATACCTGAAATATGATAGTATTATTTTACACATCACAGCTCTTGCGTTTGCAATGATATGTAATTTAGTTTTTTCTACTAAATAAAAAGACATCTCCAGTGCATGAGGCACCCATTTTGCAGGCATTGGGGAAGGCTCATCAATAGGCATCCTTACCCAACATTTGGTTGAACTTGTGACCTTTTAACAACAAGGGAATAACTTAATCACAGTGCCATGACTAGTTTCTTACTGACATCAGTGACCAAATATCCTCTATTTCTACTTTCATGGGTGCAAAGATGCACCTAAAAGATGTCCCAAACCTTATGATGGGAGAATTTCACTATTGAACCATGTTCTTGGCTGAATCTAGTTAGAGCCTTGTGATTTAAGTAATGTTACTTTAGGACATGTAACCATCTTCGTTAGTTAATAGCTCAATGATATTGCTGACATGGTCCCTATTTGGACATAAATGTCAGTCCTTTGTTATTTATTTAGTTGGAATCCAATCCACCCTTCCGGTTAGGTTGCAAGCCACATTAATCCCACGCTTGCATCTGGGTAAGCTTTACATCAACAAATTTTAACACTATTGAATTGTTTGACTGTGAGGCCATTCATGTGGTGCTAAAGTGTCAAGACTGGAACTACATGGGCTCTATGTGAATTGCGGTCAAATCACAGGGTGCCAAATAAATTTTGGTCAAACAACAGGATACAAAAGTGAAGGTTTCTCTTAGGGGGAAGGAAAATGTTGGAGATCTCAATTGGACCCCACAAATAACACTTGCATGCAGGTGGGCTCCAAGTCAGCAATTTTCTAATCTTGTTGAGCTCTTTGACCAACAGAGCTATTTACAAGATACTAAAGTGACAGCTCAAATTCAAAGGATTCCCAACAGTATGTTTGATAAGGAAATTAGAGTGACAAGACGAATTTGACTCCCCATTTGCTTCATCCACTTCTTATTCCTTAATTTCCTTCACTCATTTTCCTTCCCTTTTACATTTTTCCTAAACATAGTTTAGTGGATTTTGCCCAGACTAAATGGTATTAAAAAGAATCTTTCCCTTTTTTTTCCAATGCCAAAAATTCCAAATAAGAGAAAAAAAAAAAAACACACATGATGAACAGGCAAGTATACTTGCAATGAAATTTTAAGGCCTATAAGAAAAGAAGGAAAATTACCGGCAAACTGTTGAGGAGTGCTAGTGTAAGAGATACATAGAATGTGCATGTTAAGACCCTTTCCATGATGCTTGGAAGATATGCACCGAAGGGAAATTCCCAACGGGGTAGATAAGCAGTCAACTGAACAGAATGTGCCATTGAGACCAAGTCACCAACAAAGACAAAAGTCCCACCACAGCCATGGTCCACAAAATCCTTAATTCCAGTATTTGAACGTGTATTTCTCCACAGTTGCAAGCATCCTGGAGAGTAAGTGCTCACATAGGTGATCTCAGCCCATCCTAACCCTGGCAACTGAACAGGACTGAAGCAGTATTCACCCTGCAGACAATGACCATATATATTTAGTAACAGTTATAATGCTCATTAATTTCTTTTTCTCATAAATAAAACAGATGGAAGAAGATCAATACTCTTCAGAAATTTTGCATGAATTGCTGCTCTCAGGACTTAAAGTAACAAAATTGTCAGTACCAGCCTATGGTTTCAACCATAGCAGTGACATTACTAGACTTAAACAATTAGGATGCACCAAGATGAAAATTCTCTAAGGATAATCACTGGCTGAGAATTTTAAGACAATTACCTGTGAACACAACAAGCTGCTTCCATTAATTATCTCTGTCCTCCATCCATCACCACATTTGTTGAGCTTGACAACATCCCTGGCATTGAAGCAGTGCCTACATCGTGATCTGTTTGGTTGATTATCTTCAGCTCTCAAATTGTCTAATTCACTTGAATCAAAGCAATTAATCATTACAAATTCAGTTAGATCATTTGGACAAGTATATTGATTGTCTACAAAAAGAAATTTCTCGCTTTCAGCCATCATAGATGTGGTAATGCAGTATCCCTTTCTGCTGCGAACTACAGAACCTTGAAAATGATCTGAATGATTCAAATTCTGAAGAGTCTGTTCATCGATTAGAGTGGTTGCCTCCATCCATTCTTGCACATTATGGATATACTTGCCATCCAATGACACGATTAAATCACCAGGAGACAAATATCCAGACAAAGGAGATGTAGAAGGTATATCCAAGACCTATTCCGAGTGACCATTTAAATCTTGTGAATGGGAGGGGAAAATGTTTCAAGCCAGTACACCCAAATGCATATACACAGACATATGTGGAGAATGTGCAGTGTGCACACACATAAATATAAACAAGAGAATAATTATGTACCATAAGGCTTTCCCCATGCAAGTAGAAGGGATGCAAGACCAAAGGAAGGAAGAATAATGCCAATCCACAAACTGCACAACACTACAGAAAATTGAGTTATGAATGTCAAATACGTGGAAAGTTTACATGGCAACAGCCAAGGTTGACAAACTGAATGATCAAATTTTGGTATTCCAGCCCAAAGTATGCCCAAAAGCTTAAGAAAGACAATAGGGCACTCCTCAACTTATAACAACAAAACTGGGTAAGCACTTCAACCCTCAAATAGTGATGGCAGTAGAAGAACTATAGAGATTTAGATGTTGACTCTAAGTCCATTCGTATGGCCTAGGTCTGCAACTACCAATACTCTCAATAAGAGCTCAATGGCTCAGCTTGATAAGAGCTCACTCAATCACATTCAATTACATAAATAAGTGGTACTCAAGCTCTACTTTGAGGCTTGTTTACTAGGTCAGCCAGGCCTGAACACTTGGCTTATTAGGCTCATAAGTGGCTTGACAATAACTAGGCTCATTTTCAAATTGGGTATTATATTTTGCAAATTGTGTGTTATATATTTCCAAATATATACTGAAATGAAATATTTTCATTTTTTGAGTAGTTACTTTCATTAAAATAAATGGTCTTGTCATTTCGGCTCTATTTATAACAATCAATTTTCATAACTAACTTTAATTATTTCCATTAGTTTTGTAAACTTAAACAAGTTGTTCATCAATAGTTTGCAAGCCCAGCTTGATAAAGGCCCAACTTATTAAAACTCATTTAGTAAATGAGCCTTTCTTGAACAAGATTGGCTTGGTTTGTTAACTAACAATATTGACAGAGTCATTTTTAGACCCATCTATGAAACGAGCCAAACCTGGAATATGCCAAAACACAGCTTGGCTAGGCTCAACTTGTTTGCAGCCCTAGTACTAAGAAATGAATAACCAAGATCGAAAGTCAAAGAAGACTCTAATTAGAACATCACAACTTGAGAAAAAAAAAAATGGAAAAGAATAGAGCTTACCACAGCATTATGCCAAATACCAGCACAATATACTCGGAGGGCAGTAAAGTACTGTAAGGGTTGTAGACACTCATAATCAAAGGCTACCAGGGCACCAGGAAAAAGAACTGCGATGAAAATGGCAACATATTCCATTTGTATGCCCTCACTGCTCTACAATGGAAAGGTGCCTAAAAACACCATATGAGAATCTATCCTTCTGCATGTTCAGATATATACTACTTTCAAGTTCATAAAATTAATTATTGCCCTGCATGGTGATTAAACCATCTAAGAATTATAAGAGCAGTCAACCAATTGATGTTCTTTAGGGTGACTCCAACCAAAACAACACTTCTTTCAGACAAACAATCAAGCAATTTTGTGAGCAAAAATTGAATAGCATTTCACACCAGAAAACAATATCTACTGCATGAAGGCTCCATCAATGCTTCATATTTTGGTTACAAATACTGTCTATCCCATTCTAATACATGCATTGTCAAAATTATCTGCTTTTCCTATGATTGAAGAGCCAAAAAGAGAATGACATGAATATGTGGTTGGGTGATAAAGTGAAAGCTTTAATTTTTCTTATCAGCTCCATTTTCTAGTTTTAGCAAGAGGCTTCAAAAAGCTAGCTTAATGCACGTGCACACTCACACTCACACTCTCTCACACACACACACACACAAACATGGAGACACACACAGATGGGTCTAGGCAAATGCTATTCATAGCACTAAGCCACTAAGAAAAGGGCAAATGTGGCAAAGGGTATTCAGTACAAGAGTTAAAACCCAGTCCCTGTGATGGGACCAAAAAGAAAGAAAGAAAAAGGAAAAGGATAAAGGCGGATTGACCTTGCAGCAGCAATAGCATGCCCGAATTCATGGAAAGATACAGATATCAAGGTGGAAAGAAGTAAATAGATAGCATCGACCAGTGATAGTCTCAAACCATAGAGCTGCAGGGCAAGAAAAGGCCACGCATTAGATATCAAATAAGCTAATAATTAGATTACATATATATATATATATATATTATGATTATGGTTATAAGAATGCAAACCAACCCGAGGAGAAAATCCAAAAAGCAAGGAGCCAGAAAGATCAGAGAGGTCAGTGTTCCCGCGAAAGACATGCAAGGCGCTGCCTAATTGCCAAATTAGAACCTGCAAACAACAAACGCTCCCCCCAAAATCATCGAGGCCAACAATCAGGAATCGACGGGTTAATTAAATGAATGAAGAAGCACAATTTGCGAGTGATTGGAAGATAAATAGATATATAAGAAGAAGAAGAAGAAGAAGAAGAGACATATATAGATGTATGGATAGATAATTTTATTTAAATTATTATTACCAGAGTAACAAGAAGGAAGGAGGAAAGGGTAAACCCGGCGCCAACGGAGAACCAAAGTCTGAGAGAGGAGGCATGTCGTTGGCCAAGACGAAAAAGAGGGAGATTGAAGGCGGTGATCTTGTAATCGCAATACCAACAAGAAATGCTGTGTCGCCTTGCTGCTGCGCCTCCTCTTCCTCCTCCTCCTCCTCCTCCTCCTCTTCGACGGTTATGGTTGTGGTTGTGGTTGTGGTTGTGGTTGTGGAGAGGAAGCAGCGCGTCCGGGTTCCTTTGTCCCCTCCAACTCCCAGTCCCAGTCCTTCCCCATCGCCTCCCTTCCATCCCACTCACTCATCGATCTACTCTCTTGTATATTTATTTCACTAGTTTCTCCATGAAGCCCATTCGCAACCGGCCTTAGTGGCCGGTTAAATGGAGAAGGTACTTTTCTCTACGTGCATCTAATTTATTTTTTTATTTATATTGTGATAATAATTATATTTAATTTATATTATTTATTAATATTTTTTAATTAAATATTTTTAATATTTTTTTAATTTAATTTTTATCTAATTATTTTTTAAAATATTAATTTTTTATTATTAATTTAAATTTTACTGTTATTTATATTTATAAATTTTGTTATATTATTTTATTTATAGAACTTATGTATATGTTTATTTGTAAATATAAATTATAATTTTTTAATTATAAAATTAAGAAAAAATTTAGTGATTTTTTTTATATTTGTTTAATTTTAATTTTTTTATTAAATTTTTATAATTTTTATAATTTGATATTAATTTAATAATTAATTTATAATTTTTTTAATATTTAAATAAAATTTAAAATTTAATATATTTTTATTTTTTTTAATATTATGAAATTAAATATATTTAAAAAATTATTATTGTGTTATTTTCTCTTAATTTTATTTCTCCATTTTAGATATAAATTTTTTCAGGTAAATAATTTTTTTTTTCAAAATTAATGTATATTAGTAATATTACTAATTAAAGTTTTGATTATTAATTTAGTTATAATTAATAAATTTTTTTTCAAAAAAGCTTATTGTTATTATTCATAAAGGGGTTAGTAATTCTACCACAATTCTGCAGTTAACTTGTTATTGCCCCTTCATTCTCTTTATTTATTATGATTATCTTTTATTATTCATAAAATGAGCTGGGCTTGGATTTCAAGCCGACTGTTGTGCCTATGACAATCAGTGAAGGCCTTCAAGATTAATGGTGTCGAGCTACCACTATGATCTCTTCACTTAAATGATAGTACATTCTTTACATAGCATTAGACAACTAAGAAATAAAGTTTACTACACGATCCCCTCTCTCTCCTCCTTTCTCTTTGTCCTCCAAACAATACCTGCAATTTTAAGAAACCCATGGATATAACAAGAATGTTATAGTAACAAGGAGTTTTGGAAACTTATGAATAATAAAATAAAATAATTGATATCCTCCTTCCTACTTGCTTAGAAGAGAATCTCTTTGGCTTGGATAAGAAAATCTTTTGGAGAACTTGACATTATATCTTGGCATCTTAGCAAAAAGACTTGTAAGTGTAGTTAATGCTTTAGAGAACTCAAAATGCATTATAAATTACTTGTGATCCAAAGTCCTTAAAAAGCATCAAGTGAAAAAAAAAAAAAAAAGGCATTTACTTATTTTGAAATTTTAAAGTTTAATGATTACAAATATTAGAAAAATAATCAATCAAATAACATAACGATACAATAAGAGTAAATCAACAAAAAAATGTTATGTATGAATCATGGTAGGTAATATCCTTAATAATAGTTTTGATAAATTATCTCATTGCAAAAGGTTATAACATCTATCCTTTCAAAATATGTCTCATTAATGTAAACCTTAAATAGTAAGATAATAAAAATAATTCAATTTTTAATTAATATAATAGTTAGCTATGGATTCTTGTGAATAGTATATACCATTTGTCAACTTCCATCGTTTGTCTTCTAAGAATAAGAAGAAAAAACTAATTTATATTAGTTACAATATAATAAATCATAAAGTATAATAACATTTAATAGAAATTCTAATAATAATAAAAAACTAATGTTATTATAATTTATAACAACCAGAGAAATAACAACTAATCTAATAAATATAAAACAACTAGTTGACCAAATTTAAAAATATAGTAATTAGTTTTTAAAAATATACTAATTTATAACAAATCTCTTATTATTTTAAAAGACTAATTTTGTTAAATTAATTAACTAAAATATAACGTATAATCTTTGGTGTCTTTGATATTTAGAAATATGATGCAATTAAAATTTTTATAAATCATAACTTTTTATAAATATTATATTCATATTATATTTTTTAAAATCATATTGTTTAACACAGTTGGATATTATTATGCTTTGTGACTTGTTTTTATGAGATTTTTAAAGATTTTACTAGAATCTTATAGAAGTGACTCCACTTTACTCTTACATAGTTAAATATGTTAAGTGTATATTATAGTAACATACCACTTATAAAAGTTATAAAATTCATTAAAAATATAACTTAATCTCAAATATTAAAATTTTTGCATTATCTACAATATGGAAAAAGACTTGTAATTTTAATATTATACACAAAATCAATCAATTACTTGTTATTATTTATATAAACCTATTTCAAAGAATCTCTTATCATATATATTGGATTCCTATCACTTTAACCATTCTTTATAAGCATTAATCTTATTTATTTTGATGAAATTTACACTGGCTTTCTACTTAGTAATTTAGTTAAAGGATCATCTCAATTTATCTTTAACTATACAAAATTAAGTGATCACTCTATCATTTAGCAATTTACTTTATCAACTTATAAGTAAAACAAACATGTTTATTATTTTATTTAATGATTTATTCTTGACATGAATAATAAAGATTTAACTATCATAATACATCAACATTTATAGTATCAGTTTCACTTAAAATGAAATATTCATTAAAATTTTGTTGGCTGATTTGTCTCTATATTAGTAATGTTTAAGACTATAAAGTCATATCCAATATAAATTGAGTAATAATTATTTATTTATCAAATTTTAAGCCATTATTTCACCTTTAAAGGTGAACACATCTCATCTAAGTGAAAGTTTAATTGATATTGTTATACTTTTCTAATATAATGAAAATCTATTATAAAATATCATAGTTGGGTATAGGTACGAAACTTATGGGCCCAAACTAATGTCCCTCAAAAGCAAATTAATTTATTCTCACTAACAACCTTTTATTTTATTATATTACAAGTGTAAAGTAGTTCTCATAATTGCATATTATAAATTTAAAACATCTTTTTTTTATGTTGCATTAATTTTTTTGTTGACTATATACTATAAGATTAGTATAATGATGTGATAAATAATATGTAAAGCTCAATAACTATTAAACCAAGGTATATTTATATAAACATTATATGATGTAAAAATTATTAGCAACTTGTATACACTTGATACCAATCCTCATACTGCTTCAATTCCTTTATTTGTTTTCTTTCTCTTTTCTTGTCTTTTCTGGAAGTGAAGAAAAGCCTGGTGACAATGTAAAGGTGACTAATTGAGCACTCATTCATCATAGGTAATATTCATTCAAGCACTTTTCTCACATGAACCCATTGATGGATGAAACAAATTGGAAAGAAAAATTTTTCTATTTCTAATAAAGTACTAAATGAACATTTTCACCGTAGGATAGCAACTGCTAAATAGACAAAAAGATAGTGATGGTTCCTTAAAGAATATCCTACCAAAATTAAAATTTCAAACAAATACTCGTTGGCCTTTTTTTTCATGACATAATTGAGTGAAATGCCAATATCGTAAAGATGTCTAAAATAATTGTTATTTTATTTGTCATGTAATAACTGAACATCCTTGCTTGAATTGCATAAAAACTTATGTTTACACAACGTAAATACATTTCACTCTAGAGTTTAAGATAAGTTGCATAAGATTTTATGACAAGTTGTACTCGAGACAATTTCAAATATTTTATATGCTAGGCTTGCCAGATGACCATTATTCATTCAATAACTCTTAAGGTAGCTCATCACATTAAAATGTTTTGCCAAATATAAACATATGATCGATTATACCTATAATCTTAAGATTTAACTTCTACAAAAAAAATCCAAAAAGTAAAATTTTACCTTTAAGTTGTTAAAATTTCATATAAAATTCAAATCCAACACCATAGACAAAATATTTCTAAAATGAATAATCTTTAGTCAAAATGTCCAACAAAAACTTTGAGTGCATTAATCTTATATATTTACATATTGATCATTTCATCATAACTTATGCCTAATGATCTTAACTAAAACATGAAAGTTACACAAGTTAGTCTTGTGTTAACAAATATGTACCATAATTTTCATATAGATACAAAGTCAAAAAAATATGTAGCTTAAACTACACCTAGTGACCTCTAGTTAGAAAGGGAACAAAGTATTAACATCTTTACAATATTGTGTATAAGTCAAAAGATCTAATTAATAATTATAAAATCTTTAAAAATGCCTATAACATAAGTAAGAAAAATTATCCTTGATATTGTTGAAAAAATTAATCATTCAAATAACATAATGATGCAACAAATGTAACTCAATAAAAGTATATTATGTTTGAAACATGTTGACACTATTTTTAAATATAGTTTTTGTCTTAGTAAACAAATTATCCTAATGTAACTAGTTATGGTGGTTCTCTTTTAAGGATATGACAAACTTTCCCATTAATGTATAACTCAAATAGTGGGATAATAGAAATAAATTAATCTTTGATTAACCTAGTAATAAATTATAGATTGTTATGAATATTGTCTACCATTTATCATTGACTATTTATTATTTTTTGTCATTTGTCTTCCAAGAATAAGAGAAATAGATTTATTTATATTAGTCAAAACTTAATAACTTATAAAGCGTAATAATATTTAATATAAATTTTAATAGTAATAAATGATTAATATTATTATGATTCATAATAGCTAGTAATAAATAACTAATAATTAGTCTAATAGACATAAAATGACTATTGCTCAAAATGATATGTTCATAAGTCATTGGCTTATTGAAAGAAGTATCATTGAATAGATTTGTTGAATTTATTAATCATAAATTGTGAACTAGTTGAACAACTTTAGTTTCTTTATGTAAATCATACATAGTACACCAAGCTTCTACCCTTTATTTGATAATTGATAGTCAATTTTGAAGCACCTATCCCATACTTAAAAAAATGATGTCTAATTTGGAGGAAAGTGAGACAAGTACTTGGCAAAGTGATAAAGGATATATGGACTTAAAAATGAGACCTTAGCTAGTCTACCATGACCTAAAACTTTTTTGTAAAACATTTTAGATTATATTGATCAAATTAGTTGTTTTTAATTATAAAAAAATTAACTAGTATAAAGATTGACTATTATAATAATAAAATTATTATAACTACCAATTATTATTTTCATTTTTACTATTTATTTTTATGAGATATTTAACTAAAAATAATATAAAAAACTATTTTTTCTTTATTTAGAGTGAAAAAACTATTTTTTCTTTATTTAGACACGTGAAGTAATATTCTATCTTATTTTTTTTAATTAAAATTTATTAAATTAATCAAATTAATATTATTTTTATTGTCTAAATATTTGAAGCGTAGATTAATAAGAATACATATTATATTTTAGAATGGTAGGTATTGTAACTTATTTTCCTAAATTATTATCTATATGAATAAAAATTATCCTTAAAGATGATAAGAAATATACGTTAAATATTATATTATTTTTATTTAATTTAATTTTATTTGTATTTATATTTTTATTTATTTTCTTTATTTTTTTAATAAAAAAAATTAAAAATTACACTTAAAAAGTGATTATTGATGATAGACAAAGTAAACAAAAAAAATATAAACCTATAATAAGAACATTAAGATTTAAAATAGATAATTTTTTTCTTTAAAAAAAGATGTTAATAAAAAAAAATTTAAAAAAATTATACCTTATATGAAAAAAAAAAAAAGACTTCACTTTCATGCTTCTAAGTTAAAGACACAAGTTTAAGAAATGGAAAATTAAAAAAAAATATCAACATCAAAATTCTCATAAATCTGTCCATGGAAATGTCTATATATATATATATTTTTTTTTTTTTTCTTATAAAAAAAAAAAAACTGAAGAAGAGACCAATTATCATTCCTGTAAGCAAGAGAGTGAACCAAACGCGGCCTTAATTAATGCCTTCCTGTCCACGGAGTTATTTTTTGTAGTCTGTCCCCAAGAAAGCGGTCGAATTTACATTGATGCCCCCAAATAATAAACTATTTTACGCATTTAGTATTTCAAATCCCACCTGGAAGGGACAACAGGACGACATTGACAGACCGGAGTTTAGTTTAGACTTTTAGAGTGTTGGCTTGTGACTTGTGTGTTTTGAGGTTGGCTGCCCCATTCGTCACGTCAGCTAAAGGTTCTCGGTCTCAGAACCCCCCCAAAGCGCCCAGGCCCAGAGAAAAGAGGGGAACATCAAGAGAGAGAGAGGAAGAGAGAAAGATGAAATCTTTTAGCATCTGATATTGATTTTGAATTTGGGACATAAATTATTGTAATTATCATTATCGTTATTATTATTATTATTATTATTACATAAAAGAGATCGATGATTTTGTTGCAGTCCCACTCCAGATTTCTGCTCCAGACCTTATTGAATCGCCTCCACAAGTACCCCCTCTCTCTCCATTTCTTTTCCTTTCATTTAGTGTTCATGAGTTGAGTTTTATGACAATCATACTCGGAAACTGAGAAATTGAGCAATTGAACCGACACCCAGATGGTTTTTTTTAATTTATTTTTTAATTTTTTGGTTGCAGCCTTGAAAAAGCAGTTGAATTGGATTACCATTGGGTTGAGTTTGATGATGTCCGCTACCACATTCAGGTGACCCTTCCTGCCCCCAACCGGCCGCACCTCGTTTTCTTGGTAATTTCATGTCATTTGTATGTTTATAACATAAAATTATATTTCATTACATAGGTATCAATGAAGAATCCGAATGTCCTGTGGCTATCCGTCTCATTACCCGCCCCGCATCCGGCAACTGTTTTCGTGGGCGGACTCCCTTTTGGAGCAATAGAAGCTGTTAAGTCTGCATATGGTGCTGCTGTTCAAATTCTTGATCCTCCAAGAGACGGCTTTAACCTCACTTTGAAACTCAATTTCTCAAAACTTCCCCCAGATGAAGGTTCTACACTCTTCCTATCCTAATGTTTACTCACATTAGTATGATCTTGCTGCCTGCCCTTGTATTGTTATCATTGTACATGCCAAGGAACAACTTACTTGGGTCTCAGCATCATGCTTATTCTCATCTTCAGTAATTATGATATACAATAGGCTCAAGAGGGGGGAAAAATCAAAACAATTTTCTAAAACTGTGCATAATTCCCCCCTTTCTATCTAGATTACATTGATATTTTCCTCGGTTTGGAACCATCTTTGTTTCCCACCTTGGAGATTTTCATCTACTTCATGATAGGTTACAAGATGCTACTTGTTTGACCTTGCTCTTGTGCTGGGCAATGTGGATGGTCTGGAGATCACGTTACAGGGGACTGAGAAGAGTTCCACTGACCACTAACCAGAAAGCACTATTTTTTAGCTAATTACTGTGCCTGGTGGTTTTAATTTATGGAATGGCTTTGTCATTGATCGTATTCTTTTGATATCCTGCAGAGCACAAGAATGCTATTCTGGTAAAGATTGCATCTGTTAGAGAAGTGGTACTAGGTGCACCATTAAGGCTAATTCTAAAACGTCTCACTATGAGGACTGTTGCTCCTGATATGGGTCAAATTCTTGCCCTTGTGCATCGGCCTAATGAATCCTTTTATGTTCTTCCTCAGGTATGAATATCTCTGGATTTAAGTTCAGTTGAAGTTATAACTTTCATTGTCCATCTTCTTGGGAATACTTAATCTTGTGCTGTGTATCTACGTGCATGACAAATGGTGGGCATGCAGGCAGAAAAGGTTACTGTGGTGTTTCCCATGAGATTTAAGGATTCGATAGACACTGCCGTGGCAACTTCTTTTCTCCAGGTACAGTATGTGCAATTTTCCTTATCAATTAAATTGATGTTTCGGAGGTCACAACTCAGAAGTGTATATTTAAGAGACAAAATTTATATATATAAGATCTAACTGCTAGATTTGAGATGATGCTTTTGTTTAATATAATTGAACTGTTCTATTTTGTCATCAGGGAATCTATCTCTGATACTAATGCTTTCGGCCATAAGTTTGTGGTGTCCTTGCTTTTTCTGGTCTTAGTCAGTCATTTAGCCTATTAATGATTTGATTACAATTTAGGAATTTGTGCAAGCAAGAAGAACAGCTGGGCTAAATAGTGCTCCTACTTGTTTGTGGTCTCCTCATCCTCCTCGTGAATTGGAAGGAGCTCCTGCTGAAGCATTAACCGTGAATGCAGGATTTGTATCTTTTGGTAATTTGAAGAGATGGAATTCATTTGATTTGCTCCAGTTTTCATCCTTAAAGTAGGATTGTAATGGAACTGAAAACATTGCAGTTATTTTTCCTCGTCATGTGGAAGGCAGACGACTGGACAGTACTGTGTGGAATCTATCAACATTCCATGCTTATGTTAGTTACCATGTTAAGGTGATGTTTCTTTAACACAAATTGTTTGATTTACCCTGATTGATTTTGAAAGATTTCTTACTTCCACTTAGTTACATCAACATATCTCTACAGTGCTCGGAGGGGTTCATGCATACTCGCATGCGACGACGTGTTGAGTCCATGATTCAGGTTGAATTTTTACTTTCTCTTCTTAATCTGTTTTCTGTGTTCTGTGCTTAATTCTCTTCAAGTGTACCTTTCTTGAATATAAAATGAAATCTAAAGGATAATATGAGGAATTCAGACCTATTCTTTCCCAATATACAGCATTTATGGCGGTTTTTTCTTTCAGTAGTTTGGCTACCCATTCAGTGCTTAGCTGCACACAGTCTGACTAGGTCAACACTGAATGAGGACCATAATGGGCCTTGTACTATAAAGAGGTTGCATTGTTACTATTGTTTTTGTTTAAGAACAAAAATAATTTAAATCTGGACCTTGCAAAAACTGTGTTCTATGGCTATTTTCAGTAACAGTTTAGTGTCTGTAACTTTTATCTGATCCAGCTCGTGCTGGCAACATAGTTTTTCATTTGACATATCGGATTACCTTTTACTCACTACTAAGATACACACTATAGAATTTTTGGTCATATGAAGTGCAAAAAAACAGCATGGGCATCAAGCATTCTCAAGCTTATGTCCATTACTTCCAGAGTTGTGTGTTGAAACCACTCCCAGAGTATTTTTCTTGAATTACTTCCAGAAGCAGTTTTTAATTTCTTTTTCTTTACTCTGTTTTCCAAATTTTCTGGAGAATTTACTCTTTTTGAGGGAATGATGAGCCACAATATTTGGTTTTGCATATTGCCTTCAAGTTGGGCTCACCACTGCTGCTGCCATGCAAACAATGGCATCACCCTCCATAATTGGAGCTGCAAACTTCATGGTCATGTGGTGTCACAGTTCTTGTGAGAGAACTACTTCAATTAACATGAAGGCAACACAATATTTTTTTGGTTCTTTTGTTTTTAGAATTTCTTCATTAGATAGCCAAAACAAAATTTTACAATTGAATTATATTCATACTGATGCCAAACCACTAACAGCATATCATCAATGCCATCACCATGTGATTATCATCACTACTACCACCTTGCTGCTACCAATATGCTGTGTTTACTGTTTTTATTTTAGTTCAAACATGCCTGGAGGAAGTTATTGCCTTGGTAAGGCATATTGTCATGTTGTCTCCTATAGCTTACTTGTCCTTCTATCCTTCTAATAGATCCAATTGATCAAATATTTTGGACTGACTTAAATGTGATCCAACCAATGATTCCAATGATTTTCAACGAAAATTTCTGAATGATCTGTGTTTTAGAAAGATAGGTGTTTTTTTTATCAAAATGCACCCATGGATTGCTCTCCTGTATTGTGTAGGCCTTGGATCGTGCAAAACCGGATTTAGAGGAGAAAAAGAAGTCACCAAACAGCAAATCCTTCAAACGGCTGGTATGTCATGATAATGCCGATTTACATGCTTTAAGTACTAAAGAAAATTAAGTATGGGCTATTTGATTGCATCTACAATAAACCTTTTCCACCCTTCCCGGCATTTTTGGGTAAATTATGAAGTTCCTAAGGTAATGTTGACTGAAGACACAGTCTTATAATTAATGTCCATGCTCAACTGTAGAGCCTCAAGGATGCTAGCACCAATCGGAAAACATATAAAGGGTGAAATTGCAAAGGTCCCTGTTGCATTCCACGTGGATTCTTTTTGAAGAATTTTCCTGCCACAAGCTCGAGGGAAAGGAAGCAAAACATTGAAAAGCAAAGAAAAAGATTGTGGTGCTGATGTGCAAAAGCTTCTGCAATCTGGTTCTTTTACCAGGTTAAATGTTTTCATTTTAGCTCTTTCAGTTCCCTTTGCCGCATTTTACCTCGAGTCTTTTTGTTTTTGTTTTTGTTTTTGTTTTATTTATTTATTTATTTTAAAAAATGATTCCTAGAATTACTCCAATTTGTGAATGGCTACGCCTTCTTTTGCTGCGATTCAAACTTTTCATTAGATATATATTTAAAGTAAAGGACCCAGGAGGCATGTTTGTAAAGATTTGAAGAAGCTTCGCATAGCTTCTCTTTGTTTGGAGAAAGAAATCTGCAATGTGCGAACCAGAATTGTTCGACCGCACGAGAACCTGAAAACGCTTGAAAAAATTGGGAACACAAGTGAGTAAACTCTTCTAAAGACCCCAATATAATACCCAATTTCCGAAACAAGATGGATCCATCAGCCGACTAACCTCTGACCAGACACGATCAGAATAGACGAGCAGAGACAAATGTTAAAATAAATTAAATTCACTGTATGAAAATGAAATGGATGATTTTGTATCATACCATCATGTATTAATTGATTAATAATTGAACAAGCGGGTGGAAGAAAATACTAGATATGGAGATTTAGCCCAAGTTTAGGCTTTTGACCAGTTGGAAGTTCAACTGCAGTCAAAGGGAGAATGTCCTGTGCCAATTTTCATTCAAGGATACAACCAAAACCCAACACCATGCAAACCAGCCCAAGACAAGGCTTTAGTCTTGGATTGTCACATACACTTGTGCATATCACGAAGGCCGAGGCAAACGAAAGCACTTCTACAGCTTGGACTGACCCAGTTCTACTTGATTAAATGTTCTATGTGATGGCGTCACACCTTTGGCACGATCCACCTAAGAACAGGATGGAAAAATAAGGAACAAATTAAAGAACAGTGAAGACAGAAAACAAGGAAGCTAATAGAGAAGAACAAACTAATGCAAAATCTCAATGCATACTCCGGCATGAAATACAAACCATGTGACTTTAACAGTTATCATACATGGTAATTTCATCCCCTCTTAACATAACAGGAAATGTCTTATGTTTTCCGTCCCTCATTCCAATGTTAAAAACTACCTCTAACACGTCCGGGTGATAGAGAAATGTAAAACACAAGATAAAAAAGTAGTCCTCAGTAAAGGTAGTCCTCAGTGCATGAAGCTCCCTGTTTTCAGAGAGATGGGACCTTCTCGTCACAAAATTCCAAATATGCGAACCATTTTAATTAATGCATAAAAAACACAATGTCCTCGCATGGACATGTGTGCAGACACAGAAAATTAGAAAAATACCTGACAGTCAGCCACCAAATTTGCATTTGCCCCCACTACCGGAAAAGCCTTGGTACTGATCTCTTTGGTACTTTGCCTTCAAGCTTCAGCCTTCTATATGCTTCTCTTATGTGGCAAGGCCTAATTGGTCCAGATTCCTTCCTCTCAGTCATTACAACTCTAGCTGCAACCATGGTACATTGACAAATCATATACAAAGCAAAAAGCAAAATTGACACATGAAACTGACAAAACATGAAATTTACATTGCAAAAAGTAGGCACAATAAACATGGATTTGTGAAAACAAGGAAGTTCATTAGCTCCATCAGAAAGAAAAACCTCAATGCAAACTACCCTCTGACACAAGCCCTGCCAACACCATCCCCTACTACCCATGACTCTTGCAGCCATTATTGATGCTGCCACCATGATGCTGCTTCTAATACATCACCATGATAACTACTATGACTTTCACCATACCACCACCATGACATTATTGAGGGTGGCATATGAATGTCAAAGACTTTTAATGCAAAGCAGAACCAGAAGTCACTTGTAACTTGTTTATATGCTCAAAAAACCATTCTTTCAACCCATGTAACCCTTCGATATACAAATGACAGGAATTTCTATTCTGGGTATCAGATCAAGCAAACAATTGGCAAATTTGACATGTAGAAATACCTGTTTCAATGAGTTCGCCAACAAACATTTTTGCAATTCCGCAAACTACAATTGTCATTGGTAAAGATATTTTCTGGGTTCCAGTGATGCTCACCAACAACTGCATCCACACCATTAACATCAAAGTGTTAATGCTTATTTCACTTTAGAAATGGAATCAACTTCAAAATATCTAAAGAGGACACTTCTTTTTGATAACTGAATGGTAGGCCTTCAATTTAAAACCTCTTGGTCCCAAGGCCTCAACCTTTAACCATCAAGCTAGAAAGCCTCATTGGCATCCCAAGAGGACCTTTACATACTGCTTTTCTCTTGCAATCTACAATTTTTTGTTCTTTTTTCATTTTTCTCACAAAGTGCAAAAAACAAAAATTCACAGATAATAACAGTGACATCGAAAAAGACAGTGAACCCTCACAAATTGAAATACTCATCCAAGCAGATGCAGTATGTAAGACCCACATTGGAAGAGAAAAGAGATGCTTAGGAACTTATATATCCACTAAATGTAATTTTTAACCTATGTTTAACAATGTTCCTTCTCTTCTGTGGGATGTTACACAGTAGCATGTTTGGGAGACAACAACACGAACAAAACCTTAATCCCATTTTTAATTGGGGATGGCATATCTACACTAGCACATTTGTGAGAGAGAGAGAGAGAGAGAGGGAGATAATTTTTACCCTTTTCATGTTAGCCTTCTGAAGTGCAGATCTGCGAAAGGATTCATATCTGCTCATCTGTTGTTCAGTGAATTGTGATAAGATAGACCTAAAGAGATGCAATCAGAATAATTAGCATGCATGCATCTTCATAAATTACAGAAGCTTGAAAAATAAAAGAAGCCATCTTGCATTTTGCAATGTATTAAACGTTGATTGCCTATCATTTACATCAGGATAGTGCTGTGTTGTTATTAATTCCTTAACATTTTCCCGATTCACTTTCACTTCAACACACATCAAGAGACTATAACTGGTGGAGAAGAATCACTTCATCTATTTACTCCTTCATAATTTTGATAAGCAGCCTTCAAGCAAAGAAGCACAAACAATGAACCATCCATGACGGCCCGTCGTTTGAGAAGTTAGTAAAGGCATTTCCTATGCTACCATCATCAAATTGTCCGCAGACACGCACCGGGTTAACAATAACAAAACTAGGGTTAGCATGAGCAAAGTCAGCAAATTGTACATGACTCAGTAAATAAAAAAGAGTAGACGATAAATCAAGCAACGTTGGTGGTTGGTGCAGTTGTGTTCGGAGCACTAACTGCATCTTGGCCATCTTGTCGGGGTCGCCACTGGAGGGGAACTTGGAAAGCTCAACATCCATGTTGTCATCGTCTTCCTCATCGAAATCATCTTTGGTCTTGGGCTTTGTTCGAGCGGAAGCAGAAGTTGAAGCGGAAATTGGCGGAGCAGAAGCAGCGAGGGCAACACTGCTACCATTACCGCTACCACTGGTATTAGCTTTCCTATTAAATTCATCATCGTAATCACCATCATAATCTTCTTGTTGTTGTTCTTCCTCTTCTTCCTCTTCTTCTCGAGGAACAAGCACAGGGTTGTGAGGAGTGGAAGCCGCGGCAGCGCCATGACTAGCAGCAACAGCGGTGGTGGTTTGGGCGTCGAATTCCTCGGAGGCACTGGGGGATTCCGGCGGCGACTCCACAAACGCTGCCTCGAAGGGATCCTTTGATTGCTTCATTTGAATTCTAAGTGAACAATTTAGAATCCCTTTCTTCTTCGATCTTTCTCCTGCAAATCTGCAATAATTTTTGCTTATTTATTTATTCCTTTTAACACTTACGGGAAAATATAAATAAAAAATTTTTTAAAATGCAAACAGACCAGGCGGATCGCGGTTCAAGATGCAGGGCCCGTGAGATGTGTCTATCAAACCCGGTGTCCAAGCCTGCGGCGGCCCAATTTGTTTATTTATTTATTTTTTTTTTTTTGGTTTTTGTTTTATTTTGCCTTTTTATTTGGAGAGATCGGATAAATTGGAGGCGTTACAGATAGAGCTGATTGCTCTCCATCCTTAGTTGCAACAATGCATTAAGAAACTATAAAAATTAGCTTTTTGGTTTATTTTTGCACCATGTGCAAATTTGTGTAAATTTTAATTTACTTTAAAAGAAAATATTACTACAACCAGTAAAATAAATTTGAACAAAAATATAAAACATCATTTATTGTAATTGAATAATAAAATTAATATACTTAATTTTTACTCAATCTGTAGGTAGTGTTTTCTTTGTTCAAAAGATAATAATGATAAAATTTCTTAGATTTTATTTAAATAATTGGTAATGAATTCAAGAAAAGAATTTAAATAAATCTATAAAACCAAAACCAAAAAGACAAGTCTAGAGTACTGTTAAAAAAAATAGCCCCAAGTCAGGATGCAAGGAAACAATTCCATAGAATAGTTAGCCAAAAATTTTCTTTGCTTATGTGTCTTTGATTGGCATGGCAACATCAAGCTAACAATCTCATTTTAGTATAATGTGTAAAAATTAAAAACATTATGTATAAATGTGTAATATTTTAATTTTATTTTGAATTGAAATAGAATGTGTCTTGACTTTCATCCTTAATAAATTAATTAATAAACTATTATTGATTTTTGAGAATAAAAAATAATTATTATAGCATTAAACAATAAAAATCAATAACAAAAATCTGACAATATAAACAAACAAAGTCTAAGTTAGTGGTTCATTTTGTTCATTTATTTCAATTTCACCTAGTCATTGCACTTATTGACCTAAGCATTTTTTTTCCCACCAAAATTTTTAATTTTTTTATTTAAAAATCTGTCCAAAAATATTTTACTGCTAATAATATCTAATTACTTTGATAAGGCATTTAAAACATCCAACGATGTTTCTAATTCCTGCAAAACTTTCTTTCTTTATTATATTTTTTTTATTAATATTCTTTATTAAAAAGATCAATTTACTCTGAACTAATAAATAAACAAATACCTTCTCAAAAAAAAAAAAAGCAATATTATTTCTAAAAATTCGTAAAAAATATTAATAATCACTATAAAAGTTAATAAAATAACTGTTGAATATAAAAATAATATACAATATTTATGAAATATTATAAAATATAAAATATTATAAGCCCCTGGATTCAATCCATTAGTTAAACCAATAACTCTCGCAATATGGTGTTTGGACTAGATAAATTTAAGACCCATTTTTCAACTTTGGTTATGTATGTCTATCCCCTTTTTTTTTTTTGTAATTTTTTTCTTCCTTTTTTGAAAATGGTATCTTGCAAACAACACTTACTAATTCTTCGATATTCACGTCCTCTTTCTGCCATTTTTGATAATCTTAATGGCCCTGAGGGTTTGACCATTAAATAGTTAGCCCTGGTTTATGATGATCGCGGTGGACTTTACCACCAAGCAGTTCAAGCTTAGGGATTGATAGAAGATGTCATAAGAAGTAAAAAAAAAAAAAAAAAAGGAAAAAGTCAAAACAAAGAAAAAGAAAAAGGGATATGGGAGCAAAGACAGTCCCAAAACAAGGTTTTATGAAAGGAGAGAAGGTTGCACGGCTGCGATGCAGCCTACAAGTAATAATATTAAATTGAAAGATTCAATTTTACAATCAATAAGGGAAATAATAATGTTAACATCCTCAGCCTCAAGACATATATATATATATATATATATACCTGCAAATAATAGATAATTTATAGAAATGAACTTCGGATGAGGTTGGCTGGTCAATGACTTTTAGGATTATGCACAGAGAAAGCCACTTTCAATTTCAATATATGTGGACCTTAAGTTGCTGACAACAAAGCAGATCTGATGATTCAGTGTCCCCCTCCCCCCCCCCCCCCCCCCCCCCCCCCCCCCCCCCCCAAAAAAAAAAAAAAAGAAAAGAAAAGAAAAGATATATATTTAAGCATTTGATGGGGTACAATTTACAAAGACAAATAATTAAGTAAAAAAAAAAAAAAACTGATTGTTGGACTAAGATTCCAGCAGTTGTAGCATTAACAATTGTGTTAAATGATGTTATATGTACTTTTTTTTTTTTTTTGGTATAACAAATTTATTATTTTTAAATACTTTTTTTTTTTTGGTTTATTTCAATTAAATTTTACTTAAACTTTTTATTTTTTCTTATGTATAAAAAAAAGTTAAACTGACCCTAATAACTTAAATTAGATATCTCCGTTGTTTATTTTGTGCCGCAGAAAACTAAATCAGCTAGCTGAACACCATCATCAAAAGAGACGAAAAAAGGGACAAAGAGGAGAATGGTTTGTTCTTTCTCTACTCATAGATGCTGTGGATATTCAAACATGATACTGGGATTTACATGATGAACTAGGGCTAGCCGCTTGGCCAACTGAGAGCATTTTTTTTGGACCACATAATTGCTTTTGTTAATTAAAAGGGAAGGCACCTGCGAATGCCTGTATGAGGAAGATTCCAGTGTCCACACCACACCAGACCATACAGGTGTGAAATATGACAACAATAACAGCAATTGCAACCGATGATGATGATGATGATAACGGACAATGGATCATCTCAAAGCCAGCATCATCATCTTCATCATCATCATCATCAACAATCAACAATCACCGTGTGTCCACAAGGCATGGAAACAACCAGCCCTACCCACAAGACAGAGCTGCATGATCATGGTATATTTTTTTAGTGAATATGAGTTTGGCAATTTAATAAAAGCAGAAGGGCATGTGGGTAACTTTGGCTTTAAAAGCAGCGGAAGATTCAAATAATGGCTGATGAAACGTTCTGTTGCCACTTTGCTGGCTGCTGCTACACTACACATCTTTATGCAAAGCATTGCTTTTGCTTTTGCTTTCCTTTTCTTTTTCAAAAGCAAAAGATGGCATCTAAATATACTGGGGTAAAGAGGAAAAAAGAAAGACCACACCTTGGGTGCTGTTAATGTGAAAGAACTTTTTATTCTATTATTAGATTCCTCACATACCCCACCTTATTTACCTTCCCTCTCTCTCTCTCTCTCTCTCTCCTTTGCCTGGGTTCTTGTTCATGCTTGTGTAAATTTAATTGAACTCTGCCTCTTTGTGCAGTGAAATGCCAATAGGTTTTATCCAGCCTGAATGTCTGATAATAAATAAGACCGGCTCCTCCAAAAACACAACCCATTTTCTCTAAACAAACATGGCTGCCTATGATGTGAGATTTACCTTACCTGCTCTACTTTTTATTGTTCTCAATTCAATTCAGTCACTTTCTTCCCCTGATCCGTACTACCTCAGGAAAATGAAAAGAGAAGCTTCAATCCTTGTCTCTGTGAAACAGTCTTTTGATTCATATGACTCTAGTCTGAACGGCTGGAACATGTCCAACTTCTTGCTTCTTTGCTCTTGGACTGGCATCGGATGTAATGACATGAATGCATCAGTAGTTTCTGTTGATATATCCAATGCTAACATTTCTGGTCCTCTTTCACCTATGATCACCCAACTCCAGAGCCTTGTCAATCTTTCACTCTCCGGAAACAGCTTCTATGGTAAGTTTCCGCGTGAAATTCACAGGTTTTCAAGGCTTCGGTTCCTCAACATTTCTGAAAATCAATTTGGCGGAGAGCTGGATTGGGATTTCTCTCAGTTGAATCAGCTTCAAGTGCTGGACGCTTATGACAACAACTTCAATGGTTCTCTTCCAATAGGTGTTACTCAACTTGCTCAGTTGAAGCACTTGGATTTTGGCGGGAATTACTTTTCAGGGACCATCCCTCCAAGCTATGGAAGCTTTGAGCAGCTCAATTATCTGTCGCTCAAGGGAAATGACTTGCGTGGAGCTATACCTGGTGAGCTTGGTAATCTCACTAATCTCAAGCACCTCTATTTGGGCTATTACAATGAGTTTGGAGGTGGAATTCCATATGAGTTTGGTAAGTTGGTCAATCTGGTCCATCTAGACCTTGCAAATTGCCGCCTGGTTGGTCCAATACCTGCAGAATTGGGAAATCTCAACAAGCTAGACACCCTTTTCTTGCAAACCAATGAGTTCTCTGGTTCCATTCCTCCCAAGCTAGGCAATTTGAGCAGCATCAAATCTCTTGATCTCTCAAACAATGGGCTAACAGGAAATATCCCACTCGAGTTTGCGGGGCTTCATAAACTCTCTCTTTTGAACCTATTCCTTAACAATTTGCATGGAGAGATCCCTGATTTCATCGCAGAGCTACCTGAGTTGGAAGTCCTGAACCTGTGGCACAATAATTTCACTGGAGCCATTCCTGCAAAGCTTGGAGAAAATGGCAGATTAATTGAACTTGATCTGTCCAGCAACAAACTTACCGGAGTCGTCCCAAAATCTCTCTGCTTAGGTAGGAGGCTGAAGATTCTGATTTTGCGCATTAACTTTCTGTTTGGGTCTCTACCCGATGATCTTAGCAATTGTGACACGCTAGGGAGAGTGAGACTGGAGAAAAACTATCTGTCAGGATCCATTCCAAGTGGATTTCTTTATTTGCCAGACTTGTCACTCATGGAGCTACAGAACAACTACTTGAGTGGAGAAATTGCACATCAATCAAGTGATGTGTCCTCAAAACTTGAGCAGCTGAATCTCTCACACAATAATTTGTCAGGGCCCATTCCCTCATCAATTGGGAATTTCTCCAAGTTGCAGAATCTTGTGCTAAGTGGAAACCGATTGACTGGGAAAATTCCTCCTGAAATAGGTCAGTTGAGAAATGTCCTTACATTGGATGTGAGTAGAAACAACTTGTCTGGCACTATTCCACCTGAGATTGGTGATTGCACTACTTTGACATTCTTAGATTTGAGCCAAAACCAACTCTCAGGTCCAATCCCAATTCAGATTACTCAAATTCACATACTGAATTACCTTAATCTGTCTTGGAACCACTTAAACCAGAGCCTTCCCAAGGAGATTGGGTCCCTGAAGAGCCTGACCTCTGCAGATTTCTCCCACAACAACTTTTCAGGGTCCATACCCGAAGTTGGGCAATATGCATGCTTCAACTCCACATCTTTTATTGGCAATCCTCAACTTTGTGGCTCCTACTTGAACCCCTGCAACTTTTCGTCCACTTCTCCTCTGCAATTACATAACCAAAGTGGTTCTAGGTCTCAGGTTTCTGGGAAATTCAAGCTTCTGCTTGTTTTTGGGCTGCTGGCTTGTTCGTTTGTATTTGTTGTTTTGGCAATCACTAAGACCCAAAAGATGCGAAGCAATTCACATCGCTGGAAGCTGACAGCATTCCAAAAGCTCGACTTTGGAATTCAAGACATATTGGAATGCGTCAAGGAAGACAACATCATAGGGAGAGGCGGAGCAGGGACAGTCTACAGTGGATTAATGCCTAATGGGGATCAAGTGGCGGTGAAGAAGTTGTTGGAATAACCAAAGGCTGTTCTCATGATAATGGCCTCTCTGCAGAAATAGAGACATTAGGCAGGATCAGACATAGAAATATTGTAAGATTGCTGGCATTTGTTTCTAACAAAGACACCAATTTGCTTGTGTATGAGCACATGCCACATGGAAGCTTAGGTGAAGTATTGCATGGGAAAAGGGGTGGTTTGCTCAAGTGGGATACCAGGCTGCAAATTGCCATTGAAGCTGCAAGAGGACTATGCTACTTGCACCATGATTGCTCTCCTCTGATCATCCACAGAGACGTCAAGTCCAATAACATTTTGCTCAACTCAGATTTTGAAGCTCACATAGCAGATTTTGGTCTTGCCAAGTTCTTACACGACACTGGAGCATCACAATGCATGTCTGCAATCGCCGGCTCTTATGGCTATATTGCTCCAGGTACGCCATTCCAGTTGTTTTTGTAACATTTAGGTCCTTAACATAATTAAAAGCAAAATGCACCCTAAATTCAAACTATAATTTTTTTTTTCTTTGGGGGTTAGTCCGATTTAATAGACCACCATATAACCTCAAACCCAAAAATCTGAAAACATGTATAATTGATTATTTATGCATATTCCTTGGTGGCCAAAAACTCATATCCATGTTTGCTAATCACAGGCAACCTTTTTTTGAACCAAACCTAGAAATAAATTTTTTTTTTTTTTTGAAAAAGAAAACAGAGAGAGAAGTGACAAAAATATTCCGGTCCTTCCAAGCTAGTTAAGGATATTGCTTGGATCTAATCTTTACTTTCCCCAAGACAAGGAAAGGGAAATATATCCATGGGATGTGTCAATATTCATCTGCTGCAAACAGTTAAAGCGTAAGCAGCTGCTTTTTCTTTTCATACCTTGGGAGATGAGTTGAACTGCGTGAATCTCTATGGATTCTCTGC
The DNA here is from genome assembly GCA_037832345.1 of Rhizophora mangle. Classification (NCBI taxonomy): domain Eukaryota; kingdom Viridiplantae; phylum Streptophyta; class Magnoliopsida; order Malpighiales; family Rhizophoraceae; genus Rhizophora; species Rhizophora mangle. Next base: position 1,155,041 of record JBAPLJ010001282.1, on the reverse strand, counting down.
AAATCAAAGCGCATTTCCACTGAGAAGGGAATAAACACCTATGAATTGTCTACACAATCACCTTTCTTATTTGACCATATATGTTTTCGTCCTAACGTGCCGCAGGTGAGACTAAAATGGTATGTCGAATGATGTGGTCGTCCGCCATTTGCCGCATTGCCCCATTACCCTATCCACAGCCTCATTAATCAATCTATATAGTCTTCATACTGCACGTTCATATATATATATATATATATATATATATATATATATATATATATATGTATGTATGTATGTGTGTATTGATCCTCTGATTCTGAATTAAATCTAAAATTTTTGTGCTGATGACAGAATATGCATACACATTGAAAGTCGACGAGAAGAGTGACGTGTACAGCTTTGGGGTGGTGTTGTTGGAGCTAATCACAGGGAAAAAGCCAGTGGGTGATTTCGGAGAAGAAGGGCTAGACATTGTGCAATGGAGCAAGATGCAGACCAAGACCAAGTCGAGTAGAGAAGGGGTGGTCAAGATTCTGGATCAAAGGCTGAGCGAAGTTCCACTGAATGAAGCAATGCAGTTGTTTTTCGTGGCCATGCTGTGCGTTCAAGAGCACAGCGTGGAACGGCCGACCATGAGAGAAGTTGTTCAAATGCTTGCACAAGCTAAACAACCCAATGCATTTCCCATTTAGTGACACCGGCCGGTGGGGCAGACCGCTCATGCAACTGCTCCAGTACTTCACCAATGGACATTGATAACCATCACCGTGGCAACCTAATTAGTGACAATATGTAACGCATCATATATATATATATATATGTATGCATGCGTAGCCACTAATTACAACAGTTGATTAGTGCAAACCAAAGCCAGATTTAGCACTGATGCGTACGTTTGTGAAGTGCATGTAAAAGCAAAGTAAGGCATTGATTTCTCTATCACTGCAGCCAAATGGTTAGATACACGTCCTATGTATAATATTTGGTGCTCCTTTTTGTCACTCGTTCTATCTTTTTACTTTTTTTTTTTAAAATTTTTATTCTTAGTTCTAATACACTAGGTTCATTGGTTTCAAACAAAATATTTAACTTAGTTTTCAACGCTTGGCAAAGTGAAAAATGTTGATTAAAATGAAAAGTACCGTCACGTCTATGGAAAATGTTTCCTTATTATTATTATTATTATTTTTTCCCGGGAAAATGACTTCTAGTTTCAAGAAGTGAGAGTTATTTTCCTAAGTTTACAAAGAGAAAGGTGAGAGATAATGGGAGAGAGAGGGAAAGGGAAGATTGTAAGAGAGAGGAAAGACCAAAGTGAGAGAGGAAACACAGGAGAGTGCGTGAGAGGGGGAAAGGAGAGGATAACAGGAGAAAGAGCGAGAAAAGAATAGGGTGAGAGAGCTGCAGAAGGAGAGAGAAGAGGATAGATAACAAAAAATCTATACAAGTGAGAGAAACCCCACCTTTGGCATTGCTTAAGGCGTCAAAATTTTAATTTTTTTTGGAATATTTAATATAATTAAGTTAACTCAATATTATATGTAAAAAAGAAAAAAAAATTTCAAGTAAAATTTTGTTAATCGTTTCATAAAATTAATAGAAATGTGACGCCATAGTTGGCCTTCTTACAGTTTGGAAAGTGCATCAACAGCATTGTTGTGCACCCCTTTCTTGTAATAATTCCCTTCTGCTGCACATGCGTATGAAGCCTCTGTTGTGGCTAGGGTTTAATATTCTCATGATCACTTTTTACGATTGAGACGCCGCCCTTAAAGATAGTGGCACCATTTTGTCATTGCCATTATGATTGCCAAGAGCTCTCATAAATGAACACTCTTTTGTTCCTAACGTTGAATGGTTTGTTGAGATACGCTAGAGGATGCCTGTCTTGCATAAGTACAACACCCATACTTGCATCACAAGCATCAATTTCTACCACGAAGGATTTGTTAGAATTTGGGAGTGGTAGAACAGAAAGCTTGCACTTGACCTCCTTCAGTTTCTCAAATGCCAATTATGCTTCTTTAACTCCACAAAAAATTACCCTTCCTTAAGAGGTCTGTGAGTGGTTTACTCATAAGGCCGTAAATCTTGATAAATTTTCGGTAATATCCAGTTAAACCCAAAAATACAAGCAACCCTTTTGTAAAATTTAGTATTGGCCATTCACGCATTACCTCAATTTTTTGGTGGGTCTGTCGATACTCCTTCCACCGTTATATATGACCCGAATACTTGATTTTAGTTTGTTCTTATGTTGCTTTCTGCTTTCAAAACCAAACTGAAAACCCTATTTCTTTGATATTAATGCCAGTTTAGAGTGGCATATTGTATGACAATAAAACTAAAAATCATAGTTATCCTTAAAAACCTTTAAAACTAGCAACAAAGCGAGACTCACTTTTCCTAACCTTCCTCATGATCTAGATAGTATCGTTAAATTAAATAACACTTTGTACACAGTCTATGAATCTCTTACCATGAGAATTAATGGAGAATTTTGTATTTCAATCTTTTTTTAAGAGTCAGACAAGTTGTAAAGCATTAAGGATTTGAGTGTCTGTAATGTAGACAGATGATTACAATTTTATTATATATGCTTTGTAACGTGTGTGTAGTAGGGAGGGAGTTTTAACTCCCTCCAACTTGTCTTTAATTAATTTTGGTCAATCTATCGTGGTCTAGTTAACCTAGCCCAATAACATTTACATCTTCCACTCGCATATAATGACCTAGAACAACCTAATCATTGGTTAAAAAAGAATTCTAAACATCTAATTCTTCATACGTAATTTATAAAGGCAAATAGACCGTGTGACCAGCAAGAATGCCTATACTTGAGACATTTTAAAGAGCCTTGTTATGATAAATTTAGTGTCTTCTTGTGTTCCAAATGTATTTTGTCGCATTAATCTCAATTTACCATATCTCTCTTAGGCTAAGTTAGATTTTATTTTTCTCACATGTATATATAATTATGTATTATGTATCAATAATTATATCTTATTCATCATGAATAAATATAATTGGTTAACCAAAGAATACATATAGAAGATGTTAGATAATAATAGTCTTTCTTTTACAATCAGGAGCCTTGATTATAATACAACCATTCTCCTAGGCATATTCCTAAAGTTTAAATTATTCTTAACTATGAGTAATATAGTACATTAGGAGACATAATATTGTAATCTTAAAATAAGGTTAGAAGTCACATAAAGTACAATTTTGAGATAATTGTACCTCACAAATTGAAGAAGTAAAGATTGATTCTTCTATTTACCTTATTGGTCAAGTAATACACGTGATATGAAATATGTACTATAGTAATCATTCTTCACAGAGAGTATATCTCATTCCAAACATTTTATTATGACATCATCAATATTAATTCAATTGTTGTTAAGCATCTAACTTAAGTTCTTTAAGTGACCCCTTCACTCATGAATATCCAATTAACATCTCACATCTAGCTTTAAAGAGTGAGATTTTATATAAGTTCTTACTTTTGATAGTCTAATCTTAATCATTACAAGATGACTATTTCTATATGTATAGAAATAAAGGCATTTCTTGATCATTCACATAATGTTCTCATCTCAACATGCACTCTTAGTGTTAGACATGAACTTTTGTACAAGTGGATCAATCTTAATTTGTTTGACATACTTTTACTTCTCTTATAAAAATTTGTGCTATAAGTGATTTCATATCAATCTCATTATACAACAATCAACACTTGGAATGATATTTCAAATATATGTATAATAAACAACAAGTTCTTTCATTACATAATAACACATAATCATAATGTATTACAACATATTAAATCTTATAAAGTTTTATAAACTTAACATGTAACTGAAATACACTTTTAATAGTGGTTTAGTTAAAGGATCTATTATCATCTCATATGACAAAATATACTATAGAGTTAGATCCATTTGTAAAATAATGTTTCTTACAAAGTTGTACTTGATATCAATGTATTTGGTTTTATAATGATACTAGGGATCTTTTGGTATGTGTAATAATGACCTGATTATCACAAAAAAAATGTAACTACTTTTGTTGATCACCATATACTCTCAAATGTTCTATATACCTATTGACTCAAATAACTTCTTGCATTACAACTAAGTAAACTACAAATTTTGCCTCCATCATTTATAGGGGAATACAAGTTTGCTTCTTGTAACTCCATAATATGATACAATTATTTAGCAAGAACATATATCTTGATGTAGATTTATGTTCATCTAGATCTTCTCCTTTATCAACATCTAAATAACCAATTAGTTGTAAATTATTTCCTTGATAATATAAGGATTAATCTACAATGCTTTTGAGATACCAAAGTATTATTTTTACAACTTAACAATGTGCTTTTCCTGGGTTTGATTAGTAACGGCTCACCAACCTCACATTATAACAAATGTTAGGGTGAGTATACATCATTTTGTACATCATACGACCCATTAAGCTAAAATAAGACATATTCTTCATTTCTTCATGCTTCTGTCACATTTTAGGAGCTAAGACCATTGACTTAAGCAATTAGAGTGTCAATGAATTTACAACACTTAATTTTAAATTGCTTAAGGATTTTATGAATATAATAACCCTCTTATGATAGAGTTAAGAATATTTTAAATGATACTTGTGCATCTTTAATCCTAATATTTTAAATGATCCCTATGAATCTTTAAAGTTATTAATAGTCTCACTATATATTATAGTGATTTTCATGTGCTTCTAGTTCAAAGGTATGAAGTAAATGACATCCTGATCTTATTGCTCATCTATGAGGGTATGACTAGTTACTTTGAGTTCTTTAATCATATTAGACGTCAACATCATATGTTGCCTCATGTTATGATATGACTTCTTTATATAGATATCAAAATTGGTGGTTAGCTTTTAGCTTAATGGTCTAAGTATCCCTAAATGTGTTTTTCAAAGCCAACCACATTGCTTATGCAATCTTATGCTCCTCAAACTCATAAATGAGATCATTTTCCATATTCTTAAGCAAAATAATATTCATATAATTTTTTTCTTTTCCAAGCCTTACAGTCTTCTTAGCCTCACCATGGCTAAGTTAAGGAACCCTCCTTAAGGTCCACCATGACATGGTTAATGGCTTTTAACACTTCATACTCTTTAAGGATATATTAAACCTTATGGTATTAAATGTCATAGTTTTCACCATTCAACTTATCCTCCTCATTGAACTTGCTAATAGTATTCCTTATAGTCATGGTTATAATAACCTTAAGACATTTATTAGTAATTAATAGTAACACTTTAATCATTACTTTTGCACTAATAATAAAATAAATTAATAATAATCTAAAATTAGTCAAAGAATCAAAACCTCGTAATGTTCTTAATTATTTTCTTTTATATTGATACTTGATTATTTTAATTTATTTCAAACTATGCAAAATTTAAGTTCTTAGGTAAAAATTCCTATAATCTTACCAACCTAACAACTCTCATACAAAAGGTAAACCCTTTAGTTTATTCTTCATGCATGTAAAGTATATGTGTTGAGCATTATAAATGATAATTGAACATATATAACACATTATATTTAATTATTTTAATTACATAAATTACATCAAACATAAACATACATGTGGTTTAGAAAAAGTAATGAGCTTAAACTAAAGAACTACTAACTAGTGAAGTCTCGTCCTTTTCAATATCTCGGATAATCTAAGACCTAACTCTTAAAATTCACAAATTAATTTCCATTTTGCCAAAATAGATGTGTCTTGTAGCTTGGAGATTATGACTTATCAACAATACAATAGAGCATCTTGTAGCATGCTCAATATGATGCTTCTATTTTTTCATAAGGGTATCCTTTAAATCATCATATCACTTAAGATGTGCTTGATGTATACCAACTTAGGACACACCTTAGCACTTTAGAAGTCTATTAATGACTTAAGAACAATGCCAATCTTTACCTCTTCTATAAGCCTTTTAGACATTAAGGTTTCAACATGATTAAGTAAAAATCTGATATATTTGACATATTATATAAAATCTCCATCCTTTTTCATTTTGTTTTCAGTGGCTAAGTAGATTTCTTAACTATTAAGGCAATCAAAATTTATTCTTCTAAAGTGCTCTCTAATGACCCTTTTAGTTGGAGTTTGGATCAAATAACTAATATTTCTACTTTAGACATAACCTTAAAATATTCTAGCAATTATCAACAGAACAAAAAATTATTGTTTTTATAATGTGCAAATTTTTTTTAAAAAAAATAATATCAAAATCTTATATAGTATAAAATTTAAAAATTTGTGATGCAAATTTCATATTTTTCTAACATTCTTACCAATTATTATGAATTTATAAAAATAAATTCATTTTCAGAATAATTAAAAAAAAATACTGATATATGAAACATTTTATTGGTAAAATCAACATGTAGTGCTTTATAATTATTAGTCAATGAAAATAAAAAGTCAAATTAACATATTTGACACCAATGTTACCATGTGGCAACATCTTAGTGGTAGTTACAATGTGTATTAGTGGTTTTGTTTGCGCCAAATCAACTAGTAAGAGACTTTGTTTCACTTCCAAGTGAAAGAGCACAATACACTCACTCATTTCTAAACCTTTAATGACCATGCAATTTTGATAACCATCATAATTTGGCCTTGCTTATTCATTGGTTTAGTTTATTTTAAAAAATAACAAATGTAAATGTGTGTTCAAAAAATCATCTAAATATATGAGATTAGAATTAGTTATGAATACAATTTTTCTTCTTTCTTAAAATTTCAAATTTGATTTAAAACTTTGAGACTTAATTACTTTCAATTGGTGATCCAAAATTGAAAGATAATATATAACTAAAAAGACCATAATGTGTAATCTTTATACATGTAAATTTTGTGTCACAAAATTGTTGTTTTCAATTTTAATTTGGAAAAATAATGTACAACAAGAAAAATATTTTTCTGACAAAATTCACCACCAAAAATTATCAAAATTTTTATAGTATATTGTACATTTCTTAATCTCATCACATGCAAAATTTTATGAAAAGATAACAACAAATGTGAGAGAAACAATTTTCTAAACAATGTAGCCTAAAAATACACAAAAAAAATTGCATATAAAATAACAAAGAAAAAATTTGATCAATTTTCTTGCTTTTTCTTTTTCAATGTAAAAATTAGTCTAATTATGATTTGATATCAAGTTAAGATAATAAGAGTGACATCATAATTATCCTTGTAGATCTCCAAAACTAACAATAGATTGATCATCAATATTTCCAAACCTCCCTTGTTATCTAAGTGATATCACTAAATTGGACAAGACTATGAGAATTAATAAAGAATTTTATTTTTTTTTTTTTTTGTTTCATTATTGGGTTATGAGTTATACAATAGATAACTCTCTTTACTTTTATAAATCTCACATTCATTTTCCATAATTAAAAATTAATAGTCTAAATTCATAACCACTATAGTGTTTTTAAAGGGCATTTTATTCTTCTTTTTAGAGTTAGAGAAGTTGTAAAAGGTTAAATCTTTAAGTGTCTTTAATGCCTTTTTATTAACACAATGACTACAGTTTTCTATATGTCTTTTGTAAAATGGGAAAATAGTATTCATTTCCTCTAAAACTTTCTTAATTGGATTGAGTCAATCCATGATGGATGAGTCAACATAGCTTAATAATGTATGAAGGCACAATTGGTAAAATAATTGTGGAGCAAATTGCAAAGCAACCCTTTTGCAAGTGATTAGTTTTTTATTATGGGATTATTTACATTTTTGGTTACTGAATTTATAATTTTTTTAAAAATTTTTGTCACTTAACTTTAATTTTTCATAATTAAATTATTTAATTTTGATTTTATTTCAATTTAATTATTATATCATTCTATTAGTTAAAAATTTATAAAACTTACTCTCTAAAGAGTACATTTTTATACAATTAAGTTCATCAATCAGCATATTGATTAAAAAAAGTTAGGGAGTTTAGAGACTTTGATAAGTACATCGAGAAAAGTTATTTTTTTATGTTTAATAATCCATCCATTTTGAAAATAACTCTATCTAAGATATGGTTCAACATTTAAGAATGCATTGCATTCCATGAGATGTTTATTATGCCATATGAGGGAATTTTTTTTAAAATTTTAAAAGAATAAATTATTAATAATATTTTTATAATTTTTTCTAAAATGATCTAAAATTTAATAAAAAAAAAAAACTTACTCCTTTAAAAATTGAAAAGAAAATATAGAGAAAAGTTTTTTGTTTTGCTAGCCATTAGACAACACTACCTCATATTAAGTTACTTTTAGAGTAGGCAGATCTTTTTTTTTTTTTTTAAATGATAACTCTTTTCAAAGTATCCATTGATACCTTTAGACTCTTAACATTGTTATTAGCTATAGTATCTCAATTCAGGAAATTTAATTTAATTATTATTAATATATTAATTGATAAATTTAATATCATAAAAATTTATATTATTCAAAGAATAAATTTATAAAGTTTTACAAAATAAAGTGTTAGTCATTAAATTGAAACAAAATTAAAATTTAGTGATTTAATTGTAATAAATTGAAATTAAATAATAAAAATAAATTTAATAAAAAAAATATAAATTAATCAATCATTGTATCATAATTCTTGCTCTAAAAACTTTATATTAGCAAAATGATTTGAAATTGAAGCAAAGATCTAATTTTATCCAAGTTTTGTCAAATTGTTTTCAATCATCAATTGATTTAGAGTTCACTAAAGATGACAATGCAACTTTAAAGTATTAAATGTACAACGCATCTTCAAAGCTTTTGTATTAAGTTTTGAATATCATGTTCATGGGAGCAATTTTTCCTCCCATAATTTTGTTATATTTTTAATGGAACTATTAGGGCAAAAATTAGTTGATGGCTTAAGTAGATTAAGAAGTATAGGAACAATATCATAAATATCAAATTTTTATTGATGGAATTCAAAACAAAAAATAAAGTGAAAGTTTAAGGATGAAATTATAATTTTCAATTTCTTAATACAGGCAAGGCATATAGCCTAAACACGTAAAGAGAAAAAAGTTTACTTAACTCAAATAAATGAATTTAACTTGTTCTAAATTTGATTGATTCTAACTTAACATCTTTAGCTTTCTTGCTTTACAACTGTGTTGCTCATTATGATGAATCAATGACACTTAGTATATGCATTCTTTGGCTGATCTGTCGAACCTATTAGACTTTTAGTCCACAATATGCATGGATGTGAGTTTTATAATGATGGACATGATATCACTTCACTTGCTCTTATGCTAGGTGTCTACTATTTATTACCATTGATGTTAGCCCTCAAGCAATTATAGTTACTGTGTAAACCCTTTAAGTACATGGCCTTCATGTTAATTTAGTAACCACTGACATTACTTTTGGATTAAAGAAGCTTCTTTGGTTGATATCTTGCTTGTTAAACCATTATATGTTCCAATGCCAAAGATTAACCAAAGAATAAAATCTCTACATCATTAAACTTAAGTGGTATCTAAAAATCATTATGTTAAAAGCACAGCCATTATCTACAACAACCAAATAGGTTCCTCCAAGGTTCATGGTTTCTTAATTTCCTTGATTTTCATTCTACTTAAATTCATGGATGAAAAATATTGTATAACATCAAATTTTGTAAATTTCACCTTCTAACTATCCTTCTACTTTTTGTCTTTTTTACACTAACTCCTAAAGTTTTCAAGCTTTTTTTTAGTATCTTTTCTCTCACCACTTATTATGGTTTTATATTTTGAGATTAATCACTATAAGAAATAAGGTCTATAATAGCAATCCAAAATCATTGCTATTAGGGTAAAAACTACTATATAAAGTCAAATGCAATTATTTTTTGTCTGTTAATTTTGCAAGCATTACAATATATCTTACATAGTGGTTTTCTTGGCCTAAAGAAATGCATATGAAACCAATACATAAACATGTTTTAGGTAGCATTTTTAAATGATTATTGTAATAATTTTTATATTAAATATGTAATGATTATAAAATGTATATATGACAGTTCTATTATTTTAGAAAATATTTTGTCATTTGTTTATGTAGCAATTTTTCTACATCTAGCAGTGGTCATTGGAGAAATAAGTAGTGGTTATTAGAGAAATAAGTAGTGATTTTTTTTGTAAAATATGTAGTAGTTTGTAGTGGAACCTAAAGCATTTATTATGCATTAAGCAGTAGTTTTTATCAGAAAAGGTTGTAGCATTTTAGTGAAATATATAATAACTTTTAAGTAAAATATGTAATGATTTTTAGTAGAATATATTGTGATTTTTTAGTGAAATAAGCAATGGTTTTTAACATAATAATAAACACTTCCTGCTAGAATGTTTGTATTTTACTTGAATTGGTTTTTAGTTTCCTATTAAATAAGCATCAAATTGGGTATAAAGACATCATTATCTAATAAAATAAGATGTTATCTCAGAAAGTGCAATGCATAAAGTAGCAAACATTACAATAAATGTAATTAAACAATACATGCAACAACAAATGACTTAATTAATTTTTAGCATATCTCACATAAAGTCAATGTATATTCACAAGTTCCAAATAAAGGTGTACAAAAATTGCAATGTCCTTAACTTTGATTAAGGGCATTATCTTACAAAAGATAAACAAAACTTTTGATGTAAATTTAGAAACATTTAAAATAAAAAAAGAACCTTAAAAACAAAATGTAAGAAAAAAAGAAAAATACTTAAATGTATGCATTATATGTGCTTGTTAAGGATAAATGATTCCTATACTATAAATCTTGATTTGGAACACAAAAGCATGATCAAGTGAAGGAATCCATTAGAATATTTATAAAAGGCATGTCAAAAATCATGTTTAATGCAATATTTTATTGCTGTAATTTTGAGAACATTGTATAAAAATGGTGGGCTATTGTAGTAGTGTGCAGTTTCATCTTCTTTTATAACTCTTTTGTCTATGTATCAAACTTTTTTTGTATCTCAATTTGTACATTGCCTCTAATAGATTATTAAAGCCTTTTGAAACTTTGAAAACACCTTTAACAATTGATTTATCTTTCAAAATAGTGCAATTGTCACCTCTTTTATAAAGCCTCACACTCTTAGAGTGCTTTTCTTCTATAATCGTAGTAAATGCATCTACATGACTTTAGCTACTTAGTCTTTTCCTTTGAGTTTAAAGCTCCTTAATCTGATTTTGAATCCAAATTAAGTCAAGCTATAGTTGAAAAAAAGTAGCAAAACCTTAGCTTTTATGCCATAAAATAAAAAAGGAAAAAAAATGAATCGTTTATAGTTTGTTAAGATATTTCATTTGAGAGCTTTTATTTTTGGTCAAGTCTTCTTTTGTAAGTACCCTTGTAGATTTCAAGTTATGAAGGAGGGTTTTTAGTAGGATCTTGATTTTTCTGATACAAAAACAGACAATTAAATGAAAATATAATAAAATAAAATATTGGTAAATATTAGTAAGAAATTAGAAAGGCATATCAAATCATGATTATATATAAACCATAAGATTAATGTAGCATATTTAATAATTGGATATATTAGTGGTGTTTTTGTGATGTACTTACCATTTGTTCTTAAATTCTTATAAAACTCTTTTTGCCTATAATGTGCATTCCTATTCACTTTTATTAATTATTTATGTTGGTTTTGGTCATTACTTATATTCATATTACAATAATAACTAGAAGTCAAAATAAAATTATATCCTAAAAAAAATATTTGACAAATAAAAAATAATAAGATAATAATAAACCTTGGATTCTTTAGAATTCTAACGTTTCAACAAGTGCTTAAATTGTACCATAGACACATGAAGGGAACAATTTCTTAATCTTTCTTTATTAGTCTATTACTTTGTATGATGTTGCCTCTTTAACTTACACTTATAAGCCCTCTAACTTGCTCTAATTGTTGTCATCACCCACTTTTTGCCTTCTTCAAGAGCCAAATATTTATCCTTAAAGATAAGAAAGAAAATTTTTAATATAAATTACCTACATATGCTCCTATAAAGTATTTTTTTTTCTTAAGATCTAACACATGCCAAGTCTTTACATAAATTGGCACTAATTTGACATTCCTAACTAATGTCCCAAGAAAATTACTAAACTCAAATAAAATTTGGTCATTTAGACCTATAGGTTGATTTTTGATATTTAAGAAAATAAGTTATTTCTCATCCTCACAACTTACATACATTATATTCATAGTTGTTAGTCCTCTCTTTTTTTTTTTTTTTTTTCTTTAAAAAAATATTAGTGAATATATATAAATATTCAATCTAAAAACAAAGATTTCAATGAATTATATAATGAAGAGATACATTTTATGATTACCTTAAATGTCTCCTTCACCTTCTTATTATTGTCTTAATCCTTCCTCCATGAAAGGTTGTGTTCCCATTTAACCACAAGTTATCCCCCTTGATTGTTAATTAATAGAATTTGTGTCTATTTAAGCTTACTACCCACTTATACTAGCAATACTCATTGTTGGTTGTACACCTCTTGTAATTGTCTCAATTGATTGTGACCTACTACTTAGAATAAAAATACTCAATCTCACAAAATTTAGTTGCTAAGCTTGCATCTCTTCTTCTACATGTTCTTCTTGTGTTGATGTCTGCTATCTTGAAATAGTTGAAAAGGAAGTTTTCACCTCTCTTACATTAGACAAAACCTTATTTCTTTGAATGAATTGTTTCTACATGGCTAATGGTCATCAAAATATAGGAGGAATCAAAAAGTATATAAGTTGTAAAGTTATAACAATAATTATGTTTTCAACATATTATTCACACATTATGCATATTTTAAGTCATGTTTAAGCTTATACATATGAAAGCAAATAACAACTATGCAAAGTCAATTTAGTTATATTTCAAATGAAGTTAGGACAAAATATAATCATTACCTCAAAGCAACAACCCTTAATTAACATATATCAAAATATTTCAAATGAAGGTAGGTTATTATGTTTAATATCAATATATTTTAAAAATCAAAATTAGAAAAAAAATTATTAACTTATTTTCTCTAATTAATTGCATTTATTTAATCCTAAAGTGTTTCATCTCCATCTACATTATTGTTTAATTGCTCTAAATCTCTTTCAAAAGGTAATCATTTGTTGAAGGTTAACTATGGTATTAGATATGTCTTCTCTTATCAAACTAAATTGCTCAATACTACCAATGACTCTCATATTTCAAGTTGTTACACTTGACTCCCCCCAAAATATATTTTATACATTTATAGTGTTTTCTTCATTTAACTTAAATAACTTTCTAGGAATCTTATGCATTACATAACACAAGCTTTTATCAATTGGATCCTTCACATAAAAAACTTGGTGAACTTGAGATGACAATATAAAAGGATCATTTAAATAGCATAATTTATTAGAATTAATACGTTCAAGTCTATAATCATCATTCTCCAACTTAAACTAATCACATTTAAATAAAGCAACATCAAATTAACTTTAGTAGTCTAATTTAATAATTTCTATAATTATTTTATAATAGCTCACTTCTCCCTTAACTAAATTTTTGTCTTTTGAACTAGTAAACCTATTTGTCCATGTTGTTAGTGTAATGTCATTATTTTGTATCTGACACCTTGCATCTTATTTTCTTATATGGAATATATAGTCATTAATAACATAACCATTATAATGTTTTGTTACGGTATTATGACCTATAGATAACCATCAAATATAAAGAGAAATCTCTTTATTTGCTACTTGGTTTTAAAACCAAGTTCGAAAATCTTGATTATGATTTTTTGCTCTGGTCTATCTCTTTCTATATTGTTCACTTATTAATTGCTTATACTCTTTGCAATAAAGATAACAATAAGCAATACATTGGGTAATTTAAGGAGACAAGATCAAATGACAATTTAAAGTTAGATTTAGCTCACTTGATATATCTCTTAACTTCTTCATCTCTACAATTAAATGATGCATATTTGTGAGCTTATTCAAGAGAACAAAAACATCCAAAGTAAGGGCATTACCCTTCCTTTTCCCTTTACCCCTTATTACTTGACTTTTATTAGGAAATATAAATGTTTGTTCCTTTATTATTATGTTAGATCAAATATATCTTGTAAAAGGAGTCTTCACCCCATCATGCATATATCTTGAATAAAGCACCAAATACTCTTCAACAAAATAACCTTTTACAATAAAACCTTTAGGATGACTTCTATTACAAACATATGCTTTCAATTTGTATAGTACCTTTCAATCTCAAACATCCAATGACAATACATAGACCCACCTAATTTCATTAAATAAGTGGATAAGCAAGTACACCATTATATCAAAGAAAACTTGGAGGAAAAATTATCTATAATTAATAGAGTGTTTCACTAATTTCTTATTGTAAGTGCTCCAAGTCTTCTAACATCCCAACTTTATTGTATATTGATTTAAAAACAATCATAATCTTGTCAAGACCATAACAATATGCTTTGATATTGTCTTCCTAAATGTAATTAGAAGAAAGTAATGCATCAATAAATGTGCATCATGACTCTCTTACCTTGCAATTTTCTTCTCTTTTTTATTCACTCATCTAAATATATTAGATGTATAATCCTAAGAAGTTTGGCAACTTTTATAACAATACAAAACATGGTTTTCTCCTTTGGTGTCATTAAAAAGCATCTTTTAGATTGATAAATGTGTTGACCATCATTAGAAAGAATAAGGTAAAGCTCTTTTTGTATTCTTATGTCTTATAAATCAAAACAAACTTTTGTATGATTCTTTGTTTTATTAGGAATGTAAAGGATAGTCCCAAGAATACTATCACAAATGTTCTTCTCTATATGCATCACATCAAAATTGTGACAACATTTATTACTCTCCTAATATGGCAGACAAAAAAAATATAGATTTTTTCTTCCATGGACTGTCAAAAACTGCCTTTTATTTCTTTCTAAATTGATTATTAAAGTTAAATAACTCTAACACAATTTCTGACCCTAACAAAGGACTTCGAGCATTTCTTAACTTTATGTTACCATTGAAAATTTTTTTATAAGGATAATTAGCATCTAATAATCTACAATCGTCCATATAATATGCTTTCCTATAATGACACAAATATTCAAAAGAAGTATCATAATTACAAGTAAGACATGCTAGCTTTCCTCAACAACATTACATATGTTGGGATAGTCCATAATAAGGTTGCATGCATTTGACAAGACTACTTATTAGATGCATTATATCTCTTTAATCCATACTCCCACAAATATTTCAATTATTCAATTAATGGCATCAAAAACACATTTATCTTTCTTCTATGAGAATTAGGGTTAGGAATAATTATAGAAAGCATCATATATTTTGGTTTCATATATAGTTATGGTGTTAAATTTTAATTAATAAGGATAATTGGCCATATGCTAATTATTTAGAATAGATTAAATCTATCATTAGTTATACCTAATCTTACATTACAAGGTTTCTTTACAAAAGATGGATGCAATATGTCAAAATCTTTCTAAGCTTGAGCATCAATAAAATATCTCATACTACCATCATTAGGTTGATGTTTTATATGCCAAACCATATCATCAGTTGTTTTTAGGCACATAAAACCCTTTAAAGCCTAGATTTCAAAGGGAAACATCTTAAAATTTTGGCCAACACCCGATGGGTCTATGAAGATACATTAGAGACTTCATCACTTTTAACTTTCTTGATGTTTTTCCACCTAGTAACCCCACATATATAACAAATTTTTACCTTTTCATGCTTGTCCTAAAAAAGCATACAATCATTGAGACATGCATGAATTTTTTTTTTTTTTATATATAGTTAAGTTCTAGTTCTTTCACCATATTTTTACTTTTATTAAATAAACTATAAACCTTAACATTAGGGAATGCCTCTATAATTAAGTCTAATATATCTCCAAATATTGTGTTAATAAGGCCACAGAAATACTTAAGAAGATATAATTTAATTATAAAGAAAGCCTTAAAAAGGTCTTACAATCAAAATATAATTTTTGTTGGCCTTCTTCCACTAACATGTAAAACTTTTTAACTTATTCATTATTACTCTCCCTAACATCCTTAAAGGTGTCATATAAGAGCCTATCAATATCATTATTATTATTATTATTATTATCAATTTCATCATTATTATCGCATTACATAATTATGGTTCCTTACTATGAAAAATTTATATCATATAATCCTATATGAATCTTTGAATGACTAAATGTTTATGAATTATATCTCTAGAGTACCAATAACAATAACAATATTTTCTATGAGGGCAAGATATTTCGTCTCCTTTAACAAATGTAGTAAAAATTTTATTTAAGAAATCATCGATGTCATTCAAGTAATCATTACTCAATCCATTGAAATCTATCCATCTTTTATCCTTTATGTTGAACAAGCAATTTTCGATCAAACAAAATGAATATACTTAGAATATTTTAGGTTGGTGAAAGCATCAGTTAAGCTAAAGTTCTTAAAAATATCTAAAATCAAAATTATGAATGACTTATGCATATTGTTACAACATATAAAATTAAGATAAAAATGCTAATTTTTGATAAACAAATAAATTAAGATTTCAATGTACGGTTCCTAATAATTTGTCCATTAGATGTTGCCTAAAAACTTGTTTGAGACCAGAAAAGTTCATTAATGGGTTGTTATTCATTCTTAAGCCAAATTTGGATGCCTACCTAAATTTTTTATTTTTCATTTTTATTTGTAATAGATTATCATCTAAATGGAAAAGTAGTCTAATAAGAATGGAAAATGCTAACAAGAGACTTATACAAAAGTATAAGAGGTGGAAAAAAAAAAAGCCTTTTTTGTTGTAAATTCTAAAAGCTTCTGGTTTATTCATAAGTTGAAGTCAAAAATATTTCAAATATTACTTTATGGTGTTAGGGAGTAGTATAGACATATATTTCTTTTTCTTTTTTTTTTTTTTTTGGGTTTGAGGACATATCTACAATAGGTTACATTATTATGTTGTTTAGTTTGGCATCATGTGTGTGAAGAGAGATTTAAGTGACATCTTATGATTTGTTAGTTACTTTGCCTTTGGGTAAAAACACTTCCATATTTTCTTTGTAACAAACTCTTTAATATATAAATGGAAGCATATCACACTACCATTTTTGTTGGTCTAGCCATTGAGTCTAGGTTACATTATTAAGAAGGTCTATATTTTCACTTGCCTTTACATATATAATAATTAATTATTATTGCTTTATTAGAATATTTAAAATGATGGTCATAAAAAGAATATTTAATATTTATAATACAAAACACCAAAGCAAAAATTTATCTCTCCTTTCCCAACATAATCACAAGCTAATTTAACACATATTCTTTTTTTTTTAAATTACTTGAAATATATATATACACATACTCAAATTTTAGCAATGAAATTTTGTTTAATGATACCATGTTTAGCAATTAGCCTTCATCTCTTTGCAATTCTCAAGAAGATAGGGATATGGCCATCAAAGTTATAGTTCTTTTCAATCTCACTTATCTGTCCTCATTCTCTCATCTCAATATTACTAAGGTTTTCTTTAAGGCATAACAAGTAAAGAGATAAAACCATCGAATCTTTATAGACAAAGTTGTTTATTATTCAATTAATAATAATACATGATGACTAGGACAACTAGTCATAAAAATTAACAATAGAATAAATAAAATTTTTAATTTTATGTAAAAGAAACGATTACTAATTTAGAGAGGGTCAAACCCTCTCTAATCAAGATTGATATGTTCCACAATATTATATGAATTTAATCCATTGATTTGAAAATCAATTATTGAAAGTCTATTGTGTGAAAATACTTAAAAAAAAAAAAGGAAAAATATAAGTACTTTATATACTGATCTAAAAATCAATGAATGATAATATACCTAAAGAAAACAAATGGAATGGAATGCCATTGAGAGACATGAGGTCATAGGTAGGCATAAGGCAAGTAGATAAGAGGAGGAGGAGGAGGACGATGACGACAACTACTTTTAAAGGATTCATAGTAGAATAGAGTGATGGTTAAGGTGGCAATTGGGTTTTAATGGCATAAAAACATATAAGAATGTTTTTGAAAAAGGAAAATTTAGAAGAGAAGAGGAAAAAAGATACTATATTGGTGTTATCCTTAAAAAAAAAACAGAGAGAAAAAAAAACTAATGTAATAGTTTATCTTATAAAAAAAGAATAATGCAGCAATTCTAAATTGCTACATTAATTTTTTCACACTATTACCACTTTTAATTTTATGAACAATTATTTAAATATTTTAAAATTATTATCTTTTATCAATTAAAAGATTGTTATATAAAAATTACTATGTAAAATTATTGCTTTTAAACATATATTGTATCAATATAATAAAAAAATAATGCAGTAATTCTAAATCACTATATTAAACTTTTCACATCATTATTACTTTTAATTTTATAAATAACTATTTAAATATTTTAAAATTATTATCTTTTTTTAATAAAAAGATTGTTATATAAAAATTACTGTATTAAATTGCTACTTTCGAATATATATGGTATTAATTTAAAACTATTACTTTTAAATTCTAGATAAAATATATTATTATCACTCATTATAAAAATATATTTATATAACAGTTAAAATGCTACTACAGTTGCCTTAAGAGTTTGTAACAGTAGTTTTAAATTGCCACAAAAAAACCATTACTATAGTTAATTTATGGTATAGTGAACGAACTTTTACTCGTCTATTGCTCCGGAGGACTAGCTCTAGTGCTTGAATGAGTAATGTGTAGAACTGATGAATCTCACCATGTAAACATCTTAGGAGATTCTTCATTCATTATATGATGTAGAAGCACTGCCCTGGTCATTTCAGGAGGAGGGAGTCATATTTGATGAAGAGGCTGAGGCTGGAGTTCTAACCATGCAGTGCCAGATAAAAGACAGGTTTTCAAGAGAACAAGGTCTTTTTTTTTTTTTTTCTTCCTGAAATAAGCCGCTTATTTGAACATCAGAAGCACAAGTCAAAGTTTCAGGTGCTCCATATAAAACTGCCTCCAACAATCTTGTGCATTGGAAATCCGTGTCTTTGTTGTCTTTTGACATTAAGATCATTCCTATTGTTTACGATTGTATGATTCACCTACCATTTGACTCTTGACTCTCCATTTTCATGTTTTGACTGCCTTTATATAATTACAGCCCGTTTTTTACAATTTGAAATATCCTGTACTGCTGCTCCTTATGGTTGTTTCCTTAGCCGTGCACGTTCAAATTTCGGGCAGAGCACAAAATTACCTGTCTAGTCAATGTACACTTTAAAGTCTTGGATTGGATTGGTCCGGACTGATGGAAAATTGATGTTTATGGTGCGGGGAAGAAAATTCACACCTTGAATAAAGGAGGACATGTGCTACAAACATTGCCTGCAAGGAGGTACAAACATTTCAATAATTCAGGCCAAAATTCAGCAAGAAATGCAGCTATTTCTGCTTTGATGTGTAGGGAAGTATACAACTTACCATACGAGGGCTGTATATCAGCACTCATCGAGGGCAAGGCCTCTTTTAGAAGTATTTGAATTGGTCAGTATTTCGAAGGCCTTGAACTATGTCAGCAAGGTGCCAACAAATGGCAAAAGAATGGGATATTCAGATTCAAATCGACCTTTGAAAGAAATTAAGAACAAGGAAAATTAAGGAGTAGACAGGAGAAAAAAAAATCAGATTTAACTTTTACATTGTGTCAACTTGACAAAAAACCTTACAGCTTCTCACACAGAAAGATTAAAACAATACACATAAAAATCACCATACCATTCAAACAAATTACATATAAAGAAATGAAGGATATACAACAAGGAATAGCAATTTTTGTCCTTTTTTCAATTAATTTATTTTTTTCTCAGATAATACAAACATTTTTACAAAGGTAGACGAATTAATCTCTTTTCTGGGGTGGGGCGCAGGTGTTGCCTTAAGGTTTTGGTGCTTCTGCTTTCTCGACCTTAGCAGGTTCAGCTGCGGGAGCTGCTTCTTATGCCGCGGATTTGGTCTTCTCATCAGCTGCTGCAGGAGCTGGCTGTGATGAAACTGGTTCGGCCTTCTCAGCCTCCCCTACAACAGCTTCTTCTTTCTTTTCTTCCTCAACAACAACCTCCTTCTCTTTGCCGCTTGATTCCTCTTCTGCGGCAGCTGTTGCTTCTGGTGTTGGCTCCACGGCCTTTTCTTCTACGACAACAAAGGTCGACACCTTCTCAAACACAAAGGCCACTGGACCCGGAACATAGGCTGCCCCATACTTGGAACATGCCTCGGATACTGGCTTTGACCCTGGAAACTCTGTCCCAGAAACAAAATATCGTTACAGCTTCAATCATATTCATTCATCAATCAATATTATCGTATATGAAGTAAATTTTTACCGATTTTAACAAGCTCCTCAAGGAACTTCTGAACTGCCGTAGGGTGCTTCTTTAATCCTGCCTCTTTGGGTTTTTTAACCAAGATCTGCTTGATGTGAATGATTGTTATCGTTATAGCAAAATAGGTGTCAATTTCTTGTCAATTATCATTGCTAGCTGTAGTAAACGAAAAATAAGAGGTGACCTTAATTTCGGCCGCGGCCGCTTCATAGATTTCTACCACTTTGGCTTGGAGTTCTGTCTTCTTGTCTTCAAATTCCTTGGTGATTTCCTCCTGGGACAAGGACCAAAAGTTGATACAAAGGTTAGTCAGGAAAAAAAAAAAAAAAAAAAAAAAACACAAAATGATATAAACAAATATATCAGACATATTTGATGAGACTTTGACTGTACGAAACACACAAGCTATATGGAAAAGAGACCTTAGAGGCATCAAAGGATTTGCAAGCTTCAGCGGCAGCGGCCTTCTTAGCGCTGTCCTTTTCGAAAACCTTCTTAATCTTTGGGAGAACCTTAGATTTCCAATAACCCATCTTAAACCTCCAAAACCCAACAACTGATCCAAAAACAAAAAAAAAAAAAAAAGGAAAAAGTTGTAAGAAAATCTGGCAATTAGCACGTTGAAAAACAAAAGAAAAGAAAACAAAACAACAAAGCTAATCCAAGAAAAGGAACTTCTATGCAATTAACTAGATGACCATATCATGGATTAGCAGCTAACTAGATTAATTCCACAGCAATCTCTCCAAGTACTTTAACACATGATAACCAAGAACAAGATTGAAATTACTAACTCGATTTGTCTTTAACTGAACAATCTTCCTCCTCTCTCTCTTTCTCTCTCTCTGTGGTTCTTGTGGGGTGTGTCTCTCTTATCACCTTAGGCAATAGGGGGCCCCTTTAAGACATATCTTTATTCTTAAATCACAACTCCGCCTCAATATAATTGTTACAGCCAACTGTCCTTTCCAAGTTTAGCTGAAGACCCTGGCATCACGTAGACATTACTTCCACGTAAACAACTCCTTGTTTTCCAACCTGTAAATGACCTTCTCTACCCTTGATTATATTATATATAAATAGTATGTTCATCTACACCATTAATTTAATCGGTGCAATCTACAAATAAAAATATAGAGAAAGATTGGCTTGCATGATCAGATAACTGATAAGGGCAGTGTTGCAAATAAAAGGGGGAATCAAATTAATTAAGGGGTGAAATGGGAAAGAGAAATTTCGTGGGAAAATGATAGCTGGCAGTCTCCTCAATCAAAGGTGGCAAAGAAATTCAAACTGTGGGTGGTCACCTAATACTGCTAATAATAATCATGGGGTTGCCATTCCAAGTTTGCAAGATGATTGGTTTTTTTTTTTTTTTTTTTTTTTTTTTTTTTTTTTATATGAAATGATTTGCAAGAAGAACTGTTGGATGGTGGTCTAACCTGTATCCTGTATTCCATTCTAATCATGTAGGCTGTAAATAACAAACATGTTTTTGTTTTTATTTTCGGCCTACTTGGAAATCACGTGGCCTCGCTGGGGGATAGATGCTTACAAAATGCAAATACAATTGCAATCAATCGCTTGGGAAATGTTTGGTGGGTAGAGTATTAAATACGTGTTTTTCCATTTTTACTCTGTCTTCAAAAAAAAAAAAAAAAACTTAAATTTGTTGCATATCAAGTGAATATATATCCTTTCCGTACACCATTTAAGAAATTCTGAATTAATCGAAATTAATTGGTTCAATAAAAAAAAAATCAATGACTGATCTTGTCAATATAATGCTATTTTAAACAATTTTAAGATTCTCTTTAATTCTGTTGTTGTTGTGTTGTCATTATATTAGTATTATTATTATTATTATTATAAGAAGAAGAAGACGTATGCATGTAATGTTGATTTCATTACACTCATGCGACCATCTAATGACTAATCTCATGGATTGATGTTTTTGTGTGCAAACTCGTGATAAAACGAAGTAGCAGAATGTTTCTTGTTTCCCATTTCTACCACAGTTGTTCTTTTTCTTTTTTTTTTTTTTTAAGAACTTTTGTGATATGAAATGCAAGTAACACGATTATCACACTTGAAGTACTACATTGAACCGATTTTCTTATTTTACAATTGGTATATTTGCTGTGGACAAAATTAAATTGAAGTTTTAAAAATTAAATCAGATTCATTTATTGTTAGATCATTAAAATTAAAATATATATTGCATTCTAATTTAATATATTTTTAAAATTTTTAATTTTTAAAAATAATAATTAAACTAATAAATTGGTTGATTAAATTAAAAATTAGTAAATTAATTGGTTATTTAATTATAATTTTTTTAAATTTAATTAACTTTAAAATTTTGTACAAAATTAAAAAAATAATTTTTATTTTAATTTTTTAAATAATAAAAATTATATTATTAATTTTTTTGTATATTTAATATTAAATATTATTTTTATTAATTTAAATTTAATTAAAATAATTAAATTTTTACTCTAAATTCGATTTGAGTGATTTTGATGGCCCACAACAGACGCCCTTGGGTGGCACTTCCATCAATTTCTCCCTCCTCTTCTACATCCGTTTATTTTTTGTTTCATAGCTTGCAAGCACATGGGGGTACATAATTGAAATTTGGGATAGGCCGGAAACAAAAGAGGTGCGGTGGGGACAACAAATTTGATTTTCTTCTTCTTCTTCTTCTTCTTCTTCTTCTTCTTCTTCTTTTTTAATGGTGTTCCAGACTTCTAGTTATCATCGGTAAGGTCAATTTGTTCCTATATATAAATTGCTTTGATTGAATATGTGTTTGGGAGAAGAGCTGAAAGATTGGAGCAGGGACAACAGAGCCTGGAGAGCTGCTTCTAACATTGTGGTCAAATTAGAGTACAAATTAATGGACAGGATAAGTTTCCCGAAAATTCTATATTTTTGTGAACTTTTTTAATTTAGTCCTTTTTTTTTTTAAATTTTTGCAAATAACCTTATAACTTTAGATTTTATTTCAAATGTGTAAATTTTTTAAGACGATATTTAGTTAAATTATTAAATACAATATTTGACCTAATAAATACAAATTAACAATATAATAAAATACACAAATGAGATATTCGAAGATAATATTCTAATCTTAATTTTTTAAAATTTTTTTTAAAGTAGTTGTATAATTTTAGATTTTGTTCCATCATATTAGCATTTTTTTTTCAGATATCATTTGGTCAAACCTTTAAATACGATATTTGACATAATCGAATACAAATTTTAGATACATACACCCTTGTGAATGTTACGCAAGCACTCGGATCCGACGGCAACGTTTTGATCAAATGTCGTCCGAAAAAGTTTCAATCTAAAACGAAATTTAAAGTTATAAAACTGTTTTGAAAGATCAAAATAATAATAACAATAATAATAAAACTAAATTAAAAAAAAATCTATAAAAATTTAGGACTTCCAAAAAGGTTATCCCCAAAAAGCTTACTGTTCAGAAACTATCCAACTAACAAAGTTAAATTGTTGAATGAAGAAGTATATTAATTCAGACAAATCACCAATTCTGCGACCAAGAAATTCACAAAGAACTTGGTGTATGGACTTGAAGAATTGCACAGCCTTAGCATTTTTTTTTTTTATTTTTTATTTTGGGAAATGTGGAATCGTGACAATAAATTACAAAGTGGGGACTGACGACGCATCCACTGGGAGTATAATTAACTTGAATTGAATTAGTTAATGGTAGGGTACTAACACTGCTTTTGCTTTGTCAAGGATTTTCTTTTATTCAGAGGCTAATAATTAATTACCATGACAGATCATGGAAAGCAAAGTTACACAGAAGCTAGCTAGTTGGCACAACTTCGTGACACGACGACCTGCATGTCTGTGGGTTTTTATGTTAAATTTTTTCGGGCAGGTACGAGGTCGATATACCAAAAATAGGACTTGTTCCTTTGGATAAGTCTGCCAATTAAACCAACCAACTCCGACTATATTTTATTGGCAAATTGCCTTGCACCTATCTTTTTCCCTCCACCACTGTGCAATCCAATCGTCGTGCAGTGCCACCGCTTGATGTTCTCTCTAATGACGGGCTGCTTTCTGATGCTCAAATCCAATTCCATAACCGTGTGTTAAGTTACGAGGCTTATCAGGTCCTTGCAGTTGGGCATTTGTTGGGTCATTAAGTTGTGAGGGAGGATGGTATTGTCATTAATTGGCTCTCTTCCGTGAATGTTGAACCTACAATGTAAGTGGTTCTCAAGACTGTTTTGGAATCTATTATAGCTTATGATAATTATTTCTGCCAATGTGCGTGAGTTGGGCAAGTCAACCAAATGACGGGTAATTCATAAATGGGTCTCCTCAATTAAACCAAGGATTTTGATTCTCCAAAAAAACAAGATTGGCTCATCTAATAGACTCGTTGTTATGTTAGGCATTGGGTGGCTGAAGTATTCAAGTAGTGGTAGTCGTGGCCCAGAGTTCAATTGGTGGCTTGGTGGTGTTTTGGGATTCTTTTATGTTTTGTGTGACCAATGAACATGTGGTTGATCTCTTTATTTTTCTCGAAGGCATTTTCACTCCATTAGGGCAGTAGGCCATTTCGGCTAACATTTATGCTCCTAATAATTTGTTGGACAAAGCACATTTTAGGTGGAATTGAAATGCTTAAAAGACAAATATCAAGGGTGATGGTGCTTGAATGGTGATTTCAACACTGTGTTGTCAGAGGACCAAAGGGAACATGTTTTTGATGATAGTGCAACAATACAATGTTTTAATGAGTTTATGTATGATATCATATGTGGGTCAACCAACTCATATTGAAATAAGAGTCCTTTTACCTCACAACTACAGAGAGTGCTGACTTGTTTCACAATAAAACATCTTATTGGGAATTGACGAGGACTAAGGAGCTTAAATGGTTCCAAAAGTCTATATTGAAATGGTTAGCTAATAATGATCGTAACTCTAAGTTTGTCCACATTATAACATTTAATTGGCAACAACAAAATTTAATTAACCATGTTAATATAAATGGTGCTTATGTGTCATAACCATAAGAGCTCAAGTTAGCCATTTTCTCTCATTTTCAGCATCAGTTAGGAGATTTTGTGTAGCCTTGTTTGAAAATGAACAAGTCATTTTTTTCTAAAGGCATTAGGCCCAGATGGTTTCAATTTCAGTTTTATCAAGTGACATTGGGAGTTAATCAAGCAAGATGTGATGAATTTTCTTATAAATTTTTATGACCATGGATACCTGCCTCGATTTATCACTTCCTCTCTCATCATTTTGATTCCCGAAGTGGAAACAATCAAGGGGCTTTCTCAATTTCACCTAGTTTCTTTGGTGGTTTGTATCTATAAACTTTGGCAAAGATTCTGACTAAGAGATTCTAGTTGGTTATTGAGTAAGTTATTAGGGAGTTTTAATTAGCTTTTGTTAGAGGCTAATACATATTAGTTAACTATTTTGATAACCAATGAGACCATTGAAGAACTGAAAAGGACAAGAGAGGGTAAGGTTGTTCTTATAGTCGAATGGTCTTTTCTTACTAATGTTATGCAGTTTATGAGGTTGGAAAAATGATGATGTCAACAAAAATGGGAATGTATCTTGACTCCTTTAGTATCTGCCCTTGTTAATGGCAATCCTACAAAGCAATTTGCTATAATGAGGGGTCTGCATCAATGGAATCCTCTTTTCCTGTTCCTATTTTTGTTAGCTGTGGAAAGACTTAATACTCTTCTAAAATGAGGGCTTTAGCTAAGTTTAATTCAAGGTGTTTGCATTGGAAGGCATCTATCATTCTTCCTTCTCCAATTTATTGATGATACCATTTTGTTTAGAGCAGTAATAGATTAGTCCATACAAAAATTCAAATGGATTCTTCAGTATTTTCAATGTTGCTTTGAGTTAAAAATTGCTCTTACTAAGATAGTAATTTACGAGGTTAGGGTAAAGGACAAGAGGACACACCATTAGGCCTCTTATTAGAAGTGTCAAGTTGGTTCTCTTCCTATGACTTATTTAGGACTTTTCTTAGGTGTTAATCCATGTCAAAGAGGCTTGTAGGATCTAATTATCAAGAAAATAGAGGCTCAACTCTTTAAATGGAAATCTCATTTTTTTCAAAGGCAAGGCTACTAATTTTAATCAAATTTTGTCTTCATTTTATACCTCATTTACTTTATGTCTATTTTCTGAATACCCCAAAGAATTGTGAACCAAGTTGAAAAGATTTGGCAATTGTTCTTTTAGGGAGATGGAGATGATCATAAAAAGCTTCATCATGTAAGGTAGGGCTTAATATGTTAAGCCAAATCACGTAGCAAATTAGGCATTGGTTAAATAGGTGATTGTAATTGTGGTCTTCTTATTAAATGATTATAGAGATTGGAAAATGAAAAGCATAGGCTCTAGGTAGCAACTTTTAACGCAAGGTATAGTAGGTATCATTATTGGCTCTGGGAATGGCACTTGAAGCTCACTAAGATGTCCCCTCTGTGGTAAGGCATGTGTATTGCTCTATCACCAATACTCAAACCTCAACAGTTGTGCAATCTAACTTCCAATTCCTCTTAGGAGAAAATGATCATATAAAATTATGGCATTATACTTAAGTTAGTAGTGAATCTTTCAAGTAAAATTTTTCAAAGTTATTTGCTCTACTGACATAGAAATTAGGGTTAGTTAACAACTTCAATGTATGGGTAAATAGGAGATAAGAATGGAGAATTACATAATAGTAGCCCCCTTTTATTTGGAAATAGGCGTAATTGGCTTTATTTTCTAATTTTGGGAACCTTAATTGTTTCATTTGGTAATGTGAAAATGTAAGGCTTTCATAATTGGACCCTTTTGACTTGTTGAGAACCTGGGTTTAAGAATTAGGAATTGGAAATAGGGATTAAAAATTAGGAATTTGAAATAAGAATTTTATAAAAATAAAAGGGATAGAATTGATCTCTTCAAGGGGATCAGCCTTCAATAATCTAAATGCTCTTATGAATATTATTAATTGCTTATTTTTCAAAAGTCATATGACTTTACAAATATATAGACTTGACAAACTACTATTATGAACATAATTATACTTATTAATTCAAAAATAATAAAAAATAAATATTAAATAAAATAATTAATAATAATAATTTCTTAACTAGGAGGATCTCATCATTTTCTCACTCTTCAAATTAGCCTTATTCTTAAGACTTATCTTGATCAACTATCTTTTTAAGTTTAACCTTCTTTCTTGGAACTTTTTCCAAAAGCTTGTGTTAATCAGTGATCTTTTTTAATATCATATTCTTCCACGTGATTCTTTTCATATAATAATTGAGTGCTACATTAACTTTAACATCATAAGTTTTTTTTGAAATATGCCATAAAATATTAACTATGACTTGCACCTTGAACTTTTTACACATCTTTGAAGAAGTAAATTGTTTGGTCAACTTTTCATCCATGAACCCATTATTTGTGATTAATTCAACTAATATAACTTATTCTTCTTTGAAAAATTCATCAATCTCTATAGATTCTTTGAAAAATTCATTAATTTTCATAGATGACAAATTAGAATATTTAGTCAAAAGTGTAAAAGTTTACCAAAATTTTTATCATTTACAATTTCATACTTTAAGTCGATATTATCACCAAAATCTTGGCCTTTCATAATATCTTGCTCTAAATCAATGTCATTACCAGAATCTTTGCCTTTCATAATGTTATGCTTTATATAGATATCCTCACCAAAATCTTTGCCTTTTATAGCATCATGCTTTGTCTCTTGAGCTTCCTCAACCAAGTTAATCATTAAAAACTTCCCTTGTTCTTTATGTTTAATGTTAGAAGGACAAATGAAAGAGAATGAGTTGATGTTACCCTCAGGTTTCTAACTTTAATAGCAATTGGGTGATGAATTTTGGTGTCTAACTTCTCCTCCTGTAAATGAGCAAAAGAGATAGTTGCTACCATTATTCTTGGATGGCAAGTTTTGACTTTGCATCAAATGTTAAGAATAAGCCTTTCAATGAAGGTTTCCATTAATTACTTTTCTAACTAATCTTTAGATCGGTTGGTTAGTTGCTTGAATCAACTATGATATTCTAAGATGGTGGATGTTTGATGAATTGTTATGAGCTCTCAATCAACATTGTCACTTGACTGGTTTTGTACTTTAGAAAGAACTATATGTTCAATTCTCTTAAAAGACTTTTGCATTCATTCTTGCATTTGTTTAAACTTTTTGAAAGATTCTTGTATGAGAGATAATAATTCTATCACTTGAGATAATTTAACTACAAAATCATATGAGTTGTATGAAGACATGGTGTAGGCTTGTAAGTTAATGATGCTTAAGTATTGCTTTTGTTGTCGAGTAAGTAGGTATAAACAATAATAGAAGCAAAATCCCTACGAACGTTACTCTAATACCAAATGATGAGAACCTAGGGTTTGTGTCTTCTTTAAGCCCATCATTTGTTTGTCCATTAACAAGGTTAAGTTGCTAGCCATCCTAGAAGCTATGGATCTTTAGGCACAATGGCAAGGTGCAGCGGAGGCACATTTAATCCTTAAAATTGACTTCCTCATCGCTGCATCTTGGCTCATAGGTAATGGTAATTGCCCTTGGTTTTTGCTCCTAGTTTTTTGTTATATTAAGCAATTGAATACTAGAAATACTTTCTTTTATCTTTCAATCATATCAGGGTAATGCTTTTGTGGATGCCCTAACTAAACTCATGACCACCATAACAGAGCCTTTCTTGGCATAGTTATAAGGCTTAGTGGGGATTACTAGGACAAAGGCTCTTGTGACTTAGCTTTGAAACTGCCACACCATGTTCTTCTGTTTTGAGGCTAATCTTGAAATGGTATTGCTATTAGTGTTGGTGTGAATATGAAAATCTTGCATGTGACCAACCCTCTTTTGTGTTACATAAACAATAAATGAAGCTTTTATTTATGTATGTAGGGTTTAGAACACAGTGACAAAATAATGTTATTTACTAAACTCTTGTAGAAAGATAGATGTTATTACATAATAGATGAACATTTTGTATTTATGGCGAATTTTTTGCATGTTCTAAAGTAGAGGGATATTTATGGTAAAAATAATTAAGAATAAAGTTTGTTGCAGTTAAGATTAAAAAAAAAAAAAAAAAGAAAAAAAAAAGATTGAGGATGGGAAAAAATATATACAAGCTTCAGATTTCGAAATTCTGCAAGAAACGACTTTATTGTCAACTACTAGAGTTCAAAACAAGCATTGTGCTGTTTTTGAGGAAAAGTAGGGATTATATATTCATATTTATATGCAAAAGCTTTATTTCCCCCCCCCCCCCCCCCCCCAAAAAAAAAAAAAAAAGAAATCATTAGTTTTTCTTATTTAGTTTTATTTTCTCTTTGTATGTGAATGTGGGATGCAGGAACACTCACCTTATATAGATAAGGGTCACACCGCGTACCTCTCAACTTTCTCTCTATGTCACGGAGTGACAACTTTATCCAATAAAATACCCTTTTTTTATATATACATGACAAATATTAGAGTTATCTCACATGAATTTTTTCTACATATCCTGGAAGATCTACCCCCACGTATTGGTCAGGAAATTTAAAAAATAAAAAAATAAATAAAAGAAAAATAAAACTACTCTGGGTGAAAGAGGTGAACCACATCGATGCAAGAATTGTTGTAATTTGTAGAGGTCTGCTTTCAATTGTTTTAATTTTCACTTTCTAAATCCAAAAATCAATGCAACTTTTTTTTTTTTTTTTACCAAAAACTATAAGGAACGTTCAAAGTCACTGTTTAGAATAGTTCTGGTTTGTCCATCAATTCTTGTACAAATTTCATTTGCATTTAAAAAGTGCTTTTTACACGGAACCAAGGGCGAAAATGAACATGAAACTATATTATAAAATGAGGCACAAAAGTCAAAGATATATCGCTACAAAAGAGAAAGAGAGAGAGAGCTTAACGAAGAGGTAAGTGAAGTTTACATTGTTTACAAAATCACCATTAAAAATTGTTTTTGTTTTTTTTTTAATGGCTAATACCATCACCGTGATACTCAAGTAGGTCCCACAGTATTTTAGTTGGAGGGGATGCTCCAAAGTTGACCAACCAGCTCGTAAGCACAAAATTGGATATGCCCACCATCGGGGGCTACAGAGAATCATGGTGCACTAACGTTGACCAACGTGCTCTGTGCTTGCTTGTACGACAGGTCAGCAGAAAATTACAGACTTAAATCTTCAACGAAAATTCATTGCGTCAAGCCCACCAATTGGAACTTGAGAGAAATTAAACAAATTAAATTCTGTTATCCACGCTATGTACCGATATTTTTTTAATATTATTATGCATTAAGAAGCTTATTTAAAAGTAAAACGGATATGCATGCAGTGTGGAGTAATACATTTTATTTGTCAACGTACCACAATTTCTAAATAATTTTGATAATAAATATACAATCTTTAATTTTTGATTAGATGATAAAAAAGTGGTTCCCATATGTCATTATTACGTATTAATAACGAAATGACGAGTATTAAAGGGTAAATATTCTTGACATTCACAGAGAATCAGCTAAAATAAAAGAAAACATACCCTTAATACAGAGAAGAAAGAAATTCGGTAATACATTTTATATATTCATGCTATATAGAACATTTAATTTGCCTATAAGAAATTACTACCAAGAATTTGTAGCTTCTCCAAAAATTATTTACAAGTCAAAAAAAAAAAATAAATATTTGTAAAAATTTATAATTAAATGTAAAAATAATATGATTCAAATATAAAATTACATAATTATAAAAATTTTATTATAATATTAAAATTTTATTTATTTAAAATTTTAAATATATATCATATATGCTAGTTATCAATCCTGCAAAATGGGCGATTAATTGGCACACTTGCAACGTTAAGTGCAGAACTTGGGAAAAGGGGTGTAAGAAAAGGGGTGATGCTGTACCAGCGAATCTGCCCCTGTTGTCGTGTTCTTTGTCGTTTATTTCTTCAAGGTCCAATTGTTCTTTGATTGGTCAATATAAAAAACAGCAAAAACAGCAAGTGGGTTGGTACATGCATAATGATTAAGATGTGTTTTATCAATACCAAATACTAATCTAACAAGATAATGCTACATTAGTGTTTTATAATCTGATAGGATAAGTATGTATAAAGATTAAAAGAGGTTTTAGGATAGATATGTGAGATAGAGATTTAATGTTAGACAAAATGTTTTTTTGCTGGAAAAAAAAAAAAAAAAACAAACGTAAGTATTTTTAAATTTGAGAATTTGCCTCCTTAGCTAAAAAGGCCTTCAGAGTTAA
This sequence comes from Rhizophora mangle, assembly GCA_037832345.1. Lineage (NCBI taxonomy): Eukaryota > Viridiplantae > Streptophyta > Magnoliopsida > Malpighiales > Rhizophoraceae > Rhizophora > Rhizophora mangle. The sequence continues at coordinate 1,123,184 of JBAPLJ010001282.1, read as the reverse complement.
CAAAAGCAAAAGTTACAGTTTTTTTTTGTTTTTCAGCTAGGCAAATAATATATTATATATAGATATAGATTCTTAGTATGACGAACACGTGCAACTATTTTCTCAATTATTCTCCATTATCTATTTGCAGATTCAATTTGTAAATTGAGCATCTGAGAAATCACCCTGCTACCCCCTAAAGCTTGTGTGCAATTTTTACATGCTGCTCCCACACTCGTACTCTCAGGTTTTCTACCTTCTTTCTTCTTCTTTTTTTTTTTTTCCACACTAATAAATAAATACTTAGGCCCAGCTTCCAATGAATTATATCAAAATTTTCTTCAGAATTAAAGGAGTTTCGAGTTTCAAACCACAATACCAGTCAATTGAAGCTATTTATAACCTCGTGTTGAGTCCTCAACATTCCTAATTATTGTTGTCCAATTTGATTATATTGAAAACCCAATCTTTCATTAGTTTGCACCACCAAAACGTTGACAGCTCATTTTTGGGCCTTAATAATTAGTCTCCGAAATAACCCTTGGCTGTAAATACTTAGCACCAGTATTTGCCTCATTAATTATGAGATTTGTCAGATTAAGAAACGTAACATCATGACGTACCTTAGTGCTTGAGTGTACTGAACTTCGTTTGAGGGCTCTTTGTTTTTGTTTTTGTTTTTGTTTTCTTTTTTTTTTTTTCGCTTGAGTTGTCTCCCTTTCTTCCTATTGACTTTAAAAAAATAAAAAAAAAATAAAAAAAGATTAGAAAAACAAACAAACAAACAAACAAGTCATTATGACTGCATTTCTTTTGTAGTTCCATTCAACAGACGAAACTTTCCTTCTTTAAGGAAGAGAAGAAAATTAGATTTATCGTAACCGAATGCATGGATTCAACAAATTGGATAGACATGACATTAGCATCTCATAAAGGATACACCCGTCGACCACTCATCCACCTCAAACACTAGTGTTGGTATAAGCAATGTGAGATAACCTAAGAAAATAGCCTGACAGTTGTTTCTGCGATTGTTTCATTGGTTTGACTATGATTGCCAAACTTCTGCTCTCCTTCCAAGGCCACCTTCTTAAATATTACCAGATAACGTAAACCAAACTTGCTACGGATTATCTGGTTATTGAGCTTGAGTTAAAAGAGTCTTCCCTTGAGAACTGATCCGAGAATGCATCACATCATTCTGCTACATAATTGGGAGCCACAGCCAAAATCCTGTCGTCTCTGGATACCACCCTTTCTCCTTCACTCCCGGTTTCTGATAGCCTGCCATCATCTATCACTATCAAGAAGCCTTCTCTCCGAACCAAACTCTGCAATACAAGCATGTTTTCATAATAATGGCAAACGTGTATCATGTCAAAATTTAGTGGAAACACGGAGATAATTAATTTTTTACCTCTATAATAGCTTTGATTTTGGAAGCTTCATTTTTTGCTTCCTCAACAGAGCTGTAGCTATTTTTCTGATTCTGCTGTTCTACATACCACCTGATTAACTCCCCCTGCCTCATTCCTGCCAACCCTGACCCTGAAAATAAGAACATTCAGGAAATTATTCAAGAACATGTATCAGAGGAAGCATATAGGATTATGCATATCGGGCAAGAGCACTTCATAATCAGAGCAGAAATCATAATATTACATGCCGTATAACAGGGCCTAGCATCTAGCTGCATTACTATAATCAAAATCATATTCAAGGAACCTTAATGATATAACAAAAGAAAAGGCTCTTCCCACTTACCATCTTGCAGTATGGTTTCTTCATGCTGTCTTAAGCGCATGACCAGGGCTTGTGTAACCCTTTGAAAGTATTCTTGGGTTATCACAAGTTTTTTTCTCTGTTGGCTAGCAGAATGTGCTCCAGTTTCTAGACGTAGCAGTTAAAAAGAAAAGCTTAGAAAAGGAGCAAAAGTGGAAAGAAGCTATGCCTCAAAAATCCCACCTGCATCTTTGGGTGTGGTGTCATTGTTGGCTTCACTTGGTTGAGCAGCACTTTGATTACCACCATCATTTCCATCACCACCATCGCCATCATTGTCATAACCACCATTACTGCCACCATCAGCATGATTTCCTTCTTGAAACTCGGATAGATCAATCTCACTGGACTCCACACTGCACGGCAAGGCAAAAATATGTTACAAAACTCTAGGCTATATATGTATACATTGTGACAATAGTTTGTGCATCTGTAACAGAACATCAATGGAAGAGAGGGAGACATATTTGATGTGTTTATACAATTTCCTTACCTGATTATTGATGTTTTCAACAATCTCACTGCCAAACGTACATGCCGTGGTTGCACCTGTGAAAAGTTTGTTTCTCCTGAGTCTTTTGATGCTAATGAATATCAAGTTGCAGATTGTAGGTTTATGAGCTTAAACCTGTACTTCCAGGTGACTGCGAGCAATGGCCTCAGACAGTCTGATTAATGACTCCAGCTGTCTTACTGTTATGCGATAAGCAACCCTGGTCCCCGGAGTTGTATCACCTCTGCGCAGAGCAACATAAGATTCTACCAACAGTTTCCTTGCTTCTGAATTTAGCTGTGTAATGTGGAGGTCATAAAAAAAAAAAAAGGCAATATACAGTAAAATAAATTAACAGTTTCACTTAGATACCACAACTTGATTGTATAGAGATTGAGCAGAACCTTTGGTTTCAAAGTTTTTGCATAAGCAATGTAACGCTTTAGCTGTGCAGTTGAGAATGCAGGTGCAAGTGCATCTTCACGCTTCTGATGGACTCTTACAATGTGGTGGGCGATATGGTAATCAGTTTGGTCGTCTGGGTCATCAATCATCACATATACCAGATCAAACCTTGAGAGAATTGCAGGCGGAAGAGCTACATTATACTGGAAAGACATATCAGCATCATTACTCAAAGGAACAAGCAAAGGGTACAAAGTTGGGGAAAAGGTTGACATTTAGAAAGAAACTGCCGTTAAAATAAAGAGATAAAATAAATGACCTTTTATCTTTTCTTAATCAGGCACATGCTATGAAACTAGCTTAGAAATAAATTCTCACCCTGAGTGGTTTAGACTTATCATAGCGTCCTCCAGCAGGGTTAGCTGCAGCTAAAATTGATGTTCGAGCATTAAGTGTTGCTTGTATTCCTGCTTTTGTGATGCTTATTGTCTGCTGTTCCATGGCTTCATGAATTGCAACCTGTCATGGCATGCAGTTAGGTTCAGGTTACTAAGATGCAGTGTTCCATGATGCAATGTAACAAATATTACCTGATCTCTGACATCCATTTTGTCAAATTCATCAATGCAACAAATTCCATTGTCAGCAAGCATCAGAGCACCAGCCTTTGAGAATAAAAAAAAGAGAAGCAGAAAACAAAGTCACAAACTTTCAGAGCAGACCTGACATGCTAACAGACTAGGGGATATTAGGAAGCAAAGAAATACAAGGTATAACATATGTGGCTTCTTTCTTTTTGCTGCCATCTTTTTTTTTTTTTTCTTTTGGTGGTACTTTTCACTGCTAATTTAAAATCTGATGCATCAAAAGTCCTACTAAGGTAATTATGAACGAATCCCATTAAGAAGCTGTCTCTCTCTTCCTTTGTTTCCTTTAATGTGAACATTCAGGATTTCACATCCCAGAGTATATTCTATGCAAAATGCAAAATTAAAAATCCCGAGATAAGCTTCTTTTTTCAGTCACAATCAAATGTGAAACTCAGTTCTTTCGAAAAAGAAATAGAAATAGATATATTTGTTGTCTTGCTTGCTTAACAAATGTCATTGCCTTGTTAATATTCCACATCAAACCTTGGTATCATGCTTATTTCACTATTTTGCATAAATTTTCTTGGTGTCTAATAATATGGAGTACTATAGGGAGCAGTAACAAATTAAATATCTGCAGAAGAAGAATCTAATTATGCCCAACTCTAGAGGATCACCCAGGAAAGCAATTCATGACTGTTCGTAAACAAAGGGAAGCATACCTCAATGCAGAATTCCCCAGTTTCTGGTTCTTTGGCTACAGTTGCTGTCAACCCTGCAGCAGATGAGGATTTCCCAGAAGTATAGACAGATCTGGGAACTATACCTGAAGTATACCTTTGAGCAGAGTTAAAGATGGATAAAATTAGTGATTTCTTTTGCATAAACTAAAACTGAGAACTGATCAACTGTGAGATAACAGCAGCGTACTTGAGAAATTGTGACTTCGCACAGCTGGGATCACCAACAATGCAAACATTGATGTCTCCTCTAAGGTTAATGCCCTCATGAGTGAACTTGTGGACCCCTCCCAAGAGCATAAGAAGGATTGCTCGCTTAATATCCTGATGACCAAAAACAGTCGGAGCAATGCTATCAACCAGCTTGTTGAAAAAATCAGGGGTGTTCCTCATTCTTTGAATTTCTTCTAGTTCCTCTGCCTGCCAATTTAAATGAAGTGAACAAAACTGTAGGACATTGCATTTTTCCTTGGTCATGTAAATTGAAAGCCAGAAAATTAGACACAGTGTAGCCCTAGAAACATAGACTATGATTTGTAATATAAATAAATATGAGCTAACCATCAACTGACCATAAATTCCTGGCTATCATCTTCATCGGCATCCTTCTTTCTATTCCTGATGTCCATATCTCTTCTACCATCACAAATCTAGGCACAGAAGCTTTGATGAAATATGGATATTGGAATTGGAAGATGCAAACCATCATTAGTCAAGCAATAGGTTTGCTGAAGGTATGCAAGCCTCAAACTAACCTGCACTGAATTGGCAATAAATGCAAGGCGATAGGAAAGGTCTCTCACTCCCAAGGCTCGTAGACCCCTCACCCCTTCATTTCCAATGGTAGAACCCTTCCGCTGAGGAGCTTCTCTATGGCATTCTGCTCTCTCTCCAGGAGATGCTAATGCCAATATATCCGGTATAACAACCACGGCACCAGTGAAAATAACACTGCATTGCAACCAGAATTTGCAGCAAAAATAAAAGCCAAATTCAATAGCACCTCGTTTTCAGAAAGTGAAACAAAAGTTAAGGTGGGAAAAAAAAAGAGACAATTGAGTTTTCAGATAATACTTACGTATCACCAGCTCTGGCCTGTTCAACGACATCATGACGGACAATAACATCCAAAGACCTGGGAAGGGAACCAGCAGGTACCTCTTTAGAAGTTTCCTGCATCCTTACCCTCTGCCAGTCAGCAAACTTGCTTTCTTGTCTAAGCAAAGCCCATCTAGACTTGTTATTGCACATTGCATTTACACAAATGGTAGGCTGCAAATTAAAACAAGCAGAAGAGGCAGAGTGACAAATCTTGTACATAAAAGAGCCAAATGATCATAAGTTCATATCATAACACAGGAAGGAATGAAAAAGGTACAAAAGGGCCTGGGGAAACTGATTGATTAACTGACTGACCTCAGTGTATTTAAATTGTTGCTCAACATTCTTGACAACGCTACCACACTCCAGGCACTTGAAAGTCCCTTGGAGAAGCTCAGGCCTTACCTCACTTGTGCGTGTCACAACTCCCATTACTGATACCAATCTACCAATTTCTGAAGTAGTTAGCTCTCTTAGCCTATAGAAACAATTACAACATTGATAAGTTAGAAGAATAAACAAAAAAGAGTTCAAAAAATGGCAATTGAAATCGAGAGGAGCACTGAACAATTTCTTTTTTTTTTTTTTCCTTAAAAAAATAAAAGGTCACCGTTTGGAGAAAGGGAGGTTGAAGAGGCAACATTTATATCCTTGTTAGGATTGTCGTCTGCAATGAAGGTAGGCTGCTGCTCCATCACGAACCTCTTGCATGCGTTCTTCAAGTATGGCTCCAATCTATCCACAATTCATTATTCCCAAAGGACAACCAGAGAAAAATTAAGACTAAAACATGAGTGAGAGAGAGAGAGGGGGAGGAGGAGGAGACGAAAAAGCATAGAACCTCAAGTACTCGTCGGCGATGGCTTTTTGAAGAAGATCGTTGAAAAGCATGACGTGAGAGAAATCGATGAACATGGTGTTGGATTCGTTGGCCTTCATCACTTCAATTTCGGCCTCATAGTACAGGTATCCTCCTCCTCCTCCTCCTCCGCCCACATGGTTGTTATTATTATTGTTATCCGATCTAAAGCTGGTTCGTTGGGGGCGAAAATTTTAGTTTAAAACAAGAAAAAGCAAAATTCAGATTTTCTATCAGCAATTGCAATTGATGATAATAATTAAAAAATTTTTGCAAAAAAAAAAAAAAAAAAGTAGATGAAAGAAATCGAGGGGAAAACAAAATAAAGGGAAGAAAGAGAGGGAAGCTACCTCTTGAGAAAGTCGAGGAAAACGTTCTCCACCCGCACGGCCTTCTCGTCCCCGAAATAACCCCCAAATGCGTCCATTAATTAATTATAATCAGATCGATCTTCGTTTCCCCCACCCCCTCCCTCTCTCTCTCTCTCTCTCTCTCTCTCTCTCTCTCTCACACACACACACACACACAAACAACTCTCTACCTCTCTCTCCCTCAGACCGACTCGTTTGTCTCTCCCTCGCTGCGGCTGCTCCGTCTGCGTGTAATGCATCAAAGCTCTTGCTGTCCTTTGTTGGCGGGAAAATGAGATGGGCGTCCAACCCTTTCCCGCCAAAACATAATAATAATAATAGAATTATGAGTGTTAAAATAAATGAATAAATCATTAAAAGCGCCGTGGGCTTGTTTTGGAATTTTAATAGCCTTGCATCGCATCACGCAAGGGAGAAAAAAAAGATGTCCGTGACAGATAATTCGATTATGATGCTTGTTAAGTGAGTATAATTTATCTAAGATATTAAATTAAATAAATTTATTTTATTATTTTTATTTTAAATAAATATTATTTACTATGTAGTATACGACCATAAATGTCAATTTTCTAATTTGGTGAAAAAATGTTGAAAAAAAAAATAACTTACATAAATTTTATTGTACTTTTCATATCTATCATATCATGTACTCTCTTTGTTTTTGTTCTTATATATATATATATATATATATTGCTCTTGCTCTTGCTCTTGCTCTTGCGGACTAGACTTCCTAATTCCGCCGCGGCTGATGCTTGATTTGCATTGGAAGGACCACAAAAATAAAACAAACATATAAATTTTGTCTTTAAATATTTATCAATTTACGGTCTCTTTTCAATGGTCCTCCGCGCTTAAGCCTGTTTTTACTCTGTCAACGGTGTTGCAAACCGAAACAAAGCGCAACGAGAGAAGCATCCCAAAATGGAAAACAACAATCCCAGAGAAAATGTGAAAAATAAAAGGATGTGTTGCATATTGCATTAGGGTGATAACTTTCAGTCCTTTGGCCACGACGAGGAAAAAAAGAAACAAAAAAAAAAAAACAAACTTGAGGGAAAGAAGAAAGAGAAGAAAAACATTTTTTTTTTCTCTCTTTTTCTTTGGCATTTGGGTGATAAATTCTCCCTCAATGCCGGAGAGTGTGTTGATTGACATGAAAATGAAAGCAGCAGGGAGCTCTGATGGATCGGACATGGATGATCTTTCTTCTTCTTTTTCTTCTACTTCCAAGAAAACTTCCAAAAGACCCAAATGTTGTTTCTCATCCTCTGTTTTCTTTTAAATTAATTTATTTTAATTAAAATATACCATATAATTTATATCTGAATTTCACCAAACTCTTTTATGAATCACACACTGTTTATCATATATTATGACCAACTCAATGCTTTTGTTAATGTGATTTTGATTTTGAAACTCTTATGCTCTAAATTTTACTGCAGTTTCCAGTAATTTGCTTGCACTTTTTTTTTATTTTTTTGGCGAATTCGTCGTGGATAAGAAAATTTACATGCGTGTATTTATTTGTTAAATTACTAATGTGCTGCAGATTCCAAATTCACCCAGCAAGAGCTACCTGCTTGTAAACCCATTTTATCTCCGGGATTGGTATTGTTCACAAACAAGTAGTGTTTTTTTTTTTTTTTTTTTTCTTGATTTCTGTTTTATTAATGCTTAGTATTTTTATACTCGGGAAATCATAGAGAATCCTCGATAATTAACAGCTACCAACATGTTTTGGGGTCAGGTCATTTCGACGTTTGCATTGCTCGGAATTGTCTTCATTCCCATCGGACTGGCAACCTTGTTTGCATCAAATAGTGTAAGACATGCTCATAATTAACTAATACTGCAAAATGTTTTAACATGCTTAATGGCCGAATCTCATCCCGCATCGTTATTTCTGAATTGTATAGCCACGCCTACATACTAATTAATTGTAGGTGGTAGAGCTTAAAGATCGCTATGACAAAGATTGCATTCCTGAAGGCTATGGCGGTGACCCTGTTAAGTTCATCCGGACCGGTACAACAAACAAGAACTGTACGAGGAAATTGACAGTGAGCCCCTAATCCCTGTCCTTAAATATTAGATTCGTGTGTATATATAAATACACATTTCACATTGTTAATTCAAGACACAGACACAACAAATTGGTATAATACTCTATAAATTAACAAAATCTACTGCAAGGTGGGATCTCCTTTGCACCAGATTGGAATCCTTAAATAAGTTTCCCCGATACAGTTATTCTAGTTGCTATTTTCTTTGCATTTTTTTCGACAAGAAATGCATTTGTTGTTTACCACCATTCCAGGTTCCAAAGCAAATGAGAGGTCCTATTTTCATCTACTACCAACTTGACAATTTCTACCAGAATCACCGCAGGTGAGTATAATGGAAATCCATTCTTTCGAAGTAATACAATAGAGTATGCAATATTTATTTGTCCATCTTTCATCAATATTGAACGGCTGGATTCCTGAATCAAAGTTGAATAATATTTTTTAGTTTTTTTTTTTTTTTTTTTTGTATAGGCCTACAAATTTGATTAATCCAAATTATCCGTAGCTAAATTATTTTTCCCAACATTTCTTCTGTGAAAAGGGAAGGAAAATTCACTCAGTTATAAGAAATAAAAACAAAAAGGAAAAGAGAGAAGCTTTTGTGACCCAATGCAAAAAAAAATTTACTTTTCAGATATGTAAGAAGTCGAAGTGACAAACAGCTTCTGTCCAAAGCCAGCGAGGGAGCCGTAGGAAACTGTAAACCTGAAGATTATGTGAATGGACAGCCGATTGTTCCTTGTGGCCTTGTTGCCTGGAGTTTGTTCAATGACACGTACAGGTTTTCAGTAGAGAATAAGTTCTTAGAGGTTAACAAAAAAAACATTGCATGGAAAAGTGACAAAGAGCACAAGTTTGCCTCTGATGTCTACCCTAAAAATTTCCAGATTGATAGTCTCATTGGTGGGGCAAAACTCAATTCCAGCATACCTGTAAGTATGTATACTTTGGATCTTTCGTTTTCTTTGATTTTATGCATTATGCATCAATTGATGAAAGACGAACATGGGTATGATAATAAGGTTACTCCATTACAGTTTAAAGGTTCTTCCTCACACAAATTTATTCTTTTAGTTAAATGACTAAAATGGTCGTGTGACCTATTTTGTGCACGTATCAGTTGAGTGAACAAGAAGATCTTATGGTGTGGATGCGTACGGCGGCATTTCCAACCTTTAGAAAACTATATGGAAAGATAGAAGCTGACCTTCAAGCTAATGAAGTGATTGAAGTGGAAATACAGAACAATTATAATTCATACGGTTATGGGGGCAAAAAGAGGCTGGTGCTTTCGACCACCAGCTGGATTGGTGGCAAAAACAATGCTTTAGGCCTTGCTTACCTTGCTGTCGGCGGATTGTGCTTCTTCTTTGCAATAACCTTCGTACTCATTTACGTGTACAAGCCAAGGTGAGTCAATGCTTATTTTAGGTTAAATTAAGTTCTTAAATATGTCATTAAGCTATAAATGGACTAATGTATAATGCTTAAATGAATCTCAGAACTTATTTAAGTGCTGGATTATTCTCCATAAATAATCCTGAAGCAAGGGCCTTGCCAACTTGTAGGTATTAGCTTGAGATGGCAAGGAAAGGATTTATTAACCTTCTAAAGTGCTCTGAAAATGTAATTTTTTTAATGAATTTTCTAAGTTATAAATTAACTTATTTGAATTGACCAAAGGAAGGAATTAATGGGTCATTTCTGTTCTTTGTTGTTTGGTTCATTGAGGAGCATGGGTCCTTTCAACCTTTTATTTCCTCAATTCAGGGAGGTTAAGCATGTTTAGATGTTAATTTCTTTCGTTTAGTGAACCTTCTAGCAAAGTTGAAATCTATCTCTACATTTTTCTATGTGAGAATGTGCCAAAGATTGAACAGGGTTCGACTAATTGTGCATGATTTATGCAGGCCTCTCGGTGATCCGTCCTACTTGTCTTGGAACAAACTTCCATCGGCACACAAATTCTAGGATCCAACATTCCAATGTAATTCATTGATCATCCCGCGTACCGATGGCGAGGGATTGTAACATAATTAATTTAATGTCTCGTCCATAGTAAAGTGGTAATTCAAAAATGTTTTTATTTTTTATTTTTAAATATATTTAGTATATTTACATGAACTCCGATATGCAAACATATTAAGGATAAGGCTTATAAATCATCTTACTAACATATATGATTTAGAATAGTGCGTTATTTAACAATAGGTCCCATAAATTCATGCAGTGTATCGACTTTGGCATTTTGGCAGAGAAGTTGCTGTCTTTTTGCAAGGAGAGCTCTTGGCTCAGAGTATAGAATCGATCTTGCTTTGGCATAGCGGTAATGAGGTTTTGAAAAAGAATTGATTTTAGGATTAGACAGGACGAGACATATAGACAAGCTGCTTCTTGCATTTCTCATAGGATCCGTTGGTTTTTGTCTTGGTTATATGGCTAATTTGGAACAAAAACAATTGTAAATTGTTGAAGCTGGTGTGGTCTGGATAGAAGAATCCGGTAACCTTTTTTTTTTTTTTTTTTTTTTTTTTATAATCTGATGTTGTCTGCAAGAACCGCAATTTTGGGTTTTATGCTGTCAATAGGAGTTGTTACTTCACTTTGTTGCATTGCTAATAAGGGCTTTATTTTTGCAACATTTGACTGAGATGATGGATTGGTTCTTTCCAGCTTGGTAATTCTGCAACTAATTCAATGGTCCTGCTTCGTGTTATCCAAATGAGCTGCAATTTTGCTGTTTTGTTGTCTTAAGGAGCCGCACTTACGGGTGTAACTAGCAATTGCTTTGTTGGTTGTACATTGTCGTCTATATAGCTTAGCTCTGTCTTTCTTCTAATGGGAATATTGAGTTCTAGTAGTCCGTAAATTAAATTTCATTATTAAATTTTATTATTATTTTTTTAAACCATGTAATTGGCTACAAGCAACAGTGACATTGTGATTATTAATGGTCTTAATATTTTTCACAAGGCTTTGCAATCTTTGTGTTTACAATTTGCACAAAACCACCCACCATGCATCAATCAGTTTATAGAGTACTAGATTCAATAAATCTTCACCGCGACTTGGATTGTGTAAAAATTATCATAGTCCTACTTTAATCGTCTATTCTTATTCTTATACCTCAGTCATTATAGACATCAATCAAATTCAAACAACCGTTGGAATAGAATTTATCATTATAAATGTAGGATTGTCAGCTGTAACAATCTTTGCTACTTATGTGTCCCCTTGTGATATGATTTCATGAACAAAATAATACTTAACATCGATATATTTCGTTCTTTTGTAATACGTATGGTTTTTGGATAAATGTATAGCACTTAGACTGTAAAAATATACAACAGTAAAACCCTTTTGCAAACTCATATCACTAGTGAGACCTCGTAACAATAATGTCTTTTTCATTGCTTTTGAAATCCCTTCTGCAAACTCATATCATTAATGAGAACTCGTAACAATGTCTTTTTCATTGCTTTTGTAATCGCCATATATTCAATTTTTGTCGTAGAAAAGGCAATAGTAGACTACAGAATTGCTTTCTATCTAATAGGACAACCAAAATGCATAAAGAAATTTCCTGTCAAGGACCCTTTTTTTTTTTTTATTGGGTCCAAATCACTGGTATAGTCGGAATCAATGTAAACAATCATATTATTGTTGGCACTATTATTCCTATGGTAAACCAAACCAATATATGTAATTTCTTTGAGATATCTTAGGATCCATTTCACCACTTCTTAATGAGCTTTACCAAGGTTTCCCATGAATATGGATACAACATTGATGGCATGTGAAATGTTAGGACAAGTGTAGACCATAGCATATATGATAATACCAATTACACTACTATATAAAACTCAAACCATTTGCTTCATTCCCACTTTTTATTAAGGTGACTATGCTATAGATAATTTGAAATAAATTGTTAATGGAGTGCTTATAAGCGTATAATTATGCATACCAAGTCATTCCAAAATCCTTTCAATGCACCTTTTCTATGACAAGTACAATGTCTCAATGCCTCAATTTTTGTGAATCTCCATTCCTAGTATCTTTTTAGTTGCCTCCAAGCACTTCATTTCAAACACGCCATTTAATTGAGCCTTCAACTAATTGATTTCTAACATATTCTTTGTAGTTACTAACATGTCATCAACGTAAAGCAATGAATAGATGAATGAACCATCTAATAACTTCTTAAGATGAAATCAATTGCCATAGTTACCCTTGAAGTATCTATTGTTGATCATAAAACTGTCAAATCACTTGTATAATTACCTAGGTGATTCTTCAAGAGCATAAAATGACCCTTTTAACAAACACACATGATCTTCATTTATTGAACCTACAAATCTTTTACTGATGCATATAAATCTTTTTATTAAAATTTTAATGTGGGAATATTGTCTTAACTTCAAGTTGCTCTAACTCTGTACTAAATCAAGAAACCATTGCATGTAACATCCAAATAGACCTATGCTTTATTACAAAAGAAAATATTTATGAAAGTTAATACTTTCTCACTAAGTAAGGCTTTTGTACCTAGTCACATATGATAATCATTTATTTTTAGCATCTAAAATGCCTTCTATTAAGAGCATGCACTAAAGAGTATGTTAAGGCCATAAACAAGGTAGTAGAGAATAAAAGCTTATCAAAGGTTAGTAGAAATACTTGCACTTTCTTTATCTTTTTTGCATTTTGATTTTCTACTTATCCTTAATTTAAGTTGATTATAGAAACTCATGCTTTACTTGTGTAAGTATAAAGAGAGAAGTGATGTATGAATTTTGTTAAGGAAGATTTGAATGAAATTTGATATTTCATTTCCCTTCAATTCTTGCAAATTTTGCTCTTTTTTTATTCTTTTGCTTCTTCTCTCTAGTTGAATTTTATCTTTTTCTTCTCAATTCTTCTTGATTTCTTTTTTCACAATCAAGTTCCTTCTATTTGGTATTAAAGCAAACACTTTTTGGCTTTAAGTTAGCAAATTAAAAAGAAAGATCATGAAGAAATGATAGAAAGCATTCAACTCAAGATGATGGATGATCAAATGAGAAAACTAAACCTTTAAGTTTAGTCTCTTTTTGAACAACTGAATCCTTTTGGAATGATGTGAGATTAGCTTTAACATTTAGAGCAATTCTAAGAAGAAACATAATGTTTCAAGTAAAGACTCAACAATGTCGTGCTAAAACCTAATATGAATTCAACCACATCATCTAGATGCTTAAAGTAAGGATTTCAATTCTTTAAAGGACAAAAGAATGGTTGGATTAGCTCTTAACCCACCTTTTATAGCTAACATTAGAAGGCATCTCCCTTCTTTAAAAGTTCCAACATTGAAATTCCCTTCCTTTGATAATGATGACCTATGAAGTTGGTTGCATAAATATCAATGTTATTTTTTCCTTTACAACATTGCATAAGAAATTAAGGTCAATGTAATTATAATGTACCTAAATGGACAAGTTAAGAAGTGGTTCTAAAGGTGAATAGTAGCTAGACCTAATTGGTTATGGTCAATGTTTTAATAAGAACTCTGTAATGTTTTGTTGATCATTTTTTTCTAAACACAATGAAGGAGTTACAAATCATAAAACAAGTAAGTAGTGTGCAAGACTACCAAGAGAAATTTAAAGAGATGCACTCTTTTATGCTAGCTTGTACCCTTCATTCAAATGAACAATAATTTATCTTTACATTTTTAAGTGGGTTATGTGATCAGATCCAAGCTATTGTGAAGTTTCTTAAACCTTAATCCTTTTAAGATGTGTACAATATGGTAGAATTACAAGAGATAGTAATGGAGTCATTGCTTAATAAGTAAAAACCAACTAAATCTTAGGTATATATCTAAATCTTAGGTATAGATCTCTAACATTGTAAAAGTCACCCTTAAAACTATTTGTAATGTTTCAAATCTAGCTTTTAAATGGAATTCAACTTTCTCAGTTGGGTCTAAAAAGTCTTAGGTAGACGCTCCTTCAATTAGGTCCAAAATGTCTTGGAAAGAAACCTATAGATTAGGAAATTGTTTTTAAGAATGAAGAAAAGTACAATTAAGGTCATTAATATGTTAAGAAGCAGCTTAATTTCATGAAGGCTAACAACGACAAAATGTAAAAAGGAGGATTAAATGATAAAAAAGAATTTAAAAATGAATAATAATTTGTTAAATAATGATGTCACTAGTGAAATTGTCATGAATGTGATATTAAGGATTCTTGGCCATAACATTCTCAAAATATTAGGGCATATGGGTAAGAGGCAATTGGTGGTGTTAATTGACATTAGTAGTATTTATAACTTCATTGATATTACTATAGCTAGAAAACTACAGTGCCAAACACAACATGTTACTCCATTAATTGTGATAATGAAAAATGGTGAGAAGATGACTAATTTAGAAAATTACTCTTCCTTTGCTTAAAAAATGGAGGGACATTCTTTTGTATATGAACTAAGATTGTTAGATATTAGGGCATTTAATATGGTATTAGGGTTGGATTGGTTAAGGGAGTTTAGTCCATTACAACTTGACTTCTAGTCATTAAAAATTTCTGTTATCAAGGATGGACAATAAGTTGAATTATAAGGCCAAATACCAAGAACTACTTTAGTAAATGTCTTTAAAAGGGGATTACCCAATCTACTAAAAAAAAAGGGCATAAGTATTTAGGTTTATTTATGCATTATAATAACAATTCCTACTAATGGTCAAATTCCTTAAGCGTTAAGACTTTTACTTAAGGAATATAAGATGTTTTTAAGGAACCTAAGATTGTGCCTCTAGCAAGGGATTATGATCATTCCATTCCCTTACTTCCTAGCTCCAAATCTATTAATATGAGGTATCCACATTCCCAAAAAAGTGAAATCAAAAAATAGGTTCAAAAGATGTTAAACAACTATTTACTCCATTATAGATTTAGTCCATTTGCATCAACAATCCTTTTATTTAAAAGAAGGATGGAACTTGAGGTGTGTTTTTATTATAGGCAGATGCATGCTATGATAATCAAATATAAACTTTCCAACCCTTTGATAGATAATTTATTAAATAAGTTATATGAAGCAAATTATTTGTCAAAGTTAGATTTAAGGGCTGAATATCTCTAGATAAGGGTTAAAGAGGCCAACATTATAAAAAACAACTTTTTACACATCATTGGCATTATGAATTTAAAGTTATTCCTTTTGGTTTAATTAATGTCTTAGCTATATTTCAACCACTCATGAACTATGTCTTTGTTACTAACCTAAAAAAATTTGTTAATTTTTTTTTTAAATAATATCCTCATATATAGTCCTAGCTTTGGTTCTTATATACATTATTTAGTCCTATAAGTGCTAAGATCTCACAAATTCTTTTCCAAACTTTCAAAGGTTTTTTTGGTCAAAAAAAGTTAGAATACTTACATCATGTAATTTCAGTAAAAGGAGTATTCATATATCCTTCCAAAATAGAATAAATGATATCTTGGTCATTTTATCCTCGTAATTTAAAAGAACTTAGAGGATTTATTGTCTCATGAGGTATTATTGCAAATTCATTAAGGATTATAGAGTGCTCAACAAACCTTTCACCTTGGAAACATATGTAAGTAATGCTAAAATGGTATGTCATTGATGTAAGAAGGATTCCCTATTGCTTTCTTAAGCAAATCTTTAATGTTTAAGCATCAAGATGTGTTAATATATATGAGAAAAAATTCCTTGTCATTTTTTTAAAGTGGTAAATGCTCTTTCTAAAAGACTTGATATGGATAGCTATAAGACATATGAGATTACTTAAAAGCTTATAGCCAAAGTTTAAGTAAACAATTATGATATGAATCATTATTTTTTAGTTAATAGAGTCATCAATAAAAAAAAAGAAAAATAGAATTTATATAGGTAATAAAGGGTCTTTACAAGAATAGATCATTAAAGTTATGCATGACTTTTCTCTTAGGGGGCATTCTAGATTTCAAGCTACATTTACAAGATCGAAGGCTATTCTCTATTAGTATGGTCTCAAGAGAGTAGTGTAGCTGTGGGTTGCTTCATATGATGTTTATTAAAGGTGCAAGAATAAAAATTTACCTTTCCCTAAGCTACTTTAACCACTGCCAATACTTAAGTAATCTTAACAGCATGTTTTAATGGATTTTACTAAAAGGTTTTCAACCTTTGAGGGAAGAAACATTATTTTGGTGGTGGTGGATAGGTTCATTAAATTAATTGACTTTTTTTTGACTAAATCATACTTATACAATGTTTTTTTATAGCCAAATTATGTATGGATTAGATCTTCAAAGGCCATAACATGTCATTAACAATAATCACTCATTGTGACAAAATATTTACCAATAGCTTTTGACATGAACTATTCAAATTAGTTGGCACCACTCATTAGCTTGGTTCAATCTACCATCCATAAATATATGATTAGAAGGAACAACTCAACAAGTGTGTAGAAGGATATCTAAGATGTATGTGTTTTATACATCTCAAAAATTGGTTTAAATGGTTATCAATTATAGAATGGTGAAACAACACCACATTTTATATTATTATTGGAATGACACCTTATGAAGTCTTGTATGGGCAAGCCCTTACTCAATTGGCAACTTTACTACTATAGAATTTAAAGATGAAAGGCTTATCCTAATTCCTAAATGAATGATAAGTGTTGTATTCCTTACTCAAGGAATAGTTAATTAAGGTTAAGTAACATATGAACTTATATATATACCATAATAGAATAAAAAAGGAGTTCAAAGAAGGAGATATAATGTTCCATTAGACCTTAGTAGTCATTAAAGCCAACATCAAGCTCACTTCCAAGTATTATATGCCACTTAAAGTTCTTAAATGGATTGGTTATATGACATACCAACTAGAACTACTTCTAAGTTTTGCTATTCATCCAGTCTTTCATATTTTAGTCTTGAAGAGAGTAATGGGCAATAGGGTTATAATGTAACAAGTATTACCAATAATGGATTTAGAAGGACAATTTAAGTGAAACCAATTATAATCCTAAATAAAAAATGGTAAAATGAAAGGATGGTCTTAGTTCACTAGTCCAATATGTCACTTAAGGAAGCTACATAAGAGGATATACCATTCATATAATTATAGTTCCCCAACTTTTATTTTTATGATCCTTAAAGATAATGATTTGGTGGAGCAGAGGGTAGTTGTTAGGAATGTAGACTTAAGAATATGCTAAAATTATAGACTAGGCATTAAAGAATAAGAGCTTATCAAAGGTGGTAAAAACAAGCATTGGTGGAAAAGATAGTTATTTGTATTTTTTTTTCTTTTTTGTATTTGATTTTCCATTATCCTTATCTCTAAGTTAGTTTTAGAAACTCATGCATTACCTTTGTCAATATAAATGGAGAAAAAATGTATAGCCTTTATTAGGAAAGATCTGAATGAAATTTGATATTTCATTTCCTTTTTAAATTATGTTATCTTCTATTCTTTTATTTCTTTTCTTTAACCAAAATTTCTTCTTCTTTTTCTCAATTCTTTTTAATTTCTCTTTTCCCAATCATGTTCATGCATCTTCCTTTCATTTATACACTTATTTTTACCCATTGATCTTCTAACCTTTTGGGGAATTCACAACTCTTATTTGATTCTAATATAGAAACTTAATTTCCTCTGTCATCGCAATAAGCTATTAACAAGATTCAAAATAGAAAATAACCTCCTGAGAAAAATTAGGTTCTAAATCTTCAATCTTTTTAACTATATAGTTTAAATGCACTTGATCATGATCTATATTGCATAGGCAATGTAAATTCTCTTTTTTCTTTGCCTTTTACAATATTATAAAGGTCCTTTTCTAACTTTGAAACTTTTGGTTTGACTTACTGCTCAAGTTTCATAACTTTTGATTAAGATTCTTGTTGTATGCTTTCATCTAATGGTTAAGCTTCATTATCCTCGCGTATTAAAATTTAAAGCCTTCACCTCATGCTCTACTTGCTTGCTGACTTTATAGTCATTATTAATCATGATGGACTCTTTTGCCTTTGAGAGTATAGAAAAATCATCAATTGTCATACCTTTATTGATAATAAATTTATAAGAATTCAAGTTAATATGTCATAATATGTATCATTTGAACCTTTTACATAATATAGAAATATGCACCTTTTTGCCCTTGTTCCAGGCATTATTTGATAGTTTTATTGATAGTTTTAACGCAAAAACCCTTGATAATTTTGCTTGAGAAAGCAAGCAATTAACTCTTTATAAGAGTGTTTTATTTAACCATTTTGCAATTTCATTATAGTTTGACATTTTGTTGACCATGCAATATCAAATAATATCTTTATTCTTGTAAAACTCTTCAAATTCAACTAAATAATATTCGAGACTATTGTTGATCCTCAAGCATTTAATCTTTTTTCCAATCTATTTTTTAATCAAGACCTTTCACTATTTGAATTGCTGAACACTTCAATTGTTTTTGTTTGAAGAAATACACTCACACTTTTCTTGGAAAATTATTGATGAAAATTAATAATTATCATTAATCACCTTTGGATGGAATAAAAGTAAGTCCTCATAGGTTAGAGTAAGTAAAATTTATCCTTTTTTTTTTTGGGTTTTATGAATTACCATATTAAACTTAACTCTGCTTTGCTTTCTGAAAATGCAGTACCCATAAAACCCTAACTTGCTTATTTTCTAACCTTCATGCAAACCTTTTTTGTTTTAAATTGGTTGTATCTCACTAATTCATGTGGCTTCATTAAATGTACCATAACTAAGTAGTTTTGTAAATCTACTGCTAAAATATTTGCATTACTGATAACTATACTTCCTTTAGTATAGGCAATTGACTAGCTTTCTGTTTATCATGATTAATGTATCCTTATAGACTTTAAGTACTCTACTTTCAATTGAGTAATGATGGCCATAATAGTCAAGAATACTCATTGATATAAGATTTTTTTTCGAGCTTTAAAATGTGTCAAACTTCTAATATTATGATATATCATTATGTATCTTGATTCAAATGATACCTACACCAACAGTAAAGACTGTTTTTTTGTTTTATAATAAAATTGTTCACCATTAATTAATTTGTATATTAAGATATAATACTTATTATAACACATATAAAATGTACAATCTAAATCAAGGATCTATTCATCATTTATTAAGTCATTAGTTGACATTATCAAAACATTATTACCATTAAAGATTTCTATCTTATTGGCCATATTTGATGCATTAGTATAATATCATGAACTTTTTGTTTCCTTTTATCTTTTTGCTTTAGATAAGTCCTTTGAATATGCCTTTTTTGTGATATTTATAACAAGTTGCTTTACTTTGCTTGAATTTGCACTTAGACTTGCTTCTATTACTAGGCCCTTCTTGAGTTGATATGCCTTTATCAATTAAGTCGTCAACTTAATTCTTTACAAACTTTTCCACCATTAACTTCTTTAACTCCCTTGAATTTATTGATACTTTTATTGTATTGATGAGATTTTTGTAAGAATGAACATAATGACATGATAACTTAGTCCACATCATCAATTTTAACATTAATAGTTGTCCAATTTCAAGACTACCTTATTAAAATCAATTAAGAAATCTTGGATGGGTGTTTATTCCTTCATCTAAAGAGTATAGAGATAATATCTCAAGTATATCATGATTTTAAAATTTTAATTGATTATTAAATTGAAAAATTTAAAGATTTACAATTTAATTAATTTGACTATTTTAATTATATAATTGAATTAATAAAACTAATATTTAATATTAAATATAAAAAAAAATTTTAATATCTACATATATTATATAAAAAAAATATTGATAAATAAAATATAATTATTATATATATATATATTATAATATTTAAATGATTATATATATATGTAATTTATATATAATAAGGTTTTATAAATTAATTAATGTGATATATTTGTAAATATAAATATTTAAATAAAATAAATTTAATATAAGTAAGATAACTTAGATTTTCAAAAATAAGTATTAATATAATGTAATATGTAATTTCATATATTTTTGTTAAAATATAAATAAATATATTATATAAATATTTTTTTCTAATTTTTATTATTCATATTTAAAAAAATATTATAAGATAGTATATTTTTAATTTTTTTAAAAAATTAAAATATAAACAAATTATTCTTAAAATTTTTATTCAAATTTTTGAAACTAACTAAATTGAAATAACTATAATAAATTTACTAATTTACAATTCAACTAATCAATTTATTAATTTAGTCATTAATTTTTAAAATTAATAATTTTTAAAATAAATTAGATCATATCACATTATTAATTTTTAATTCTATTAGTTCAATCAATCAATTTAAATCAATTTTCAAAACCTTCAAGTACTTGGTTATGTACAAAAGTATAATTTGTTTAATAACTTCATGTAAAATCTTATTTGATAAGTAAAATAATATTATATTATATATTTTTTTTATGCATTTCTTTTTTTTTTTAATTATAGTATTTAATAATTTTCTTTTCATCTTTAAGGGTATTAGTTAGTTATTGTTTGATTAACAAAACCTATATTTAGATATACTATATATTGAAATTATTTTTTTAATTAAAATTTTTTATTTCATATTTTGTTACTAATTTTTTATCATTATAAAATATATTCAAAAGTCTATTATATTATAATATTATTTGTTATGAAAAATGTGTGAGATCTTTAAATTTAAATTAATTTTTAAATAAATATATTAATTAGAATAAAAATAATATTATGTTTAAAAATTAAAAATATAAAAATTTATTTCATTTTATTTTAAACCCATGCTTACTACAAAAAATAATTAAAAATAAGGAAATTTAACCATTATCTTCTTCTGTAGGCCTTAGGGATTGCAAATTAATAATTTACCGGCTTTGGATACTCCATAACAATGAGATTATAGGTTGTATCACATACAAGGGCTTCATTTTCTTTTTGGAATACAGACACGAAGGCTGTTAAATCTTAACACTTTTGACTACCAAGTTTTTAGACATAATAATTTATGAATTCTTAAAAAACTATTTTGTGAAAAAATTAAACAATTTAAATTATTGTCTCTCAAAAAAATTATTTAAACTTTTAGTTTCATGAATGCGCTAATAAATTTTAAAAGTTATAATTAGATCTTAATTAACAGTAATAGGACAAAAGAAGAGTAACTTCAAATTTAATAAAGAATAAAGAATCAAATCCTTACAAGAGAAACGAGAAGTTAGGACTTCGGTCACTTGGTCAACTTTTTATTTTTCGAGAAGAATAATGATTTATTTATTTATTTATTTGTTCAACTAAATTACATGAATACTTAAAAAAAAAAAAAAAAAGGATGTAGATATAATATTGTTTAACAAAAAATGAAAATTTTGTGGTGTATCTTCACTTTTTTCTCCTGATTTATGTTTTATTAAGGTATCGGGGACCAAGCCATAGAAAAAAATAAGATGGCTTAGTTTGCATAAGATGAACATAAAAGATCGGAATTGATCATTTAGTTTTTTTTTTTTTTTTTTATTATTTTTATGTGTAATGGGTTATGCTATCTTCAATTCCATTCAATTTAAAAAAAAATAACACGGAAGAGATCCAATCCCCAGTTAGCTTAAACATAAGCATTGAATTGAAGAAAAAGAAGGAAAAGAAAAGAAAGGAAAGCAAAGGAAGAAATGCATTACTGGATAAGAGCATCTTCCTCGGATTTCCGTGGACCTCTTCCCCAACCTCGTAGGTATCATCTACCACTTCTCTCTTCCTCTCTCTCTCTCTCTCTCTCTCTCTCTCTCTCTCCCTCTCGCTGCTACTTTTCTGCTTACAACAACAGCAGCAGCAGCAACGATAATGACCAAGATTAATTTTTGTTGGAAGTAGCGGTCATACTGCTGTTACCATCGGGAAATCGAAAGTGGTGGTGTTCGGCGGCCTCATCGACAAGAAATTTCTCAGCGACATCTTTGTCTACGATATCGGTAGCCTTCGACTTTCTCTTTCTCTCTCTGTCTATAATTTTTAAAGCCATTCTTCTGTTACCTGGTTCGTTTTGATGGAAATAGGTAGGGATGATCAGTTCAGATGGAGAGGATTATTTTGATGCGCAGGAAGACCAATTCATACTCTATTAGATTAATCTACCGAAAAAGAAAATAAATCATTTTGAATATGTGTGTGTGTGTGTGTGTGTGTGTGTGTGTGTATTTATATAATGTAGAAAGCTAGAAAGCAGATGAGATTTTTGTCCAGTACTTCCCTCTGCTTCATTGTTATTGGAGTAGGAAATTCTCAGAGTTAGCTCTTCAATTATGTGGTTTGGGAGCAGTCAGTTGTTTACGATTTAAGGACAGTTGGGGGGGCCTTTGAGAGACGGGAAGAATCTCTTCATACTCTTTATTGGCATTTGGATTAGTAATCTTGATTTTTTTGTTTGATGCTTTGACAGTGCCAGGAAGGTGGCAGAATTTATTTATTTTCTTTCTTGTTAGTAATTTCTTTGTTTTGTACTTGAGCTGTATTCACTTTGATGCCTTCATCAAACTTGATGCTCTTTTAAACAAATTTTCATTTGCACTTGCTTGTAATTATAGTTGTGCATACAAAATAGATAAAGCTATTGTAATTCATAAATACTGCATCCAAAAATAGGAGAATCTGGTGCAGATTTAAATCTTGAAATATTTGAGTAAGTTTATTGGCTTACTACAATTTGATGCATAATATAGCTGTTTCCTCATCAATTATGGTGCAATTACAGATTTGATATCTTGATTGCTACTGTGACTTAAATCATTGTCTAAATAAATGCTGTCAGAGTAGAATTACTAATGGGATATGCATGGAAGGGACAAAAAGAAAAAAGAAGAGGCACTGCAATAGCTTTGGCCTTCGAATGAGCTCTAAGTGATCATTTTATTGTTCTTGTTTCACTTAATTGTATGGTTAGATGATTTTATATATATTTAAATTGTTGATGGAGCAATGCTATGCATCTATCTTTGGGGACTGCAAATAACTATAAGAAAGGCAGCACTGGGCCTTGCTGAGACATAGATTGGCATTTACCTGGGCATTCATGTGTGTTGCTATTGGAGATTACTGGACTGTCTGGGATTATTGATTGTCAGGATCCTTTGTTAGTCCTATTCTGAATGGATATCATATGCACTAGTTGGGACTTATCAAGACCGAAGTCTTTGATGCCTATATAATGGTGCCTCCTTCATAATTGATTTTCAAATCTTTCAGAGAACAAGTTATGGTTTCAGCCAGAGTGCAGTGGAAGTGGGTCCAATGGACAAGTGGGACCTTTGCCACGAGCATTTCACATTGCTGTTTCAATTGATTGCCATATGTTCATCTTTGGTGGGAGATCTGGCAGCAAAAGGTTTGTAATGTGTATATGCAAGCATGTGCATGTGCAAGCCTCACATTTTGCAACAGAACTTCTAACATTCTTTAATTATCAATTTGGATCTTTCAGGTTGGGAGACTTCTGGGTTCTAGATACAGGTAAGAATTTGCCATCCATACAACTCATTTTGCTATTTCATTGCTCTATATTTCATAAAGTTCTTAAATCCATCATAGTGGGCCACATCTCTTTCTTTGTTTCATCATCATCAGCCTGTTATGCATCCTTAAAATTGAAATTCTTGCCACCATTTACCACCTCTCCCTCCTTTCACATTCTTTACTTACCTGTGGAATTTAAAATTTGCTTTATCTGCAGATATATGGCAATGGTCAGAGCTGACTAGTTTTGGTGACTTACCTTCACCAAGAGATTTTGCTGCGGCTTCATCCATTGGGAATCGAAAGATTGTTATGTGAGTATTGACTTAATAGCATCATTCAATTACCTTGCCTTGGTTTTTTCCATTTGGACTTGGTTGGGAAGATATATTTTAAATGCAGGTATGGTGGCTGGGATGGCAGTAAGTGGTTGTCAGATGTGTATGTTTTGGACACAAGTAATTCTTTTCCTTTGGCTTTCGGACCTTCTTTTTTCCTCTTAATTTTCTGTTTGCTCGGTTGTTTATTATTCCAGATGTATTGATTGCATTTTTATGTGTTTGGTCATTGAACAGTATCACTTGAATGGATAGAGCTGTCAACTTCCGGCACATTGCCTCCACCTAGATGTGGCCATACAGCTACCATGGTTGAGAAACGGTTGCTTATCTATGGTGGCAGAGGTGAGGCGGCCCAGAATCTCTTCATGGGAAATTGGTTTTAATAAATGGTTTATTCTGTTATGAGTTCTAAATCTTGCAGGTGAATTGCAGTTTCTTCCAAGCTTTGAAAAATTTTAATAATCTATCTCTGCAGCAAATTTTTTTTTGCCTATAAACAAAATTAACTTCTGTTTTGTATCTTCAATTTTTATCATGTTAATAGCAGTAACACATAATTCCTTACAAACACAACAAAGTGGAGATCTGATATACCCGAATTGGATTCCTTTTTCCTTCCCCTTAAGGCATGCCTTTATCACTAGAATTGTTTGTATGATTTTTTATTTTTTTTTTTAATCTAGGTAGGAGTGAAAGTGGTGCTAATTTAAATTGAAGAGTATTTTTATTGATATTGATACTTTTTGATTTAGATGGCTAAATTTGATTTTGGGAATTAGTTATGGTTCAAATTTTCAGTTTCATTTCTATATTGAGCATAGTCAGTGGTATATATATTTTGTTTTCTCTTAAATACTTATAATTGATAAGAACAACTCTTTTATTTTTTGACAGGTGGTGGAGGACCAATTATGGGTGATTTGTGGGCTTTGAAGGGTCTTTTTGAAGAGGGTAAGTTGTCAATTCTTTTAGCACATCTCTTATAGCAGCAGATATGTTCCTGCTTGTCCTTCTACAGGATGACTTGATGTCATATCTACCTTACCATTTACTTTGGTTATTTTCTGCCTTGCAAGTCCCCTCTCCATTGAAGTTATTTGTTGTGTGTTAGCATGTCATGTTCCATCATTGGATATAAGTTGTTGCATGTTCTTTATTGGATGTAATGCTATTTGTTTCCTCAGGAGACATGCAGACAAAAGTTTCCAGTTAGTGTACTGATCAGATAGAAGCAATGAAAAGCATCTTAAATTAATAATTTTTGTCTTATGGTATTATGGATAACTTTAGATTACTTAAGTGGAGATTGTACGGAAGGAGGCTAAGTTGAATTGAGCTGAAACTGACTGTACCTTTGAAATTGAATGGTGTGTAATGTTTACAGTGATGAGGCATCTAGAATAGTTAATCATAGATACAATTGAAATTTTTTATGAAAATTTTATTCACTCTAATTGTTCCTGAATAGTTATTTGGCATAAAAATCACTCTTCCTGATGTGTCCCTTCCCAAACTATTTTGGCAAGATAGTTGTCTTTTGTAGACTAGATCTGTCTACCGTAAGTACTGTAGTATCACATTTTGTTTATCTAGCTCTAGGTGCTCTTTTCTGAGCAATGGGCATGGATTTGTAATTTCTTTCTCTGAAGAGTAGAGAGGAGGGTTTTTGGGGTTGTCTTTACTTGTTATGATGAGGCCTGTAATCCTAATGCATATCTGTCGGCTAAAATTTCTGGTTACCAGAAATGATGACAGACAGCAGAATGGTCATATTGAATGTTGAACATTATGAATTTTAATTTTCACTTACTACATTTGACTTGCATTTATGCTGGCTTCTCCATAAAACTGAATTTTGATTTTGGAAGTTGAGGAGCTGCAAATGGTTAAGGTGTGCCTTTGGTAGTTTTGTTGTATTTCTATAGAAAAGGTCTTCAATCTGTGAAGTGTAAAATTCAGCTAAGCTTTTGTGGTGCAATGATATGTATATGATTGCCTTAGAATGAATACAGCTCTTGCTCTTTCTCTCTCTTTCTCTCTCATGCGTTCACACACATGCAAACATCGTCATCATCATCACCACCACCATTATCAACCCTTTTGCATTTATGTTGATGCATTTGTCTCTAAAAACTCCAAAGCACATCCATGCATTCTTGATTGGTTCCTTAATTAACTAAGATATTATGTTCTCCCTTATTGTGGAAGGAAGAAAATGAAGCACCTGGATGGACTCAGTTAAAGCTTCCAGGTCAAGCTCCTTCTTCTCGTTGTGGCCATAGCTTAACATCTGGAGGTCACTATGTAATGACATCTTCAAAATCTCAACTTTTTTCTTGGATTATTGCCCTAAATGGAGTCACTTTTGTCTCAATCTCTTAATCTTGTGTGGTGATACTTTTGTGAATAGTATATTGCAGGGGATATCCATAATGATGTCTGCTTGTCCAATTGGAACTTAAGCTTGGTTTACTAATTTTTGAGAGGACCTAAATCTTCTGTCTTTGATGCCTGTTCCATGCACCTTCTGTGAATGATGTTCCTCACTCACCCAATCAACATCTCCTTGCACAAGGACAAGATTTAACTCATTGAGAGAGAATCAAGAAAGAGAAACTAAATGAAACAAATAAAATATCCTAGAATTAAGTCATTTCACTTTATGCACCTGCCCAAAAATCCAAGTCCACAGATCAAATAGTGTAGACTTTGATTTCTTAAACTTGTGCCTAAAATAGACTTTAATATCCTTCAATGAGCATTCTGCTTTAATATGTATGCCCAATGATTAATCTTCTCAATCTTATAGGCATATTTTAGCTCAATTTTAATTTCTGTAAATTTTTTGTTGGTGCCAAGAAGAATGATCTACTAAAACCTTTTTTTTTTTTGCAGCTCTTGCTCTTTGGAGGTCATGGAACTGGTGGTTGGTTGAGTCGTTACGACATTTATTACAATGACTCCATTGTTTTAGATAGGGGTATGTGCTTTTCAAATATATTCTGGAAATTAATGTTCTATTTAAACTATACAGTTGTTACATTGGCACTCTTTCTATGTATGTACATAGTTCAAAGTAAATACAGTAACTATACTTTAGATTGAATGGCTACCTGTAAGTGTCTGTGTTTTTGGATATTGGAAGTTGAGACCTATTTACATAAGGCATGATTTATTGACAACCAACAGTCTAACACTCTTGGAGGTAGATTGCTTTGTGCCTCAACAAATTCAATTGCCTCCCCAGTCATAAATCAAATATGCCCATTGGTTTTAGGTTAGTTCAGAAATTTAGTTTAATTATGTAATGAAGTGATGCTTATGCATTTTTTAAATTGTTGTAAAATTCTTTCATTTTCTTTTTAATGCCTGTTATAATTCTATGATATGGCTTTAGGAATAACATCTAGGACTGTTTAGGTCAAAGAAAATGTTGGTGTTTGCAGCATAAGAAGAGACAGAACAAGTGGATGGTTATGTTAAATTAGTCAGTTCACCTTTTCAGATGTGCAGACCAAGCCATTACAAGTTGGCATTCTATTGCTCACTGATTTAGCTATGTTACTTTAACACATTGGACACACAATGCAGTTATGCATATATAACAATATCTCAGCATCTATGCTCTGCATGGTTTTAGCAGATCATTGTTTACTGTTTTGTAGGTGTTTCCATTGTTCCATGATGGCCACCTTGAATTGAAATGTTTAACACTTTTTCTATTTCCATATCCTATGTAATTATTCTATTGATTGGTCAATTTCTTTCTTTCCTATTTTTCCTTCTTAGTCTCTGCACAGTGGAAGCGCTTACCAACTGCTGGTGACCCTCCTGCTGCTCGAGCATACCACTCTCTCTTATGCATTGGTTCACATTACCTGTTATTTGGTGGCTATGATGGGAAGTCAACATTTGGTGATCTATGGTGGTTGGTCCCAGAAGGTATCAGATTTGCTTTCAATCATTGAGTATTGGAGTGTTAAGATGTGTTTTTCTTGGAAGTTTCACAGGTCTGACTCAAAGAGTCATCTCATAGATTGGGTTGATTCTTCGCGAATTTCTTCTGGAAAATATTTCCAACTTGCATCTCTGCATGACAGAGATGGGAAAATTGATTATTTATCACCATATATGCAATGAACAAATTATGGACTAGTGAGTGAAGATACTGTCACATACTATGTTTTGAAATTCATTATTGTCCATTTTTACAACCTTTTTCTGATTTCAAATGGAAGTATATTAGTGGTGTCTGTAGATGATGTTACATACTAGGTTTGTCTTGAAAGTCATTGCTGCCTGTTTTATGGCCTTTTTCTCTTGTTTAGAGAATATTTCATTTTTGGGTGATTGCAATAAAAAGGATCCAGGATATCAAAAGAAGGCTGAATGGTAAATGTATTGCAACTGTGGTTTAGATACATACAAATTTGCAAAAGCAAGATAAGGTGGAGGTAAAAGAAAATATCAAAATGTTGTGGAAAGTTTTGTAAATGTTTGAGAAATCCAATTTTCCCTCTTCCATTTGTGTCACATTGCAATAAATCACTTTTTGTTACAAATTCCTAGCTTAGACAGGATTGTCATTGTCATGGCTATGCCATCAATTTTTTTCCTTATTTGCAGGGGATCCCATTGCAAAGCGGTTGGCTGTTTCTCCATCAAGAAGTTTCTCAGAAATTTCAGAAACTGATAGTGTCCAATCTACAATCAAGGTTTAAAGGAAACTGCCTTTCTTGGTTCTCTAAAGTCTTCATATTTTTTCTAACTTCTTAGTCAGTTGATCAAAGAACTTGAACCCATCTTCTAAGCTTGCACTTTGATGGACTGACAGTAGTAAATCACTATTAACTGCAGTACCAGTATGTATTCTGCCTTGAGGCATGGGTTGGATACACAATGTTATGATTGAACTTGGTTGTTATTGCTGGTAGGTAGGAGAATATTGCTAATGAATTACTTGGATTTCAAGAATGCATGATCAACTCTCATAGTCTAATGATAAGTTAATAAATATCTGTAATATACAATGTGAAAGTTTATATGTTTGACATTTATAAAGCTTTGATGAATTAATATTAGCACGATTCCTTTAACTGCAAATCATTGTCATCAGGACTTAATTTTTTATTTATTTTTGAGCACGTTATTCGTTTATTCTCTTTGTTTTCTTTTATTCTTTCTGAATATGTGAATGACCTACAATATGCTTGACAGGAAAGCCAGAGGGAAGACTTTGCTATGTCAGAATTACAAAAAAGACTGGAAATTTCAGTTTCCCTTTCTAGTTCTGGGCTCCAAGTTGTAGACGAATCTGAGGACAAAGAATTTCTTGAACTAGCCACAGGCTTCATTTCAGATAGAGCTTCTGATGATGGGCAGGTGTTGTATTGTTGCCCAGCTTTTAGACACCATCTGTTATGGTGTTTAGTCTGTATCACATTTTTACGCTTTTGCAGTGCAAAAATTAAACAGGGAATTCAGGCACTTCGTGAACATTGGAGAAATGCTGCACCTAGGTCACTACCTCTTAAGGAACTTGGACCTTTACTTCGTGACTACCAACGCTTGATTGCTCGTCATGACCTGTAAGAATGACTGCCATCACTTGTTTAGGATCACTTATAATAAAATTGTAGCCAGTGAAAGAGATGTTATGGTAAGTTAGCCTGCATTTTTATGGCAGCTAACAACAGAGTCCTATTTTATGATAGTAGTTTGACCATTAAAATATGAAATTGATCCGTGTAAAAAAGGATGGAAGTTAATTGGGTGAATTGCTGTTTTTTGTTTCTTTTATGTGAGAATATATTTCATTTTGTAATTTCATAGCTTCTCATTAAGCCTTTTTTCCCTCTTTTTTCTTTTCATTTGCTGGATGGCGGGGTTCCTTGTTTATGGTTATGTATGACAGAGCTAATGGCCGAGCTGATTTAAGTTTCAAGGAGTCTAATTTCCCTGGCAAAGATTCATATCGATTTTATCACATGAAAAGTACTCATGTGAGTGTGGTTCCATCTTCATCTTTTTTCTCACTTAATAACTGACTTGTTAAAAAATTTTAAAATGCTTTATTTTACTTGGTTGATATCTGTCTTGTTGGCTGTAGTAATCTGGTGCGGGGTCGTTGTGGGATGCCATGGTTAAAGGTTTGAGGCATAGGTTTTAGCTTTTTAAGCAGTGAATTTGTGCTACCTTGACAAATTGTTTGGCTTGCTGCGCTTTCTTTCTGAACCATGTTATACGATGATGATATTTGGAAAATGGCCTTATTGATGGCAATTTTTTGGATTTCTTTTGCGTCAACATACATGAAACATTTCCTTAATGGTAAAGAAATTATAATTCAAGATAGATGCAGGAATATTTTCCTGTAGACGAGTAAATATCCATTTTTATTATTTCTTGTAAGACGATAACCTAGTCTGCAACCATGATGTGTGTTAATATTCTCTTCTCATTGTGTAAGAACCTTTAAGTTGGGCAGTCATTCATTTGTACCGTGGGCTTTCAGGTCCTTGGGTCCTCTTTGTGATTAACGTGCTAAATCAATTTTTATGGCCAAGCCACGACACTGAGTTGTGTGCTGGAAAAAGTTGAACTGCTTCTTTTATTACCCAACTTCTGCAGTATGGATAGCCGATGATGAAACCCTTTATTTTAGGTGGAATATCAGCATTATTTTATACTTTTTGGTGCCCTGATTTCTTTGTGAAAGCATTTGAAATTCAATACATTGTCCCCATTTTAAAATTTAATTGCTTTAATGTGTCTTGTTCATTTCGCATTGTTTTGTTCCAGCTGCTGCGTATGGATGATATCCCGAAACTGCTGGCAGAGTACAAACAGCTTCCA
The DNA here is from genome assembly GCA_037832345.1 of Rhizophora mangle. Classification (NCBI taxonomy): domain Eukaryota; kingdom Viridiplantae; phylum Streptophyta; class Magnoliopsida; order Malpighiales; family Rhizophoraceae; genus Rhizophora; species Rhizophora mangle. The sequence continues at coordinate 1,092,049 of JBAPLJ010001282.1, read as the reverse complement.
TCCAACTGAAGGACGGTAGGAATTTTCTCAAGCAATTTGAATGATTGCCATAACTTCCGTACCATTGTATCTTGGGCCTGAGATTACATGAGTACGTTGTTGTGCAGCGGACATACATAGACAAGTGGCTTATGGGGGAAGAAAAATTGTGTACTTTTGAGTAAACTGTTGAAGAAATTAGTTGATTAAAACAATCTCACTGATTCGAATGGTTTTATTAGGCTATTTCTTTTTCTTGTACAAAAGAGGAACCTTGTCTGACTAGAATTATTTCTGTTAGTGGAAAATCCATTTGTTCAAGCTATTCATTTCGTCGTTAATGTGGTTTAAGAGAAGTAATTGAGTAAGATATTTTCGGCGGATAAAATCAACTTACGAAGTATCAAGAAAAATCAACCGAACATTACATGTAATAATTTGTAGTTGAAGATTGAATGCATCTACGATTAAAGGTGCTCATTCGAAAAACTATAAAGTACAAAGACTTTCGGCATCCAATTATATACAGCAGAGTCAGAATCAATTGGTCAACAAAAGAATCGCAATGGATGTATGTGAAAAATTAAATAATGTTCCACTTACGTAGATGCCGTGTGTTTAAATATTTTAAATTATTAATTTTAAAATATTGTTGAATAATATTTTTATTAAAAATTTGATTGATTTAATTAATAAAAAATAATTTTATATACTTTTGTATTATTAAAATTTATAATTTGAGATAAAATTTAAATATAAATAAGTATATCTAAATTAAATTAAAAAATTAGTGTATATATATATATAATATTTTTTTTTTCTCTCTAACATATACAAAATCAATTATATGTTATAAGTTAAGGTGAATTTTCAAATCAAATTAATGACTTTAATTTTTATAAATTTAGATATATTATTTTAATAAAAATAATAAATTTTAAGATCTAAAATTATATTTAACGATAATTTTTTTATTTTATAAATAATATTAGAACATATGTTTAATAAATTGAATATTTTTATAAATAAATAACAATATATATACTTAATTTATAATTATTTTTTAATTAAAATATTAATAAAATTTTATATTTAATTTAAAAATTGATTTGTTCTATATTTTTATATAAAATTATATATATATATATATATATATAATATTAAATAAATATATTTTTTTTACTCATAATAATTTTTTTTATAAATTAGACTTATTGTTAAAAAAGTTATATTGTATAGGGTGGTATCAATTATATAGAGATATTTTCTCCATTGAAGAAAATTTTATTGAAAATAATTATAATATTAGTGAATTAATAAGACTTATAGTTATATTAGATTTCACATTTTCTTAATAAAAATTTTGAAGAAAATGTTTACTGAGATTAAATTGAAAGTTTTTTTTTATATAAAGTAAAAATCAAATGACGTATAAACTCAAAAAGTTTATATATGGATTGAAATAAATTTCTTAATAATAGGGTATTAAGTTTAATGATATTATTATATTTTTTAGATTTAAGAAAGATATCATTAATTGGTATATATTAAAAGATCGATTAGTATAAGTTTATTTTTCTAGTTTATGTGTTTACAATATTTTGTTTTTATATATAATCAATTCTCTTTTTTCTAATATATATAAGAAATTTTATCTAAATTTTGTAATTATAAGAAATATTAAAAAAGATAAATTAATTATAAATTAAATAAAATTATTTAATCACATTAATTATAAATTTAAATATATTATTTATATAAATATAATTAATTCAAAATTTTAAAATTAATATTTAATGGTAATAATTTTATTTAAGAAATTTAACAAATGATGATGGCCAAGAGAATGGGAGCAAACAAGCCTAACCACCAATGCGAGGGACATGACATTGTAAGCATTCGATGGACTTGCCCAGTTCTTCCAGCTTAACCATCCTCAGCCTTTCCCTCTCACTCAGAAGCTTGTGATAAAATTGAATGCTTTAGAAATATTGTTGCGAAAAGAGAAAAAATTGATGGTTAAAAGGTTCATAGTGTCGGATACCTCCATTAAGGTGGTGACAAGTTGAGCTTTTTCCTTGTTCTTTTCGTTGAAAGCTGCGAGGGCTTCTTTATACTCCTTCTCCTGTAGTTGTCCAGGTGTTTCAAGTTGTTCATGTTCTCGATGAAGAAAACAATAATGAATCAGAAATGAAAAATGCTTGGCATACAAATTCATATATATATATATGGACACAAGATAGACCTAATGGAATATTTAGGAACGCAAATGTGCATCAAAAGTTCAAGTCACACCTTTTTCTGGCAGCACACCCCCAGTGGTTTGAGGTCTCGTTCAGCCAAGTCAATCTTCTTTCTCACCATGGCAACTTCCTTCCTCAAGGGATCACCAAGCACTTCCAGCTCCTGGGACACAACACGTACGTCATAAATTTAGTTAAAATCCTTGTCGTCACTTCTTCTTTCGTATGAACGTGTACGAATATGAATTAGGACAAAAGGAATGACATTTAATTTTCTGGCAGTATAAATGGAACGTTAATACTTTACTTCCCAAATATGAGTCAAGCGCCTTGTCTCTTCTTCTGCCCGGCCTAGTTGAAGTTCAAGTTTCTCCCTCACTTCCATCTTCTTTCTCTCGATCTCTTCTTCTCGAGCTTGAAATGTGGATATGGCAAACTTTGATATCTTCTCCTGGGGATCTTCATGATTCTCCTCCATTGACTTCTTCTCGCTGCTGGCAATACTCGCCATGTTTTTCTTTTCTCAGTTTACCAATCTTTTTTGGTTGTAGGTTCAATTTACTTATCTATCTAAGCCAAAATCTAGCAGCCTACAGCGCTGGTCTAGCACCTGCTTCCATAAAATATGTATATATATACGCTTAATCAGTTAGTTGTATACAGTTAACACTAACAGTTTAATTAGTTTCCTCTCCAATTTCAATCAGAGCCCACGTACATGCTGTCATCTGCATTTTTCCCATTTGAAGCTAATAAAAAAGGGTTTCTCCGTGCATGAATTTTTTTCACGCCATTTTAATGTAAAGAGATTTTTTTTACAACTCGAACCTGTAACCTACCTTTAACCAAAGAAGCTCAATTAATTGGTATTGTAAGAAAATGAAGCATCATCTGTGTCACCATGTGCTGTCTTTGTTTTGCTGTTGCTTCAAGAATACTCTCTCTCCCTAGGAAGCAAAGGGAAAATACATCTATGCCAAGCAAGCTCTCAAGAACAATTGCTTTGATTTGAAAACATTCCAAGAGAAACATCAAGTTAGTGTAGGAATCTTCCTTCAACTCCAAGTTCCATTTAACGTTTCTGAATCTCTTTCAAAGTCACATTTGATCCAGATTTCCACTTGTTGGTGATGGTCCTCCTAGCTGATTATTCAGGGCTTCTACCTTATAATTTTACGCATTGGATTTACCTTTTCTTATGTTACACACCATTTAAAATTATGATTAGCTTTGTATTATCAATCTTAATTTCAATGGACATATATTCTTTTATTTTGTAAATAATAGTTCAAATGTTTTACTTGTCTTTATATTATTTAAGAAAAATTTTAAACATTTTAATGGAGTAATAAAAAAACAAAACTCATATATTTTATTATATACAATTGACATGTACCAACACTAATTAATACATAAAGATGTGATAAATGACAAACAATTGACATATTTTTATGTTATTATTTCATGTTAAAATTTTTTTTTTAAAAAGAATTGCTAATGCAAGCTGTTGCGGTCCGACACTATATAGGTATAATAAAGTGTTTGAGTTTTTTTTTTTTTTTAATATTGTGAGTCTTTTAGTGATATCGTAATATCTATTATTTGATTTGTAATAAATATTTTCAGTCTGTTTTAATCCATGAATATATACTATAAATTGAATTACAAAAAATTTGTGTGTATATTTATTTTTATTTGTCTAGTTTTTGTTGCGCCTATTTTCGGGGCTATTGCAACCTATTTCCTAACAAGTAATATTAAAGCTTTGTTTTTATATTTGTGGGTCCAAATATGACATCAATAAAATTTGAAATTAATAAGTTTGATCGCAAAAAAATAATTTCTTTTCTCAAAGTCAAGATATCTGATATCTTTGAATCAAGCTGTTTTACAAAATGCTTCGTTTGGGAAAAGGAAAAATGCTTGAAACCCTAACTACATATCAGAAAAAATGATAGAGATGCAAAAAAAAAGCTTGCCCCAATTCAATTATACTTATCAAATGAAGTTTTGTGCAAAGTTATAACTGTGGGATTATGAAAAAAAAGTATAGGTCAAAATCTAAATATAAAAACATTTCATGTAACTGTTGCCACAAGAAAGGACCCATTAATTCTGAGTGTTATAAACTCAAAAATAAACAGTAAATGAATAATATTGATTGAAATTTCTTATGCAAGTTGTAGTTGAGAAATCTTACAATAAAAATTAAAAAAATGAGTAACGTGTAAGTGAAAAATATTCTTAAACTCAATATTTTGAAATTTTTAATTAAAATAAAATATTAAATTTATAAATTTACTACTTATTTCTCTCCAGATTTCTCTCTAATTTTGAGGAATTTTGGCAGTTACCAAAGATGTGTGCATTTGAAGTTTGCATTTTGTGCAAAAAAAGTGAGTGTGAATTGTTGTATTAGACTTTTGGGTATCCTGAATTTTTTTTTTTTTGAGTAACATTATAATATTTCTTATTGACTTAATAATAAATATTATTAGCCGTAAACCCTACTTGTCTATTTATTCTTTCTCTTGAGCCTTTCATATTTTGTTGTGTCTATTTTCACATCGCCGTGACCTATTTTCCTAACACAAAAACAATTAACAATAAATGAAAACATTTTCTAGTGATGAATTTCTCAATAGACTGCGAAAAAAAAAAAAACAAAAAAGAAAATAAATACTTAGACTATTTATGATGAATGATGTAATACATAAATTATATAATTTAATTTTATAAATATAATTATAGTAAAATGCGAGAGTCTAAAACCAAAAGAGCTCTCGCATAGTTTCTACCGGAATATATTAGCAAATACTTCTGTTAATATTTCTAAAAAACAGAGTCAAAAACACTCATATTACTGTAATTCCTTTTACAGTCACACCTTACTGCACTACTCATGCTTCATTCTTTGACAATGGCCACCGAAGAAGTACACAAACCCACTGGTAACAACATCACCCTCTCAGAAGAAGACCCCTTCTACTCGATTGTGTGCTGGTTATGGTAAGCTTTTAAAGCCATGAAACCATGGGCTCCACGCCATTTGTTGGTTCGGCCCAACAAAAGACCACCCGAGTGTCGTGTGAGTCGGACGACAGTTTTTGGGTTCAACCCCGAAAAATCGGGAGAACATCTACTCGTGTATTGATGGAAGATTTGAAAGAGAGTGCAAGCACACGGGGCTCGCCCCACCGACCCGTGTCACCCAATAGCTATAGCGTTACCCCAAGCCTAAAGGAGAAGAGAGAGGGGGCAACAGCCCCCGCTAGCTTTGAGACAACAAGTGACAAACAAAATCTAAAAAGTCCAATCAGTGGCCTTCCGCAACGGAAGTCAAGCTTAGGCTCCAATATATGAAACCCCTTTTTGTTGAATCAAAATGAAGACTTGGGCTGGCTATGCCTTTCATCATGAGCTCTTGACCCTCATCAAAGGTCGAAAATTCCAGCTCCATTCAATTACAAATTGATATTTAAAAAAAAAAAAATAAAGAAAAGAAAACGACAAAGTATTCGCTTTTATACACCATTTGCAAGTGTTCACGCTTCACTGCAACGAGATTGAGAATGCAAATGGGCCGGAGAATCCACAAGCCCCAAAACTGTAATGGCACAGCATAAATTTCACAAATTTTGAATGGCAAGGAAAACAACTTCACAAATCAAAAAATAATAATAAATAAATAAATAAAAAAAAAAAAAAAAAAAAAAAAAAAAAAAAAAAGGCAAACAAGGAGTTTGTAAACCTCCACACAACCCGACCACCGAGTGATTGTGATCAAAATGCGCATTTCTTACTCGAAGTAAGACACTAAGCTTGCAAAACTTTTCTTTTATTTTCACTTCTTGACATTTTCTTTTTTTTTTTTTATTTTTTATTTTTTTTCCAAGGAAATCAATCATATCCCCTAATGAAACGGAACACAAATTAAAAAAAAAAATAATAATAAATAAATAAAAGAGGCCCTTTTAGTGAGGTTACAATAATACAGAATGTACATTCATCATCAGGGCTCTATACAAGATATTGTAATTTCTGCAAAGGTTGTCTTCCAAAGACTTCAAAAATTCTCCGCTAAATATGAAAGGCCAAGATCAGCTAGAGTCAGAAATACCTGTATCCATCAGTCTAAAAAGTCGGAGATGACAGCAGCTTCTGCTGGATTGGCAACAGAAGCTGCTTCAGCAATTCTAAGCGTCATTGCAGCTTTGTAAATTGCCAAATCAGCATTCTCCATCAGCAACTGAGCCCTGCAACGTTTGGCGATCGCTAGTTCTGCAGATCTATTTGCTGAAATTTTGGCCTCTTCCACTTTAAGCATGGCATTCTGTTCTTCAAAAGCATCCCGTTCAGCTGCCATTACTGAACGACGATGAAGGATTACATGACAAGCAAACGATACTGAACCTAAGTGCTTAGCAAAAACACAAACAAGTAATCAAACCCAGCAATGGGGCAACAATGAAAACAAGAGAACATTCAAGCAAGTACCAAATATAAAATTGTATTAATTTTCCTACAAAATTTAATTTTTTTATCATAAAAGAGCAACAGAATGCAGCCTAAGGTTAATATAAAAACCAACACACAATTAATAGTTTGCTTCATGGCCAGCAATTAAATGGATATCAAATTTTTTTAACCTATTATTTTATTTATTTCCCTCCCCCAAGCCCAGAACAAAACGAAATGTTGGGGGAAAAATAGCTCCAGCAAGGGAGGTGCTTTGAAAAGAACCTATCACTATCTTCCAATTCTATGGCAATTTCATCAGGCAACAGATTTAAAGCATTCCATAAACATAAACTCTAAATGTTATCGCACAATCTTTCAAGGAGAAGATACCAGAAGAGTGTTGGCTTACCTTTCAATACAGTTGGCTGCTTGCCTCTTCCAAATTGACTGCATTGTCGTTTGAAGGACCTCCTTTTGCGTAGAACAGGTTTGGCAATTAGGGGAGCCTTCTTTGGCTGATGTTCCTGTTAGGAAGGACCATCCACGATGATAGTGTGAACAGATCAAAGGCATAAAGACCATGACCATAAGAACAATACTTTTCATCGTGCCCAGTGCATAAATCAGCATATAATAATTATATTACCAACAGATTTATACTAGTAATAAATAAAAGAAAAGTAAACAAATAGAGCTTTTGCTGCTTTGCATGCAAAAAATAACAATGTTCCTGAATTGAATGGTCCAGATTTTTGTGGTCCCAGCAGATGTAACTAGGCCATCAATTATCAGAGGAAGGAATAGAAAATGCAAAGATTTGGTTTGCAATTTTTATTTTTCCATTGGGCCTGTCATTACAGCAGCATGTAACCTACAGGCATCAAACACTGAACCATTACAGAGATAGTAATGAATATTCACATTCTTTAGCATCTCCTCCATCAATTTCCTTACAATCATCAAATAAGACAAAAGGAACTTCACCAAAATTGTTAAATCTGAAGATCCACCTTCAATTTATAGACCAAACAAAATGGAAGAATCAATAGAAAAATATTGAGTCATAATAAAGAATGCGAAGAGGTGTATGTGTGTGTGTGTGTGTGTAAGAGAGAGAGAGAGAGAGAGAGAGAGAGAAGGAATGATGGATCAAGAAAAACCAACAGTGACTGAGTAGGAGCACTCACAATTACAATCAATGGCACAATAACAAAATGATCATCTTTCCAGGCAAACAGTAAGAATATTAAGATATTACCTAAACAGTACAGCATTATGAAGAACTCAGAGAGCAATCTCTATACCAGAAAACAATGTGGATGCTACCATATGAATATAGGATATTAAACATTTACTACACAACCAAAAATTTACCTGAAAAACCCTAAGCAGTATTGACCGTTTCTGCTTCCTTTTTTTCATCCAGTAACTATATACAGTTTCAACAACTTCCATCCTACCCAATGCCACAGAAAGATTCATAGCAGCCTTATCATCAGCAAAATCATCTGGACTGCAATAAGAAGCCTTCTCAAAGGCATCAATCATCAACTCAAAATTGTCCTCTGAAAGATGTTCACAATGTTGGGTTTCCAAAAGAACTCTACTATTGAACGTCTTCAACCACTCCTCATCTTCAGAATCCATGTCATAATTTGGAGTCCTTTTTGCTAAAGCCCTAGCCACCTCATCATTCTTCAGAGAAATGTATGTGTCTGGTCTGGTAAATGTAACAGTCTTGGTATCTTGGTAACCCAATACTTCATGGACTCCTGGCACAGGTATGGCTTTAGAACTGGAAGCCACCACATTGCGATCAGAACATTCTTTGTAAAGGTCCTTGAAAATGAACCAGTCATTTCGGTTAGGAAACTCTAGCTTCCAATTTGCATCTCCAGTCCACATTACATCATGAGTGATTCGGTTAGCAGCACAAGGCCTCATATTCTTTTGTGCCAAGTGGGTGTATCTTGTAAAACCATCTTTCTTAATTACAAGTATCCACTCTCCTGAATCAGAGAATTCCAACATAATGGTGGCTCCTTCTATCCTGTAACATCTGTCAGATTCAGTGACCAAAATATTTGCACTGCAGCTGTATGAATCCATGTCCTGCACCACCCTAACAACATTAGAAGTATCCTCTTTAAGGTTTGCTGCAGAGCTGCGCCCTGAACTCCTAAGCTTGGTCTTGGATGCTGCAGAAAAGAAAGGGATGCCATTTTTCCTACTTCTAACTAAATCAGTAACTAAAGCACCATTAGCTTTATGCATACCAAGATGTGAAGGGTTTCTGGCTCTCCTCCTCCCAAGAGAGCTCCTTCTTTTTTGAATGCCACGGGAATTCAAGCCATTTCTGAACTGAGAATTTCGGCCAGCAAGCCTGGAAGATCTAACAGATGGATTTAACACAGACTTGCTACCAGAACTATCAACCTCGTGAATAGCAGTTACTATGTTGTTATTCTCAATATTCATGGGGATGCATATACAATCTTCATCATTATCACTCCCTTCCTCAACAGTGTCTTCATCCATCGAGTTATTTACAGGTACAACCGAAAGAATCCCAAATCTAAAAGCTAAACTGAGATGCATGTCAACAAAACAGAAAGGGATTGCAGAAAAGTCCACCAAAAACAATGGCAAAAACTGTCGAGACTTAAAAAACTTGCAAATTCCAGTTCTATAATTAGAAGAGTCCTGAAAAACAATTGCAGAAAAAATTATCATGAGAAAACTAATTGAAATCATTACAAAACACAGAACAGAAAAACCTGTTCATTAGAACCATAAATATTAAATAAAAAAAGAAATAGAAGAAAAAAATGCATCCATTACCAAATTTAACCCTCACACCCAAACAACTAAAAAGCGAGAGAGAGAGAGAGAGTAGAGTGAGCCCTTTTACAGGGAAAGAGTCTATCCTTACCCGCAAGAAACGTATTCCATTAGAAGTGAAAGCACCACTAATCGGCTCAGAGAACAAAAAAGCTGCAAGCTCAGAAAGCCTCAAGCTAGACGTCTTGAGATAACCCAACACCAAACTCAAAAAGCAAGTAAACTCGGTAACACACCCACAAGAGCGGTCGATAACAGCAGCAAACACAGCTTGACAATCCCTTTGCTGCCTTGGCAAAAGTCGAAGATTTTCCTGCGTTAACACGTTCTCTCTCTTCCTCTTTCTAGTGTAAACAACACCGAATTTCTTGGTTTCACTAACACCAACCAAAATATCTGTCTTGGCTTTCTCGGAGGGCGCTTTAGCATAACTTCTTGAAGGCACATGTTTCTTGAATTTAGTCAATTTAGCATCATGGGCCCACCCATTTTGCTTGCTCTTGACAGCGCCATTGAGATTGTGATTCTTCTTGTTACTATTGCCGTTGTTGGGTTTCTTCGTTTCATTGGGGAGCCAATAGTCGCCACCACCGGATTTCTTCTTGAGCTTGCTTTCAACAGGATCAGGCCAAAGACGTCGTCCAGAGCGAAGAACACGGGCACCACCGCCATCAACGCCCTTGACCACCCCAAAAACACGGGTGCTCCTACGCATCCCCACCGACGGCATTTTTGCCGCCTGGTTTAACCTGGCCCGCTTCGCGATCTTCTCAGGTTTCTGACTCACACCGAGCCTCCGAGTTATTCTCCTGAGTCAGCTCTCCCACGAACGGGCTGGGAACTCGAACCCCTCCCCACTTTTCCCTCTAATAAAAAAAGGGTAAAACACTCATTTCCACGGACCCAAAGCACAAAATTACACGACTGACACTCCCACTGACTGGGATTCAAACACCAACACGAAAGACAGAGTTCTTACAAAGTAGTCCGACTCAGTCTGGAAGACTGAACAACATCGTACAAGAAAGGACCCGGTCAAGAATTGAATACCGATGGACTCATCGGCATACAGAGAAATTCACACCCAAAAAGACCCCACCCCCAAAAAAAAAACCCAATCTTGTAAATGAAAAGATCTGATCTTGATTTCCCCCTTCAATCTCTTTGCGAAGAGAGAGAGAGAGGAGAGAGTGTGGTTCTCGAGTGGGAAGTGGGGCGATCGGGGAGTTAAGGATTGTCACGTATATCTTGTTGTTGTCGTTTTGAGAGAGAGAGAGAGAGAGAGAGAGAGAGAGAGAGAGAGAGAGAGAGAGAGAGAGAGAGTATGACTCACTCTGCTATGTATCTTCTTATCTATGTTGTTTAAGTATGGTGGTGGTGGTGGTGGTGGTGGTTGGTGGGGTGATAGCCGCTAGGGTTTATGATGATTGAAGAAGAAAGCAGAGGTGGGAAAGCAAATTAGCCACCCCCCGGACTGGTCGCAACCGTTGGGATAGAAAAATGAATGGTCAGGATTGATTCGGAGGATCCGAATACCATGGTTCACGAAATTGCTCCAATGTCCAGATACAAAAAGCCCAAAAGTGTTTCCGGCCTTTTTAATCCCCCAGCCGCCCCGAGATGGTCTTATAGAGAGAATAGAGAGAGTAAAGAGTAGAGAGAGAGAGAGACAAAAGTGCTTTTCTATTATTATTTTTTATGCGGGTGTGGGGATATATATATATTTTTTAATTTTCTGATTCATCTTTTATTTTAAATAACAAAAAAAAAAAAAAAAAAACGGTTGGAGGGGTGGTAGGGCGGGGGGGCTAATGGGGTCAACGTTATTGAATGAGGTGTTTTCGGTAATTTTGTGATGATGTGCCGGAGATTTCTCCGGTAAAAACATTAGAGGTTTATTATATTACGTCGTTTTAACAGTTAACAAAAACAAAATCAACGCCTGAATTAGAGCTTTTAAACATAAAATGGTGTGAAGAATATATAAAACGAGGGAAGAGTCAAAATCTTATTGTTTTTACATTATATTAGGAAAATTGACCCAAAACTTTTTCGTAATTTTTAATTAAAAAATTTTATTTATGAAAATTATTAATATAAATTTTAATTTTTTAATAATTTCTCTTTAATTATCAAGATATATTATTATATTTTAACTATTGTATTATATCTAATAAAATTATTACGATAAATTAAAATAAGTTATTAATACTATATACTTTATATCTATATTTATATTTATATATAAGTATATATTATATATATAAAAGTTAAGGTGAAAAATATTACTTTCACAAATTCTACTCAACTTTGATAATATCTAAATATTTAATTTAAATTTTATTTTTTTAATGCTTAATATTAATTTAATTATTAATTTATAATTTTTTTTTAATATTTTAATTAAATTAAAATTTTAAAATTTACTTAATTTATTTTAAAAAATTTTAATATATATTTAAATAAACAAACAAAAAAAATTTTTGAAAAAAAAAAAAAAAATAATACAAATTCTTATTTTTGATTTTTTTTAGAGAAAAAATCTTTTAAATTTACTATTTTTTTTTAAAAAGAAAATATTATTTATAATTTAAGTCTTTCTTTTTCTTTTTTTTTCCTCAAAAATTAATCTTAAAACTTATTTTTTATTTTTTTTAAAAAGAATATATGCTTACAATTCAAGTTTCTTTATATTTTCTTTTTTATTTAAATAAAAAAAAAATAAAAAAAAAATATTTATATTTTTAATAAATATTATATTTTATGTATCATATGACTTTAATACTAATATATATATATATATATAATAAAGAAGTTGAGAGAAAGATTAAGTTGTTTTCACTTTTATCATGTTATGATTTCATTTTAATTCATAAACTAGATTTAAATTTAGATTTATATTATATATTGTGTAAATTTTAGATGTTAAATAAAAAAATATATAAAATAATAAAAAAATTTAAATTTTAAAATTAATTAAATTTAATTTAAGTTGAATTTATTTTTATCATTAATTTAAATTAAAAAAATTTTTAGTGAAATCATTTTTTTTTTTATTCACAGAAAAATAAATTTTGATAATTCTTTTTAAATAAGAAAAAAAAACTATAAATTTAATCTTTTATATCTTTTTTTTTAAAAAATTAAAAAAAACAACAAAAATAGACCTTCAAAATGGGTATTAAAAATTAAAAAAATTGTTAGTAATTTTTTTTCTTTTTTTTTTTTGTCTTTTTAAGAATAAAAAAAATATAATTTGAAGATATATATATATATATATAAAAAGATTTCATTTTTACTAAATTTAATTTAATAAATATTTTATAAATTAAATAATAATAAAAATAGCAACCATAATTATCAGTACTTCCACATAAATATATGTTATACTTTTTTGTTAGAATTCAATGATGTAAAATAATTATTTAAAAAAGAAATAACATATAGTATAAAAATATGAAATATAACATTTTATATTTTTAAGCATATAAACTTAAAAGTTATAATTAAAATAATCGATCAAAAAATCTCATAACTTATCATCATTTTTTATTATATTTATAAAGAGATAGGCTTATGATTAAGAATTTTTTTTTATCGAACTTAGTATGATGTTGGCCATTAATGAGTATATATAAAGATTTAAAAAAAAGATTATTAATATTTTTTTATTTTTTTGAAGAAAATAAAAATACTTTGTATCTTTTCCTATGATTATCATATCATTAATATAAATAATAAGTGTTGTCACCATTCCTTTCTTATGTTTCAAGAACAAAGTCTAGTTTTTATCACTTTATTTATAGTTATATCTCTTTATAGCCTCACTAAGCCTTCCAAACCATGCTCTTGGGGACTATTTTTAAGCCATACAACACCTTCCATAGCTTACACACCACAAAAGTTTCTTTTGATGCATAAAAAGCAAATTGAATATTTATATAAACTTCTTTTGCTAAACTCTCATGGAGGAAAGCATCTTTGACATTAAAATGGTATAATGACTAATCAAAATTTGTCATAAGAGACAAAAGGACTTGAATAGTGTTTAGTTTTGCCACTAGAGAGAATGTTTCCTGATAATCAACACATCCTTTCACAACTAGTTTGGCCTTATATCTCTCTATTAAGCTATTTATCTTATATTTGATTCAAAACACCTATTTATACTCCATTAGTTTTTTCTTTTCAAAAAAAGATATTATTTCTCATGTATTATTTCTTTATAGAGCTCTTATTTCCTCTTTAATTACCTTGGTCCACTTTGGATTCTTCAAGGCCTCATCTATAGTAGATGGAATACATTTAAAGGATAATTGGTTCACAAACTTTTCAAGTAGAGTTGATAATTTTCAAGTGCTAACCTAATTATCAATTAGGTATCCAACCTTTTTATTCTTTACATTAAGAGAATATTGGCTTAGTGGTATTCTACGATTATACTTAAAAGGCAATTTATATCTATTAGAAAATTGTTAGTGTCATTAGGAGAAGGGTTAATGTTTTATACCTCAAGATTAGTTTCTAGAGATTAGTCATGTATTGTAAGTTAGGTATTATTAAGGAAGGGTTGTTTAAGAGTTTTTAAATGAGTCACTTCATAAGTATCTTCTTGTCTTATTAAAGTATTAACTTATGGTGAAGATGATCTTGATTATTGAGTTTTCTTGAATTTATTTCCAAATGAAAATCATCAAAACTAGTAAACATCTAATCTTTCCATCACACTATTAAACCCTCCTTTAGACGTTTCTAAATTTCAAAGAAATTTTTTGCCTCCACAAAAGTAATATCTATAGATATATACCATCATTTGGTGCTTAGATCAAGGCATTGGTATTCTTTTTTATGGGTTCTGTATTATAAAAAAAATAAAAAACACTTAATTATGTTAGGATATAATTGAGATTGTTTATCTTTATAAAGATTGAACATAAACTACACACTTGAAGATTTTTAATGTGAGCATTAGAACAAATGGAAAAGATACATTTTATGAGAAAGTTTGTATAGGCATTTTGAAGTTTAGAACCCTTGACGGTCATAATTACTACTTTAATCTAAAATCATCTATGCACATTTGCTTAAGTTAATAAAGCTCTCACTACGTCTAGGACATGTTTATTTTTCATCTTGGCAATATTGTTTTGTTGGGAAGTTTAAGAATAAGGTGTATCTTAAAAGATATCATATAGGCCAAAGTACTTCTAAAACTCATTTTGGATGTATTCTCCAGTATTATCTAGTATAAAAATTTGAATGTTAGTAGAAAATTAGATCTTAACTATATTATGGAATGAACAAAAATATTAAACCTTTCACTTTTATTCTTAATAATGTAACACCAAGTCATATGTGTACAATTATTGATAAATGTCATAAACCATCTAATATTAGATTGTACCACAATTGGTGTTGGCTCTTACACATCTAAATGGATTAATGCAAATGGTTTTTGACACTAAGTAGTGCTTAATGGAAAAGTATCATGATGACCCTTAACTAGTAAACAAGCTACACATTTGAATTATGACTCTTGGAACCTTGAAAATAAACTTGGGAATAAGGACTTCATGTATGGGAATGATAGGTATCCCAATTAGTAATGCTACAACCAAACTTGCTTTTCTCTACTATTTACTTGGTTTATTTTACATGCTTGCCTTGGAGTGAGTTTATCCACATAGTATAATCCTCTTTACTTAGTACCATGACCCTAAATCTCCTTAGTGAGAATATCTTAGGTCATACAAAAGGTGGGATAGATCAATACATAATAATTTAAATTCTTAATTATTTGTCATATAGACAACAATTTATTTGTGAGAAATGGAACTAAAAGTTTGATTGAGAAGGGAAGTGAAGATGAAAGTTCCATTATCTTCCCTCCAATAATTGGATACTTTACACTATTAGGATTTGCAACATAGATTCCTTTTGCTTTTGGCTGATTTTATAAAATTATGTCCATCAAATGTCATGTGTTCCATAGCCCTTAAATTAATAATTTAACCATGTTTACCTAGTTCTTTAGAGATTTTTGGTTCACTGAATGTTATGGCAAAGGTAATTGCTTCATGAGAGAAATCACCTACCTCAATTTTCCTTTCTTGAGGTATAAGTGAAAGTTGTTATATTTTAATGTCCATTAACAAAAATTGACTTGGATTGTCTTTAACACCACTACCTTATTTTCTCTTGGATTTCAATTCATGTTACCACTTTGAGTATCCACGGAGTTTGAAGTAGGTCTCTTGAGTATGCTTTAGATTTCCACAGTGAGTATATCCTCCTTCAATTCCTTATATTTTCAATTTTGAGGCACCAGACCTTCCAACACCTAATGACACAAGGGATGACTATTTTAGTTTTCCTTTGGATATCATTACAACTCGTAGAATACGATCTCTATCCCCATTGGTTAACATCACAGCTTGTTAAATTTCTTCTCACCAAACAATAAAATATGCCTACTCTATTGTGGGAAAAGGTTGGAGTTGAAGGGCATCCCTTTAATTTTATCAAGTTAATCATATAAACCATCCAAAAAGGTATAAACTCTGTTTTCTTAGATGATATCATTATGTTTCTTGATATCTACTTCATAGTTTATTGAAGTTGGACGTCAAAAATCAATTTGCCTCATTAAGCCTTAAAGGGTATTAAAATATTTTCAATGGAGCCTCCTCCTTACTTCTCTTTCATCTCCTTTCTCTTAAAATCATATACTTATGAAGTATTTATACCATCAAAGTAGGTCATAACTATGACATTCCATATTATCTTTATTATAGGGAATTAGATATAATTGCTAATTAATTTAAGATTGATAGAATTAATCAACCATCCTTTTACTACTGCATTTTCTATTATTTATTTTTTGAATTTGAGATCCACTTCCTAGGGCTATGGAATGTCTTTATTTAAATAGTCTAACTTGTCTTTACCTGAGATGTACATTTGACAACTTGTGACCATAATTGTAGTCACTTTCATTTAACTTGACACTAATAATCACTACCCTAAATTTTTGACTCAAGGATGTTGAGTTTTGGTTCAACATCTAGGTTATTCTTGAAGATAGGTCTATAAAGATAAAACTCTCCCCTTAAGACCTCTTCGCCATGGTAATAGATTTTGCCATTATTTCCTTTTCTTTTTTTTTTTCTCTCTTTTTTTTTTCCCTCACAAAGTCTTGGATCTTTGCTTTGATACCATGATCAACAAATGAATTACATGAGTTTCTTTCTTATTGAAAAGTTTCCTTCTTTTGATATTACAAAACCTCACACATAAACAAGATGAATAAAACTATATAAAGAAACTAAATAACAATTTTACAAAATTAACTGAAGATAAGGGATTACAATATAAACTCTTAATTAACTATAATCCCAAATATCTCCTTAGATTGCAACTCAAGCCAACATAAGGTGGGGAATGTTTTTGACTACTTTTTGTTGTTAATAACTTATATTGAACTTTATTTTTACAAAAAAAAAAAAAAAAAGAATATAGAAGAATAGTGATTAGTGAAGTTGTATAATAATCTGAATAGTTCTATTTTGTAGAGTTTAGGGTTTAGGGTTTAGGGTTTAGGGTTATTTTTACAAAAAAAAGAATATAGAAGAATAGTGATTTAGTGAAGTTGTATAATAATCTGAATAGTTCTATTTTGTAGAGTCGGAAAAACGGTAAAAAGAACTTATCATTTAGTTTTGCCCTAACTTGATAAGTATACATGCAGGTTAGTTATTATTACAATTTTGAGGTCACGATGAGAATGGTTTTTAGTGAGAGGGTTGTGACTCGTAAATCAAAAAAATGTCGTGAGTGTTGAATTGTGACATGATATTTGCACTCAAATGTTTAATCAATAAGAACTCTTTAAGAGAATAAAAAATATACAAGTTGATAGTTAAGCCTACCTTGTAAAAGTGCGATCATGATGTACTCTTATTGGCTGGTAAAGGAGTATTACTATAATTGGAGTACACCGAAGACCCCTTGGCATGTTCTGCTGGTGTGCCCCTTCATCAAGCATGCCAATAACGGTGGAGTGACACTTTACAAGGGAGCAACATTGGGGTGAATGTTCTAGGTACAACTACGAAGGTTTCTCTACGTGAGTGACGTGCGTCTCGTTTTACTCGAGGAGGTCCCTTTTGGTAATGGTTGAAACAAAGTGAAAGTGGTGAAGGTACTTTCGAGTAAATACCAAATAAAGGTTACCCTACTTCCCGTTTAGGGATAGCTGTTGGGTTGGTTTTAAAATTAATTAGATGATGATAACAATAATGATAATGATGATGATTACATTTTTTTTAACACAAGGACCTAACATGAATTAATTGCTAAAAGAAATTCTATTTGGTTGGGTTTGATGCTTAAATGCATTTTTAATCAATTTTAAAAAATTTTATATTTATATTCAAAATTTATAATTTCGCATATCATTTAAAATTCATAATTCTTAGGTTTTTAATTTTTTTTCTTTTTTTGGTTTATGAGCATGACTCAAACATAGGGACTGACTAACTCTTCTCTATTTTAATTTAATTAAATTATTAATTGACTATAAAAAGATAAATACATTAAAAATGAATGGTCTATGTTATTTACTAGTAAATTAGAAGAATTGTCATTTAACAATTTATAATTTTTAAGATTTTGATTTTCTTTGATAAGATATACTTAATCCATAATTAAGGCCGGTTGTTTAATCTTTTAAAATATTATAATAAGGTAAAAACAGCCAATATGCGGCAGTGATATATCTTGATTTCTGCTAGGGAGATAGCTATTTCCCATCCATAGCATCCATTGGAGTCCAGTTGTATTGGGCCCATCTCTAATCTCCAAAGGAAGCCACATGGGCCAGCCACATTTTGCCGCCTCCCGTGGCCATGCCCCACCCTCTAAATTTCCCCTTCAAAACCTCGCTCTCTCTGCTCTTTCGGCCTCACTGTCTCGTTCCCTTCTCTCTCTGACTCTGTGTGTCTATCTCTACGATGAAGGGGGCTGGTGGGCTACAATCCTCTGCCAATGTGGCCGCCATGGAACCCTGTATTGAGGATCTCATCGGCGATGGTGATGATCTAAGTTTTACTTCCACCGCCAGCAGTGCCACCACTATTGCCACCACAACCACTACTAATAATACTTCTCTCCAGAATACAAGGACGAGTATGAGCTCATCAGATTCTGGAAGTTCTTCCGCATGGGCCATTTCAAGCCTCCCATCAAGCACCTCGTCGAAACTTTACCACGCGCCGCCGTGCGATGAGTGCTGGAGCGCGATGAGACGCGCTGCGGACAGCCGCGACAAGACCCTAACACTGGCGGACTTACACTTGGTCAACCGTCTAGGGAGTGGTGACCTCGGAAGTGTGTACCTTGTGGAGGTAAAGGGAGGCAATGGGTGCCTTTTTGCTGCCAAAGTCACGGACAACAAACAATTGGCAGCCAGTAGCAAAGTAGGTAGAGCTAGGATAGAGAGGGACATATTGGAAATTTTGGAGCACCCATTCTTGCCTACGTTGTACGTCGCTTTGGACTCACCCAGGTGGTCTTGCTTGTTAACGGAGTTTTGTCCCGGCGGCGACCTCCACAATCTTCGCCAACGACAACCGGACAGTCGTTTCCATGAGGCTGCGGTCCGGTACGTATATGTATGCAAATGATTACATATTTATGTATATATATATATATATATATATACATAATAATTGAGTGTGGTAACTTTGAAATAATATGGCCAACTCCTTGAGGAATGATGTGCATTTATGAGTGGGGTTTGAGTCGACTATTTGTCTAGGATTGTTGATGGGCATGTAGGCATGGGCTTCCCATGGATGGGTGAATCCATACACATGCTTTTTGATGCCTGCCGAGTGCATGCAAGTCATTGATGATGGGGATGCTGCATGCTGTGTGGTCCATATGGGGACACTCTCTCTACTCCCCTCCATGTCAAGTTCATAATCGATGGAATTATTCGGAAAAATGTAATCGCTATGATTAAGAGACAAGTCCACCTTTTTATTTGGTCTGTAGAGTAGACGTGACAAGCCATCTTAGGAGGGTGCATTTCTCTCGCTAGAGGCACACTGCCTCCACTAACGCCACTAGGCTACTTCCTTCAAGTTGACTTTCTTTTGATATAAAATGACAACTCAATTTTGATATCAAAGATAAGAATGTTGATAGGTGCTTATTTATTATTATTTTTAGATACATGAAAAAAATTCTTAAGAACTTAGTGTCCCAAATAGTCTCGATGAGATGACAGATTTAATCTTTTCTCTCACCAAAAGGCTCGATAAGTGATTATCACTTAAACTAATCAAGAAAAGTAATTAATTTAATGAGTAAGTAATGTTTTTTAGCTTATTAAATTTGATCAAACTTGCCTGACTTCATTAAAATGTTTGTATGGATAAAAATTTGATTACTCGATTGATCACTTTACTAGTTTAACAAATCAAGTAAGCACATTAGTGAAATTATAATAGAACAAATTTTAGGAAACCTAGTTGGACTAAATAGCATTATTCTACCTTCTTTTTTTTTTTTTTTCTTTTTTCTCGAGAATGGCACTACTCTAAATTAATATGTTATAAATGTGATGAATTATCTTTAAACGAATCATAGGAAGGTAACCTAAACTAACGAAAAATTATACTTTGCACCTTAATTTATGGTATAATTATATTTTATATATGTAACAAAAAACATTTCCCGTTAATCAACCTTTAGTAAAAATTATTTTTAGTTATAAAAGTGTTATTATAAATGATTTAGGGGGATCAAAATGCCCTTAAAAGTGTAAAATTTCCAAACATTTATCTTTCACCCTGCCACCAACACACTCTATTCTCCTCTTGTACCAGCGCCTCCAGCTACACATTACCGCAACAGTCCCTTGTTTCAAGCCTTTTCTTTTTCTGGCCGTGATGACTCATGCACGTTCTAGCGTAATTGACGTTATACCGTCCTTTTTTTTTATCCTTTTTTTTTTTTCTTTTTTAATACTAATAACATTATTTATGTTTTGTACAATGGACTTGCAGGTTTTATGCAGCGGAAATTGTGGCAGCTCTCGAGTATCTACACATGATGGGCATCATCTATCGCGATCTCAAGCCTGAAAATGTTCTTGTGAGATCGGACGGTCACATAATGCTGACTGACTTTGATCTGTCCTTGAAAGACGACCATTCAATATCAACGGCTCAGATTATTTCTGATGAAAATCACGGTCCAGCTTCACCCCCCTCAGGTTCCGCTGCTGATGCAAGCCGAGTGCCCACATCATCATCATCATCATCATCATCATCGTGCTCCTGCCCAACTGCATTGCGCCGGCTGTCTCGTGCTTCCACCCGACACGCAGACACAAAAAGAAATCCAATCATCATCGTGGGACCCTCGAGATCGTGGCAGAACCGTTGGACGTACGATCAATGTCATTTGTCGGGACCTACGAGTACTTGGCACCGGAGATTGTATCGGGTGAGGGACACGGCAGCGCAGTGGATTGGTGGACCTTGGGGATATTCATCTACGAGCTACTCTACGGAGTGACGCCGTTTAAAGGGTTGAATCACGAGTTGACCATGGCCAGCATTGTGGCTCGGGCGCTCGAATTCCCCAAGCACCCCATGGTGCCCGGCCATGCCAGGGATTTGATCGCACACCTTCTGATGAAGGATCCCACAAGACGGTTGGGGTCCACAATGGGAGCGCCCGCAATCAAGCGCCATCCATTTTTTGACGGGGTCAATTGGGCATTGTTGAGATCAAAAACTCCGCCGTACATACCCCGCCCACCCACCAATAATAATAATAATAACAATAACAATTACCAAAACTCCGCAGCATCAGATAGCACCGCATCAGTACAGTACTACTAAATATAATAAATTAATGAATTAGAAGCACTAATATGACTTTTCCATCTATTTCTTCTAAAGTCGAGACGGAGATTGAGAGAATTGAAACATCTGCACTTGCCACCGATTTGAAATTCAACGATGACACACCTATTCCCATTTGTTCAATCTTATACCCACCTACTGTTTTCTTTTTCCAACAAGTGCCTGTCTTATGTTTAGTGCCATGCATTTAACTCTACACCGTAGAATGTAGAACGTCTTGCATTTTAACCCCACACTGTGGAATTTCGTACGCTTGTACATAAAATGTTGCTAGCTTTCATCCTTTTGCTACTCTTGAAAATTATTATGAAAATGATTAGAGATACCCATTAAGATAAACAATGTGCCGTTTTTGTTTTCCTTCCTTTTTAGCAGCTTACATGGGAAACATATGTAAAAAAAAAAAAACTATTATTATGGTTATAAACGCATGGGAAAGATCATTTGTGATTCGTTATGATTTGGGTCAATCAAATTATTATTGCTTTTTTTTTTTTTTTTTTACCTCTAATCACAATGTTTAGTCATAAAATAATTTGAATTTTTAATTTTACTTATAAGATTCAAATAAAAATAGCAAAGAGGCGAGGCAGAAGCAGGGAGTATCATTTATATTTCATCCTTATTTTATAATTAATTTTCATCCTTGTTTCCATTCTAACAAGAAGAAAAATTGTTATCTCTATTATCATTATCAACGAGGATAGAATTTAGAAATTTATCTCATTTCTAATGGAATAATCGAGATACTTGCTTCTATTTTACTTTCTAATTTCAATGTTTAATTCAAGTATAAAAAGATCGATTATTATCTTAAAGTCTAACTTGCTTTTTTTTACTAACTATTACACAAAGGATAAAATTGTAATTCAACAATTTAAAATTATGCCAAGACTAAGTTCGTATTAGAGAATATAAATACTAATTTTTATCTTCATCATCAATTAAAAATTCAAAATTAAGATAAAATGATTTCCGACCATTTTCCTTTAAGATAAGAATGATTTCCAGTCAATTTCCTTTAAGCCGCCCACCTTAAATGGGGCGACACGAGGCAAGTCTCCGTGGGAATGGGGACGATTGTCATCCCCAAATTCAAATCATAAATTTTACAAATCGAAAAATAAATTAAAAAAAACCTCTGCTTTTTTTTTTTTTTATCTTTTTTTTCTTTTTGGGGTGTTTTGACTTCTCCAAACACGATTATTCTGAATAGAGCTAAACTAAGAATGGATCGAGAATTTCCGGCTCAACCTTAACATAGCATGACACTGTTTATTAAGGGTCATGCCAAGACATGATATGATCCATACCGAACCAACCTAGGCCGACCAGTGAGTCGTCCAATCCATTTATCATAGTTTTATCATAGTTCCATCTCAATCCTCTTCTCCAATTTCCTGAATGCGGATGAACCGAAAATACAAAAAATATTTCCTGAATGCCTCAACCTCAAGCATTAATTCATGGCCCCCGAGTAAAAAATCTCAGGGCAAGAAAAGCAGCAGTGACCTTCGACTTGAGGTTATGTAATTGGAGACCGAATTTTTACCAAGGCGAGACAAGGAAACAAAAACAAGGCAGAGCATGTCCATAACATACTAGTTGAGAAAACCATAGAGTGCGCATACGAGAAGTTATTGTAAGAGTAGAAAAATCCTCAGAAGCCACAATACAGCAGCAGTAATTTCAGCCAACCAAAGCCATCAATGACCTATTCCCGGGACACTATTGGAGTCATCATCTTAAGCAGCAGCAACAGCCTCTGCAGGCTTAGTTTCACATTCAGCCGGTGCTTCTGCTTCCCAGAAAGTAGTCTTCTTCCCAGTCTTTGAAACAGTTTGAAGAACTGCCTCTGGCTGCACGTTCCCTTTCACAGTGACTTTTTGCTCCTTCAAATCAATGTCATATGATTCCACACCTGAAATGAAACAGGAGAATATTCAACATCGTTGCCCAAAAGCAATCTGCATTTTTGGCACTAAAAAGGCAAGCAAATTGCAGTAATGGAAATCCAGATTTGCGATAACCTTTTGCCAACTATACCAACATACACACACAGACGCGCACGCGCGCGCACACACACACACACACACACACACACACACACACACACACACACACAATATATGCATGTAGTTTGCAGGCACATCCATGTATGTCAAGTGTGGTGTTCCTTCTCTCCACACCACCCCTCCCCCTGCCACCTCCAACAAACCCCCACCCCTCCTCACACCAAAAATCCTGGTTGCTCTTCAAATGATAAATATTCAATATGTACTTGACAGAATCACAGCAGAAGTAATAGAAATTAAATATTCCAATCTTCACAGTCAAAGACCAAAGAGCTACCTATGCCTCAAGATGCCAGATATAACCTACACAAACTCAACACTGCAAATCAAATGGGAAAAGGAAAAAATCATCTTCGTATAGAAAAATAAAAATATGCTTCAAATGAGATAAAGGCAACTCAGTAAGCTCGTGTCAAGTATTTGACCAGTGAAGGCATGTGCAAATGCTGCCTAAAGAGAAAGTGACACAGCAGTGAAAATGAAGATGCTCAGTTTCAGATAATCAAGTAAACATAACAAAATGCTGAATAGCCATCGTAGCCATGGCAATGAAAATAAAAAAGAGATTAAATTGCAAAGAAGGATTACAATAAACCTTCCATTTTTCCCAAAACCCTTTTCACAGCCCCTACACAGCCTTCACATGACATCCCGACCTTGAGGACTACAGTCTGCAATCAAGAAACTTAACATCAGATTGGACACGTAAAAGAAAGAACCAAAGAAAAAGGGCAGCCAAAATTTTGGCTGCAAACACTGTAAAATTAATGAAGCACACTAGCCACAGAAAGGCAGAAGGAAGCAAACTAAAGACAGCTTTAGAAAGGCAGTTGACATGTATGCCCCTCACTGATTGAAGCAGCTAAATTTCATGCACACCGTCTGTACATCAAGTTGCACAAATTGCATAGTATCACATAGCCACTCATTTGGATTTGAAGATAGAAAAAGGAACAATATTACTTATAATCACTTTTTTGCCCCAGAAGAGACCTCACAATGTTCAGTATTCCATTTTATAGCTTACATCCGATCTAATGTAAACATAGAAAAATATTGGTATGGCGGAATCATGTTAACAAGCTAAAAAATTGTGAATTTTAAGATCCAGAATAAAAATAGAAAATTCCAAAACTACAAATTTAATGTTGGTTCAACCCATTGCCAAAATTCTTTCTCTATGCCCTAGCAAGTTTTTCCTCCACAAAATGGCATTATGGTCCTTACGTTTTGCATACCTATATTGCATAGACTTGTACAAATTTAGTTAACGTAGAAATTGTCAGAATGTCATCCCGTAATCCCTGGAAAAGAATTGGATAGAATGTGCTTCAAACTGAAGAAACAGGTTCCCATTGCAAATTTCAGCACATGGAGCACCCCCTCAGCTCCTCCTATCAACTCTGGAGTAATCACTAATAATTTACTTTGCTCCACACATTCTGTAGAGCATTTGGAGAGTCAAATATGGACATAAACTTATATAATTGTGAAAAGATCAATTTGATAACCCACTCAATAAGTTTCTACAAATTCCACGACAGATGTGATCATTTGGAAACGTCTAATAAAGAAATAAACGGTATCTTCTACTCCAATTTTTCTCCTAATAGACTTGCTTTAAACAAAATGAAATCAAATCTGGTATTTCAATTTCCAGGCCAGCCCATCAGGGAAAAACTTCTTCTCTTGAAACCACTTTGATGGCCTGCTTAAAAGCTTAAAACTTTTTCAAGCTTCTTTCAAATCAGTAAGTCCAATATCATCTGTATGGCATCGACGCCATGAATGAGTAAATATGCACAATTGACAGACACCCAATAATCACACCCATCAACAAAATCCAAAGATTATAATAATAATAATAATAATAATAATAAAAAGAGCGTCCCAATGCACAAGACCATGACCCAATCGAGCGACCCCAACACAATATATTAAACATACCCCATTACAAAGCCTTGCCCTTGCAAAGATCACCACAACACCACCTTAAGAACAAACAAACAATGAAATAAAAAGAGCACGGCGCAAGGAAAGGGTTCGAATATCTAATCCTACTCAAATAAAATAAAATAAAATAAAATAAAACACAAAGAAAAGAATAAGTAGAGAACAGAACACAAAATGATTTTTGGGGGTCGTACCTGAGACATGGCTATGGGAATGAGGAGAAGCTTAAAGTAAATCAAAAGATTTTTTTTTTTTTTTGGATTGTTGATCGAATTCAATCAATGCTCTGAAGTGCAAGAGATGCAAATGCAAGGACGATTGACGATGACGATGATGATGATTATTGTTATTATTATTATTATTATTATTATTATTATTATTATAATATACACCACACAGCTGACTTTGAAGAAATCCCGTAACTTAGGCTGCTTGCCATATAATCAAGTCTTTCATTAATAGTGATTATTATTTTTCTTTATTTTTTAGTATAAATTTTTTATGATCTTGTAATATATAAATTTATTTTATTATTTTTTATTTTAAATAATTTTTTTTACTATTATAAATATAATATTATAATTAAATTATATTCTCAAATAAAAAAATTAAAATCAAAATTTTCTTAATTAATTTAATTAGCCAGCCTAATCGCCATCCACCGACCAACAAAAAAGCGAACTGTGTCAAACTCCTTTTTCGGTAGCTAGAGAAAATTTTAAAAAAGTTCTGATTTATCTTCTTCTTTTTTTTTTTTTTTTTTTTTCTTTTATTAAGAATGGTAAGCTTTTAAAATTTATTGATATTGTTAAACTTGGGGTTGAGTTTACAAATATGAGCTATTTTACTTAAATATTTCACCCAAAAGACTCCGAAGTTGGTTTCCACCTGTTCCCAAACTACATTCTTACCTGAATGGCGCATAACTTTACAGTGCAATTGTTTAATTAAACATTTTGCAAATATTCTTTGGAATATCCCTCTCTCTCTCTAATTCTCCAAGGCCCGTAATATTCTTCGAGCCAAGTCGAGCAGACCATACAATCCCCTTTTTCATCAAACTACCACTTAATATGGCTAAAACCATAGAGAATCAGATTAATGGGTCATTAATTCAATTAGTAGGTCAGTCATTGACCTAACCTAATCGATGCGATGCCTGGACTCAATTTAATTTTCTTTTAATGTCCTTGCTTGTACACTAGAGAAACATGCATTTCACTTTCACGTTTAAAAATTTTTTTACCAGAATAACATTGCAGAAAAGAAGAATAATTGTTGATGAAATAAAAAAAAATAAAAAAAAAAACCCATCGATTATATTAAATATAAAAAATTTTAAAACCCAAACGGAGTGTCCCGAAAAAATGAAAAAAAAATGGGCTATGTTCATCTCATCCCACGACGTGCCTCTTCGAATAACAAACACTAATAATTAGTTGATTAAAAATAAAACAGAAAGCAGAACATCCTAAAAGGCATATTCTCTCCGATGCGCCCAATCTCGACCAGGTCTACAAAACAGATTGCGAATCTTGGAGTCTTCCGACCAGACAGATCTTCGAAAATCCGGCCAGATCAATCGAAATTTTGTGGTTCACTTTCCACCACCAAGTTTTAAGTAACTCCGCTCGGTTCAATGTCCGGTCCAGTTCGCCAGTCCACAGAACGGCTAGAAATTTTTTTTTTATTTTTTATTTTTATCTTAAACAACTAGATTTTTACTTTTCTATTCATTCTTCCCTTTTTTTTTTTTTTTTTTTTTTTTCTCATTGTATTAGCAGCATTAAAAATGACCACTCCGAACCTATACTTACCGTTAATTAGAAAACACCCAAGAAAACTCTACAAGAAGGTCAAGAATGACTGACATCTGAAATGCAAGAAAGAAAACCGACGCAGAAGCAAGCAAGACACAATATCAGATCACACTCCAAACCAAACTGGCGCAGTCAGATGCAAAAGAAAAGGAAAAACGAAAAGACGAACAAGCTGGAACGGGAAAAAACCAAATGCCAGCCAGGTCGCGCACGAGTGAGTTTCACATTGTTCATAATCATACGGCTCTTTTCACATGCTTGCTAGAATTGCATTAGGCTTACAGTGACAGGTTTTAAATATCACATACACCAATTAAGCACATTTGTAATTGGCCCACAACCATTAATTGCTGCAACACAGGAAGGCACATACCGAAATATGCCTAGCCTCGAAAAAGTAGGAAAGATTAACAATGAAAGTTGACCGGTTGCTGGACTTCATCGTCTAATTCTTGCTCCACACGTGTCACCTGCATATGTAGAGGTTTAAAAGGAGGGTAATAACAGATTTTAAAGAGAAGTTTTACGGATTGGATTCTAGTCACTATTTTACCCAGCAGCAATAGCCAGTGTCCAACAAATAATCTGCCAAGCAGTGAGTCATGCAATGCAACAAGCAGATGGCAGGGTCAAGTAAAGCAAGCAACTTCAAAGGCCAAAAGACAATAACAAAAATATCCCATCCAAACCCATATTATGCAAAGGCCTAAATGTACAAGGGAGTGCCCTAGAGGAAGGAAAACCCCTTAACAATGGAATTACATTTTGGTTTCTTGGACTTTGTGATCGCTCTGTTCAGGTTCAATAGTAAGGTGGACCATAGTACTAATAAAAACCATGCCATGAAAATCACTCGTTATCTGCACTAAAAGAAAGGTACTTGATGCTTAGTACATCCATCTTAACACAAACAAACGAAAAATTATGATTAAGACTTAAGAACATCGAGCATCCAACAAACTCTGTTCAAATTAAAACATGGACATGACCTGTTGTTACATGAGAAATGCTATTAGATGCTACCTAAGCTTGTGGGTTTGTTTGCAAGAATTCTGCACATAAAAAGCACCCTTCTTTTTATTTAGCCCATGACAAAAATAGTTAAGCGAAAAAATTTCCACACCTCGATAGCAGGATCTAAAACACTGAGCATGCACAGCCATATATTAATGCCATTGAATATCTGTTTCAACATTGAAAATGAAAACATAGAGATAGCAGTGCATCTCCCTTATGCCATGTTTGAAACTTTAACATAAAGGCTACAAGATGACAATCTACAACTGTAACAATAGACATTTAAAAAATTAAACATGTTTAGCATTTGTTACCTCAGGCACATAATGCATCAGCATATTTTGAATTCCTGATTTCAAAGTGACAGATGAGCTTGGACAGCCACTACATGATCCCTGCATTTTCAATTTGACAACTCCTGTTTCTCTAAAGAAAGCAAACAAGCTCCAATAAGAGCAAATAAGATAGTTGATCACAATTCTATAAATAACAAACAAATTAATCAAATGAGGGAAAACCCACTCATCAAATCCCCTATACTCAATATCTCCGCCATCCTCTTGCACCGTTGGTCGTATACGGGTCTCCAGAAGTTCTTTAATCATTGCAACAATTTCTGAGTCATCCTGAAGAGCAAACATTACAATGTCATCTTGAAAGAATATGTGAAGCAGGACAGAATAAAAATAAGAGATATAGATGAGAGAACTGATGTAGGGGAAGAAAATAGAAGAAGATAGCAGTAAATAGAGAAGACAGGCTCAACAAGGTGAAGAGAAATGCAGAATGACAGAAAAAATGCAATACAATAACTCAAGTCAATAACCAGTTTGTCAAATGCCCACAATCCCAATTCATAGTTTTTCCTTTTAAACAAAAAAGATAATGAAGTAAGAAAATCTCAAGTAAGATAAACCTCTATAAGCAACTGGAAGTAAGCTCATAACATCTTGATTCAAGTCCCCTAAGCCTTGGCATCACTATGGACAATGAAGTTTGAGACCACAAGAATGGTGAGCTACTAATTCACCAAATCTGCCAACAGATTCGAATTTTTCCAAACCAGACTACTTCGAAAATTGACCATGCATCCGACTATCTCTTTTCTTTTCCTTGCTTTCTCCTTTGTGGATGGTAGAAGGGTTGTTATGGGTCTAATCCAAGTATTTATTTAATGAAGTCCACCCAACCCCTTTACCAATGCAGTCAATGCCAAAGCACAATCTGTAGCAAACTGGATTCTTGGAGTTTGCCAACATATACTGCCTCAATAAAAGTTGAATGAAAGTGGAAGACAATAGCCTTGACCAATCTCCATGACTACAATCAGTTTTTTTTTTCAGCCAACTAATCAGATAATAAAACAATTGCAATACCTCTTGAATAGCTGTATCTTTGGCTGGAGCTTGCGAGTCCAGAAACAATGGCTTTTCAGAGGAATAGAAATCCATAATTGCTGCAAATATTTGAGGCTTTAGAACATCCCAAGAAAACTCATCTGACTTTGTCACACTGACAAAATCTGATCCATAGAAAACTCGAACAATACCTGTACAAATGATGAAAAGAAACAAATCAAAATTGCCAATTCAAGCCAATATTTTTCAAGAACTAGAAAAAACTAGAAAATTTTCTCTTGGCCTATGAAAGGAGCAGACATCTCCTAGGCCACATACAAGCATAACAAGCTAAATCAACCCGAAAAGGAATCCATGATAATAAAGGAAAAAAAAAAGAAAGTTTGCAAAGCTGACCGTGAATGCCAAAAATAGCATAAGCCAATGGAGAATTCATAGCTGCACGGACACTTGGGAAATCTGAACTCCCAGTTTCCATCACTGGCTTCCCAGGATAGAACATGAGTGATGATGGATTGGGCGTGGCATGAGTTTCAATGAACATAGTCCTTCTCTGGCCTGTGCAAGCCAACAACATATCAAAAGCTCAACTTTGCAAGTATAACTGAGCCAAAATCATGTGCCAAGGTAAAACAAATAACGTGAATTTGTGCAACTATAACTGAGCGCCCATCAGAGTAACCAAGTTCTATTTCCCTACCTCCCAGATTAATCAAAATTTACAGTACCCCATCTTACTTAAACCACCAGACGAGAAAGATTTTACCTCTAACAGAAGTCAAAAGCACATAAAACAAGAAAGAAAGAAAGAAAGAAATCGGCCTTTTTATTAAGATTCTAAACCAAATAACTCCTAAACGACAAAACTCAAAAACTAGTCCATAAGATCAAGAGAAAAAGGAAAAGAAAAGGAAAAAGAGAAATAAACCTGAGAAAAGGGCAAAGTTATTCTGGAGGGCCAACGGCGACCTCGGGAACTTGAAATGAGAATGTGGTGCAGAGTTTCCGCCACGACCTAGAAGAGACGTCGTTGCTGCTGGTGCCGCCGCCGCCGCTGGAACGTGCAGAAATCGGCGAGGAATCGGAGGACAGTAAGCCCTAGCATTTGTGGCAGTAGTAGTAGTGGTTGTTGTTGTTGTTGCAAATTCTCCATGCTTTTGGCGTGCCAGAGACCGGATCACCAATCTCCCGAACCCAGAGACTTTCATTTTTCCTTTTCCTATTTTTAATTTGGGGGTTCTTCTTCTTCTTCTTCTATTCGTAAATCAAAAACCAACCCACCGAACCTGAGTCTACAGTATAGATGATGAGATATTTTCGATGAAGATTATTGATCGTTATGGCTCGGACTGGCCCCACCGCCGCACAGAGCCGACATAAAAAAGACAAGACCGAGAGAATCACGGAGAGCCAGAGCCGGAGTCCCCAGAATTAGCATTTCTTTGATTTTTTGGTGCGTTTTCCATTTTCCGTCTGTAACGTTAAAATTTGACCCGATTCGTTCGTAAATATTAAACTCAAACTCGCCTCGAATGTAATGTGATTCACAGGTAATCTGAGTTGAAAATGACTCAAACTCGAATCTGTTCATTCAACTCGAAAAAATTAAAAAAAAAATTTTTTTTTCTATAATTGTGCTTTATATTGGAAAAAAATAAATTTATTATTTAATAATTCACATCTTTTTATTTATTATTTTGTTTTTATATGTATACAAGAACATATACATCGTATATACATATATATACAATATTTTATATATTATATAAATATATATATTATTTATTTTAGATAATTATTTATTTTATTTTTTATATATTTTTAATATTATATATATATATATATATATATATTGTATGGTGGTAATATTTTGATTAAAAAATTTATTTTAAATTACATCATCCAGTTATGGGAGAACAATTTTTTCCCAAAACCTCAATGAATGATTGTAAATTATATTATACTACATGGAAAGACAAACAGAACATGCTCTTTTGGGCTAGCCAATGAAGTTAACATATTGATTATAAATATTTTATTGATTGAGATATTCAAAATAGCTAAAGGTGAGGTTTTGTTATAATTTTGATTATAGTCATGTTTGATAATGCCACATTGGGGGAGAAAAAAGTTGTTTTGGGGTGATGTACTGATGCTAACTGTATAATCAATTTATAACTTTTTCCTATCATTTTGATTATAGAGATAAGATACACATGTCTTGTTCTTTGTCTCAAATCTTAGTTAATAATTAGTATTGTGCTGTAACTAAAAACAAGTGTAATGCATAAAGTCAAAGACATTATAAAACAATGAGAAGTCTCAACTTAACACACAAATACAACCTTAGGTTGTAACATTCAGCAAATTAATAAAATGTATAGCTTTCATTTCATTATGAAAATAAAACAAATTCTAGAGTTATAAATGAAAGTGGAATAAGTGCAGTCGCAAAATTTATTCTTTAATAGGTCAAGGAGTTTTGTGATTAACATGAATATCTAGATGCTAATATCATGTGAAATTTGGTTTATTAAAAAGAGCTCTTGTAATATAACATTAACATTGCAACTCTAAATTTTTTTTTTTTTTTTTTGGGGTGTGTTGACAATGGAGAAGGTTTTGTAAGGCATTAATGTCTCCCTTATAAAGTTTGGATTGTGAATTGCCTTTTTTAAGTTTTGATGATGTATAAGGCTATGTGACCATATACTTCTTCCTTTACTTGGATGATTCCCTTTTCTTTGTAAATTATGCAACTTTCTTTTTGTTTATGCACAAAATTTTATGTAGAAATTCATTATTTTCTATATCTTTTATTATTGATTTTTAAAACTCATAAACATTTAGTGTTTTGAAATATTTCATTCTTATTTCCTCTACTTAGTGTAGGATGAAAGTATTGCATTAGGATTAAAAATTTGAAATTTTGTTTTAGATTTTGTTGGATTTTTGCACTGGTCATTGAACGACACTACTGTATTTTGGTAAGTGCTCATGGTTGCATTAACTTTTGGAAAGGATTTTCCAATGTTCAACCAAAACCCCACAACAGATCAAACCCCTTTACATCCTAAACCTCCTACCCTAAGTTTAGCCACTATTGTGACACCAAGCAAAGTAAGTTGAAACCATAAAAATGTGAAGGGAACAGACTTCACCTATACTCTTATATGGTGCTGAATGAAAGTAGTATTTTTGGTTGGTAGTTAGATGAGTAGGGTTTAGTCATGGACATCACTACGAGTATAGCCTTAGTATTTCCCTCAAAGCATATTTTGGAGACTTCATCTTTCATCCCAAATTTCCAATAAATATTTTAGTTTAGAATGTTCGAGGTATTGGTAAAAGGAGACTTGCCTAAACCTTTAGAGATTTTGTTTTTCAACATAAACCGAGAATGGTAACAATCAATATGTGTGGAATTAAGGATGAGCTACAAAAGTTATTAAGTAATTGAATTTTAACGATGTTTGTAGAGTTGACCCTTTTAGTTTTTCAGGTGGTGTCTGGTTATTATGGAACAAACAAGTCTATATCTAGATACTTCATTAATCAACATAGGTTATTCATGTTGTAGTTTTGGATTATCATAAGCCCTCTTGGATGCTCTCCTATGTTTATGCTCACCAAAATGACTCCATTAGAGATAATTTGTGAAAAGGTTTTAAAAGAGTAGTTGATACTATGCCCATTGCACGGGCTTTCGGATTGGAGACTTCAATGATATTTTCAATTTTTTTCAAGAATTGGGGGGGGGGTGGAATCATTTAAAATTTCTTACTGTTGTTGGATTTTTAGAGACTATATTAAAGCTTATCAGTTGATTGATCTTTGGATGTTTAGGACTAACGCATGCACGGTGGGCATAGGGCCTCGGGTGGTTCATGAGAGGATTGATCGTACCCTACTTCTGAAGTCTTGGCAGTTGAAATTCCCACAGGTTAAGCTTCAATATCTTCCTTTAATCAACTCAAACCATTTCCATGCCTTGTCCAACTGCACGATCATTCAAAGTATAATATTGGCAAGCTGCTTTTTTGCTTCAAAGCCATATGGATGAGGCACAAGGATTTTGATAATCTTGTGTAAACCTATTGGTAGCATGATTTTATTTTGTTAATCTATTTTACAAGAAAACAAAGCTTCTTACTTGATTGACGGGGATTTAACAATGTTTATTGACACACGACACCTTAGGAGCAAGATAACTTAAAAGTCAAATCAATCTCCTAGTACAATGACATACTAGATTAGTAAGAGGTGTTTTTGTTTCAAAAAGAATGGAGTGGAGCACTAAAGTTTTCCATTTTTCTATTACACAACAAAGGCGTTGCAACTACAACAATAATGACTGAAGATGATGGCTAGGGACTATTATGTGAATTTAATTTCTAGGTCATTAGACCACAACAGTGTCTAACTATCATGTTCTTGGCCTGATGTGAAACCATAGTTGGTGAAACATTTGAAAACTCTTCTGAATGTGGAGTAGATTCACAATGCTCTCAAGTCCACAGATGTTGATAAGGTGTGTCATGACCTAATGGTTTTCAAGCTGCGTTTTTCCCATCTTACTAGCATATTATTAGTAATTCTATTGCCCATTTGGTGAGAAAGTATTTTCTTACAACGTGGCTTTTTGATGGAATTATTGAAACTATGTTGGTTCTCGTACCAAAGGTGGAACTCCCATAAAAAAAATGAATCAATTCAGACCCATCTCTCTCCACATCGTGGTCTGCGAAATTGTTGCCAAGTTAATTTTGAAGCACCTTTGACTATTTATGTAATTTATTCTCTTATTAGTCTTCTCCAAACTAGTTTTATTCTCTGTAGGTCAACACGTGATAACATAATAGTTCTTGAAGATGCAAAAAACTATATTTAAAGGATAGGGCGTGATAAATTGGTTTTTATAGCCTTGAAAATTGACTTAAAAAGACCTGTGATAGAGTGAATTGAGATTTTATGAGAAAGACACTTAATCCATTACATCTTTTGTCAAGTTTTGTTGCTATGTTCATGGATTGCGTCTCTTTAGTTCAAATGTTCATTCTTTGGAATAATGAGCGAATGAAACTTTTGTCATCACAACGTGGTCTATGGCATGATGATCTTATGTCTCTGTATTTATTAATCCTTTGTGTTGGAAAGATTATTGCAGTTTGGCTGAACCTGGATGCAAAGATGTGAAAAGCTCTAAAAATTTCATGATAAGGCTCTCTCTTATTTCACATTTGTTTTTATTTGTTGATTTTTCTTTTTTTTTTCTTTAGTGTTGCTAACTCATTGATGACAAAGACTATAAAAGGATACCTTTTACCTGTTTTACTTGATTTCTAGTCAAAAAAATTAAAAAAAAAAAAATAATCATGATAAATTGAAGTTGGTTGTGCCTATGAATGTCTCTCAAATTACCATTAGATCTAGAAGTTGAATACTTGAGTTCTTTATGGTTTAAGATTTAGGTAGGTAATTGAGAGTTCATTGAAACATTCCTTCCAAGTTATTTATGGGATGAGATGAATAAATGCAACTAAGGGTTTCTATGGTATGATGTTGAAGATTAACACAAGATTTGTCTAGTTGACTAGAGTGAGGTATGCAAGCAAAGATTGGGAAGTCTAGGCCTTCCAATTTCCTGGGATGTGAATTTGGACTTGTTATCCAAGCTTGGGTGAGAAATTCTTAATGATACGGATAAATTCTAGGTTTAGGCATTGAATTTTAAAAATTTTTCGTATGTGCCAATTCCTTCAAGCACCAAAAAGAGTGGGATGTTCCCTTATTTTGGTCTGTTGTTCTTAAGGGTTGTTGATGAGGTCTAAGTTGGATAGATATTTTTGATCTTAAATTAGTGTGAACTTCAATTTTATTTAGATTTTGCAGACTTTTACTTTATTTTGTAGGAAAAGATAAAAATGAATATTTAGAGCCAATTTGGGTAATAAACATGAAGAATTATTAACGAAGGTGTGAAATAATAATAATAAGAAAATCAAGATGATCGATTCTTGTTAAATTTGGAGATTTTCTTTAAGAGGAATCTTATCCCAATCAAGAAACCAGGGATAATTAGAATTCAGTCTCATTACTCATTGAGTGTTGTTTAGCATCTTGGAGTGTGCAAAGGCCTCAAAATGTCAGCAGAACACCAATCTCACTCTCTCCCTCAACCTTGACTTGGGCCTTGGGCTATGCCATCAATGCCTGCTGGAATTGGTTATGGTCACCCAGACACAATGATACCACCATTTAATCCAACTCATGTTGGCACCCATTCTACATCTGCCGTATGTCTGTATTCCTCACAGTATCCGTCTGAGAGGTCAGGAATTCCTTTCATTCATTCTCATGACTACATTCAACCTTTTTCACAGGTATGGCATGGCTTTCCTCCCCCTGTTGCATCAATGAAATGTCCTAGGTGATCCTTTTGTCTCCCGATAAATAGCTGTTTGTTGTAACTTGGCTGGGAGGAATTTTCTTGGTGTGCTTTGCTTTAGTTTGATGAGCTCACTCATGTAGAAATGGGTTATTTTTTGTTCTTTGAGGTTGCACGGTAGAAAATTCATACATGTATGCTGTCATGCAGGAATATTTACTCATGAAATTGCTAGCCACGGGATGATCAGGCAACAAAATGACTGATACCTTCCTCTTGAAAAAAAGAAAAAACCAAAAATGTTGTCATTATTTTGTCATCCTATTGATTGTCCTTATTGTGTTCTTGTAGTCTCTTCAACAACCTGATGCGAAGCTTGGTTTAGCCCGGCCCTGGTGAGGGGCTTTGGCCATGCCTGCACCCGGCCATCTGGGTCTTGAAAATCAGATATTGACAGGCCAATACAATACAACTGTACATTGTATCTCAACTGCAGGAGTGCAGGCATGAAGAACTGAGGGTGGACTGGAGTGAGAAAGACAATGAACAACCACATTGATCGATTTCTCCAATCTCAGTTTTCACTGGAGCTTCTTTAGTATATGTGATGGAGAAGCTAGAGGGCATGGAAGATCAATAATGTGAATGACTGAGCTCTGGATTGCCACTGATGATAATGAATAATTAAAACCAGACAAGATTTGTCAGAACTGGGATGCATGTACTGAATCTCTATTAAGGTATATATCCCATTTG
The DNA here is from genome assembly GCA_037832345.1 of Rhizophora mangle. NCBI lineage: Eukaryota > Viridiplantae > Streptophyta > Magnoliopsida > Malpighiales > Rhizophoraceae > Rhizophora > Rhizophora mangle. The sequence goes on along the minus strand of JBAPLJ010001282.1, from coordinate 1,055,219 downwards.
TTTTCCTTTCACTTTTTGTTCATTTCACTTGACACTTTTTCTGTTGTAGGTATGGTTTTTTGGTCTGATCTATGTATAAATTGTATCTCTGCGTTCTTTCTTCATACAGCTTGTTACCATTCACCGTAAAGAGGCAAAAAGGATTGGGTGCGATGGATTTCAGAGCTGGCATTTTCCTGTGTTTGGCTTTGTTGTGCAGACCACTTTATGACAATCTCTCTACGCATTGTGCTTTAACAGGGGCTACTTTTGTCGGGTTTGTTGGAGATTATCTGGATGCATGATATAAATATTTGATTCATCCTCCATGAATATAGCATTCCCTTTCATTTTCTGCCTCCATTTACAGTTGTGATTGATTGATGGGTTACAATTTTTCAGCATTTATGGAAACTTTTATCTTTTTCAGTTTTTTTGTGGTGGTTCCAACGGACCTGTATTATGCCGGTGTGTGCGCTGTCTTCCTCTTGAGGAAAATGATTTCGATATGGCCAATGCGGATGGAAGAGAGACTTGGAGAGGAACGAAGAGAATAAGGGAAATACATGTAATAGAGAGAAAGGGAGTGACAGGCTGGCGGCTCTTGGAACAAAAGGTCAATGAGGCACCAGCTCTTTGCAGCCAATAGGCCATAGCATGCTTAAGGTCTATACCCATATTAACTGCGACCCAAATGGATAAAACGAGCTTGAGATTGTGTTAGAGGAGTATCATTTATTCTATCTTTCCTGTAATTAGATTGTGATACAGTTGGCTACTCTCGGATTTGCTTGGAAATTAACGACAATTTTTTTTTTTTTTTCTTTTTCTTTTGGGAACTAGTTTGCATGATAAAATGTTTAGGGGCTAGCGGAGCCTTATATATTGACATATATGATAACTAAAGTACTCAAGAAATTCTTACACAAAAGGCTAACAAGCTTAACAGAGTTTTGTACACTGCACGTCGATGTTATCTTGTTTTTTCTATTTTTTTTTTTCTGTTAAAACTTCTGTATTAATTTTTGTTTCCATGATCTTTAATCTGATTAATGCAATTAAAAACAAAGATTAAAAAAGGAAGCAGTTGCAATGTCCTTATCGTTGTTGTTTAAAATGCATCTTTTTCTGTATTCGCATCTGTTTCTAGATTCATGTCTTGGGGCCATACAATCTGTTGGTAAATCATCTAATCTCATCTGCATTTTCCTTTTTTTTTTTTTTTTTTTTAATTCTTAGAACAAGCTGTGCTTTTCAACCCCGAATTCAATTATTTTGAAAATTTGGATTGGAAAACCATCTTTTCCACTCTTTCATAATCTTTTACATCGTCACGGGTCATATTTCCTGTTGGTAGGTCATCCAATCTCACCTGTATTTTCAATTCAATTCCACTATTTCCGATGCAATTATTATAAAAAATTGGACTGCAACACCATCGCTCTCACTCTTTCCAAGTTGGTGGACCCAGAAATTTATGCTACTAGTCCTTAGGTGCGCGTGTGATGAATTTCCAAGCTATAAGTGGTGGCCAAAGTAGCGCAAGTTTGCAGGGGGCTGCTTATCAAGTGAGCATAAAGTTTCAGTTTGCAGCAATCATATTGTCTTGAGCCGCTGTAATCTTAATTTTCATTTTTGTGTTGTTTTTGGGTACAGGAATGGTGGGGGTCAAGGTGAGGGAGATTATAGTGGTGTTGGTGATTGGTTTGTTAGGATGGGCGTACAGGGCAGTTCAACCTCTGCCACCCAAAATTTGCGGTACCGATGGCGGCCCACCGGTTACAGCACCTAGAGTAAAGCTGCGAGATGGGAGGCACTTGGCGCACATGGAGCATGGAGTTCCGAAGGAAACTGCCAGATTCAAGATCATTTTTGTCCATGGCTTTTTCTCCACCAGGCACCAGGCCATGAGCTTCATAGACATGCCCCCGGTTGGTACTTCTTTCATCGATCATATGTATCTCAATCCCAGATTACATGTTCATGCTTGTTTAATTTTGAATAAATGTTTCGTTTCGTTTCAGGAGGTTATTGAGGAGCTAGGAGTGTATTTAGTGTCTTTTGATCGGCCGGGTTATGGGGAAAGCGATTCCGATCCAAAGCGAACTCCCAAGAGCTTGGCCTTGGATATCGAAGAGCTGGCTGATCATTTGGGGCTTGGATCCAAATTTTATGTGATTGGCTTCTCTATGGGAGGCCAGGCCGTTTGGGGTTGCCTCAAGTATATACCTCATAGGTAAAGACTAACCCAGTTTTGTACTACTTGCCATTCCAAATCTCCAACTCAAATCCTTCCTGACTCGAAGTGGAAGCTATGTAGTGATTTGGGTGTCTGTTACTATTGCAGGTTAGCAGGAGCGACATTAATTGCTCCGGTAATCAACTACTGGTGGCCTGGCTTTCCGGCCGACCTATCTATCCAAGGCTACTACTGGCAGCTGCCGCAAGACCAGTGGGCAGTGCGTGTCGCTCATTATGCTCCCTGGCTCACCTACTGGTGGAACACTCAGAAGTGGTTCCCTGCCTCCAGCGTAATGGGCCATAGGATTGAAATTTTCTCCAGCAGAGATTTAGAAATCCTTAAAAAGCTTGCTGCGAGAAGTGGATCATCAATGGTACTTCTTCAATTTTTCATATTGTTAATGCCTCTATTGGTTTATGAATTTTGATTTAGCAAATCATGAATAATGAATAGTGATACTGACAAACTAGAACTGCAAAGAGTCTTTTTTTTTTTTTAGTGCTATTTGGATCTGTATCCCAAGAGGATGATTCACTAGTTTTCCTGTCTTGTTCTCTGCAGGAACAGGCCACACAGCAAGGAGAATTCGAATCCTTGCACCGCGACATGATAGTTGGATTTGGAAGATGGGAATTCGATCCTATGCATCTGGAAAATCCTTTCCATAACAACGAAAGCTCAGTTCATCTGTGGCATGGTGATGATGACAGAATAGTTCCTGTCAGCTTGCAGCGCTTTATAAGTAAGAGACTTCCGTGGATTCATTACCACGAGGAGCCTGCTGCTGGGCACTTGTTGATTCATTCACCTGGGATAAGCGAAACTATTTTAAAAACTCTTTTACTTGGCCAGAAGTAGCTCTTTCTCTCCGTCTCTCTCGCTCAGATTTCTGTTCTTCCTCAATCGTTGAGCTAGGAAGGCCGGTGGTAGGCTCGGTGGGGTTGCTGCACAGGTCAATCTTTACTACATCCAGGACTAATTTGCATTGAAAATAAAAAAGAAGTCTTCGATTTTTGTAAGAGCTTTAATCTTATGGGACCGTCTTAATTAATATAAGAAAAAGCCTTCCTGAAATTTTCGATCAAAATCCTCCTGCGTAACATTTATAGTAACTCACGATTTCAATGTAATCTTTACGAATAAAAAAAAATTACCTCGTAGTTGTAGGGAGGGATCGGTTTTCAACGTTTCCGTCAACTCCAACTTGAACGTAGCACAGAAGAGGGATTAAAAAGACCAATATTTTAATACCCTCTTTGTCATTATTTTATACTTTTAATACTGTAAATTTCATTTTAAATACGAAAATTATATGATTGATACGTTGAATTTTTGAACATTTTTAAAATTTCAGTTACTCTAAAATAGAAGTCATTAAATAATTGAATTCTTTATTGATATAAAATATGTATATCATAACAAAATATATTTATTAGCACATACTTTGCCATAACAAAAAAATTAAATTTATTCTTAATTGTCATTTTACTTGACTTGTAATAGTTTTTACCAAATATTTCTAGCGCCTTGAAAAATAATATTACTATACAATAAGGAATTTATTAAGAAAAATACAACGCAAGGACTCGTATGGTTGGGTTGGTGCATAGCTTTAAGGGCTTAGGGTCCAAGTAGGGTCCCCTATAAGGACACATAACTAAGAATTGAAGTGAAACTCCAACAATAATATTCTGATAGTTAAGTCAATAAAAGTACAAAGAATTCTCAAATAAGGGATTTAGAATCATTACCTTATTCGAGTAAGAGTTTGGTTTATTTATAAGAGTTGGGGGTCTCCGTTAAGTGACTTTTAACAGTGATGTGACAAATAAGGAGCAAGATCTAGGATACCAGCCTAGTAACGTGGATCTAAGAGAGCAAATCCCTAATCATACGAGCCTCAGGGGACATGCCACAGGCTCGGTTAAGGAACTCCTAAGTTTGGGTCCAAGGAGACCCAAAATCAGCTCTAGGCCTCTTTATCACTTGCCCAACATTTAAAAAGTGTTAAGTGTTGGTATGTGGGCTGTATGTGAACGGTTTTGATTTTTGAAATTTTAGACAATCATGCTTTTGGATGTCATATTTTTTGTGACAACATTTGTTTATTAAAGGTCATTTCGAGGGGTGTGTTGTCTCCTTTAAATTGGTATTTGGTAGCACTGTAGGTAGGAGTGTACACAAAACTGTTGAGTTCGCCTGACTTGCCGAACCTGACCAAAATCAACTAAAACTACAAAAATTCCTGCAAACAAATTGGTTATGATTTATAATTTAAGCAAATTGCACTAAATTGTTGGTTGCTGCTTTGAAAATCCAAAAACCACCTAAACTGAATCAATACTAAGCCCAAAATTATATTTTATAAAGACATATACCACATAAAAAAAAAGCCCAACCAACCTTGTTTATTAGGATAACAACATGTTTCTAATTCCTTCATCTTCAATTCCTTAAGCACTTTTGTTACTTATAAAAATACTTAATAGTGTCATTACAAGTTCAATAATTTGTTGATAAGTGACAACCTGTTTGGAGATTGTTGCCATCTTGAATCAACTAAAGAAGTGGACCTTGCAACTAAACTAGTAGCTTTGCAATTATCAATAAGCATATGATTAGTACTACTTGTTTGATGTTACTAGGTTGCTTTAATTGATAACTCTATATCATGGTTCTAATTATTTTTAATCATTTTATCTAATATATTGTTTCACTAATTGTAAATTTAAGATCTTAGTTCATTAAGTCGATGTCAAAGGCATTAAACCATCTAACATTTAATTTTATTTTTTCCATTAATATAGTTCAATCCATCAAATTGATCAAACTAACTCACAATTGCTAATGATAGCTTGATTGGTTTTACCTTTACATTGGTTTAGTTATGGTTCTAAAAGTTTCAAACTATTACTAACGATTTGGTTTAAATGTATGTGTTAAACCAACCCAAATTGACTCATGTATACCCCAACTTATTAGTGACACTTGCCTTTTGTATTCTTTCATAATTCTTAGTTGATCCTTATATAATGCATATGAAATAAGCCATGCTTAGTTGTCTTGTTGCACATCCTTATGGTAGCAAAGAGTGTGACATGAAGTGGGTATATTGGTGATGCGTTGGATGTTACAAGTGAGATATGGGGTATATCTTCCTTTCAAACAAAAGAGAGCATTTTAGGCCCCTTTAAGCTACATGACCCTATCTCTTAAAATTTTTTAGGGAAAGGCATTTGCCTACCCCTTCCTTCAGCCATTCTAGAGTTCCTAAGGTATTATGAGTTGCCCTTAAGTCAAATTACTCCCAACAAGTGGTGTTTGTTTTATGAAGCACTTACAATAGTGGTGTGGGCTAGCCTGTGTCCTACTGGCCAAACGTTAGTTAATATGTTAATGATCTTTATTGTTGCTTTTGGCAAGTGGCATTTGTACAGAGCTACTCCCTTGCTTCATGCTTTGATCGACAAGGATTTCACCTTTTTTGAACTTATTTAAGCAACTATGGAAATATTTTAAGATGAATGAGATCATTAGAAACATTATGATAGTTAACCCTACATAGTTGATAGCTTTATGTAGGGATGATGCCCTTATTATTGTAATTCAAGTTAGGATGAGAAAGTGGTCTACTGAGGCAGAGGAGACATTAACATATGATGTTGTTTCTCTCAAAAAAGAAAAAAAGAAGGAACCCATGATTGTGAGTTCCTTAAGCAATGATAAAAATCATGATTCCTTATTGTTGCAACTACAATCCTTCTCTTTCCTATGCTTTCTTACAATATGAGAACTATTTACAAAGGGTAGGAAGTATTAGTTATGACATGCTAAGGGTTTGTCAAGGAGCTACATTAAGGTAGGTTCTTCTTTTGCCTTCAATGATCTTTTTATGGTTATACCTTTATCTTTCATGCTTAGCCTTTAAGATCCTTTTATTAATGACAAAAAGATAACCTCTTCTTCTTATATGATTAACCACAATAATATGCCAACCATCCTTTTAAGGTGGTGTGCCTATTAAGACTTCCTTAGTAGGCTCCCAAATTCCTTAATTCACCCATTTGTTATCCTGAACAACATTGCCTACATCTTAACAATGGACTAGTCATTATTCCTTTTGTACAAATTCCCATATACACGAAATTTAGTACCAATCCCATTTGTTTAATTTGTATGATGAGTTTATAATGTGTAGCCCTAAAGCCTCACTATTGCTATAAGATTGATAAAGGTTTGTTGAGGCTTGCAGAAGATCTTAGATATGTCTAAGGTCCATTTCACCAAGGCACACTTGAATTTGAAAAGACTTAACATGCAGGTGAAATCCATATTTTAGAATATAAAGTGGGCTCATTATTTGTACAACTTTTACAATTTATTAGAGGAGGCTCATGCCATAGCACAAAAAGTTTAAGAGGTGACAAAATAAGTGCATGGTTAGTTGTAAAAGTCCAAGATCTAGCATAGTTAGTTAGACTAAGAGTTGAAGTCCCTCTATGATGAGTTTGTTGGTGGGCCTACTTTACACGATGAGCAAGATATGACCTTAGTTTCTTTAAGGGTGGCCAATATGAAAATTTAGGTGAAGTTGGATCTTACCATGTACTAGGTAAAGGAGTCATGTCATAAGGTAAGGTAAGGGTCATTAGTGTTAAATCTCTTTGAGGTAACCTTTTTTACCACATTAATGCCTTGAAAAATAGAATTAGGGAGCTAGAGGCCTAAGAACATCTTGCCACAAAAAAGTATACTTGAGATTTATTTGGAGTTGAGGCTCAAGTGAACAAGGATATCGAGAAAAATTAAATCCCTTTATAATTAAGAAGATTGCAATAATGTGCATCACAAAGTTTAATGTAACTCATACACTTATAAAGAAAAAATTCCTCAAGGAAAACTTATTCTTCTTAGGCTCTTCTAATGTTTTTGTCATAAGTCATTGATGTTTTTCTTCCTTTTCTACTTGTAATTGCTATTTCTTTTTAATTAATAAATGATATTATAACCTATGTATTTTATAGTGAATAAGTGTTTAAGTTTTTATTCTTTGACCTTATCTTTTTAAGCATTGCATGTACCTTTTATAACTATCAACCTCATAAATTTTAGGTGGTTTTGATTATTTATGTTTTAGGTATTTTTGCAATTCAAAATGAATTACCATTCAATATTTAATGCACTTAGTAAGATGGGTCAAACGTGCTTTTGATGGGGTGTATGTTCAATTATCATTGATGGTTACCCTTTGATGTGACATTCTATGATTAATCCATGCCAAGTATAAAAAGGGTTTTTTGAGGCCTTTTGTCTTATTCTACTTTCTTTGACATAGTTTTTTAGAGATTTATTTCTTTCTCCTTAAGTATCTTTTAACAACCATAGTGTATGGTCTAGTTACTTCTTATTCTAGTTCTCAAAGTAGGTTAGTTCTTTTGATAACTTTTTCCTTTAAAATTTGCCATTTAGCTTTTAAGGAATCTTTTGTAATGGTGCCTTAAATTCATCTTACATTGTCTCATGCAAATATCCCCTTCGACCTCTAAGTTTGTATCTTAGTTGACATGGTAGGAGTTTCATTTATCCAATTAATAAGGTGTTTTTTAAGGTAAGTTTTGGTATAAGTTTTTAATTTTAAATTATTATGAGTTGTTAGTGCCTTTTCTTGCAAAGAAGGCATATTCCTTTTTAGATGGATACATCACCTTCTTTATTAAGTAGTTTCATGTTAGTTTGTAGTTAATGTATCATTCATTATAAAGGTTTTAGTCTTCAACGGAATTTGCTCGACCAAACTTACCTTAATAATTGGTAGAGACTAATAAAGTTGTTAGGACTCATCATACGACATTAAGGCAACTAAGCACTTTTAAGTTGATTTAAAAGAGATAAAGTGAAAAAGGTCCACTTACCAAGTTTTAAGTGGAGGGTTTTTTTTTCTTGACTTTGTGACTCTAATCACTTTCCATTAAAATGGAGTCTTTCAAGGTACTTAGTAGAGTGTTTGACATTAGACACTCAGAATGACACTAATCTACTTAATTATCTATTTAGGTTAGTTTATAACCTTAGAATACTTAAGGATAAGATCCAAGGTAGTTTTGTTAACTTGGAAATGGAGGATATGAAGGTGTCTTGCTATCCAATTAAGCTACCATACTTTGCAAAACCATGAGATATAATTTGGTTTGGGGGGAAAGAGTTAAAATATAGCCTTATTCAACTTAAAAGGACTTAAAGGATGGTTATTGATGCAATATTAGCCACATTGTCCCTTAACTTAAAGGACAAAATGGGTAGTAAAGGAGTGAGTATTGGTGTTATTAAGGAGTGTCAAGGGTGAATTCCCTTCTATGAGTTTTTGCTAAAGGTACTGTTGCAAGAGGTATTACTTTATCCCTTCATTTGTAGTGTTACTTGTAATGAATTAGCTCATCTTTCTTAACCATCTCTCTAAGATCATATTATGGGAGAAAGGCAAGTTTACTACTATAGTTTAAGAATTACAATTAAAATTTATGAAGGTAAGTCTATCAAAATTGGTAGTTTAATGACTTCTTTTGGAATGATAGATTTTTTGATGAACTTGTAAAGGGAGTGGCTCATTAATTGCACGTCTTACTTTGTGAATCTCATTTTAAAGAAATCATTAGAGAACAAGATGTCATCTGAGATATCGATGTCCACAAGTATCTTTTTTAATGTTAAACACTTGAATATGGCCAAAATGACTAAGGAATCATCAAAAGGGTGCTTAACCCCTTTGAGGTCATCATCCATGAAGGTGATGAAAGTTGTCCCCTTATCATAAGGATGCTTAACTTTCACATTAAGGATTCATTACACATAAGCTTTCTAGTCGCCACACTACTTCCTTCCTCTGAAAGACCCCCAATAGTCACATTGATGATCCCTTACATGGGTTTTGGGTCCTAGCTAAGGCTTGCTCCTTGCTCCTCATTCACATATATGGGGAGATCTTCATGTTTGGGTTGTTAGGTTCTAATTGGCTTAGCAATTGTTGGTTATACATCTATTTTCATAGTAATACACTTTATTATGAACATATTATCTCAAGTGTCCCTCTTTGATTAGCTTTTCTAACTTATCCCTAAACCTTTAACATTCCTCTATCGTGTGTCCATGATGTTTATGGTACATATAGTACCTTGTTAAGTCACATGCACACGACACTAACTTCATCTTAATAAGCAGTCTTAGTAATCTTTGCCTCTACATATCCACCATGATCTTGGCATGCGGGGTTATTAGGGGGGTATAGTTATTATAACTGGGGGCATTAGGGTCAATGCTTTACTATCTTCATCGAGATTAAGGTTTATCTTCTACTCTTTTTGCTTGTTATTTTGCTTATGACTTATTAGGGCAAGTTCCTTTTGTATTTATCTATTCCTTACTTTTAATCTTGGAATTCCTATTTCTATGCTAATAAACCTTTTTGCTTGATTCATCATGTCAACAAAGTTTATAAGGGTTCTCTTGTCCAAGGATTACGAAAAAAGGAAATGTCAATAAGGTTACTTAAGAATATGACAAATGTTATGTTTGAGTTCAAATTTTCAACATTGAGCATTTCCATGTTAAACTGATTTATAAATTTTTACAATGATTCATATTTGTCATGCTAGATTGGGATAAGGGTTGTAAAAGTCATCTTTCATAATCTATTGGTCATGAACCATGCAATAAAGAGACTTCTTGATTGGTTAGAGCTTATGATTGGCTATAGAGGGAGTTCCAATACCACTATTGGGTGGCATCCTTTAGTATGGTGTGAACGCTTTACATTTAATGACATTTAAGGCAAAGTGGGGGGATATTAATATCTAAAACATGTTCCAGTGGTTGTTGGGATCTTTAGTACTATCATAATTATCAAAGTTTAAAAGCTTACATTTCTTTAGGACAAGAGCATCTTATATCTCTTGAGAGAAGAAAAAAGCCCCTCCCTCTTCCTCTTTTCTACTTGTGCCAAGGGATGTTGTGCTCTTAGAGTTGTCGTTTCCTTTTACATTTACTTTAGCTAAGCTATCAATGGCTTCTTGTTGCATGTGAGAAGTTTTTTGATTGGATGCTGATGGTCCTAATGTTGCATTTGATGATCCAATAAAGGACTAGGGAGTGGCTCCTCTCATGAGTCCTATCACTTGTTGAAGTTGTAGGAGATATTGGACGGCAAGTATCATCCTTTAGAAATGCTAATCTTCACTAATTCTCTCCTTTAAGAGGTTTTCTTTATCATTTTTGACAATTTATGGGTAGTTTAGAGCTTTGTTTGATCTAAGAATGTTGTAAGACTCTTGCCATAAGGGTTAAGGTGTTTGAAGGTGTCACTTGGTGTTTCAATGAATAGGATGACTCTTGTTGTTTTTATTGTGTTAGAAGGAGCTATCATAGGGGTGAGGTGTGTTTATGTTGTTAGGAATGTCATCAGCATAGCAATTAGGGGGCCTACATGACTAGTTAGTAAGTCAACATGGTTTGAGGTGGTAGTGACTAGTCCAAAGGTCGTGGATATGGTTTATACCCTAGATGGTCTTCTTGAGTCAACAAAAAACTAAATTCCATGGGAGTTTAAACACTGGTAAGGTGGGTGGATGTTGCAAGTTTGCTTGTAAAAGTTCTATTCAAGGACTATTGAGAATTCTTTTATTCCATCAAATTTAAGTGAGTTTTTTCTTAAGAAAAAAAATAGGTTTGGAAGGAAACATGTCTTATTGTTCCTGTAGACAATGTTATTTGATGAGGAATTCACCAACGAAGACACAAGATAAGGACTTGTGTGGTCAAGTTAATATAAAACTCTAATGAATAAAAGTTTAAGTAGAGTCCTACACGAGAACACTTAACTAAAGGTAGGAGTGGGATTTGGGTTACCACTTTAATGATCAAGTCAATATATGTACTAGAAATTCTCAAATAAATAAAATTTCTAAAATAATTACCTTGTCCAGGTAGGGGCTTAGTCTATTTATACATGTTAAGGGTCCATATTGAGTGAGTTTTAATGGTAACATAATAAGTAAGGTATAAGATGTAGGCTTTGAGCCTAGTAACATAGATTTAATGGGAGAAGTACCCAATCATTTAAGGCTCAAGGGGTTTACTATGATCCTAATTAAAGAACTCTTGGATTTGGGCCCAAGGAGGCCTAAAATTGACTTTGAACTTCCTCATCTCTATACTTGGTGTAAAAATGTAAGATAAATTGATGAAAAACTTTTAGGTTTTTATAACTAAAATTGCTTTAATGTAGTTATCATTAAAATTATATAAAAGTATTTGATATCATATAACAAATAATATTAATAAGATTATCAAATTTGTAATCCACTTACAACAATTAAGATCATTTGCAATACATTACAATAATCTAATTAATATTATCAAACTCAACCTCATTATTATCTATAGTAAATATAAATTAATTTAAATGAAAAAAATCTTTATGTTAATGAATTTTTGAATACTTATGAAATTAATTTTTATGCAAAAATTTTTATAATTTATTTGGTCAAATATACATAATGAAACAATTAGAATGATTACACATCTTGTATGTCTCATGCATTCTTTTATGAAATACTTCAAAATATAAAAGTTTGACCTTCCAAACACTTTGTTCCACTAAAACTTGATATTATAAGTATCAAATGAGTCAAATTGTGTAAATTGTTTGGGATTTCAAATATAAATGTGTAAGTTGTGTGGATAAAGAATCTCATATTAGAAAGAAAAGCAATGTGTATGTAACATACAAATAAGAATGACTTGTAAACCTAATGTTTTAAAATTTTGGATTGAGATATGGTGAGTATAAATAACACATATTTCTTATAGTTACTATCCTTATAAGGAAGGAAGAGATAGATAATGGTAATGCACACTTCAAAATCAAGTAAAGTAAGGTTGACTCGCTAAAGAACTTGGTGGAATGGTAATAGAAGCAAGGTTATTTCACTAATGAACTTGGTGGAATAGTAATAGTTCAATGTGGAAAAGATCGAAGAAGTGATATAAGGAAGAGAAAGATAGTTGTAAGACATAGTTTGAGAAGAAAAGTGATAAAATGTGAATGGAAAAGATTCATACTTACTTGAGAAATTTTACACACATGTGTGGAAAAAATTTACTCTTAAGAGAGATTTCACATTTAAGGATTAATTGTTAGGATTTCAAGTGATTTTACATACATTGAAAGAGAATAGGTTCAAGTTCAATTGTTGGAATTTTAAATATAAATTTTAACTCATTCAAATAAAATAAATCCAAGTCTTATGTAAAAAAAAAAAAAAATCATATTTAGATAGAAATTATTAAAATTTCAAAAATAAATATGTAAATTATATGACTCACTCAATATATATAAAAAAATAAAAGAATCATAAACTCAATATATTAAAATTTTAAATTAAAATGTAGTGTCAATCTAACAAATCTATTAATTATTTCATCCTTACTCAAATATCACCCTAATTTTAAGTTCTTATGTTCCCAACAAGTTAAAGCAAAATCATTATTGGCTCGAGTTATTCTTGAAATGGGTCCATTTCTTTCTCCTGTCCTTACAGATCAGATTATATGGTTTCCAGTTAAGTTAGGGGGAGAATGTTAACAAGAAGTTGACAAAATAATTATTTCAAGTCGGCAATGAACAAGTTATTAATTTAAAAAAAAGTGTGGGGAGGGGGGCGCAATCCAATGCAGAAAATTGAGACTACAGAATCTATTCAAGACTTACAGTAGGATGGCGCCCAAAGGGGTCAATAGATAGTTTATATCTTAATGAGATAAACGCAATAAAACTGAAAACAAATTACAGTACCACCATTAACTAAAAATTTGAAAATACTTCCTTTCACAGTACCCTCCACCGATGAAAATGATCATCAGAATACAACCAATTCAGGCCAGACCAATAAAATATCGGAAGTGCAAGAAAAGGGTAATGCACTATTTAGGCAGCCCTGTTTCTGGGTTGAGAAGAGCCTCACTTTCATCAGAGAGCAAAACTGGACCTCTACCTGGCCTTGTACAAATGAAATGGCTAACATCCCCTTTAAATCTCTGCGCATCCTTAATTTCTGGAGGTGTGTCAAAGCATCCACATCCTTCATCTCCTCAATCCCAGCATCTTTTAGTATTGACTGATCACCAAGAACAAAACTACACAAGAAAAGATGACAGATATTGAGGAAAACCTTCATATGGCAATTCAACAAACATAAGCTTATGAGAACTAATATTTCTTTAGAAGATACTCTACCTGTTCAAATTGGTATCTGGATTCGGGGGGAAGTAGAAAAGCAACTTCTGCATCAACTGGGTTGCAGCCTTAGTATCCTGAGCAACTAGAACTGCATTAGGCCCAGCATCAAATGTATAAGCCACCTGCCAGTTTTCGGCTGTTAATAAGCTATTCAGAGAAGTTGAGCAATATATCATTTGGAACCTAAAATATTGGACTGCAAGGACCATTGATGTTATCTTTGATTATTGCCCATCGCTGGAGTATAAAAATAAAATATCCAGACAACATGAGCCACAGGTGAAAAGAGGCATCATTCTGGGTATTCTAAAAGGACACTTAACAACCAAACCAATAAGAATTATTTTAATGTCACTTCATCACTTCATCGCCTTATGTAGGATGCTCCAAGGGAAATTCAAGACAAACAAGAAACGAATTCATAGAGAAATCAAGGGAAAAAAACTAAAAGATCAGGAAAAAAAAAAAAATAGAGATATCAGTGAGATGATCAGTATTCATAGGCATTGATAACAGTAGATAAACCCACCCAAATGTTGTGCCTTGGACACTTATCAAGAAGTGAAGAGACATTATGAAATAGCTTAAGTTATGGAACTGCCAAAGATACTCGACGACAAGGGTTTCCCACCTTTAAAACATCTTTTTATTGAAATTTATGATGTAACATTGTACATTCACAAGACATTTGCTTGGTGATTTTGCAACCCTTAGCATTGGAAAACCAGCTAGATGTGAATATTTCCAATTTCTTAAGGTGACATCCATATTCATGTAACAAATTTTCTTCTTAGTAATCTATCTACCAACCATAGAATCATAAGCCTGTTGTTGCACAAGTTGGAGGGCAGAGTAGAGAAAGAGAGGCAGAGGGTAGCATAAAAGCAGTTAACCAGTGCAAAAGTGTTACTCAACAGAACAATATTGTCAACCTTTAAGTTTAACAATCATGTATGCCTAAAACTTGAAGAGGCAGAGAATGATCACCTATGAGAAACTTTTAAACAAGGATGCATATGCTGTCTTTGGACCTCTAAGAATTTATGCTCATAACTTGATACCCAAAAAATGGCTACATATCCTGCTCGTACAAGATAGCAACAGAAACAAACCTGAGGTGTCCCTTCAGAACAATTCCATTTCTCAACAAGACTGATTATCCTGACAACGATTCCATTTCATCACATATAATAATTCTGATTCTGTGTTTAAACAAGAAAAATAAACACAAAATTGGTGCATCTCAAATGGCCATGTCAGATAAAACATGAAAATGTCACCTGTGGGATGTATCATTCATGTAGAATATTGGGGGACTTGTATCCAAGCACACTGCATGGAACTGATTACTATCATCACAGGTTAATTGTGCAAAAGTTTTGAAATCACGATCTCTTATGGCCTTTTCCATTTGTATAATCCTCTTGGGTACAATTGCCTATAAAATGGGAAGGTAATTGGCACAAAATTGAACCAAATTTTGAAACAACCTCAATTTTAAGCTACTACATTGAAGGGAAAGGTCACAAAGCCACAAACTTTTCATAACAGGAAAAAGAAAAGGACCTTAAGAAAAATAAACCCCCTCAAAAGAAGTTTATGTGAATCAAGCGTGGTTATGGTTAACAACTGAATAGAGCAGTGTCCTAATCCACTAAAACCTGGGAAACAAGTTACAGATCTTTCAACAAACAATGAAAAAATTTCTACGAAGATTGAATTCAAAAGCACCTCAGCTCTATGTTGCAACAGCAAACTAGTTTCAACACTTTCACGCATTCCTGAGGTGCTACTTGTCTCTTTCTGCCTTGAACTAACCTGGAAAGACCAAGATTGAGTCATTGGGCACAGGAAAATTGGTCATAGAGCAGTGTACATGTGACTTAACACAAGCAAGACACACAGATGAAAGGGTATTTAGAAGGACAAAAAAAAGATCCAGAAGTTGCAAGTAGAAAGAGTGCATAGAAATGTGGGTGGGCAAGAAGTATAGTCTCATATTTTTCAGAAATATTCACAAGCAATGATATTGATTGATTCCTTGAAGTCCTTGAGTAATTATTAGTAATTTGCACCAGAAAATAGGAGAACGTAAACAAGAAGTAACTTTGGAAAATCAACTGCTGGCAGCAAAACCACTGGGAATGGAAGACCTTCTGATGTAGCCAAGTGTTCAAATTCTCATTATTTAGTTATTTTCAGCTCAATAGCAGCCAGGAAAGTTATTCAGACGTAAGGTGCTATACAAGAAAAAAGATACCACAGCAATAATGATGACAAGATCTTTCCAGTGCTTCTCATCAACAAGCTGAACAGCAAGGCTGTCACTTCCATCTTTGGCCTTAAATTATTCAAAACAGAGAAGGAGGTATAAGTATAGAAAAAGAGTTGGGTAATATCTCAGATTGCCACAGGCTTCAAAGTCGAACAAACAATCAGGCTTACTTTTCCCATGATCCACTTTGCAAATCCACCAAATAAACTGCGACAAGCACTGCCAGAGCCTTGCCTGAAGGCAAAGTGTAGAAAATCCCAAACATCAATTAAGTTTAGAATTCACTAATCCCTGCTCACATGATAGTTATATACAAAACAAAATATGCAGATAATTCAAAAGGCATCACACATACCATTTCTATAATTGTTCTTAAAATTATTACAGAAACATTGTAATATCAAAAACAACGAGAACTGCAAACAGCAAGCATGTGCCTGAGAATTTAAATCATAGCAAAAGGCACAGTTCACTTGGACCAAGGTATTGCTAAGCTATGAGATATCAGCAAAAGAATGAAAAGGTGCTGTGCATTTCAGTACAAAAGGAATCAAGTCAAGCATCATGTAAACAAAATCAGTAGCAACATGAAATGAGGACATGTACATAAGCATACCTTGCAATAGCAGAGAGCTTGCTATTATCTTCACTTGCATTCATCAGCTTTGCAAGGGCAAAAACTGCATACAGATCATGAGAATTAGATGATTTTCTGCTCAGTAATTCTTTGTTTATGAGACTGTTGCACATTACAGTGAATCTCCGAGCATATAAAGCTGAATACAATAATCAGGTCACTCACAGAGAAAATTACAGAGCCAAATCTACAATCACTTGTTTTAGTAAAAATTGGAAATGCTCAGCATGTTCAAAACAAACCCTTCAGATTATATATCTCAATATAGATTACCAATGCCATTATGAGATATTGCCATCTAATCACTCATATGTATTACAAATTTTGTGCCAAGTGTGGGCAAGCAAAAAGGGATAAAGGCACCACATGCCGTGTTGCCTAATGAGCAATATAAGCAAAATAGAGAAATATGAGCCATACAATATAAGCAACATGTTGCCTAATGTTGCCGTGTTGCCTAATGAACAACATCATTCTCAACCATACAATATAACAATAAAAAGTCCTGAGCCAGAAATCATACAGAAAAGGAAAGCAATTATGCCCAACATCTGATCATAGGCTTTGCATTTTGAAGAATAAAAAATAAATGTTATGTGCCAATGTTAGAGACTTGGAGTTAAAAACTATGCCACCAGGCCAAAAGAATGGCAAACTACTATCCAAAAGGGCATAAAAGGGCTTATAGTTAAAGAGCTTCAAGTCATATACATCTGATCATGGAAACTGTATTTACATGTTCCAAAAGGGCAATCCGGGGAATCATCTTTTTATAATACTATGCTACTTGAAAGGAGAGAATGACATGTTGAGCTCTCCCTACCAAGACAAGAAAAGCCAGCTGCTGAAGAAGCCAATCCAGCGGCTGTAGGGAAATTGTTATATGAAGCAATGTATACATGCAGTCTATCCCAGTCTTTCTTTGCAATCTTGATCCCCCTTTCTTTATCATCAACATCACGAGCCCGAGCACGAATGTCCCTCAAACAATTTTGATACCGGCCTCCAGAAAGGGAAATCTCCTATACAAACCAGCAAAAAACAAAATGTGCCATAGATCAACAACACGTCTCACACATAAATAACCCAAATTAGCGTTTCAGTTACTGCATAACTTGAATCAAATAAGCCATGCACTTGGTGTAGTTGATTTGAGTGCACGTGTTCAGTCTTATCACCAAAAACGAAAAAAGAAGAAAAGAAAAAAGAGGAACAGAGACAGCATTTTATTTGTTATCTCAATGCATAATAGCAAAAGATAAGATATTAAAAATCCAGCCTTTTCTATCTCTTTTCCATCAAAGGCACTGAATGAATATGTTTATGAATCATGGAGATACAGGGAAAAATAAAGCAAACCCGAAAGCAAATTTAGCATAAGTTTTACTGAATCCATTTGACAAAGCGTGAAATGCTAGAAATCCAGGACGATCCCATATGATATTTCTATCAAGCATTGCGTCAGAAACCAAAACCCAATAATAAAGAACCATTTGTAGCTCGAACAGAAAAGCCAATAAAAGAAAAACAAAGAGTGCGGGGGGGGGGGGTTGGAAAAGGAATGGAAAACAACCTTGCCGTTAAGCCACATACGATCCTGGTGGAAGGCAGGACTAACAGCAACAGTGGTGGTGGTGCAGAGGTGAGACGGATCAAGAGTGACACTGATGCTGTCATTGACAGGCAAAATGAGGGTCTCATCCCTCTTCCCCCAGTACTTTATCACTGCTATATTGGTGGGTGTCTGCGCAGTGACCATCCTCACCCATGTGGCCATCTACCCTTTTACACAATTCTTCAAGTAAACAACTTTCCCTGCCTACCGCCCAAATATTTCTTTCCTCAATCTGAATCGATATCGGATCTGAATTCTTTTAAAACCCAAAAAAAAAAAAAAAAACGAAGGCAGAAGAAAATGGTGGTTCTATGCAAAGATGGTAACTTTGGTAGAGGAGAAGGGAAGACATCAAACGTCTATATATATAGAGAGATATAAACTAATAAATAAATAAAAGCAGAGGGAGATAGAAGAAGAAGACGAAATGGGGGGTCTCGGTGCATGAGGGCGTGTGCAGTACTTCATGGTTGAATCGAACCTGCCACCCGCGCCACTGCCATAGTGTTGTGCTGCATAGCATTATGATTTGGTATATATATTTATATAAAATAATAATAACAATATTTTAATTAAAAATATTTTCAAATAAAATATACTATCCAACAATACTTAAGTCTTTTCAATAAAAAAATAATTATTTTAAAATATTTATTATTAACAACAATAAATAAAAATTATTAATTTTTATTTTTACAATGGTGGAATTTGGCAGAACTCACTTTTAGGCCTTGACTTATTCAGATTGTAGGAAACGGCAAGTGTTTGCACCATCCATTAATTACCGGCCCAGCGGCCGCATCTGCCATCCCAAGCCGCTGAAGCAATCAACCTTTTTCTTTTTTTTTTTTTTTACTTTTACTTTTATTTTTATTTGTACTTATTGGGCAGACACATCAATCCATTAATAATCTGCCAATACTCTACTGAAATTTAGGTGAACAGATGATGCATTCCTCTTCCTTGTTTTATTTATAACTAATGAAGTGAGTGGGTTCTCGAGCAACAGAATCGATGGTCCAAATTCAAATAAATCAGGTCATGGGCCTAACTCAAATTAATATTGTGTGCTTTGAAGACTTGGTCAAGGATATTGCATTTTTTTGTTTTTTATATGAAGAGGTTTGGATAGGCTTCGAGTTACTAAAATTCTCCATAGAGAGAAGTGTAACAGTCAAACTGAAGTTTGTGTTATCGAGAACAACATATTGGAGTTGCAAGAGAAATAAATCTTAAAACTGGATCCAAACATGTGATGAACGATTTAGTTTCAAAGACTTTTTTCTCTCCTCTCTCTTGTGCTACCACACTCACATTGAGGTGGTTTCTCTTCTAATTTTTAATTGTGTTGCATAATTTATAAGGCCAACAATTCAATTGGCCTAATATATACAACTCTCTTGTTTCTTAAATGTTTCTTAAACTACAATTATTTATTAGTCTTTCACATTGGAGGGTTCACTCCAACAACTTGTTCCTTTTTTTTTTTTTTTTTTTTTTCTTGATATATAGAGAAATTTGATAATGCACACATATCATATGATTTCAATTTTATCTTATTATTATACTATTAAATATTATCATTTATATCAATTTGATGTAAAAATATGTTTTTACCTGATAATTTATAAGAAATATATGAAGAACTAACATATTTGATGTAGAGAGAGACTCAAATAAGTGTGTAAGTTGAAATCTCTCTATAACCTCAAACATTCCTTAAGAGCTTGGTTTACCAATTTCATTGAGGTCTTCACTCAATTTGGTATCACTCAATATCATCTTGATCATTTTGTGTTATCTTGAAATGGAAATTGTAGATTAGTTATCATAAAGGATTAATCTAGTTTTTATTTGCTCCATTTTTATATCAATTAATATCTTTATAATCTAGATTGCTTGAATCATAACTATAGCAACAAGAATGTATTTTGCTTCAGTTGTAAATTGTGTCACTATTGATTGCTTCCTTAAGCACTGATTGAAGACAACTAATCTCAGAACAAACACATACATAAAGATACTTCTCATGTCATTTAGTGATTCTACTCAGTTACTATTACTATAGCCAACTAATTTCATTTCTTTGGTCTTTTTGAACTTGATTCCAAGATCAACAGAGCATATTTGAGTATTCTTTTAACTTCTTTAAAGTGAGTTTAACCTAAAGAGTGCATGAATCTAGACAACAAACTCACTAAGTGCAAGATATTAGGCCTAGAAGCAAAAACATACAAAAGACAACTAAGAAGGCTTTTATATCAAATTGCACCTATTGTATTTGCTCCATCCTCCTTTAGGTACTTGTCTTCAAGAATTAAAGGAGTTCTTAAACTTTTGCAAGTCAACATTTAAAATTTTTGTATGTGTCTTGCATATTTGGCCTAGTTTAAGAAAATACCTTGATTAGACTATTGCATTTACAAGCTAAGAAAATGTTTCATACTATTAAGGTTTTTCATTACAAACTAGTTTTTCATCTTATTTTTGAAATGATGAACAAGTTCAAAGCAATCACCAATGATCATTAGGTCATCAACATATAAAGACATATAAAACAAATGTGATCCTTCAAGTCTAACATATAAAGTCACTTCCTTGTTGCATTTGTTAAGCTAGGTTTGAGTTAATAATGATGGATTCTACTATCTCAAGCCTTGGATGCTTACTTTGAGCCATATAAAGCCTTTTTGAAAAGATAAACTTTCTCCTCTCCTTATTTTATAAATCTTTCAAGTTGATTAACATTTCTTACAAAATACCATTTAAGAATATAGATTTTACATCTAGCTAATGTATTAGCCAATTCTTTTAAAATTGTAATAGCAAGTAAGAGCTTTATGATGTCTAATTTGGAAACGAGAGCAAAAGTTTTTGTATATTCTATTTTATGTTTTTATGAAAACCCTTTTTCTACCAATCTAGCCTTTAGCTTGTTAAATAAAATCATTAACACTAAGTTTGGTTTTAAAAATTCATTTGATACCAATTGGTTTTTTGTTTTCTAATTTAAAAATCAAAATCCAAGTTTGATTTTTCTTAATGAAATTTATCTTCTCTTGCATTGATTTCCTTTAACTAAAAATTTAAGAAGCTTCATCATAACTTGCTAGTTCAAGTGTTACTTCATTACAACTTTTATAAATGTCAATGATAACCCTTATTCCTTAATTAAAGTTTCTTTATTAAACTCCCTTTTAGAGGAATCTGATTCTAAATCATGAGATTTCTACCTCTTTAGGACTTAAGGTATAGTTTGTTTAATCATTAAAGTTTCCTAATTCCATTTTTCATTCTCACTAAATCTAAAATTTCTCCTAATAAAATTTTTATATCATTAAGATTATAGATTAATTGTTTAATGTGTTAGAGTACTCTATAAATATTGCAAGATGTGCTATATGATTTAACTTGTCCCTTTTCTTTTTTAGCATATTTGAATAACATATATTGTCAGATACGTTGAGATGAGTTATTGAGAGTTTTGTGTTAAACCAAGCTTTAAATGCAATCAGATCAAATAATGCCTTGGTTGAAAATCTGTTATAAAGATATTCTCTCTCACTTGCTCTATTTTGTTAGGTTGTGTATAGTACTATTAACTATTATTAAATGCTAACTACTACATAGATTTGCTTAAATGATTCAGATGTGAATTTTGAACTATTGTCATAAGTAAGAGACTTTATCATAGAGTGTGATTATCTCTCAATCCAAGTTTCAAACCTTTGAAATATGCTGGCAATCTTTACCTTTTTGCTTTAGGAAGAATACCCAACAAAATGTGAAGAAATCATCAATGAAAATATAAAGTATTTGTTGTCATTCAAGGATTTAGTCCTCGTAGGCCTATAAAGATTAGTGTGAACCAACTCCTACTTTTATTTGGATTTGAAAGATTAATTAGAAGATAATGGAAACCTTAATTGCTTCTATAATTAATAGAACTCACATGCACTTTTAAATTTAACTATATATGGCTTATAATTCATAAGCTTTTTCTTTTACATCTTCTGGGCACCAATATAATGATAATACCTTAATTTGTTATGTTATAAGATAAATTCATCAATAGTGATTAGAAAGGCCAAATTTTTAACTTTGTTTGTATATAAATGAAAGCTTTTCCCTCTCATAGGGATAATAATCAAGTTAGCAATAAAGGCATCAAAAGTAATAAGAGATTTGTTTCTAAAAACTAAAGAATAACCCATTTTAAGTAACTATGCAACACTTAGCAAATTTTGGGTTCTGTTAAGTAAATAAAATACAATAAAAATAACTTTGATCCCTAAGTCTACTTGAATTGTTGTAATGCCTTTTTCTTCAACATGAATGAGCTATCCATTTTCAACTTTACCTATTAACTTAAAAGACTTATAAAGGGTTATAAAAACTTTATGATTTGAGGATATATGGTTGTTGTAACTATTGTCAACAAGTCATGTCCCACTAGCCTTCCTTTTAATGTTATATGTTGCAACAAATAATAAATCTTTTGGTTACTAATCGTCATTTATAATTTAAGCCTATTATTGGTCTTAGGGGTTTTACTAATGTTGATTTGGTTTTGTCTTACAATCTTTTCTAAATGCCCTTTTTTATTGCAAATTTTATAAATAAGATTATGCCTTCTCTAGCAATATTTTGACAGGTAATTTTTTTCTGCTACAATGATCATAAGGAGCATATTGTTTTCTCTTTTATATCTTGTTTATATCTGTAGCTTTATTCTCTTGCTTTCTTGTCAAATTTTTCATTCACTAAGGCTTTTTTTTATGCTTTATTTGAAAAGCACTCTCAATTGTTTCTTCTTTTCTTAAGAGCCTTCTTTTCTCTTGAGCTTGAAAAACATTAATTAATTCAACTAAAGTGATGATATTAAGATCTTTTAATTCTTTCAAAGAGAATATCTTAGGTTTAAAACTCTCTAAAATGTTAACTTGGACTTATTACACCATATTTTTATCTAAGAAGTCTTCTCCCATTATCCTAATGTGGCTAACTATCTTCAATAGCATGTCATTATATTCCTTTATTGCTTTTGCTTCCTTCACTCTAAGATGCTCAAATTCTCTTCTGAAATTGAGCAATTGTATGTTTTTGGTATTTTCACTTATTACACATTCCTCCTTAATCTTTCCTAAGCTTTTTTTTGTTGTCTCATAAGCTATGATCATATTGAATATGACCTTTATGATGGTAAAGTGTATACGAGTCAAAGCTTTAAACTATTTAGAGACTTGTTAATTATGATTTCTAAGTTTGGTCATAGTTAGGTTTAAAGGGAGAAGAGTTAGTTTAACAAACCTCTTAATAACTTCCCATAAATTAAAGATTCTGAGGTAGTTTTTTATCATAACGATCTATTGTGTATAATTCTCACCAATGAATTTAAGAGAGGAAGAGATTTAAAGTTCATGAAAGCATTGAAAATAAAGAAGGGTTTATGTAAGAAATCTCACTAACTTTTCACTCACTCACTCACCCACAAGCATTTCTCAATCTTTTCTCTCCTTTTCACTTTGCAAGACACCAAGGATACACACTCTAATACTCAAACATTGGTTAGAATTGCAGTAACTTAAACAAACTTTCTTTGGTTTTTAGAAATCACAAAAGAAAGCTGAGACATAATGAAGGGAAAGAGATGGCTCAACTAATTTCCATTAATCAACAAGTTTCATTAGATATTAAGCATTCAAAATTTATATCATTGTAGAATTTGATAAAAAAAAAGGGGCTAATTGCATGTAAATTGCATAAACAAGTTAAAAATCTATTAATAAGACATGCAATTTTGAATGCAATTTACATGCAAGTTTTAGATTTTTAACTTGCATGTTTGTTAACTTATACATGCAAGTTTGTTAACTTGGTTGAAGCTCTATTATTGCATCTTCTTCTAAAATCAATAACTTTAACTAAAATTTAAATTTAAGAGGGAACCTTCCACAAAATAGCAATGTTGCAATTTGATAGGTAATACAATTATACAATGGTGTTCTGCTAGACATCAAGAACATCAAAACTTCCTTCACTAATGTTCATGATTTATAGGACATAAATTAAAGTGTAAAAGGTATTTAACTAGGTGAATAGAATTATGTGTTGCATTTGCAGGAAGATGATAGTGGGCCTTTCTTGATGAATAGGTTCAAGCTAAGTTAGGCTCAAGCCAAGTTAATTTCTTTAAATCATAAGCTCTAGTCTAACTCAACTCACTCACAAGCCAAAACTCTCATTCCCAAGTCCTCCATAATAAAGGTTAGCATCGAACAAGGCCACTTATTTTTATATTTGTATTGATATTAAAATTAAATTTACATATATCTACTCCAATTTTTCACTAAATATTATAGTAGTTTGGTGGTTATTTATGGGAAAAAAATAAAGATGAAAATGATACTCAAAATCCTTTGCCAAAGCCAATCTTTTTTTGTTCTTGTAGAACAAAGTTCATTAAGAGATCTTATTGACAAAAAAGAAAAAAATAAAAAAAATTTAATTATCATTAGCATAACTCATTCTTTAGACTAAATAATAAGGATGACATTTCTCTATTTTAAAAATTATTTGTAATCTTGTCTCTTGGCTTTCTTGTTAAAAAAAAAATATTTCTTTTAAGAAATTTTTAAAATGTAATTCACAATAGACAAAATATACAAAACAAACTAGAAACATATCAATTAGAAGGTCTCTTATGTTATAATATATCAATGAGTATTATTCTAATATAATTGGTGTTATTTTAATATAATATAACTAGTTAATATACTCTTATGGGAACTTTTTGATTTGATTTTTAATATTTTTATTTTTTTTTATTGACTTTCAATCTTTCTTATAAAATAATAATAATAATAATAAATAAAATTAATTGTATACACTGATAATTTTTTTTTATAGTATGTTATACCCTGTCTTTCTCCTCAATTGAGAAAAAAAAAAAATGTAGAATGCATAGAGTATCCGAGGAACAAGATATTGCCACTTTTTCTATTTTTCTCTTTTCTTCCAATAATTTTCCTCATTGGAAGAGCAAAGGCATTACGTGCTGTCATCCTATTCCATGCGAAATTAAAGGATGAGTTTGGTGGAGGGATTTGAATTTGGGTGCTACTTTTGAGGGCCAACCCAAAAGGAAGACAACAGCAATGATGTCAGGACCGTGACCGGAGGTCTCACTCCACTCTCCACCTCCCCCACCTCACTCTACTCTTAGCCTCATCCCCATTGGTACTCTTTTAACTTTTGGAAACTTTTAGTCAACAGCATTTTTGAAAAATATTTTACGTACTCAAAAGGCTGGACGTTGTAGTTTCCCATCGAACAACTGCACCAATTGAGCGCATGGCCTACACCTACCGCAAGTCACGCGATTAACTAATTATTGGTTAGGTTGTGTTTCAACCGCTGTAATTATTGGACACTAGGTTGTTGAAATAAAAAAAAAAAAAAAAAAAAAAAACAAAAATTTTTGTCAACTAGTGAAATTGAGTTGAAGAAAATAAAATTTTAGTTAACTGAATTGAATTTTGAAATTAGTTAATCAAATTAATGTAAATTAATTTTTTTGTTTGGTTTTAAAAATTATAATTAATTAGATTAAATTAAATTATTATTTTATTTTAATAATATTAAAAAATATTATTATTATAATTATTAATTTCAAATAAAAATTAATAAAATATTAATATATCTTAAACAATCACTTATTTATCTTAAAATTGCAAAGATTTTGAGTAAAAACGGACAATATTTTAATATGTAAATTAACGACTTAAATGGCGACATGCCCTGAAGGATAGATTATTACAAGCCATATTTCGGTTAACTGAAAATTTTAATTTAATTTCAATTTTAATTAAACATGATTTTTTTTTTTTTGTTTGATTTCAATTTTTAAAATTCGATTCAATCAAATCGAATTGCGAACACTTTTATTTGATGCCACCTATTGGTAAATTTTAGTGATACTATATAATTTATTTCTAGAGTTGAATGTCTTAAGAACAAACTTCTGGTAAAATCGATAGATTTGCTTGAGGTGGGTTTAAATGAAAAGGAAAAAAAAAAAACATTATTGTGGAATCCAAGAGGTCTAATTGTGCTTTGGGAAAGGTTTAAATATACCCCTTTTTTTTTTTTTTTAACCACAAAAAAAAAAAAAAAGACCATTAGAAGGAGCTTACACTCCCGCAACTCATGGGCATGATGGATGGAACAATTGGGTAGTCAAACATATTTATAGCTTCTTCCAAGTGACAAAGAACTTCTCCATTGTGGGGGTTGGGACCCTTGAGCCTCTGTCCTAAGTCCATGCTAGCAAGCTCCACTTGCGTCCTTAATGGCTAGACCACAATATCAGTTCCTCTTGTTCCTCTTCTTCTTGAACATCCCTCTGTTTTCCTTGCTTGGCGAGTCATTGCAGTTTGGCCTACATGACGATTCGTGGGGGCTTAATGAGGAGGAAAATGAAGATGACATGCTCCAAACCAGGAATGATTCATCCAGTTCTACTTGTGACTTTACATCAGGCAAATGGGTTTATGATCAATCATACCCTCTGTATGTTTCAAGCTGTCCATATCTTAGTACAGCAGTATCTTGTCAAAAGAATGGAAGGCCGGATTCCGACTATGAGAAGTGGAGATGGCAGCCACATGGTTGCTCCATTCCAAGGTACCTGAGTAACCAATGTCGCTTATTATGTAGAAACAATTCGTGACTTTGTTCAGGGAATATGCACATATTCCTTCACTCATCTCTTGAAACAGGTTTGATGCACTGAAGTTTCTGGGAAAGATGAGAAGAAAAAGAATAATGCTGGTAGGTGATTCTATAATGAGGAACCAATGGGAGTCTCTTGTCTGCTTAGTGCAAGGAGTTATTCCAACTGGCCGTAAGATGGTCACCTATAATGGTCCTTCCATGGCCTTCCATTCTTTGGTACGGCTTAAGTTATCAGCAATTTTATAAGCTACTGGCATTATTATCATCCTTGAACTATTTTATGTGTTGTTTGTCAAAATGTTCATAAGCTGCAAATAATCAAGCTTATTTTTAAGGTTCCTGAGGCTAAAGCCCTGTAACTTTAAGTAACCTCCTTGTGGCAATTAACTCAATCTAGGATGCTGATAACAGGATTTTGAGACATCAATTGAGTTTACTTGGGCACCACTGCTTGTGGAGCTGAAGAAAGGCCCCGGAAACAAGAGAGTATTGGATTTGGATTCTATTGAGGAGAACGCAAGATTTTGGCGAAATGTCAATATTCTTGTGTTCGATTCAGCCCACTGGTGGACTCACTCTGAAAAATGGAAGTCGTAAGGCATATTTACCTATTTATTTAACTTTCTTTATCACCGCAAGGAGGGGAAATCTCTCATCAAAAGTATGGAAGTCCAGTTAATTAAGCCAATTGCAGGTGGGACTATTACATGGAGGGGAAGTCTCTCATCAAAAGCATGAATCCAATGATAGCTTACGAGAAGGGACTCAGTACATGGGCAAAATGGATAGATTTGAATCTTGATCCCCGGGAAACCAGAGTCATTTTCCGAAGCATGTCACCTAGACATAACAGGTAAAGATCGTCAAATGTTGCATAGAACTGATGATATGCAAATGCTGTTGCTGACATTTTAACTGTTAATGTTTGTTGACAGGGAAAATGGTTGGAAATGCTATGACCAAAAGGAGCCTTTGGCGATGTTTAGTCACCCGCATATCCCTGAACCACTAGTTGTGTTGAAAGAGGTGTTGAGAAGGATGAGCTCTCCTGTATATTTGCAAGACATTACAACAATGTCGGCTCTACGCAGAGATGGGCACCTTCTGTTTATAGTAGGGCTGTAGGCCAAGAGCAGAGGCAGAAACCAAGGGAATTATCCTCGGACTGTAGCCATTGGTGCCTCCCTGGGGTACCCGACATCTGGAATGAGATGCTAAGTGCAATTCTGTAAGTGAACTACAGCATGTGTCTCAAAAAGTGAATGGAAAGTGCTGGTCTACCAAAATCAGACTTTATCTGGTCTTCTTTGGGCCTGTCATGATTAGTAATGATATTGCGTAGCTTTGCTGTGACTTTGATGCTGTATCATAAATGTTGTTGGTGATGGAATCATGTCGTGTCTTATTTCTAGCATGCCACTTTTGTTCTCTTTTTATCACTGTGCTTCGGACTTTCATCATTTTACCATTAGCTTTCGGTATCAAAAGTTGAACCACTTCCCTCAGCCTCCATGATTCACATGGGAAAACAACTCAAGGGCAGAGGGTGAGTGTGGATAATTATGGCGGAGTGGATTGAATATATCGAAGACGTGAACTTGCAGACTGTTGACGATTAATAAACATTAAACAGATCAAGAATGCAGAGGAAGTTTCTGCATTGTCTTAGAAATGAAGTTCTAGGCATGAAGACAATATCAGGGCCCACCAGAATCCGGTCATATTTTACCGTGAATAGAAATGAAGTTCTGCATTGTAACCTATCGGATGTGTGCATGGACGGTGAATTTTGAATTTCAGCCACCATAAATCATAAAATTCTTACTAGCACTCTTCATAATTTATTTATTTATTTGGCTATGATTTTCATGGCAGGAGTAAAATCTAAGCTGCTCTTGCCGGGGATAAAAATTAACGAATGTTACTTTTGCATGTGAAGCCCATTATTATACCAGGGGCTTGAAAATCGAAACCATATGTTAAGATTAGCAGCAGGGCTGTGAGGTTGATCTGCATTTCCCTTCTCTGTAAAGTGGGGAGAACTGAGAAGGGATATGAGAGTAGAAAAAGCTATGCCCTCCTATGATCCACATTCTGACAATAAGATGGCAGAAAATGGTAGCTTCCAACTGCTGCTTAAAAAGTTGAAAGAACCATGAGCAAAGTAATTAGACAAGCAACCAAGCCACCTGCTCCAATTGATACTAATAATGCATGCTAAAATTGTTTTGATTAATTAGCGTTATCATTGAAATTCAGCTATGAGAAACATGCCAAAGTTTCAAGTTTTGCATTTTCACACCTGTAGACGTTAGTCCACAGCCTCTGAGGGCGAAACTGGCATGAGTGATCTTCAGCCTCTTTAGGTCAACAAATCAGGAGCAAACCTTTTCTTTAACTTGGAAATCTCCTCGACGTTCAATCCGAATGCCTTTTCCAATAGCTCTTCCTTGATCCCAGATCCAAATACTGCATTTGGAATTCTCATCAATCCAGGATTTTGGCTGTCAAAACTGCCCAAAATAGTTGCTGGCTTGTCTCCTACATTCATTTGAAAGTGCACCAGACCTCTCGGAAAGACCAACTTCACCTTTTCCAATCACTTTAGCAAAAACTCTGTTCTGCGTGTCAACAAATCCTGAATAAATTTCCCCCTCTAAAACAAAAGCAACCTCAGTTGCCCTTGGATGAAAGTGAGGCACGTTGACACCGCCAACATCAAAATCAGCACGTACAAGTGACACCCCTAGTATGTTCAGACCTGGAAAGACATTCACATTGACAGGAATCGACGCTAATCCCGTTTTGTCAGATTTTCCAGGAGATTTGATTCCAGAATATATGAAATCCTCTACTGCAGCAATTGATGAGTTTCTGCACAGATTGCCGGCTACAGAATCTGTATTGTGTATGCAGAAGTCAAGAAGTGGATCAGGGTCAGAAGCTAAGGAGACATAACAAAGCAGCAGAAAGGCAAACAAAACTGTCACCTTCGATGACATTGTTTTCCTTCTGCAGCCTTGTGCTTATTGTATCAGGCAGGAATGGGTATGCAGTGTTTCGATGAGGAGGTTATACGAAGGTTCTGCACAATCTGATCAATGTATCGGCAGATCGCTACTAGCCCTTATAGATAAAGGGATGACTTTCTCTACTGAGTGGTTTGCTTAACAGGGAGGGTAGGGAGGATTAAGTTAGCAACCAAAGCCACTTTGCTTTTGCATTTTTTAAATTGCCAAGGTTGCTTAGAAGCTCGGCTGTGAGTGGCGTCAATGAATATTATTATTCAAAAAACATATACCTAGAGGCAAAACATAGCCGGTTCTTCAACTAAGCTACAGATTTCAACGGCTGCAGAGAGCAATGAGAGCCAGAAAAGGGTTCGAAATACGCTCGATTACATGAGACGGGGCGAGAAACAAATTACACATGCTGCTTACCTCAGTCCCGAAACCACATAGTGGGAGAAGCTTATTCATTAGGTGAAACTTTTGGTTTCCACAATACATCATCATAACAGCTTGTTTGTGAAGAAAAAATGAAGTGGAAAACAATCATTTTCTTCTCATTTTCAGCTTTAAAGAAACGCTTGTCATTTTCTTTGCATACAAGTTTTCATATGCTTACACTTTGCCCATCATTTTTGCCAACCATTTCGATCCACATCAATGTATTTGTAGGCAATAATCTTGAAAAGATACAAGTATACATCCAAAGCAGCATCATCTTTCCTATTGAAAACAATGGAGCTATTTTCATATCGTTTTAGCAGATTAGAACCATACCCAGATTCACTCGAAACATGTAAATTACTGAGATCTTTTTCTTGAAAAACAAAATACCAATATTGTTCTTGCACAAGTAGTTATTGTTTCTGGGGCAAGCAATGGAAGTCACAATATGTTCCACGAACACCACATAGGCCAATAAGTAATATAATCTCATACACCCCAACAATTGACTTGAGCTGGTAGAAAAATGAGTAAAGGGAGGGTACATTAAGGATACAATTGTGACATGGCTACCCCAAAGATTAATAACTATCAATATCAGTTTCTGGCCTTCGAAGGTAGTAACGGAGACAGTTCGTAAGCACCTGCAAATTAGAAACAACGATAAGAGAGCTTAGGTAAAAAGATTATAGTATGAACTAGGAGACCCGTATGGGAAAACTATTCCAACTGGAGTTGGCGCCTAACCAATTTACCTGAGTCAAGGAATCATTCAGAGCTGCCCCTCTGTAGCTCACATGAAACTTGTCTTTGGCAATCAATCCCTGTAAAGATGGTCAGGAAGAAGTTAAACAGTAAACAAGAAGGATGGGGCTGCAGAATATAATTAAACAAACAAGTATGTGCATGGGTTTTCTTTAGGAGTGGGGTTGGAGGGAGACAGACTTCTGTATCAATCTCTGCCGATTCGACATCAATGTTGATATCAGCAAGGATTTTAATTATTTCACTCAGTAATCCAGGTCTATCTGCTGTCTCGATGTAAAGCCAGCTGAGAAAACACAGATTTGTACAGAGGTAGGTTATTCAGAGTTGTAAATTGTCATGCAATATCACAGTTGTGCAAAGATGTCAACCTCCTCTTAGGTCCATCTTCTTTGATATGTATATGAGTTGCAATATCAACATCAAGCTGCCAAAAACAAAATCAAATTACAAAGTTTTAGATATATGAAGCAGGTGAAAGTCACACTATTTTATTGCTACAATAGATGATTTCACAGATCCACAGAAACCCAACTCAATAATCACAGTGTATCACATGGCTGCATAACTTTTTCCTAAAAATCATTTGGTCCTTTTATTCCTACTTCCAATGAATATTTCTTTATATTGTCATTGTTCATTGTTTCATTATTTTCAAACTGGAAATCAAAGCTACAATATTTAACATATCCTAAACCAAGAAAATACAGACAGACATTCTAGGTTGAATTGTTACAAAATAATCTCTCATGTGTCTGCCTTTATGGAAATAATCTTGAAGGAAAGAAGAAGGAAAAACACTTAAGCCATGTCAGCAGTGCACTAAACATTTATCACATGGGAAAGTCATAGGCACAGTAACTACAGATGGCCCCTAAACTGCTGAGATCACAACGTTGGATGCTGAGAGTAGAATACTTGACAGAATTAAGCCTACTTGATTCACCAGTAAGTCAACCCCCAACTCACATCCTACTAAGAGCTCTCACAGTTGCAACCCGTAAGTCACTTATATTATGGCTCTTTCGCAATACACGAGTATCCCCAGTAGTCATGCATGTATTTTGAGGATGCCTGCTGATCTAAATGTACAAAAGGAAAATCATTGAAATAGTTTTGAGCAAAGGCTCTTATAACAATCTGTAACTATTTGCAACTATCAAACATGATGATCTCAGAGGTAGGCCTTCAGGATGTGTTTTGTTGATTCAATTTTGGGATAAACTGGGCATGCATCTAAAGCTTAGGTTTAGAGACAAAGCCATTTTGAAAGACAAAAATAATTAATGATCAGAGACACCATGCCTCTTTAGTTGCATGCTCAGCACACTGTCCATTTATTCACAAAGCTCCCATTGTTCATAAGTCTCTCTCTCTCTCTCTCTCTTCTTTTTGTGTAGAGAAGAAGAAATCAATAAGATCCACATAACTAGATTAGACTCTTCAGTTCTTCGGAAACTTCTCAAAGCAAACTAATCTTGACATGTAAAGTATTGATATGGGAAGACTTAGGGAATTGCTCTAGTTCTCATTTTATTTTTTTTACACCTTTTCCCTTTTTAACATATGCTAAAAGTAGATTTACAACCTTTACCATGCATGTGGATAAAAATGAAAGATTCAGGCCTAAACTTTAACATAATAACATTCCTTTAGTTCAATTTTGAGCAAAATTGGACTTGAAAAAAAGATCGGGATAAAACAAAAAATATCTTTAACAATATCACCTTTTTCTCAGGAGCTTTTATTCCAAAAGCCTCACCCATAGCAAGTTTTTCGCTGGATTCCTAGCAAAGAACACAAATGTATATAATTTATCACCTTGTAAAATTTCAAAAGCAAGATAAGTAAATCAATTCTTTTTTTGTCTACTGGCAACTAACAGACAAATAAAAAAGTACAAAAAACAGAGAAAAGGGGAACTTCCAGGAAAAAGATGCCAAGTCAGCATACATACTGGGTGGTACTTCAAAAGATTGTTAATGATGGTAAGGCGAATTCTCTCTAACAAATCAGAATCTTCAACCTTGCGTCCAGTGTCTCTGGAAAAAACAACATCAATCTCTAAGTCACTAGAACTTGACAGTAAAAAATACAAAAATATTCTCTAATGGGAAGCCATGTTCCCTCAAGTTGATGCATGCCCAATAAAGGAAACTATCTGGAAGACCAAAAGAGGTGAAAAAAAAAAAAAAAAAAACAATGAGAAGCAATGCTGCTGCTTCTTTACAAATTCTTCAATTGAAAAAATAAGGTACACAGCTCTTCAATCACAAATGAATTATTTCCTATTCACACTCAGTTGCTCAACACTAAATACAATTATCTAAATTGATCTCAATGCATCTAAATGTGGTTCTCTCCCCATAATTATGTGTGTTGCTTTTCGCTAACAATTTTTCCATGATGGACCTCAGAAATTGACTGCACCAAAGAATAAGAAACTTAAAAAGTATGAGATGACAGTCCTTGTGATCATTGGGACAAATACAGATCATTTTGGCATCCAAAAAGCCCAAAATGCACCAATTTACACTTTTGAGAAGTTTCAAATGCAGACAATATAATGCCTCACAGATTTTGCCATGAATATCATTCAAAAGCTAATCAAGCACATGGTTTCCTGAATCCTCTTCTGAATATGAAAAGCACAGCTTCAATGAAGCACCAAAAACTGGGGTGTCCACTCTACACTAAATGTATACAATTTACTGATCCCCCGCAAAATGAAGGATTAAAAAAAGAAGCCAACTTGAGTAGAATTACATAAGAATTCCAAAAAAAAAAAAATCATAGCATATGTGGCTTCTATATGTGGAAATGGATACTTTTGATGAAGGTTCCAAAAAAGAAAAAATTAGTGCAATTAGTAGATGCAAATCTCATCAATGGTATAAATACTGGGGAATTTGAAAATTTTAAAGGGTCAACTTTTGAGGCACCATCTACAGATAACCTCCACTCAGATATAGGAAAAACACACTTAAGTGTAAAGAAGACTCACAGTCGCCTAATGAAGAATTTTGTTTGTTTGACTGATCCTTCAGTCAGAACAGTTCCTTTGGTTACATCCAACCCTAAACTTTTCAATGCATTCATCTGTTATCAACCAAGAAAGTCAGTAAAATGTTCTACCCAAAAAGGGCACATATTTTATGATGCAATCATGTTAATAAAGAAACAGGGGTTCCCAAGTCCTAAAAAATAATGAGGGTTGGTCAAGAATCAAGACCATCCCCAAGCAACAGTGGGCAAGAAAATCAATAACAGCTGAATGCAAATGCATTGGCTCAATTTTTTGAAACAATTATAGGATGCAATATTCAGGGGATACATGAGCATTTTCAATGCCTTTAATGATCCCATTAATCTATGAAAACCTGCAATTTGATGGGAAGTTGGGAACTGATTCAACTGAGTACAGATGTTGCTTAACATGCAGATGACTCAGCCTTCATCCAAAACTCCCTCTACAGGTAATAATCTCAATTTCCATGCACAAAAATATGAGAACTATTAAAGCTCAAATTTCCAGGTACAACAACAAATGAACTAATAAATCATTCACATGACACTTTAAAGCTCCGTACTGTATGGGCTAGGTGAACAAGTCAACCATGAGACAGAATGTGGTTGGGGGCTTGTGCATGGGGAACATAAAGCCATGCTTCTTGTAGCATGGTGTTTCCTTCCTTCTTCATCAATGTTTACAAATATGACCAGAAAAATCCAGGATACAGAGACTCAAGAGGGTTGGCCAAAGTTACATCACCGTATCAATCAGAGCTCCAAGACGATCTCCAAAGCTGACTTGAACAATCGTTGAATCAGAATCTGAATCTTGATCTATGAGAACTATCGGCATGGGAACATAATCAGCATCCAGTTCAGATTTCTGCAATTACTATTATCTCAATCATTTTTTGATGGCCAACACAGAAGACAAAGAAAAACTATTGTTGTATACTCTCATGCAACAATGGTTATCAGATAAATTGTGATTAAGTTACTTTAAAACATACAAACTGAACAAGAAATTGGGGGTTAGAGTAGCAGGAACAGGCAAACTGACCAATGGGGTTGAACTCAGTGCATCGGTATTATTGGTGGCAGCATACAAAATGGTTCTGCATCATACCAGTTCATCAGTTACAATAAACCAAGTTACACAGATTGAAGAGGTAACTTTTGAATCACAGAAACAACATTAAAAAAAAATAAAATAAAATAAATCAGCCATTAGTCTGCAACGAAATCGATATCACACAAAAACCACTTTCCGCGCCCCGGGGGGGTACCATAGTCCATAGGCAGTGACAATGAAAATGAATAGATATCTTTTTCAAGCATTAAGTCACGCAAGTACGAGTGTTGCTTGCTACTAAACTGTCTTGAATTTCAATTATTCTTGAAAATAATAAAAAAAAATTATTAAAAAGTGGAAAACAGACAAGCATACACAGGAGAGTACACACACGAAATCCGATTATTTTTCACCATTCTTCTTCTTTTTCTTTCTTTTTTTTTTTTATTTTTCTACTGAAACAAAACAGGCATGTATGACCGGACTCTCGGGTATTATTGTTACCCAGAAAGATTTGAGAAAAGGGCAGTCCAAATGCAGCAGACGAAGAAAAACAAAGGAAAGAAAAGAAACGAAATGAAAAGCAGCAAGTCAGAGAAACTTATACATAAAAAAAAGAAAATGAACTACTTACTTATTTCTGGAGCAACCGATTGAGTTAGGAATCGGTGAGAAGAAGGAGAAAGATAATTGGCGAGCAGAAGTAGCGATATCCCTCTGTCCCCTGTCCATTTGAGCAACCGGCCAAGAAGAAGTACAAGAGTAAATGCCATTAGCGTACGCCATGTAGGTGCGTTATTATCCCCCACAGAGAGAGAGAGAGAGAGAGAGAGAGAGAGAGAGAGAGAGAGAGAGAGAGAAACCAACAATGGCAACGACGAATGGGGTTTTGGGAGAGACGATTGACAGCGTGGCCGTCGGGAGGGTTTTGGATTGGTAACAGCAGAAAGTGAGACTGGATATGGAAGAGCCCCAGCGGGGTTGTGGTGAGCCCACTTTTCATTCGCATGTCGGAGTCCATCTCTGGACTTGTATGTATGTCGGTTGCAGATTATTTAAAAATAAATAAATAAATAAGTGAAAACAGTATTTAAGTTCATAAACAATTCATTTATAAGTAAGCTTGTTTTTTTTTTTATTATTTTCAAAATTAGACGCTATAAATATTTACTAAATCAATTTTTTGTTATATTAATTTTATTTATAACAATATATTATTTTTTTTATTTTAATAATTCATATTAATATTATAAAGTTACACAAATTATTTATGAAAACCTCGTAAGCTTGGCTCCATAATTATAGGTCCTACTAAAGTTCATCTTGTTAAAGTAAATATACAAATAATTCATAATATTTGTACAAATAACAATAATATGCATATAATAAATTTTTATTAATTGTATGCACATTTTTACAATTTTCATATATATATATATATATATATATAATACTTCGATGTACATATATTACATTAAAAAAAAAAAAAAATGTTGGACCCACACGAGCTCCACGGTCAATGCGTTAGTCAATGTCTCCTGCGTTCAATCCCACCCCCAATCTTTTTTTTTTAAGATTAAAATGTATGCATGCCTGGCTGCATTTTCTTCAGTTAAGTCTCTACTTTGGTACTCAAGTCTCAAACTACATGCTTGTCATGGTCGCGTCAGGAAGAATGTTTTCATGCTACACCAGCGTCTTTGTTACTTCCACAACTGGTTAGGTTGTATGAATTTCATGGACTTTACCACTCAGCTAATGCAGAAGTAATTCGGAAGCAAGCAGTAAAGCCTTCCTTTTGAAAGATCTTCACAATGCTGCGGGGCCCACCAAGGCCTTGCCAGGCCGAATATTACTGGGCACTGAGTCGAACAATATTTTTTATTTCATTTTTGGGCATGATGGATGGGAAAGCTTTCATTTGCAGCACCCAAAAAATGTTTGATGGCTTTCGACTGCGTGGCATTGGACATTGAGCATCCCTTCTGGTTTCTGAATCATGTAATCTTCCTTTCAATCAGAACATTTGATGATGTATGGTGCTGGTACAAGTTTTTCTACAGTTAATGCAGCAATGGAAGATGAAGAGCCTTACGGTACTCTTCATCCAATTCTCCCCAGGTTCAAAGCACCATTGTAACTTCCAGCAACTGACCTTGGATGCCCCCTTTACAACTTACACCTGAAATCTGCGTATGTTCGATATATTTTATGAGAATTCAATCAACCAAATAACAGTATCCCAGCACCTATTTGGACTTGCAAAAGAACGCTGCTTTTTTTTCCAATTCAAAAGAAGGAATATTTCGTTTTTGTTAATAACTAGGAAAGGAAATTCTGCAATATTAGATGATTTAAATTTGATGTACAGTACTTTTTCCTTTCACTTAAAAATAGAAACCATTATTAATAAATTTATTAAACACATATCATGTATTATAGGACTTTATTTAGTTTAATTTTAATTATATCTATATTTTTGTATATATTTTCTTTATGTTTTACAACATTTTGATCATAAGAGACCCCTCCAACCATAGCCACACCTCGATCACCTCGTGAAACGCCATTTGTGTTTATCTTCCACCACTCAGCCACCGGAGGGGTCCAACCAACCAATAGCATAGCTCTGCTTGGCAATTATATAATTGTTGGATGAAGACAGAAGCTTAGGTGCATTTCATTGTACATGTTCTATTGAATAATGGGTGAGGTGCTTGCCGAAGAAGCAATGGTCAATGCGGAGATTCCAAACATGCCAGTACGTGATGGTGAGTAAAGCTGGTCAATCATCTATGTTAAGCCTGCCATGCGTGTCCTGCAAATCTAGATGAAAGAAAGTTGCCTTATCTGCCGGTCTAACCAATTGATTCCATAAACTAGTTATTTTGCTACAGTCGCGTAACATGTGCAACTTCCATATTCTGTTCAATCCCATCCTGCCATACGTTCATGGTGCATATCACTTTCTCCAAGCTTGTGATTTCTTTTCGCAAAAGGAAATCTTTTGAAAAGCATCGGGCCAGCAATTTATTGGGCCTAGGTGCTCAGGATGGATACTCAGAGCTACCGGTCCAGCAGCATTTCTATTCATGGGTCATTGCTCGTATGGGCATTAAATGATCATGGGCCATACTTGCGTGGGATAATATCCCAATGTGATTAAACAGTAGTTAAGATTGTTATTAAGGATTGTAGACTAGAATTTCGTGTGGATTTAAGGATCGAGATGCATGTACTAGAATCGTTAATTCAGTCTTTTGACAAAAGGAAAGCAGACAATTGAAACTTGAAAAAGTCTGGTAGCTTAAGCATTGGTTAGACCCGTAGGAATGTGCAGTTGGCCAAACATTTACAAATTAAACCAGAAGTTGGGGCTTGAAAAAGATTAAATTCATAATCACGGGATGATTAAGTCATCATGAATCAGCCCTGCCTCTGCGTAGTCTTGGACTTGGTTGTCCTAACCAAAGACCCCTCCCAGAACTTTCGTGTCCGCGTTGTAGTATTAATTTGTTGGATCTGGACATCACCGAAACAGAAAATAAAAGATGTTTCCTATTAAGTATGTGAAGCTTGGCAAGTGCACCCCGAGGGAAGATGAGTTGTTTCCGGCGTCGGGAACCGGCAACCAACGGGGAATAGTCGGTGAGTGTAAGCAAGGTGAACAGAAGAGACACCACCAGCAGGTTAAAAAACTTGTTGAAGCCATGCAAAGAGTCATCACCGCTAAAGATCATCAACGTTGTGGGAAAGAAGAGCCTTCTCATGGCGTTAGCAACAAAGGTTGTGATCACATTGAGCGCTCTGATCATGGTGCAGATCAATTTTCCCCAGGTGGGGGCCAGTGATTGCAGCTTCCCTTTGTTCTATTCACTCTTGTCTGTTACTGTCCTCAAATTTCTGGGGAGTCACAGGAAAAACCATGTACATCATCCACCTAATCAATCCTACTCTCATGTAATCATTATGCGTGATTTTATACGTTGTCTTTTTTTAATCATGATGTATTACCTTCAACTTTTAATTTGAGTAATTAAAATATATAATTTTATAATTAAAATTATATATTATTATTAAAATTTATTTTTAAAAATAAAATATTAACATATATAATATATTATGTAAATTATTTATATATTAAAAATTTAAATTAAATTATTTTTTAATATTAATAATATTAAATAAAAATTTGTAATAAATTTAAATTAATTATTATTAATTTTAAATTAATTATTTTTAATTTCATTAAATTTTTATTTTATTAAATTTTAAAATTTAAAATATTTAAATTTGAAATATTTAAATTTTAAATTAATTAAATTTTATACAAATAAAATTTCGTATTATATAATTTTTCAATTTAAATAAGTTTTAATAAATTGAATTTAGTTATTTAAATTTATATATGGTTCATTATTATCATTATTATTAGTTTGGTTTAATTGGTATCTTCAAATCTTTAGTCTTAGAGGCAATTTCAATGTCATCGAATTAAGCACATTGGCATGCCATCGGTATTATTAATACCTTAATAATTAAATATATTTTGGAAGAATAGCCACTTATGTGGGCATTTATTCCAAATTTAATGAATCATCGCTTTTGCTTTGTTTGGGTTTGAAGTAAAGTATGAAAGAAAATTATGAGAAAAAAATAAAAGAAATAAACAAAATAATTTTATTATTATTTGTTTGAATAAGCTAGAAATGAGTGAAAAAGAAACTGAAAAGAGTATTAAAAATAAAATAATGTGTATATATAATATATATATATATTTATTAATGTATATAAAAAATGAAAAAAAATGAAAGATATAAAGAAATTAATTAGTTTTATTTTTTTTTTTCAGAAAATAATGCTTAATTTGAGAAAATAAGGTGATATTTTTTTCAGTTGGGTCAAACGGGCCAAGAACAAATCCCTGTGGAGTATGGATGACATAGATTCTTTGTTTCCTTGAGCCGGAGGTGCACCGTTCTCTTTCTATATTGGTTTCCTAGATTTCTTTCTGTAACTTGTCATTTACAGACCACAAGATTTCAACAATTATATGAAAAATAGAATCTTGACTTCTCAGTTCCCTCAACAATCAATTTTGCTCGCCTGTTTGTGTTTCCAATCCCTTGGTTTATACTTGGGATTATTGGATTGAACACAAAAATGGGTTTGGGCATATCAATCTTGATGGGGTTCAAAGCAACAGTGTTACTCCTATTTTTTAAATGCCTCAGAACCCTTGGTTTCTCCCTGTTGTCATTACCCTTTTTGTACGCGTCAATGGTGTCTCTACTCATATCGATGGCCTCCCATCCATACATCAATCTACCCATGCTTCTGGGCAAAAATCCAGATGGTAGTTTCCCAATTTGGTCACTTGTCTTGTTCGGTCCGTACTTGTACTTCGTTAGAATCTTCTCCTCGTTGCGCAGGTTGACCGCTGGTGAGGAGCCTTATACTGAAGTTCTTGATGGTGTGTATGTTGGTGGGTGGCCTTATTCACTTGATAAACTGCCACCTGGTAACCCTGCCATTTTAGATTGCACATGTGAGTTTCCAAGAAGATCTGAATTTAAAGGACACTCGTATTTGTGTGTTCCAACTTGGGATACCCGGGCGCCTCAGCCAGGGGAGATTGAATCGGCTGTGAAGTGGGCATGCCGCAAGAGAGCTCAGAATAAGCCAGTTTTCATTCACTGTGCATATGGTATGATATTAGTCTTCCTACTTCTAACCCCAATTCAACCACTACTTGTCCTGCAATTGGCGAATTTTTCATTTTTCTTGCAGCATTGATACTTATTTCCATTCTTGGTTTGTTGGATTATGCAATGTTGTGTTTTTCTTTTTTGTTTGTCTTCATATGGGGTGTCATTTTGTTGAGCTTACAATACTTGAAATAATTGGTCATCGATGCTATATCACAGTTTTTGCATTAGATTCTAGCTAGTTGAAGATAATATGACAGTAGAGCATGGTAACTGCCCAGTCCTGTTTTTGAGCTTGTGACCAATGCAGTGAGGGAGGTGATTTGGTTTTCTCCGTTCCACATAGCTTTGACTAGAATCTAGATGCACTTCAGTAGGGGGTGCATTATGTGATCTCAATGTGGAAACATAACGAAGGTAACCTACTCGGTTTACTCAGATTACTTTGGCCTCTTTGCAGTTAATCTGGAGTATATAGGATGTTGGCTCTATTTTTTTTAATAACAGTGAAGCCAGTGTTCTCAATTTTGTTTCATTCATTTTCAGCACTAGAGAAAAAATTGATTTGTTCTTTTGTTCTTGTAATTTCAAACAGGCGTTCCAATATCAAACATCATTACATATTCATTTGTTCTTTTTTTCAGTTGGTGCCTGGTGGAGGAGGTTGGGTATGTGATGGGGTAGGTTATAGCTTGAGAATTTGAAAAATAAAATGTTTTTGTAGCATACATAAACATAATTCGTGGTATGAATTGTATGGCTTAAAGTGATACTAGGACTTAGGAGATATCATGTAAAAGGTCTGCTAAACTATTGCAATTTTCTGTATGATATCTGCTTGTGTATTTGCACAAAAAATAAATATATTTGTTATTCTGAAACT
Source organism: Rhizophora mangle (assembly GCA_037832345.1). Classification (NCBI taxonomy): domain Eukaryota; kingdom Viridiplantae; phylum Streptophyta; class Magnoliopsida; order Malpighiales; family Rhizophoraceae; genus Rhizophora; species Rhizophora mangle. The sequence goes on along the minus strand of JBAPLJ010001282.1, from coordinate 1,013,553 downwards.
ATGGTTTAATGCTTCCTTTAGGCCATGGAAGAAGTATTGCTGTGACGTGTGCATTGTTAGTGGCTTTAGGGGTAGTGGAAGACTGGAAGCAAGCTGAAAAGTACATCAAAGAAAGGAGGCCTTATATCCGTATGAACTCTCTCCACTGCAGAAGTTTGGAAGAATGGTCGAAACATCGTTTGTCCTCTCCAGCGAGAGATAAAGAGATAGATTCAAGTGATCTAGTTCTGTCAAATGCTTCTGGATACCTGAAGTCTGAATATGCTAAAAAATAGTAGTGATTGACATTCTTAAATAGCTTATGTGTTTTTCTTGGGACTGTTTGGATTTATCTTTTGGTTGAGTGATAGGGTGCATTGCCAATGTGAGGTCTTTGATGTTGTGATAATCATTATATGTTGACATTAGATAATTTCTTACATCAAATATTGTGATAACTACTGCTGGTCATCGAGGTCGGAATGTTGTTTGCTTACCGAAGTCTTCATAAACCTGGATGAATCAGCAGCCTTATCATTGAATCATGTATGTATACCTTGCAGACCATACAATTGGTACATTTTAATGCCAAAAGAAATAGCAATATTTCCATTTTGGACAGATGCGGGAATGCTTTTAAGCAACTGAACAAGATTTCTTCCGTTTCCAGTGATTCTTACCAGATCCCTTGAGTATTCGATGCCGGACTTCATCTCCATGTGTTTTGGCTACCTAACGTGCTGTTGTAGTTCCCCTGCTAGTATTCTTTGGATTCTCACAACGTTGGCGTGTTGATGTGAATTTTCTTGTTACAAATGCATGTTTGACCTACTCTAATTTGCAGTTATCCGAAAAACCCTTAAATTCCTGGAAAACAAAGGCCTGTTCACCGGCCGATTGTCAATCTGTTTCTTCGGTACAGATGCTTCCTAGTCTGTTCCAAGTCGTGACTTAGGGCCAACTCTCAGGAGGCCTCTTTTCTGACTAAATTTAAGAAGCTTTGATTGTGGGAATGAAGCAAAGAGACGCGCAATGATATTTTTTTCTCTGCTTGCCGTATTTAGAGCTGGGCATCTGCTGTATGTCGTACTCTTGTTAAGTTAAACAATGATGCATAATCCTTTACCGAGCACTGCTGATGGGGCTGCTAAAAGCCTAAAACGAACGTGGATTCCGATTTTGCCATCAAGTCTTACAGTCTACAACGTTGTCAAGCATAATCTGTTCCAGATACAAATTTCGCGACAAATGTGAGATGCACAATGAAAAGTTGACATTGTGGTGTGCAGAATACAGGTTATATTCTTGATAGATGTCCCAAATTTCACATGGAACACAACGAGGACCCAAGGTATTGCATTGAGAATACAAGTTACAATTCATAACACGCTAATTAACAGAGTTTTGGGGAGAGGAGAGTCTTCAGCTCCATAGATCATTATTGGAAGGAGGGCTAGAGCTAGCTAAAGCTCTAACAGATCACAACAACTTATATACATCAACCATGGAAATCCACGATAATGAATTTCCTACGTTTATCTGTCCCCATGTTCATCAGCATCTGCACTACTTTGTCATAAAGGACTCTCCACATCCACACTGGCCTTTAGAGTTGGGATTGATGAAAACAAATTCAGATCTGCAAAACCAATCAACATGAGATCAAAAAATCTAACAATTCAAAATAATAATAATAATACTAAATAACAAATAAATGAAAAAAAAAAAAAAGAAGAAAAGCAAATTGAACTTAGTCGCAAACTATTACCATTAGGTTTCTCAACTTTTTCAGTGGATAAAATGATTAAACTCACATCACAGTTAAATAATTAACCCAAGAGATTTTGTATGAATGTCCAATCATATGCTCATACTAAGCCAATCCTCATGATGCACCAGAAACACATTGGAATGCTGCAGCTAACAATTTAGGCAAGTAAATAGCAAATGCAGCATCATGCTTACATTTCTGTACAAATAGCAAATTCTCACATTTATTCTATCACATAATATTTGTTGATAAGTTATTTTACATAGATAAGAGTATTACCGCAGCTTGTCATCTACAAAATCCATCTTGGTTCCAATAACATGCATCAAGGCCTTTGAATCAATCAGAACCTTAACACCCTTATCTTCAACTACCTCATCCAGCTTTTCTTTTTCATCTACATATTAGAATGTGAAAGTATTAAGAAGATCAAGTTCCAAAACTTGCTTCATATTGTGCTAAAAAGATGTTAAAGACCAAAATAAGCACATTAATATTTGTTTATTGGACACAAAATAAATTATGTTTTCTCCATTTAAGGAAAAAGAAAAAGAAAAAGATCATAATTTGGACTGTTAATTGATGCAATGGAGTATGAACTGCAACTTAAATAGGGCAGTTTTGAGTTGACACTTGAAAGCAACCTCTTCATAACAATTCTGAAAGATATCTACTTGCACTGTCACACAGTCAACTGCAATCTTCATGACGATTACCGTGTGTAAACAATGCTCTACTGAGCTGAAACCCATAACAAATCCTTGGATCTCGATTTATTGTCAGTATCATGAAAGGTAATTTTAGCACCAAATTCGACAATAAATAGCTTCAGTAAATTAATCTCAAAGCCTCATATATTACATACATAGGTTAAAAAATCGAGTTGCTGATTAACAGAGATCTCAGTTTTTGGCTTTGTGCCCTCAATAATGTTTGGCATGTTCTATATTTGTTTTCTTTCAAGTAAATGCTTGCATTCATCCCATTGGATTGCACCCTCTGCCTGCTCATTTGACTAAATGCTCATCTTAAAAAAAGAAAAACAGAAAGAAGACATGCTTATGACCTAGCACCATAGATGGCAATTTTGAGCTGGTTGAAACCAAGCTTCTATTAACTAATAGATGTTTGCACTCAAACCTTGATTGCACGCCCCTGTGGAAACATGAAGCAACTGAGATCAGCCCAACTTAGATGTAATTTAGGATATCTTGTCCAACAAAGAGTGAATATGGTAAAGTTAAGTTATAAGGCTTTCAAGTCAATTCATTTACCTCCAGCATTTATCTTTGTGATATAATAGTTTTCACTTTTAATATCTTCTATATGGCCAGGTACCATAAGATTTATGAAACACATGCATGCTTGAAACATACCACTTCACAAGGAATAAATTTTGTTTAATCAAACATTTGGAATTTTAAATGAAAGATTAAATTAACCATACATTGCTTAACTATGAACAGATAAAGCTGCCCAAAAGCAAAAGCAGATTCAGCCATCAAGCAATAAGTATATTAATTCTTTTGTTTGGCAAGGTTAAGAAATAATTACACATGGCAATGGAAATCTCTATTTACCTTTATTACCCAAAAAAAAAAAAAAAATGGAAAAGAAAATCAAATACACATAATTGTGTTAAAAAATAATGGTGGGTATCAACGCACTTGGTATGACTAGCACCAGATCTCACCCAAACCTAGAATTGGTAGACTGAATGGGGATGAACAAGACAGAAAGTAGCTAAGCAATGCCAATGTCGCACAGCCAGATGAGCATTAAGCTAAACAGTCCACACTTTACATATACTGACAGAAAATACAAGCATAAAGTACACGATCTAGAATTCCTTCTGAAATATCCTATAACTAACAGTTAAAAGAAAGTTTTCAACAAATTTTTCCAGCCAGCAAACCAGCTCAAGAAAAGACAGGAATCGGCGTTCAATTTCTGACACCAGTAATCAACGCTAGAAATTAATGAAGCCAGGAGCAATCTCAATAAACATTCAACACAAAACTCCCTCTCCTACGGTTAATGCATCGCTATTATTTCTCTTAAACCAAGTAGTCCCTTAAAAGATAAAAAGGGGAGGGACCGAACACACCCACATCTCAGAACAATGCTTAAGAGATCCACCAAAAAAACAAAAAAAAAGGAAATTGCTGAAAAGCCCATCGTCGGATTGCCATTCCATTCCATGTTCAATTCTGCAATATGCTCGAATTCCCAAATTGAATCAAAATTTCTCCAAATGAACTTTCTTGCCTCGTAAATCTTTCCGAAGAACATTTTGACTTAGAAAAAACACCCGATTAAAAGAATGTATAATACAAAAATGAAAAGGCCACACAGGACTCTTCGAGGTGAATAACAGTGGAGGGACCTGCATAATTAAGGGTGTACGTTAAGCCACTGCAGCCACGAGCCTTGACGCCGACACGAAGGAAGGGGCGTTGACGCTGATCGAGCAGATAACGGATTCTGGCGGCAGCCGCCTCCGTCAAGGTCAGGGCTTGCCGCCGAGCTGCCGTTCTCACCTTTTCTGCTACTGCTGATGCCGTTTTCGAAGCGGAAGCGGCGGCGGCCGCCATTCTCTTCCTCCCCTCTCCTGCCTCCCTCTTGTTTGTGTGGCGTGGATGAAGTGGAGAGCGGTAAGTTGCCCAAAAATCTGTTAGTTTTTGAGGATTTTTTTTTTTTAATATGGTTATGAATTTCTGTCCAAAAAGGACACAATCTAATCTAATACGTATGTATTAAAATAAACAAAAGAATGAATTATTGAAAGGTAAAATTTTACTCAAAAACTTAATTTAGTCTCTCACATTTTTTTTTTTTTAATCTCTCAAATTATTTTTATTAATAATTTTAATTTTTTAATAATTTATTATTTAATTTTTAATTTTTTAATTTTTTTTTATTTTTTTTTCAAAATTTTTATAAATTTTTAAAATTTTAATTTTTAAAAATATTATATTATTATTTTTTAATAATATAATATTTAAATTAATATTAAATAATTCATATAATATGTTAATATGATAAAAATAACAATAAATAAATAAATAAAATAAAATTAAAAAGTTAAAAATTAAATTAAGGTTTTATGTTTTCATAAATTTTATAAAAAATGGTTGGGTGGGTGTGGATCCCACCACGAACGAAAACAAGCCGGCACAGATTTTCAGATGAGACTCAACGAAATTCATGATTGAGGTTTGGCCCATACCTGGTGGCGGTGGCGGTGGCGGTGGCAGTGCGGGTATTCTTTAGGCTATTTTTGTCACTTTAATTTGAATTTCTTTAGGGTTTGCAGTAAAAGTAAAAATGATAATGTTAGACAAATTTTAACTTGTTTTTATTTATATTTTAGATTAAATAATATTAAATTATTTAAATTTTATGTATTTTAAATTTTAAATTATTTTAAATATAAATTATTTAAATATTAAATTATTTTAATTTTTAATTAAATTAAGTTAAAAATAATTAATTTTTAATTAATATAAATTAAATTTTATTATTTTTAAATAAATATTTTTTTAATTATTAAAATAATATAATAATTTTATTATTTTTATTAATAAAAAATAAAAAATAAAAAATATTTTTTAATAAAAATTAATTATTATTTTTATACAAATAAAAAAATTAAATAATAAAATAAAATTTTCAAGAGAATTAATATATTATAATTTATAAAATTAAAAAAAATTTTAAATTCAAAAAATAAGTAAAAATATTTTGTTGACAAATTAAGGAATATTGATGAATAAAAAATAAAAATTAACGATAAAAATAATTATATTTTTTTATATTTACATTTAAAGATATACACACTATAAAAATAATTTTATAAATTTATTATATTTTAATAATTTTAAGTAATAATAATATTATAAATATTAAATTTTATTTCATATTTATTATTAAAAAATTTAAATTAAATAAATGATCATTGATATATTTAAATATAAATTAAATAATTTTAAAAATAATTAATATTTATAAATAAAAGTTAATATAATAAAATATAATCTTTTTATGTGTAACATGAAAAAATATTTTGTAAAAATATTTTTTAAAATCCAGTAGATATAAATACAATTTAATTTATTTTACTTAAATAACACTAAATATTATATGAATAATATAAATTACCATATAATAAATTTTGTAAAAATATAATAAATTTTTATATAAAATTTATATAATTTTAAATATTACCTATGTCATATAAATCATATTGTATTTTTTAAACACTGTGTATTTATATAGTCGGATCAATGTTTAAGAATTTATAATTTTTTAATTATTTATGAGTTCAAATTTTCTAACCCTACCAAAAGGAGGCTCGTGTGCCCCTGTTTTGTATGTATGTCCATTTATATATATGTGTGTGTGTGTGTGATTTCATAGCCGTGTGTCTAGGACACAACGCTCGGTAAATCTTTTCAATTTTATCTCGCTATTCTACTGTATAAGTAAGGCATGAATATTTTTAGTCTTGTCTTGCAAGGTAGCACGATGAATCAGAAGTAGCTGATTACAATATCGTGTTCCAAAATCAGTGGGAATCTGTCTGATGCTTATCATAAACACTATGTCAATGGAAAAAGCTATGAATCGAGCAAAACACATCCGGTAGGCAAAAGAAATCCTGCCTCAAAGACAAGAGATTGAACAGGCCACAGAAATTTATGCATATGCTCCGTAGAAGTATCCTCTCCAATCTTGGTAAATAGCCCCCCCCGCTACCTTTAATAGATGAATCCAAAAGGTGATTTGATATTTGAAAAATAAAATAACTTCGTTCTCCCTAGTAGTTCAAATTTTAGGTCATTTTCTGATTCCCCATCTTGCCAAAAAAAAAAAAAAAAAAGAGTTGGAAAAAGGCAAAAAAAAAAAAAAATAAGACAGGGTATATCTTTGAGGTGGTACCAATAATGCTGCTAAAACTGAGCCAGTGAAAAAAATAAAAAGACATAATTGGGCTCAGTTGGCCCCAATCACTGGCCCATGGCCATAGACAGAAAGTTGGCTATTAATGTTGTGGAGTTGGAAGTTAGAATTTTAGTAGAAGTAATATCTGCACAAAACAGAAAATAAAAACAAAATCACCACTATAATATTATATATATATATATTAGATGCACATATGTAAATTATTATTTTATTTATTAACAAACTATTGATTAATATATTTATAGAAAAATATTATTATATATATATATATATAAAAAGTGTGTGAGTTGTATATTAAAAAAATTTGAAATGTGTGTTTAATTTTTTTATTAAATACATTTTAAAATTTCCAACACATTTTTAAAAATCATCAAACAAATGTTAGGTTCAACACGTATATGTAATATAAATACAGGAATCATTTTAGAAGCGTGTATGCTCTATAGGGTACTCACCACCAATTGATTTTAACGTCCTCAATCTTGAAGTGACCGAGGGTGTGTCATAGTTGCTGGACTTGAAAATAGCAAACAATCATTTACCATAAAAATATTCATAAATTTAAGAAAAAGCAAGCAACATTCAAAAATTGGTAAATGTGTAATAGAAATTTAATGAATGAAATCTTCAATTTTTTTTTTTTTAAAAGCAAGCAACGACACACAAATAGACGAGGTTGTCTTGGTTACGTATCTATGTATATAATAATATATCTATTTCTATGGCATGGGTGCATCACTTACACACTTTTCCATTTTTCTCTATTTTGCCTCATCCATATTACCTACTTCTAGCCTTCTTTTAATTTCAGTTCTGAGTAAACTCTAGCCATCCCATACATTCAGAAGCCAGGAACTTTGATTCTTTCATATCCCAGATTTATGAGTATAAAGAGATAGAACACAAGCTACCAGTTCCCATTAATCCACAATTTATGACCAATTCTAAACTCAATTATTGCTAACTCTTATCAGATAATGAAGTAATCACTGACATTCAGTATTCTTAAGTTTTATTGCTATTCTCTGATTTTTCTTTCCCTAATTTTTCTCCCATTTTTCCACAGAATTTTGACCATGAGTTAACTAAATACTTTGAAAAAAAATATATTTTTCTTCTATAAAATCTTGGTGTTTCTTTTTTTTTTTTTTTTTATAAGATTTAGCATTTAAGAATTTACAAATATGGAAACTATATTTACTAGTTTTGACCTCAAGTCCAATTTCACACGACACATGTCTGGTCGAAGTTTGTAGGATTGTTCATTTTTAGTTTCCTTAACCTTAATTAAAACATAATAATGGGTTTAGAAATGATGGTTTTGGAAATTTTTCAAGAATAACTCAATAAATAAAAAGATAATTATTTCATACTTATAACTCTTTGAATTCAATGTCTGTGTAACTTCTTCTAGTATTAATTCATTAGGGGTTAAGTCTCTTGTTTGTGTTATAAATTATTGTGAGTATTAAATTCATGGTCTTCTTACCTGTCCATGAATTTTGTTAGAGTTATCCACTGTGTAATTGGTTTTCGTGTCTGGGATTTCGACCATCTTGCCTCCTTTGCAAGATCATTCAAAATCCCCACTGTTCGGTTTCTTTCATCCAATTCAATTTTCTCCAAATATATTAGTAATCAATTGAGTGGTGAGGTTGCAATCAGTCTTTGGAAGATTTCAAGCCTCGAGCAAACACTCGTGTACAATAACAGCTTTTCTAGTGAGTTACCCCATGAAAAGACCAAACTCAAAAGCCTGAAGAGCACTATTCCTGAATTTGCAGAGAATCCAAGCACTTCCCCCATAGACATCAACAAAATAATATCACAGGTCTAACTCCACCAAGCCTGCGAAACTGGACTGATACCATCTATTTTTATACCTATTTTTATCTAATTTTCGTCTTAAGTTTATATTATTATTCTTACATAAGTTTGTTTTTATGTAGACTTTACATTTTTTTTTTTAAGAAGAAAACAAAGAAAACAAATTGGAGTCAAATTGTGATATATAAAGAAATTAATATAGACAAAAGGGGCATAAAGTAAAATATGTGAACCAAAAAAATATATACAGAGCAAATTTGAATTTTTTTTTTTTTTGTAAAGAGAATTCTCTCATAAACTGAAGATTAAAGTCAATTAGGATTCTCTCACGTAATTAATTAAATAACATTTAATATTTTGAATATAATTTTCACTCCAACCTCTAAATTAAGCAATATTTTTGTGGCAAAATGAAAGCTAAAGAGCCATAACTTGTAGTTAGGCTTTATTCGGTGTTTTGGGGCTCTAGACCATCTCGCTACAATGATAGAATCTTGCATTTGATCAATAGCATTTTCTTCAAAAGAGTTGCAATTCAAAATATTGCATAGAGTTAATATATAAAAAAAGAAAAAATCATGGCCACCGACTCTTTCGACGTCCACGACCTGGAGCGTTGACCGAGGAAGAAGATGTCGTTTATGAATTACTAAAATTGTTAGACATATATGGCCACCGACTCTTTGTTTATAAAGCTTTTTTTTTTAATTTTTTTTTGGTTGTGTTTTTCAAATTTATTATAAATTACAGTCCACTGACAATTAATAAATGCTTGGAGAACCGTCTTCTCCTTTCCAAATGACATGCGTGCAAAGACAAAGAAATGGACGATGACAGAAATATTATATTTGTATTCAAGGGAAGAAGCACCACCTGACGAAACCATTGCCTGGATTCCCACCGGAACAGAGAAAGAAAATGGGGATGAAAGTTGGAAAAAAGCCCTTTAGCATGGCACCTGTTGTCCACGCCTGAAATTGGCATTTTAACAATCCCATCCAACAGATTCCGGAAGATCAACTGGAAAAAATTTTAACCGCAAAAAGTCTAATTTGCCTTTGTATATTTTATTGTTTTTTTAATTGTTATCTGTAACTTTTTTTTCTGCACCAAAAAAAAAAAAAATCTTTGCATTCTTTTTATCAATATTTTAAATTTTTTATTAATTTATTGTTAATTTTATCACATCAATGTGTCATATTGATTATTTAAAATGTTATGTCATCAATTTTTTATGATGCGGTCTCTTTGAAAAAAAAATAAAAATTCAAAAATAAACAAATTTGTAAAAAATTACAAAAAAAGGAAAAAATAAAACTCAAAAAAGAAACCAAAATTTTTAAAAGAATTTAAAAATTTAAAATGAAATCTAAAATTTTCTTAAAATATAAAAATATTTTGAGAAAGTTTGAAATGTTTAGAAAATTGAAAATTCTAAATAATTTCAAAAATTGAAAAACTTATAAATAAAAACCAAGAAACTAAAATTTAAAAGTCCACACACACACACACACAAACACATAATTTTAGAATTTTTGGAATTTTACTTTTAAGTTCTTTAAATTTTTGAGTTTTTATTTATTATTATTTTAATTTTCTAAATATTTCAAAATATTTTTAAATTTTATGGATTTTTTTTTAGTTTTTAGATTTTTCAAAAATTTTTTTTGAGATTTATTCTCCAATTTATATTTTTTTCTGAAATTTTTATAAATTTTTTAAAAATTTTCTTAATTTTTGTTAAAAATACCATGTCATCAAAATGGTTGCGTGATAACTGAGTCAATATTAAACAAATATTAAACAGCTGACCTAGACTGTTGACATGATAAGGTTAAATAAAACTATTGACGAAGATAATATGTGGCACCAAATTTAAGAAAAGTAAACATTACGGGCAAAAACTAAAAACCAAAGAAATATAGAGGACTAAATTAGAATTTTTTTGGGTCAAATTTAAGTTGAAAAATTAGTATCATAGATATAAACTGGAATGTGATGCTACCTAATCACAACACAGAAAAGGACAGAAAAAAGAGAAATGAATAAATAAAGATGATAAAATCTATTTAGTTTTGATTAAAACTCAAAGTTTATAGTTATACTTTTGAGTTAATGCTTATTTAGATAATATTATTATTTGGCAATAATTATAAAAATATTATATAAATAAAAGTGATTGGTGAATAACAAATATAAATTAATAGGTTTAATTATTATAATTATTAATTATACATTCTTAATAATAGAGTTATGTGGACATAAACATGCATTTGGGTGGCATCAAACTTTTGTGTTTATAAAACTCAGGAGTTACCAACTTTTAATCAGCAGTTTCCATATTTTCAGAGACCTGACAAGCTGAAGTCCAGCTCCGCAGCAAAATGGCTGAACGAAAACGACGAGAAGATGCGTGGAAACAATCAAGATTTCACACTATACGCGCAATAAATAAAATATGATAGGCAGATGGTCTATGCGCTGAAGGCCACTGCGTCTGTTGCTTGGAAAATGACTAGCATAAATGCCTCTCACCTAAGCCACCTTCAATCTACGGCCCCACAGGTCAAATGTCGCTTCGTTTTCTTTGCTTTAGGTTCAGACTAGGCAGGCGCCTGCACCTATAATTAACTTTCTGTTTGGAGCTCTAGCGACTTTTAACTTCCAATCAACCCAACCCTGTTTTATGCTTGTCTTTTATAATTAGTCGGTTAGGCAGTTGGCTAAAATACCATGAATATGATGAATATTGGGTTGTATCCTACTCATTTCTTGTTGTTATATTGCTCCTTTGTGTTTCCATATGCTGTTTCTAGTATGAACTCTGATGGGTTAACTCTGCTGTCACTCTTGAGCCACTGGACTTCTGTGCCACCTTCCATTCCTTCAAGCTGGAATGCTTCAGACTCGACTCCATGTTCATGGGTAGGGATAGAATGTGACTCTTCTAGTTCTAGAACCCGGAATCATTATGTTGTCTCTTTGAACCTTTCTGGTTGTGGAATTTCTGGTCAGCTGGGACCAGAAATTTCCCAGTTAACGCGTTTGCAAACCTTGGATTTGGGCAACAACAATCTGTCTGGTAAGATACCGTCACAGTTAGGCAACTGCACTTTGCTCAGGTACCTAGACTTGTCTGTCAATGGCTTCAGCGGACAAATACCTGTTAACTTTATGTACCTACAAAACTTGCGGTTCTTGAATTTGTACTCTAATTCACTTTCTGGTGAAATACCTGAATCCTTGTTTCAAATTTTGAGTCTACAATTTGTGTATTTGAACAATAACAATTTCAATGGTTCAATTCGGCTGACTGTCTGTGGCTTGTCCCAAGTTTTAGAATTATGGTTAAATGATAACCAGTTATCTGGTACCATTCCTGAGTGTATTGGCGGCTGCAGTAAATTGCAAGCGCTCTATCTGCAAGGCAACCGGTTGGTTGGTTCTTTGCCTGAGAGTCTAACCAATCTTGAAAGCATTGTTAACTTGTATCTGGGACATAATTCACTTGAGGATAGCATTCCCGTAGGTTTTGGTAATTGCAAGAATTTGACAACTCTAGATTTGTCATACAATGGCTTTAGCGGAACTATTCCACCAGATTTGGGCAATTGTAGTAGCTTAACAACCTTGGCTATTGTCAATAGCAACTTCACTGGCAGTATCCCATCTTCCTTTGGCCTTCTGGAAAAGCTTTCACACCTTGACCTTTCTGAAAATGGATTGTCTGGGAGGATTCCTCCCGAACTTGGGAATTGCAAGTCCTTGAATGTCCTACTGTTGTATTCAAACCAACTTGAGGGAGAGATTCCGAGTGAATTGGGAAAGCTAGGAGAGTTGCAGGACCTTGAGTTGTTCAACAACCAGTTGAATGGTGAGATTCCAATTAGCATTTGGAAGATTCCAAGCCTTAAGTACCTTCTTGTGTACAATAACAGTCTTTCTGGTGAATTACCTCTTGAAATGACCCAACTCAAAAACCTGAAGAACATTACATTGTTTGGCAATCAGTTTTCTGGGGTAATACCCCGGAGTTTGGGAATTAACAGTAGTTTACTGGAGCTGGACTTCACCAATAACAACTTCACTGGTGAGATTCCCCCAAGTCTCTGCTTCGGTAAGCAATTAAGGGTTCTGAATTTGGGCGGCAATCAACTTGAAGGAAGCATTCCCTCTGATGTTGGAGGCTGTTCATCCCTTTGGAGATTGATCCTTAGCGGGAACAAGCTCTCAGGCACTATTCCAGAATTCGCAGAGAATCCGAGCCTATCACACATAGACATCAGCAAAAATAGTATCACGGGCCCGATCCCACCAAGCCTGCGGAGCTGTATCAATCTGACTTCCGTTGATCTTTCGATGAACAAGCTCACAGGGTTTATTCCTCCAGAACTAGGTGATCTCTCAGAGCTTGTGACCATAGATCTTTCATATAACCAACTGGAAGGTTCTTTGCCATCTCAACTAGCAAATTGTAACAAACTAGATAAGTTTGATGCAGGGTTCAACAAACTGAATAGTTCAATTCCTTTCAGTTTGAGGAACTGGAGAAAATTATCCACTTTGGTTTTGGGAGAAAATCGTTTAACCGGGGGCATTCCACCTTTCTTTTCAGAACTTGAACAGCTTACAGAGCTACATCTTGGTGGAAATTTGCTGGGAGGTCAAATCCCTTCATCAATTACATCATTAAGAAATCTGAGGTACTTGTTGAATCTCAGCAGCAATGGATTGACCGGTGAAATTCCCTCAGGAATGGGGAACTTGATCTATCTTGAACAACTCGATATATCTAACAACAATCTCACAGGAACTTTAGCAGCTCTTAATGGAAATCCTGCGTGGATTAAGCTCAATGTTTCAAATAATCTCTTCACAGGTCCCATACCAGAAACAGTGATGGGTTTGTTTAACTCATTTCCATCATCCTTTCTGGACAATCCTGGCCTTTGTGTGAAATGTCCTTCGCCAGCTGACACAACATGCACTACCAACAGAAATTTCAGACCATGTGGAAGTCTATCGAACCACAAGAAACGCCTATCTAAAATAGGAATCGTGATGGTTGTCCTTGCTTCACTGATTCTCCTTGCATTGGTAGTATGCGTGTCCATACTCCACAGAAGACCCAAGCCGGATGATGCGATTGCTGCCCAAGATGGCCCAGCATCACTACTCAGCAAAGTCCTTGAAGCTACAGACAATCTAAACAGTAGACATATTGTTGGGAGAGGGGCACATGGAACTGTCTATAGGGCTTCATTAAGTGTTGACAAACAATTTGCAGTAAAGAAGATTGCATTCACGGGTCATAAAGGAGGAAGTAAAAGTATGGTCAAAGAAATTCAAACAGTCGGGAAAGTCAGGCACCGGAATCTGGTCAGGTTGGAAGATTTTTGGTTAAAGAAGGATTATGGTTTAATATTGTATGCATTCATGCCCAATGGGAGCCTTTATGATGTTTTACATGGAACGAATCCCTTGCTAACTCTAGAGTGGAAGGTACGCTATAAGATAGCCCTTGGAACTGCATATGGATTGGAATATCTCCATTACGATTGTGATCCTCCTATAGTGCATCGGGACATCAAACCAGAGAACATTCTCTTAGACTCTGATATGGAGCCTCACGTCTCTGATTTTGGCATAGCCACGCTTCTGGATCAGTCTTCTGCATCAGCACAACCCATCTCGGTTGTGGGTACTGTTGGATATATTGCACCGGGTATCCTGTTTCACACATTGTTATGTATTGTTCTTTTAATGTTTACATATAAGATGGTTCTTTTAATGTTTCCAGATTTTTAAAAGCTAAAATTCACCATTTGATTGGACAGAAAATGCATTTACAACAGCAAAGAGCAGGAAGTCTGACGTTTACAGCTATGGTGTCGTTTTGCTTGGACTGATAACCAGAAAGAAGGCAGTGGATCCATCATTTGCAGGGGAAACAGACATTGTATCATGGGTCAGGACCGTGTGGAATGAAACAGAAGATGTCAGAAGGATTACTGATGCAGGTATGACAGAGGAACTCTTTGATTCTAATATCATGGATCAAGTGACAAATGTGCTTTTTGTAGCTTTTAGATGTACTGAAATGGAGCCTAGCAGGAGACCCACAACGAGAGAAGTTGTTAAGCTACTGTTAAAAGCAAATGTCAGCCATATAAGCAAATAGAAACACAACTTGGATTTGCAAGTTTTTGTAGTTTTGACTGATGTGAATCACATAACGCTTTCTCTTGTGTGGTTTATCTTTGAAATTAGATGAGGCCAGTTTGATTTGGTTTCATATCTTGCTTCACTTTCTCAGAACTAGCCACCATCTTTCACCCTTTTTCTTGTTTTTTTCCTTGAGTTTTCTGGTTTAGTTCATGCACACAGAATATGAGAGGGTAACTAAAGTGGTCTGCTCTGGCAACACGGTGGTTCGCACAACTTGAAAGTAAACACAGTCTCTAATATTTACTAATGTGCTAGTCGCCAACTGGGCTATGAAGAATTTTTAGGTGAATTGTGGTTTCCGTGAAACCAGAATAGCCAGTAGATTAACAAGTCCGATGGCTACTACACAGAATCTTTTATATCATATCTAAGTCATTCCTGTGTCCAATTTTTTTTTTTTTTTTAAATGTAAAATAAATTTTAACTCGTAAATAAATATAATAAACATTTTTATTTATAATTTTTTAAAATATACTTATTTTAGTAACACACAAAAGACAAGTTATAAAGGACAATTCATATGGGGAATCTAGATTAAGGTTAAGCGGTGCCACAATTACTTATAAAGAACATGTGACGTAGGACAATTCATGCAGTCAATATAAATCAAGTCTATGCGGTGCCACAAATCCAGAATAGGACAATTCATGCAATTAATCTAAACCAAGATGAAGTGGTGCCACAATTCCTCTGGTTTTAGGATTGAGCAGATCCTATGGGCTGTGACTAAAGTATATGTGATCCCATCAAAGATAGAAAGCAAAAGGAGTCTGGGGTTCCTTTGGTGAATGATATTGTGTACCAGTTAATTTAGTGTTATCTCATTATATTTTATGAATTGTTATTTGTTTATAGATTAATATTATCTTATATATTTTAATCCGTCCAACTATCTAGGATATGGGCTAAGCTTATTTTTGTAAATATATTCTATATAAAAACTTATGTTATTAGATAAAAGGATATGTAAAAAATTAATTTTAAACTTTTATAATTGGGTTCTCAATTTTTTTTACTTTTTTTTTTTAAAATTTTTTATCTTTTTAATCTCTTTCAAATCAAATCATTTTGATAAAAAATAATTAAATTGTTAATAAATTTATCTACTCAATATAAAATTTTTAATAATTTTAATTATTTTTCATTAAAAAAATTATTTTACAATAAATTTAAAAAATATAAAATTAAAATAAAATATAAAAAAATTTAGAATTTAATTATAAAAATTTACAGCTAATTTTTTTTATATATTCCTTAAATAAAATTCTTCTTTTATCACAATTTTTGTCACTATTTTTATTATTATCACTATGACCATCATCACCGCAAAACTTCTATTATTATTATTGTTATTCTCTTTTTTCTATCTCTCTCCCTTTTCCTCTATTTGAAAGGAAGAGAGATGGACAAAGATGGTTATAATTGAAAGAAAAAAAAAGGAGATGAAGAAGTGAAAAAAAGAAAATAAAAATATAATAGAGAAGGAAGAGAGACTAAAAAAAAATTAAAAAAAGAAATAGAAATGAAAAAGAGAGATTAATAAACTTTAAAAAATTTAAAATAAAGATAAAATTTGAAAAATAATTGCAAGAGATATGGAAGAAGAAAGATATAAAAAATAAAGAGATAGATATGAAAGTGAGTTGGGAAGATATATGAAAAATGAGTAAGAGGAAAGGAAAAGATATAAGAAAGATAAAATTATAAGAGATAGAAAAGTGATAGCATAAAAGAAAAAGCAAGATGCATGAAAGAGAAAGAAAAAAAAAGATGAGAGAGAAATAGAAATATAAAAATAAAAAAATAATATATAAAAAAAGAGTAAAAAATAATAAAAAAAGAATAAAAAACAAAAAAAGAAGATAAAAAAAAAAAGGAAAAAGAAAGGAAAAGAGTTAAGAGAATATTAATATATAAAGATCTACCCTATTATAATTTTAATATTTAGTTTAAATATTTTAAACATATTTTATTATTATTAAAAAATTAATTTAATAAATATTTTTTATAATTAATTAAAATTTTAAAAATTTATAAATTTTATAAAATTATTAATAGATAAAATAAAATAATTTTAATACTTAATTTTTAATTATTTATAAAAAATAAAAATTTTAAAAATAATAAAAATAATTAATTATATTATAAAGATAATAAAATTATTTTAGTAAGTTATTTCTATACAAGACATGATGTAATTTATTAGGTATAATCTTCAACTACAAGGCCTGCAAACTAAATGGTGAGGCGGCCCCAAAAAAAGGTGCAAGTGGGAGCAGCCATCCAACAACCTCCTCCTCGAGGAGACGCAAAGTTGTGCTAAAAGAGATTCGTCTGAAAGAAAGCTCCAGGCGAGAATTTTAGTGGGTGCTTGCATCATAAGGTTGAACTTTTGAGAAAGGAGATGGGCCAGATTATCTTATCCTTCTTTTTCTTTCGCGTAAAGAATCGATCGATAGACAAGGATCCGATGAGCCATTGTACATCTAATCCTAAAAGGCATTTGTGTTAGTACGCACGATCATATTGACATTTGCTGACAAGAAAACAAGGATTTTGAAGGGGCCTGGGAGCAATTAACACAAACGAAGGCGAGATAGATGGGAAGTAGAAGATTGGCATTGTTCTGGGTGTTATCCACCTGCTCATATTTGCTTGCATCTTCATCTCCACTGCACAGGGCCTTGCTTTCACCAGCCTCAGGTATTCCTGTTTTGATCTTCCTTTCCTCTTTAGTATCTACTCCCCGTTTTTTTTTTTTTTTTTCTTTTTTAGCCAAGGTACCTATCCAGCAGGAAACTCAAAGATCAAGGTTCCTTTGTTTAGGTTAAATCTCTCGGGTAGTTCATGAAATAGATTTGTTGTTGTATAGCTGAGGAAGGGCAGGGTCGATACTGCTTTTTGCCAAGGGCCCCCCGTACACGGCACTCTGTCAAAAGCATGGCTAAGAAAGGATTAATACTGCGTAATGCTACACAAAATGGGTCCTTAAAACAAGTAATTGAACTTGCGCCAGAGACATTCTATCGTGCACCAGAAAAAAAGGAAGTTTGTACCAAAACACAACAAAAAAGAAGCCAACTAGCTGCATGTAGTGTGACCAGTTGAAACTTTGTCTATTGCTTGACAGAAACCTTTCCTTTTTAAGAGGATGGTATTAATTCTTGTCTCTAACGTATCGTTCAAGCAAAATAGCTGAAATTCTCACACGACAAGGAACATCCAACTTCACCCTACTTAAAAGTGCCTAGTTTTGCTTGAAAGGCAGTTACCCAGTTGGATTTCTGTGAATTTTCCTTTTTTGCTTCATTGATAAAAGTTGCCAAAAGTCATACCCCTTCTATTAATATCAGAACGTACTTTGGGGCTGCCAACATAATCTCAAAATGGTTCCCACTTAGAAGATACTAAACGTTATGACAGAATGGTGCCTTCTTTCTTTTTAATTGACACTTCGATGCTCATTTAATTTATAGAGCATACACAAATGGCTACTTGGATCCGTATGCCTTCCTGTCCAAGGATTTTCTATCCTGCATCCATTAGGATACTTCAATGTATCCATCGAAAGAATCAAAGACTAATCACCGGTTCTTGTTCTCAGAGTTAGTACCATATCTAATGGACTTAATACCATCCCAGCCAGCTTATACCTTGGAGAATAAAATTTGGCTTGTACAGTCTGTGATCCACATTATTGGACTGCCAATAATTTTCCACGATTATTGACAGGTTGGGTTCAAGCTCTGATACATCATAAAATTTGACACATCCGTAAATCCTCAATTCATTGCTATGTCCGAGACTAACATTGTCTGATGATAGATAAGCTGCAGGAGAATAATTTGGAGGTTACAGGCAGAAATGACCATGACATCAACAGCATTGATGGTGATGGCAGTCTTATAGCACATCAAAGCAAGTATGCTCATGGCGGTGGCTCTAGAGGTGCACATAATGGAGGATCGAAGGGGAAATCAACGAATGGAAATGGTGGTGGCAATATGCAATCAGGTGCAGCAGTAATCCCCATAATCGTAGCCGGAGCTGCAAATGGTAACCACCACCAAAACAGACATCACAGTGGAGCCAACTGCAACA
Organism: Rhizophora mangle; assembly: GCA_037832345.1. Lineage (NCBI taxonomy): Eukaryota > Viridiplantae > Streptophyta > Magnoliopsida > Malpighiales > Rhizophoraceae > Rhizophora > Rhizophora mangle. The sequence goes on along the minus strand of JBAPLJ010001282.1, from coordinate 994,682 downwards.
GAAGCTCCATTGAGCTTCCCATCTTGATTTTGACCACCTTTTTCTCTTTTATTTCGCTGGTATCACGGAGTGCTTGATTGCCAAGTCTAAACTAATCCATCAACCAAAAATGCTTGAGGCTTGCTGCATGCATTATGTTGTAGTATGCCATCTAGTAATCTATACATTCTTATGTAGCAAATCACCAGAACTACATATCCAACTTGTATACAAATAGAAACAAAATGAATGCATGATTGTGTTGCAAAATAATTTGTGTGTTCGAGCTCTCCATCAACGTATTTGGAGACGAAAACGTTTTGACGAAAAATGGAGGTCTTTGTGCAATCATATTTGTGTATTTCTGTCCATGTACCTGTGCACATTCGCATGCACACGTAAGAAAAGAACAACCAACAATGGGTATTATTGCATCCCCTCATTTATTTATTATTTTTTTAAATAGCTCCTCTCGTTTGAAGATATTGTCTGAAGTTCCAGTGGTGCTCTGTATATATATATATATATATATATAATGATTTCAAAGTATAATAAAGAAGTATTTGAATTATAAAATATAACTTTAAAAAAATTGACTTTTAACAAAAGAATCGCCGCTTGAATAGAAAAAAAAAAGGGTAATTGTTGGAATATAACTATCATAATTACTTTTCAAATTCTGTTATGTAAAGAATACACTTTCGCTTCCTTATATATATTCTAAATTTTAAAATTATAAATTATAAATTTTATATTTTAAAATCTCCTTATGCAATGAAAATACAAGTTAATGTCAAAGCTGACGAGAATTGCTTAGCCGAAAAAATGATCCTGGTTCTATCTTTTTCCTCCTCACGTCCCCCATTGCTGCAATCAAAAAGATTAATTCTGTGACAAGCAAAACACTGTCCACACTATCCTAAAGTCGGTTCCCAGCCAGAAACCCTACATTGCTAAGTTGTTTTCTGTGGTAACTGTTTTGCAGTCACAAATAAATTGTTTTAAATGTAACTATTATAATCCACAGTAATTCCTGGAATTAGGTAAACATTTAGCGTATCATGCATAAATCCAATTGATATAAAGGAAATATGTTGAGTCATGAAAGCTTATATCTCAAAAGTAATAAAAATGTCCAAATAGAAAAAGAGCTAACTATTGTTTGATAAATACAAAAATGTCCAAAGTGATATTGGTGATTTAGTGTTTGGAATAAACCAATCCGCAACCCTTTTCCTATGTTCCTGTAATATTGATCAGTCAAATTAGCATTTCATTATTACAAAAGCAATATTTCTACGAGCATTAATTTTCCAAGTAAAAGACACACCAAGTTGATTTCAATCAAGCAAATTAGTGAACAAAAGTGAAGCGTGACACAATGATGAGAATCAAATACATTTCTAGCAATGAACTGCGTGCCTCTAAAGACTTGCACCACCCATTTCCACTTGATTCAGTCTCTTCACTTTTCCTCTTCTCTAATGTTGTGATACTAGCACCACTCAACTTCAATTGCCTCTTTGCACTTTTACAACCATTTTAATCCATTTTATTTTATTAAATACCCTATTAGGAAGCAATGAAAGGTAGAGTATAAACCACAACCAATGTCCATTTACAACAGCCTATCCCTTTTCTTGTCTTATTATATAGATTTGGAAGAGCAAAGAGAAATAAATATACAGATCTCATTATCATGCATGAATAAAATTACTAAATCTTGGTTTTTCTTAAGGTTTGTGAAGGCTATTTCCCAAAAATCTTAGTAAGTGCTTAAAGTTTCTAGTATGTAGAGGAGGTTGCTTAAAATAGAAGCAATTCTTAGACTTGGAACAAGAAAGAAATGAAAGGAAGGAAAGAGAAAAATTCTAAAGTTAGTCAATTTAACTTCTTTCTATTGAGTCAAATTCTTATTATATAAGAGGATTCAAAGATACAAAATCTAAAAGATTTGGTTGTTACACTTGAAAATATCTTTTATACAATTTAAAGTTGAATTTTGAATCAATTTGAACATCAAGTCAAAATGATTTTTCAAAATACAAAAAAGAGCATTTGAATTAGAATTTGAGTTGTTTAAACATATAATAATTGATATAAAAAGTGAAGCTAAAGAAGAAACATTTGATTTCAAGGTTGCTAGTACTACAAAAGAGGAGAACCATTGGAACTTTAGTCCTCCTTGGTGCTTTTGTTTTGTGTTCCAAGAGCATCTCTCAAGCCTTCAAACCTTGATTTAGATAACCCTTTAGTTAAGATGTTAGCTAGTTGAGCTTTAGAGTTACAATGCATTAGTTTGATCACATTAGCATCTTGAGCTTCTTGTATGAAATGTAGCTTCACATTGAAGTGTTTTGTTCTCCCATGTTGCATAGGATTTCTTGAGATTCTAATGGCAAATTGATTATCACAAAAAATGGTAGTTGGCTCAACTTGCTTTAGATTTAAATTAGCACTAATTTTCCTTATCAAGATGGCATGATTCACTATTAAAGCTATTATAATGCACTTAGCCTTAGTTATGGATTGTGACATAATTATTTACTTCCTTGAGCTTTAATTAAAGATGCTAGAATAAAATGAAAATAAATAATCTGATGTACTCTTTATGCCTATGACTGATCCTACCTAATCATTATTAGTAAAACTAATCAACTAGTTTTCAATGTTGCTCTTGAACATGATTTCCAATTCAATGGTTCCCCTAATGTATTTGAGAATTCTTTTGACAACTTGGAGAAGTGCTTCATGAGGAGAATACATAAATCTTGAAAATAGGTTCCTTGGATACATAATATTGTGTCTTATGGCTAAGAGATATGACACTTATCTAATGAGACTTCTATATAGGTTTTCATTTGCTTTTGGAGAATCATCCACTTTAGAGAACTTGTTGCCTTATGTCAGAGGTGTAAAAGAACTTCTACAGGTTTTCATACTAAATTTTTGTAGTACTTAATTTGCATACTTGGCTTGATGTACAAGAATTTTTTATTTGGATTATTGAACCTCCAAACTAAGGAAGTACCTCATACAATGAAAGTTAAAAATTTAAAACTTGTTTGTCATAGTCTTCTTAAATTGAGAGATCAAACTAAGAGAGTTTCCAATCATCATTAGATCATATACAAAAATTAAGACATAAAGAAAACAATTATCAATTTTGCTAATGTAAAGACTAGCATCACTGCAACTTTTTTTAAAACCAACAAAAGTCAAGTACTCATAGATTTTTGAGTACCAAGCTATGAGAGATTGCTTTAGTCCAGATAAGGTTTTTTCTTTGAAAAAGAAGACATTGTTTACCACCTAGATTAATAAAGTCTTTTAGTTGATTGATGTAAATTTGCTCTTGAAGCTCACCATTGAGGACTATTGATTTGACATTTAGTGGGTACACTAGCCATTGCTTTTAAGAAGCAAGTGTAAGTAGCAATTTTATAGTGTCATGCTTAGCCACTAGTGCAAACATTTCAAAGCAACCCACTCTTGCCTATTGTTTAAAACTCTTAGCTACAAGCCTGACTTTTAATTTGTTGATGATGTCATTTGCATTGAACTTTGTTCTATATTTATTTCATTGTAATAACCTTTTTGTCTGTAGGCTTTGGAACTAAAGTCCATATTTGATTTTTATGAATGAACTTTATCTCCTCTTGCATTTTTACTCTTTATGTTGTATGTTGTGAAGCTTCCTAATAGTTGACAAGATCTAGCTTAACTATAAAACTTATGTGGTAAATGTTAGTTAGAGGTCTTGTTCCCTTAATTGGGAGATCATCTACATCATCATGCATAATATTTGATTTTAGATTTTGCAGTGGAGAATTGGTGAAGCTTTATTCCTTGACATATTCAATAGTAAAAGTCCACCAATTCCATTTTTCATTCTCATGAAATTGAAGTTTCTTACTAATAGAAACCTTTTGTATAGTAGCATCATGAGGGAGTGTCATTAGAGCCTATGAAAATGATAATTAAGGCTTTATGATCTAGCTTGCTTCTTTTTGAATCTATTACATGTTCATAGTAGATATAACCAAAAATTTTTAAATGACTTAATGATGATTGCCATTGTACCAAGCTTGAAATGGAGTGGAATTTAATAAAACTATCGAAGGTAGCCTGATTAGCAAGTACATAGTAGCTATTGCACCTTTTACCTATAAGAAAATCCTTCTTAGTTATGAGACACTTTGTCATTTCAACAATTGTTTTGTTTTTTTTTTCACTCATTCCATTTTATTAGGGAGACTAAGGTGTTGTTAGTCAATGCTAGATTCTTGAACTAGTACAAATTGTTTGGAAGGAAGCTTATATGTATTTAGAATCATTGTCAATTCTAATGGCCTAAATTACATAATTAGTTTTTTTTTTTTCTTATTTAGACCTTAAATTTATGGAATACAAATATTGCATCTAATTTAAATTTCAAAAAATAGATCTAATATTATCTAGTAAAATTATCAATAAAGATTACATAATACCTATTACCATCCAAAGAGCAGGTCTTCATTGGCCCATAGAGATTTGATTAGATCAATTGAATACACTTTTAAGTTTTGCTACAATGATTTGAGAAAAAGGGAGGCCTAGTTTGCGATCTAAGTTAACCAACAATACATGGTTTGTCAAATTAATCTAGATCAGATAAACCTAAAGCCAGATGTTTATTCTTTAGTGCTTGAATACCTCCACGGTGGAAATGGTCAAATCTTTTATGCCAAAGAGTTGCATTGTCTATAGCAACAAGTAAGGTAAGATGCTGCACTTTGTTTGTATCTAAATGAAAAAATTTTTTTTTTCCATTCATTGGCTTTATGATTAGTTTAGCACAGCTAAGTCACAAATAACACATGCATGATCTTTAAATAACAATGAAAAGCCATTTTCTATGAGTTGACCAACATTTAATAAATTGTGATGGATATGATAAACAAACAAGACATCTATAATGACTTTGGTACCTAAGTTTGTATGCACTAGGGTTTCCCCTTTTCCATGCACTTACAACAATTGGCTATTAACAATCCTCACTTTTGATTTAAAGGACTTATCAAGAGTATTAAAAACCATGAGATTGGGTGACATATAGTTTGTATAACCATTGTCAAGTAATTAGATTCCGAGGTTAAAAGAGTTATTGCTTGTTGCCACTACAAAGAGCTACTCATCCACATATTAGACTTCATTAGTTGGTTGGGCATTCTATTTGATTTGTTGTGACCCTTTTTGGTGTTAAGATTGCTTACCCTTATGCTAACATATTTTCTCATAATGCCCTCTTATGTTATAGACTTTGCAAACAAGATTAGGCCTCCTCCAATAATATTTAGATAAATGACTAGTTTTTTTTTGCAATTTTCACAAGGAGCATACTACTTTTGGCTTGTAGACTTGCTAACTTCACGAGACCTTTCGTGTTGTTTGCCACTTTGCTTCCTTTTGCTATGGTTTTAAAATATACCTTTTAAAATTTGCTTATTTTACTAACATACATGGGGCAAGTTGTAAAGTACATGTGACATATGACAATTCATGTGGTCAATCTAGATTAAGATTAAGCAGTGACACAATTCCTTCTTGTTTTAGGAGTGAACAAATCTTATAAGTTATGACTAAATTATACATGATCACATTAAAAGAGTGTGGGGTTCTTTTGGTGAATGATATCATGTGGGATGTTACAAGATTAATTAGTTTTTATCTCATTATATCCTATGAATTGGTATCTATTATGAATAATATTATCTTATATATCTTAGTGGATTAAACTATCCATAATATGGGTTAAGCCTATTTTTTTAAATATATTCTATATAAAAATTTATATTATTAGATAAAAGGATGTGTAAAAAAATGATTTTAAATTTTTATAAATTTTTACAATTGAATCCTTAATTTTTTTTTTTAATTTTTTTTGAAGCCTTTATCTTTTTAAATCATTATAGATCAAATCTTTTTAGATAGAAAACAATTAAATTGTAATTCTCATTTGGTTAATATAAAATTTTAAATAGTCTTGACTATTTTTTATTAAAAAATTGATTTGCATCAAATTAAAAAAATATAAGATTTAGATAAAAAATATAAAAAAGTTTAAAATCTAATTATAAAATTTTAAAAAATTTATGACATTTTTTATTTTTTTTTGACATATATTCCTTAGATAAAACTCTTCTTTTATCACAATTTTTATCACTATTTTCATTACTATTATTATCGTTGTCATCATAAAATCACTATCATTATTATCATTATTCTCTTTTTTCTATCTTTCTCCCCTTTATCCTATTTGGAAGGGAAAGAGATAGATAAGGGTATATACAAATTAAAGAAATAAAGAATAGAATTCAAAATAGAATCAAAAAGGAAAAGAGATGAAAATATTAAAAAAAGAAATAGAAATGAAAAAAAAAAGATTAATAGAATTTGAAAAATGTAAGATAGAGATAGAGTTAAAAAAATAATTGAGAGAAGAAAGAGATAAATGTGAGAAAGAGTTGGGGAGAGATATGAAAAGTGATGGAGAGAAGAAAAGGAAGAGATGTAAGAAAAATAGAAATGTAAGCGATAGGAAAGTGAAAGTGTGAAAGAAGAAGAAAGATTAAAGAGAGAGAAAGAGGAGAGAGATGAAAGAGAGATAAAAATATAAAAATAAAAAAAAATAGATCAAAGAAAAAGGAAAAAGAAAAATTAAAAAAATAAAAACAAAAGAAAAAAAAGAGACAAAAAAGAAAAATAGAAAAAGAGAAAAAGAGAGAGAGAAAGTTAAGAGAATTTTATTATGTAAGAAATCATTCTATTATAATTTTGATATTTAGTTTAAATAATTTTAAAATATTTTTTAGCATGACAAAATCAATTGAATAAATAAATTGTATAATTCATTAAAATTATAAAAATTTATAAGTTTTATAAAATTATTAATAGACAAAATAAAATTATTTTAACACTTAATTTTTAATTATTTGTAATAAATAAGAGTCAAAATAAATAATATAAGTAATTAATTACATTGTAAGGATGATAAAATTATTTTTAAAAACTATACAATAAAAGTATTTTATACCATGTAATACTTTCCAACCATAACCAATTTATTATGTATAATCTCAAACTATTAGGTCTGCGCGCCAAATGATAAGGCGGCCCCAAAAAAAATGATACACGTGGATGCAGCCATCCACCCTCCTCGTGGAGAGGCAAAGTTGTGCTGAAAAAGATTGGTCCGAAAAAGCTAGCGGCGATACTTCAGTGAGTGCATGCATAAGGTAAGGTCTAGCTTTTGAGACAAGGGATGGGCTAGATTATGTTAATCTTCTTTTCCTTTCTTTCTTGTAAAGATTCGATGGACAAGGATCCGATGGCTGAGTCACTTTACATCTAATTCAAAAAATAAAGTCACTGTGTATATGTGTATATATATGTGAGTCTAATTGTAGAAAACAAAGGCATGTGTGTTAGTACGTACGATCATATTAAACATTTGCTGAAAAGAAACAAGGATTTTGAAGGGAAGATAGATGGGAAGCAAAAGATTGGCATTGTTCTGGGTGTTATCCACCTACTTATATTTGCTTGCATCTTCATCTCCACTGCACAGGGCCTTGCTTTCATCAGCCTCAGGTATTCCTGTTTTGATCTTCCTTTCCCAGTTAGTACCTCCTCCCCGTTTTTCTTTTTTTAGCCAAGGTACCTATTCAGCAAGAAACTCAAAGATCATGGTTCCTTTCATTGGGTTAAATCTCTCGGGTAGTTCATGAAATAGATTTTATAAAGCTTGTCGTCGTTGTATAGCTAAGGAAGGGCAGGGTCGATACTGCTTTTTGCGAAAGATCCCCATATACCCCACTCTGTCAAAAGCATGGCCAACAAAGGATTAATGCCGTGTAATGCTACACAAAATGGGCGCTTAAAACAAGTAATTGAACTTGCGCCAAAGACATTCTGTCACTCACCCAAAAAAAAAGTTTGTACCAAAACACAACAAACAAGCTGCATTTAGTGTGACCAGTTGGAACTTTGGATATTGCTAGACAGAAACCTTTTCATTTTGAAAGGATATTATTAATTCATGTCACTAACATATTGTTCAAGCGAAGGAAATTCTATGGAGGACAAGGAATCTTAACAGTTCGTGAATGTTACATGGCAAGACTTATTAGCTGAAATTCTGATAGATTAGGTCACGCAACCAGGAACATCCAACTTCACCCTACTTAGAAGTGCCTAGTTTTCTGCCTTGAATTATTGAAAGGAAATTACCAAGTTGAGATTTCTGTGAATTTTCTTTTTTTGCTTCATTGATAAAAGTTGCTAAAAGCAATCCCCTTCTATTAATATGAGACCATACTTCGGCGCTGCCAACATAATTTCAAAATGGTTCCCACTTAGAAGATACCACAGGATAGTGCCTCCTTTCTTTCTAAATGACACTCTATGCTCTTTCAATTTATAAAGCATACACAAATGGCAACCTGTATCCATATGCCTTCTTGTCCAAGTATTTTTTTATCCTAGACTCATTAGGATAGTTCAATGTATCCATCTAAAGAATCAAAGACTAATCAGCGGTTCTTGTTCTCAGAGTTAGTGCCATATCTAACAGACTTAATACCATCCCAGACAGCTTATATCGTGGAGAATAAAATTTGGCTTGTACAGTCTGCAATCCACATTATTGGACTGTCAATAATTTGCCACGATTATTGACAGTTTGAGTTCAAGCTCCGATACATCATATAATTTGACACGTCCATAAATCCTCAATTCATTGCTATCTGCGAGACTAACATTGTCCGATGATAGATACCCTGCAGGAGCATAATATGGAGGTTACAGGCAGAAATGACCATGACATCCACGGCACTGATGGCGATGAAAGTCGCATAGCACATCAGAGCAAGTATGCTCGTGGCGGTGGCTCTGAAGGTACAAATAATGGAGGATTGTATGGGAAACCAGAGAATGAAAATGGTGGTAGCAATATGCATATAGGTGCAGCAGTAATCCCCATGACCGTAGCCGGAGCTGCAAATCATAACCATCACCAAAACAGCTATCACAGTGGAGCCAACTGCAACAGAAGCTCCATTGAACTTCCCATCTTGATTTTGACCACCTTTGTCTCTTTTATTTCACTGATATCACGGAGTACTTGATTTCCAAGTCTAAACTAATCCATTAACCAAAAATGCTTGAGGCTTGTTGCATGCATTATGTTGTAGTATGCCATCTAGTAATCTATACATTCTTATGTAGCAAATCACCAGAACTACATATCCAACTTGTATACAAATAGAAACAAAATGAATGCATGATTGTGTTACAAAATAATTTGTGTGGTCGAGCTTTCCATCAACGTATTAGGAGACGAAAACGTTTTGACGAAAAATGGAGGTCCTTGTGCAATCATATTTGTGCATTTCTGTCCATGTACGTGTGCACATGCACATGCACATGCACATGCACACCTAAGATAAAAAAAGAAGCAGTGGGGTGATTGCTGAAAAGACCAACCAACAATGGGTATTAATGTATCCTCTTATTTATTTATTTATTTTTTTTTTTAAGTAGCACCTCTGGTTTGAAGATACTGTTAAATTGTTTCTATGGTAACTATTTTGTAGTCACAGATAAATTGTTTTCAATGTAAACATTATAATTCACGGTAATTCCTGGAACTAGGTAAACATTTAGCGTATCATGCATAAATCCATTTGATATAAAAGAAATATGAGGCAAGCAGAAGGGCTCAATATGTCCAACTGGAAAGAGTGCTAACTATTGTTTAATAAATTCAAAAATGTCCAATGTGATATTGGTGATTTAGTGTTAGGAACAAACCCATCGGCAACCCTTTTCCTATGTTCTCGTAACATTGATCAGTCAAATTTAAATTTCATTATTACAAAGGCAGCATTTCTACAAGCATTAATTTTGCAAGTAAAAGACGCGCCAAGTTGATTTCAATCAAGCAAATTAGCGAACAAAAGTGAAGCGTGACACAGTGATGAGAATCAAATACATTGCTAGCAATGGACTACGTGCCTCAAAAGGCTTGCACCATCCTTTTCCACTTGATGTTGTCTCTAAGCAATTCTTAAACTTGGAACGAGAAGTCACAAAAAGAAGGAAAGGGCAGAAATTCGAAGTTAGCCAATTTAACTTCTTTCTATTGATTTGAATCCTCATTATATAAGAGGATTTAAAGATACAAAATTTGAAAAATATAGTTGTTACACTTGACAATAGGTTCTATATAATTTAAACTTGAAATTTGCATCAATTTGAAGATCAAGTAATGATGATTTTTCAAAATACAAAAAGGAGATTTTGAATTAGAATTTCAATCATTTAAACATATAATTATTGATACAAAAAGTGAAACTTGAGATAGAAGGTATAAAGTTGTTAAGTTGTAACTGTCATAACTAATTTTGAATTTGAAAAAAGAAGAAACATTTGGTTGCAAGGTTGCTGGTACTGCAAAATAAGAGTAACACTAGAACTTCACTCTTCCTTGGTGCATTTTTTACATTCCAAGAACACCCCTTAAGTCTTTAAACCTTGATTTAGATAGGCTTTTGGTTAAGATGTCAACTAACTCAGCTTTAAAGTTACAATGCATCAGTTTGATCTCATAACATCTTGAGCGTCTCGTATGAAATGCAGCTTTACACTAAAATGTTTTGTTCTCCTATGCTGCATAAGATTTCTTGAGATTGCAATGACAAATTAATTATCACAAAAAATGGTAGTTGGCTTTACTTGCTTTAGATTTAAATAAGCACCAATTTTCCTTATTCATATTGCATAATTCACTACTGAGGCTACTACAACGTACTCAGCATTAATTGTAAATCATGTCTTCCTTGAGCTACAATTAAAGATGTCAGAGCCAAATGAAAATACATAACTTGATGTATTTTTTATATCTATGAATGATCTGGCCCAATCAATGTTAGTAAATTGAATCAACTAGTTTTCAATGTTGCTCTAGAGCATAATTCCTAATTTAATAATTCTTTTGATATATTTGAGAATTCTTTTGGTAGCTTGGAGATGTGCTTCATAAGGAAAATGCATAAATCTTAATGGTAGGCTCATTGGATACATAATATAAGATCTTGTAGTTGAGAGATATGACAAGTATGCAATGAGACTTTTATAAAGATTCTTATTTGCTTTTGGAGACTCATCCACTTTAGAGAACTTGCTACCTTATATTATAGGTGTAGAAGAATTTTTACAAGTTTCCATATTGAATTTTTGTAGTACTTAATTTGCATACCTAACTTAATGTACAAGATTTCCTTATTTGGATTGCTGAACCTCCAAACCAAGGAAGTACCTCATACTGCCAAGGTTAGAAATTTCAAACTTATTTGTCATAGTCTTTTTAAACTGAGAGAGTTTCTAATGATCATTAGATCATCCATATAAATTGAGACATAAAGAAAACAAGTGTCATTTCTATTGATGTAGAAGTGAGCATCACTGCAACTTCTTTTAAAACTAGCAAAAGTCAAGTACTATTGGATTTTTTAGTATTTAGCTCTAGAAGCTTACTTTAGCCCATATAAGGCCTTTTTCAAAAGGTACACCTTATTTTCTTCACTTAGATTGATAAATCTTTTTGGTTAATTCACCATTGTGGAATATTTGTTTGAAATCTAATTGGTGCTTTAGCCATTACTTTTAAGTAAAAATTGCAAACAATAGTTTATAATGTTTGGTCTGGCTACTGGTGTAAATGTTTCAAAGTAAACCACTCTTACTAATTGTGTAAAACCCTTGGCCACAAGCATGACTTTCAATTTGTTGATAGTGCCATCTACATTGAACTTTGTTTAATATATTCATTTCACTTTAATAACCTTGTTGTTTGTAGGTTTTAGAACTAAAGATGATGTTTGATTTTGATGGATGGACTTCAACTCCTCTTACATTGCAACTCTCCATGTTGTATATTGTGAAGCTTCCTAATAATTGACAAGATCTAGCTCAGCTACAAAGCTTATATGATAAATATCAACTCCTCTTACATTACAACTTTCCATGTTGCATGTTATGAAGCTTCTTGATAGTTGACAGGATCTAGCTTAGCCACAAAGCTCATGTGGTAAATGTCAATTAAATTTTTTGGCTGAGAATTGGTGAAGCTTTATTCCTTGGCATATTCAACAGTGGAAGTGGAATTTGATAAAGCTTTTAAAGGTAGCCCAATTAGTAGGTATATAATAATTGTTGCACCTTTTTCCTAAAGGGATTTAGGAAGATCCTTCTCAATCATGAGACACCTTGTCATTTCAACAATTGTTTTGTTCTTTCTTTTGCTAACCCCATTTTACTGGGTTAAGTAAGGTGTTGACAATTGATGATGGATTCTTGAGCTAGTACAAATTACTTGGGAGGAAGCTTATGTGCATTTAAAGCTATTATCTATTCTAATAGCCTAAATTACATAGTTTATTGTTCTATCTAGACCTTAAATTTCTAGAATATAACTATTATATTTGATTTAAATTTCAAAAAAATAGATCTAACAATATCTAGTAAAATTATAAAAAAAAAATGATGTAATACATGTTGCCATTTAAGGAGCAGGTTTTTATTAGTCCATAAAGATTTGAATGGACCAGTTGAAGATGTTTTTGAGCTCTACTACCATGATTTAAATGAAAGGAAAGCCTAGTTTACTTTCTAAGTTGACAAATTGTACAGGATCTATCAAATTGATCTAAATCAAATAAGCATGAAGCTAGATGTTTACTCTTTAGTGCTTAAATACTTGCATAGTGGAAATGACCAAGTATTCTGTGCCAAAAATTTGCATTGTCAATAGCAACATGTAAGGCAAGGTGATGCATTTTGTTTGTGTCTAAATGTAAGCCTTTTCCATTCTTTGGCACTATGATTAGTTTAACACTAACTAAATCACAAATAACACATGCATGATCTTTAAACAACAATGAGAATCCATTTTCTATGAGTTAATGAACATTTAACAGATTTTGGTGGATATGAGGAGCAAACAAGATATCTATAATGACTTTAGTACATGAGTCTATATGCACTAGAGCTACCCTTTTTCCATGCATTTGCAACAATTAACCATTACCAATCCTCACTTTTGATTTGAAGGACTTATCAAGAGCATAAAAAACCTTGTGATTGGGTGACATGTAATTTGTGCAACTACTATTAACCAACTAAATTCAAAGGTCAAAAGAGTTGGTGCATGTTATTGCCATAAAGAGCTACTCATTTATAAATTGGACTTCATCAGCTTGTTGGGCCTCCTATTTGACTTGTTGTGACCTTTGTTGATGTGAAGATTGCTTGCCCTTATGCTAGCAGATTTTCTCATAATGCCTTCTGTTGTTATAGACTTTACAATTAGACCTCCTCCAACAATATTTAGTCATATGGCTAGTCTTTTTGCCATGCTTGCAAGGAGCATATTGCTTTTTGCCTGTAGATTTGCTAGCTTCACTAGACTTTTAATATTGTCTACCACTTTGCTTCCTTCTACTCTACTTTTAAAATGTGTGTTTTAAAATATACTTATTTTACTAACATACACGAGACAATTTATAAAGAACATGTGACATAAAACAAATTCATGTAGTCAATCTAAACCAAGATTAAGCAGTGCCACAATTCCTTATGGTTTTAGGAGTGAACAAATCCTATAGGCTATGACTAAAGTATACATGATCACATCAAGATAGAAAGCAAAAGGAGTGTGGTGTTTGTTTGGTGAATGATATCGTGTGGGATATTACAAGATAGGTTGGTTTTCTCTCATTATATCCTATGAATTGTCATTTATTTATGGATTTAATATTAACTTATATATCTTAATGGGTTAAATTATCCATGAGATGGGCTAATCATATATTTGTAAATATATTTTATATTAAAACTTATATTATTAGATAAAAGTAAATGTAAAAAGAAAAAAAGATCTTAAATTTTTATAAATTTATACAATTGAATCCTTAATCCTTTTACATTTTTCTTTGAATCTTTTATCTTTTTAAATCATTCCAAATCAATTCTTTTTAAATAAAAAACAATTAAACTGTTGATAATTTTATTTGATCAATATAAAATTTTTAATAATTTTGATTGTTTTCTATTAAAAAATTGATTTGTAACAAATTTTAAAAATATAAATTTCAAACAAAAATATAAAAAAAAGTTTAGAATTTAATTATAAAAATGTTTAAAAATTTATGATTAACTTCTTAAATATATTCTCTAAATTAAATTCTTCTCTTATCATAGTTTCTATCACTATTTCTATTACTGCTACTATCATCCTCACTCAAAACCATCATCATTTGGAAGGAGGAGAGATAGACAAAGATATATACAAATGAAAGAAACAAAAAGATGAGGGGAGATGATGAAATAGAAAATGGAAATAAATATAAAACAAAGAAGGAAGAGAGATGAAAAAAATTTAAAAAGGAAATAAAAATGGAAAAGAAGGATTAATAAAATTTGGAAAATATAAAATAGAGGTAAAATTCGAAAAATTAGTGAGAGAGAGATGGCAAGAGAAAGATAAAAAAAAAATAGAGAGATAAATATGAGAGAGAGTTGATAACAAATAAAGAAAAGTGAGTGAGAGAAACAAAGAAAGACAAGTAAAAAAGATAGAAATATAAGGGATATAAAAGTGAAAGCATGAAAGAAAAGGAAAGATGAAAGAGATAAAAAAAAAAAAAAGAAAGAAAAAGATGAAAGAAAGATAGAAAATATAAAAATGAAAAAGAGATTGATGAAAGAAAGAGAAAAAAATAGCAAATATAGAAATAAAAAAAAAACAAAATAAGAAAAAGAGAAGGAGAGAATTAAGAAAATGATATTATGTAAGAAATCATTTTATTATAATTTTTATACTTAGTTTAAATAGTTTAGATTCCTTTTATTAGTATTATAAAATTAATTTAATAAATATTTTGTATTATTAATTAAAATTTAAAAAATTTATAAATTTTATAAAATTACTAATAGATAAAATAAAATAATTTTAATACTTAATTTTTAACTATTTGTGATAAATAAGAGTCAAAATAAATAATAAAAATAATTAATTACATTATAGGATTGATAAGATTATTTTAATAAATTATATTATATAAATATTTTATACCATCTAATACTTTACAGCCGTAATATAAGACAATAATCTAATTTATTCTGTATAATCTTAAACGTGCGCACCAAATTGTCAGGCGGCCCCGAAAAAGATACGAGTGGATGCAGCCATCCATCCTCCCCGAGGAAAGGCAAAGTCGTGCCGACAAAGATTCGTCCGAAAAAGCTAGCGGTCCAATTTACTGCGTGCTTGCACGAAGTTTAACTTTTGAGAAAAGGAATGGGCCAGATTCTGTTAATCTTCTTTTCTTTTGCGTAAAGATTCGATAAACGAGGATCCGATGGCCGAGCCACTGTACATCAAATCCTAAAATTAAAGTCACCGTATATATATGTGTGTGTGTGTGTGTGTGAGTGAGTCTAATTGTAGAAAACCAAAGCATGTGTGTTAGTACGTACGATTATACTAACATTTGCTGGAAAAAAAAAAAAAACAAAAACCAAGGATTTTGAAGGGGCCTGGAAGCAATTATCACAAAAGAAGGCAAGACAGATGGGATGTAAAAGATTGGCATTGTTATGGGTGTTATCCACCTACTTATATTTGCTTGCATCTTCATCTCCACTGCACAGGGCCTTGCTTTCGTCAGCCTCTGCTATTCCTGTTTTGATCTTCCGTTACTAGTTAGTATCTACTCCCCGTTTTTTTTTTTTTTTCAGTTAACGTATCCAGCAAGAAACTCAAAGATCATGGTTCCATTCATTAGGTTAAATCTCCCAGGTAGTTCATGAAATAGATTTTATAAAGCTTGTTGTTGCACAGCTGAGGAACGGCGGGTTCGATGCTGCATTTTGCCAAAGACCCCCATATACGGCACTCTGTAAAGAGCATGGCCAAGAAAGGATTAATACTGTGTAATGCTACACAAAATGGGCGCTTAAAATAAGTAATTGAACTTGCGCCAAAGGCATTCTATCACGCACCGGAAAAAGAAAAAAGAAAGACAAAATATATAGATATATAGTTTGTACCAATGCACAACAAACAAGAAGCCAACTAACTGCATGTAGTGTGACCAGGTGAAACTTTAGATATTGCTAGACGGAAACCTTCCCATTTTGAAAGGATATTATTAATTCATGTCACTAACATATTGTTCAATGGAGGACAAGGAATCTTAACAGTTCGTGAATGTTACATGGCAGGACTTATTAGCTGAAATTCTGATAGACTAGGTCACGCAACAAGGAACATCCAACTTCACCCTACTTAGAAGTGCCTAGTTTTCTGCCTTGAATTATTGAAAGGAAATTACCAAGTTGAGATTTCTGTGAATTTTCTTTTTGTTTTTTTTTTGCTTCATTGATAAAAGTTGCTAAAAGCCATCCCCTTCTATTAATATGAGAACATACTTCGGCGCTGCCAACATAATTTCAAAATGGTTCCCACTTAGAAGATACTAAACATTATGACAGGATAGTGCCTCCTTTCTTTCTAAATGACACTCTATGCTCTTTCAATTTATAAAGCATACACAAATGGCAACCTGTATCCATATGCCTTCCTGTCCAAGGATTTTTTATCCTAGACTCATTAGGATAGTTCAATGTGTCCATCTAAAGAATCAAAGACTAATCAGCGGTTCTTGTTCTCGGAGTTAGTGCCATATCTAACAGACTTAATACCATCCCAGACAGCTTATATCGTGGAGAATAAAATTTGGCTTGTACAGTCTGCAATTCACATTATTGGACTGTCAATAATTTTGCCACGATTATTGACATTTTGAGTTCAAGCTCTGATACATCATATAATTTGACACATCCATAAATCCTCAATTCATTGCTATTTGCGAGACTAACATTGTCCGATGATAGATACTCTGCAGGAGCATAATCTGGAGGTTACGGGCAGAAAAGACCATGACATCCACGGCACTGATGGCGTTGAAAGTCGCATAGCACATCAGAGCAAGTATGCTCGTGGCGGTGGCTCTGAAGGTACAAATAATGGAGGATTGTATGGGAAACCAGAGAATGAAAATGGTGGTAGCAATATGCATATAGGTGCAGCAGTAATCCCCATGATCGTAGCCGGAGCTGCAAATCATAACCATCACCAAAACAGCTATCACAGTGGAGCCAACTGCAACAGAAGCTGCATTGAACTTCCCATCTTGATTTTGACCACCTTTGTCTCTTTTATTTCACTGATATCACGGAGTACTTGATTGCCAAGTCTAAACTAATCCATTAACTAAAAATGCTTGAGGCTTGTTGCATGCATTATGTTGTAGGATGTCATCTGGTAATATATGCATTTTTATGTCGCAAATCTCCAGAACTACATATCCAACTTGTATACAAATAGAAACCAGATGAATGCATGATTGTGCTACAAAATAACTTGTGTGGTCGAGCTTTTCTTCAACGTATCAGGAGACGAAAGCGTCTTGACGAAAAATGGAGGTCTTTGAGCAATCATATTTGTGTATTTCTGTCCATGTTCGTGTGCACATGCACATGCTCACGTAAGAAAGAAAGAAGCAGTGGGATGATTGCTGAAAAGAACTACCAACAATGGGTATTACTGTATCCTCTTATTTATTTATATTTTTAAATAGCACCTCTGGTTTGAAGATATCGTCAAGTTGTTTCTATGGTAACTATTTTGCAGTCACAGATAAATTGTTTTCAATGTAACCATTATAATCTGAGGTATTACCGTATCCACTTATTTATTTATTTTTCAAATAGCACATTTAGCGTCTCATGCATAAATCCAATTGATATAAAAGAAATAAAACGAGTCATGAATGCTCGTATCTCAGGCAAGCAGAAGTGCTCAAAATGTCCAAATGGAAAGAGTGCTAACTATTGTTTGATAAATACAAAATTGTCCAAAGGGATATTGGTGATTTAGTGTTAGGAATAAACCCATCGGCAACCCTTTTCTTATGTTCCCATAATATTGATCAGTCAAATTTAAATTTCATTATTGCAATGGAAGCATTTCTACAGGCATTAATTTTCCAAGTAAAAGACTGCACCAAGTTGATTTCAATCAAGCAAATTAGCAAACAAAAGTGAAGCATGACACAGTAATGAGAATCAAATACATTGCTAGCAATGGACTACATGCCTCAAAAGACCTGCACCACCCTTTTCCACTTGATTCTGTCTCTTCACTTTTCCTCCTCTCTGATATTGTGATACCAGCACCACTCAGCTTCAATTTCCTCTTCACATTTTTACAACCATCTTCATCCATTTTATTTTATTAGATACCCTGTTAGGAAGCAAGGAAAGGCAAAGTATAAACCACAAACATCATCCATTTACGGCCGCCTATCCCTTTTCTTTTCATGTTACATGGATTTGGCAGAGCAAAGAGAAATAGATACACAGATCTCATACAAGATGCATGAACAAAATTACTAAATCCTGATCTTTCTCAAGGTTTGTGAATGCTATTTCTCAGAAATCTCAGCAAGTATTCTAAGTTTCTAGTATGCAGAGGAGGTTGCTTGAAACAGAAGTGATTCTCAAACTTGGAACAAGAAAGGCACAGAAGGAAGGAAAGGGCAAAAATCTAAAGTTAGCCAATTTAACTTCTTTTTATTGAGATGAATACTCATTATATAAGAGGATTTAAAGATACAAAATTTGAAAAATCTAGTTGTTACACTTGACAATAGTTTCTATACAATTTAAACTTGAATTTTGCATCAATTTGAACATCAAGTCATGATAATTTTTCAAAATACAAAAAAGGGATTTTGAATTAAAATTTGAGTCATTTAAACACATAATGATTGATACAAAAAGTGAAGCTTGAGATAGAAGATATAAAGTTGTTAAGTTGTAACTACCATAACTAATTTTTGAATTTGACAAAGGATGTAACATTTGATTGCAAGGTTGTTGGTACCGCAAAAGAGGAGCACCACTAGAACTTCACTCCTCCTTGGCGCTTCTGTTTTGCATTCCAAGAGTATTCCTCAAGTCTTCAAACCTTAATTTAGATAGGCATTTATTTAAGATGTCAACTAATTGAGCTTTAGAGTTACAATGCATCAGTTTAATCTCACCAGCATCTTGGGCTTCTCGTATGAAATGCAGCTTCACATTAAAGTGTTTTGTTCTCCCATGCTGCAAAGGATTGCTTGAGATTGCAATGACAAATTTATTATTACAAAAAATGGTAATTGGCTCAACTTGCTCCTAATTTAAATTAGCATAAATTTTCTTTATCTAGATGGCATGATTCACTACTAAGGCTACTACAATGTACTCAACCTCAAATGTCGATTGTGTCATAAGTGTTTGCTTCCTTGAGCTCCAATTGTATATGTTAGAACCAAATGAAAATACATAACATGATGTACTCTTCATGTCTATGAGTGAACTTGCCCAATTGCTATTAATAAAACAAATTAATTGATTTTCAATATTGCTCTTGAACAAAATTCCCACTTCAATGGTTCCCCTAATGTATTTGAAAGTTCTTTTGGTAGATGTGCTTTGTGATGATAATGCTTGAATTTTAATAGTAGGTTCACTAGATACATAATATCATGTTTTATGAATGAAAGATATAACAAACACCCGATGAGACTTCTATAAAGGTTCTCATTTGCTTCTTGAAGACTCATCCAGTTTAGAAAACTTGCTACCTTGTGTCAATCAAAGGTATAAAAGAACTTTTACTGGTTTCCATACTAAATTTTTGCAGTACTTCATTTACATACTTGACTAGATGTACAAGAATTCCTTGTTTGGATTGTTAAACCTCTAAACCAAGGAGGTACCTCATTCTGCTAAAGTCAAAAATTTCAAACTTATTTGTCATAGCCTTCATAAACTAAGAGATCAAATTGAAAGAGTATATAATGATCATTGGATCATCCACATAATTTGAGACATAAAGAAAACAATTGTCATTTCTATTAATGTAGAGGCTAACATCATTTTAACTTCTTTTAAAACCAGCAAAAGTCAACTACTCATGGATTTTTATGTACCAAGCTCTAAAAGCTTGCTTTAGTTCATATAAGGCCTTTTTCAAAAAGTAGACCTAGTTTTCTTCATTTATATTGACAAGTCCTTTTAGTTGATTGACATAAATTTGCTCTTAGAGTTCACCATGGTGGAATACTGATTCAACATCTGGTTAGTACATCAATTATTGCTTTTGAGTAATAAGTGCAAGTAGCAATTTTAGTGTTAAGCCTAACCACTAGTGCAAACATTTCAAAGTTATCCTTTCCTCCCTGTTATGTAAAACTCTTAGTTACAAGCCTAGCTTTCAATTTGTCAATGGTGCCATGTGCATTAAACTTTGTTTAGTATATCCATTTTACTATAGTAACCTTTTTGTCTATAGGTTTTGGAAATAATATCCATGTTTGATTCATATGGATAGACTTTAGCTCCTCCTACATTACTACTTTCCATGTTGCATGTTGTAAAGCTTCCTAATAGTTAACAAGATCTAGCTTAACTACAAAGCTTGCAAGGTAAATGTTTATTAGAGGTATTGTTCTTCTAACAAAAAGCTCATCTACATCATCATGCATAATACTTGATTCTAGCTTTTATGGCTAAGAATTGGTGAAGTTTTATTCCTAGACATATTCAATAATATAAGTCTACCAATTCCATCTTGTACCATTAGGAAATTGAAGGTTCTTTGTAATAAAAACCTTTTGTGTAGTAACATCAAAGATCCTGTAATTGTAAAGAGTGTTAGTGTAACCCATGGAAATAATAATCAAGGCTTCATGATATAGCTTGCTTTTTTTTGAATTTGCTACATATGTATAACAAATATAACAACAAATTTTAAATGACTTAGTGATGGCTTGTTATTGAACCAAATGAAAATACATAACATAATATACTATTCATGTCTATGAGTGATCTACCCAATCATTATCAGTAAAACAAATCAACTGGTTTTTAGTGTTGCTTTTAAACATAATTCCCAACCCAATGATTCCCTTAATGTATTTAAGAATTCGTTTGGCAGCTTAAAGATGTGCTTTATGTGCAGAATGCATAAATCTTGATAATTAGTTCACTGGATACATAATATTAGGTCTTACAGTAAAGAGATATGACAAGCATCTAATAAGACTTTTATAGAGGTTCTCATTTGCTTTTGGAGACTCATCCACTTTAGAGAACTTGATGTCTTATGTCAAAGGTATAAAAGACCTTTTATAGGTTTCTATACTAAATTTCTATAGTACTTCTTTTGTATACTTAGCTCGATGTACAATAATTCCTTGTTCGGATTGTTAAAGTTCCAAACCAAAGAGATACCTCATATTGCCAAGGTAAGAAATTTCAAACTTGTTCGTCATAGTCTTCCTAAACTAAGAGATTAAATTGAGAAAGTTTATAATAAATCATCGACATAAATTAAGGCACAAAGAAAATATTTGTTATTTTTGCTAATGTAGAGGCTAGCATCACTGCAACTTCTTTTATAACTAGCAAAAGTAAAGTACTCATGGATTTTTGAGTACCATGCTTTAAGAGCTTGCTTTAGTCTATATAAGGACTTTTGCAAAAGGTAAATCTTGTTTTCTTCCTTTAAATTGACAAACCTTTCTAGTTAATAGACATAAATTTACTCTTAAATCTCACCATTAAGGAGTATTGATTTGGTATCTAGTTGGTGTTCTAGCCATTACTTTTAAGTAGTAAGTGCAAGCAACAATTTATAGTATCAAGTTTGGCCACTGGTACAAATGTTTCAAAGTAAACCACTCTTACTTATCATGTAAAACCCTTGGCTACAAGCAAGGCTTTCAATTTGTTAATGGTGTCATCTTCATTGAATTTTGTTTTGTATATTCATTTCACTATAATAACCTTTTTGTCTACAAGTTTTAGAACTAAAGTCAATGTTTGATTTTTTAAGGATGGACTTCAACTCCTCCTATATTGCAACTTTCCATGTTGTATAATGTGTAACATCTTAATAGTTGACAAAAACTAGTTTAGCTACAAAGCTTATGTGGTAAATGTTAGTTAAAGGTCTTGTTCCTATAGTTAGGACATCATGTACATCATCATACATAACACTTAATTCTAGATTTTGTGGTTAAGAATCAGTGAAGCTTTATTTCTTGACATATTTAATAGTGAAATTAAAGGTTCTTACTAACAGGGAGTGTCAATGTAGCATATGAAATAGCAATTAAGGCTTTATGATCTAACTTGCTTCTTTTTGAATCTACTACATTTGCATAGTAGATATATCCAAAAAATTTTCAATAACTTAATGATGGCTTGTTGTTGTACCAAGCTTAAAATGGAGTGCAATTTGATAAAGCTTTCAAAGGTAACCTGATTAATAGGTATACAACAGTTGTTACACCTTCTGCCTAGAAGGATTTAGGAAGATCCTTCTCAATTAGGAGACAACTTGTTTCAACAATTAATGTTATTTCTTTCATTCATCCCATTTTATTAGATTGAGTAAGGTGCTATCAATTGATGTTGGATTCTTGAGCCAATACAAATTGATTGGAAGGAAGCTTGTGTGTATTTAAAACCATTGTCAGTTCTAATGGCTTGAATTACATAATCAATTTGTCTTTCTATTTAGACCTTAAATTTTTGGAATACAACTGTTACATCTAATTTAAATTCAAAAAATAAATCTAACAATATCTAATAAAATCATCAATAAAGATGATATGATACCTATTATCATTCAAGGAGTAAGTCTTCGTTGGTCCATAAAGATTTAAATGGACCAATTGAAGATATTTTTAAGCTTTATTGCCATGATTTAAATGAAAGAGAAGTCGAGTCTATTTTCTAAGTTGACAAATAGTACAAGGTCTATCAAATTAATCTAAATGAGATAAGCCTGAAGCCAAATGCTTATTCTTTAATGCTTGAATACTTGCATGGTGAAAATGGTCAAGATTTCTATGCCAAAGAGTTGCATTGTTAATAGCAATAGGTAAGGCAAGTTGTTGCACTCTTTTTGTGTCTAAATGAAAACTTTTTCCATTCATGGGCATTACGATTAGCTTAGCACCAATTGAATCACAAATAAAACATGCATGATCTTTAAATAACAATGAAAAGTCATTTTCTATGAGTTGATCAACAGTTAACAAATTATGATGGATACGAGGAATAAATAAGACAATGCCCCTTCTTAGGCCGATTTGTGACTAGCTGATTATTTGGGTTAACTTGTTAGGCCTTGTTCTACTAAACTGGGCTTTATTAAGTTATGTTAACTAGGTCTTGACAATACCCCTTCCTTCACTATCACCTTGTCCCTAAGGTTCAAATGAATTGAACTCTAGGAATTGGCAACTTCCGACATCCAATCACTAGATCGCTATATGTCTTCCCATGACCCCTTATCCATTTTTGGAACTGTCTTTAAGCTAGTAGTCGTCAATTTGGTTCTTGTATGAAGATTCATGGTCGGAGTGGGGCTTACTTTGTTTACTTTATTCTGTTTGTGACCTACTTCCACCGCCGCCTCCCGAGGTCACCAACTCTATTGCTTCTTTTAATGTCATTGGTTTCATCATTCTTACGATGGGGCGTGTCTCCTCCCCAAGTCCACTCAAGAACCTAGAGACCAAAAAGGAGTCAATCAAAGATGGATCATTTATTAGGACTAGCGAGTAGAGTTCTTCAACTTTCTCTTGATAATGTTCAACTAAGTTAGTTTGGTGAAGCTTAAACAGCTCTTTCACCACATTCGGAAGTGACGGATCGCTAAACCTTCGGCAAAAGTCCACCTAAAACTGTTTCCAGGTGTAATGGGGCTTTGTCACTACCCACCCTTGAAACCATACATCAGCCCTACTGTCAAGATACATTGCCACTATCTTAATCCTTGTGTCCTCCGTGATCTTGTACATTTGGAAGTAACAGTTGCATTTCCGGAGCTAACAACAAGGATTCTCTCCATCAAACACTTCTTACTTAAATTTTGAAGGTTTTGGCTCTGGTTTGTTGTCGCGACCAAATAGTAGAATCTCCTTACAACTACCTTCTTTGTTATCCATGGTTTGCATTCAAGGTGAGGGAAGCAATCCTTTAGTGGTAGCCACTATTGGTACCTCGATTGTCGCTATGTTTTCCCTTAATAGTAGGGGTTCCTATGGTTGAAGCATCTCCACCAATTTCCAAAAGGAAGTTTGTGTGTCAATGTGAAATTCTCCAATGCTTGTAATTGCACGGATATTGACTCCAATAGTTGCATTTTCTCCATCCTCATCTAGAGATCGTGCTTGCACTTGCAAATCCAAATAAAGAATTAGGTATGCAGAAAAAGAGTTTGAAACTAATGAAATTTTGACGAAAGTTGTAATTATTAAAATAAGAAATCACAAAAATTGTATACTGTAAATTGAAATGTATGAAAGTGGAATACAAAAAAGATAAAGCACAAAGGAATTAGATGTATTTAGCAATTTTTTTCTATATGAAGGGTGAGACTCACATTGAACCACTTGGTCTTGGGTTTTTAAACTTTAAGTGTCATTTAAAACACTTAGGTCAAATGATTAAATATATATACATATAAGTATGATATTACTTGAGAGAAATTGTGATCATTTCTCCTCAATTATAGAGAGAAAAAATGCTGAGGTGGTACAATTCTAAAAGAATCTCAAATTTACTTTTGAATTAACAATAAATTACTAATTCCTTAAAATTTTAAACTAAAGAAATATTTATCTATTCATTAGTTTTTGGGAATCTCAGCTAACTCTCACTTAACATATCTCTTTAATCTTACTTTCTCCACATCTCTCCAAGTATTCAGAGAACTTTTAGATTGCATTTTCGCACTACTGACCACCAGTTCAACTCTTGATAATTAAATTAGATGCAAACACATCATCTCAAGTTTTCATTTTCATCACCAATAGCAACATTGAAACTCAATTGCTTCTTACAACCTTCACGTCAAATAATGGATCCAAATGAGCTATTTTCTAATAATATGTTTTTGCTGGATTCTTGAATCATATCAATTTACAATCTTATCATAAATCTCAGAATAACAACGTAGTGATCTTACCATACAAATTGGATACTATATTACAGTTTTTGATAGCCAATGAACAATAATTTCTAAGCTTTTTATAGCTGTCATCCTCCTGACTGAATGTAGTCTTCACAGTAATTTCCTTAGCTATATAAGATGTTAATATTGAGATTTCTATACTAGGATCTCTTTCCAACGTTTCCACCAGGAGATCAGTAGGCACAGAATCCAACATGGGGTGCACAATTTCATGACACATGAGTTATAGAGTGCAAATTGAGAAATCATGGAGGTTCGATGCAAAATAGAAAAATCATAAAGGAGTTTAGTGCATTTATTCCTAAAATTTAACACTTGATAATGTGAAATTTAAAACTTTATGAAAAGAAGTTACAAAAACAATAATAATGATGATAAAAGCTATTTTTTATCCTAGTTGTTGCAATTCAAAATTCATGATTTGAATGAAAGTCAGTATAGATTTTCACCTAATAAGTATTTTTAGAAAGCTCATGAAACTATAAATTACACAATGATTTATTTTTAGTCTTATCGCTCATTTCATTCAGTAGTTTCAATTTAATGTCACCAATTTGAGGATTCAAATTTCTCAAGTCAATAATTTGTAAAATATACTAATAGGCTTGTAGTATTCATTCCGTACATATGTGCATATCAGAAAGCCATTCATTGGAGTCTTCAGCGGAGCAGAACAAATGAGAAAAAGAGAGGCAAAAGCCTTTAAAAAGTCTTCTGGAGAGTCCAAAAACAAAAGAATCAATTCTATTAGTCATGGTTTTGTCAGTTTTTTTTTTTTTTTTTCTTAAACTGATTTAATCCCACTTCAGTTACTATCACTGTAATCCATGTTTTATGGTAGGTTTCAAGGGAAGTATATTGCTAAGATAGACATTATGGAAAGTAATAGTGCATTGATTATACAAACTAAAAAGATAATTTGGAGAACTAGATATGCTAATAAATACATGGTAAGGGGTTCATCACCTTCAATTTATTTACAATAATACAGTTGATATTTATTTCTTATATTGTTTTGTGCATAAGCAATTATTAATAATTTTTCAGAGATTTATAGTTAGGTGTCAGACATTAACTTGGATGATATAAGTTCGAGTTTTACAGATATTTATTTTTTATGCTCACGGGGTAAGTTGCCTCAAGCAATTGCATACCATTGCATTTTTTATTTTTTAATTTAATTTTTTTTTTTTCGGTGGTCGCATTCTGTATCCATGGTAGGTGGTCACAGTTTCTCTAGCCGGAAAGACCTGATGGACCTGCCATCATCACCTGAGGGGAGATTTCTTGTGAGGTCTGAATCCTCGACATCATTGGAAATTCAAACAAATTTCTCACAACTCAATGATGAGACCTTCCTGGCTGATCGTTTTGGAGGCCTCTCTTTTCAAAAGAGTCCTTCGTCCTCCTCCGTAGACTCTTTGAATTTTATATCACTATCCCCATTTTCATCCAGTGAGCCTCCAATTGATCTGTCTCCAAGAAGCACTAAAACCAAGAGCGATGACGAAGGCAAGGATGAGAAAGAGGGGAATATTGATGTGAAGGCTGAGCTTTCAGATGTGAAAAATGATACGAGCGCATACCCTGGTGGGTCAACAAGAAAGGCTGAAAAACTGTATCCACCGCCAATCTCTCGCTTGAAACAGTCCAAAACAGGTAGGCGTTTTGTTTACCATCGCTATGAGGAGGCTGATGGAGGCTTTGTGCAAGAAGAGATAAGGATCCCAACAAGAGGCACCTTTTGTGCTGCTAGAGACAACAGGCGCTTGAAGCTCTACTTTGTTTAGGCGGATGATGACTCTGATGAGGTGGAAGTGGAGGACCATGATGAGGATGAGATTGAATGGGTGGAAATTAGCAAAGCCTAGCGCATGATCCTGGTTGTTTATATGCTCTACTGTAATGGTTTCAAATGGTTGCTTTCTCTTGATTGGACTTGGGTTTGTGATTGTTTAATTCACCTCTCAATCTGATTCTGCCATGGAAGGCTAAAGCCCCCCTTCTTCATACATGGAGAAGATGAAACCATATATCATTTTCCTTTCTTGTTTCATGTTCTTAACGTTGATTACTAGTTTAAGGTTGAGGGCACCCTTTTTTATTTCCAAAATTCTTAAAACTAATTTTTCTTTCAAATTTATTTTTTTAATATAAATATAATTTAAAAAAATAAAAAATTATAATTAATTAAAATTATTATAATAATTAATTTATACAATATTTTTATTTTTAAATTTTTATATAAATTAATTAA
The DNA here is from genome assembly GCA_037832345.1 of Rhizophora mangle. NCBI lineage: Eukaryota > Viridiplantae > Streptophyta > Magnoliopsida > Malpighiales > Rhizophoraceae > Rhizophora > Rhizophora mangle. The sequence continues at coordinate 967,242 of JBAPLJ010001282.1, read as the reverse complement.
TATTATTAATATAATTAATTTACATATAAAATTTTTATTTTTAATAAATAAATTAATATTATTAATATAATTAATTTATACATATATTTTTAATTATTAAATAAATAAATTAATTAATTTATATTATTAAAATAATATATTAAACATATATTTTTAATTATTTTAAAAAATATTTAATTAATATAAAATTAAATATTTATTAAATTAAAATAAAATATAATTAAATAAATTTTTTTTAATTAAAATTAATTTATAAAAATATTTTTTTTATTATTTAATAATTAAATTAATTATTTATTATTATTATTATATAATTAATTTATATGTATATTTTTTTTATTATTAAATAAATAAATTAATATATTTATACCATTAAAATAATTAATTAAAAATATATTAAATTAATATTATTAAAATAATTATAAAATTAATATTTATTAAAATAAAATAAAATTACAATTATATAAAAAATATTTATAAGTATTGTTAATATAATTATTACTTTTGTTAGTGTTTATATTAATATAATTGGTATACTTTAATCAATCAATCAAAATGCTATTGATATTATCCTAAAAAAAAATGTAATTTTTTTGTTGTTTTTTTTATTATTTTTAGAAGAATTAGGGCTTTGATTAGTGAGATTAGTTGATGCCACTAGACATAATTAACGTTAAAAAAACATAAAAAATAAAAACTGAGAATGAAAACTGTATTCCCAGGTCCAAGGTCTTGAGTTTTGCCTGAATTGACAAGTATGGCAATGTAATTACATCTTAATTTTCATACAGTTACGAATTCTTGGCGTTACTTTAAACATCTTTAATTAGCCTCTGAAGAGTTTAGTCTCCAGAGTCGCATCTTCAGGTTTTCTTATTGATTTAGAATTATGGGGTAAGCAATACGTAAGTTAAAAAAAAAAAAAAAAAAAAAAATCTTGCACACCATGCATCTAAGGAAGGTCCGGTCTATGCAATTAAAGAAGGGACAGGCATTGCCTTTTGCGGTGAACCTTCCAAACCAACAGCGATGGTCATTGTTTTCGAGGGGAAGCCAAGGAAGCATGAGGCTCAAGCTCTGCCCTAAAATCGATGAAGAAATCAAGTATATTTTCCTTTTTCTTTTTTTTTTTTTTTGTTTTTTTAATGGTTAATCCCTAATTCTATACAGTAAAGCATGTTGCACTAAAAATTTCTCATTTTTATAAAAAAAATTGAGTGATGTTTAAATACTTCAAAATTTATTAAGATTTTTGTAAAAGTGGTAACACGTGACACAGACCAAATTAATTTTTTATAAAAAATTAATATTCAGCATAATTTGTTATGAATTTAATAATAATTTATATTTTATATTTTAAAATATAATAAAAAAATAATATAAGTAATAATATTAATCGTATATAATAAAAATAATAAAAAAACACATTCATTATTTTTTTTAATCAAAATTTATAATATTTCAAAAAAATAAATTTAAAATCATTATATATATATTATCATTAAAATTATTAATGTAATAAAAAATTTAGTTTTAAAATTTAGTCCCCACTCTTTTTTTTTTTTCTCAATAAGTAAAAAATAATTTAATTTTTAAAAAATATTTGTAATAAAATATCTATAATCATTTTAAATTTTTTAATAATAAATATTTTATAAAAAAATTAATTATTATTAAAATTAAATTATATTATATTTTTAATTTATTTTTAAAATATAAAAAATCAATAATTAATATATTTAAATAAATACAAATTTCTCATTTTATTCTCTTGGCAGAGATTTTACTTTTTTAAATTTATAAAAATAATTTTAATAACCCCAAGGTCTCTTTTTCAGCAATTTTGTCTTTTAACGGAGTAAATGAACTCTATCTTTTTTTTTTTTTCTTTTTCTTAAAAAATAAAGAATTCTATAGTTCTATACTATTTTTTTTAATTGATAAAAAGAATTTATTTTATCATTTACAAATAATGAATAAATTTAATAAAATTTCTTTATCCTTTAGGACTAGTCGACTATCGAATGAGCTTGATACATTTTTTCTATAAATTTTGCATCACTTATTATTTTGTCTCAAGGAATTTAAAGATTAAAAGCCTCAAAAACTAAACAATATCACTCATTAAATTTAAAATTAATAAGACATACATAACACAAAAGCATTTATTTTTTTCTTATCATCACACAAAAGCATTTAATGACCTTTAAGCACTTCTAACGCATTGACTAACATATACCCAGAAAAATCTCAGTGTTTACGCCCAATGTAGTTAATGCAATGTTCCTCGTTGTGGTACATAACATTTGTCCAATGAACATGACGTAGAAATTTAATAATAATACAATCTATTTCCTTTTTATTATTGTTTTGATTTGAATTCTCTTGCGAACTTCATTTCGTCATTTTTAAAAAAATTATAAAAATTTATAATTAACACATCATTAAATTTTAAATTTAATATAACATAATTTTAAATTTAATACATCTTAATTAAGTGTAAAAAAATACTGTTAAAAACTATTACTACGTAAGTGGTAAATTTTCATATTAAAAAGTTAAATTACGACGATCTCAAACTGCAAAAGTAATAATTGACTTTCTTACAATGTTTTATTTTTCAGAAGTCAAAACAAAACTGAGGAAAAATTGTCTAATGGCCGTCAGCCACCGGAACTTTTAGAGAAGCAAAGGGTCGGAGACTGATGAGTGAGCAACTAACAAATCTTGTTAGCCCTTGCGACAAACTTCCAATTTAGCACGCTGACTTCAATCGGAAAATCATAAGAATTGATTGAAAACGATTTTCAGTTCCCCGTGTACCCAAGAAGCATGAAGTGAACTTCAAGGTCTTATACCAAACTGAACTAAAGAGGAAATGGAGACCTGAACCTGAATATATTAAGGCATGAAGCCTTGTATGCCATGAAATCAACACTTCATGACCGAAAACCAACTGCTCAATAGGTTTCTATCATCTACATCCAGAAATGATACAGACAAAACCATCAGGAAGTACGCAAGGTTTAACTACAAGGCTGAACTTAAACCTAGGTATCAGAAAATGTCTCCGTGTCAAACAGTAGGTGCCATTTTTGTACAATGATAAAGAAAATCAAAGCGTGAATGCTAGAATGTTCTAACATTTGAAACCTCTGCACACCATGAGCCACAGTATGATAATCACAATAAGAACTGCTCCTCCCACCATCAACTTCATGTGGAGATTCTGCAGCCACATCTTCCTTCGCAGCTGCCTTCCTTGCCTCTGGAAGCTATCAGCCTCAACTCACCCAAAACCCACAGAAAGATACAGTTAAAAACTCTGCCTGGTCCCCCCTAAAACCAACACAGGTATGGAATTGAATGTACCTGAAACTGCAGGTTCTCTGTTTTATCTACCAGAAGTTCAATTCTTTCCCCACGGTCCAAAACCTGCAATTCATTGGATTCAACCACTACCTCAAAAAAAATGTTTTATCTCAAACACAGACATGTCAATGTTTTTCATCTGAATGCTCTTTAGCTCCCGATGATGCAAGACAATTAATATGGAAAACCTAAACCCTTTGAAGCACAGAGAAATGAAGGTACTCTTGCCACCACTACACTAACTCACAGATTGGATCAAAAGAAAAGCAATTTTGATTTGTGGCCTCATCATCTTGGAAAATTTTTTTCCATAGACAAGTTTCGGTCATGCTGCCAAGTACACTATTCTGCAACAGCAACTGTTGCTCTTTTATTTCCAATAAAAGAAAAATCAACTTTACCACCTGACAAAGCCTATTTTTTAACAGCTAAATCTCACATTTTATTCAATCATCCAAATGGTGCATCAAATCCAAAAGCTCCATAAAAACCCATAACAGATATAACAGATACACTAGAAAGATAAAACTTGCTCTTTTTTTTTTTTTCTCAACAAATAACTTTCTGGCTGCAAATATTTGAAGCATAGAGGCCTCCAGATGGGCTACAAGCATCTTAAGTTTGCAACTGAAGGAGCTTATTGAATGAAACTAAAACCTGTAGATTTTCATGTTTTTGGACAGGTCTTTGCAAATAATGTAGCACCGAGTTTTTGCCATTTTAGCTTCCATTCCTTCTCACTGATATTTAATTAAATGTTCAACCAAGACATGGCATGATCACTTAAGAAACTTTCTTTAAAGTTAAGTAAGATCTTGATGCAAAAATTTGCTTTTTCCATTTTTGGGAGAGTATAAAGCAATTCAAGGTTCCATTGATTCCATTTACCAGAAGTTGTATCATAAACAAATAATACTTGAACAGCAAGATTTTATTGAAGGTTTCTCATAGTTCAAGTTCTGTAATTACTCCCAGTACTAGGCCAAGATCTATAATTGCCTATGTAATATAAGCAATAAGATTTTCTCTCATGAAAATTGCCATAAGCTCCCATATGCAAAAACAATTTGTGACACATTCTTAAGAACTACCACCAGTTAACAGACTTGTGACCGCCAAAATAATTGACAAAACACAATATAAGCAATATGATGGTAGTGTAGATGCAATACGCAATGAATGCCATCCATACATGGCCAAAGGTTTTCACACAAGACATTAAGTAACAGCCCTAAAATTGTAAAAAAGCTTCCCAGAATACTGCTCAAGACTTGAACTAGGATAGAACACAAGACCAGAAAAGTAAAGTCCACAAGACCAGAAAAGTAAAGTCACACAATAACTGTAGGTGGGCATATATTTAGGGTCTTATTCCTAATGTTTTCCCAGGTGACTGTCTGTATCCATAAATGTTGTTACCTGGTGTCAGTCAATAACAAGCAAATATTATAGCCAAACTAGTTTCACATTTTCCACACCACTACCTCCACCAAGCTAAAAAGAGATTTAAAAATAGGTGTGTATATACTTCTTGCCACAGAAACTAGAATCAATCAATGCAGAAATCTCCATAGTGATATAATGGAAAGAAAGTTCTACAGAGCAGGCATAAATATGGTATAATACTAGTTTTTAATTGTTTCTTCCACCAAATGAAACACAAACCTTTTCAATGTTGTCCATCATTATACCCTTGACCTCAGTTATCTGGGCCTTTAGTTTGGATAGCTTACTGATCTCTTCTGGATGGTTCATACAGTATTGCATGTGCTCCTTAAGCCTTGGTCTGCAAAAGAAGCAGAGCATCAAAGGCAGATTCAATATTTCAGCCAATGACTAACATAAACCAATAATATACACACACCCAAACTCCCTGTCAAGATTGTAAGCAATGCTAAATCGGTCTCCAAACAAGTCATCATCATCGTCTTCATCAGCAAGTGGGTGAGCATCAGTATTTATGCTTGCAGCATATCGCTGCTTAAAATCATCTTTCACGCGCTCAAGAAACACAAAAGGTACACCCCGACCCACTGATTCATCAGCAACAACAAGGAAAACTGCAAGGCCCAAAGAGATCTTCAATGCTCACATTTCACCCAGATAAAATAAAGAACAGAACTATATCAGGAGCTCAAAGGAAGGAGAAAAAAAAAATAAAAGAAAAAAATACCAAATCCATTGTCTGATAGGAAGTTAAAGGTGTGCCCATCACATGAATATGTATACTTGCTGCTATTTGAAGGAAGCTTCTGTAAGCATTGAACAGCAATGGTACTGAAGTTTCCTGAATACGTTGTGTGCTCTGCCAACACCACAGTTCCCTTTGCCACAAAGCAATATATCAAACCCTTCTGACTCATCTCTCAATTATATTATAGCCTGTGTCAAGATCCCCAAAAGCAATTAGCACACTCATTCGCCCCAGATCAACCTACTAAAAAATTTTGTAGACCCATAAAATCAGTCGCGGCAGTAACTCCAAAACTTTTTGTTGCCAGCAAATCAGGAGTCCAAAACAGAACTAAACAATCCAAATGCATTAGGTACAAGCCACAATTATGCCCAGTCACCCACAAAATAACATCCAAATGAATTTACTTAAAAAGCAAACCTAGCAAACATATCCCATCCTATTAAGATACAGCTTAAATAAAGGGTATGAGAACTGAGCTGTTACAATAGGCAAGTAAAGATGGATGCAAATTCAAGAAGTAATAAGAAACCATATTCATCGGATAGATCGACCAATTCACCATAGCTACAGTACGCATCTGATCTCAAATCCTCAAGTACAAGATCAAACAAGAAGCCGACAAATTTTCATCGCACCAAACCCTAGGATTCTGTCTGGATAGAGAGAAAATGCAAAGAAAAAGCCAAAGAATCTTCTGCTTTGAAGGATTACATAAGTAGAAAATCTCCCATCCCTTACCCCCCAATTCATCTCGCTTTTTATTTTTTCTTAAGAATAAAAATAAAAAGGACTTTCTCGGTAACCAACCAAGAAGAATGACAGCCGAAACGAATCAGCTAAAACCAAAAGCTAAATGCTAACTCATCTTGAGTTCTTACTTACTTTTCAGAAGGAGATCACAAATTCAAATCACAAACACTAATCTTCGAAGACAGAGAGACAGAGAGACTGAAGAAGGAAGAAAAGGATAGAATCAAACAGAAGAGAGAATGGAGCGCTGCAGTGCGTGAAACCGAAGATGAGAGGAGGCAAACGTGGCGACTCCGGTCGTTTTTGCTTAATTTAGAGGCTACTCTTGATTATTAATTAAGCCTCTTTTTTTTTTTTTTATTAGTTAAGGCCAAAGTCTTCCAGCATTTAATCTTAATATAATACTGCAGTATAAAAATATAAATTTAAGATAATATAAAAATAAATACATTAAATTATTATTTTAAATAATTATAATAATTAGACTTTACTTTTTATTATTTATGGTAGTTTGTACGTGGATAATTTATTTGAAGTAGTTGCATCATAAATTGAAAAAAAAAATAATTATATATATATATATATATATATATATATAATAATAATAATAAATCAAATAATTGACCAACGGGATGAATTGGAAAGGGTCATGACTTTCCATTGGATAGGGAATCGTCCAAGTTAGTGGTTTTTTATTGCACAAGAAAAAGCCATTGACTTCAAATTTCAAATTAAATAAATTCAAACGCATATTTCATAGAAAATTTTATGTTTACGTCTCGAGCACTATGACCGCACAGTGAGAAAGTTTTGATTTAAAAAAAAAAAAAAAAAAAAAAAAAAAAAAAAAAAAAAAAAGAATTATTTTTTCGGTTTCTTGACATTCGTAGCGAGTTCCGTCCAAAAAAGTGTATTCCGTACAAAAATAACCATGCAGTCAGGGGGCATAAACCGTGGTTAAAACATGATAAGAATAGAAAATGAAGTTGTTAAATGCGAATGTAGTCGAGTGGAATATGCAATTTGAATGGTAATGATAAATAAAATTAGAATAGAATGCAATAATTTAACACACACACTTGGATAATTAATTGTTTTAAGCTTCAAATGAAACATTTATCCATCCGAGCAGGCGGCTCTCCCCGAGAAGCTGCCGGACGGTGGGGGGGGGGTGTGTGATCAGGCATCAGGAGCCTGAGAAGCACCCCATAAGGTGTGTGTTTCTGGTCCTTTCTCCAAAATCAAATGCAGTTGAAGAATCGAGATCGAACGATTGACAAACAGGGGAAGTTTGGGTGGTGGAACAAAATCAATTTCATCCCAACCCTACCTTTCTTTCTTGTTCTTTTTGTCTTTTTTTTTTTTTTTTTTTTTTTTTTTTGGCTTAGCCCAAATGAGCTTTTGCTTGAGACAAGCTCTGCTGATCAAAGCAAAAGCAGATGGGAAGAATTAATGGTTGACATGTCTGAAGCCATTAATAGATGGAGCCACACCACCCCTGGTTGCCCTGACATATGATACATAGTCGCTGTAGGTCAAAGTAAATAGTGTGCTCTGGTAACGGGTCAGTCGTATGGACTTTCGGTGCACATCAGTGATGCGGCCATTATAGCCTGCTTTACGCATTAGCGAGTCGATGGCCTCCTCTTTTGTCCAACCTGAAACACAAACTTGATCATAAATGAGCTTGTTCGTACACCCCAAAATAAGAAGAATTTGCTTCATGGCCAATACAATAGAAAGTATAGCAGCATTTTACCTCCCACAAACAATTAGAGCAGCATAAAGTTAGCATTCAACATGATTTGTATACCAACAGTTGTTTTGATTTCGCAACAAAAGCAGTGTAGTACTGTTCGGGCCATGGAAATCACTGTCGTTATTTTTAGTTTTTTAGATCACTAAAAATTTATGATGCAATCTTGATACTCTTCTTCAAATGTAACTGGCAGTATCCAAGCTTGCATGATACAAATAAATAGATAAACTAATAATATGAACAGAAAAGGAAATAAACTTCTAGCCCTATAAAGTCACGCAAATCGGTCTCTGCTATGTTTGCATACTTTTAAATTCAAAGATCCACCCCAAAATCAATCTCATCCTTTCCCACACAAAAGGAAATTAATATACAAAAATATTTCCATGGACCCATTTTCCCTTTCCCATTAGAAAGATGAACTCAATACAAAAAATTTGCTTGCAACAGACAAGCTTTTACCTTCATGAGCAGCCACTTCAGGCAAATATGTAGCACTTCGCCTTGTATTGTTATTAGGATCAGCAAACTCAATAATTAAGCCATGCTTCCCAATCTGTAACCAAAAATAAATTACATTAAGTGGTGGGCTGTTTCTAGCAAATGCAGGAAGACTGAACAAATCAAAGCCTACCAGATTTTGTCCAAGTTGAGACTAGCAATGATTAAGCACACTACATTCTGCAGTGAACATCTGAGTCTATCTAATTTTAGATTGGAATACAATAAAGGATGCTGAAGTTTTTTAACATGTTTTCGCCTCTGTAATAGCTGTCAGTTGCAAGGCATGATAAAATAAGTCCATCACTTCCATATAAATGCTAAAGTCCAAGTTTACAGTACCCAAGATTTCATTTAATTTTTTTTTCCTGGCCTGTTCCAAATAAAATCAACAGTTGGCGCTCAAATATTGGGACTATTTGGTGATTAAACTTTCCATTATCTACTGCCATTAGATTCAGCTATTGATAACCATTAAAAGACAACTACTCAGTTACATGGTTAACCAATCCAATGACCAATGAGACTCAAGGCCCTGAACTAAAAGGACTATTGCAAACACATATGTAGTTGATGCATTCGAAAATTGCTATCTTGATATCAACTTTTGCCTGTATGATTCAGGTTTCTTCAAACAGGAAACTTCATAAAAATGCATCTCCAGAAACTATCTCTGAAGAAAAGTAGAGCATTTTGTACACATGAACAAAAACATATCCTGTCAACTAATACAAAAAACAGAGGTCATGTATGAGAGAACACGACATGCTCAAATTTTGCTATACTTTTGAAATGGAAAAGAAAATCCTCCAGAAACATTGTTTTTGACTCAACTGGAAGAAAATATCACATCTTCTACCTCATTAACAATTTAATTGAAGAAGATTAGAGCTTATCTACATTCGTCTTGCTTGAAAATTTCAAGCAGTATAAGCACATTTCAACGAGTATATTTTCTACTTCTATGACATAAATTGAGAAAGATAAAGGTAAATCTTTAGTTGCAACTGCAACAGGAGCTGAATATGCACAAAAACTTCCTCTAGCAGCATGCTATAATGCTACATATTTGTGGACTGGAGAACAAAACCAGACTATATGACAGGAATATCATAGACAATAAAGACTCTATCCAGAGATCTGGAAACATACCAGCCTAGCTTTTCCAACAACTAAGTTTAGTCAAGAAATGCATACCTCCCATTCAAGATAATGATTAGCAGTCTCATAATCAGTCAAAAGAGAAACTGTACACTCCAAAGAAGGCAATTCCTTAGCCTGTATAGGAGGAAATCTGCGATCCCTCAGAGCACTGCAAGTTAATAGAAATGGAATGAGATTGCCAACCAAAGATAGTTCTGCAAGACATTATGACTATAACCCAGCTAAGCTCCCATAGAAGTTGGGTTCAGGGAGAATTCACAGACATCAAATGGCTGCTCTAAAGACATGAACCTGCAAACTTGTCGCTACAAGTCTAGAGTTTTTCTCATTGCACAAAGCAACAGCCCCATCATTTTCATAATACAAAACCAGTATAATTGTCAATGTCAGCAAATTCCACTGTATTTGATGGGCAGCTTTGCTAATTTCCTTTCACTTAGTCATGTCACACAGAGAAGGATACTTAACCCTCCTCTTTTACTCAACTCCATTCATAATGATTATCTTTGTAAAAATTAAAATATAATAAACAAACAAAAATCAATATGAAAGAGAGTAGAATGTTCAACCACATTAACCAATGACTAAACAATTTTCAATTTTTTTTAAAAAATTTTCCCTGCTAAAGCACAAATTCAGAAAATAGCTCATGCACCAAATTCTAGTCCATCCCAACCACTGCCCCAAACTAAAACTAACAAAAACATTTGCAAAGCTCCTCCTGGATTCATTATGAAAAAGAACATGAGTTCAAATGCAAATATTCACACTATATGTTTGAAGGTGCTCAAATTATTAACATCATTAACTTGTTTAAGGTTGCTCTCATTTAACACAGCATGGATCTGCATGAAGCAAATGCAGGGATAACATTGACAGAAATAATATACTAGCTTTACATAAACTATGCATAAAAACATAGTGGCCTATGGCCTCCATTGTACATGCACACACACACACACACACACACCAACACACACACAAAAGAAAAGAAAATAAAAACTATGCAGAAACGGCCCTGCCAGATAGAAGAGTTTCTTACAGTATAAAACTCAAATCATTGTCTCCCACCCACCCCACCAAGCCCCACTCTTCTTCCTTTTGTGGTAAAGAAGAAAATTTCACAAAATGAGTAGTAAGACAATAGGGGATGATGAAAGCCAGCCTACTAGATTGAGCACAGATCCAATAAAAGAACAGGTAGAGGGACACATTGGAGCTTTTATTGCCAGAAAAGCAGCAGGAAACAACAGGTACATGCATATAGGCTCACAAACAAAGAGAAAACATAACTGCCCAATGTTCATGAATAGAACAGAAGGAAGCAATCTCATGCCAATAGAATTAACATAGATGTCAAAAGAAATCAGGCAAATCTAATGTGAATACAACAGAGAGAAGCAACATCATGTCAATAGAATTAAAACAAGTTTCAAAAACTTCTCATGATTGTCTTCCTATCATTTACATCCATGAAATATAACAGGTTCATCCACCTTCAGAAGTGCCAGCAAAAGCACTGACATGTCTACACAAGCATGTGAGCGTGCACAGGAACATGCATGTGCACTCAAGTGCACACAAAGAGCAAGAAGGTGAGAATATAAATACATGCACAACTTATGCTCCTCTCAGAAAGGGAAGCTGGAGAGGAAGAAAGGATAAAGATAATAATCTTGGAAGGACATGCAATACATGACACAAACTGTTGCAGTACCTGGTTAAAGCATAGTCCCTGAATCCATTTATCAAGCATCGAGCTTCCAGTGTTCCAATGCAACCACGTAAACGAGGCTCACCGCCATTGACCACTTTCTTCCAAGTGACAAACAATGGGCTGAAACCAGGACATCATATACATCAAGTGGCAAAATGACCAACATGTTTCTACTCATGTAATTCCTCACAGGATAGCACATATTACCATACAGAGTTTACTCTCATGAGATCTTTATTAAAAACTATAAAATAAAAGCAGAAAGTGAAGGCACAAGAGAATTAGTAATTTGTTATGAACATGCAATATCATAACAAAACCCTAATTTGTATGCATATTGATGCAAGTTGCAACAAAAAGACACCATGCAAGCACCACCACAAAATGTTTTAGTTTGTTGATGTCATAGTGATATTATTCAAAGAAGAAATTGAGTTAATATTAGTCTAAATAAGAAGAAATCTCATATTTCACTATTAATCAATGTGGAAGATACAGATATGCATTAACTACTATATTGCACACAAATGCTTAACCAACAGAATTAAGTTACAATATCATTTGGGCCTGTATTAGCCCATAACATAATTGGTCATCTTGAAATGTGTTCTATCCAGTACAAACCTCTTTAGGTTACTGCTTCCAGTGCATCATCAAGCCACAATGATGACAACATTAAGCAACAACAGTATATATAAAGAGCTCTAATGCTCAAAATGCACAGATATCAGCACAATATGGCACAACTGATCTCCCAAAATATGAGGCATCTGCATACCACATTTTCATGTTGCATTCAATGTGTTTAATTCAGCAAACAATTGACATATTATTGCCAAAACTCCAAAAGAGATAGTTCACTCGAGAAGTAACAGGGAATGCAAGGGATGGAGTTGATTTCACTGAAGATATTAATATACAGACATACATACATACATACATACATACATATATATATATATATTATTGTTGATATAAGCTATAATGCAAAAGCACGATTCTTTTTGTTAAAGGAATAAAAATGCAGAAGTTAGTTACTCTATGCTGGAATGTTGATTGACAAGCTCATGCATATTTTCAAGCTTCTCTTAACCATCTTGGTATCAAACATAACCAGATAGTTCCATATTCAAACAGGTTATTATTTGATTGTTCCAAATAAGCATGCTTTCTGGGTGAATAGTCAATGTGAGGTCAACAAGTTAATGAGTATATGGTATTCTGGCTCAAAAATCATAACTTTGGAACACAGAGTTTCACTTTCAAAGAAAATACAAAAACAAAGAGTATACTACAAATGAGTAAAGCATGCACTACAAAATTCTACACAAAATTAGTAAAAAGGTGTCCATTGTGAATCATAATTGAAGGTTATCCTAGCCCAACCTGCTCATCTCATTCAAATGCATAAAGCAGAGAGAGAGAGAGAGAGAGAGAGAAAGAGAGAGAGAGAAAGTAATATTAACAAAAAGATTGAAACTTTGCAGCCAATACTAGCGTACCCAACAACCAAAGCCACCAAAATTAAAGAAAACTTAAAATTCAAGTTAGAAAAACATATACAGAAAGGCTCTAATTGGCTCTTAAAACACGCACGAACGCTACTCAGACAAGTCAAGACAAGGATTCAAAACAATCAAAGCATAATGATCGAATCAAATATAGATTTAGGGAGATAGTACTATTGGCCCTCGTCAAAGGAAGGAGGGGGTGCTTCCTGGCTGTTGTAGTGAGCGACGAGAATGTCAAAGCAATACGCTGCCATTTCCCTATTTGCCGACACCATTGTTTTTTCTTTTGCTTTGGTTCTCGTCAACAACCAACAAATTCCCCACCCACCCACCACCACCACCACAACCACTACCACCACCACCACTCTCTTCAATTCTTGATCTTTCGAGGCTGATCGCTTCTACCCTTTTGCCCTTGCCTAAAACCAATCAATCAGACTGCCTGATATATGGGACTTTTGCTTTCTTTTCGGTTAAAAGGTACTTATTGTTTAAAGGTATAAATAATTGAGAGAGAGAATGAGAGAAGACGAGAAAGAGGCGTCTAGCCCAAGATGTCTCCTTTTTAATAAATGGCTTTCTTCTCGGAATAGAGCTTTGTTGTTATCCTCTCTTTTTCTTAAAATTTCCAATCATATATGGCTCCCAAAAGTAAAATTAAAATTAATATTATGTACTATCAAATTTTAAATTATTTATTTATAAAAAAAAAATTAAATAAAAATATCAATAAATAATAACTCACAAATACAATAATCCGTGTGGCACTTTTTTTTTCAAAAAAAGAAAAACATATTTATTTGTACCTCTCAATCGGTATTTATATTTGTCTGAATGTGCTAAAAGGCATATTTGGTAATTTTGTGGTAGAATCCACGACGGTGCGGACGGTCCAAGCCAACGTTCTGCATCTCAACTTCTTCATATAGATTAGAATCTTAATTTTTACTTTAGTTTTGTTTAGGCTTAGTTGAGGTATATCTACGTTAAAAAGCATAGCTCATATCCTCGAATTGAAAATATTTAATTGAGATCTCAATATTCTGTAATCTCTTGTACTCTTTATGACATAAAAGTAGGTCAAGAGCTGATCGATTTTCTTGTTTGACACGTTATGGTTTATTGTTGTTAATTACTGTTAATTTTGACCACGATTAATTGCCCTTACTAATTAATTATTATTATTATTAATTAATTAACTATTTAGTTAATTTTATCTTATTTTTATTGTTAATTAACAAAAATTTAATTTATATAAAATATATCATATTATTAATTTTTATTTTTATAATTTTAATTTTTAATTTATATATATTAATATAACATTAATTTTGTATATTTTAATACATATAATATAATTTTTAAAAATTATTTATTTTTATTTTGTAAAATTTTGAATAACAAATATAATGTATAAAGATATTTGATGAATAAAAAATCATTATATTTATTTATTTTTATATTTAATTATTTTTAATAAATTTTATATTTTTTTAAGAAAAATAAAAAAGAATTATATATTTTACTTAATTTGTATTTAGTTAATTATATTTAATTTAATATAATATATTATTTATTTTTAATTTTTTATTAACTTAAAAATTTAGATTGAAAAAGTAATATTAAGTGAAATTGTAATAGATATTTCAAATTTTTTAAATTAGAGTCATGAGTCCAAATCCAAATTTATTTAAACCTTGACACTTTATTCTAAATATAAAGTAGAAAACTAAAATCTAATCCTAAGTAGAAAAGGAGTTCTAATTGGGGTAAAATTCTTATTTGAGTATTGAGTACTTAAATGAGTATAACTTAAATTTCAAATGTCTAAATTAGATAATTCAAAAGCCTAAGTACACATTTAAGCCTATAATTGTTGTGAAGAGTCCTAAACTTAAATTGATTATTTAATGGTCTAAAATTAGTAGAGAAGGCATTGTATAATCTATCATGAGATAGACTAAGTAAGCCTTAGTTTTTATACCTTTGTTTTTGGTAAGACTTGATGCATTGGGAAGTTAAAAAGGAGGACTACAACTTTCATGGAGAAATCATACCCTAATTTTGATTATATCGAGTCCAAAATCAATTTGAAAACCAATAAAGGAATTCTAAAGAATTAAGGAAATAAAATCAAGATGTTTTTGAGATTTTAGAATTTTTTTAGTCTTTAGGGTTTATTAGTGGTTGTTATGTACATTTTTTAAGACATAAATAACCATCTTTTTAAAGCAGAAAAGGGGATGAACAATAAATCAAACAATCACTTTAAAAAGAATTCATTTTTTTAGCATATGTAGTTAAGCTCTTAATAATTTTAAAGGATTTCAAAACTTTTAACACTTTAATGGTATAAATTGTTTTGGTGTATTTTTCTCTTTTTTTATGAAATTGTTTGAGTTATTATAATTTAATGATTAAATGATTGCTTTTTCAATTAATTTAGTTAAATATGCTAATTTGATTAAACGAATATTAATTGCTAGAATTAGGAATTGTAATTCATTTTTCTTCCTAATCATCAAGTAGCAAATAACAATAAAAGATTATAGAAAAATTTTTATCTTATTGTTATGAATAACTCAACATTGGTTAAACAATCTAAACTTTTGTAATTGTTACTCTATTAACATATTTTTTTAGTCCTTAAGGCTACCAATATATTATTCTATCAAGCTTATTCTAAGAGTATAATGATTAGAATATAAGTGAAGAATTTGTTTTGTTTAGTGAATATCTAAGGAAAAATTCATGTAACAAAACTTATTATTATCTAAGGTTACTAGTTTTATTAGAATTGAGACAATATTATGAGTAATTAACATCATTAAATATTATAATTACAAATGACTTTTAGTATTTAATCTTTTTATAACTTATCATATTTGATCTATTTATTTATTTTATTTGTTACAAAATCAAAATTAAATTTTTTTTTCCCAAATATGTTAATTTCTTCAATTTTTAATTAATCGATAATAAATTAATTATATTCCTTTTGGGATTGACCCTTACTCATATATGTATTATTAAATAATTGAGAGTAAATTATTAAATTTTTTATACCTTAATGATAACTACTAAAGCTTAAGTGGAAAAAAGACAATCTGAATAGTAAAATCCAACTTCATTGATAGGTGCCTTGGTTAAATAAACTTTCATACTAATAAAGTTCAAATTCACTTAATTATGTTATCAAATTGAAAAAAAAAAAAAAAGAAGAAGACAAATCTAAACCTAAAATTAAGTTAACCTAAAAATTTAAAATAAAATTGTAAAACTCTTTTTAATAGTGTCTTAGAAGAGAATTATTATTAATGTTTGCTAATAATGACATCTTTAGCATCAAGTACATATATAATGATAAATAATGTTTCCTCACTAACCTCAAGGCTCATGATAATTCCAACTAACTTTGACTTCTCTCTAATGTTAGTCTTCCCCTTACCAACACCACTTGTCTTGATGGCCTTAGGCTCGTCCCTTAACGTAGCATGTAACTTCTCATCACTGTTTTACAACCTGTAGCCCATAATCCTTGTATGTTAGAGCGCAATGGCCCATTCCATAGTTTTTTATGACGATGATTTCCCTTATCAAGAACAATAACTATTACTTAATAAACCATCACCACCACATTCACTACTAATCCTACACACCCCACCATTTATAAATGAAATTGACTTAGATAGTCATGCCACCTTAATTGATCCTTCCTCTCATACTAAGTAGTGACAATGTTAACAACTTTGACGGTGGCAAAAAAGGAAAAGGAGTGGTTGATAATAAGTCCAATTTAGCTTTTTCCTAAGCAAGTTCATTTAGTGAGAACTCAAATCCAATTAAATGATGAGGGGAACATTCATACAAACAAGATAAAGGAAATCATCCAAAATTCCTTCCTAGTTAATGTTGTTGTTAATGAGTATAGGGGTAGTACAATAGTTTTCTTACAACTATGGTTAAGCAACCTAAAAGATTTTTTAAGGTTTATTTTCAATTTTTAAGGCTCTGTTTAATATAGTTCATATTTTCTAATTTCTGATTAAATTTCATGTGAAAATAGACAACTTGTTTAGGAAAAATTATCCATTTCCATTTTCCTTTTAAAATCTAAAATCAATTCTTGGCCTAAAAATTAGATTTCTTAAAATGTCAAAACAATGTTTTCTTGCTTTACTTTTCTATACCTCTCAAACTTTAAAACCTTGCAACTTTAAACAATGTTTTCACATATCATCAAGTCACTCTAGTCATCCTAATGTTTGTAACATTCCTCCTTTTTATGTTCCCACTAGAATCATGTCATGTTCTTATTGATTTTTGAGCATAAGCCTTTGAGAAACTTAAAGATGAACATGTTATATAAATATTATAGTTAGCACCACCTTAAACGAGAGTCTTTTGGCTTGCTATTAATAGCAAATTTTAGTTACAATTTGCTTTCAAATATCTCTTAAATAAAATGGAGTGCCTCTTGCCTTAATCCTATCAATTTAATCAAAAAGTTGAGATATTTCTCTTTTAAAGATAGGGGCCTCATTCCAAGGATTTAAATGATGCCTTCTCTTTCATCTTAAGAGGTGTCTACAATGAACTCTATGCTTGATTTGTTCTTGTTTATTGCATGTCCATAAGTTTTACAATAGGATTTAACTAGCCTTAACAAATTGCAAACTTCCTCCCTAATCATCTCTACAAACATAAGTTTATCATCTATAAAGAAGATATGGGAAAGTATAAGGCAATGTGATTTAATCTTTAATCTAGCTATTAGCTTGTTTTTAACTATGTTGCTTAACATCTTTGATAACACATTTAACACTAGTAGGAATATGTAAGGGGATAAGGAGTTTTATTGGCATAATCCCTTTGAAAGCTTAAAACAAAGAATGGGAGAAATGTTAGTAATAACTTGGCAAATAATTATTGTTATACCTTGCATTACCCTTTAGACTTTTCCTATTGAACAACCTAGTTTTAATAGGACTTGTTCAAGGAAAATTCATTCAACTTAGTCATATGCCTTATGTATATCTAACTTGATATGTTATTTGTTTAATCCTAATCATAACTTTTTAGTATTATTTATGATCATATATTAATTTGTACATTTTATGTGATGATAGAACATAAAAGATTTATTGAGATGAATGTAATACAACATTATATAAAAGATATGTTGTTAGTTTTGGAGAATAATTTTGAAAAACTTATGGCTATAAGTTTTAACTTATTCATGAATAATTGTTGCCTCAAGACAAACTGAGACCATAAAGAATTTCAAAATTGTATGACCATGAATGGGTGGTTGAAATCTCTAATACTATCCAAATACTTGTGTCAACTTGCTCAAGATAAATAGAGAAAAAATTACCAATTTGTGTGAAAAATTGAAGAGAAAAAGATTATTAACTAATTCCAAATTTATATCTCTTCAAGAACAATTGACAATAATTTGCATTATTATTAGTTATAATGAGCAACTATAAATTGTTGGTGATTAATTTCAGCACTTTGTTAACCATTTCTGAACATTTTTAAAAAACTTTAAAAGCACTTTACTCACTTGTCAAGTTTGTGATTACTTCTCCAAACCTTAACTAAATTTCATCTAATATTAGAAATAACTCAAAATATTTTCCTTTTTTAAAGTGAAAATCTTTGCACAATTTAATCACTTATTATTTTAATTAGTAATGCAAATAATGAACTTTTTTCTCTAATTAGTAACACAAATATAATGTTTTGTTTTCCTTAATCATTAACAAGATTGTGTTTGAACAACAATTAATACATGTATTTCCACTAATATTCTAGTTACCAAATAAATCTTACTTCATGGAAAAATATTAGTACTGCAAATATTTTATGTGTATGTTCATTTAATATGATATCTACATTCGTTATGATAGGTTGGAAAGGAACATTCAACGAGACTAAAGTAGTTGTAGAAACAATGTTTCAAATAAAATATTGTTTTCCTATACCACCACGCAAAAAGTATTATTTGGTTGATTCAAGATATACAAACATGACTAGGTTTCTTAGTAGTTGTCATGGGAAGCATTATTATCTACTTGGCTATAAACATTGATGAAAACCTTAAATCTAAGAGAAATTATTTAATTACATACGTGCTTTGGAATGTTAAAAGTAAGGTTAATGTGATCATATAATTTTAAGAAGTAGAATATATTTTTCTTGCTTGTTATATATTACATAATTTTATTAAAATATAAGGACAATTAGATTGTTTCTTTTTATGATATTCTGATGAGAATGGGGATATTGAAGATAACGGTGAAAATCATACTTCAAAGTCACATGAGACAATTAATATTAATAGAAACTAACTACTCTAGATGAGTTATGTTTGAGATGAAATTACACAAAGTTTATAACAATGATATAATAATTCATATATTGATTTTATTTTAATATTGACTTTATTATTATGTATATTTATTGTAAAAATTATAAAATTTTTGTATAAGTGTTTAATATTTTAATTTCTATTTTGAATTGAAATATGACATTTCTTAACCTTCATTGTTAACAAATTAATATATTAATAGTAATTATTTAAAAAATAAATTTTGTTACAGAAAAAAGAAAAAGATAATTGTTATGGACAAAAATAAGAAGTGGATAGTACACAATATTAAAATACCACAAACATAAAATTTAAAATATTAGACAACGTAAAGCAAGAGTAAAATTTTGGCAACAAAACTAAACATACCATAAGTTAACTCAATTTGTGATTTAGTTTTGTTAATTTCATTTTTTAAATTTTCTTTTAACTTCCATTTGGCCCAAAACACCAATTAGCGTAGTTAACTCATGGTATGCAAATTATCTTTCGTCCGCCTTAGTTTCTTTATATCGTTGGTGCGCCACGTAACTTGGAATAACGATTTTTGTGGGATGAACTTAACGTTGTACTAGATTTATTGTCAAAAAAATTCTATATCACCAAAATATATAATATTTTAAAAACAAGTGAACTCAAAAATAATAAATTTAAACAAATATAATTAATTTTTATATTATAAAAAATATTTTATATTAAATATAAAATATTAATATAATATAAAAATTTTCATATATAATATAAAATTTACTTGTATTCACTTTATTGCAAACTTTTAACTTTATCTATTTTTTTTTTTTTCACAATTTTTTAATTTTTAATTAAATTATGTAAGTTATATAAGTTAAGTAAAAAAATTAAAAATTATTTCAGCCTTATTTATTAATTTTTTTAATAATGACTAAAAATTATTATTATTATTATTATTATTATTTTGATTGTAGAATACAAAGACACCATATTACCTGATTTATTATTATTTTTTAATCTTCTCATATTATAGAAATTTTTTTTTATATAACCTACATTCTAAGCCTTTTGAAACAATGCTTGAGTACTTTCTCTGACGACGCCATGAATTCACATGTACGAGAGCCACGAATTCAGAAACTTCTAATAGATATTTCTTTCTGTTTCCTTTGATTCTTATTGCCTTTGATGATGTTGAGTGCTGGGTTATATTTTTTTTCTAAAATAATTTGGCTTGTAACTTTTTATATATTTAGTGAGATTTTATAAAATAGAGACGTAATGAATAAGTATCAAATGTCAAAGCATCTAAATTTCAAGTAACATCAAACCTTATTTTATTTTGTTATTTTATATTTATGTAAGAAAACACGAAGGCCCATGTTTTGCATAATCCACTTAAAAGATTAGAAATATAAAGGTATATGCATGTTACTGCTACTTAATTTTGATAAGATAAAATACAATGTTAGTACTACAACAATGTTTTATTGTATAACTTAATCATCCTCTATACTTTAGAATAACTATACATATACTTGACTTGACCCACCTTCATTTGAAATATATTTCTTGAGGTTTTTTTTTTTTTTTTTTTGGAATGGATCACAAAGGAGGTGAAAGATAAATTTATATTTTTCAACAACTATTATTCATAAAAAATAAAAGTATAATTATACTTCATTTTTTAGAATAGTTTTATGAATTCAAAAAATAAAATAGTCTGGTATAAAAAGTAAGTATATAAACTAGTTGATATATAAAACTTGAAATCAATTTAATTACTTTCTTGTGTTTCAATTTTCAAATATATTAAGTAAATTACTAAGATAAAACTTGTGTTAGCTAAACGATATTGCACATTTCAATGCCTTTATTATTTGATTTAATTGACTTTCAATTAGTTAAAGATATAGTAGTAAATTATTAGATTAAATTAAAAATTTTACTTTCACATTATAATAATTTTTTATCAATTTTTTTTTTTTGTATTTATTTCTTAAAATTACTCTTTTATATTACAAAATTTTTTAATTTAAGAATTTTTTTTTGTTTTGTTCAAAATTACTTTCATATTAATATTATTAATTAAAAATACCTCTTACTTTTTTATTAAATCCATCACATAACCTTTAGTTGGGTGTTACGTAGGATACGTAATGTTAATTAATATAATATATTAAATATAAATGTTTTTAAATTTTTTTAAAAAATTATTTTAAAAAATAAAAGTAAAAATTTAATTTTTTTACAATTAATATATATATATATATATATATATAATATTTCAATTATTCTTAATAACAAATTTTTTTTTGAAATTTTAACTTTAACAATTAAAAGTATATTTTTTAAAAAAAGTATTTATCTTAACATTATTGAAATATTATGCCAATTAATATTCTGAGTCTTATATGGTGCTTGACTAGACGCAACATAGCAAATTTAATGGAAAAATGAGGGTACGAAGGATTTGTAACTAATATGTGGGGGAATAATTTTAGAAATCAAAAAGGAATGATCCCTAAATTGAAAAGCTCCACATTGTGATAGAGCAATTTTTTCTTTTTTTCAAAAAGATCCTTCGATCAAAAATCATGATAAGTTGGGAGAGTAATTCCTAATTTAATCCATGAATCATTTGTATGATATGTGTAGAATTTCTTGTAACATTTTTGAAAATTTTGAGATATATTTTGCTTTTTTATAATAAGAGAGATAGGAAAGTCATTAGAATGATAATCTACTTTAATATGTTTATATCTCGGTCTAGAGACAAATAGTTCCCTTTCTTCTAAATTCTTAAACTTATAAACTTTAAATAGAACAAAGAGTGTGAGCAAGCTTTTCAATTGTTGTAGTACTTATCAACACTCTTGTTGCTCAGTAAGTTGGTGCCTAGATAAATTGTCTATCTATACTTAATAATTAACCAATCCATAGTGAGGTCAATTCTTTTTCAATAGGAAAATGGTGGCAAAAACTATTTTATTATGTTAGCAAAGTGTTGTAAGGGGAAAAAGTCAAATACCCTAAATTTAACCAAGTTAGCATTCAACCCAATGGTTATCACATAGAAGTTAAAACAATATATTTAAACATACGAGATAAATATTAGCATAAGCCAACCTTTAATGTTGGTCCTACATTAGGCTAAAGTGGCTAGTGCTTATTACAATGGTCTATTGAGCTAAAAGAGTTTGACATCTTATTCCAACCCTAAACAACAATTAAGGCTTATAAACAAATGCATAGGTTTCAATGAGAATGAGTTAGAGGAGTTTGTACTTGAGAGTTGGATGTTACATGTGGATAAATCATTTAGTGAAGAGGGAAGTGACATAAGTTTGGTATATGTGGGGCTAAGAGAGATAACACTAGAATACACATGACACTTTTGATTCCCTACTTTAAAAAAATGAGCTAGAATACAAAGCCCTCATTGCAAGAATGAAAAACACAAGAGCCTTAAAAATAAAATAACTCCAAATGTTTAATAATTTTTAGCTTATCGTCAGCCAAGTGAAGGGTGAGTTTAAGGTCAAGGGAAAATTTATGCTTAAGTACTTGTCCAAAGTATGATCAATGATGTCAAGTGTTAAGCAAGCAAACACCATATTCATTGTCAAATATGTCTTACAAGTTGAAAATTTTAGGGTGGATTCATGAAGTGGGCATAAGCTAAAGCATTGGATTTTATCATATGCAAAAAAAATTGAAAACATTTTATGGAAGAATGTAATTTGACATTTTAGAAATCCCAAAATTTTCATCATAGATAACAATAAATAATTTGGTAGTGACACAATCAAATTCTTGTACTCCAACCTAAAAATTACTTTGAAATTTATAGTAGTTAAACATCTATGAATGAATAGCTAAATGAAAGTAACTGATTGAAGTATATTACACAACCTTAAGAAGCACTTAGGAAGAAAGAAATGATTATAGGTGGATGAGCTACCAAGGATGTTATGGACTTACTGCATGACCTCAAAAGTTGCCATAAAGGAAACCCCTTTGCTCTTGAGTTGTGGAACAGAGGCTAAGATTCCAACAAAAATTAGTGAACCAAGTTACACGAAACTTTGCTTCAATGAAGCAAATAATGATTAGTAACTAACAATTAACTTAAATTGGCTCGATAAAAAGAGAGAATGTGTTGCTGTCTAGAATATGGAGTATCAATGAAAGATGAATCAATATCATAACAAAAAGGTAAAAGAGTGCTTTTTTTTCCAAAAGCAACCTCAAGCTCTAATGATGGGAAGCTAGTAAAAGTGACAAGGGTACTCATAAGTTTGCATCAAATTAGGAAAGGCCCTATTGTATTATTTGAGAAAATTTCCTTAAAAGTTACATAATTAAGCAAATGGTTAGGAACCTTATACCAAGGGTGTGGAATTGTACAAACCAAAAGAAATACTTCCATTAAGAAAGACTTCATTGCAAGAGTGTTTAAAAAACAAATTATGACCTCTTTTACAATATATAAATACCTTTTAAAGTAATGAAAAGAATTTTCTCTTTTACTTATTTGATTG
Organism: Rhizophora mangle; assembly: GCA_037832345.1. NCBI lineage: Eukaryota > Viridiplantae > Streptophyta > Magnoliopsida > Malpighiales > Rhizophoraceae > Rhizophora > Rhizophora mangle. The sequence goes on along the minus strand of JBAPLJ010001282.1, from coordinate 943,381 downwards.
CATTCCAGTTAAAGAAGTCTATATGAGTAGAATTAGCTCATAAATCTAGTTTACTCTAAAAAAAAAAAGTTCATTAAAGTAGACTAACCCCTATAAAGCTTAAGAGCTAACCAACCTATAAGAGTTATGTCTATTTGGGAAAAAGGGCCAACTTTAAAGGATTTTAGTGGGGTAGGTCTTTTTGTGAAATGATGGGTAGACAAAATCACCTAAGTGACAAGTCCTCTAAAAAAAAAACCTTGTAAGACTTCTCATTGACCAACCTAAATAGTCAACTTATGCAAGAAACAAGTTCGGTTGAAAGGAGGAGAACAACATAAAGCATTTTTAGAAAGCTAACCTACTTAGAAAAAGGATTATGTTATAAAAAGAATACATCTTTAAACAAAGCATGTGCCATTGTTTGTATAACTTAGGCTAGAATCTCACTTGCCCTTATGAGCATGTCATAATGATACTAGGAAAGCATACACCATTAACTTAACTACTCAAATATGGACTCGATAGCTTGAAAATGAAACCAACGTACTCCGATGAACATGTCTTGATAATACTAAGAATGTAAATATGAAAATCAGCTTATATACTTTTGTACAAAAAATGAATCAAACAAATAAGTAAGTGTAAAGTTAATCTATTAAAGACATGAATAATATCACCAATGATGGACATTTGGTAAACACACATGAACTTTGATACTCTTATATTAACATATTATTATGTACATTCTCTAATCAAAAATATTAGAAAAAAAAGAGAAAAGGAATAAAGCGCAAATAAGAGAACTTAAAGAAAATAGCTTAAGCAAGAAACAACTCTTCCTTAATTAAAGAATTTTATGAATTACAAAAACTAAAAGTTACAAGGAACATCAAATCCAAAAACAACATGAACTACAAGTTGAAATCAATCTTAACCACAAAAAAAAATACTGCTACTAAGGCTTATAATTGGTGAACACAAAGAAACAAGATTGGCAAGAAAATGCCAAGTGGTAGAAAAACATAAAGCTTAGTGTGTCACCAAGCTAACGCATCCTAAACCTATCACTCAACATAGTCTAACTAGGTAATTATCCTTATCTCTTCAAGAAATGTCTTTTTCTCACTAAATAAGGGAAAATTTTGTTCCAATGAAGGTGAGGAAGAGCAAGAAGGTTAGTTGCTCTCTCTTTAACATTAGTTTGGCAATGCAAACTCATAATGAAGGGTGATATGCCTTGTAAGAGACATGATAGAGGGTATAATCTAGCTTAACAATGCATTAGCAATCCATATGACACATAAGAGGCAAGCCCTAAGAGAAGAGCATCGTCAAAACCTAAGAATTTTATCAATAAGGGTTTTAGCCTAAGACTTGGGCAAGATGATGTAGAGATATGCTAAGGGTTGTAAAGATGTATTTCAAAGGCAAGAGGAAAGCCTTATTTATCAATGGCTTACTCTAGTTAAATGTTAGCATGTAGACTTTATTCAACAGTATCATAATTAATTGGTACCAATTATAGGGAAATGCATCATGTGTGAATTTACAAGTGATATTAAATCTTACAATTAAAAGTATAAAACTAATTTGACTACACAACCTAATGAACATGACCATTCAATTGACAAAAACATAACCACCCAAAGGACTCATACATGCTTAAAATGTGCATGGTAGATTGTAAAGAATATAAAGTTAATACAAAGAATAAGCTCAAATGGTATAATACGAGAAGTGAAGAGATTACTAAGTTAGATTAATAGCTCAAGCAATAAAGGTTGATTAGCAATGAATCAAAAATTTAAGTGAGCTTGGCCAAAGTCCAACCTAGTTGGGATAACAAGCTCATCCCATTAACAAGTGACCTTGAATAGTGCCTTGCAATCATAGTATGGTGCGAGAAAACATATGTTGAAAATGAGCTTTTGTACATGAGATGAAAGTTGTGTAATAATGCATATGAATCAACATAACAAAGAAGAGAATGAAAAAGAAAAATTTATTAAGAGAAAAACATTCATTAACTTTGTTATATAAGTAAAATTCTTCATAATTCAAAAAATTATATGGTACAAAAGGAATAAAAAAGAATGAGACAACAATATTAAACTCTAAGAATAACAAATAAAAAACTTTTTGATGTCATTTACATAATAGGGCCTCTGAAAGCCTTAAGGGGAAGACCCTTTAGTGTGACCTATTAAGGTAAAGGCTCTAGAGAGACTACAAGTAAGCCTACACCAATAGAAGCTCCCAAGAAAGGTAGTTCCAAAAAATTTAAACTATAAGTAAGGCCTTTGACTCCAGTTGATGACAAACTTAAAGTTTCACTCACTATAGCTCTAATTGGTGATAAATGGTTCATTTGCTTAGAAGTAATTTACCAACTTCTATTCTTACTTCAAACCTTACTCAGCCTAATTTCTAAGCTTGCATGCTTCAGTCTAGAGCTCGACCTTTGTCTTAGATAAGGCCACTTCTAGATTAGCATAAACTTTATGTTTGACCTTTAAAAGCTTCTCCAAAGTTGCTGCTCAAGAGTTAAGGTAGGACTTTTTATTATTAGTAAGACCTAAAAACCTTTCCCTTATCATTGATGGAATGTTCATCCTCATGAATCTCAAGAGGAGGCTTCTCCCTATAACCCTTAACAAGAGTTGACCTCTTAACAACTATGTCAATTTGGCCACTAACCTTGTGTTTGTCTTCACTAAGTTATTCACCAAAAATTTGCTCACTGAGAATGTGCTCAAAAAGAATGGAATCTTGAGTAACTTATTTTACATCAACAACAAGATTCTTGGGACCCTAGGTTGATGGAGTGTCCACAAGTTCAATGCCACTCATCTCTTAGTCATATGCTCTAAGAAGATCTTTGAAGTTAAAAACATACTTTTAGACTTCCTTGTCTATATTTAAAGGAAAAGTTAAGATTAGCAATGCAAAGTAAACTCATTCATAATGAAGAAAAGATAAGATAACTTGTTCATCTAGCTCCTTAAAACTAATAAGAGTAACAGGCTTTAGGCCCTTAAGCTCTAAGGATTCATGAGAACTTGATAAAACATCAGAGACTTCATATGCCTTAGTTTATAGCTCCTTAACATACATTGTCATAGCTTATAATTCTCCCAAATATTCACTCTTATATAAAAAAAATTTATTCAAAAAAAAAAAAGCTAAGCATCTCCATTAAGAGCAATTAAGCCATAATCTATATGGGCATCTTTAACCACTAGATCCCTAAAATGCTTTAACCAAACCCCTACCTAGTAATAAACCTTAACAAGTATTTCAATTTCAATAGAGTCCTTAAACTACTAAGCTTGAGATAATCAATTGGTGAAAGTTTTTGGTTATCATAAAAAATATAAGAATTTCAATCTATTTGAAATGTAATCTCATTTAGAATTCCCATAAAAAAGAAATCCTTAAAGAATGACATAAAAGTTAAAGGTTTCCCCTTCAATTTTGGTAATATAAGAGCAAACTCATTATCAATAGACAATTAATACAAACACATGTTTTAAAGAGGACATACAGGGCAAGTCAAAAAGCACCTAATAAGCATGGCTCCAATGATCCTTAATTGAACCCCAATGCACAAAACCAATAATATGATCATGCAATGCCTACTTATGGGAGAAAATTATGTAGGCTCAAGACTACAATAAATCAAAAACTCTTGCAAAGTCCACTACAGGCAAAAATAACTCTATTGCAAACTAATCTACATTAAAAGTCGTATACCTAAGGGGAAGAGCACATGATTTGTCATTTGTGAAGGAGCCAACAACCAATATCTTATAAGGATGCAATATTCACTTATAAACCTAATCTTAAGGTTAATCAAGTTAACACACAAGGGAAAGGAATTCACAAATCAATTGAGGTGGTCATAAGCTAAATTAATAGGTCAATGATTAGACTTCCCTAGAGCCAGATATTTGAAATAACACAATAAAGGACTGCACCTCAATGGGGCAGCACCATGCACACTAGACGAAGAAGAAATAAATTGTCTTGTACTATTTAATTTTCATGCCCACCAACCATTTACTTGAATTTTCACTATTATAAAGCCTCAAAAAAATTTGGAAGAACTTTTGCTTGTTAAAAAAAAATTAAAAGTAAAGAAACAAAAAAAAAAAAAGGCTTAAGCAAAGACTTAAACAAAATAAAGGGGAGTTTTAAACAAAATTTCAAACCCTTAACATTTATAACAAACGCATTTCAAAGAGGATGTCTTAGTAACTTTAAACACATGGTGTATGCATGAATGCTAGTGTTAAAAAATGTCATTTTTCCCTTCTTCACAAATTACCATGGCATTTCAAGACTATGCCACATCATAAGGGCTATAATCAACATGACCTCAAAAAAAAAAAAAAAAAAAGCTAGCTTAAAAAGAAACCAACTAGCTTAGAAAGAAATTAGCTTGGACTCTTTACAAAAATTAAAGTCTAAGTTAGTTTAATATATGGAGAAATCAACCCAACTTTCTACCAAGGGCTTGAGTCTAACTTAACCCAAGCATAGCTTGGCTTGTATTTGTGTAGGGTAATCAAAGTCAAAAATATGTATCAATAATTTAAAACTAGCCCAAGTTGATGTACCTATACATTATTGAATCAAACAAGCTCACATTTTTATTTTAACAATGCAAAAGATTACAATACTATAATATTGAAGAAGAAAGAAAATGAAACAAGGCTACATACATAGATAAAAAGGGGAAACAAGAAAGGGCTACACTTAAGACCATTTTTCACCTTTAAAATTCAAAAGCACAAAATCTAACCTAGGAATTGATGTGACAATCCTCTCTTTTGCTTTATTATAGCCATATTTAAAAGACTTGCCTATCAAATCCTTGGCTTTGCCCTAAAACTCCTACCTAACCATGTCTCATGCCCTTTTCTCCATGTGTCAATAGTTTGCTTATGGGTTATAAGTGGTATAATCATTTGACAAAACTCTTTGAACTTAATTACCCTAACTAGCATCTTACCTTTTAAATTGGCCTTCCTTACCTCGTGAGCTCTCATGCTCTTAATAAGCTTAGAATTCTTCTTTTAAAGAAGCTCAAGCTCTTCAAATTAGGAGCCTATAATGGAAGCTCAACCACCCTAGCTCGTAATTCACCATCTAAATTAACCATGTAAGTGGCCATGAAATACATTTGGGTCATATCATGCTCATGGAACTAGTGTGATATGTTTTGAGTATATAGATTATGTAATCAAGCACACTTGATTCTTTATTAAGAAGCCCCCTAATTCCATTCCACTAAGCACTAAAAGGTTAGGATCCAAGACCATGTCAATCTCAATTGCTTTCTTAATGTAGCAATTACACGAGATGACTACCAATGAATCTTTAAGATTAGTAAGAAGGTTAGTGAAAATAGCCATAACAAAGGAGCTCTTTATGCCATGCACTTATTGATCAATGGTAAGAACCTAAGGAAAAACTAAATATGAAGGCCTACCTATTAGGCTTTAAAGACTTGTGGAAACAGGAGGTTATAAGCTACTCATAATAGCCCTTTACATCAACGAGTTCTTTTGAAATTTGGCATTATATGACCAATACCATTAACTTATTTCCCTTTCTTATCCAACCTAGCCACCTCTACTCCATTGCCACCAACATCATCATCTAGTTTAAGGGAAGCCATGGCATCTTCAAGAATAGTTTCCTTAACCTAGAATCTCTTTGATGCAGCAAGCTAACCCCCATAAATCTCACTTTCACATGTCTCCCCTCGTCTCCTCTCCTTACAAGTGGATTATGAGTGATGCCAAACCTTGATGGACTTGTGCCTCTTTAACACTTGAGGAAAAAGATCAATGATCATGTTCTTTCTTAATAAAAATTAGGGAGGACATTCTAGAGAGAGATCAACTCAAATAGTATAAAAACTCAACTTCTAGATCTTAAATTTATCTAGCAATCCTTTCTTTATTTTCTCATTGAATGCCTAGCTATCTTTCCTAACAATGTAAGCAAGGTTTTTCTTAGCACTATAGTTGACTATCTTAACACCCCTGGCATCAAGGACAACAATGCTAGTTAAAGGAAAACCTACTTGTATGGGACAATAAACCTTATAAGAATTCATCATGCAATAGGAGTGATCTACACTAAAGCAAGATTATAATGTTATAAAAACCCCAAGATAAGCTCAACCAAGGGAAATCTCACACTAGTCAAAATGATGTCATTGTAAATAAAAAATAACCCTCTTGAGGATAATAGACCCTTTTTGACACCCAGGGAAAGAAGGTGTAGACCTTTAGGAGAAAATTAGTCCTCATGTCATTAAGTAATAATGGGTTGACCTATAAATAAAAAGACTTGATGGAGCACCTCACCTTTTTGCAAAAAGGAATGGGTCTGTGATTATAAATAGGTCCACTATCACATGTTTGCTTTATTCTTGTCATGGGTAAAAGGCATTAAGCAAAAAGAAAGAGTTTGAAGGTTTTGGGAATGACACAAGAAAGATTCAACAAAAATTGAACACACTTCAAAAGATCATGACATATAAATACATAGCTCCTTGAAAATTATGCAAATTTAAATAATGACAATCATCACTAATTAGGACTACTAAAGACCTTAGGTAGATTCAAAGATTCTATGGAGTAATGATGTGATTCATCTCTTTTTTTAAGAGGGGGCAAGTGATAAGGATTTAAATCAATTCCAACTATAAGTGTAGGCACTTGCCTCATATCCGAGGTTGTGCCAAAGCCATGAGCTTAAGTCTTAATACATAAGCCAACCTCTTACTTGAGCAAACCCTTAAAAGTCTCATCAACCTTTCCAACATTAAAACCCACTGTGAAAACATATATTAAAGTTAAAAATCCCCTCTAATAAGTAAAAGCCTCTTTTTCAATTAAATTACTACACACACTCTATATAAGGGGCCTAACCTTCTTTAAAATTTGCTCTTACATATACTAACTTGAACATTAGAGTGCTAATGTTATAAAACACCTATAGCATAATTTTCTCTTATTTTGTGGGTCTAAGTGCAAAATCTAGATCATTAGTTGAATCCTTAATTAAAGACATCTTCAACAAAAAAAACAAAGACTTATTATGAAATAATTTTATTAAATTAAGTTATAGGTTTTTTATTCAAAATCTCCTATCTTGCAAATAGAAAATGAGAGATATTATAAGTTATTCTATATATTTGATATATATATATATATATATATATATAAAAAGTTTATTTTTCTCATTCATATAAAAATTTTTATGAGATTAAAAATTTAAATAAAATTTATGAGTAAATTATAATATTTTAATTTTAATTTAATTGTTTATTATTATATAAATTTATTTTTATTATATAATTTACAATCTAATAGACCAATTAATAATAAAAAAATTTACCTGATCACAAGTAATCAAATTAAATAAACATTAGATCATGATACGTATAGAATGAAGACTCTAATTAAAAAAAGAAAAAAAAAAGGTAAAATAATGGAGACCCTCACTAAATAACAATACAACCGTTTGCAACTAATCAGGACCTTCTGGCTAAAGTGGATAAGAAGAAAAAGTCCCCACAGCCATAACCATCCACGTGGAACCAATCCCAAAACCGCCTCTCAAATCAGCACGCAGGTTTGATCCGACGGGAAAACCCGAACCATCTGGTCCGACCCATATCCTAGCACAACTTTAAAAATTCGAACCTTCTAATAAAAGGGCCTTCGCTTCTTTGGTAAAGTATCTATCGATCAGTCCATTTTTCGTTACATAGTGTCGTGTCGACGAAGAAAAATGGTGAGTCAAGCGCTCAAAATGACAACTGGTATTACCCTCTGCCGACTCGGCACTAGATCTGCACTGAGCCGACTCAGTTTAGCTCGGACGATGGAGTCTACTCGTCGTCAAGCTACTCGCTACTTCAGCGATGATAAGGGCCGTATCCTCAGCGAAGAAGAACGCGCTAAAGAGAACGTCTACATCCAGGTCTTTTCTTTCTTTTCTTTCTTTCTTCCTTTTTTTTTTCTTTTTTGCTTTTTCCTTTTTCTTTTTGCTAATTTTGAACTTCCATAAGTAGCTCTATGTTTATGGTTGGACCTGTTTGGGTTCTGAGAAACTCAAGGAAAAATCATATCGGCGTGTTTTACTTTAGTTTTTGCCTCTGATCAAACAATCTAGGCTATTGGCTTTCGGTGCCTTTTTCCTTTTCTCAATCTTTGAAATATAGACGAAGCCAGATGCCTCATCTAGGTTTTTCTTGATTTATCAATTTTCATCCGTATGATTATTATTATTGTTATTTATAGAGACTATTGTTTTTGTTATAATTATGACTGAACTTTGGTTTAGCGTCTGCTGGGCTCCTCAAGAAATTGTAGGATGGAATAGGAAGAAAGGAAAAGGAAATCAAGGTCGATTTATGGGTTTATTATTCTGTTTCTTGAGTAATTTCCACTTTCGGGTTGATTGGACCACTTGATACCCTTTTGTTTCCCCCCCTTTTTTTTTTTGTGAGAGTATTTTCAATATTTCCTCTTCGGGTGAGATAATCTCTCTCACTCTCTCTCTCACTCTCTTTCTCTCTCGCTCTCTCTCTCTCTCTTTCGAGTGTAATCTTTGTCTCTTGTTACTCAATTGATTTTGGTTCATATGTTCTTTTGCTATTAATGTTAAGGTATTCATTCAATTGCTGAGAAAATGTAGGGAAAAGAGAGAAAAATGAAATACTGATCTTTATTATTCTATAGTTATTAAACAGCGTTTGCTCTTGACAACAGTCTGACGATCCTGACCTGATTTTGATGTATTAAGTGCGTCCTTTCTCTTATGATATAGGAATTTCTAGTTCTGTATAAGCTAGATTCTTTGGGGCAAGGATTATTTGGTTTTTGATTTGAGTGAATGATTTTCCTTAATTTTTTTTCATGTTGATTGTGTATTATGCAATCAATTTTTAATATTTTTGTGAAGAAATGGGAGAGGGAAAGGTTGGAGAAACAGAAGCAGAAGGCTGAGAAAGAGAAGGCCCAGAAAGAGAAGGAGAGTTCTGGAAATGTATGTTTTTTTCTTTCTTTTGCACATTGAAGTTTTAGCTTCTTGTTTCTTTAAAAGTGTTCAAAATCGACTTGCTAAAAATTTTAGATGAAATGCTATGTTTATTTCCTTTAGTTTTAGATGCTTTAAATAAAATAGATTCTTTTTAAGGGTCAAGATTCATATCATTCAAGTAAGACATTCTGTGTGGAGTTCTCAAACTATCGGGTCAGTTCAGTCCAGTTCATAAATTCATTGACTTTCCAAGATCAAAATCAAAAAAATTAATTGATTATTCTACACAGGATTTTGGGGTCATCAGTCTTGGAGAGCATTCTCATTTCTATTTTAAGGGACTTGTAGTGATTTTTCTTGTTTTTTGGGTCTCATAATTAATAGACATTTTATGGGGAAGGGAGTACTGTTATGTAGCCTATGCCCCATTGGATCTTTGACAGCCCAAAAAAGTCATGTTGAAGGGATTGCATTTGATACCATATGCAGTAGTACAGTATCCATCTAGCCATGCTTTTCAGAGAAATTATCACTCTGCATTTTGGTATTCAAAGGACTATGAATATGATGGTTAGATTTCTGCAACTGTTGGCAAGTTCTGACTGCTAAAGACTTATAAAGATACTTTATGGAATTTGTGATACTTCTTTAGCAAAGCTTAAAACTAGTTCCCTTCAAAATACCTACGTTCCACTGACATCATAAGTCCCAAGTGACTTAGTTTTCTAGAGTAGAAGTATCCAAGAACATGAGACATCCAGTATCAATGCGTGAAACAATTTGTTTTATGTTTTAGTCTCATCTGAAATTGTCAGTTGAGGAGTAACCAGTGGCAAGTCATTGGGATTGATCCACAAAGTGAATGGTTTTGTACCCTTCTGTCTCATGGACTGAATGTGTCAAATTGTAATTTCTTTCAATTTATTAATACATCTTCCTGACCTTCAATTTTCTTTTATAAGAAGGAAAAGTTCTTGACAGATTGGAAATTAATTTTTGCTGCAAAGGAATTATTAAGTGAACATGACCACCTCTATTGATTCTTTATTTATCCATAGAGTATTTCGTCTCATAGTGAATTTCCCTGCTGCATTTTGATATTGTATAATCTAAATGCTCATGCCCCAGCTGATAAGCATATGGGTCATATTATGTGAAAAAGAACCTGATGGTAGCATATTAATTTTCTGTAGGCCAGTAACTATTGCATGATACTTGGATGATGATGATGATATTTAATCTTGTTGGATGATGAACTCTTGATATCCTGGGATTTTCTAGTTTGCTTTTTAGTTTAGTTTCATCCGCATAATTTCTTTTCCTTTTTGCAGAGAACCGAGAACCCTCAACAGGGATGAACTGTCCTCTGTTAGATAACGTTAGTCTTGCTGCAAAGATGATCATCACAAATAAATGGAACTCGTAAGAAGACTGTGTCATTTTATGTAGCAGTGTTATCGTGTTGATGAACTTCCATGAACATGGCTGTTATGTTTTATGCATTTCCTTATCTTTTTGAAGGCTTTTTCACGTGGTGATCTATGAACATGCACTTGTCAGGAAAAAATAATGTATATGATCATACTGTTTGTACATTTGATGGTGTCCTGAAATATGTGTGATCATTTTGTATTATACTTGTTCTACCACAACATTAGCCTACCTCATTTAAGATTTGTGAAGCTAAAATTTATCTTGCCTCTGAGGTATAACTGGTGAAGTTCCTTCATAGCAGACTGATAGAGGACTGCATTATTTTTAAAAAGATTTTTAAGCTTTAGTTGTCTCCTTGGCTGTGTTTGCATTCACCAAGTCTGGCGCCAATCCTGTGGTCCTCTTGCGGATAGAAAGCGTTGTGTAGTTTGGGTTCTGGGGACAGCTTGAATGTCCTTGCAGGATTTGCTTTGAAGCCCAATAGAACATCGTTTGCGCGTTGCCACCTTGAACAAAGCAACTGCTTATCATTTAGTTGGTGGTCAACGTAAGAGTCTTATCAACTTGTCTGTGAAAGGGGATGGGGTTGAGAACCTTTATTAAATATTTGCAGATAAATGCAATTAGCAAGGGCATTGTCTTCCAGGTGTGAGGATCATGGGGACGTTGTAATTTTCAAACGACATCATTGAAACTAAAATTGTAGGCGCAGGGAAAACTGCATTGGGATTATTCGCCGCATCAACTGCTGATAAAGCATATAAATGAGGAAACAACACGGCGTAAAAGAATATGGTGTCCCTGTGCACAAGAAAGAATTTCAATGGATATTATTAACCATCCTGGGAAAGCTTTGAACATACAACGCTTCTCTATTTTTCACTTCGCAACCCGGATTTTCATAGAAAGTAAATTTCCTTGTGTATGGTATACGCGCGCGCGCGAGCACTTTTTAATACCAAACCTTCCCGGATTTTCTGTTACCTGAGTCGCATTCGATTCGCAGGATGTTGTATACTCCATCGCTTCCAGGATCTGCACTTCCAAAAGCCGAGAATGGACAATGCCCCTGTTCTGTGCACCATTCACACTCGCAGGGATCTGTGTCATCCTCTTGTTTGGATCATTGAATTCACTATCCGAGCAGACCAAAGGTGGGTGTAAGTGGAAAATTTAGGCATTTATATATTAAAACCAGACTATTAATAGTAGTTTAAAAATTTTCAAAATTGCAGCCGACCAAGATGAGTGAAAGTCAGTTAACTAGAAATAGTGACGCTCCAATTAATGTCGTCCCATTGTTAGCAGTGCAAGTTGCTTACAGAATTTTGTTCCAAGATTAATAATCGGAACAGTTGGAGCAAACCAGGGCCGGATCTAGAAGTTAAACCCTAGTGGTGGGAGCAAAGTTTATGTATACATACGCATGTATGTATGTATAAATTATATATGAAAATTCATAATAGTAATTTTAATTTTTTATAGTGCAACAAAATATTAATTCTAACTTCTCAATAATCATATCATAAATATTAATGCAAGATTTTCGTTCGGAGATTTTATATGGTTTCAGATTTTGAGTATCGTCCGAATTTCCTTTTTACCGAGTCTTTATCTAATAATCAGTCTTTGAGGGAAAAAAAGAAAAAAAATAAAATAAAAGAATGCTCATTTGTTTAATGCAATAATGGATACACATCGTATTAAATTGATAATTTCCTTGTTTTTTTGCTAATTAGCCTTTTTTTTCTTTTTTTTTTTTTTTTTTTTTTTTATATTATAAGTGGCCCTTGATTCAATCTATGTAGTTTTGGTGCTTTTTATCCGTCGGATTGAAGGTTATCAGATAGCAATGTCGTAGGGTAAAAATAAAAGAGGCGTTATTACATTAATAGGTCCCATTGACAAAAAATTACAGAAACAATTGAGGTGTCACGTTAGGTCTTTTTTTTTTTCTTCTTAAAAAAAAAAAAAAAAAAAAAAAAAAAAAAAGAAAGGCGAGGCTCACGCGCCATATAAGTTGCATCGGGCGCCCCCCTCTTGGGTAACATTTCTTTAATAAAAACTATTGAATAAGAGGCATTTACCCATTGACGATTTTGACAATAGGTATAGATATTTTTATTTTATTGTTTGTGTTAAAATGTTCATTTATAAGAGAATTAAGTATATATTAAAAATTTAAAAAAAAAAAAAAGAGAGAGAGAGAGAGAGAATTAGACATACCAATATATATTTTTTTCAAGACAAAAAAAAATTAACTGTATTTTTATCAAATTGATTTTTCATTAAAATTGCTTTTAATATAATTATTGACACCAGACTCTTCTCGTTTTCTTGGGTGTCTTGTACAAGAAAATAGAAATTGTTCGCTATTTTTTTGTTAAGAAGTTAAAAGCACAAACAATATAAAAATTAAATAAATAAATAAAAACAAGAGAATGTCAAAATAAAATTAGTAAATATTATAACATTGAACAATAAAATCAAAAGGGCAGAGCATCGAGCCTTGTTTTTTTTTTAATCTAGCAATTCAATACTTAAAATATTAATTAATGGATACTATCTAATAAGATGCAAATAAATATTTATTAAAAATACAAAATCACTTCATCATACTGAAAAAAAAAAAAATAAATATTCATTATAAAAGATGCAAGAAAAAATGATGAAAGGAGTCGGAAGATATGATTAAAAATGAAAATAAATAAAGATATATCAATATAAAAAAATTTTCAACTATTATTATAAAAAAAAATCTTCATCTTTTATAATTTTTATAATAAAGATATATATTTTATATAATATTAAATAAAAAAATAATTGATTGAATCATAATTATTAAATAATTTTTTATATTTTTTTTTAAATAATATTATAGTTATGATATAATTTTAAATAATATTAATTTTATAATTATTAAATAATTTTTTTATTTTTTTTAAATATTATTATTTATAGTTATTATATAATTTTATATATTATTAATTTGAATAATATAATTAATTAATAAATTAATTATTTTTAAGAAAAACAGGTTAAAAGTTTTATGTAAAAAGTTACTTAATTTAAATTAAATATTTATTAAAAAAAAAAATATGATAAAATAATAAAAAAAATGACAAACATAACTAAAAAATAAAAATAACAATATAAAATAATGAAACGAAGGCATACTTATATATAAAAAGAGTTTTATTGTAATTACTCTAAAATATTCTATTTTTAATAATATTTATAATTATGATATATAATTTATCATAATGTTAATTAAAAATTTAATTAGTTGAATTATAATTATTAAATAATTTTTTATTTTTTTTAAAATAATAATTATAATTATAATATAATTTTATATAATGGTAAATTGTATAATTATTTAACAAGTTAACTATTTTGAAGAAAAATACTAATAATATCTTGTAAAAATGGGATAAAAATTTATAAGAAGGTAATCATTTGGTAATCTTTTGTCATAAGATTTATATATAGAGAGAGAGAGAGCTGTGAAAAACAGACAAAAAAAAAAAAGCCTATTTTTTAGTTTATTTTGGACATGGAAAAACTGATGTGTCAACACATAAATTAATACATAAAAATTCAGTTTTATCCAAAAACATCGTGGGACCCGACCTGGACTGGTTGCTTCCTTCAGCCGAATCCCAAATTTCTAATACATCCTGGCATCGACGTGCCCACTTTTCGTTCTGCCACGTGCAGAAAATATTAACAATTTCAGCGTACCCTGAGGAGAAAAAAAAAAAAAAAAAAACGCTGTTACTACGCTGATTGGCCATCTATTGCTAAGGTGGCCAACTCCCTAAAACTAAACTGTTTTTTATCCAACAGAGAATTGCAAAAGAGAAAATTTGACTAATTAAGGAAAGTGTATAAAGGTAAAATTTTTATTATAAAATTAAATTATTTAAATTAATTTTTTTATTATTTTTAAAAAATTATGAAATTATTTTTGATATTAACTAGTTCTAGACTTTGAGAAATATTAGTTAAAATTTATCTAAATTAAAAATAAAATTTTTATTAAATGAGGCACAATATAGTTATATGGAAGAATAGTAACAAATTATTATTATTACAAATCATCGAATGAAAAGAGTCTTACAAAAAATAAAATAAAGATTCTTTATGCATCTTCACAATGTAAAGATGATAGAATATTATTCTACAAAGGAGAAAAAGGTTGATTTATTATTGACTAAATTTTTGATTTATTTGTTGAGTTCACAAGTCTACCCATAAGGAAGGCATAAGATCATTATATTCTCTTATTACTTAGGAGTGCACCAATTAACATCTGACATTATTATTATTATCTATATTTTCAAAAAGAAGAGATTGAAAAAATTATGAAGGAGATGTTGGAAGTTGGCATCATCATGCTCAATATTAGTCCTTACTTCTCTTTTGTTCTTCTAGTAAAGAAGAAATATGGACCTTAGGATGTATATAGACTGTTAAGTACTTAACCATATTACTCTAAAGGATAAATATCCTATTCTTATAGTTAAGGAGCTACTGTATAAGTTAGGACAAGCTCAGTTACTCACTAAACTTAATTAAGACTAGGTTAACATTAGATTTAAGTCCAAAAAAAGGATATTCAAAAGATAGCTTTTAAGCCACATGTTAGCCATTATGTGTTCTTTTAGGCTTGCCAATGCTCTTTCAATATTTTAAATTTTAATGAATGATATATTTTGGTCACATTTGCATAGTTTGTCCTAATATTTTTTAATGATACTTTGGTATATAATTCTTCTCTTAATGCTTATTTTTCACATTTTACAAATTGTATTTATTACTTTTTATAAGCATTTTTGGTCTTTTAAGAAGTTAAAATGTAGTTTTACTTTCCAAACAATGAAATATTTTGGTCATATTGTTTCCAAAGGAGGTATGACAATTGATCTTTTAAAATTTAAACGATGTTAGGTTGGCCAATCCTAAAAGTGATTAAGGCATTATATGACTTCTTGAGATTAACGAGCTATTATTGCAAGTTTGTTTGTGATTATGGAAAGATCAATGTTGATATAACAACTCTTTGAAAAAAAAATCATTTAAATGATTTAGAGTTAAAATTGGTGCATTATTGATGCAGGAAGGTCATCTTGTTGTCTTTACCAATAAGGCTTTATTATTAAGACATCTCAACATATCTACCTATGACAAAAAGATGTTAACTATTGTTTATGCATTTACAAAAATGGTGTCCTTATTTGATTGAGTGGTGTTTTGAAATTTAAACTAATCATAAAAGTTTAAAATATTTATTTTAATAGTTGATATCTTCTATAAAGCAGTAAAAGTGAATCTTTAAATTATTAGGATATCATTATAAGATTATTTATAAGGGAAGTAAGGATCTTATAGTTGATGCGTTATCTCACATTTTGAAGTATGTTGAGCTGGTGACAATCTCTATCTCTATTTATAATACCTTTGTGCAAATTAAAAATGAATGGTAAGATGCCAAAAACTTGGGATATCATTCATAAATTATAGAAGGATTCTAAGTCAATTGCATATTACTTGGGATTGTACATACTTACGTTACAAAGAGAGGATGATATTTATTCTTAATTCTCATTACAAAGACACAATCATGAAAGAGTTCTATGTGTTCCTAATTATTGGACACTAAAAATTTATTTATACCTATAAATGTATTTATGATGAATTTTATTGGAAGAATATGAAAAGTAAAATAAAAAAGTTTGTAATTGAATGTGATATTTGCTAACGTCACAAGAGTGAATTTATGTTATATTCAAATCTTTTTCAACATTTACTTATTCTTAAAGAAGTTTAGATATATATTTTTATACACTTTATGCTACTATTTTTGTTGTTGTAAAATATTTGATTAAATATGCTCATTTTTATGCTATTGGTCATCCTTATACTATTACTATTATTACTCTAATTTTTATTAAAAATATTGTAAACCTATACAATGTTTTTAAATTTATTGTTAGTGATCAAAATAAGGTCATTACTAGTAATTTTTAAAAGGAGTTGTTTTTTTTTTTGCAAGGGACCTAATTAAATATCAGTAAGACTTACCACTCATAAATAAATAAACAAACAAAGATAGTTAACAAATGTTTGGAAAACTACCTTTTTTTGCTATGCAAATGATAAGTCAAAGGACTAGGTGAAATAACTTTCTTAGGTTGAGTGGTGATACAATACCACTTATCACTCTTTGACAAAGATATCTTAATTTGAGGTTACTTATAGTCAAACCCTGTTTACTTTTACAATGTATACAATTGGGTCTTCTCATGTCTATCATGTTGACAAAGATTTATTAGATAGGGATAAGTTATTTCAACTTGTAAATGACAATCTTATTATATTTTAAGTGCATATAAAGCAACACAATGATACATACCATACTAAGCATGAGTTTTTAGTGAGAGACTAGGTCTATCTCATGTTTCAACCATTTTAACAATTGTTTATCATTGTTTGTTCATTAATGAAATTATTATCTTACTTCTTTGGGTCATATAAAGTTCTTAAACATATTAGTCATATTACATATTATCTTGACTTACCAACAAAGTCCACAATACATAATGTCTTTCATGTCTTTTACTTAAAGTGGAAATTAAGGGGGAATGTGGTTGCACAAACCCAACAACTCAACATTACTTCCATGGGAGAGGTTAATGTTCAACTACAAGTTACCTTAGACAAACATATTGTCAAATGTGAAAATCGATCCATCATTCAAATTCTTATTTAATAGATTAATCATCCTATTAAGGATACTATATATGAGATCTATCATTCTTTTATGAATCAATTTCTAAATTTTATTGTTAGCTAGCCTTAAGGACAAGATGCTTTGAAGGGTAATGGAATGATACAAATTCCTTAATTTTATGCTATTTAATAATTATCTTTTAATATTTTTAAATTAGTAAGCATAATTCATACTTTATTAGTGGGCTATTAATTTAAGTATATATATATACTAAAAGACAATATAAGTTGTTCAATTTTTTGACAAAGAAGGTGATTGTGAGTAAAGATGTGATATTTGTTAAAGATGAAGCTTGAAATTTTGATCCTAAGGAACAAAATAACTTTTAAAGGCATTTAATTACTATTTTAAGAGAAAAAAAAAACTCAAATTGTAATTCCTAATGTAAATGGAGAAGTTTCATTAGTTGTTATTTATGATCTTACGCCATAAATTCCTTAAGATAATGGAAGATGAAGGAGAAATGACCAACAATCAAATAAGTTATAAGATTATGAGATAATCCTTAATAATACTATTATTAATGATGAGGATTTGGTGCATTATGTTATGTTTACAGATTATGAACTTATGCCATTCGATGAGGCAATTTAAGATATAAAGCAACTGAATGCTATGAATAAAAAATTAAGACAATTGAGAAGAATTATATACGGGTGTTTACTAATATTCCACAAGGTCACAAAACTATTATTGTAATATGGGTCTTTAAAATTAAGAAAAAATCAAATAAAGAAGTAAAGAGATATAAAGAAAAATTGATCATAAAAAGATTTGAACAATGTGCTAACTACAACTATTACAAGGTATTCTCCCTTATTGTTTAAAAGGAGATAATCAAACTTATAATTATTTTTGGCTATGCAAAATCATTGAAAAATTCATCAAATAAATTTGAAATCAACTTTTCTCAATGGTCTTCTTAAAGAGAAAGTTTTTGTCAAGCAACCATTAAGTTTTATGATGAAAGGAAGTAGAGAGAAAATGTATAAGTTGAAGAAAGTACTAAATGGCCTAAAACAAGCACCTTGAGTATGGAACAAGTGCATTGATTGTTTCTTCTAGAAACCAACTTTTAGAAGTGTCCTTTTGAGTATGTTTTATATGTGAAAATCAATGATTTAGGTGATTTCATATTATTATGTCTATCTATTGACGAATTGATCTTGACAAGTAACAATCTCAGAATGATTGAAGACTTTTAGAAAACTATGATGCATGAATTAAAGATGATAAATTTGGGCACAATGTCTTAAGTGATTCAAAGAGTTAATGGAATATTTATTAGTTAGAAAAGGTATGTTACTAAACTTTCAAAGAAGTTCCAAATATATAATTATGATCTTGTGAAAACTTCTATTAAAGTTGGCCCTAAATTACCTAAGGCAATGAAACATCCATTGACTCTACATGTTTTAAGCAAATTGTTAGGACTTTGAAATTTTAACATGCAGGAGACTTAATATATTTTATAGAGTTAGTTTTAAAAATAAGTTTATGGAGTCTCTTTGCTAATCTTATATGTAAGTTATAAAGAAAATTATGAGTTATATAAAAAGGATTTATGATCATGACGTATGTCATTTTTTATTTAAAAGTTATACTCTTATAAACTATTTTGACAATAATTAGGATAGAAATATAAATAATCATAAAAATACTTTTAAATACTATTTGAATTTTAAAACTACTAATTATTGATAATCATTCAAGAAACAATCTATTATTGAAGTAGAGTATATAGCTACAACTTTGAATACTTGTCAAACAATTTAGTTGCATAATTTACTAAATGAGATCTATATTCCAATTAAAGGTCCTACAAAAATATTTGTTAATAATACTTTTGCAATCAGTTGGCTAAGAATTCAATAATATATAAAAAAAATATAAATATATTAATCATCAATTTCAATCTTTGAGAGATTAAATTGATAAAAAAGAGATTGAATTGTTATATTACAAGCCTCAAGATTAAGTAGTTAATATTTTTATAAAACTATTGAAGTATTAAATATTTGTTGAGTTGTAATGTATGTTAGAGTTAAGAATCTTATCGAATCAAGATTAAGGGAATATTAAAGATAATTTAAATTAAAAATTTATTTAAATTTTAATACAAGTTAATTTAATTTAATTTAATTTTTTACTATTTTACTATTTTAATAGAATTAAATATTTATTATTATATAATATATTATATTTATATTATTGAGAATATTTTTTAATTATTATATGATATTTTATGAGTAGTCATATAATTCATAAAGATTGTTGAGACTCGAGAGACCACAAAGAAAAAGCAATAATGGGCGTGGGCCGTGGCCCTTTTCTTTATTATTTATCCATTGAACTTGACAATTGAAAAAAAAAAAAAATGGTGCGCTAGAGTTAAGTTACTAACCAATATTTGACATTCTTTAGTTAATTAAAAAAAAAAAAAAAGGAATAAAGAGGTAGATGTTCAGTGGAAACTGGCTGATGAGTGATGGGTGTTGCCCATATTATTGGCAGCTGTTCAGTGGTGGCGTCAGGATTATGGGGTATTTCTTATGGTCTCGACTTAGCCTGGCAGGGTGGTTTCAAAGAGGTGACGTTGAAACTGATTCGACCGGGCAGTTGAGCTGCGATCCAGGGGTGGGTTCCTGATACGACCCCACAAACAAACCTGGTTCAGGAATTCCTTCATCAGGACTAGTCAGTGCAGCGCACGCATGTTTATAGAGAGGCCCCACCGAACTGCGGATTGGATGGCTTCTTTTGCTCTCACACACAATGTTGGGGTTGTCGTGTGATGCAAGAACCTCCACAAGAGAGTTCGGTCAAACTCCGCAACATGACTTGTAAGGTGTACACGTCGGCCCCAGGGTGCAGTTACATAGTCTTTTTATTTAGGCTGGTTTTCTTGGCTTAGCGCCGCCAGGATAGACCCGCCAATAAACAAAGGGAAAAAGAAATCAACAATGCACGTGATGCCTAAATGACGTGGAAATTTTTATTCTCTGGATAATTTCAGAACCCAAGAAATAATAAAATATTTTAACCAAAGTCAGCAAAAAGCATGTCAATCGATGATTGGGTTTTGTACCTTAAAATAATTATATATAAACACAAAAAATTAGATATAAAAATTCAAAATTCTGGATTCAATCTTTGTTTTTATTTAATATATATATATATATATATATATATATATACATGGACTTGCTGCTTAAATCAGAGCCAACACATTTTCTATATTATTCTATTTAATTTAATTATAGTTAGCCAGCCTTTTTAAATAGTTCATCTGCACCAACCATTTTATTTAGTTCTTAAAAAAAAGTTGGGGGGGGGTAAATACAAGCTGTAAAGTCCTTAAAAAACAAAAAAAAGGGAATGTGAAAAAAATAATAAGCACGTGTCCAAATAGAACAGAAACTCTGAGTTGGAAACGAGTCCTCGCTAATTAATTATTTTATTTTATTTTTATCGTGTAGTCTATACATACACACACGCATTCTCAAATATCCCACCAAACCCAAGAAAATACAGAAAAAAGAAAGAAATCGAAACGAGGAACAATGTATGAAGACAACAGAGTAGTAGTGACTGGGGAGGCTGCTACGGCGGCGCAGGGGAGTCGTTGGAGTCGGTATGAGGACAAAATGTTTGAGCGGGCACTGGTGCTCTTTTCGGAGGAACTGCCGGATCGGTGGCAGAGGATCGGAGAGCAGGTGGGGAAGTTGGCCGAAGAAGTCAGGATCCACTACGAGGATTTAGTCCAGGACGTGTATGACATAGATTCCGGCAGGGTGGAGTTGCCCAGCTATGCGGATGATTCGTCGTCGTTTGGGTCAGATTGGGAACCTCCGCAGATTTCCTTTGTCGGCGAAGAAGGAGCCCGGACCAAGCCGGCTGATATTGAACGGAAAAAAGGCACTCCGTGGACAGAAGAAGAACACAAGTATTTTTCTTTTCTTTCACTCATTATCTTTTAGATTTGTTTTTCTTTTCTTTTTTTTTTTTTTAAATAAAAATTTGATTTTTATGGCAGAATAGAGCCGTAGGGTTTTTCTTTTGGGTTTTTGATTTTTTTTTTCTCAAATTTTTTTTTTGGTTAAAATTTTAGCTTGAAATGGAAGAGCCAGCTGAATCCAGTATGACTCTTCTTTTCTATTGCTTTGATTCCATTCGTTTCCTATTTTTGTCTCCTTACCTTATTTTGGGGTATCTCGTTGATGGCTATACAGAGGACCAAGTCAAAATGTAATTCTGGGTTTAGTTGGATGACAACCCAGAAATTTTTTTTTTTTTTCTGTTCTCTCTGTGGTTTAACTTTGGTGATTGGCTTAAATAAAATAGATGAGTCTCTTTTCATATTAGTAATAACTTGGCCATTCATGTTAAGCGATCCCAAAATAAATGAATGGGATTTGAATTTCAGGTTTATAATGCAATATCAACCATCTTTTCCAAAATCAATGGTTGGCACGAAATAAGATGACCTATTTAATATCCCATCAACATGAGAGGAGCCTAAAGATTACCTCCATTTTGTTGGCTGACATCCAGTACTAGTTGGACCTCTTTGTGACTTCCAGAAACATTCTTTCCAACTTGTTAGTTGTCATTGTGTAAATATACTTGGTTTGCACATGCTTTTATGATTTCTTCAAACATGTTAGTTGCATTCTTGGCAGATGGTCCTCACATTGATATTTTACTTGCTTCTTGGTTTGAATGTGGAAAGCTGTTCAATTCTTGGACTGGAAATTATATAAATATCTATGTCTTTTATTTACATAGGATTGAATTTCAGAATCCATTTGTTTTTATATCTTTAGTTTTTGACTCAATAACAACATGAGTTCAGTGGCCTTTCCATGGTGAATATGACTTGTTTCAACCAAGGTGAAATTTCATAAACTGGAGCTACTGTTTTTCTTTCGATGCAAGAACAATGTGTGCAAGAGGTTGTGAAACAGAAATTAGAAGTTTGAAGGTCATCTTGACCTTATTTGACTTGTTTTTTCTGCGTGATGTGGGTTTTAGAGTCTAGAAAGTGACAAGTTGAAATTGTTTTTCAAGACAATTCGTTGTATTTTATGTAAGAAATTTGTTGTTGACGACCTTGGATGATCTTTCTGTTCTTGTAATTGACTGACTAGCTGACTGTGGTAGGTTATTCTTGGTTGGGTTGAAAAAATTTGGTAAGGGTGATTGGAGAAGCATTTCAAGGAATGTAGTGGTAACAAGAACACCAACCCAGGTTGCTAGCCATGCCCAGAAATATTTCCTTCGCCAGAATTCTGTGAAGAAAGAGAGGAAAAGATCAAGCATCCATGACATCACCACTGTGGAAAGTAACACCATTCCTTTGCCTGCTGATCAGAACTGGATTCCTCCTCATAGTACAGTACAACAACCCCATATGTTGCAACAGATATGCCCTGGGGACCATATAACAAATCATGGAGGGTCAATGGGTTATCAAGACTTTGGCTTTCCCATGTAAAGATCATCTAATCTGTGTATATAGCTATTGCTTGCATTCAATTCCATTTTGTATAGAATATTCATGTTCATCTTGTTATAGATGATTAGGATTTGGCATACTGTGCAGTGGATTTCATAGTGTGGATTTTGAATTTCCTAACCAGATCAGAGAATTGAGAGCACAGTCCCCTAATGTACCTACATTTATATCAGCAATTCAATTTAGTAGCAATGGCATATACTTTTTCTTTCCTCATCTTTGGTTTTGTATCATTGCCTATACCCCCTTCCTCTGTCATTACTGTGGAATTCCTTGTTGCTCTTCTCTTTAATGATGTGCTGCATTCAATGTTGTACGTTGAGGTGAGTGTTTTCTTCCTGCCATTTGGGGACGAAGGTAATATTGGAAGAAGCTCACCTACTCTGGTCCATGTAACAATCAAAATACCCTTCGCAGTGGATTCCAGCTTTGCTGTAAGCTTTGTTGAGAGTGATCTGGTATCTACAATGTCCAAGTTGCAACATGATGAAGCCCCTTTTATTCTGGGTGAGGTGGGCTTGGACCTGGGTCTTTGAAGATTGCTGGCCAGGCATGCATCAAGTTTCAAACTTGGAGATTGTTTTAAGGTCTCTGACCTTTGCTGAGCATTACTCATTTTCACTTTGTTGTTTCCCGTAGATGTTTCTGCTTGTGCAAACAATTTAGGCAAAAATTATATTCAAATTTTTATTATTGTGAAAATTGTGTATATCATAAATTGTTTGCGCATTAGGCTTTAAATATCCACTGAACTCTTTTTGGTTAATGAAATGTGCATCTGTAATTCTTTATATTTTTGGTCTCCCCTTCATATCAGCCCTCGACTCCTTGACTGGATGATCTTGGCACCAAGCCGAACCAACAAGCTACAAGGAGAGAGCCTGTCACTTTATATGTCATTTCTGAGGAAAACTAAGATAATAAAAAATAACATTACTTTTTATTATTATTTTTTAGATTTATTTACTACTTAATGTGATGGTTTGAATAGTGATCTGATGTATTTTTTTTCTTTTTTTATCTTTCACATTGGTCCGATTTTAATTTTCTGCAGTAACATCTATTTTACAAATTTAAAAGTGACATCGAAATATGATGTTGAATTTCCTTCGTATAAAATAGATTGAATAAAAATGTGTTTATTTTTACTATTTTTAAAACATGAAAATACTTTTTTAGAAAAAAATAAACAAGGAAAATTATAATATCAGGTTTTTTCCAATAGTTTTTTTACGAGTGTATAATTGTTTTTCTCTAAACTTTATCATCTATTAACACTTTTTATTTAATCTCTCTCCTATCTATAAAATTGGAATAAAGAGGAGATTTAGTTATGAATGAGATATAAAATTTGGATTCTACGTTTTATTTTAAGTCTTGCACTTAGTGGCTACTAAATTAATCTCAGCGGTTATGAAATCGAACCAATTGTATGACTTACAAAGCAATAAGCCCCATCGAGCATATTATAACCTCTTCAATGGCCAAATCCAAGTGGAAGACATATGATATTTTTAGGGTTTAAGAATCTGCGGTAACAGGACAGGGATATGACTCTGACCACTGGCATATCCAGTTGCAGGTCATCCCCTCCTAATAGATTTAAATCGGACAGATGCTTGTCCAAACTACATGCAAGTATCGCCCCGGGGAGGGGGGGGGGGGGGGGGGTTGGTGGGTGTGGTGGTGGGGGTGGGGGTGGGGGTGGGGGTGAGCAATTGACCAGTGCACCAGACAGACGTGATCCAGTTGGGACATGGAAGCTACCATTGAACCAGCATCGATGGCCCATGATGTTTCCTCATTTTGTTTTGTCATGGAGCCAAAAATGGACAGATGAGACCTGATGGCCTACAAATTTTCTAGATTCTGATTTTCCATTTCTTCTTTCTTTTTTTGTGTCTTTATGGTTTCTAATAGCGACTTTTGGTACTTATGCTTTCATGTGTCATCGTGGAGCAAACAGATAAAATAGAAAATCCATTCAAGTTGTAGAAGAATCTTAACCCAATTTCTGACAAGGAAAGATTCGTATCTCTACTGCAATTAATAAAAATTTGTTAAACACAATTGACTTGCTTTGTATATCATATTGAATGCAGCAACCGAAAAGACGGAATCTGCTATTGACAATGGAGATTGAGATGTACATTTTTACTTGTAGAAAGTGAACTGCTCTCCAAAAGACACAATGCAATTACCACTTTGCTTATACAACAACATTCATGGTAATCAATTATGAGATTCATCTGCTTTGTGTGTTAAGAGCTGAAATTCATGCTTGTTTTTGGATAAAGGCGTCAATTTCTCTTTTTTTTAAAAAAAAAAAAAATTAAAATAATTTTTGCCTTAGTAATCACTAAATATAATTTAATAACCACTAAATATAAAATTTGGAACATGAGATTTGAATTTGAACCACATGCGTTACCACAGTTAAATCCTCTTTTTCATTGAAAAAAAAAAAAGACAAAATAATTTTGCCTTGTATGTATAAATTCATGATGTTAGTTGAAAAAATAAAAGTGCAGTTGGGAGACCTGCATCCCTGCTAATAGAGTCTCACCGGAATTCAACCACAAAGATTTGATGATTTATAAACATGCAAAAGCATCTTTCCTTTTTTAGATGACATGGGAATCATTCAATCTAATCTAATTCTTTTCTCATTTTCTGATTTATTCTCAAATTCTCTTTTAATTAATTATTATTTTCTTAATAAAAAAATTACATTTCAAATATATTAACTCCCATATTTATAAGTTAAAATAAAAAATTATTCCATTACATTTTTATTCAATCTCTTTTATAAATCTAGTAAACTTAAATACTTTTGTTTTACAATTAACTTAAATTTTAATAAATTTAAATTCCAAGATTATATTTTTCATATAAATTTTTATTTACTAAAAAATAAACAGTAATAAAAATACCTGAACTCATACCAATTTAAAAAATATATATTAAATTAATAGATAAATTGTTACTTGGATCAAAACAATTTTTTTTGGAACATTCCCAAATACAAACCTCCAAAAATGTTTTCTCAAATCAAAACAGGATGGAATTGTTTGCCGCCACTAATTGAAATGACACCATGAAAATGGGATGAGGCGCGAGTAGAGGATCCTAATGACTTGTGCTAAATAAAAAGTACGTCGAGATTGCAAATGGCCCCAGTGCCATGCATTACTCTAATTCATCAAGTCAAAGAAAAACCCACTTTAAATGGTTGATGGATCACAATGACCTTGATGTACAAAGGATCACAATCTAAGCCTACTTGTACCTACTTGCTATACAACTTGCCACTCCTGCTGCAAAAGATCATTCTCTGTTCTGTTCTGTTTTATTCCATTCTATACCTTATCTTTATTTTATCCTTCTTTTTTACCTAAAACTTTTCCATCAACCACCACTACAGAACTTTTGGGTCATTGCAAAAGGAAACATAAATAGACAAATAAAACTTTTTATACTTTGGAACCACAGTCCTCGCTTTCTCCAGATTCCTGCATAACCCCTTCATCCTTTTAGCTCAAAGACCCCTCTTCTTCACCGTCAAAACTGGCATGCACACTGTAGAACACATACACAAGCGAAGCCAGGGCAGAGAAAACCATGAAGCGCACGTAGGATGGACCGTCAAGAGACCCCAACAAGAATATGTTCAAAAAGATTGATATGCATGGCATCCATGGCATCAACGGGACGCACCAGAACTCGGGCTTTCTAGCTTGTGGCACCATGCAATGAAAGACTTGTACCGTTGCTATGGCTATCAGTAAGCAGGCACAGAGAACAAAGACTTTCAGCTCGCCCCGAGGCAAGAAATGCCAAATTAGAGTGAACAAGATGGAGGTAAAGGAAAACGAGCACAGGAAAGATAACGTGGGCCACGACTTGGTTGTCCCTATAGTAACATAACGTTTGTAAATCAGCGCATTGGCAACCATGTAAAAGACAAACAGCGTGCCAATTGAAACAAGGTTGAGAAGGACGTTTAGATCTGTGAAAAGGGAAATTGCAGCGGTGCAGATTCCTGAAAAGAAAATGGTACGCACGTTAGTGTGAGTAAACATAGAACATTGGATCCTGCTGATGACAACATTCATTAAAGTCGATCTTAGCCAAAGGCCAAAAGCCAAAAGCAACCATACGGAAAAAGTTGAAATCACGGATCAAATGTGACTTTCACAAAAAGCGCCTAACCGGTGGATCGTAAACTCTACACGGAACAACAAAAATATAAATGCAATAGGAGCATTCACAACATACCTCGTGAACAAAAGTCAAGCTTCAAACAAACAGTAATATTGCACAGTTTACATGCAAAAGTGGCATTCAGACCAATTTCAAATTTGTTTTTTTTCATCTTTTTTTCCATCGACATCTACACTACTTCGCTTCAAGAATGCGAGAGAAACCTCCTGAACAATTTATCCCATGATATTCTTCTGTTGAAAACATAAAAAAACATTGCATCTAACCATAATTAGATTGTGCGAGCGATGCACAGCCTGCCACACGTAAAACATCGTAAACAAGGCCAATTTTTGTTAAAATATTAATGAAAACAATCTACTATTTCTTCTAACCTTTTATATCTCCTCCACTAAGGCTCAAAGCCGTGGATTATGACCTGGGTAATGATTCATTTATTGAAACTTGTTTTCTGAAGACTACTGTTAAACCTTTGCACCATCAGATTAAGGGAATCCCCCCGCTATCCATCACAGCAACCCACCAATCTAATGGTTCCAACTTCTTCAATCCAAAATAGCTTCCGTTTGGCTTCCATTTTGTGCAAAGTGGAGTAGAGGATAACCAAAGCTTTTTGCCAGCCAGGACTTGTTGCACTAGTTAATGTAATGTGTTTTAGAATCACTATGTCCATGCGTGACAGTGAAATTCCATTGGAAAGCGAAACAAAATCGCGTTGTGGACCAAAAACTAAAATGTTAAAGACAAACTATCAGTTGGCCGTGGGAGCTTTAGCCGCAAGTTCCCATGCACCCGACCAAAGGGTCTTACACAACCCTCACATGCACATTGACCCACACTTCTTTGCAGGAAACTAATGGGATTAGTGACAGGCGAGGATCAAAGATCGATACAACACGTGGATGGACACAGCGGGACCCACTAGTGCTCATGTCGTAGGTCCTCGGGGGTTGCTCTCATTACATAATTGATTAAAACTAGTCATTGATTGGGAAGAACAGAGAGAGAGAGAGAGAGAGAGAGAGAGAGAGCGTAAGAAGGCGAACCACTGGACACCCCAAACCGACAGCATTAAATTGGGACATACAGAAAGGGTGTGAGCATATCCCATTTGTCCCAACAACTTATCTTAACGAACAAAGAAAACCCCCAAAAACTTTCACATCACAAAACCACGCAATAACGAAGACTCCACATCAATAATAACAGTTAAATAATTAAATTAAATTAAATTAAATAACAGAAAGAATAAATTACCCATAAACAAGGAGGCGTTCACGGGGGTGGATGTCGTCGGATGGACTCTAGCAAACCACGTGGGCACAACGCGTGACCGTCCGATGACGCACATATATCGCGCTTGTCCTAGCATTGATACTATCAGGGACGTCAAGATCCCAAAGCTGGCCCCGGCCCCTATCACGTTCGACCCCCATCCCCAGCCATCTGACTTGCCTTTGAAAGCGGCAGAAAAAGGTGCCTCCACATCTATCTGCATGGTCAGCCACCACACGCAATTATCCCCTACTAGATACATTACTTTTTTAAAAAAGCTTTTTCCTTCTTTTCCTTGTTATTCTTTCCATTTTAAAAATATATATATAATAATAGGCATTATTCGTGGCAGTTGAAATTATTATTTTAAAGAATAATCTGGGAATATTGATATTACCAGATCGTAAGGGAGAAGCATTGACAATGAAGCGGACATGAGCGAATACAGAACGGTGACGATGATGACCGATCCCGAGACCCCGATTGGAATATCCTTGACCGGGTAACGGACTTCTTCGGCCATGGTGGAGACGGCGTCGTATCCGATGTAGCTGAGGTAGACCATGGCAGCTCCATTGATCACACCGGGAAACCCATAAGGGAAGAACCCGGATGGGTTTTCCGGTTTCGCGGGTTTTGTGAAGTTGTTGACGTCTCCTCTCCAGAACCCCATTACTATCGTGAACACAATGAAGAGCATGTGGATGGTCGTTAACGCCATGTTCACAGTCGAACTCTGTTTCGTGCTTCAACAAAATACAAATGAATCATATAAGAGTAAGTAGAATTGGAGAAGAATTGAACAAGAATGGAGTGTGAGATGGGAAAAATGGGAGATGGGTTTCGGCTTAATTTTACCTGTAACAGATAATGCAAGTAACGGCGAGGACAACCACAACAGCTACTAAATCTATTTGATTGAAGCCATCGGGAAGGCCATGGACCGTTAGCCTCCAATTTGACGTAGACACCCCGACTGCTGTGGCTAAATAGGCGGTGAAGCCTCTTGCAACCGCCGCGTTCGACATCACGTACTCCATGATTAGATTGGCGCCGGTCAAGAAGGCCGCAAACTCTCCTGCTCAAACCCCCCAAAAACAAAAAAAAAAAAAAAATGTGTTTATACCGGAAAATGGCAAACAAATGCAGAATTCATAATGTGAAACGGACCGAAGGTGACTCGGATATAGCTGAAGGCGCCGCCGGCAACTGGCATGTCGACGGCGAACTCGGTGTAGCAGAGGGCTGAGAGCAGAGCGCAGAGTCCAGCAATGGCGTAGGACAGAACTACAGCGGGGCCAGCGTAGAAGCGACTGGCTCGGCCGGTGGTGACAAAGACGCCGGCTCCGACCATGCCTCCGATGCCGAAGCCGATGAGGTCGTACCAGCGTAGGGACCTCCTCATGTCGGAGCCGGAGCGGGAACGGCCTTGGTTCATTTCTTCAAAGGAAGTGGAGACCGAAAAGGCACGCCGGGCCAGGCGGGAAGGAGTCTGGGCCAGTGCTCCAAGGTAGGACCTGAAGCTAGAGAAGGAGGACCCACGCTTCTCCATCCCTATCTGCATCTCCATCTCCTCCTCCTCCTCCTCCCAGGCAAGTAGCGTAGAATTAAAGAAGTGGGTAAGAGTGAAATTCAACCGCAAAGGCTGAGGACCGCAGGGATTGTCTCATCCTACAAGCTCCACATTGACTGTGTACCTACCAAAACCTACCTTCCTTACCAATCTGGAACTTCCTAAACCCGTTTAATTTCACTCAACACACTAAATCGTTACACATTCAACTTAAATAAATGTTAGGACTCGGGGAGGGGAGTATCTAGACCCCCAAACTTGTCATTAAAATAAACACTTTATATATATATATATACAAAATATTTTTTATTATTCAAAAATAATATTTTATTCTCATAATTTAACTATATTTCTTGTAATCTTTAATTATATATTTATTATTTTAAATATTTATATCATATTTTCTTAATTTGAATAATTATTATTATAATTTTTAAAACACATTGTGACTGCACAAAGTTGTATCAAACTGCTCAAAACTATTAAATTGACCAATTCAAACCATAACTAAATTTTACTCTATCATTGCTTAGTTATCTTTTTAAAATTAGTTAACTTTTACTAATAATTTAATTTGGATATAAGTGATAAATTGACATATGCTAAACTTCTTATATCCTAATTATTAAGTCATTATTGTTAATTGCCACCTCTATGGCTGCAATTTTTTTTTTATGTAATTAAAAGATTTATAATTTAAAAATGTCATAACTTTTTATAATATAATATTTTTTTTAAAAAAAAAAAGATAATATATTTTCTTGGATACAATATATTTTGTGATTTTACAAAAAATATAGCTCAATATTTTAAATGATTTGCAACCTTACTTTCCCATTTCCATAATTGTTGTGTTTGGCCTTCTTTCCCTGTTTGATTAGTGAAATTATCGGGAGATCATTTCAATTAAATCTTAGCCACAAATTTATAAGTTTAATATTATGTTTTAATTTAAAATTTAAAACATTTAATTTATTAATTTATTAATTATTTTTTTATATAATTTTTAACTACACAACTTATATTTAAAATTCTAAACATGTGGTTGACTACGTGGAACAACTAAAAAAGAAAATGTGCTAATTAAATTTAGGCGAGTCATATTAAAGTGATCTTCCGCGTTAATGGTAAGTTAAAACTCTAGACGAAAGCCTCGATGCAATGACGTGATAATTGAAGTTTCGTGCAAGTTTCTATTTATCTTTTCTTTGAACAATTATGATATGCAAACTGTTTTTTTTTTTTTTTTTTTGTAACAATTTTTCGAATCTCGCCTTTTTTTTTTTTTTTTAAAGTTTGTTTTCATCTAATATATTTCACTTTGTATGTTTGCATATCAGATACGCTTGCCATGTCACTATACCGAGATTTCAGTCCAAGTAGATTTTACGTGATGAGATTCCTTTCTTCTTTTTCTTTTCATATCTTGGTTCAATAGTAACGCTCCAACCGTCATAACTCCAGCAGTCAAATCACCCCCCCATGAATGTAAAGGAAAGGGACGGTTATGAGCCGAGAGAGATGCCAGAGGTAATTAATATTTGTATAGGTTGTTTGGGTCACTGCTTAAATTTTAAAGCTGAAGATCAATACAAAACAATTCCTTATTCAATAAGTGTTACTATTACCATAGACACATTGTAGACGTTAAGATCGAGTAATCACATATTGCATATTTGAATGTTTTTCCAATTAAATGTTTTCTAATTACCGAATGCATCAACATTCAATAATAAATTTTAAGCATGTATACCCCTGGATGGATTTAATTTCTGGGTAAGCATTTACTTCCTTATATTCGTCGCCCTTAAATTATGCGGCAATTTAATTTTAGTATTTACACTCAAAAAATTCAAAAGAATTTATAACCATCAAATTAAAGGGGTTTTCTTAACTCTACCTTAGTATTAGACTCATGCCATATATATGTTTATAATATATGTATTAATGAGTGTATTTTTATTTATATTTTTAAGAAAATAAATATTTAATTGTAAATTTTTTTTATTTAAAAAATATAAAATTTAATATTAAAAAATAAAAAAAATAAAAAAATTTAAATTATAAATTTTTTTTAAGAAAAATAAGAAATTTAGAATTTTTTTTTATTTTTCTTCTCTTAGAAAACAAAAAAGAAGTGTAGGAGTATTTTTCTCTTTTTTTTTTTTTTTTCTTAATAAACTATTATTTTTTATTTTCATAATTAAGTTTATGAGATTTATTTTGAAATTATAATTATATTAAAATACTAAATCAAAACTACTAGTTAATAGGTTAATGTCAAATATTATAAATCTTTGAAATCTATTAAAAAAATTTTAACTTGTAAATGAAATATTTAAATATTTTTAAAATTAAACAAATATTATCACTTAAAAGAAATATGAATTTTTTTTAAAAAAAAATTTAACAATATATAATTACACTTATATTAAATCTATATAATAAATAAATTTATTATATTTATTAAAAAATATATTTTTATTTATGTAAATAAAAAATTAAAAAAAATTAAAGTATAATTTTTTAAGAGAAAAAAAGACATTAAATTTTTTTTTTCTTAAAAAATAAAAAAATTTAAGGTTATATTTTGAATATATATATAAATTTATTTGTAATTTTAAATATTTTAATAAATTTCATATATCATTTTAAAAGTAATAATTTAGTAATTTTTCACTTTATTTTATTTTTCGTCAATTTCTTTCTCATATTTCTTTTGTCGTTGTGTTTGCTCATCCCTACCTAGAAGCAGCACAACATACACTTTTTAAGACTTTGAGAAATAACTGCATCTTATTTTCTTCAACTTTCGCCCTCTTTCTCGACGACCAAACAAATCCACATCCAAACAAGAAATCACGCATGCATCCACACACGCACACACATGCATACATGGTAAATGTCGAAGCTAAGCAACTTTTTAGTCAAACCTTTAACGATGCGATGGATTTAGCCATCTCTTTGGGATCGCCTTGTTATCTCGAATCTCCTTGAACATTGGCATTATAGCTTCAATTATTAGAATATTTTCAGCTAATAGTGGTAGACTATATTAAATAATAATTTTATTAAAAATTTAATTATAATATGATATAATTAGTGAATAACAATTTTATATATTATTATATTATTAAAAATAATAATTTTAACATTAATTTAGATATTAATGAATATATTTAATTAAAATTATATATATATAATCAATTCTCTTTTTTTTTAATAATATATGAAAATTTTATTTAAAAATATATAATTATATTGAAGGTGAGAAGAGAGAAATTAATTATTAAATTAAGATGAATTTTTTAAATTTATTAACTATTTTAATTTTTATAAATTCAAATATATTCAGTTTCAAAATTTAAATGTTAAAGTTTATGGCAATAGATTTATTAAAAAATCTAATAAGTGATATTAAGATATGTTTTTTGAAACTAAATATTTTTTTATATATATAAAGAACATATATACTTGATTAAGGATTATTTGTTGACCTATGAAAATAATAAGGTTTTATGTTAGCTATTGATTGATTTTTCAGCTTTTACGTGGAAAAAAAATGTCATAAGAATGCATGCACTTATTGTTGCACATATAATGAGTGGCCTTAATGAACTAATGATTCCTTGTTTATGTTACATATAAAAAGCCCTAGGAATTATTATTTATTGATTCCCATTATTGCAAAAGGCCATAAGGCTACAAGACTACCCATAAAGGCAACGTTGTATGATGTTTATGTTATTAAAAAAAAAAAAAAAAGTTGGAACAACTTATAAGCTATATTATATGATTAGAAGTCTTACTTAAGCACATATAAGTGATATGTATTAATATAATTCAAAAGTATGTATCTAATAACTTATAAATTTTAATGTCGTATTTTACTTATTAATAAATATTGATATTTTTATATACATGAATTATAGTTATAATTTGTTAATTATCAAAGTACCAAAGTTAGAAAGTTTTATATATATATATTATGATTATAGTTTAATATCACTAACGTGACCAAACTATAATATTTAAATTGACATATGTGTATTATTATTATAGTTTGTTAGTTACCCAAGTGGTTAAACTTATATTTTTAACAATACACATAAATAAGTCATTTATCCATGATTTTAATTAAATATTTATGAATAAAAAAGATTGAATAAATTGAAATTATTAATTATTAGAACTTTAGAATTTACCTAAAGGTAAATTATTATTTTATAATTAGTAACATATTTGTTTATCTAAAGATATCAAATAATTTGATTGAAAATAATTAATTACCAATTAATGCTAATGGTATTACTTATAATAGTATATTATAAGATTTTTTAAAAAGAGAATTAAAATATATTTTGATTATTTTAATTATAAGCATTTACAATCATGCAATTAATTTAATACACTTACATGTTTTATCTATTATTTTGTTCATTGAACTAAATTTCTTAAAATGACTTGAACAAGTCAATTTTACTTAGATGTTATGAACCTTAACATGTATTATAAGTGAGTAAGCAAGCTACTATTATAAATTTGAGAAATGACAAAGAAAAGTTTAGGATAAATAAGAAAAAAAAATAAATGAGTCATTTCATTAATCCATAGGTAAGAAAGTTACTTTATTGGTTATCTAAAGAAGTCTAAAGGGTATATAATCATAATCTAAGAATTGTAGAAACTAATAATCCAACATTCATTAAAAGTGGTGAAGTTAATAGGAGTAATGAATATCAAAATATGGATATTAAGGTAAATATTTCTTTACCTATAATAATTCTTTTATTCACTATGATACCAAATGTTGTTTCAAAAATTAAAAGGTATTTGAATGAAGAGAAACTTCTTAAAAGAACTAACTTATAACTAATTAACGTGAATAAACTATAAGGGGTAATATCAACAAGATCTTAAAAAATAAGGAGATTAACTATTCCATATGATTATGTGTTTTACTTACAATAATCAGGTTTTATTATTAGAATCAATAAGAATTCAATTTTATTTTCACATGTCATAGAAAGCATGCATCAAAAATAATTATAACACTGATGACTCAATAATTATTAGAGTTATATCAAATGTATATGAAAATTGTATTTTTTTAATAGAATTTTTGAAAAGTAAGTTTACATGAAATAACCTAAAGTTTGTTTTTTTTTTTTTTAAAAAAAAAATATTTCAAGGTAAAGATCAAATAGTGTACCAACTAAAGAAGTCAAGATATAAACTAAAAAAAAATTTTTCTATAATGATATATTAAGTTCAATGATATCATAACATTTTTTGAATTTAAAAAAGAACACCATTGATCAATGTTATATAACAAAGATTAGTGATAGTAAGTTTATTTTTAGTCCTATATGCATGAGATTAAAAATTTTCTTTGAAAAAAAATTTATAATGAAAGATATAAGAAAGACATTTTGTGTGATAAGAATAGAAATATTTTGTAACATATCACAAATGAGAATTATCTCAAAATATTTATATCAAGAAAATTGTAGGAAATTTTAATATTAGTAAATGTTCACCTGTTTTCATATAGAAAGATAATAAATTTAATCTTCCAAGAATGGTATAAACATAAGGAAATAAAATTAATTCTATATGCTTATATTATTGGTAGTTTAATGTATTTACAAATGTTTTTAGATTGAATATTAGTTTTACAATTAAAATGTTAAACATATGTAAAATTAATCTTACATTGGTCACTAAAAAAACTACAAAAAAATTATTAAGGTATTTAAAGGAACAAATAATTACATGCTTATGCATAAAAAAACCAACCACTTTTATATAATTGAATATTCAGATTTAGATTTTGATGGATGTATTGATAATAAAAAATCCTCATTTATTTATCAATTCCTATTGAAAGAATGAGCAATTTTGGGAAATAATATAAAATTGCCTATCATTACTTCATTAATTATAAAAGTGGAGTTTATGACATGATTTAAAGTTATAATTCATGTATTAGGTCTATGAAACTTTATTTTAGAATTTGAAGTTGTTAACATCATTGCCAAGTCATTGAAAATTTATACGATAATTTTATAACAGTATTATTCTTCAAAAATAACAAATACTTAAAAGGTACTAAACTTATGAGAATTAAAATATTTTGTCATTAAGGAGAATATTTATAAACAAAGAGTATTTATAAAATATTAATTGATCTTATAATAATAATCAATATAAAAATTCATAACTAATATTATAAAAAGAACATATTCTTAGAATGGACCTTAATTATACTAATGATGAGTGATGATGTATGATGTCATGATGCTTTGAGTTCATTGATATGTTTTTGATATATATTATATATTTCTTATTATTTTATGATTATATACACATTATTACTTTAAAATTAATTTGAAAATCTTTAGGCATAATTGCTATAACTCACATTGAACGATTTATCATATTATTACATTATGATAAAATCACAAAAAAATTATTATCATTATTTGCATATAATAATTAATGTAAACTATATTAAAAAAAACAATGTCTAAGATTACTAAATTATTGTTTTTAAAAAGTTGGGATAGATTCATTAAAAAAATGTAAAGTTACAAATAAATTTATATATTAACCTTTATTTTTTCTCTTTTTGAAAATTAATTTTTCTTCTTTTCTTTTATTTTGTTTTCTTAATTATAGCTATTTGTAATGTACAAATCTTAAACATATGTAAAAAATTTGTTAATATGAATTAAATAAATTATAATAAATATTAAATTATAATTAAATAAATTGAGTAAAATAAATACATATTAAAATTTTAAATTCTATAAAAACAATAAAAAAAAATACAGACTAATTATTAAATTAACGTTAAATATTATAAATTGTAAAAATTTACTAAAAAAGTTAGAGTTAAAATTAAAAATTTATATATTTTTTTAAATTAAGCAAAAATTGCCAAGTCAATGTTTTAACCTTTTTTTTTTTTTGTTCATTTTGACAATATATACTTACATATAAATATAAATACAAATACATGCCTCTTTTTAAATTATGGTAATTCAATTTCTTATATAGGGTTTTAGATTCTAATCAATTTAAAAAAATTTTCTAACTCATCTCTTATGAATAAAATTTCTCATGTGTAAAAAGTGAATTAAGTTTTGACATAAACCAAAATATTATATCTTTTTCTTTTAGCTTTTTTTAACCGCAACAATCACCTAATTAAGAGTTTGGGAGAAAAAGGTACATGTAAAATATTAGACAATTTTCAATCAAATATAAAATAAAATTCTAATTAGTCTTTAGTTTTTTCAATTAAGATAGAATTTCTCTTTAACAAAAACTCTATATTTAGTTTGTAACACATCATTTTAATTCTCCTATTTTACTTTATACCCTTTTGTTCATGTATATATATAAACATTTTATGGCCCATTTTGGCATAAATTTACAATTCATCTACTTTGAAAACTTAGAATGTTGAATTTGACTTAAACAAAATGCTGGTAATAATTAGAGGAATGCAAATAAAAAGAGATGACTTTACACTAATTATTACTAATTAGTTATTTCATCAATTTCTCTTAAGTCGATAAGGTATCTCATTTTTTATGTTAATTTTATTTTTATCAATATCAACTTGAAGTTGACATTGATCTTAAATTTAATTTTATTTTTTAACCAAAAAAAATGTGCACATCATTCCATCATAACGATTTATCTTTTCTTTTTTAGTTTAAATAAAGAAAATTTGAGAAAAATTATTTAGAATATACATCACTCAAAAAGCCATTAGATCATAATGAATTTTCTCCTTTTTGTTTTATTTTATTTTATTTTGTTCCTCCGTGAACCATTTGCATTACTTTCCTCTTGAACCACTGCCGGGAATGGGAAATCGATGTTGATGAATAGACGAACGGTCGATGGGGTGGGTTCTACCTTAGACTTGACGGAGACGCATCACCATAATGTTACCATTTGCACATCACCGGAGCGGAAACAAAAAAAAAAGGAGGCAACGTTGGCTATTGACCGGTCGAGGCAGTGGCACGTGGCTCCCAAAAAGCTAAACTTCTTTTATAATTAGCCAAACTCGTATGTCCCTAGAAAGACACGTGTGAAAAGTTACCCTATGGAAGATGAGATAAACTTTGTGTATGTAGCTCATATCTTAGCACGCAGTCGTGCTTTAATTTGCTTTAACAAATTTGATTTTGCACCTTTTTTTTATTTTCGTTGGGTTGGATTTTGAATAATTTTGTAACTAAATTAAAAATAATTTTTAATTTTAATCAAATTATTTTTTTTTATATTACAAAATTTTTAAATTTAAAATTTATATTTTTTTTATAAATTATTTTATCACATTAATATTATTATTTAAAAAAATTATTATATTTTTGTAAAATTTATTATATAATTTTCAATTGAGTATTATTAAACGTAATTTTTTTTATTTTTTTAAAAACTATAAAAAATTATATGTAAAAATAAAAATAATATTTTAATTATTTTTAATAAAATATATTTTAAAAATTAAATTTAATAATTAAAATATATTTATTTTAAAAAAAAATTTCACATTAATATTAACTTATATGGTATTAATTTTATATTTTAAATTTTATATAATATCTGATTAAAAGTAAAATGAAGAATTTAATAAAAGAATAATAATAAAAATTATTTATAATTAATAATATTAATTCTAAAAATAATTTTAAAAATTTAATTAAAAATCATGTAACGTTAATAGGATTTCTTGATTTAATCCCACTTTTGCAGAATAGTCATGTTTCTTTTTTACGTAGACATATTGAATTTTTTTTTTCCCCCTCTCTTTTTGCTTGACACAAACTAAACCAAAACAAAATAAAACAAAAAAGTCCAAGTCAAGTAGGACGAATATTTAAAAAAAAAAAAAAAAAAAAAAAAAAAAAAAAAAAGAAGAAGAAGAAGAAGAAGAAGAAGAAGAAGAAGAAGAAGAAGAAAGACCCACAATTGTTCATAACTTGAATCAACTTATCCGCCTCAACGGAGGTAAATGCTTGTGAAATCAACTAGCAATACTGCTATTGTAATATTTGCCAACATCTCACGCATCCTCTCCCCAGAATGAATTAAGTCATCATAAGCATTACGTTTGATTATTAAATTCCATTTCATTTTCCACTCGTGATTGAAGATTTAATTCTCTGTTTCTCTCTCTCTCTCTCTCTCTCTCTCTCTCTCTCTCTTTTCTTATTTTTTTTTTTTTAAAAATCTCAGACGGATAGATGATCTCTTCTTGTGCATTCGTCGTCAGAAAGGCTGCAGACAGTACGAAATGCAATGGCTTTAGCATGGACGCGTTTTTGAGGTCGACAATATCTAATTGTAGGCGTGTGTTTTCGCAGATTTCTGGGACCACAAATACCAATTGGTTGACGAAGCAGAACAACAATAATATGTGTGTAGCCTCTGTCTGCACCCTATTGTTCTTTTTTTAAGTGCACAAAGGTCAAAAGGCTACTATTTCTGATTATGCATCATCTCTCCATTTTTGCTGTAAATTGAATTCAAAACCTGCAGTCAGTTTTCTGGGCAGGTTGACGTCCAAATTCGAACAAGAGATTCGGACGAGAAGCAGAGCCCATCATTGTTAACGTTAAGCTAGAAATAATTTCTACTGGGTAAGGTAAAAAAGCCTGAAAACCATCAAATACAAAGGTCAAATTTATGTAATGATACCTTAGTATATACTGAATTTTTTTGCTTACTCACTAGTGATCCTCAAAAAACTAACCTAATAACAAATTTACAATGATTTTACGTCCATTTTAATTATTAAATTTTTAAATATAAATATATAAATTATATAATTAAAAAATTTATATTAAAAAACAAATAAAATATAAATTTTTACACATGTCACGAACTCTGAACACGTGGCAAAAGAATGCTAGATGCCAAAATAGGTAGAGTAATAGTTTGCAATATTATTACTTGTTGCGTGATGATTAGTGGCCCGACGTGCTCTGCTAAAAAAAAGATGTCGCATATTACAAAGTAATTGGTTTACCGACGTGTCATTTAGAGGAAATTCAAAACTAACATGGCGAGTGTAATGGAAGAAGTAGCAGTTAGTGTCGACGTGTTGCACGGATACACATGTCACGTCGCGCCAGTGCTGAGGAGGACATCGTGACACGAGTCGCGTAGAGGTATGTACCACGTGTCGGGGATCGTCAACATGTGATCAGTAAGACACATGTCAAATGTGCACTTGGGAATTGTTACTGTCAAAACAGAACTAGACCGGAACTGTTGCTTTGGTGCTGAAAACGGTTGTCTTAAATCTAACGCCATGGTTTGTAATTTGACAATGACAAAATGTAATCTAGCAATAGCATTATCCCTTGCACTTACTCAGAGTCCTTATTCTTATCAAATGGATGTACAGTTGCAACCAAAACGCCAAGCATTGGAAATCGATAAAGAGAAGAGGTGGTGGGCACATGGGGTTCCGAGTTTGTTTCTGGTTTGTCTTGATTTCAGTTGTGATATGGTTATCATACTGGAAAGAGTTGCATTTCCAAAAGAAAATCTACATGTGGATACATACGCAATCAAGAATTGTGCAAGTTGTGATTGAACAAGCATGATGCCGCGTGGGGCTTTCGCTTGTGTAGTTTTCAAGGAGGAACAAATGGGGTCCACTCCCATTGTATTTTAGTGGACTGCAGTGCCTTTCGCCTGAATTGCCTCACCCTTTAGCCTCCTCCCTGTTTAGTTTGCCGTATCGGCATGACAATACATGTCGAAACTTAGCTCATATGATGTGTGTGCCTCTAAACCCAACAAACGTCAACTTG
Source organism: Rhizophora mangle (assembly GCA_037832345.1). Classification (NCBI taxonomy): domain Eukaryota; kingdom Viridiplantae; phylum Streptophyta; class Magnoliopsida; order Malpighiales; family Rhizophoraceae; genus Rhizophora; species Rhizophora mangle. Next base: position 902,666 of record JBAPLJ010001282.1, on the reverse strand, counting down.
CTCTGGATGAATATGGCGTTTCATATCAATTGGAATCTTTCCATTTGTTGTAAAGCTTTCAAACAATAGAAAAAGAAAAAGGAAAGAATAATTACAATTTATAACCTAAAATATGCTTATCACTCAAAGCACTACTAGCTAGCATTGGAAAAAAAAAAAATATATTTAACTCCATTCTTTGTGTCAAATATAAAAATATAATTATTTAAAAAAATTATTTGAATTTCATTATAAAAATGATAATAAGTTAAAAAATAATAATAACTTGATCTAAAATTTAAATGACAGTTTTTTTTAAAAAAAATTTTAGAGTTAGTTATGTAAATATATATATATATATATATAAATTTTGGGAGGTAAGTAATGAATTTTTAATTATTACAATTTTAAGTACACTTTAACGAAGTCATTTCAATTTAAGGGATTTTTCAATGTTTCTTCGAGTTTTGTAATAAAAATTTTAGAAAAAAATATCATATATAAAATGAATGAGTATAGAGACCTTTGTCATGTAATGCTGCAAAGATTGATACATCATCATCATCATCATCCACATTTTCTTCAAAAAAAAAAAAAAAAAAGTCACAAAATTAACAAAATTATTGGGACCTAAAAAGATTATTCCGAAATTTAGCACTTTTATGCAATTAAGCTTTCATTTGAAAAAAAAAAAAGAAAAATAAATAATTTTAAGCAGCCTAGTCAAGACCAAGCACTGGCAAGCATTTTAATGTGGGCCAGATGCGGGTCCAATACCAAAGGCCAGAAGTCGGGCTGAATGTGACCCTCCCGGTTCCAGGAGCTTCATGTAGGTTGGCCTACAACTCAAGCTGAGTCCCGACCTGTATCCACCCATATTATAAACAGGCATAGGCCTTGAAGAACCGAATTAATAATAAAACTTAATTAGTTTAATTATTTTAATTTTAAAATAAAATAATTAATAAAAAAATTTTAATTTATATTATATTATTATATTTATTAAATATATATTTCTTGTTAAAACAAAAATAGGTTGTGATGATATGTTGAGATTAATGTTGCAAGAGGCATAACCACACCCAAAGTAGATGCTTACATGAAAGCTTTGTGCTTTTACAACAAGAGGCTCGGTTCCCATGTTACCACTTCCACCTATAAGTACTGCTCAACAAAATGTAATAACGCCACCGCCACACCCAACCTATGGAGCCACCACCAGCAAGACCATATCTTGCTTTACAGGAATGCCACCCACTCATCCCGCCTGCATTTCCTATTGCAGTTGTGTGCAAAGCAGCGAGAAACCACAAATGGCAAGGCCTGCCACGGACAAGTTATCGTCTTGGGCCTTCAAACTGATACTCTTACTTGTAATATGCTCGTCAATTGCTACTCGAAATGTGGCCGAGGTGAATGTGCTCGCAAAGTGTTTGATGCGATGACTGAGAGAAGCTTGGTTTCCTGGAATACCATGATTGCGGCATACACCCGTAATGGGGAGAAGCAAAAAGCTATTGGTCTTTTCTTGGAAATGCATAGGGCAGGTCATACGTTTAGTGAATTCACCGTTTCGAGTGTTCTTTGCGCCTGTGCCGTGGAAAGTGATGTCCTTGAGTGTGGGCAATTGCATGCTTTTGCTATTAAGGCTGCTATGGATTCCAATGTCTTCGTTGGTACTGCATTGCTTGATGTTTATGCTAAATGCGCTTCGATAGAGGATGCGAGTAACGTTTTTAAAAGGATGCCAGAGAGGAGTGCTGTTATGTGGAGTTCAATGGCAGCAGGGTATGTGCAAAATGAGCTTTATGAGGAGGCTCTTTTTCTTTTTGCCGAAGGCCAAAAGGAGGGGCTGGAGCATAACCAATTTACAATTTCTTCTGTTATCTGTGCTTGTGCTGGTTTGGCAGCTTTGATCGAAGGTAAACAAGTGCACAATGTGATTTGTAAGACTGGTTTTGGCTCAAATGTTTTTGTAGCTTCCTCTCTTGTTGACATGTATGCGAAATGTGGTATTGTGAAAGACGCTTATGCTCTGTTTGTGAACATAGAAAGTAAGAATATTGTTTTGTGGAATGTGATGATTTCTGGATTCGCTAAACATTCTTGCTGTTTTGAAGCCATGATTTTGTTTGAGAAAATGCAACAGATGGGTATGTACCCAGATGAAGTGACATATGTTTCAATATTGTCGGCATGTAGTCATATGGGTATGGTTGACCAGGGACGAAACTACTTTGACATTATGACGAAAGAGCACAAATTGTTGCCAAGAGCCATCCACTATTCATGCATGGTAGATATTCTTTGTAGAGCAGGACTAGGCCATGAAGCTTATGATTTGATAAAGAATATGCCATTTGATGCTACCGCTCCCATCTGGGGATCACTGTTGGCATCTTGCAGGATTCATGGCAGTCTTGAGTTAGCTGAGATTGCTGCTAAAATCCTGTTTGAGATGGAACCTGATAATGCTGGAAACCATGTCCTACTATCAAATACATATGCTGCCCGTAAAAAGTGGGAGGAAGTTGCAAAAGCAAGGAAATTCCTTAAAGAAAATGAGGTGAAGAAAGAAAGGGGTAAGAGTTGGATTGAGATTAAAAATAAAGTTCACACTTTTATAGTTGGAGATCGAATTCATCCTAGGATAAATGATATTTATATGGAGTTGGATAATTTGATGGAAGAGATAAAGAAACTTGGTTATAAGGTTCAAGCTGATCATGATCTCCATGATTTGGAAAAAAGCAGAAAGGAAGAGCTATTGAGACACCACAGTGAGAAGCTAGCTCTTACATTTGGTCTTATGTGCTTGCATCCCAAAGCACCTATCAGGATTATGAAGAATCTACGTATTTGTGGGGATTGCCATTGTTTTATGAAGCTAGTGTCCAGCATAACAGGGAGGGATATCATTGTCAGGGATGTAAACCGGTTTCACCATTTCCAAAATGGATGTTGCTCTTGCAGGGAATTTTGGTGAATTTTAGTTTAATATTGTTGGTTTCTATTCTGTCTAAGTCACTGGTGGTTTTCCATCTGATGCCTTTGCTAACAAAAGCTTGTGAGCATTGATTTTGGAGAGCATCGCACAATCATCAAAATATCTATGACGAAATCTTGCTTCAACTGCAATTTTAAACATTGTGGGAAATAGTGAAATAGAAAAGTGAGTTGGTGTTTGAAAGAGAATTGAGGTGACTGAAGCTGAGCTATGGGTGGGTTGATTCCATTACTTGAGACATACTTTCAAATACAAGATAGTGGTAACCAATGTCTGTCTTCTTATGCAACGGAAAAAAAAAGCCCATTGTTTAGACAACTTGGAATTAATCCTGAAGATTTCCTCTCATTCTTCAGATTGGGATTATGGGTTAAGGATTCACTTTCAAAAATTGTCAATCCCAGCTTTCTGCAATATGCCACTTTGTAACTACATCTACCCATCAACATTTTGAAGCTGGAATATATGCCCCAGCCCTTGTGTTTTTTCCATTGCTTTTGAAGTTGTGCAAACCGGAACGTTGGCTTTTGGCAAGTCTACTTCTGAATTTCAGCTGAGGCCTTCAATATTAGAGACAAAAAAAAAAAAAAAAAAAAAAAAAAAAAAAAGAAGAAAGAAAGTCCATGGAAAGGCTTTGTTTGTATAAATAAGTTAATATTGAGTTTGTCATTCTTCACTGTCTACTGCTAGCTAAAAGACTGAAAACAATAACAAAGCATGTGCGGGCAGCTCTCAATAGAATTTTAGCATTGATCCAAAAATAATAAAGAAAATTTTGATTTCTGTGTATACAAATATGTATATCTGGCGGCCATCTTTTATCTCAAGATGCTCAATTTAGATGGCTCTATCTTATGTCTCACATTAAGCGCTAGCATCAGAAATGTAAATTCCATTTATAATGTATCATGGACGCTCTCTCTCTTGTTGCATATGTGAGCATGTCCAAAAGCCATATGGCCCAGATCCGATGTATCGGTATACGATGAATCCGAGATTTGGGAGCTTGAAATATTGAAAAGCTGACTGACCTGAGTTCAAAGTGATCCCGCTTGACCGTTTGCTGACTTCATATCACATGCACGACATCGTCTATGAACGTTTACAACAAGACGTTGACTCATGAATTCTATAACTCTGTTTTGATTACTTTTGGAGTTGATTATGTGTGCAAATTAAATAACAAATCCAAGCTTGCCCTTGTAACCTCTTCTACGTGAAGGAACCCATTGCAATGGCTGGTGGGTTTGTAATCTCCAGAAATAACTGGCCCGACATGCCGACATTGGTCCAATGATGAAATGTGGTAGATAGGAGACATCAAACCGCTTCATTTACAACTCCTCTTCACTGCGAGGACAAACTGCGAAAAAGGGTTTGCTTGTCCGTTTGTTGGGTCGCGTTTCCTAATATACTTTTACTCAAGGGTCGAGTGTGGGATTCAAGTAGAAAAAAATGTTATATTAATTGCGTATGATGTCAAATTAAGGATACATATTCTGCAAAACTCGACATTGTAGTGAAACTGACTTGAAGTCTACATTTGGAACTTCACCTGTTTACGGGATTACAATCCACGTTTCAAGGTGATTGTCAAGTTTTATTATATTACTATCTTATTCTATATGATAAAATCAACATAAAATGCCTAGAAATTATTTTAATCAAAATTCAAATTATTAGATATAAATTATATATTATATTATATTTTAACCAAAACTTAAATTATTAGATATAAATTATATATTATATTTTAATATATTTTTATTATATTTCACAATTAATTAAATGTGAAGGTAGCTAATATTATATTAAGAAACCAATCTACTTAAAAACTTAATTTGTTAGGTGAGGCTTAAGACATGAATCACATATTATATTTTAACAAAAACAATGACAACATTTGTATTTTATTAGACATATTTTGGTTTTCCTTTTATTGCCATCTCTTTCAATTTTTCTTAAAAAATCTAATAGCCACTTTCAAGGGTATTAGAACATTTAAAATTTTTTTTTGAGGGCCTATCATCCTTGCTTTCCAATCTCAACACCTCGTACATTCTTAAGAGAGAATGATTCCATTTAGATAGTAAAAATGAAGGTCTATCTTAAAAATATTGACCTTTGGAAGATTGTGGAGGGTGAAGATCAAGTTCATAAGCACCTCATAATCCCACTTTTGCATAGATTAGGCATTATAGTGAGGAGACTGTTAAAGTCTTCAAGGCTCTTACCTGCATTCATTATGTAATTTTAGATTTAATTTTCACTAGAATCATGACTTATGAATTAGTTAAAGACATCTAGAACAAAATTTAGGAAGAGTTATATGGTAGTAATAAGACAAGGCACATACAAATCTGGAACCTTAAAAGAGATTTTGAAGCTCTTAAGATGAAGGAGACATAAACAATCAAGCAATCTACAAATAAGCTTATAAAAGTTGTAAATTATATCAGGTTGCTTTAGGAGGAGCTTAATGATTAAAGAATTATTAAGAAGATTTTTTGTGTATTTACTTGAGAAATATAAGTCCAAGGTCTTATCATTAGAGAATTTTAAAGATTTGAGCATATTTGCATTTGTTGAGTTTGTCAATGCATTGCAAGCTTTAGAACTTAGGAGGCAAATTAGGCAAAAAATGGCTACTGAGGTTGCTACAAAGGTTGCCCTTATAGCCTTCGTAGCAAAAGGCAAGGAAAAGGGCCAATCAAGTGGCCATACAGCTTAAGCTGATATGAAAGAGAAAGAGAAAAGGGAAGATAGTGGAAGAGAAAAAAAAAAATGGTCCTTGCAAGAATTGTAAGAAAACCAACCATGTAAAAGGATATTGTTAGTATAGGCTTAAAATTCAATGCAAGATCTAGTAAAAAAATAGGGTACATGGCCAAATTATGTAAAAATAAACAAATTAACCAAGGAGCTCCTTAATAAGCTCAAGTGGAGAAGAAAAGCAAGATGAAGAAGCATTATTTGTAGTAGCATGCAATGTGATTGAGAAGATCCTTAAAGCATGGTTAATAAACAATGGATGCACCCATCATATGACCAATGATGTAAGCAAATTCAAGATGTTGGACCTAAGCTACCATTCCAATGTCATAATTGGGAATAAAGATACAAAATGCATTGCTGATGTGTTTTATGTTCCTAAAATTGACTAAAGCTTACTAAGTGTTGGTCAATTAATAGAAAAAATAATTTTTATTGTTTAAAAATGAACAAAATATTAGATCCTAAAGGTCATGAAGTGATGATTGTAAAAATGAAAAACAAAAGCTTTGTTGGATGATAGTGTCCTATGGCATAGAAGATTGAAACCCTCTAGCTATTTTAATTAAGATATTGATAAATTAATTTTAATTTTACTTAACTATTATTTTTTGAATTTAAATTTAAAAATTTAGTTTAATTAATTGTTATTAAAAATATAATTTAAATTTTGTTATTTTAATACTTTTTAATAGATATCTAAAATTCATATAATACTCAAATTTAAATCTAGTGTAAATGTTAAAGTTTAGTTATGAGAAAAGACTTTAACTTGCTTACATGGTAATTTCTTGTAAATTAGCAAATTAAGAAAAACAAAACAGAAAAAAAAAAAGAGAGGAAAAGAATTGCTTGTAAATTTTCCTTTTTATTTTCTTAGAAAGGAAAAAATTTTTTTTCTTAAAATTATCTACTATTTTCAAGTTACCCTTTGTGTTTTCTTAAAAAGAAAAAAAAAAAAAACTACTTTCAATTTTTCATCTTTGTTTTCTTAAAATGAAAAATAGAAAAAAAAATATAAGTATAATTTAAGTTTTAAATTATGAATAAAATTTTTGTTAAATTTTCATTTTTTTTCTTAAAGTAAAAAAAGAAAGAAATTCTTCTAAAATAAATTTAATTTTCCTAATTATTCTTTTAAATCTAAATTAGTTATAAAAATAAATTTAATTTAAACAAATAAAAAATAAAAATAATTCTTCCAAATTTATTTTTTTTTTTCTTAACATAAAAAAAAAAAAACTCAAATTTGACTTTTATTTTTTAAAAAAAAGAAATCAAAATAAAACGATATTGATAATTTATATTTTTTAATTTTTTAAAAAATAAAAAATATTCATAATTTTAATCATTGTGATTATTTTGATATTTGGTGGGGTTTTCCTTAATTCTAAGATATTAATTAAAAAAATATTAATCAATTATATTCTTTGAAGACTTATAAATTAATTAAAATAAAAATTATATTTAAAAATCTAAATTTAATATATTACTCAATTTTAATTTTACATTAATTTAAATTTTAAAAAATCTCAAATTAATTGGATACTAATCATAGGAAATAACAAAATTAATTTCAATCTTATACAACTACTTTTTCCTAAATCTAAATTATATGAATATTAATTTAATTATTTGTTATTAAAAATACACTTTAATTTTTTTATTTTAATACTTGTAATTAAATATTTAAAATTTATATAATGAACTAATTAAGTTTAGTTAATAATATATTTTAAAAACTGCTTTTATGTGGAGAATTTTTCATTCTGCAATGTTTTTGTTTTCTTTTTTTTTCCATCCTCCTTGTCAGATTCGAGTTGAAAACAGCACTAGATTAATTGATTAGCTGTTGTGAGAACCCGTTTGCAAATTGTGTACAAACCTCACGACACAATTTAATACACACATGACAGGCCCTACCTGCCCCCCATTTGCTTTCAATCTCCTCCCTAGTCTTTCTCACCAACCCTTTAAATATCAGCCCTGCAGGCCCCCAACCCCTTCTGGCCACATTAATGCCATGGCATAGACCAAACCAAGAGTCACAATCCTAAACTGCCATATTTAATCCTATAGCTTACACACACATCGCTGACTCTGAAGTGTTGGAGGTCAGGAAAATGAAGATCACTTCACTCTTTGGGAAGAAAGAAACGGGGCAGCAGCAGCGGCACCATCCATGGAAAAGATGGCCCTCATGCAAGCAGTCAATGACCCTTTCATTCAGAGACAAAGATGATATATACAAGTCTGTGAACCCTGCATTTCTTGATCCTGTTGATGGGGTTGAAACGCCCGAGTCATGGTTCACAAATTCATCAGAAACTACAAGCTTCTCCACTGAGTCATATCAGGACCTTGATGGGGAGTCAATGGAGATGGTTGTGCGTGGAGTGAGATCTGAGAGGCTGTTTTTCAAGCCTGGTGACACTAGTTCAATACTAGAAGAGGCAAGGCCTGGTGGGTTTCCATTCAAAGGGAGTGTAATACTAGCAATAGAGTCAGAGGATCCATATGTTGATTTTAAGAGATCAATGGAAGAGATGGTCAAATCTCATGAACTCAAAGATTGGGGGAGGTTAGAGGAGCTGTTGGCGTGGTATTTAAGGGTCAATGGGAAGAATAATCATGGGGTTATATTTGGAGCGTTTGTTGATCTGCTAGTTGAGATTGCAGGTACTTCTTCTCCTTCTTCTGCCTCTTGTTCTGATTCTACTTCCTTCTCTTCCGCCGTTTCTTCTTTTCCTCCATCTTCCTCGTGTTTAGTTGAAGAACATGATGAGATTGATGTGGAAGACACGATGGCATCACCTTGATTTTGTGTCACATATATAGTGTTGGTGTATATTATTAGGATCAAATTAAAAGAAAATTGAAATAAGAGTTCACAATATGATTCTCCTTGATGAGTAAGCCATACCATCTTGTTATTTGCTCTAAAAAAATATTCTCTCTCTCTCCCTAGATGCAAGGAGTGGCGTACATTGTGATACCAGGGTTCGGATTTCACATGCACCCTATATATGTATAGAATCATTTGCTAATACATATAATATGCACCCTCATTTATAATCAATTGAATCAGATCCAACTAACAGTGGCTGTTACTTGCACTTTGCAACAAATAGCAACGTACGGCATTTTCTGGCGAGCTTGAAGAGAGTCCTAGCAATTAGGCACAGTCAAGTGCCAAAAGACGGGCGGGCAAAGCATCTTAGAAAACTAGAATCAAAACTTGCTGCAATATAATTATAGATCAAGGTGACACAAAGAATAGTTTGAAATAATGTATATACTAGTCCAGATCATTTCATGTGGGACGCTTTTTAACTCGTTGTGCAGTTTGCAGACATCAGCAGCCAGTTTGGCCTTTGTTTAATAAATGAAATAGTGATGATAAGGAAACAAATCCAATTTCCGTGGCTTTAATTGAAATGAAGCATGAAGAGAGAGATCTGGCAGAACTGAAAATGGTACAACTATTATGTTTAATTTGGCTCCTTGAATACCTCCAAGGATCAAACACACAGGGTAGTATCAGCAAACAAGTAAAGTGAAGCTGAACATCAAAGGGATCTTTTGCAAAGCCTTCACTAGATGATAAAAGGATCAAACACTCCGCAGAATTGAACTACATATTAAATATCCTGTTTAAAAGGTTGAAACTTGTAGCTAGGAAAAAAGCATACAATCTCTGCAGCCTAAAGCAAGATGTTCATAAATCCCCTTATACCATACTTCAACAACAATAAGACTATTTTTCAGTAGACCCAACTTAAGTTCACCGGTTTATAGCACAATGATTAGACACCATAGATGGAACCTCTTGTGACACAGATGTGACAATGAGATATGCCAACAACCTAAATTGGATTCTGAATTAATGTCTGCCCTTTCCCCCATTCCAGTGTTTGTCCAAGCTATCACTTTTATCTGTCCCTTGTCAGGATATTGCAGGAAAGTAGTAATCATATTTCTTTTCCAATAACATTTTACACAAGTCATCCCATCCATCAAACAAGAAAAAGTTTGAAAGTGATTGCTGCTAAAATTAGTCAAATTTCCCGAGTTTAAATTCATCAGCATGCAGCCCACGCATAATCTATTGAGAAGTAGCTATGTTATTATTTTAGCTTCCAGGCAAAATCTATTGCCACTCAGACGTCAGAAATCCTTCACTGAGGTCGAGATGATTTAAAAACTACTAAAGGTCAAACAATCTAAGTATTATGTTTTTACTCTTGGCTCGGTTAGATCAGCACCTACTTTTTGTTTGGTTGTTGGGAAATGTTCAAGAAAGCATGGTAATTAGTATTATAGAATATACTGATCCCAAGTATCACATATAAACACACAAAGAGATCATTATGGAGGCAAGATTTCTACACCTTAAACTTTTTCAGTCTTCAAAAAGGGGAAGTTGGGAATGGCTGTTTTATTTTTATGTATAAGGCACCATCTACTCAAAGCCCCATAAGGGAATTCTTGGATGTGAAGCTCACAAATAAGAAGTGTATGATTGAACTCCGACAAAAGCGAAATGTTCTTATTAGAATTATCTTCTTAACTGCAGAAAGAAGTGATGAAATCTTGTCTTGGATACTTGAATCATCATTTTAATCATATGATAATTTATTCAAGGATAGAATCACGGGCTCCATTAATACACTTAGAAAAGGAGGTAGATGATAGCCTCTTCTGTGGCCTTATTTATGAACTTCTAAAAGGCATAGACACGGTAGCACAAGGACCAGTCAATAAAAAAGAGTCAGCTGCGGCTTGAAACCTAACAAGAATGTTTGGTTAGATTTTTTTTATGTTCGATTATGCCATCAAATGAAATGTTTTTGAGGACACAAGTCAGCTGAAAGGGTGCAGCAAGTACCAAGACATGCATGATAATTGTTCTAAAATTATCTGACACTTGAAAAGAAGAATGCATAATGGAAAGGGTGACTTAAAAAAATTGACATTGATATTCATTAATGAAGAAGTCTTTAGAAATTGAAGTACCTCAGACTTCTAGTTTAAAGATGCAGAGGTACGTAAAGATGGAATGATTTAAGCCTCTTGAGGAGCTAAAATATTTGGAAATTCATCTAATGTAAACATTTCATTTCAGAAAAATTGAATCTGCTTGATTAGAAGCAATGTCAGCTAGTCAGATGATCCTATGGGAAAATTTCAGGTTGGAACTAGCAGACAGATTGCAAGCATATATTCAAGGATTATCCCAGTTTATCCTTGATTATTAAGGAAATCCCACTGTGTTGAAGCAACCAAATCATGATTGCAATCTCATAGTGTTTATGGTGTATGTGAAGGAAGGTTCAGAAAACAGGCTTATGTTGCAGAAAATGGTCCCAGGAAAAAATTTAAGTGAAAAAAAAAAAAAAAAGAGCTTAGGAAAACAAAGATAATCTATTATAACTGGCATTACCTGGTGGTTAGTGGGTTTAGGGTTAACTGGTATTTTGGTGATTAGTGGGTCATTGGATTCTAACACAACTTGAAAAACAGCTTGACCTAAATACTGGCAAGCATAAAATTGCTTGAAAAGCTTGTTTGCTCAAGTAACACTTTTAATTAACAGAAAACAATTTCAAGTACATCTGCAGCATTACACCTCAATTTATCCAAAAACCAGACACTTGTTTAGACCGACAAAAAGTAAGGAGGAAGTATCTAGCTTTGTTGTAGCAGAGTAAAATACAGATATAAAGAGAGAAAAACATGGTATATCTGTTTGATTTTAAGAGAATTTACGTGGTTGGATCCTTCCCAAATCCCATCATAGCATGAGTTGCAAGCATTGATCCCCTGCGGATCACTTCCCTAAAACGTCCAATCAGTGGAACATTGACTGTTTCTCTGTTTGCAATGGGCTTCTTGTCCCACCTATGTAAAAATCATGCAAGCATAAAAAATTGAGAGAGGACTTACAAGTACTGTAAAAATACCATGTTCAATTACAACGGTTATGGTCCATACCAATCTTCATGACGAATAACTTTCCCATTTTCTACGTACAACTTGATGAGAGTTATCATGTCTATGCCTTTTCCAAGGAACATATAATGCTGCTTGTTGTCAATTAATATCTGGATGCAGTATATGGAGCTTCAGATTTCTTACTAAGAATCAAATCCAACAAAGATTGTGAACAAGAAAATATCAAAATTTTGAAGATTTGACACAACCTCAAGCTTTCCATGTGAAATTATGTTTTCTTTGACACTGTATTCAACAATTCTTGATTCACTGAAGACCTGAAGACAGTGGGGGATGAGAGTAAATAAATAATGCATGGTTTACAATAGCAAAGAATGGTTGATGAGAACTAAAAGAATTACATTGGATGTCTGCATGTAAGAATTTAGACAGGTTGAGACAGTAAAATCCAGAAGAAAGGGGACAGATAAGTATCTTGTCATCTCTTATAAAAGATCACAATACATTGTCTAAGTGGTTGCAATCCTTTCCTAAGTTATCATGCTTCCCCATCTTATGTGAATCAAGGAACTGGTAGAGACCGGTTTTCATTTTTTCCTTGGTCACCATCTAATAGTAATATTGCTAGAACACAAAAAGAGTATCCAGCAAATCACATGCATTGGTTGACTGACTTTTAAATATTGGGCACTTGATTGACAAGAAAAAAAATCATTACAAATGGAGAAAGGATCAGTACCTTAGACAACGAATAAAATGCTGACTTAATTTGTTTCACCCTGCACAATCACGGGTTTAAATATGATCATATCGATAAGTTATCGTCTTCACAGCAGTTATTAAGCAAAAAGAAGTGACATAAACAGAAGATTGCAACAAACAATGGTAGAAGGGAAGACATGTTTAGTGAAGAACATGATCTAATAACTCAGAAGATGAGCCACAATGCCCGAAGGAAAAGCATACAGGAATCAAACTCATCTGGGGAAGAACTACATGGGGTGATGATGATTTTGTTGATTTTGTTTGAATAAATGCACTACATCCTTGTTGGTTGATTGCAAGATTATCATGTTATCAGACGAATGCGTATCAAAAGCCCACTTCTTAAATTCTCTCACCTTGAAACAAATACAGCGAAACAGAAGACCTTGAGTGAGGTTTTTCATACATTCTGTTGTCCCTAAATGATCCCAAAGGTTTCATATATCTAAAGTTTGATTCTGTATCATATGCTACATAGGCCCATAATTTAATTGCAGTGGAAGCTCTTGTTCTCACAAAGTGTAGTGACTCAAACCACTGGTGTTTATTTATAATCAGTTGCAGGCCTTTCCAAGAAGCTTTGGACCTAACTTACTAGACACAATGCAAAGAATATCTAGTGGGTGTGTCAAGGTTTTACGGTTATGCACATTGTATACACTAGATTCCTAAACTTGAAGCAGCAAATTTCTACCATATCCAGCAAATAAATTTGTCCCACAGTCATTGAACTTAAAAGAAGAATCTACTCCGTCAATCACCTGAACTTACACAACATCTTAATATAATTCGATAGTTGAATATCATAAAACAAATTTTCTCATGCTTCAATGTGGATAACATTGCGTACACAAACATATAACTTTACCATACAACTACAAACATACCCATGAGCACACATGAGTGGATCTTCGAAGGTAGCTCCCGGAGCATAGATTTCGAAATCCTCGGCTTTGGCATTAGAACCATATCTGAGACACAAAACAAAGAAAAAAAAAAAGGGAAAAAAAAAACACCCTGATGGATGAATAAAGGCCTCTGACTGAACGCAAGATTTCGTATTCCCATTTCGAATGGGTGTGTACTCTAAACTATCACTATGCATATATGTGTGTGTAATGGAAGTCACTCACAGGTTGAGAAGATGGGGCATGATAGAATCAGAAAAAAATTTCTTTGCAGGAAGATCGCACGCATCCTTGCCACAGCATTCCCTCCCCTGTTCCAATCTGCCCTTCTCATCTTCATTCATTCCCCAGCCCCCAACCCCACAAAAATTGAAATATTTATAACTTAAACATGAAGGCATTTGATTCGCATAGGTTTTTGTATACAAATGAATGAAAAACCAACCTTGTTTTGAAAGTTTCTCCATGAGATGAGATTTTCTTGGCAGCCAAAAACGCTTTCCTTCTCGACGTAAAGAAAGCAGAAGACACTTCGGCTTTTCAACTGTTCCAACTTCTTTCGATTTGAGCGGCCACGGCTAATTTGAGGTGCCACGTGGCGAAATGTTGTGGCTTCGAGAATCATGTCTTTAGAGACCCTGTTTGTGTTTCTCAAATCGGCCACGTGCCGAAACTTAAGGTTTGATTTTACAACTCACCTATTTATAATACCAATTTTAAAAAATATAAAAAATTATATATATATATATATATATATATATATATATAATTTTTTGCAAAAACTAGGAAGATAGATTTATTAAACTAATCCATACAAACAAGCTCAATCAATTCAGTAATTTTCTTTTTTTCTTCTGTTTGCATTTGTGAACCAATAAAAAAACTTATGAAAAGTAATACTATGCTTTAGAGTAGGTACAATCAATGGCGCTTTTTATATTCTTTGATATTGTTTATGTTAAGAATTTTAAAATGTTTGAAAAATTGAGAATAAATTATTGTCCAAATTCTATTGGTGAACTCGAGAGATTTTAGGATGATTTTTCAAAAAGTAAATTCAACTAAGTTTGAAAAAATTATTAATAAAGAATACAAAATGTTTCCAACTATTTCTTGTGGGCATAGAGAGAGAACGCTAAATTTTAAAAAGAATAAGATTAGAATGGGATAAAGAGATAGAATTAATGTTACTAAAAAGAAAGGTTTTATGCTAATCGAATTTGAGATGATACACAGTCAAGATATTCCCTACTAATATGCCCAAAATAGTTATTCATAATTAAATGTTGAATTTTGGACAAAGAAACATAACCTAGTTGTAAGTATGGTAAATTAGAGGGAGTAAAGCGTGATATTATTGTTAAAAACACGAGGAAATGTGAACTTAACGAAGCATCTAACTTTACGGCTTGTTCTAACAATCTATCTTGTTAGAAAAATGAAGTTTCAAACCAAGATAATAAAGTTGATCAATAGATTATTGGGAAGTGAAATATTTAAAGAATAATAAAAACAAAATGAATACAAAAAATTTATATAATTCAAAACTTAAATATTTTTATTTTTTTCCGTGTACTAAAGTCTTATTATTTTAAAATTTTTTAAATATATAAGACAACTTTTATATAAAGATAAATTATATATTTGCTCTCGTTTAATATTAATCAGACTTTATTCTTATAACAATCTCTTACTTAGAGATTGATTATTAAACTGACAACTATCACAATTTAATTAAACTTTTCTTATAATCCATAAACTTAAAGTGATACATCTTTAATAACTAACCATATAACCATTAGTTTAGTTAACAAGTCAAGAAGAATCTTTATACCACATATCTTTTTCAAACTTAATATTTTCTTATCTAATAAACCATGTATAAAGTGATTTTTAATTGAAAATACTTCGTTTTTGCATAAAATACAAAATTTTTAGCAAGATGAATTATATTTCAACTATCAAAAAAAAAAAAAAAACTACTTTCTTGCAACTTGTCTAATTCTTTTAAGAAATTCTTTAACTAAATTAATTCATTGCTAACTTAAATAATAACAACATATTTAACTTAAATAGTTGACAAAATCACAATCTTTTGTAATTGATATACCTAACTCATAACTTTACCACCTAAAGTGTAAACATAACATGTTGTACTTGTTTTACTATCAATGTCTCAACAAAAATATGCATTAACAAAGTCTTGCAAGTTTATACTTCTATTTTTTAACACACCAAGCTACCTCTACACTACCCTTTAGATAATGAAAAATTCACTTAACAACCTCTTAATGTTGTTTATCAAGATTAGCCATGTACCTTTTTACAACTCCCACTGCATATGCTATATTAGGTCTAGAGCAAACCATAATGTACATGAGATTACCAATTACTGAGACATAAGGAGCTCTTAACATATACTCGCACTTCTTATTTGTCTTTGGTGATTGTTCCTTTGAAAGCCTAAAATGATTTGCCAAAGGAGTGCTAAACAACTTTGCTTCTTTTATCTTAAATCAATTAAACAACTTTTCCATACAAGCATCTTGTGATAATTTCAAGGAACTAGCCTCTTTATCTCTTATGATTTTTGTTCTAAGAATTCCCTTTATAACTTTAAAATCTTTCATTATTATCTTGAATACTAGAACTTTAATTGAGCATGTCATCTATATATAAGAACAAAATAATATAGAAATTATCAAATTTTTTAAAGTAACAACAATGATTCATGTCATATCTTCTGAAATTATGATTACATGTA
Source organism: Rhizophora mangle (assembly GCA_037832345.1). Classification (NCBI taxonomy): domain Eukaryota; kingdom Viridiplantae; phylum Streptophyta; class Magnoliopsida; order Malpighiales; family Rhizophoraceae; genus Rhizophora; species Rhizophora mangle. The sequence continues at coordinate 886,516 of JBAPLJ010001282.1, read as the reverse complement.
AAAGCATCAAAACGTCTTGTATTATTGCCTAGAAACCTGTTTAAACCATTTAAGTTTTTATTAAACTTACACATAAGATTTTCCTTTTTTAGAACTAAAAACCCTTCCGATTGCATCACGTAAATATCTTCCTCCAAATCACCATGAAAGAAAGCTATTTTTTACAATAAACTATTTTAAACATAACAATGCTTAACATTAATTGAATTAATGATATTTTCACATTTAGAAAGAAAATTCTTGTATAGTCAATATCTTCTTTTTGCTAAAATTTTTTCATAACTAACCTTATCTTATATCTTTTATTACCATCATGTTCTTTTTTGACTCGATAAATCCACTTATTGTTTAGTGCCTTTTTAATTTTTGGTAATTAAGTTAGTTCTTATGTGTGTGTATATATATATATATTGAACTCATTTCTTCTTCCATGACTAACTTCTAATTGATAGTATCTTCAATTTGTATTGCTTTATCAAAACATTATTATTTATTTTTATTTGTCAACAATAAATAATACAAAGAAGGAAAGAATTATTATAAAGGCTTAGATATTTTATGAGATTTCATCACCTGTACCACTTGTGTAAAAGGCTTTGATTGTACTAAAATGTTTTCAGGATTTTCTATGACTCTTATACCCATATCATCATTTGAAATTTCTTCCAACTTAATATGTGTCCTTTTTTTTACTATGCTTCCCTACATTTTGTCTATTTAAACCTTCACAGGTAGTTTTCTATCTAAGGGAATAAATGCTTGTTAGTTAATCAAATAACTTATAGTGTTGACAACATTAACCTAAAATGTCTTTGGTAATCCAATATGTATTCTCATGCTTTTGGCATACTCATTCAAGGTTTTATTCATGTGCCCAATGATATCAATCTATTATAACATCTTCAAACCTATTTTCTTCATCTGAATCCTATTAGTTACATAACAATTTTAGAATTCTTTGTTGTCATACTCATGCCATTATTAAATCTCAAGAATTTTATTTTTACATTATATTCATTTTCTAATTTAATTTTTCTACTTTTTAAAAGTAAGAAACATATGACATTTATTTTTTAAAAGATAAACTTATACCTTTCGAGTAAAGTCATCAATAAAGGTAACATAATAAAGTAAGCCACCTAAGGATGCTACAAGGGACAAACCTTAATAAACATATCAAATTTATTTTTTAAAACTTATGCCTTTTAAGTAAAGTCATCAATAAAGGTGACATAATAGAGTAAGCCACCTAAGGATGCTATTAGGGAGAGACCCTAAATGTCAATATGCACAAGCTTCAAGTTTTACATCTTGGGTGTCCTTCTAACTTTGGAAAATTTAACATTTTTATACTTCTTGAAAATACAATCCTCATAAATACCAATATCCATAATTTTTATGTCAGACAACTTGCCTTATGTAGTGATTACCTTCATTTCTTTTCTACTTATATGTCTAAATTTGCAATGCCAAATTCTAGAATCAATCCTCAAAACAATAACTCCTACTCTATCCTTTATACTAGATGATATATAAAGTGTCATAGTCTTGTTTCTTCTTACTATCATCATTACTCATTTGATGATTTTTCATAACCTACTAATAAAGGTTGTATGATATCCTTCTTTATCAAACTATCTTATAGAGATCAAATTCTTTTTCAATCCTAAGATGTGCCTAACATTCTTTAGCTTCCACACATATTTGTTTAAGGTCTTGAGATGAACATCACCCTTCCTTACTATATTTAATAGTTCATCATCAATAAGATGAAAATTTTGAAATTATTAGCAACATAATTCTACAAGCAATTTTTATGTGAGGTTAAATGAAAAAATGCCCCAAAATCTAGAATTCAAAACTTCCTTAGACTGTCAACACTTAAAATTAAAGCGTTCAAGATACCTTTAATTACTAAATTTGCAGAATCTTCATCATAATTTTCCTTTTTTTGGTTACATATAGTTATTTTTAAAGTGATGTATACAATTGTAATTCTAACTTATCATACTAGATTTCAATTTACTCATTTTTTCTAAATTTTGACTTCCTCTATTGCTATCACATTGAGTTGTTCTTCCTTTACTTTTAGTACTTAAGATAAAATTAGAGTTGGATGATATATCCAATTCTCTCCTATGAATAATTTTGCTTAGAATCAAATCCTAAACCACACTAAACTACAATTGTTATAAACTATACACTACTTATTGCAATTACAGTGACATTCTAACTTTTTAGTAATGAGAACAATAAAATCAAAGTCTTTACCTCTTCATTAAAATTTATATTCGCTAAACTTAATTGACTAGAAATCAAATTAAACTCATTTATATGATCTGCATCAAAAGTACCTTGTTTTATCTTTAGATTAAATCATTTTCTCATTAAATATATCTTATTAGAAGTAGACAATTCCTTGTATATATGAGTCGATGTCCTTATTAGTCTTGTGGCCATTGAAATCAACATTTTAGGTCAGCGTTAATATAATGATTCCTAAAGCTTGTTTATCTAGTAACTCCTAATCTTTAATACTCATTGATTTTGGTTTTTTCCCAAAAGAGGATAATGCAATTTTTTTAATACAAATAATCTTTCATCTATTGTCTTTTAAAAACTAAAATTAGTACCATTGAACTTGTTGATCCTCATTTTTCCTTCTTCAAATGTAATCTCTGCCAATCATAAATTTATATGACTTCTAGTCAACTCATCATAACTTGTATCCTTTGACCTTTTGTACATAGTCTATGTATACACACCTTTTTGTCCTACATATGATGTGCAAGAACTTGAAAAATGTTTATCTGTAAGGAATATTAGCACTAGAGGTCAAAACCTTATCCATATAAACTCTATATATGTATTAAATAATGGATAACTATCAAAGTGTTTCCTTTGTATTAAAGTGTCTTACTTGTTTTATTCTCTAACTATAGTATTATATATAATGACAATTTACTATTATCATTCATTATGGCATTAGATTGCTGAAGAAATTGAAGATAATGGGGTCAACTTATATTGTGCACACCACCTAAACTCAATTTGCATTAAGATCATCCTTATCTATAGCAAATTTGAACTATTATATAAGGAAATGGGGAGAGTCATAGTTTTACCATAAGGAAACTTATTGTAGCAACAAAGTGAACCATTATTAAATTTATGCATATAATATATGTGTGTGTGGATAAAATTTTTAAAAATATTATCAATAATTTTACGAAATTTTTTATTCTTTATCAATGAAATTGAGACTAGTTTGCGATTGAACATTCTAAATATGCTTGCATAGTTTAGGAGATCTTTGTTCCAAGAAAATACGATATTTCATATTTTTTATTCAAGAAATAAACTCATCATATTTTATTACGGTAACGACCTAGCTCCATTAAAAGAAGGAATGATTATTGGCCACCCTTAATAAAGTGTATGAGTAGCAACTTTTTTAATAACTATTTAAGCTTGATTAAAAGGGGAATGACACTTTGAATTGCTTTCCAAATTGAAAAACTCTACAAACACTTGAAGACTCATTCACAGTAGGCATATCAAGAGCAAGTTGTTTTTCAAGGATGCATAATTAAAATGACCCTACCTTTTCTTTTGCATAGTGGGCTTATCAATAAAATGAGAATAACTAGATTTATCAAGATAATCCCAATCAATAACAAAGCTTTTGCTCTTCATCTTAACAATAAGCAATTCACAACCAAATGGATAGAAGATTTTGCAAGAATTTTCTTTTAAAAAGTAATGTATAATTCTTCTTTAGCAATTGACTCACACATAACGGCCTTTTATCAATATCAAGGACATAAATCACATTAGAGATTGACTTTGTACTTGGTGTTTCCATAGAAACTTCTCTTCTTGTCCTCTTACTTGAATATACTCTCCATTTATAATTACGAACTTAGAAAGATATGATTGATTATTATTTTTGAACCTCTCAGCATCATTAGTCATATGATGAGTGCATCTACTATCAATTCACCTAAGTCTGTGAGTTACAATCATTTGTGTAGCAATTTGCAACAAATAATTTCTACATCATCTTCCTTGTTTTCAGCCACTCTAGCTTGTTGTGTACCATGATCCTGATTACTCCTGTTTTTGCAAACCTTTAACATATCCTTTTTTTTTTTTTTTTCTTTTTGTGGGAAAGCTTAAATTGGACATAAGCTCTAAACCAGTAATACTTTGCGACGCAGGTTATCTTTTTATAGTGTGAGTAATAAGGGAAAACATTTCCTCTTTTACTCACCATTTCTATTGCTTTCTACTTATTTCTCATCTCTATCTTTCATGTCCCATCAAGCTTCTTTCTACCAAAATAAGATTTGTCCTTATTCTTAATAAAGAGGACAACTTCGCTGGTATCTGCTTGCCTGATGGCTCTTTTGAGTTTAAATGCTTGAAGAGTATTTGCAAGTATGTGGGAGTGAACTTGTTAAGATCCTTATGAGTCTTTTAAAGAGGAAATGTTAGTCTTATATTTTTTAGGCAAGTAGATCAAAATCTTCTCCACAATCCTCTTATCAGTGATTTTTTCACCAAGTAATCTGGTCTGATTAACTGTTTTCATAAGCATATTATTAAATTCTTTGTTGGTTTTATTCTCCTTCATCCTTCAAGACTTAAGCTCCTTCTTGAATATGTCGAGCTTTTTCATTGCCATGGAATTCATCATTGAGCTTGTCCTAAGTCTCTTCAGTCGTTTTGCATGCCGTAATCCTCATAAAAATGACGTCGGCGACAACAAAATAGATATATGTCCAAGCTATGAAAGCTTTGACAGTTTCCTCACCACGATTATTGATTTGAGCCAAAGTCAAATGATAAGATGTGCTAGACCGTCTCCACTAGACTCCGTAAGTCTCTAAAGATCAAAGGCTCTAAGGTGAGCCTTTATCCAAATAAGTTTTCTCTTGAAAAGATAGGTGGTGAGGGAGATGGCAAAGTGCCAGAGGACATCTTTGATGGTGGGATACGTGTGGCTAGTTCCCTCCGCCCAACAGTCCCTTTGAAACCTTTTGCTGCTCAAATATCACTAAAAGCTTTAGCATAAACAAAATGCATGAGCTAACAAAATGCGAAGCTTGGAACTACAGAAAATAGAAATACGTAAAAAATCTGGATTATAAGAAACTGCCAATTTGCAGTGCAGGAACATTGCAGAGCAACAAAGCAGAAGTGCATAATTGCAAAATATGAACAGAATTGCAGTAGCAGAAATTACAGAAAATGTAGTCTTAGGAGCTGAAACCATGCAAAATAAAGGAAAAGCTTACAGAAAAATGCAGAGCAGAATAGATTAAGTGATATTTGGACAAAAGCTCAATCAATCATTGATTAAGTAAAATTTACACAAAAGATATATTATACCAGAAATTTCTCCATGTTTCTGCTGAATTTTCTGCTACACAAACAAAAGGAGAGTAAGAAACACTGAGGGAGCATTTGGGATTGAGGTACTGTTTCCAAAACAAACGTTTGTACAAAAATGCAATTCGACGTCTCTTTAGTAAAAATAGCAAAACTAGAAGATCGCGATGCAACTTGGTTTTAGAAACCATTGTTTTCAAATGGGAACTATTTACTCCAGCTTCAAACTACACGAGTTAGGTTAAGAATTTCATTTCGTTTTGGGTAGCATACGTTGGTACAATCTCTTTGTGGCAAGTACTGCCATCATACCCTTTTTTTGCCAAATTCCACCATATTTTGGACGGGCACTATAGATATATAAATTCATTACTACTCTTTTAGTCCCTCATATTATTACTACGGATATATTTTTAAAAGATTTCATTATTAAATAATTTTTGTCTTTTCTCAAAAAATAATTTTAGATAGTTGTAAGTATGCTTAAAATAACTTGTATAAAAATTAACGAAAAACAATTTGTCCACAAATGTACTCTGCTCCTTTTAATTTTCAAGTTATTTGCATAAAAATTATTGATAATATTTTAATTTATTTGATTTATTATTTTATTAAATTTTTATATAGTAATAATTAGGTATTTAATGATATCTCACTGATTTTTGTTATATTGACTTATTCTCAAATAATTGGTACAATGATATATTTATAAATAATATTATTTACTATAACAATTACTTAATTTTCAGTTTACTCTGGAAATGAGGTTTCTTCCTTGTGCAAATTTTTTGGTTGTTACTAAAATGGTCAATTACTTGTTTCCCGGTTGTCAGTTTGGCAAAAATTAATAATAATGTCACGCATGTCTAAGAATGGTTACTGGAAACTTTTAGAAAGAAGAGAACTTTAATGGAACAGTGGAGACGTTGCGACTTCCGACACAAACTAATTAAGTACGAATTCGGTGATTTTGAATTAGGTGGGCTGGAGACGGGTTGGTGTAAAGATCTCAGCGCTCGCGCAACCATAACTGTGCATCATGTGCGTCTCATTGTACTTTATCTCGCTCTCCCTAATTCGTAAGTCATATCGCCCTTATTCTCCTTTTTGACGTGAGAAAAGTGTTACACTCTACCTCTTAGGAGGAGCGTCACGCTCTACACCCTGTAGATAAGAGACGTCTAAGTAGGATTCTATAAGTAAATCTCTTAGAAAAATTTACGGGTATTTTCATTTTATTAAATTAATATAATGTTATATAATAATTAATATATATATATATATATATATATATATATAAAATAGTATAAATATAGTATGTTTATATAATAATAAAATTTTTAAATTTTATTCAAATAAAAAAATTTAAAGTTTAATTATCTAAATTAATTTTTATTAAAATTTTAATAAATTTTTAATTTAAATTAATATTAATATCTTTTCATAATTTTAATTTAATTTTAATTAATATCAATAATTTTTATTAAGTAAATTACGAGATTAAATAAGTTGACAAATACTTAAAATTATACCTATATATTCTTTTTTATTTATTAAAAATGTAATAATAAAATATTTATAAAACAATAAAAAAATAATAATTTAAAACTTAAAATAATAATTAAAAATATTTTATTATTACTTATATATATATATATATATATATATATATATATCTTATTTATTATTATATTATAATAATTTAAAAGTGCATATTTTTTAGATAAAAAATAATGTAGTGATAATTGTAAGTTGCTTTTATGCATCACATAATTCTCCTGAAAATCATTGATTTTACTCAGGACACCCATCGATCCCTTTCGCGGGTTACCTTCTCTATATTGTAGTGCATTCGGAGCAGAAGTTTTTTAAAGAACCTTGAGAGGTGGACTTGCACATGGAAGGTTGAGAATTTCTCCAAGTCAGCTCAGAATAGTATTAAATCAAAGGCATTTAGTGTAGGCATTACCCCCAATTGGCATTGCCTAATGCTATCATTAAGTAGACAATGGATGATAATCCCTGATTTTGTTTTTTGTCATAACAAGTTTGCACACCAGTTCAGTGCTCGAGTTGACACGAGACCCCCACGTCGAGTTAGTGAGTCCGAGCTCTCAGATTCCATCCTTAATGCTCATCAGGCTTCATCTTTTCAATGTCCAAGTCATCCCCACTTGTCTCACTGTCATTAGAATCTACTCACAAAAAGCCCCCCGTAGAACCTATAAACACCGCAAGCAGTCCATGAAAAAATAAGGTTCATAACACTCCCATCTATTAGCTCTTTCCACTTGGACTTCCTTTGTTCATCTTGTAAGTGTCCGACCCAACATTGAGACTACCATCTCATAATGAGATTCCCATCAAGTATTTATTATATTTATTAATTTTTTTTTTCTTAAAATGGTACATTTATAATTTTAAAATGCAAATATCTATTTATTATTATTTTTTAATATTTCTATTACCTCTTACCTAATTGCTTATTTGTACTCACATCTGACATTTAATTAAAACTCAACTCACTTTTGGGTGAGTCATCCAAATGGAGGTAGTGGCCACTGGGGCAAAAGCTTGTCATTCTTTATACATTTACGGATTGCAAAGGTCATCCGGGACAAAAAGCGGATGCAGGGCAGTTGGCTAGACAAATCTAAAATATAGATTTGCACATGTATGTGCTAGACTTTCCTCCGAGATTTCTGAGTAAAAACCAACTGCTCTGGGTTCATGAGTAGGTGTTCAATGATCATTTGTTCTCTCCATGCCATCGCCATCATGGGGTTATGGGGATTTCATCTCGTTGACTGATGTTCGGAACTTGGTTATTAAGGATACGTTGGCTGTTGAAGCAAAAATTATTATTCGAATCCAGATCTCAATCATATGCAAATATATGTCCCTCCTAACTCAACTAGAAAAAGAGACACAACCAGAACGCATCATTGAAAATGAATTAGAATCGCTAAGTTGACTCACCTAATTCATTTTCTTTTGTTTACAATTCGTTAATTGGTATTTCTTTACTATTGAAACTTGACATTAAAGTAATAGGCGTCTTAATCATGTAAATGTAATATCCTCTACCCAACTGACTGAATGGATGATTGACAGCTTGTTGTGGAGATGTATAAACAGAATTCTCGTTGTCAGCAGTACAACAAAGATCAGAATTGCATTTTCGAATTAATTATGTTTTGTTGTTCCGCATTTGTGGAACATCATCTGCCAGAAACATTGCTTCGGTTTGGTTTGCCTATATAGAACTAAGCGAATCACAGCTCCAATGAATGAAAAGCATTGAAATACTGGAAGGTGGAAGCAAGTACAGCATTAGCTATCGGGTACAGGTCTGCCAGAACAGATAACCAAGGCACAACTAGAAACTGAATAACTTTCATCTATCATCTCCGGCATTGCAGCAGCAATTTTTGCACAAACCAGAAAATATACAAAAGATAATCATTTCCATTAGAATAATAGTTGTTACTTACAATTGCACGATGATTTTGTAGAAAACTCAAAACTGCGACAAGCACAATATGTTCCCCTTTGGGTCATTCTCATAATCCATGAACTTGCAGCATTATACATCTTTATTGAAACAGATTGTATACACATGACCTATGATACTCCCCGGCTAGAGGCTAGAGGAAGCGAGCCCTGGCTGGCGATGTGGATGTGGATGCGAAGAGGGCTGGCGATAAAAAGCCTTACAAAGAAAGAGCAGAATTCCTGCCCTGGCTTTACCTTGACAGGAACAATTTTCCACTGCACGAGAATGACCTCGTCAATGAGCTAGGCCCAATATGAAAAGACCTACCTATTGAAGAGCCAGCCATAAATCTCAGCAAGCTTTGGTTCCCACTCTCTCTGTCTCTTCTTGGACCAATCTCCATATTAGACTCACCTTCTTTACCCACCTGAGCACCAGAATTTCTATCAGATTGCTCGGGAATGATGTTAGCAAGAGACTGATTGATCTTGAAAGCTGATAAAGAATCCAAAGAAACTGATCTTCTCATTGGCTGAATCCCATCTCCTTCTCCATTCAACTCTTCATCGCAACTCCGTTTCATATCCTCATCCTCCAGTTCACTTTCTTCCTCTATTCCAGTTCTCAATTCACCATCTCTACCTTCCATTTCTCTACTAGATTCAGCAACATCTTCCAAAGCTCCGACCTGGGTTTCTTCCCCTGGATTCCTATTATCACCATCGGACTCTGTATTTGATGCTCTGGCTGTGTTTGCTACAATAGGGGCACGACACATGGGGCAATTAGTATGTGATCTAAGCCAAGTATCGATGCAAGGAATGTGAAAAGCATGGCTACACTTCGGTAACAATCTAAGAGTCTCATCTTCTTCAAACTCATTCAAGCAAACAGAGCAATCCGTCCCTTCAACAAGACCGTCACCTCTCTTGTACTTACAAACCCCAATTGAGCTAATCACCGAAGGCTGCAACCCCACAGTGTTGATGTACCAGATTGGATGATCAAGAACAGGGCCATGATTCTCATCAACGAAATCTTCATGGGTAGTCTCATTTCCTTGATCCTGTGATCTCCTGCTCCCCCTCCTCCTGGCCCCTGAATAGAACTTGACATATATGGCATAAAAAATAACGAGAAGGAAAGTTGCTGATAACCCTGCAAGGATTGAAGTCAAGACCTTGCCTGGCCGCCTCTGTGGATGGAAGATTAAGGAGATGGGAGGAGGTGGGGGTGGAGAAGGGACCGTTTGTGGGCAGTTATAACCGCAATACTTGTAACACGCCCTCTCGTCACAGTAATCCTTTGCACAGAAAGATTTACAGTGATATTCAATGGTTTTATCGAATACTTGAAACAACTTTCTGTGTTGCAAACCCATCAGGAATCAAGAAAAAGTGATTTGCAACCTTGCAAACTTAGGTGTGAAAGAGAAGAAGAGAGAAACATCAAGAAGCAATCTTTGGGGTCAAAAATGAGAATTTAGGCAGATATAGAAAAAACATTTAAAAAAAAAAAAAGAAAAGAAAAGAAAACTACGGAGAGTAGCCGCCAGGAGAGTAATTGCACGCACCTGCTCATGCTTTGAAGGGCTAATTAAGATAGGATTTCCCAATAATATTAAAGTAGAGAGAAGAGGCTAGATAACGGGGAAGGGTGTACCGACACAAGTGGGTCTCACGCCTAGAAAATACTTTCTTTATATTAAAAAGTATAACATATACAATAAATTATGTAAAATATTTTAACTATTATTTTTTTTATAATGTTAAATGTGTAATAATTATTATGCATTAATAATCATTATTTATTACATAATATATAATAATTATTGTATATTTTCTCTAATTTTTTTTTAAAATAAACTCGTATTTTCTTAGTTAAAATCCTCCTGAATACGTAATTCTACCCGATGCATAATGGGATTTTCCTATTGGCTGTTCGCTTTCTTGAACCTCTCATGTTTCCGGGTCTGGCGTGTTTGTTTGTTTGACTTTGTTGCCTTGGGGCTTCGGTTTCACGCGGCTGATAAAGCATTAAGGAGGACTTTTGTGGCATCGGGGGTGGTCGGGATTGGACCTCATTCATTTAACGTGTTACACAGGCGAGACTACATGCTTATGACCGTCAAATATATATTTAAATTTATAATTTTTATTATTTATTATAATATATAGATTTTAATAATTTGATATTTTTTTATTAATATAAATTTAAATTTTTATATTAACACTCACCTTAATAAAAATTTATGTAATTAGATGTACAATAATAAAATTTATATTTATTAATATTAAAATAAAAGGTAAAAAGAATTTACTTTGATTTAATAATATTTAAATAATAAATTTTTTAATACAATAAATTAAATAAAAACAATAACAAGTGACTCATTTATAAGTAGGATAATTTATATATTTATAATATATATATTTTTTTTATAAAAAATAAAATATATTTGAGTGATTATAATTATATAATATATAAATCTTTATTTTAAATAGGTTAGAAGCACTGCATTGGAACATTTCCCAGTTTTCTGATCGACTCTAAAGGCCCGTTAGGCACGTGGAATACCACTTGCTCAACTTGGAGTCGGTAATTAATTTAACAACCAAAATAATTAGGTTTCACAACCGCAAGGTTGTTTAGATATCCTTCTCACGTTTCACTCTCTATCACACGTTTTAATTAGCCTGGTCCACCGTGGGGTCTATTTAATAAAGTTTTTGTAGACTAAAAAAGAGAATTAAATATTAAGTATTGTTTTAATTTCACTTACCATTTTTTTATTCTTGAATTTATGAATGGCTATTAAAAAAAAAAAAAAAAATACCATTGTGCATAATCCAAGGATCTGAACGGAGTGCATGTGATAAGGTCAACTTTTTTTTTTTTTCCTTTTGGTCCAATACTGTGGTCAACTTTGTTTATCACGAAGGTTTTTTTTTTTTTTATTATTATTGTTAAGAAATTTATTAGTTAGTAAGTTACAAAATAAAAATTTGAAATTTTAATTACTAAAATATCCCATGAGGGAGACCATCCTAAGTTCTACTAAATGAGATACCATAAAAAAAATATTTAAAAAATATAAGACAATTTAATAAAAAGTCGTAAATATATTATATAATAAATATAATATCATTTAAATTATATTAAATAACAATTAATATTATATAAATAATATTTAATATTACATACATATTACATATGACATCGTTATGTTTTTTAAATATTATCTGTGTGATATCAAATATTATTTATGTGTACATTTCCTAGCATTTTTCTTTCATAAATCGGTTCAATTATCATATTAATGAAATAGTTTTACTTTAATTGACTGATGGAGAAGGTACCGCCGTCGTCGGTGCCGACTTCCATCCATTTTATATACATCTATCACGATCACTATTCATCCAACGGAACTCAAAAGTCGAAACGATAGTTCATAATAATGAACACATTCGTAAGATCACCAAAATCGTTCAGACACTATTGCTTTTTATACTTTTTCCAATTGCTGCAACAGAAATTTTACACTTGTTGGTCAATGATTAGTTGACCATTAAACAATAAAACAGGATTATTATAAAATAATTTAATTTTGGAAGTACAAACCTTTTTTTTTTTTTTTTCAGCCAAACTTATTCCATGTTAATGTTTTTTTTTAGCAAATACAATGAGATCTTTATTCAAGCCGAAGCTTGAGGTACATCAGCTTGTTTAGAGGAATTGACAAGGTTCAGAACAAATTTTCATTGAAGTGAATAACTACTAGCCTCAGGCACAGCTAACTTGGCAAGCACATGTGCCACCACGTTGAACTATCCATTAATATAAGCAATGGAGAAATCAGCAAATGTGGAAGCGAGAGCATGCACATCTTTAAATAGCTGGCCCGTTAGATTGTTAGGATGCCAAGATGTTTGAATGCCCTGGACCGTCAGCAAGCAGTCCGTTTTCATTCAAATACACTGCAGTGATAGTTCACCTGCTTTGCAGACGGCCTACTGATAATAGCCAATAATTCTAGTATTACAGCGGAAAGGGTTCTGGGGGATTTGCTTTGACATGTGTGAAAGAGGTCCTCCCTTGTGATCTCTGAAAACAGCTCCGATGCCCCCCTGCCCTGGGCTATTGCCACATCGGTGTTGACTTTCATTGTCCCAGCTTCCAGAGGCATCCAGCCGTTTTGCTCTGAGAGCTTTGCAGGGATACTGGGTTTTTCCACTGCTCTCTTGTAGTCAGTATTTAAATCTAGTGCCATGATCAACAACCATTTGGGGGGAGATGGGGGCGGGTTTACATTGCTTGCCTTTCAATTGGAGAGGGTTTTCGGCCCGCCAAAGTGCCAGGAGACAATACAAAGCAGTTCAGAGCCTCTGCTTCAAGTTGCGACAAACCATTCTCCAAAGTCCCTTGGCTAGTATCTATCAACCGCATTCCCAGGGGTGAAGCAAACCATATATTTTCAGCCCAAGAACAGTGGAGCATTTTACATGCGAGACGGATTCTGGGGTTTCAACCCGTCTGGCAGAATTTTGATCCACCTCTATACCTTTGTTGGCCAAACGATATTTATTGGAAGAAGTCCTAATAAGCTCTCCAAGCAAAGTGCTTAACTTGATTCGAGATTCCCAGTTCCACAAACGTTTCCAAAATCCATCTTCTTGATTACCCGAGGTTGTCGCCGCGGTAGAAAGAGACCTGGCGGATGCCGAAAATTGATTGAGATGGACAGAATTTGGTTGCTCTCTGCCAGAATAAACGCTTGCTTCACCATAGTTTCTCTCCACCTCTTTGTATTTGGTTCTTTCACATTGGACGCAAATTCTGATTCTAATTGAACCCGAGGGGAAAAGATTTTGAAACCATTTTGGTTAGGCAATCAGGGATCAATCCAAATATTAGTTTTGCTTCCATTGCCAATGAGCCATCGGAAGCCTGCATTTAACAAGGAGTTGCATTCAAGGATGCTCTTTCATGGATTGAAGTTCATACGAGCCTCCATGAAAGAAAATCGGGGATAGTATCGGGCTTTCATAAACCAAGCTAGAAAGGAATTCTCATTTTTAATTAGTCTTCAGGTTTGTTTTCCCAACATAGCCATGTTGAAAACACGAAAATCGCAAAACCCTAGCCCCTGCATCTTCGGTGACAGTCAGATTTTTCCAACATGTCCAGTGCATTTTGCGCTTCAAATTGGAATTGCCCCGCTAAGGTCTGTTGACTAACAACGCAACATCTGAGCTTAGCGACTTACAGAGCATAAAGCAGCCCATGATGTACATTGGGATTGCTTGAATAACCACCTTTATTGTTACTTTCTACTTGACTCTTAAGAGACCGTGTATTGAAATAATATGTCAAATTATTTTTTATACTCTTAAAATTAAAATAGTGCATTAAAAATAAATTATAATCTATAAATATAAATTAAAAAAATTAATTTATCAAATTATTTATATTATAATTTATATTTATTATTAACATATTAAAATTTTAATAAATTATAAATATTATAATAATTATAAAAATATAAAATAAAAATTAAATTATATTTAATTGAAAGAGTTAAAAAATTTTTATAGTCAAACATGTAATATTTAAAAATATAAAAATTAAAGTGAATTTTATGTGAAATTGATACAAGTCTCTTAATAAGGATTCAGAAGTCATAATTCTTATATATACCCCTCTACCCATCAATCAAAAGAGACCAAGTCTAATACAATAGTGTTAATACAATAGCGTTAGCTTCCAACTCCTCTTATCTCCAATTGTCCGTGGAGAACTATTAGGATCTAGATGATTGGCCATTGATGACATTTGATAAATCAAGGAAAGTGCCAAAAGAAAAAGAATTAAGAAAATCTTGATAATTATTCTATCCTCTAAACTAGTTTTGTAATCATCATTAATAAGTACACAAATTGCCTTTAGAAATCAATTTTAGAATCTTTATTTTCACTACATATTTATTTGATAAATATTTTTATGATTCCTAGAAAATCTTTTCTTTCAACGGTGGCTATATGCTAAATTTGGTCCGTATTGGAATTTTGTACAAATGGTTAATTTTCCTCCTTAAATTGTCATGATTAAGAATTTTTACTTGGCTTGTAATTGGCCTAAAATTGCATTTTCAAGAGACAAGAAACTAGAAAAATGAAGGTTTGAATCTTAATAAGGAAGGTCATATGACCACCAATTCTAACTCCATATCACTTTAGGAACATAAGGTATCTTTCATTGATCAACTTTGCCTTTAAAGATACATGCCTATAATTTTAATTTACTCATTGAGCATGATAACCTAGTTGTATCCAACATTTTTGAAACATGTAACAAATTAGAAAGATCATAAATGGAGATATTAACACAAAATTATCCACTAAATGACCCATTTGTTATAGGTTATTTCATAAGTTAGCAAGGAACCCATTAACTCATCTAAGCCTAATGTATTAAGATCCTTGACTTTTGATATATCAATAGCTCTAGGATACCAATATTTAGGTAAAGACCTCAATAGCTTTTTCACAAGATCAATAGTCTTGATACCTTTCCTAGGATTCTTCAATGGATAGTTCATGTTTGTGAACCTTTTGTATATTTGAAAGATAGTATCATCACATTTCATCACAAACAACTCATATTCTCACATGAGTAGATTGATTTTGGTTTCTTTCACTTGGAAGGTTCCTTCATGAAGAATTGTAAGCTTGTCCTAATTCTTCTTTGCAAATTTGCATGAAAATATTCTATTACACTTATCAAAACTCAATGAACATTAAAGCATGTAACACTCCTTAGAGTTAAGTGTTTTGTTTCTTTTATCCTCAGTGGTGTACTTATTCTTTTCTTTTTCATCATATGTCTCTTTTAAGGTTTTTATGGCTCTCCTAGGACCACTCTCAACTATTTCCCATATGTTATATTCTTGGGATTGGATGTATATGATCAATTTATTTTTCCAATAGTTGTAATTTTTCTTATAACAAAAAGGTGGTCTAATGACATTGTCACCTTTGGCATGACATATGGGTATTAAGGCTATAATGGATTGACTCTAAGGTGTTAAGCCTATGAAATAGAGATCGAGCTCCAATACAACATGTTGGTTCCTTATGTGATCTAAGAGGGAGATGAATTAGGTTTAATTGAGCAAGATCACTTAATACTTACACTAACCTAACTTTAACAAATCAAATGCAACAACAAGTAAATAATCACAAGTAATATAAATTACATATGCACAATAAAAATGAAAAGAGCTATGGGAACAGAAAGAAAGACCGTATGTGTGCATAACGATTTAGCCTAACTAAGAGCCCACATCCATTCCTTAAGATTTCTCCCTTAAAAATTCAATTTATTAATCATTTTTTCTTTTATAGGTTAAAGATGACCCTTTACACAATATGTCCCTTGAACTTGAATACATGAAGTTTCTTTGAAGTTTTCATAGGAACACATAGTTCTTCTTAACTCTTAAAGACATATGATTAAACTCTTTTCTCAAACTTTGCCCTTAATTTTCACATATGATCACACTTTGCTGTTTTTTTTTTTTTTTCTTTTGAATGCACATCAAAGCTTTCAAGTTTTTCTCTCCTTTTCAAGGTGTCTAACCTTGTTTTAGAAACAATAATTTATAAAATCTAAAAACTAAACTAGCCATTATGATGATGATTTCTATGCATAAAGAAAATTAATCACAATTTGGAAAATTTTTTTTTTTTAAGCATCAATTAATCACGACACTTTAATTGGTTGACCATGCAAAACCTTCGGCTAAGATTTTGATTCTTGTATTATTTGTGCTTTTTTCACATTGGTTAATCATAATGATTGATCTAGTCAACCAACAAGAACCTTATACCCAAAACCAACTTTTTACTACATAATTTTCTTATCATTTTGCTGACAACAACACCTAATTTATTGAAAGACCAAAAATTTTGGTTAAAAATATCTTATTCCAATTTTTTTTAGCCTTTTTCAATTATTTGATAAACCACATCAACATTTTTGGTTAACCAACCCAAACTTTTGGTGAAACTTTAGAATCCATTAATTACTTATCTTTTTCCTTGAGATGCTTCATAATCTCTTTCAAAGCCTTCTAAAAATAAAAATGAGGAATATTACAAGTTCTTTGACAAATAGTTAAGTTATTTCAAATTAAATTCCATTTTAAAGATCTTAGCATATCTAACATCATTGATATCCAATATTTCATAATAGGCTTAAATCATACAAATAATCAATCATGAGTTGCCACACTCAATCACTTAGTCATAGCAAGACAAGTTAATCAATCTTGGTAGACACATCAAAACCTACTAAATTAGGCACTTGATCTCAACAATCTCAAACATCTATCATAGTTGTTCTACACTTAGTATTTACACTAGAGTTTGCTTAAAGTCCTCTTCCATTTTTCCTTATTATAAATGAATTGATAGTACATATTCAAGTATCACCTCTTTTGGTGCATGTTAGTTGTTAATTATATCATTATAATAGATTATATTAATAAATGATTAAATAAAAAATTAGAATTATGCAATCTATGAGTTTCAAGTTGAGTTATACAAAAATAAAATATATGCATTGTAATTTTCAATAATGCTACAAGTGAAATAAGATATAGTATTAGACTATATCATATAAAAGTTACTTAATGTGACTAATTATACTATTTAGATCTATTATTCAGAGGGATATTATACAAGATAGGATTTTTATTCTTATGTTGAGGGTTAGATGACTAAAATCAATGTAAATGACTAAAGTTTTATTTGACCAAAAAAAAATTAATTATATCAAAGAGTAAACTTTTAAATATTGAGAAAATTATATGACAATAGGTGTTGTCTACTAAGAAACATACCAAAAAAAATTTAATGTGATAGGGATAGGAATAATTGGATGCATTTATGGCTACCTTAAGAAAGATGAAATATAAAATGGGAATATTTGTAACAAATTAGATGTAACTCTGATTAGAAACAAGTTAAGAGTGATGTTTGGATTGGTTTGGATATTTCTTAGTAGATTTAGAAATGCTTAAATAAGGAGAGACAAAAATTTAAGTAAATAGTTAGAGAATAGGGAAAAGGTTCACTTAAGTTGACTTAAAAACTTTTAGCTATGAATATTTAAGAAAAATTATGTCTCACATCAAACTTAATTCATAATAGAGTATAAAAAAGTTATATATCATTCCTAATTAAGTTTAGGACTAAATTTTTGTTATTATTGTTGTGGTACTACTTCCTTGTAATAGAAATACCATAGATTTATAAATTGAATTAAATTGATTTCTTTGTAGTTTTTGGTAGATATTTTTATTTATAGGTTAAATCTAAATTAAATCTTCAAGAAGCTAACCTTGGTATCAATGTTGTAAACCTGTTGTTCTTTTACCTAGTTTTTGAAATAAGAAGCATTATTAGCATGCATTTTACTTTTCAGGCTAGTAGAAATTGAAGCAACCAAATAAATTGCATATTTTAAAATGGTTGAAGGTACATTTTGGCATTAATTGTTTCCATGTTCTAATATTATTGGCACTAAAAATTGATGCCTAAGATAAATTAAGTAGCCATATCTAATCCTAGCTATGATAGAACCATACAAACTTTAAGAGGAAGCATTACCATAGCTTTTTTTTTTTTATTTGGGTTCGTCAATAAGCCCATTAGACTATAAGCTACATAATAAGGGTAGTTTTTCTTATTCCCATGAATCCCACACCTATGAGACTTTAAGTATATAAGTCTAAGTTCTTAATCACTAGGGTGTCCCTTAAGGGACTACTGTTTAGTGATATTGATTATCTTGGGAGGGCTTTTAAAATTGGAAACTTTGTTAGGTGTGGCAAACACATACAATGATCTTTGTAATAATCTTTAGTTACATTGTTTGCATATGCCTAAGAAATGCATTAAGCATTATTGCATCTCTTTATAGGTGTCCTTGTCTAGTTCAGGTGTGAAATTGTAAAAGGAAGTACATGAACATGACTAGAAAACACGTGGTAGTGCTATTTACCTGTCATTTAAGTAAAATACTTGTCATATAATTGATTTTGAGACAAATGACTCTTTATTTTTTGCTAAACAATTGAACAATGTTTAAATTATTGATTTACACATGTTGACTAACAAAAATGTGAAGTGCTTTGCCACTATTAATGAAAAACCATCAATGTGACAGAAGATTAATAGTTGCAAGCATGAAGCAATTTATAAAGCTCAATTAACACAATCTTATAAAAGGATTTCTTAAGATCAAATATGAGATAAATAAGGCATGTAATGTATGTCAAATGAGTAACCAAAAGTAAAAACTTTTTTAGGGGAAAAAAAAGTAATATCTACCTCTATACCTTTAAGGTTATTACATATAAACTTGTTTATTCTAGCTAAAGTTTCCTTTTTAGAAGGAAAATCATATGCATATGTCATTATAGATGATTATAGTAAATTTACATAAGTCACTTTCTTAACTCACAATGATAAATGTTTAAAGATTTTTGAAAGCCTTTAGAAGAAAATCCAAAATGAAAAAGTTATCATGTTACTTCAATTAAAAGTGATCATTATGGATAGTTTAAGAATGATGACTTTAGGAACTTCTATGATTCTTGGCATCTTTCATAATGTTTTAGCTCTAAGAACTCTGGTAACCATGTTAAATAAGTTTATCCTTCCTCAATGTTTTTGGGCTAAAGTAGTGCTTGTTGCTAGTTTTGTGTCTAATTGAGTTTTTATTCGTCTAACTCTTAATAAATTTCCTATAAGCTATGAAACAATAAAAAGCATAATATTAACTACCATTAGGTCGTCAATTGTAAGTATTTTATTCTTAACAAAAGACATCCTAGGTAAGTTTGTTGCTAAGGTAAAAGAAGGTGTCTTTTTGGGATAAAGCAAATAAAATATTTGACAAGAAATATCTTACTTTTAAGTGGTGGTGTTATGAACATTACTAACACATGGACCAAAGACAAGTATAGTTCTTTTGAGAAGATGAATACTATTTTTAAGGGGCATGTTTATGATTAGTGGAGTGTGACTTTTAATGTTGGTGTTGATAAGGTAGCTAAAAGTGATGAAGTTGTAATTAAAAAACTAAGAAGGCATCCTTTTTACCCATTAAGTCTTAGATAGTGTAAAGATTAGGTGCATGTAATGTCAACCTTAAGGTGGATGTTATAATTATCTAACCTTGACAAACATATTTTTGTTGATTTATGTGTTGAAGAAAGAAAAATTCAGTTTACCTAAACACGTGATAAAGATAATTGGGCATGCAAGGCAGCATATTGTCAAATGTCTCTTTATGGGATGATTTTAAGTTAATTATGACTAAGTTTAGAGGTTTTTACTGCTAATGAAGCTCCTTTAACTTTAAACAAGAGCAAATACATTAAAGTCAACACCTTACAATAGATATAGATGAGATTAATAATTGATAAAGATGTATAGACTATTAATGAGAACTAACAAGGATTAGGTTTACCCATCTAGTGCAAGACCATAAACCAACCTTTAAGCTCATGATCATGAATAAAATCCTACAATTTTTAAAGAAATTGAAAAGCTAAAGGCAAAAATAACAAGTCTTAGGGATAATGTTAAAGAGATTAAAGTTAAACTTTAAGATTACATAAAGGAATTAAGAGATTAAATAGTTGTAATTATTGGTTTGTTACAAAAGGAGTGTACTTTTGAGATCAACAATGTTTTAAAGGAAAAGAAACAATGGAGATATTGCCCTATTTTAAAGATGCTAAAGGGCAAGAAAAATTAATGATCTTATGATGATAAGAACTTATATGAAGAACTAATGATGATCTAACTAATGAATATGTTGATCTCTCTTTAGACTTGAATTTTTAGACATTTATTTTCTTTTTAATTATAGTTGGATGATTATACTTAATACTTATATTTTTTTTTCCTCTAATACTTATTTTTTTATTTTTTTAATTATTGCTTTGATATTTCTTCTTATGTTAATCATCATGATTAGTGGTATTAGTTGTTCAATGTGATTAGTTGATCTCTTTATGATTGCTTAATTTCTTTGGTTACATTGAATGCATTAGCAAGGGGAAACATATACTTAGTGGAAGCTACTACATCTAAGTCTATATTTTTTATCTCCATCATTAATCATGGTTGTTATCATCAAAAAAGGAGAAAATCTTAAGATTGTTAAAATCATCTACCTAATTTAGTAGGTCTTGATAAGTCTTCCATGATTGATTAACTTATTTTGCCATGATTAAATGATTGAGTGTATGAGCGTGATAATTCATAAGTGATTAAGTATCTACATGATTTGGGCTTATAGTGGAATATTGAATATTTATTATTTTATATGTATATTAACATATTTGAATTTGAAATAAACTAACCATTTACTCAAAGATCTTGTAGTTTTCTCTATATTCAATTTTTAGAAAAGTTTTTAAAAGAGATTATGAAGGATCTTAAGGAAAAAGATGGAAATAATCATTAGGCCAAAAATCTAGGTTGTTTGACCAGACAACTAAAGAAACTAGAAGAAGATAGTTTTTTTTTTCAAAAAGTCTTTGTTGCTTAATTGAAACCTGATACTATAGTCGACTAGACAAGAAGAAAAGTTAAGTAATAGAAAGTTGTTTTTAGACAATTGGTTGACCTAACTAGTTGTTATGGTCAACAATATGAGAGAAGTACAAAAAACCACAAAAAGTAAATCTTAGCCAAAAGTTTGTAATGGTCAACCAATCAAAGTGTTATGGTCAATTGATTCTCAAGAAAAAAAACTTCTAGATTGTGATTGATTTTCTTTATGAAAAGAAATCATCATCATAATGGCTAGTTTTGTATTTAGATTCTATATATTATTATTTCTAAAACAAGGTTAGAAACCTTGAAAAAGAGAAGAATTTGAGAGTTTTAATACATGACCAAAAGAAGGAAAAAAAAAAAAAGAGTAAATGGTGATCAAGTGTGCTTTAAAGAAAAGAATTAGAGATTATGTCTTTAGGAGTTGAGACAAATCATGTGTTTTGGTGAAAAGCCTCACAAAAGTTTTGTATGTTCAAGGTTAAGTCAAAGGATTTATTATATAGAAAATTATCTTCACCCTACAAAAGAAAAAGTGATTAGAAATTATATTCACAAAGGGAAAACCTTAAGGAGTAAATGTAAGTTCTCGGTTGCATCAAACCACTATAAATTGTTATGCATTTTCTCTCTCTAGCTCTCTTTATTTTTTATTGCTCATATATTGTTTACATTACTTATAATTATTTGATTGTTATTGTGTTTGATCTCTTGGAATTAAGTTAACAAGAACATTGAGTGACTTGGTTCAATTAGACTTCATTTAATCATTTCTTAAGTTACATTAAGGACTTATAATAAGGAATTTTTTTTTTTATGTTTTTACCTCTTATTATTCTCACACAATTTACTACTTATTCATATATAATTTTTGTTTTGTGCAAATAATACTTATGATTTAACAATTTATGAATTTATGTTTTATGCATATTCCTAACATAACTCTTAAAATTTTTATTATATGCTTTTTTTGTATCAATGGGAACAATGTCATAGATACATTTCTATTTTGGATATTTTTTCACCAACCTTTTTTGTAAGGGTAAAGTTTCAATCATTGATCTATCTAATATAAATCTCAATTGATTGTTTAAGATTAAGACAATTATCTATATGATTTGTTCAATTATTCCTTCTCATAACTTTATATAATGACTTATTAGTTTCATATAATGATAATTTAGGCAATCCTATTCTTGTGAATTGAAAGTATCTTGTTAAAAGGTCTACTTAATCATATCACTCTTTTTTTCTGTTAAAGTATTCTAAACTTTCATTGTATCTCATATAAATCACATGTTTTCTCGTCTTTCATTTTTTTTAGGGCTTTTCTTACATCTAAAGTATGAATCCCTTTTTTTGAGTTTTCTTTTTTCCTTATGAACTCAATTTGGCTCAGTTAGAACCCAAGAAATGCAAAAAGTAAAATATAAATTTCTTTTCTTTGATTTTTTCAAGTGCTTTTTTCTTTTATCTTTTTATTGCTTATGTAATAAAGATTTCTACTACATGAAACCATTTCCATGGAGCTTAACTTAAAATGAATACAAACATCATGCTCAAATTTACTATAAGATTCATGTAAAAACTAGATGGAGTTCTACTCTTGAAGTCTTTGGTTCTAATTTTAGGAAAAAGGTGTATGATTCATAACATAAGAAGAGCTACCCTTATTGTACATATAGCTTATGATGAGCAATTTTGTCACAAATGAAAACTTAATACCAATTTAAAATGAATACTGATAGGCATGAAATTTAGTAAATATGGTAAAAAGAAAGTTTGAAGGATCTTAATGATTGATCCCTATCCTTAAACTTATGAATGGGGAGGGGAACTAGAATAGAAATATCAAGGGTTTTTGATTTCTTGAATTATATTGATTGTTGATCCCTCAAGCAACTTAAAAGGGGGTAAATTAAATTTATTTAGTTTGATCACTCAACTTACAACCCACACTCAATCTTAACTTTAAAGAGTAATAATAAGATAATCAATAACAAATAACAAAGCAAACATTATAAATAATATAAAGTAAAAAGATAAAGAAAGAAAAAGTATATATAATGATTTATAGTGAGTTAATTCAAATTATAAGCCTAATAATTCTTTCTTATTTTGTAAGATGGAGAAAATCATTAACATTATGTTCCATTAATCTTAATCACAATAAAGCTTTTGCAAAAATTTTACAAAAAAACAATGATCCTTCAAAAGTTACAAAGTCATACTCTATTACTTTTCACTGAAACATTCATACTTTTTTCTTAATCTTAACTTTCACTTTAGAACTCTTACTTTTGATCTTTCTTTCTCTTGTTTTTCTTTGCTTTTATTTGATTTTTTTGATTTAAGCACAATATAAATTCTCAAGGCCCTTTTTTCACTTTTCTTTTTCATTTGTACATTCTTTACAAAAAGTTTGATAACTATTTTGTAGATAAAAATAAAAAATTTATTATTAGACATTAAATTTTTTTTATAAAAAAAAATTAATTTCTAAAATGAAAAATTTTATTTCTAAGACATTAGTTAATTATAGTATTTAAATTGGTTTAAAATCTTTATAACTTTTTTAGTTTCTTGCTTTTAGTTTTTCAATCCCATTACTTGACTGTAGCTATTAGTTATATCAAGCAACTTGAATTTTTTGCAACTTTTTCAACATATAAACTTTTAGTTATTTAATTAACTTTAGTCCATTGTAATTCTTGGTTAGATTGACTAGTCTTAGTTCTTTATAACTTTTATTTTCGTAGCTTAAAACTATCTTTGATGTTCAACCAATTGTAGGTATTGGTTTAGTCCATTAATCTAAATTCTTTAACTTTTTAACTTCTTTTCTCTTGTCTCTTAGCTAACTAGTTGATATTGTATGTTCACTAATTCTAATTTTTTTATTCTTATAAATTTTTATAATTCTTTCTATTTTTTCTAAGAGCACTCATGATTTCTCTTAATATAATTCAATAATTAGTGGTTTGATAGAAAGTAAGATTTTTGTACTATTATTAATTCAAATTAAATTTAAAATTAAAAAAATATTTTTATAATGATTATAAATTGAATAAGAATTATTTAAATTGAAATAATACTCTTTTAGTAAGTAATCAAATCAATCCAATATGGGGACACATTAATAAAGAAAAAAAGAAATGAAAGTAAATTTAAAGAATTTTTTTTTGATCTTTTTACTTATAAGAAAGATTTGAAAGTAATTTTTTTAACTATTTTTAATTTTTTTATTAAAAGATTTTAGGATAATAATTAAAATAAAATTTTATAAATTAATAAATAATAATTTTATTTAATTATAATTAAATTTTTTATATAAAATTTTTAAAATATTTTTTTTGATTATAATCAAATTTTAATAATTATAAAATATTTTAATATCTTCAATTTTTTTAAATTGATATATATATATATATATTTATATTTATATATGTAAATTTGGACTTAAGAGTAATTGAGACTCAATTTGAAGTCACGTAAAAATAAATTTATGTTAATCGGATAGAAAAATTTGGATTGGATTGGACTTGGACTACTCTACCCAATTGAGAGACGGGATAGATAGATTGATGAAGATAGGGATTTCAATCTCTCGTATTACCTTTAAAATTGTCATTTGGTAATACTTCTTTAGGTATACCGTGACCTAAAGAATCTCGTCCTTCATTTGTTATCTGAAACCGGAAAATTCTTTCTTCCTCCTCAACAGCCTTTTCTTTATCCCACTGGAAGTAGAAGTCTTTCACAAAACTGACTGGACGAGCAATGAATTGTTCGCACTTGCGAAAATATTCTTTAAAAAAAAAAAAAACACCAATTGTCCAGCTGTTTTGTACCGTTGGAGAACAGTAATAAATATAATATTATCGCAACGGTTAGGTTGACAAAACCAAACCCACGTGGACGCCCATGATTGTTGTGGCGTCTGTATCTTAATCATGACCCACGGACCCTATATCGTCGCTGGCAGCTTGGTTGGCACACGAAACCGCGTTTTGAACCGCGTGAACCCAACCGGCACGTTTGGTCACCCCATTAGTGCTTACAACCATCCTCACCCTTCATTCAAATCGAGAACCAATCATAAATAATCCAACGGTTGATGTACTTGGTGGTTCCATCGTCCTCAGCTATAAATTGCTCCTCTGTGTTTCTCTGTCGCTGCTCACGGTACATTGTTCATCTCTCTGCAAGGATCTTGATCTCTCCAGGTCTTTCTGTAATTCTCTTGATCTCCCTCTCTATATACGCATAAACAGCATACGGTCTCTCTTTGTCTCTCTATCTATCTGTAGAATGGCTCAGTCTAGGGTTCTTTTATTGGCTTTAATGGCATTGGTGGTGAGCTTGGCGACGGCGCAGTCTCCTACGAAATCACCGGCGGCATCACCGATGATGCCTCCTCAAGCCGCTGCTCCGGCTCCATCCTTCATGAAACCACCGGCATCGTCACCTTCACCTCCAACTGCGGCTGCGCCCTCTCCAGGATTGTCGATGTCTCCACCATCGCCTCCGACATCTTCGTCTTCTCCATCTTCAGCTCCGGTGATGAACCCGTCATCCGTTTCCAATTCGCCTACCGGAGCTCCGGCGCCGATGCAGAACGGAGCAGCTTTGAACAGAGTGTCGGTGCTTGGGTTAATTTTAGCCGGGCTGTTCGTTGTTGTTTTGGTGGATTAGGATACGTGGCAGTTTTGGGTTTCTATTTTATAATGTTGTCGAGTCAGTTATCTAGCGGAGATAGTGTTCATTGATTTGTTTTTCTTCCAACATATTCGTTTGTTTATTTTTTATCATCTACTAATAGAACTCAGATATTATTTATATATTGATTATATATATTTTTGACTATAGATGATTTTTCAGGAATTCATGTCTGGTTGTGGCAATCTCGCATTCCATCTCTCATTCTCATTATTCTATCCGTCTGTTGAAGCCGGGTGCAAAACGAAAAAAGAAAAAAATTCTGGTGATTGTAGCCGATTAATTTAATTTAAAAAACTGTTATTACATGTTTTGTTACTCCAATAAATTTAAAAATAATTTCATTAATGATTTTTTTATTAAATGAATATTCAAGTAACTTTTATTTACTCATTAATCATTTAAGTGTTTTTAAAAAATAATAAATAAATAAAATAAGCTTCCGATTTAATAAAACTGGAGTGACAAATGCAGCATAAAATTAAGACCATAATTGATCTTATTATTGATTAATGAAGTTTAGTAATGCAAGAAAATAAACAGTAAAACTTCAATAATTTGAGTTAGAAAAATATTGAACGAGTTCCGAGTTGCAACCGTAATAATGGTTTACCGATTAATCGGGTAACCGGGTGTCATGGTTGGGTGGGTTACAGTTCTATTGTGCGTCACACAACGGTACGTGTTGAGAAGTTTTGAAGCACAAAAGCATAATAAAATCTAAAGACCTCAATCACTTGCTACTTTCACGGCATAAAGGGCGGGCCATGGTAAGGCGCGTGGTCTTAGCTTCTTTTTGAAAATCGATGAGGGAAAGAAAGCAAAAGCCAGGCCCCCTGAGATTCTTGACCGTTGCTTTAATTTTCTCTTTATTTTTTTTGTTTTATTTGAATGAATGCCTCAGAACTAAAAAGAAAAAAAAAATAGTAAAATTCCAAATACAGAGATTTTAGGATATTTTAATGGGAGTTTTCTCTATAATTTAAGATCACAAGCCTTTTCAAAATCACAACCAAAAATAACTTAATTCTCAGTCTAAACACCATAAGATATAAAAACAATCAATTACTTCCGAACACTATTATCTTTCCTTAATGTCGAGGATGGAGAATCTGCCTCCCATAAGTTTTTATTAATTTTGTGTTTTTTATTTTAATTTTTTAAATTTTATTTTAAATACCTTTTAACGTTTTGATGTTAAGTAAGGAAAGAATTATACATATGAGTTAATTTTATAAAATTAAATCAAAATTTATTTTCAAGATTATAATAATTTTTAATCAAAAAAATTTTCATTTTTATGAACATTACTCTACAAAATTTTTTTAATTTAGTAATTTTTTTTCCTAAAATTGTTCACTACTTTAGCTTGACTCATGACTTCTAATTAAATATTAAGTAGGATATAAAATATTGAATGTTATGATACATTAGGTATAAATATTTTTTAAATTTAAAAAAAATAAAAAATTTTATTTTTTATAATTAAAAAAATAAAACAAATATTTTAATTATTTTTTATAACAAAATTTTTTGAAATTTTAATTTAATAAATATTCATATTAAAATTACTGATATATCATATCACTTAACATTTTTAATCTTGTATGGTGCCCAAATGAAAGTCACGTGACAAAATTAATGAAAAAGTGAGGGAAGAGAGCATTTGTAACAATTAGTGTTAACATGGAGGAAAAATTTTCATAACATTGAGAGCATTTTGAAAGAAAAAAAAACAAAGTGAAAGAAAGAAAAGATTCTTCATAATCTAATCATGTATGTATTTGATTTTCTCAAATATTCTTTCATAGACTTAGTAAATGAGTTATGTGACTTACAAGCACACCTCTTCAGTGTTAACACAAACTATACTCTTATTAAAGGCAAAATAATGGCTATAATCCTTAGAAAAAAAATAATAATTATAGTTATGTCGTTCAGCATCTCAAATGTACTTTTGTCACATTAATCATAATTTACCTTATCCCTTAAAAACTAAACTTGACACTTTTTCTCATCATACATCTATGGTTACACTTAATCCTTATTGGATAACCTAATTAACTAACTAATAAATACATATGGTAGATAACTAATAACAATAGTCTACTTTCCATATATAGCTATTAGTATCAATCCAATTGCTTTTCTAAATATGTTTAAAAGGTTGAATCTTTCATAATTATAAGTAACATGCTAAAATCTCAATTATTAAATTGGCACCTTAAGATATACTTGGAAGCTACATTTCTCTAGTGAAATTAATTAAGAATTTTTCATAAACAATTCATTAGTTTCATCATTAAACCAATGATAATTATTTTAATGTGGCTCACATATGTCATACTACTTTAAATTAAAAGACAATCATTTTTAACTGATTTTACAAACTCCTTATAATCTTTATTAATTCATTCATTGCAACATAAAGATATGGAATTACAAACTAAGTGCTTAAACACTTAATATACATATGATGATCATCATGGATCATCATAAATCCACATTTGAAATTTGCCCATTATTTTAGGTCAAACATGAAATGTTGAGTTTTGTAATCTTTGCACTCTTGATTTTTCACAATAGACATCAACATTCATTTTATGCATGTATATTCTATTTTGTTCTCCACATATGAAAACAACTTTCTTGTGATTATTATGTAACTTTAAATCTAAATGTACAACTACGGTGAAAATTAAGTTAATTAAATATAAATATTGAGATTTATAAACTAACATGCTATCTTATTTGATATATTTTCTTTGTCATTAAGTGAGTCATATATCATTGTATCTATATACTTGGCATATGTATGAAAATATATTAATTCTCTATTCTTTTATGCTTAAATAAAAAATAACATGTTCCAAGCATGATTAGATGTTATTGGCCTCTTATTTAATTGCTATTACTCATTCACACTAAGTAAGGTATGAGAGGATATTTCAAATTTCTTTAAATTCTTAATCATCTTGGCAAGCAACCAACTTAACATCTCATTCAAATTTTAAATTTCTTAAGTGGGATTAATTTATAACTACTTAAATACAATTAGACTTCCCAAAAACCAAATGCTTTCACTAACTTAAGTGAGATGAGACATGTCATCATATATCTTAACTCAACAACTTAGCACATTATTTAGTATATTAATCTTTTAATTCATAATAAATTAGAAGACTTATTTAATTATATCCCTACTAAAAACTTGTTCCTTTTAGAATGTGATATCTCATAAGTCTAATTTACTCATATTCCCACATACTCATCCATCAATGAACACATTTCCTTATGATAGTATTCATTAGATCCTTAAAGATGCAATTCTTGCAGCTTTAGATATAAGTTTTACTTTTTAGTGAAAAGTTATTAAACAATAATAACTAACTTTAGAGTTATCAAAATTCTTATACGCAGAAATTGATTAAATTTAAGGCATAAGGTCAAACAAATGAGATGCACTCTTTTATGCATCTTGTAATTATGATATTTGCAAGTTTTTTCCTTACGTTACCATTAACCTTATATGTTTTCTACAACTTAGTATTCCTTTCACTACAATAACACTTTATTATAATGTCCTTTGAATAACAAGTTGCCTTATTTCCTTATTTTCATTACAAAGCTCATTAAATTGCTTGAATGACTTGTTATAGGTATAGAGCTTGATTAATATTATATGAAGGGAAAACATGTAATTTACTTTCATATAAGAGTTGCCATATCTCTTTGTATAAAAATGCATGCTTATTATGTAATTTGTAACCTCTAAAATAGTGAAACTCTAGTGTGATTAAGGACATAGGTACATCAAGTTTTAAACCACATATTTGTTATGTTCTTTTTGCTTTTATTTTTTTTTTTGACTATTTTGTTTCATAATAATTGGCATCAAAGCTTTAGTTCTAAGGGGGTTGAGGGGGTAGTGGAAGTAGTGGCATTTGAAGAAGGAAAGTGAAGACTAATAAGTTCGATGGTAAGTTCAAATATTCAAGAGATTAATAACTTAAATTCAGAATTGCCAAATAAATTTGCAATCAAAGATTTCAAAGTTGTGAAGTGAATTCTCAAAAAGAGAATTGTGAGGGACAAAAGGTTGGTACCTTGAAACTATCATAGGTTGCTTATATTGAAAAGTTGTTGAACCATTTAAGATGCAGGAGGTAAATTTGATTAGCACTCTTTTGGCAAATCACTTTAAGCTTTTAAAGAAATAATCATCAAAGATAGGTAAGGAGTATAAACAAATGTCATTAGTTCTTTATGTCTTCGTTATTGGTAGTTTTATGTATGTTATGGTATGTATTAGACCTAATATAGCACATGTAGTAGAAGTTGTAAGTAAGTACATGGCTAATCTCGGTAAACAACATATGAGGTTGTCCAGTGGATTTTTTGTTATTTGGTAGGCACTATATTCAATAAGTAGACTGAGGTTGTAGCTACCTCATACCAAGATTACTTTGGTAGCCCCTTCTCTACTAAAAGACAACCAATTATTTCCATTATGGACCTATTTTTCCTCCTATTACCCTTATTTTGTAAGGGTGAGTAAGCCACATTAAGTTGCTACTAATTGCCTGTTACATTGCATGTTTGCTTAAATGACTTAAACATGTACTCTGAGTCATTGTCAAACTTGATTATTTTGATTGTAAGGTTTGATTACTTCTTAATTTAGGCCTTACACATTTGGAAGATGATTGACACTTCAATCTTTTGTTGAGGAAGAAAATCAAGGTAAACTAGTAAAATCATCAATAAAAATGATATACTACTTATTCCTATTTAATGACTTAAGCCTTATAGGACCATATAGGTACTGTGGATGAGTTATAGCTTCTTTTTTGCCTTAAAGGATGCATTTGTTGGAAATGGAAGCCTAGATTATTTCCAAATTGCAAATCTCATAAATGCATTTGGAGTTTGCAATTTTTGGCATGTCATGAACCAAATTCTTCTTTTACATTTTTTGAAAACTAGCATAGTGGTAGTGTCTAAGTCTCTTATGCTAATGCATTGGATCCTATATTGTTGAAATGCAAGGTTATGAACCTTATTTCCATCGAGATGAAAAGCCTCTCCTTTCGTAGGCACTTTGATAAACTGATTGCCATTAGCATTTAAAATTGCATAAGCTTTATCCTTGAAGACCAAGTTATAACCCCTTTTAATTAATTGCCCTACATGATGTGTGGAATTATTTTACATATTTCATATCACAATTTGAGTGTTTTTCCTAGTTTTTAAGTTAATTAGTCTTATTTTTTAGGTTTTAATTACATTTATCTAACCTCTATTACTTTATTTTGATAAGTGAGAATTTATTTATTTATTTCCTCTGACATTTAGTGTTTTTAATAAGTTTTATATTTATTTAAATTGATTAAAAAATGTTTCTTTTCACTTCAATGTGTTTTGGGGAAGTTTGGAGAATTTATACTTTTAATAAGCAAAATTCCAACATTTTACCATTTTGACTTTTGTCACTTATTTTAAATTTTTCCTAAACTTAAATATTTAGTGAACTTGTAGCAAATATTTGAAATTTTCTAGATTAGGTTTGTGACTATAAATCCAAGTTTGTTTGGTCTTTGAAACATTACTTTAAAAATAGGGTAGAAAACTAAAGTCTAAATCCTAATTAGAGTAGGATTACTGTATGAACATCAAATATTTAAATGGGCATAACTTAAGTTTTAAACATCCAAATTAGGTGATTCAAAGGCCTAAATTAAAGTTCATACTTAAACCTACAATTATTTTAAAGATATATAAGCCCTTATCAGTTATTTGATGGTCCAAAAATAGTTAAGTTATTGTAAAATCGGTCATAGGTTAGATTAAGTTCATCTCAATTTTTAGCTTATAATTTGGCCTTTATACCTTTTTTTTTTTGTTTTTTTTTTAAAGACTAGATGCATTGGAAAATTGAAAAAGAGGGCTATAACTTTTATGAAAAGACAAACCATAATTCAAGTTTTATTTATTTGGTAAAAAAATAGCAAGTAGAGGAACAAAAGGCAATAAAGATGAGAGATAAAACTATAAGACTCAAAGACTAGTAGCCTTCTTACTTTCTTTTCTTTCCCCTCATTGGTTATTAATTTATTTTAGGATGTTTTATTAACTTTTAGTTTTTTTATTCATGTTTTTCTTTTTCTTTGATGAATATGAGTGGATAGATGTTTTATTTTAAGGCAAGGATATAGTTAATAAATTTTGTTGTCAAATTGATATTCTAGTTATTTTGATTGTTTTTAGCTAATTTAATTTAATACTTTTAATTTTCATTCATGTTAATAACTGATCATTATTTGTATGTTTAAGGTATTAAACAATAGAATGATAGTGGAAGTTTAATACCAAATCATAAAAACATTAAAATAAGATTATGTAGTTTAAAAATAAATACAAACCTTTATGGTCATTGTTAAAAATTTCACAAATTTAAATGAACTCATGTTAGTTTTAATAATCATAAAAGTAGATATCATATTAATATGAGTATAGTTGCTGATTCTCGAAATAGATCATTATATGCTTTAGGGAATTCAGTTATTATTGTTAACAAGTTTTAATTCTATTAACTAGGTATTAAGTATTTTAATGGTATTTAATTAATGAAATATGAGTTTTAAAACCCTTATTTATTAACTTTTAGTTTACAATTAAAATTACTTTTAATTTCATAGTTAGATAATCTTTTTTTCATTTAGTTTATCTAGATAATATAGGAAATTTGCATAATTTGGTACTTAGGTTTTCTCTTTATGGAATTGATACTTGGACTTATGTCCACTTTACTACTTAATCATCCTATATACTTATGGTACTATTGTCGGGGTAGAGATTTTTCAATATTAAAATAAATTTTTTTTATTAATTTAGATTGTATTTTTTTTTACTATTTTGATTTTTATTGATTTTTTTGGTACTTACTAGTTTTAGTGATTTCTTTGTTTAATATTATTGACAAATTTGTTCTTCACATTGTAGGGTTGTTTAATGTATGTCATATATACACATAAGAAGATCAACTTATTTGATCTTATGATAGAACAAAATCTGTATACACTAAGGAAAAAGCAATGAGTGGAGCAAGAATGAGCAATAATGGAAGACAAATTGATCGATCAAAATTAGAATCCAAGACTGTTGTGTGATTATGCCATGCTAACTGTCAATTATGTCCAATATAGTATAGTGAGTGAATGTTAATAATTTCAAGATCAAACTAAACCTTATTCAGATTGTTCAAAAAGATCAATTTGGTGGAGAGCCCTATGACTCAGAAGCACATATTACTAACTTCTTGGAAATTTGTGATACTATCAAGATTAATAGATTTAACAATGATGTCATTTTGAAAAAAAAATTTTCCTTTTTTCTAAAGGATAAGGTAAAGATTTGGCTAAAATCCAAGCCTCCTAATTCTTTTACAACCTAAAATGCCTTATCACAAGCATTTTCCCCTTATGTAAGATGACAAACCTTAGGAATGATATTATTAGTTTTGTTTAGTTTAATGGTAAGTCTTTATATGAAGCTTGGAATAAGTTTAAGAAATTATAGAGATGATGTCACCATTATGGTGTACCTAACTAGTTGTTAGTGCAAACATTTTATAATGGTTTGACACATTTAATAAAAATTATTATAGATGCAACTACAAAATGTGCCTTAATTAGCAAGTCAGCAAAGTAGGCATATAAGCTATTAGAAGATTTGATTTCCAATAATTATTAGTGGTTAAACAAGAGTTCTAAGAATATTTAAAGTTGATGGAATAAATATGCTTAATAACAAGATTGATAAGATGGTAAAAATTTTTAACAAGTTAGGTAATGTTAATGTTATTTCTAACCTTAATGCTATAAATTGTGATTAGTATGAAGGAACACACCTTAGTTTTAATTACATGTAGGTTGAACAAGCATAATTTGTGTCAAATTTTAATAGATAGTAGCAAAATAATCCTTATTCCTAGACTTACAACTTAAGTTTGGAAAAATCATCCTAATTTATCATTTAGAGATAAAAGAGATCACGATAACATCTTAAGACCTTCCAATCCTCCTAGTTTTCAACCAAGACCCTAAGGAATCATGCAACAATAAGAAAGCAAACCAACATGGGAGTTAGCTATGGAAAAGCTAGCCAATGCCACTTTGGAGAGGTTTAAGCAACTAGAATCTAAATTTGATTAGTTGGTTACTTCCAACCATAATTTAGAAGTTCAAATGCGTCATATAGAAAATGTGATACAACTTCATGGTTAAGGGAGCCTCTTTAGTAAAATAGAAGTCAATCCAAAGGAGTAGTGTATAACAGTCACCATAAGAAGTAAAAACAACTTAGTCAATAAGTGATAAGGTTGTTGTGAATGATAATGTTAATCTGACCCATGGAAAGGTGAGTTAAAAGGAGGTTGAATATACTAAGACACCATCCACACCATTATTAGTAGTTAATCCTTATGTCCCTCCCATTCCTTTTCCTCAAAGGTTTAAGTAAAATGAATTTGATAATTACTTTAAGGAATTTTTTAAAGTGTTTAGACAACTCCACATTAACATTCCTTTTGTATATACCTTAATTCAAATTTCTACTTATGCAAAGTTTCATAAGGAGATTATGTCAAACAAAAGAAAATTAAAGGATTATGAGACCATTGGTTTGATTGAAAATTGCAATGCAATTATCCAAAATAAGCTTCCACCAAAGTTTAAGGATTTATGGAGTTTTTCAATGCCTTACACAATTGGTGATGTTGATTTTTCTAAAGATTTGCTGGATTTAAGTGCTAGTGTTTCACTAATACCTTTATGTGTGTGTGAGATGCTTGGATTAAAGGAGTTGAAACCTATTACCCTTGTAACTAGTTGACCGATTAATGAAGTGCCCTATGGTTATTTTGAAAAATGTGTTGGTTAAAGTAAAGAAATTTTTCATTCCTATTAATTTCATTATGTTGGAAATGGAACAAGGAGATTATAATTATAATGGATCATCATTTCTTGGTCATAATTGGAATTGTTATAAATGTTAAAAATAGTAAGTTGACATTAAAGGTTGATGATGAAAATGTAGAATTTAATTTGTCTTAGTTCACTAGATATTTTTTTACATTGATCATATTTTTCAAGTTGATTTTATAGGTGAACTAACTTAAGAAGTTTTTAGGGATGAATATCCTAAAGAACCTCTTGATAATTTTAAGGGACAACTGAGAGTGATAATTTAAAAGTTGTAACAGTTATGTTTGCCTTATAAGAAACTAGTTCAATGCCAAAGTAGAGAAGTTTTCAATTTGAGGATGTAGGCAACAGTTAATGACTTCCTATCCCTTCTAATGTGCAAGCCCTAATTTTGAAGTTAAATCCATTGTACCCACATCTCAAGTATGTTTGTTTGGTTGATAATAAGACTTTGTGATGGTGAGTAGTCTATATCTAATATTTAGCTTAAAAAATTGTTGTGTGTTGAGATTAAGAAGAAAAGCCATAGGATGGACTATTTTAAACCTTAAAGGAATTAACCCTTCTTTATGCATGCGTAAAGTGTTAATGGAAGAGAACCATAAACCTATTATTGAAAATTAAAGATGGTTAAATCCTAATATGAAAAAATTGGTTAGGACTAAAATTCTTAAATGGTTAAATGCTAGGATTATTTATCAAAGAACTGATAGTTCTTGAATTAATCTAGTGCATGCAGTACCAAAAATGGGTGGGATGATTATTGTGCATAACGAGCATAATGAATTAATTCCCACTAGGATGGTGATTAGGTGGAGAGTATGTATAGATTATAGAAAACTTAATGAGGCTATTTGTAAAGATCATTTTCCTTTGCCTTTTTTAGACTAAATGTTGGAAAGACTTGTTAAGTATGAATATTATTGTTTTCTAGATGACTATTTGGGATATAACCAAATTCCTATAACCCTAGAGGACCAAGAAAAAATCACTTTCACTTGTCCTTATAGTATACGTTTGCATTTCATAGGATGCCTTTTGGTTTATGTAATGCACTAATTACATTTTGACATTACATGATGGTCATTTTTTTCTGACTTTATTCATAAGATCATGGAAGTGTTCATGAATGATTTTTCTATGTTTGGATCGTCTTTTAATAGTAGTTTGGCTAATCTATCTAAAGTTTTACAACTTTGTAAAGAGACCAACTTGGTCTTGAATGGGGGAAAAAGTCATTTAATGGTGCAAGAAGGCATTGTGTTAGGCCATAAGATCTTAACTAGGGTTATAAAGGCAGATCGAGTAAAGATAAAAACAATTAAGAAGTTGTCACTACCAACAAATGTTAAAGCAGTTAGAAGTTTTCTTGGTCGCATGGGGTTTTACCAATGTTTTATTAAGGATTTTTCTAAAATTACCAAACCTCTTTACAATTTGTTAAATAAAAATGTTACTTTTGATTTTAATGATAAATGTTTAAACACTTTAAATAAGTTGAAAAAAGAGTTGGTTTCAACACCAATTATAGTAGCACCATATCAAAATTTGCCTTTTAAGCTAATCTGTGATGCTAGTGACTTTGCCTTGGGTACTGTTATTGGCCAAAGAAGAGAAGGGAAGTTGCATGTTATATATTATACTAATATTATTTAAAATGATGCATTATTAAATTATGAAACTATTGTCAAAGATTGATTGTTGTGGTATTTACTTTTGACAAGTTTCAATCATTTTGTAGGTTTTAAGGTGATCATTTATACTGATCATGCATTAATTAAGTACCTATTAGCAAAGAAAGATGCAAAGCCACAATTGATTTAGTGGGTATTGTTACTTTAAGAGTGTGATCTCAAAATTTGTGATAAGAATGATTGAAAGAATATGATTTCAAATCATTTATTTAGATTAGAGGGATAGTCACTGAAAATAAAGTACCCATTAATGAGAGCTTTCCATATAAGTAGTTGCTAACTATATCACTTGTTCCATGGTATGCAGATTTGGTGAATTACTTGGTGAGTGACATATTTCCATTTGATTTAAGTTATCATTAAAAAAAAAAAAGTTCTTTACTGCTGTAAAGTACTACTTTTATGAGGAGCCATTATTGTATATATTTTGTATTGATGGGATGATCAAGAGATGTGCGCCCTAAGAAGGGGTTAGTGATATTCTTCATCATTGCCATTCCATGAAGTATGATGGACATTTTGATATTTTCAAGATAGTTGCAAAGGTATGGCAATCTAGTTTCTATTGGCCAACCATGTACCAAGATGCTAAATAGCTTGTGAATAGTTGTGATAGATGCTAAAGGGTTGGAAACATGTTTAAGAGGAATTAAATGTCATTGACTAATATCTTGGAAGTTGAACTATTCAATGTATGGGGATAGATTTCATATGTCTATTCACTTCATCTTTTAATAATTAGTATTTTGGTGGTAATGATTTACATTTCTAAATGGGTTAAGGTCATTATAACTCCAACTAATGACTCTCGAGTAATGATAAGATTTATGAAAAAAACATCTTTTAAAGGTTTAGAGTCCTAAGAACCATTCTTAGTGATGAAGGTTCCCACTTTTGCAATCATTTGTTTGATGCCTAGTTAAAAAGGTATAGGGTTACTTACAAGGTAACTCTCACCTATCATGCTCAAGCAAGTGGAGTTAGTGAATTGGGACTTAAAGTTAACCTTGGATGATGCACTTTAGGCATATAGGACAACTTTTAAGACATGCTTAGGCATGTCCCCATATAGACTTGCCTTTGGGAAGTCTTGTCACCTACTAGTAGAATTAAAGCATAAGGCTTATTAGGCAATTAAAGAATTAAACATAGATTTAAAGGCAACAAGAGTAAAGAAATTGTTACAGGTGAGTGAGTTGAAAGAATTTTAGGTTAAATGTTTATGAAAGTACTTAACTTTACAAGAAAAAGACCAATAATTGACATGATAAACATATTCAAAAATAACTTTTGAGGTTGGCAACAAGTGTTACGCTTTAATTCACGTCTTAAGCTATTCTTGGGTAAGCTTCGGTCTAGGTGGTCTAGTATATTCACAGTGACAAAGATGTACCCATATCAAGTTGTTGAGGTACATAATGAGGCCACTAGTACATTCAAGGTAAATGAGTAACATTTAAAGCCGTATCTAATTAGTGAGATGATGCCTAAAGGAGTCACATACTCATTACAAGAAACCAACTATGAGTAATTTTGTGGTATTCAAGCTAGTGACTATAAACAAATGCTTCTTGGGAGGCAACCCAATCTCTCTTTCTTTTTTATTCTCTTTGTTAGTTTTTGTTCTTTTCTTTTAAGTTTTTCCAATAAATGTGACCATATCATAATTCTTTTGTTTAGGTTGTTCATATTCAAGTATCTCAAATTTTTTCCTCTAACTATCAATCTTTAAATATAAATTGGAGAAGTTTCTTTTAATTTTGTTTATTTTCCTTTTCATATTGCGGACAATTTGTGATTCAAAGCTTGGGGGGCCCTCCCTTCTCCAAAATAGGAAATGTCCAGGAAAAAACGACGAGAATGAAACTGTCTTGAAAACCACAGCGTTTTAGGCACACAAAAAAGAAACCAATCGATTGGCTTTAATTATTTTTTCCAGCAGGTTATTGGTGGCTAGACAGTCCGGTTCACACAACTTTATTTATTTATCCTTTTAAGTTGTTTGTTTCTTCAGTTATACAAAAGAGTCAGATTGAGAGGCTTAAATTTCAGTTCATTGGTCTAATTCCATTCTTAAAACTATGCAGTCAAGGACAACTAAGGTGTTGTAATTTGACGTTATCTTACATGTGACTTGTGAGCATATTAATTTTTTTTTTTTTTTTGGGATGTAATTGTTATTACAGAATTTGGCTTCCTTTGTCTATGCGAATTTCTTTACCAATGCGCATGAGTTAAACAGTTAAATGGACCAATTTGATTTGCAACTACAATGACAGTTTAGTCTAGATTATATTTTTAATATTATTTTTTTTTTATATAGTTAAATCAAGAAGTGGGAAATTAACTATAAATGAAATTTGAAAGTTTGAACTACAAATCTCACCTTAAATTTTACATTTGGCAGTCACTAAGTTATATTTAGTAGTTTAATTGTTATTTTTTATTTATCTTAGTCTGAATATGAGTGGTAAATCTACTCGTACCCATCTGTTTATACTCCCAGTTGAATGTATGGTGAAGAGAGCTCAGATACACAGGAATATACCATTAGTAAATGTCAGTCCATAAATTCCTACTGTGGGGGGATGGTAGACTTCAGATTCTGATTGATCAAATGAAAGATGGGTCATTGCAATTGACACCATCCAGCCAGTAGATACCTTTAACTTGGGAATTACATAGATTAAGCAGTACTTTAAGCCACAGAGAACGTGGTCGATGTTGTTGGTTGATACACGCAGTTACAAAACGGCACACTGTTATGAATCTTAAGGTATAAGCCAGGACGGTTGATTTTGAAGTTCCAAGCTGTGCTCCTATTTGGAAGCTCCGTGGAAGTTTGCTGTCAACTTGTCTCCTTCCCTCCAAGGCTTGAAAATTATATCGACAGTTGTAACCTCTGAAGTCAGTGGAGATAGACAAATTTTCTTGTTACTTTTTGTAGTGTAATTTGTAATTCAAAATATCTTATTTTGTAAATACATTTATTGATTCAATGTTTAGTTTGAATTTCAATTTCAATTTTAATTGTAAAATGTCGTCAAAATAACTACCAGAAATTCCAATTTTGTATTTTCTAGTTCACTTATATAATGAGGATGTAAGCAATATCCAAGGCTAAGCCAATGTTACAAGGATCTCATTATTGTCTTCTCTGCATCTTTTTCCCATTGGCTGGCCATGCTATCGACATTTTTCTGGAACCAGAAAGTCTCACCTGCATCTGAGTTTTCTGGACAGGAACCTTCAGATTTCTGTAATTCTCATCTGGATAACCCTTCCATGACACTTACATCATCAGAAAAGTCGTCAAGTATTCTCAGTTTTTCGAGGATTAGTCTCTCTTGCTTGATATCTATATTCACAGGCAGTCAAGTCTGTCAAGAGATTAAAAAAATCAATCTTTTCCCACAGCCCAAACGCCAAAAGCAAAATGACCATGAATCTCTTTCAAAAAAGTGAAGCTGAAAAAGGATTATCTCTACACTTTCATCAGCATGTTTTGCAGGTAATAGTAGAGCATATCTGTGCTCCTCCCCCAAGAACTCTATGAAGGGATAAATCAGATCCTATGCATCTTTCTTTTTCTGTGTTTTTTTTTTTTATTTTTATTTTTTTTATTTCAAAAGCAATTTTCCGGCATTAAATGAATTCACTTGGGCAACAGCCATGATTATAAACACATTTGACAGCTCACATAATGCTCTCATTTAAAGTTATGATGCCTGCATGCACAAATCAAGGCTTCTAGATGTGAGCAATTTATGGTAATGCAAGTGCAAGTAGGCAGGAAGGATACATTCTGCATCGGGATCATTTGTGAAATTTGAGTGTAAGGCATTCCCAGCTGTCCACGATGACTGAAGTAGTCATGGATGATTCAATGCATAAAATAGCCATAATAGCATCCACTCTGGTCACCTGATCTCTGAACATAAGTCTTGCATGGGCTGCAATATTGGGATGGTCAAATTTTATATAAGCATAGATGAATACTTAACAGGACTGAGATATACCTTGAGCTAAGCGTATCAAACTTTCCAGCATGCGCACAGTCGTCCTCGCTGCATATTAGGTATTTTATAGTAAAAGAAATTACAATAATAGTATCATTACTTTGGTAAACAACAATTTACAATTTGGTGAACCTGCGTTATCAGTTGCAGATCTTCTTTGAAGTTGATAATAACTTGAGATTACATTTTCAGCTTCCTTCGTAAGGACTGGCCTGAAGTATCCTTTCACAAAATGAATATACCTGATAGTTGTTCCAAAGAAGCTCATAATATGCATTTAAAATAGGAAAAGAGCCAAAGAGATTAAAGTTGCAAAGTGTTAAAACTGAATTTGCTGGGTGCATCAAAAGCAGAAAAAGGAAAAATATTACTTATTATACCTAATACAAAGAAGCAAGTATAATTCTAGCTTAACCAAAAGCTTTTTCAGAAAAAAAAGAAGAGATTCTCACTGATGTGTCAGTTTGGGATTATCAATCTCTTTCATTTTCCCCTTGTTTGACTCTAGTTGATACTAGATACTTGGGCAATGAAAACATAATACATGAGGAGAAGCCCATCACATAAAAATCCCCTCGTTCCTACAACAATGGTCTGTGCCTAGAGTTCCAGAATTCCTAAATAAATCAACCCCTGGAAGTATAGTACAACAGACTATTGTATATAGCACCATTCCCAGATGGGCCATGCAAACAAATTATGCCAACAACACTCTTGGTTTATTGGCAATTAGATGCTGTTCCATTATCTATTCTGCTTCCATAATTGTATGTCATTATTTGAATAAACCAAAGTGCCTTCCAAATTTCATTAATCCTTTACAATATTTGGTAACAGTTAGGGTTTTTGTTAATCTAAAATTGAATATTTGAATTCACCTTCAAAAAATTTATGAAACATAAGATTGCAATGGATCATCTCTTTGCTGTCTCTTTCTTGGTGACTGAATTAAAAAGGATAATCTGGGAGAATGGATATAACAAAGAAACAAAACCAGCAAAAGAATCATATCACATATCTGCTTTGGAAACTTCAAAATTGCTCCTTAGGGGACTCAGCAATGATTCACATGCCAGCCCCAATATAGTCTTCAAACCAAACGATAACATACCTACGAAGCATAGTCAATGTCCAAATGTCAGTCAAGTCTTCATCATGATTTCCTCTATCTGATTTTCCCTGCACATTGTTTTCAGAAAACAGTCTGGGTTCACTTGACTGCTTAATGACATGACAACACCAGCTGAACAATGTATTTGTAGAATAGTACCTCAGCAAGAATATGAGATGACACAACTGCATCCCATTCTGGATTCTTTGTATCCAAAAGAACCAGAATTATATCGAATCTGCTCAATAATGGACCCGAGAGTGCCGTATTGACCGAAAGTGCTAGATTGGGTTAAGAATAATGACCATATGATCATACATATGACACATGTGCATACAAGTAGAGAAGGTAAATCAACTGGGATTCCAAGAAGTGAAAATTGTGCAGATACAGAGATCATAGACATGGCACATGCAGACAGTATTTCAAATCAGCATCCAATGTGCAGCGGAACAAGAAAAGAGAACTTTTATAAACATGCATAAAAGCTAATGAATTTTCTAATCAAATGGGATACATTGATCACGATCATACTGTCCTTTGGGATTTGTCGCACCAAAGACAATTGTCCTAGTACTGAGAGTGGTTACAAGACCTGCCTGAATCAACAAAAAGCAAACACTATCTTATACCAGAACTTAGCTCAGTGGAAAATGAAGTTCATGCATTTAATACAATCTTAAACAGATGGATGAACATATTATACAGGACCATAGTGGGTTCACCCATGTTGCATGGAGACATTTGTGTAGAGTGCAAGCACTATGATACAACCACACACTCCCATCTAAAATTCCACAATATAAGTCATGGTTTAGGCAAAAAAAAAAAATAAAAAAGGACCAATAATAATCATTATATATAAGACACATAATATGCCAGGAAAAAATATTTCATCATCGATGGTGTGTATCCTTGCTCTCTTGAATAAGGCAATTGGCGGAGAAGCATATACATTTAAACTAAAGGAAGGTAAAGGTATTTATGCTGATAAGCCCACAGAGGCAAAGGTTGCTCCTAATATGTGAAAGATAAGCCCCTTCTTCACTTTCTTGTTCACTTCTTTCCTTTTGCATTGAGGCCCACATCAATCCTGCTTCAAGCGATGGCATTCAAGGGTATGCTAAAGACCAATGTGGCATAGCTACACAGATTCTCTGCACCTAGGGATCAATTTACCATTGCATGGTTAATGCCCTCAACAATCAATTATGAAGATGCATATCCAAGGGAAGCAGTATGGTGGAGGACTTTCTTGAAGAGTAAACTATTTGATGGCATGTGTGTGTGTATTTAAACTCTGATTGATGCGGAAGAATCTCAGCAAGAGACCTCCAGATTAACTGATAATTCTAAACATCAATTGCAAATGCTGCAGCTTCAGACAAGAGACAATACAAGAGTTACATGGGACTTTCTGAATAGTTCCATATTACATGTTCATAGTCCATTATTTAGCATCCAAAAAGGACCCCAATTGTCTTAAGATTTTGGTGGTGGCCAAGACATTACAGCAATTTCATTGATAAAGATACTGAATTAACCAGCAAAGCCAATGTTTTGCTTGGTGATTGTTAGCCACAAAGAATAGGAACATTAAAGGCATGAAAACCAGGTTCCTGACATGAAAAGGCATGCAAGGCATGCTGGCAATATTACCATTTACCAGTAGGTGCTATAGGCCATATATAAGACACTAAGTAGAACATATACAAAAAGAGAAGCAACCTTGGCTATACTTATGGTCTGCTGCTCCATAGCCTCATGTATTGTTGCCCT
This sequence comes from Rhizophora mangle, assembly GCA_037832345.1. Classification (NCBI taxonomy): domain Eukaryota; kingdom Viridiplantae; phylum Streptophyta; class Magnoliopsida; order Malpighiales; family Rhizophoraceae; genus Rhizophora; species Rhizophora mangle. Next base: position 842,685 of record JBAPLJ010001282.1, on the reverse strand, counting down.
GTCATGTTCCCTCATGCTGTTGAACAAAAATTAGTATTTTTTAACAATAACATAGATATATGTAGAAAACCCACAATTATCTCAGTTGACAAATTTGATTTCCAACATTTTAATGAAATAGGGATACAAATATTCACTGAAGAAGCTCTATTGATTTATGAGTACCTATCAAATTCATCTATGCAGCAAAGCCCTCCATCTGCAAGGACAAGGGCCCCAGCTTCCAACATCCATTCTCCTGTAAATACCAAGGATATGATTAAGCCATTTATTTTTAAATTGGATAGATACAGTGAAAAAATATCAAATGGATGGCAAGAACCAAACAGAATGCATGGAGCTTGTGCTCAGCAATCCAAACTATAACAGAATTCGTGGCATGGAATAGACAGGCTAAGATGGCAGTTTTTTTGCTACGTGCAGAAATAAATTACACACATTGAATCATTTCTTGAGGAACAAAAGTTGACAGAAAATACCTCCATCCTTGACTGCAGTCACAGTTAGCCCAGCACTTGTGCTCCCCAACCCAGTGGTTATAACAGACCGGTTGCTCAATTTTGCAGCAAATTTTAAGAACTGAGACTTGCCAGTACCTGTGAGATTTGTCTCATATCTCAGCCAGCATTAATTTTTATCATGCCATACAATTCAAAAGCTGACTACAATTTAATTCATGCAAGAGTATTTGACTAACATAAATCAATAATATCAAACACAAAATGATCAAAACTATAATCAGATTCATTGTTCACATGTACATTTAGAACAAGGAACACTTTCACTTGCTAGCATGCATAAGGAAGATAACAAGGCAACAGGTGAGAAAATATACACTATCATAGGTAGAACTAACACCCACAATTCTTTGCAGGTGAGGGGGCCAAACAAGCCATGTTTCCTGGGGCATATGTTAGGCTGGGACTTTACGCTCATGGTCATCTTTGCTTTTACTTTTCCGTGCACAAGAGGCAGAACTTTTAACATCAATGGCAGGCCTATCTATAAGACTTCCAGAAGAATGATTAAATTTGGTAATTATGGAAGGAAGAATGAGGCAAATTGTACAATTCTGTGGAGATACACTAATTTCAGTTTTCTGGTGTATTACAGAGAAAATTGCTGTAAATTTCAACAATTGATATCTAAGCAGAACATTTTTGTTTGATTACTCTACAATGCTCTGCATATGGATAACTACTGTTATTTAAGATATCCAATGGGATTGAAAAGCTGTTTTTATTTTAGAAAAATGCTTGTTGTCATACTCTACTTTGTGTGCATCTTTTCTTTTCTCTTCATAATATTTCTTTTGTTGTTAAGAAGAAAATATATGAGCAACAAGCATCCAACTAGAAGCATTGGTCTGATATTGTTCCAACATTCTCCACCTTCCCATTGTTTGTTTAGTAACAGAATTCAATGAGTGCACTCAACATAAAAGCAATTGGATATATGTTAGCAGGGCAGTGGAACTTTGTCGCAATCACAATCTATATACACCATTGATTACTTTACAATAAAACAAGCATGTCAAGTTTATCCCAATTTCAGGAGCCAATGCAATAGCATACTGTCAACTAAAGATGGATGAACATCAGGCAAGCATGCAGCAGTCACCTGCCAAAGCTACTGTTGTGAAGATTAGAAGACTATTAGCACTACCATTCAACAGACAAAAACAGAACACTTTCCACACTAAAAATATAGCAACTTCTAGAAAAAGCCCAATTTTGGTCCACAGAAAGTGCATGTTAATGGCCATGTAGTGAATGCAGAACAATATTCTGGCTTAAATTACCAAAAACAGAGTAAATCGAGACATAAGGGTCACCTGGATCACCAACCAGAAGCAAATGTGATTCTCCTCGAATCTTTGTACCAGATGCATCAACATGTTGGACACCTCCAATAAGGGTTAATGCAACTAAGTTGAGGAAGAAATGTCAGAGTGGCAAATGAGTAAGAAATGATAAATAATGCTAAATTACAAGAAAGAGAAAATGCCTCTCCTTTGATGTTTATATTGTACAAAATGAATCCCTATCCTTACAAGTCAAAGAAAACGAATTCCAAATTCCCTTTCAGAACAACCATCTAAATACCATGATATGAAATCTGCAGAGTACCTGCAAGCTTCACAGTGAAGAGTCCAAAGATCTGTGGGCAAATACCTCGTAGAATGACATTTCTCCCTGATTTAGTATCAAAAAGTTTCACAATTCCAATAGAGAGAAAAAAAATAAAAAAATAAAAAAATAAAAAATAAAAAACTCACACACACACAATGGACACGAAATTCATGGTTCAGGTGTTGTCAATAACTGTTACCTTTTAAGGGAGTATCCTTGAAATCTGACCAGAACTGCTTGAATTTCTTGATAACATCATCAGTAATATCTATGTCTAATCTCAGCTCATTGGTCCTCCTGAAGAAAATAAACACAGTCAAAGAGATCAGTGGACAAGGGTTTAGCATAGAGGAGACAGATTCAAGAAATTAGTTGGGAGGACAGTGTGCAATAAATTCAAGTTTAATAACTAAAGCCTGATGTAAAATAAAGTATGATAAGAAAAAGAGGAAATAGAAAACTGAGTTCTGGTAGAAATGGAAGTAAACACTATCAAGACAACAAAGAATTCAAGGGTGTGAGTATGTCGAATTTGTTTGTTTTAGTGCACACTTATAAAACATACTCTAGAATGACAAGGAACTAAAATGATCACATAGCAATGGAATAAGCAAGTCTATCACTGCCTAGTGATTTGTTGATATAGACTAAAATGAAGCCAAATATTGACAAATCACCAGGCAGTGATGGACTTGCTTATTCCATTGCTATGTGATCATTTTAGTTCCTTCTTGTCATTCTAGAATATGTTTTATGAGTGTGCAGTAAAACAAACAAATTCTACATACTTATAACCTTGAATTCTTTATTGTCTTATAGTGTTTACTTCCAGCTTACAGAAACTTGGTTTTCTATTTCCACACATGCACACGCTATTTTCTTGATTCTCTGCATGTTATTCTTATTCTTGCAAAATGAAACCAAATGAGGAGAAAATATAAAGTTAATTCATACTGAACTGTCATTTACCTCACATGATTAGCAATTAATATAGGATCAAGGCTGCAGCGAACATCTTTTAAATCGGGAGACCAGTTAGCAGTCAAGATCCCGGTAATAATAACATCATCTGCACACAAAAGATTCCTGATTCCCTAATGGATGCTTCTACAAAAGAGATTTCATAGATATGCAGACCAATGAAAGTAGCTTACAAATTTTTAAAAATTAAAAATCAGCTTCTAATTTATGAATTTTAATGAAATTTTAGTCAAGTAATGAGGATTTGGGAACTAGAAAGAAAAAAAAAAAAGCAAATAATAAATATACTGAGTGAAAGGTATGTATGAGCAAGTACTGACTGGGCTAAAATATATTATAGGAAGATTTCGTTTTGGGCATTGCATTGTTTTAAATTAAAAATGACAAGCTTATGAGAAGTAAAGTTATGGAATCCAATCTATGGATGTGCCTTGTGAGAACAGTGAAGAAGCACATGCATTTCATGATTTTATGTTAACAATGGACAAAAATATGTTAAATACAAGAACACAGTTAAAACTCATGACCCAAAAAACAACTAACTGATAAATCCCAGTTCCAAGTCTTAAACAATCTCAAAGTTAGAAAGCTTAAGGAGGTTTCATTCTCAGGGACACCAATGCAGCATGTATAGCAATGAGAAAGTCATAAAGCACCATCTCATGATGTGTAAGAACATCCAAAATTATTTTGAAAATGGCTATTTGACCAGCTATGCTAATGGAGGGCAAGTCAGCAGACATTCAAAAACAGAATGTTAATAGGAAGTGGCAGTACAAGAAAAGCCCGGATAAGAGATGAGAAATATCTAAAAAATGGTGGAGATGGCAGTAGCATGAGGTATGTATATGATTTGTTTGTATGGCAATTCTCTGAATCACATGAAGAAACTTAATTTGAAAAAAGTATCCAAAAGATTCAAAAACAACTAATCACCAGTTTCCATCTTTTGTTTTGACCACTAGCTGTTTGAGACTATATCCATATTGGAAACAGTTGCCAGTAATCAAAGGAAAATCAAAAAGTGATGCTGGCCCAAGAAGAGAATGTAAGAGCATGTTTACTTGAAAATTTGTGTTTCTATGTAGCTTAATTATTCCCTCAAGAAATTAGATAGGCCACTAAAGTCATAAAACTTTATAACAGTCCTCATTTTGGTTTCAAATTTCTCTACAAGAATAAAGAGTGGTTGGGGAGATAAGTCAAGGGATTATGTCTGCATAATGATAAAAATTTTACTCTTTGCAGAATGTTGTACCTCCAGCTTTAACAATGTCAACAAGATCATCCTTTAGAATCACTGAAATTGAACGAGGAATGACCCCAACTCCCAACACCTGTGTACTTTCTTGGATCTTAATTTCCTGATAATCATGGCGTACAATACTTTCTTCTATACAGTCAAAACGTGTGCCTTCACAGGGTTTAGATCTCTGACATTAGACACAATGGAGGCGATCAAACTCAAACATCCTTACACCAAAAGATACAAAATCAACAGCAAAGAGCCAACTAGTGCCTCATTCAATCTGAGAGAACATAATAATTTTCTTTCTGGTACATAATGATTCTGTGATTTGTAAAGTTGTAAAATTGATCAGGTGTGCTCAATCCAAATAATTAAATTGTGAATTTTGATGATATGAAGATAATTCAGCTAAAGACTGGCATGTTGCCATCTGCTGGGTGCAAAACTTAGTAAAAAATCTATATAAGTGCATGTGACAGACCTGAGAGGGGCAAAATGATGGTAGAGTTATGGAGTTCCTACTTTCCAGCTCTGGATGAACTGGGAACCTACACAAGAATATCTAAACTTAATTGTTGGAATAAAAATCCTGTATCCAAGTAAATCAATATTGATATCTTTTCATCCTTTAATGAGATTCAATATAAATACCACGATATTACATCTTAAAACACCAAATAAGGATAGGAAAATGTCCTCATGGAGTTTACAAAATAACAATGTACATCTACATCCAAAGAGGTTGTCTAAAACTCAATGGAAATGAGCCATCTAATTGCTATTCAACTACAGGGCCTGGTATGTTCAGCTTGAATTTATATGCCAAGAATACATTTAGGCATCCAGAACGCTGAGCAAATAGAAGCTAAAGCTATTAGTCCTAGTCATGCCTCTCCTGGTGCCATAACTATGCTACAAAAACAAAATGATCGCAAGGTGCTAAGTTACATACAATGCAAACATCACAAGAGGTAGGAAAAATAATACTTTGTACACAGCACAAGATACAAGCAACATGGAAATGAATAAAATAAATAAACCTGGTGAAGCAGCATACTCTGAAGTCAGTAACAATATGAGGCACTTAGGGTAAGGGAAGATTTAAAATGAGATCGTAATTCAAGTATGCACCTATATGGAGCCCTGATGCTAATCACAAATATCAAAACCTCTCCAGGCCCAGAAAGTACTAACCATGCTTAATTGTCAGCAAAGATCAAACTTGTACAGAACCTAATCAAGCTAATTTGACACCATGTCAACTACTCATTTTCGTGCACAAACCAAACCACTAAACAATCACTAATTATATAATAATCCTAGTCTTATCAGACAATGTCATTTACAGGTACTTTTGTTCATCTAAAATTCTTTAAGGGATGATGTTCCCATTACCACAATAAGTAACTAGCAAGTTTTCTCACCAGAAAAATAAAAAACTAAAAACAAAAATAAAAGTGAAAGGAACAAAATAAATAAATAATGATTCCATTCTTTTCTTGTTAGATAAGCATCAAGTCCAATCAGCAATTGATTCTGATCTATTAAACAATGGTAATTACTCATAGTCACATAGGAAATTGCTCTTCTTACACGATGAACCAGGACAAGAAATCAACATGATGCCGTCACCCATTTGCTTTAATTTCTAGGCCTAACCAGTGTCAATTTTTGGTTTAATTGGCACGACTAAGACTCAAACTCAAGACCTTCAACCCCAAAGATGACTCCAGCACCATTGAGCTAAAAGCTCATTGGTAGACCTAACCATTTCTTATACAAGAAAAATCATGCAATTGAAACATTAATGAATACATATATTCATACAGGTTCCCATGTGACTTAGGGTTAAGGAAAATAGACCCACTCGTGCTTGCATTTTCGACAGCGATACATCCTTTCCCCTTCATACATCTTAATTGCTCCAGACCTGATTACTGTCCCTTTGAGGGTGAGAAGTATCCCTCTGTGTTTCACCCTAACATGCCCAATGCTTGGGAAAGCATCTGCGTTTCACACTGGGATATTCATCCACAAGTTTTCTTTTGCAATGGGGGGAGGAAAGCAAATGGTAAAAAAGAAAAAAAAAGGAAACATTGACAACTGATCTGGGAAGAGGGTACAAACCTGGCATTTCAAGTGGGGATCCACTGACATTAACCCGAACATGAATGAACTTTTTCTCGATTCCCTTCTCACCACAACTCAGATCCGTCAGCACAATTTTCTACATTATCCCAGACAGAATACCCACATGGCAACAATAGTTAACAAACTTAATGTCAACAAATTTACTAAATTAAACAACGATCAGAAGGTGTAGTCACAGGAGCACACACAAATACACAGACCATATAACAGAAGATGTATGCATAACCATGCTATGTTCATTTTTCCAGAATCATGAAGCGACCCACACGGATGAACATAACACATTGCCTCAATGCAAAAGGAATGCATTAAAACACAGATCAATCTGCAAAATTGAATCTTAGATAGATAACATTAATTGCACAATAAGACCAGCATCACATTGTTCATTTTAAAACCATGTACGCGAATTCAAACCTACACCCATAACAAATGCGCCACAACAAACAGACAAAAACACACACAGACAGAGACAGAGGTGTGTGTAGGAAAGTTGCGCACATGGGCCCAGAGAGCAGCTCGATCAAAAAGGCGCAAGTAAAGGGCGGGTTGGTAGAAAAGAAGACGGGCAAGTAAGACATTTTCGTCCGCTAGGTCTGCAAAACTGAACCCCAAGAAAAAGGAAAAAAAAAAAAAAAGTAGTCAAAGAGTTAAAGTTTATTCATGTTGGGAAAAGTTAAAATTTGAAAAGTAGAGGGGATTTTGCGGGAGGCGGGCTGGGGGTTCGGATAAGGAGATAGTAAAGATACTCGATGTAGAGAGGGTAATGGAGGTTGGAGTCAGGAGAAAGGAGGAGAGAGCGCAGCTGTGAGGAGTGGTGCCGTATCAGAAACTCCGCCAACGCTTTCACTTGATCTTCCTCCCCACCTCTTGCTGACTCCATTGCTTGCTGCCCTGCACGCACGCACACAACCACAAACCCCCACAACGAGCCACAGAAGGAGAGCGAGCAGCTGCGAGAGGAATGGTTTTAGGCGGGATTTTAGTTTTTCCTTTTTTCTTTTTCATTTTTTGTTGGGCTTTTTGGGGGGGGGGGGGAGTGGGGTGGGGTGGGTTCTATTTAGTTTTGGGCTTTAGGGCCTTTCTCACTTTATTGAAAATTTTCTTTTGTTTTTTTTTTTTTTTGAAAATTTAGTCAAAGGCGTGTAAACAACCTAACCATTCTCAGCAAAAATACCTCATCAGGGCAATAACCTGGAACCATGATGCTGAAATTGCAACTGAAAACAGCAATCTTCGTTCCATAGAAATACCATAAGAAATACCAAAAATGGTGCTGCTTAGATGACATCGTCAACTCAGGCCTACTATATGCATTATGCTGCTCATCTTCCAGCACCGGGTAAGCTGCCACAAGCGCGTCTTGTGATCCAATGTAGAGTGAGTTGTAGATCTTCCAATACCCTTCCCTGACCTTCCTCGCAGAGGATGGAACAGCCCCCTGGAGACAGTAATTGAGAATAATAGCTGCACCCAAGGCCACCCTCATTCCTTCAAATTGCTTCCATGACGGTATTGATAACACGAGGGGAAGTTTCGAAGACGTTTGGCCACACATTGTTAAGCAAGTGGACCAGTGCATCCTCACAACCCAATCCAGCAACTCCCAGAGCCATATGCTTAACAGCGGAAGCTGCAGTCTGTCTGTGAACTAGATCTCTATCCATCAAGGCATCTTCCAATAATGGAGTGACTGCATATATATAGTCCTTTCCCACTTCACCAATGTACTCAAACAAAAAAGAGAGAGACTTCAAGACTCCATTTTGCACATTAAGCTCTGGAACATGATACTCGTTCATCAGTGCAGGCAGAACAGTAAAAGGAGAACAGGTTTCTGCAACTATAGTAATTGCAACCGTTGTGCAAACTCGATTCTGGCGCTCTTGGACCTTAAGATTGCTCAGCAGAGTTGCCAGCACATCTTTAGGCCCAATTGCTTTAGCAGTATAACCAAAAGTGTTCACAGTTGCTCGTCTACTGCCCTTCTTGTGAGCCTTCAGCGTCTCTAGGAGCTCAAAACAGATCCTCATCCATTCCCTGGCTGGAACAAACTTAGCTCCACGGTCAGCAATACGACCAACTAGGTCAATACAATTCTCCTGCACTTTCTCATGCCTGTTCTTCAGGATTGATGTCAAATGTGGAAGTAAATCCTTAATGGGGGGAGTCATTTTTGTCATACCAATGACATTAACAATTGCCTTAAGAAGCCCAAGAATTGAGCCAAGAACTTCCGGATACTCTTCTCCCAAATACTTATACAAGACAATACCAAGATGGCCCATTAGCTGCACCTCATGACACTGCTTCCTGACGACAGCTATTCTCGAAATAAGGTCAGCTGCTTGTTGTCTGACCTTGGCACTCTTGTTGTTCAAGCGCCACTTTGTGGTACCACAAATTTGAGGAAGATAAGGCTTCACCCTCTGACCATGAGCTTTTACAACTGCGCCAAACCCATTAAGCATCACATTGGCATCATCACTAGTTTGCTCTTGGAAGGCGTAAAGAATACCATCGAAGCTCTTCTAATCTAGCATCAATATCAGATGCACCCAAGTTGGAAACCACCTTTTCAACTGTTTCCATGACCATATGTCTGTACAGTTCACTCTCATCTTTAAGATCCTTAACTGTTCTTCCAACAATATGTTTGACACCAACCTTGTTAGCAATCTCCACTGTTGTGTCCACAAGCTGCTTATAATTTCTCCTATCCAAGGCCATTCTCCTAACCCAGAAATTCCTAAAGAACTCAGGAAGAATATCTTTACGAATATAGTCAGCTTCCACACCCTCAGTGCTCACACATTGCTTGACCACCTTCAGCACAATTTTCTTCATTTCTTCATCAGGAGACTGAAACTCACGTACCAGAATAAACATGACTTCCTTGGTGTAGTAATTGACATACACAGCATCCATCAGAGGAATAATGAAACCAATTGCCTTCAGAAAGGCAGCCAAGACCTTGCCATGATGCGTTCTAATACCCTTCCACAATGGCTTCAAGACTGAGTCAAAGCTTTCAATACCATAAGGGCAGCAGCCTCAGCAAGAGCAGCCAAGGACATAGCAGTAATTGTCCTCACCTTCTGATTTTCATCATTGAGACCATGTTCTATGATTTCAACAAGAGACCTCAAATGAGGAAGAACAGCACAACTAATCAATATAGCAATCTGCTAAACAATCTTGATTCCAGTATGGCGAGCTTGCCATGAATTTTTTACCCTGACACACAGCTTTCAAGAACGGCAGAAGGGCAGGAATGCCAAGAGCAGAAGCAACACTAAAAGCCCTAGCAGTTGTGTTCCTAACATACTCATCAATGTTATCAATGTCAGGACGCATAGCAGCAATCATGGTCGCTAAACCAGCTGCCTTACTCAGATTAGAGGTTATTTCTCTACCATCCACACGTGCATAATAGTCCTCATCAATCAACAATGGCTCAATAACAACAAGAATCTTGTGCACATACAGACTCATCCAATTTGTACAAAACCCTATCGATTACCTTAACCAAAAGATGCCTCTCCCGATCTTCCAAAGTGGGTTGCATGAGCAACGGCAAAATCCTGTTAAACATTGACCCAGCACCAAACTCTCCTGTCTTGTCAGTCAACTGCCTCAAAGTTGTCTTCCTCTGAGGCGGCATCCTGTTCTTAACCTTCAATAAAAGCTTCATAATCTTCCTCTCCTTCTGCTTCTCTGGGGACAATTCCTCTTCATCTTCCTCGTTCGGCAGAGCTTCAAAATACTGATAATCTTCCGGCTTCATATATGGCAACCCACCAGGTGCTTCCTTTGGAACAGCAAACTGCTGACCTCAATTCTCCTCCGGAATGGAGTAAAGTGGAGTTCCGAGTGGTGTAGGAGTTGCCAATAATTTCCTTGCAGGAGTCCTAATAGGCACGTAAGAAGCTGGTGGCTCCAAAATTTTGTATCCTTCCTGAAGGAACATTGCATCTATTTCCTCATCAGTCAACGGCCTGTTCCTTTCCTCAATATCCTTCTCCCACCTCAACAAATTGTACTGCTCAGGCGAAATTGCACCTCGCATATTAATGGCCGCTAGTGTTGGAGTAGCCAAATCAACCCCGCCAACTAGAGGAACTCCGGGAGTATAAGCAGCAGCAGGGGTCACCCCAGACATGGGGTTGCACTTCCCATTCCCAATGAGACCTCTTCCGTTTTGGTGTGGGGGTGACCAATCCTTTTGGAGTGGCATCCCAAGTCACACCAGCTGGGGTGAGATAAGTAATCTTTTGCAGAAGATATTGAGATCAATTCTGAAATCTTTGAACCCCAAGACATTCGTAATCACTGAATCCATGGATCTGAACACCTTGGATGAGTTAATTGGGTCTTTGTTAATTCATAAGATGACCTTCACCAAAAGGATTACTAAAAGAAAGAAAGAAGTTGCTTTTAGGACCTCCTCTCCCACTGAAGAGGATGATAATGATGAAAAATAATCAATACATTCAAGAAGATGAATAAGGAACTTGTCATGCTAACCAAGAGGATTGCACAACATTAGAGGAAGAAGAAAAGTAGCAAGAGTTACTTTAACAGCAACTGCAACAATGATGAGATCCTTTATTACAATTATAACAAACTTACTCGCATTGCTCACAATTATTCTACAAATAAGAAGTATGACAAAAAGCTAGTAAAGAAAAATTTTAAAAACACTTGAGATGTGACTTAAGTGACTTAGAAAATGATTCTAGTGACATTGAAATGAACTTGGCATTCATAACTATAAAAGATGAGGTAAATTTCAACTATGATACCTCTAATGATAATGAATCTTCAATTGATGAGTTATATAACACTCTAAATTGTATGGATAGAAAACTTAAAGAAAATATTGTCAAAAACAAAAGTCTTCACATTGAGAATATTTGTATAAAGTATGAAGTTAGATCCTTAAAAGGTGAGATTATTTCTCTAAAAGAAGAAAATGAGTATTTGAAAGAGAAGGTCAAGTCACTCACTGAAAAAAATAGTGAGATAGATAATGTTTACAATGAGAAAAGACTTATGAAACTCTTGAATAAAAATATTTATCTTAAGAAAAAATTATCTAAACTTTAAGATTTTTTCTCTAAGTTTACTCAAAGTAATGACAAATTAGACATGCTACTTACATCTCAAAAGCCTTAAGGTAAGAAGAGTGTTTTGGGTTATATATCTCATGCATTCCAACCTAAAGCTTCTCAAGGTAAAACAACTCATACTTACACACATGCACAAGCATCAAGTAACATATCACATAAAAATACTCATGCATCATATCAAGGTACAAAAACATCACACAAGTATGTATATATATATATATATATATATATATATATATATATATACACAAGAACACATACAAAAGTTTATAACATCTCATAGGTATATGCATTTTTATGATAGATGGTATGATTATGATAGATATGCATCACACAAGTATGCATATATATACACAAGACAAGACGCATACAAAAGTCTAATGCATCTTATAGGCATATACATTCTCATGATAAGTGATATAATTATGGTAGATATGATACTTATATTTATAGATATCATGTTACATACAGATCATATTATACATTATTTCTATGGTGACTATAGTCATATATAATATTTATGCAATTTGAGATAAAGTGTAGATAGTTATTCTCATGTAGATATTAAAAGCACCAAAACTAACACTTAGGACCTAAGAAGATTTGTATACCTAAATTTAAATTAATTGTTTATAGGTATGTCTTAAAAGTAATATAAAGAATTGTATCTAGATAATGGTTGCTTTAGACATATGACAAAGAATCCAAAAGTTTCATTTCTCTTCAAAAAATTAATGGTAAAACAGTAATGTTCAAAAATCATGTTAAAGGTAAGATTATTGACATTCATAAAATAGGTAAGGAAAGTCCCTAATGATTGGTAATGTCTCACTTGTCAAGATACTCAAATTCAATTTATCAAGTATTCATAAATTATATGATAGTGGCTAGAAGGTATCATTTAAGCAAAATACTAGATATGTCATTCATTCCAAAACAAATGATCCTTTATTTGTTGCTAATTTGTTAGACAATGTGTATATTATTAATTTACATACTTTGAATAACCAAGATGTTAAATGTTTTGCCTATGTTAATGAAGAATCATGAATTTAGCATCTAAGGTTAGGTCATGCAAACATGAAACAATTATAAGGTTTTCTAAAGGTGAAATTTGAGAAAGATAAGGTGTGTGATGCATGTCAAATGAGTAAGCACTTTTAAGAGCAAAAAATAAAAAAGTAGTATCTATTTCTAAATCCTTACAACTATTGCATATAAAATTGTTTGATTATTTAGTTTTACTTGTATTTTATCTTTAAGTGTTAAGTCATATGTATATGTCATTATAGATGATTATAATAGATCTACATAGTTTACATTCCTAGCTTACAAGAATAAGTGCTTAAAGACTTTTGAGGGGTTTTGTAATCAAATCCATAAAAAAAAAAAAAAAAAAATATACCATGTCACTTTAATTAAAAGTGATCATAATGGTGAGTTTAAGAATGAAAGCTTTCAAAATTTTTGCAATTTTCAAAATATCTCTTATAACTTTTTAGCTTTAAAAACTACACAACAAAATAAGTAGCTAAAAGGAAGAATAGAACTTTATAAGAGATTGCTAGAATCATGTTAAATGAATATAACATTCGTCAATACTTTTGGGTAGAAATGGTTCATAATACTTGTTATGTGTCCAATAAAGTTTTTATTTATCTAACTCTTACAAAAACTCCTTATGAGTTATGGAATGGAAAAAAGTCTATAATAAGGCATATAAAGGTATCTTCTTAGGATACACTTTTACAAGCAAGGCATATAAGGTTTTAAATAAGAAATTACTTATTGTAGATGAATCTATGCATATTGCATTTGATGAAATTAACCCTTTCTCTTCTAGAAAAGAAGGGTTAAATGACATTATATGTATAAACATAAGCTTGGATAAGGCAAATGAATCATTATGGAAATAACAACATTTTAGTAATGTTCAAATGGAGCAAAGTGAACAACTTGAAGTAAATATGTCCAACCTTTTAAAGCATAAGAATCTTGATAGTGTTGTTCAACAAGTTTTGAGAAAGTAAAAATATGCTAGAATGACATTTCAAAATCAAATTATTGGCAATCCTTTTTATTCTTTGAGAACCCAGTATGCATCTAAGAACACTAGCATTGTAACACTTGTTTCACAAATGGAACCTACACATGAAGATGATGCATTGGTTGACTAGTCTTAGGTGCAAGCGACTAGTCTTAGGTGCAGGCAACTAAGGATGACTTTAACCAGTTTAAGAAAAACAAAGTATGGGCTTTGGTACCAAGACCTCATGATCATTTTATTATTGGAACCAAGTGGATCTTCAGAAAAAAGCTTAGTGAAAATAGTCAAATTGTGAGAAAAAAAGGTAAAGTTAATTGCCAAAGGCTACAATTAAGAAAAAAAACATCGACTATAATGCGACTTTTTCCTAGTTGCTAAGTTATAGGCCATTAAAATGTTGCTTGCATTTGCATCATGCAAGAGTTTGAAATTATATCAAATGGATGTAAAGAGCACATTCCTTAATAGCTATATCATATAAAAAGTTTATGTTGATCAACTACCTGGCTTTGAAAGCAAAAAGTTTCCATATTATCTTTATAAGTTTTCAAAAACTTTATATGGATTAAAGTAAGCACCAAGAGCTTATTATGAAAGATTAAGCTCTTATTTAGTTGCTAAAAACTATAATAAAGGAAAAGTTGATATTACTATTTTTACCAAATCAAAATGTAAGGATTTGTTAATTATTCAAATTTAAGTTGATGACATTATATTTAGTGTTACTAATGAGTCATTATGGAGAGTGATTACAAGTTATATGAAATTAAAATTTGAGATGAGCATAATAGAGAAATTGAATTTCTTCTTTAAACTCTAAATTAAGCAAATAAAGGTTGAAATCTTCTTTAACCAAGTCAAGTATGTAAAGGAACTATTGAAGAAGTTTGATATAGATGATTCCAAATCTTGTGACACTCTAATGACTACTTCTACAAAGTTGGATAGTGATGCAAATAGTAAGGTTATGAATAAAAAGTAGTAAAAAGGTATGATTTGTAGAATAAATTTGATATTTATTGTTTATTTATGTGCAAGATTTCAATCCAAACAAAGGAGTCATGCCTAGTTGCCCTTAAAAGAGTGCTTAGGCATGTAAAGGGAACCAAAGATTTAAGATTTTTGCATCCTAAAGGATTGATCTTTGATTTAGTGGATTACTCAAGCTCAAACTTTATGAAAGATAGAATTAAAAGGAAGAGTGTCATAAGTGCATATTAGTTCCTTAGCCAAGCCTTAGTCTCACCATATAAAAGTAAGGTTTAGTTGCTTTGTCTAAAGTTAAAGCAAAGTACATGGCAATAGAAGCTTGTTGTACTTAATTGCTTTAGATGAAATAGACCTTAGAGGGCTTTAGATTGTGTTACTTTCATATGCCTATTAAGTGTGATAACAAAAATGCAATTAATATGACCAAGAACCCCATATACCATGCCTAAATCAAACACATTAACTTGTGACACCATTTCATTAGGGATTATATGTTCAAGGGAGACATGTCCCTACAATTTGTAAACACTAAAATTCAATTGGCTAATACCTTTATAAAACCCTTGAGTAAGAATAGATTTATAACCCTTAAAGAGAGATTAGACATAATTAAGTTAGATTGATCTCTTAATTAAGTGATTTGATATGTTTTTATATGTTTTATGGAATAATATATGTATTTACATGTTTCATATTGTGTTGCATGATGATTTGGACATTTTATACTTGAAAAATGAAAGTTAGTGTTTCTATCCAAAAGGGATCAATCAACTAGATCAAAAGCATAAGTCAACCAATATGAGTAGTCAACCCATAGCTTACACTGATCAACCAATGTCACTTTAAAAACGTTTTATCCCCTTTCCTTTCCCACATCCAGAAATCTCTTTTTTCAAATTTCTTTCCTTTCTCTTTCAAATTTAAGCCCTAAATCTTTAAATTTATTTAGAATCCTTTAAAATCAACATACAAAAGCATATATCTCTTAAACCCATCAATAATAGCACCAAAATATACATTTGTTTCAAAGAAAGAGAAGTTGGAAGCAAAGAAATTAAGTTTGGTTACCATAAGGACATAAAGCATTACCATTACTCCTCATCCCTCTACTGTGCCACCAATGATCCTTATGCAAAAATCGAGAGTGATTATTAAGTACTTGCTATCACCACCACTATATGGATTGTCATCCCTGCTACTAGTATTTGTCAACACCATTGGGATATCCTATAAATAAACTTGTTAGTTTCAATGATTTTGGTTACATTTGTAAAAAGTGCATGATACAGGTTTATTACAATCCATTTGTTATAGATTAGGCAAGGATGATGTAGTTAATATTTTAGGTGAGCTTCAGGATTAAGTTAAGGAAACAAAAGAGGCCTTAGCATCTATTTTTAAGATATTGAAAAAAGAAGGTTCATCTAATCTTAGCTTTAAGAAAAGGAAACATTGAAGTCCTTTTTGTGCATTTTTTTGATGATGCCAAAGGAGAAAGAGATAATTGATGACTTTGATTTCTTAAATGATTAATGACTTTGATGCCTTAAAGATTTAAATTTTGTACGTTGTCTTTTTGGACATTATGGATATTTTATGATTATATTTATTTTACATTTGATTGCTTTATTTCATTCCCTTATTATTATGATATTTATGTTAAATGTTTGATACTTACTTATTGATTGATCAATGGTATTTAGCTTAACTCTAATACTCACTTGGAATATTGATCAATGCCTTATTACTTTGATACTTGTTAAGTTCATTAGTTGATCAATATGTTTGTTTAATTGTTTTGATCACATTAGCAAAAAGGAGAGTATACATTTAGGAGGAGTTATTATGGTTATCATATTGTTCATTATATTGTCTATCAATCAATCATGGTTATCATTATTTAAAAGGAAGAGATTGTTAAGTTTAGCGAGATCATATGTTAGATTTTATTCCTCTATATTTTGATATGTCCTTCGTGCTTAATTAATGTCATTGATGTTAATTTATTTAAATTATATCTTTACTTTCTTAATAAATAAGTATAAGAGATATATTTGAAAAGTTATTTTTTGATTTATGCTTATAATAATAAGATTTTTTAATTTAAAATTTAAATTAAGCTAACAATTATGCAAAGATCTTATATCAATTTTTTATTTTTAAAAAAGTATTAAATGAGATATTAAGTGATCTCTAAGAAAGATGGAAAGAATAGTGAAAATTAAATGTTGGTAGAAATTTGGGATCATTAACCTATACAATCAACCAAATAGCTCAAAGAAAAAAAAAAGTGAAGCAAAAAAAAAAAAAAGAAAATGCAAAATATTTAGGTCATTCGACTAGACACTAAAAGAGATTTTTAACTATAAAGGAAAAATTTATAAAAATTTTAGATTGATTAATCTAACCCATAGCTACGATCAATCAAAGGAAGCTAAAGAGCTAAAAGCTTTAAGTAACAAAAGTTGTAGAGAATTTAAGTCGATCAACTTAACTAATTGCCAGTGTTAATCAATGGAACTAAAGAAAGCTAAAAAAGGTTACAAAGATTTTGGGTTAATTGACTTATCTAAGTATTACATTCGACTAATAACTCAAAGATAAAGTTTTTTATTTTTAGAACTAATTCTCTTTATGGAAAGTGATTAATATCCAATGACTAATTTTTTGTCTTTATCTATAAAAGGGTTGTAAAACTCTTATGTAGATAGACATTGAACACTTTGCATAGAACTAAGTGATATATCTAAGAGAAAAAGTAAAAGAATGAAATATTAAGAGCAAGATTTGTAAGAGAGAAAAGTTGAGATTATAAAAGAGTAAGAGTACTCTAATGAAAAATAAAAGAGAATGAATCTCTAAGTGTTAAAAAAAACTTATGTGTTTTTTTGAAAATTTCATGGAATTCTATTATGATCAAGGTTAAGGTAACATAATGTAAAGAGTTGTCTTTAACTTGTAAAAGAAGAGAGAGTTAGAGAAATTGAACATTTAAAAGACAAACCTTAAGAAGTAAATATAAACTCTTAGTTTGAACTAAATCACTATAAATTAATGTATACACTCTCTTCCCTTATCTCTTCATTTTCAATTGATTATATTAATTAATTTATCATTTATTATTGATTATCTTATCATATTTCTTTAAAGTTGGTATTGAGTGTAAGTTAAGTGATCAAACTAAATAATCTCAATTCACCTCTATTATAAGTTGTTTTAAGAACTAATAGTTATGTCCATGTACAAACCCATCAAGTTAAATCCACTAACAAATCCTCATTTCACATAAACTCCTAATCACTAAAACTTAAAACACCAAGGCATCTCATTCTTTATAATTAATTACATCTAAACAAAGAAAAAGCAACAAACAATAACTAACAAATCACATTATTTTGAGTAAAAGTAAGGAAAAATTTAATTTTCATTAATAAAACTCTAAAGTGCACCAAATTTGAAAGTTTTCTATAATCAAGTGGCTAAATCCTTGTATTTCTTTTTTGCAATTGGTCATTGTCTTCTTATTCCATCCATTCTAAAAGCCAATTCACTATCTCATCCTTATCATCAATTATAGTAAGACTCATTATTTTTCTACCTCACATATGTGCATAACCTCTTGTACCAAAATGAATTTCTTGGATTGAATAAATGACTTATAGGATATTTGATCATTAAAGAGACATAAGTCTTATGATAAAATTTTTCTCTCCAGTTCAAAACACGTCAACATCCCCTTTCTTTTACTATGCATATATAATTTTGGTCGTTTCCCATATTTTACTTTGTTAGGTTGAAGATAAGGCTATATTAGAACTAAAAGAATTACTTTACATTATATATCTAACATCACTATACTTCAGGCCAAATTTGCTTTTATAATAGTGTAATTAGGTTATAGTGAATTCCTTCACAAAATAAATTGAAACACCCTTGATTGCAATTTGCACTAGTAGAATCAAATTCTCAAGAAATTTGTGTATTATTTAGAATTGTTCTTTTAGGAAACAACATTTTCCTTCTATATATTCTCCCCATTTGATCAAAGAAATATTACTATGTATATAATGGTTTAAAGGGTTATTTGGCCAAGAAAGATGTCTCTTAGATTTAATTAACACAACCCTTTCATAAAAGGATATCTTTAGATAACTACCACATAAACCAATAGATATGTCTAATTTTCATTTTGAAAATGTTCTAACAATCTCTCATTATTTTCAAAATATTAAAAATATAACGAATTGTTTACAATTCTAAAAGTAAAATGCATAAGAAAAGATGTCTTATAAATTAAACTCATACATAATAAAAAGTGCATTACAATAAGTCTAAATAATATGTTAGACAAGTTTTAAATCAACTATTTTTATTAACTTATAAAACCAATTCACACAAATGACTATACAATATTATATTTATCTTTTTAATTAATTAACACATTAAAGATCATTGTATCCATATCCTTTTTATGAGTATTTTAAAGTTAAGCCCTTTAACTTATTAAAATAGTCTAGACATTCTACATTTATAAAGGTTAATTAAGGCCCCTGCTATAAAGTATCCTTTCAAGTTTGTTAGGAGTCTTAAAATCTCTTCCTCCCAATTTATTACAAGTACCAAGCACTATGTGACCCCAAGATAAAAATAATTTGTATAGTGTTTCAATCGCACTGATGATGCACTTTGACTATTTAAACTTAAGGTTTGACTTTGTATCAGAGATTGAGTTGAGTTTCTATCACGAGTGATTCATAAGTATAAGCTTGACTCATCCCTTTCAATGTTTTGTTCACTAAGACTCTTATCAACCCTTTAATCTCATTAATGAATCAATATATAATAACCACCATCATGTACACTTAATTTTATAGTTAGCAACATGTCATTGCAAGTCTTTTATGTATAATGTGATGAATACCATAATCACCAAAAATCAACCTTGGTCAATAAGTTATTAGAACTTTCAAACTCATGTTCACCATGAATCATAGATTTGAAATTCATCGGTCAAAACCTTTTACTTGTCATGTTTTAAACTCTTCTTTAATCAAGAGTTTAAATTTCATAGAATACAACCTTTAAATTCCAGTTATATAACTGAAATAGTTTATTAACCACCAGTTAAAACAACTAACTATCAAAGTAGTTAGTTCAACAGTTAAAATTTATCCATTGACTTAGAAGGACATTGGTTCAAAACTTGGTAATTGTGTCCTTTTATTTGAAGACATATATGCTAATCACCAAATACCTTTTGGTTCTATATTGTCCATACCTTTTTGAGAGAAAGGATGACTTCCTGTTTCTAGGCCAAAGTTTTCATATGACCGAGGCCAGTGATGTCCATAAATATGTGATATTAAAAGATGGTTGGGTGTCGACTTTGAACGCAAGAAGGGGGAAGGTTGGCGAAAACCTTAATTGCCTTTGGAAGTGCATGGTGGTTATGACATAAGTCGTATAATTGTTTGTTTATGTCATGTTAATCATGCATGGGACTGATCTATACATGCGTAAACATTAGTTCCATGCATGATTAACATGACATAAACAAACAACTGTTATCAAACAATTAAACAACTTACGTCATAATCACCATGCAGTCAGTCCAAAGGCAATTAAGGTTTTCGCCAAGCTTCCCCTTCTTGTGTTCAAAGTTGACACCTAACCATCTTTTGAAATCACATATTTATAGACATCAACAGCTTCGGCCATATGAGAACTCTAGCTTAGAAACAGGAAGCCATCCTTTCTCTCCAAAAGGTATAGAGTTTGATGACCAATATCTACATTTAATGACCCCACATTGTTCCTTTATGGCAAAACACTGCTAGATGTTGGAGGCGTTTTCCTTCTTAACCAATTTTATATTAAAAAAACAAGTTTTCAACTATACACCATAAGGCGTCTAGACTAGTGTGGCCAAGGTGTCTCGTACCAAGAAAGGGCACCAAGAAAAAATATCGGCTCAAGACCAATCGCCGTGACTTAGTTACCCTTTTTTATTAGTTGTCCTTTTGACCAAAAGCCATTTGTAATACATACTTGTCCAACTAAATGGGCCAAGTAGTTACAATGCAGAAATGGTTGTCTCTTCCTCGTTACCATTGTAATTGTATTTCCATGTTTCTTTTCAAATTGCATTTCCTTCACACCAACTAAATAGACTTATCATCTTGTCGTGTATGCATGTATCGTGAAGGAAACAAGAGCTTGCCGTCAAGACAACATACATGAATTTAATGGAACAACATGAATTTTCTAATCATGTTATACTTAGACATTATACCTTTATACCATGGATTTTTAAAGAAAATGTTTTTATATAATTAAAAAGAAAGTGTCCCTTAATCTATTCAAAATTTTAAAAATACCTCTCAAGTGTCATGAAATTGAAAGCCAAATTCTTTTAATGTTATGGCCATGATAATTTTGCCATAAGATTGTTTGATTGAAAATAGGATTATATTAGAGGATATAAGATAAAATAAATATATTTGATTATATTTTATACAATTAAAATCAAATTTTTAAAAATTTTGTATATTATTAAAAATTAATTTTTAAATATTTTTATATATTCTTTTACTCTATATATATATATATATATATATATATATATATATATATATATATATATATATATATAATAATAATAATTTAAAAGTTATTTGACAAAAAAAATTACAATTTCATTTGACATTATTTTTTATTATATCTTTTTATAAAAAATATCTTTTAATAATTATTAAATAAATAAATAATTAGATCTAATTTTTATTTTAAAAATATTCTAACACACTTTTCTTGTGCATTTCCTACTCTGGATTCCAGAGCCCTACGTTCCTTTTTATTTTATTTTATCGTACTAGCTTGCCATCGTTGCTTCCCCGTTGTATCGAACCAACGTTAGGTAACTTTAACAACAAAAATTCATCAACTTCAAAATACTCTTTAAAAAGAACAATACAACTACTTCGGAAACAACCAAGCAAATTTTCTGCCTCCCTATCTTTATTTCTTTCTTTCTTTCTACTCTAAGAACAGCTACTGTAAGAACCAAAATGTCTCCCTCTACAGCCTCATGCCCTTTAAAGGGCGAAGTGTTAACGTTCTTTTCTTGCGTGAATGAAAGATAGTGATTATGCAATAACATGGTAACACAATAATGCATATTGACACGGTAAGTGTAAAATGTCATACCATTTGACTTTTGGGTTTTCGAGCACCAACCAACGCTACAAAAAAATATGGTTGAAGGCAGTGATTCAAAAACACTACTTTTAATCAAAAAATTGTTGCTTAAAGTTTAATGTAGTGGTTTTTAGGCCGCAGCATTTGCAAACACTACAATATATTTAAAATAATAGTTATTTTTACTTATAACAATATATATAAAACTGCTATTTAAAAATGAATTAAACAACAATTTTTTAAAAAATAGACGATAATTTTTTTAAGAGAATAAGTAATGATATTTTAAGAATAAATAATGGCATTTAAAAAAAAATAGACAATGAGTTGTTTAAAAATAAGTAATAATTTTTTAAAAAGATTAGGTAACGATTTTGTGAAAATATACAACTATTTTTTTAAAAAACTAGATAGCAATTTTTTATATTGAATTGGTAAGAATTTTTTAGAGAATAGGTAACAAGTCTTTTAAAAAAATAGGTAGCGGTATTTTAGAAAAATAGCAAGTGTTTTTTTTAAAATAGGTAGTAATTTTTTATATTAAGTAGAAAATGATTTTTTAGAAAATAGACAGTAATTTTTTAAAAAAATATGTAGTAGTTTCTTTGAAAATAAAAAATGATTTTTTTAAATAAATAATAGTTTTTTTATAATAGACAATAATTTTTTTAAAATAGATAATGATATTTTATAACTTTTTTTATGCAAATAGATAATAGTTTTTGAACAAATAAGTATTAGTTTTTCTAACTAATTTGATATTTCAAAACTATTATTTTAATGATAATTATTTAAACAAAATTACAAATATTGAAAAAACACAAATTGTCCTTGAAAAATATATTTTTTCATATTAAATGCATTTTTAAAATGAAATTAAACTTTAAAAGCAACATATAGTCATTAGTATAATGACTATATCTACTAAGAAATATGACATCAAATAAATAGGGTATATTCTTTTAAAATACCAAATACACATATTAATTGCAACTAAGTATAATTTAACCATTCACTATACAATAATGTCAAATGTCTCTAAATTTTTTTACTAAATAGGTTCTAAATTTATATATAACCACAACATATACATTAACAAATCATAGTAGCACTTACAAAAGTCCACAAATGTTGAATATCTCCTCTTTAAGTTATCTTTAAAGGTCTTCTCAATGTCTTCAACCTAGAAAAGGAGCATTGTCCTACCAAAAGATAAATATAACTTTTGATCTAAACTTATAAATATTTAAAGTAAAATAACAAGCTACAAATAAATAAAAAAAAGAAATAAATTACACATTAAAAAAGAATAAGATTAAGATGCAAAGAGAAGGAATACTACTATACGTGGACTAGATGTGTCTCTTGAGGATAAATGGGGTCTTTGTTGTAACTATTGCTCAGGAGCACTGGATACATCATCGGGTAAAGGAGTTATTGCTATGTTTGAGGGAGGCATCTCAATATAAATGTTTAGCCTGAAATTTTGTTGCTACAATGTTTGGAACATTACATAGAAATGGTGTGTTATTGGCCGGGATTTTATTTACCAACATGTAATAATATGGAAGCATGCTAGGAACAGTAACAAGAATGTCTAAGACTTTAAGTATCTACCAACATAAAATTTTTATTTACTAAACTACTGGAATAATTTTTATACTCCTAGGTGCAATGACTTGTTGATAAAAAACCAAGATCCCACAAAAAGGTAAGTAAATTGGGTTTTATGGACAGTAAGGATATGGGCAAAACAATAGAGAATGGAAACAAAATGCAAACCTTACTGAAACCAAAGGGCATAGAGGAGGAATCAAATAAGTCTTCCATGTGCCAGCTTGGCAACGTCTTTATCAAGTGCTCAGATATGCTACTTGTGGAACCAATCTCTTCCCATGTTGCCAAATTAATATCTTCCTAACCCTGGTTTACTTTCTTGTTTGAAGACAAATTCTTAGAAATTGATGAAGTCAAAGTATTAGATTTCGATGGAGTGACCTTCGTAGGTTGTTGTTTCTTAACTAATGGTGGTTGTTGCTAAGCCTTGGAATCAAAGACAAGATCATTGTCATCACTACCATTGAGGAGGAAACATAAAGTGAAGGGGTGGCAAAAAGGTTAACCCTAGTAAGAAGAAACCTATTGTGCTTATAGGTATGCTAGTTGGTTTTGTGAATCAGAACGTCACAATCTTTGCATAGAATCACTCTATCTTGTTGACAAAACAAGAAAGCTCGTTTCTCTTATACCCATAAAATAAATAAAAATGAAAGATTAATTTCTCAAAAAAAAATGAAATTGATTCGGAGGAAAGAAGCAAACAAACAAGCAAACACAACAAATTGGACATAATAAATTTCCAAATATATTTAACTCTCTAGACAAACAAATTGGACACAACAAATTTCCAAATATATTTAACTCTCTAGACAAACAAATTGGACATAACAAAAGCAAGAACAAAAACATCAACAGCAAAGAAAGTAGAAAAAACAGGAGCAAGTGTTGGTCTCTGTGCAATAACACAAAGGTAATGCACAAGCCTGAGATAGCATATCCATAAGCCCCATGGAGTGAACTCGATAGGGGCAACAATGACAAAAGATTACATAGACAAAGCCTAAAAAATTTAAGATAAGTACACATCAGACAAAGAAGAAAAAGGATAACACTATACCTAATTGATTGTAGTCGTTTTAATACTATTCAAAAGACAACGAAAGTAGCCAACCTTGGTAGATGAAAGAACTGATGTTGCTAAACCTTTTGGGTTAAGGGAGTCTGCTCTCACTAACCGAGTGACAATTTAGGAGTGGACGGAGAGAGAGAGAATGTAAATTGGTAGTCTTTTCCCTAACCCTAAGAAGAAATAGCAGTTTAATCAATTGAAATGGTGGAGAGCTAATAAAATGATGTCATTTTATTTTAAAAGGATTTATGATAATGGTTTTAAAGTTATTGACTTAGTCCCTTATATTAAGGTAACGGTTATAAACCGTTGTCTTAACCTTGTATTAAACCACTGCTTTAACCCTTTAAAATAAAAAGGTAACGGTTATAAACTGCTACATTTTTCCCTTAAATTTAGGCAATAGTTTTAGCCTATTACCTTAGCCCCTTAAACATAGGCAACATTTTTAAACTGTTACCTTAAACCCTTAGACTTAGGTAATAGTTTAAAAATTACTGTCTTACTTCTATAGAATAAGTAATGTCTTAAAATCACTACTTTAAACCCTTTTTTTTTAAAGAAAAAAAATATTAGGTAGTGTTCTAAAATTACAACCTTAAACCAATTAAATATACAATATTTTTTAACCATTATCTTAATGTATTATTTCAAAAACAAAAATTAGGCAGTGATTTGTGAAAATCACTACGTAATCATTTTAAATAGATAGCAGTTTATAATCATTAGGCTTTCAATTTTTTGACTCGTTCGTATCCATTGAACAGATTGTTTGATAGCTGATAAGGTTTAACGAGGAATCAACTCTTCTTTTGAAGCAAATCAAAAAATCTAGCTTGAGGGAGGCTTTGAAGAAGCTCAAGGGAAACCTATTAAGAAATAGAAAATGTCAGGTTTTAGGCTTACTGATATAATTTAGAGGGTTTTAAATAGTATGCTAAATATGAAGTACTTGGATTTCAGCAGCTTTCCAAGTAATATCAGCCTCTTAGCCGCGGAGTGACATTTTTTTTTTTTTAAATTAAACAGTTAATATAGTAGTTTTAAATTTATATTTTATTAAAAATATAAATAATAATTATTAATTACTATTTAAATATTTATCATCGTTATTTTAAAAAAAAAAATATAAAATTCTAACTATTATCTAAAGTCACTTATTATAATAATAATTTTATATAATAGTTATTAATATTATCTTAGAGATTTTACACAGTAGTTTATAACTGCTGTTGATAAACTACCATCATGGCTTCTTAATTTGGTAGTGCAATCAACAAATTATACTAACACCACACAACGTATGTTTCATAGCTCAATAATAGCGAAAGCAAGGCAATGCTGTTAGCAAGGAAGCACATGATTCGCCCTTTGGTCATACATGGGAAACACCACCGAAAGATTCAATCAAATTCAATACTGACATGGTTATAATAGGTCCAACGAGGATGGCTGATATTGAGGGATATTGTGTGGTGACGAAGCGACAGTGATGTATCTTTTTTCTAAAGTGGTCGTAGCAGCAAATGTTAACAAGACAGAGCTGTCAGCGATCCAGAAAGTTGTCATACGGTAGGGTTAATGGCAGGAACAAACAATGCCCATTAGTCATTGAAAGTAACTCAAGTACAGCAATAAGGTGGATTAATATTAAAGATAGAAGACTCTAAAACCTTGCAATAATATTCAGAGATACTGGTAATAGAACCAAACACTGGGTTCATTTGTCTTTTCGACCATATGAATGTAACTTCTTTGTAGATGCTACAGTGAAACAAAGATTATTCTAAAGCATTGACTTCATTGTATAGGTGTAAAAATAACCCACCTGTGGTTGATGAATTTGTTTAGTTTTATTTTTCTAATTTGTGACATTGACGACGGTTTTCTTATAATTGGGGCTAGGGGGAAAATAGCGACGGTTTTTAATTGTTTTCATTGCTAAAATACATCAAAAGTTGTCAAAAACGATACTCGACTCTCAGGTCATCGAAGGATGGCCGCCTCTAATCCCAAGGAAGATCTGTTTCGGACAAAACAAATACAAGGCCATTTGCCCATGTCAAAACCATCTTTCTTGCAATCCAATACGAGGGAACTGAAATTTTGCGACTTCCTTGGGGAATCATGGGAATAGGAATCGATCGTTTTGGTTTCCATTCTCACCATTCGTTCATTCCTAACCCCATTATCAAGTTGATTGCTAAATGTAGCCATTGCTTGACCACCTTCGTTTGTGTGTTGTCGGGCAAAAGGAAAAGATAAAATAATTTGTGATAGTTGAAGCAATGAAAAACTGGTGGAGGAATTCAATAGGACTTTCTCTAGCTTACCCTAAAGTATAAGAACCTTGGATTAATCAATTGAATCACCCAATTCCTACAAAATTCGTGGTGGACCCAATTATCATAACAATTTTATTATTATTTTTTTTTTTTTTAACAAAACTCACGGTTAAATAAAATCCTGAACTTGTCAACGTGATTTCCAAACAAAGAAAACAAGAGAGAATGAGGTCTTACTTTCTCTTTTCACCTGAAGCCAAACGGATACAACCCTTCACTCTTTTTCACCCGCTTTTCCCTCCTCCCAAACCTACTTTTAAAGCAAGGGAGTAGACATGGATAATGAAGGCAATAGCTTTTCTTTCCATGCTCAAAATGGGTAAAGACCGGCAACTCAGAAGCCATTTGCAGACAAATTAGACAAAAATAATGATGTCTGAAATTCCATTCTCTGGAAAAACTTGTATGATAGCACTAAGTTCTGCATGTTCATCGGTCTGAAATTATTCCACACGACAGAATTGACGCCACAGCAAGGCCAGCAATCTGTACTAGATGCCTAGGAACTGCCAATTAACTTGTTATCTAACTGCAACGATAATAGCAAGTTCTACCATTTACTTCCGCACATGATCTCGACTATACATGTTTAATTCTGAAAGAGCTGATCTTTCCCATATGCTGTCTTCTAGGGGGAATTCATGGAATATTGTTCAAGAGAACATCACCCTTGGAAGATGCCTTTGACTGAGAATTCTAGCCGCCACTAGTCCTGCTGCCAATGCAGTCCCAAATAAGGTATGCAATCGCACGCAATAATACTTTGCCATGAATATCTTCCCTTTGTTCTGTAAGAGTTCAATCAAAAACAAAAACGTTACCCTAAACAAGTACATTTATAACGCTCGTTTACAGAATGACTCCTGAATCTTCCTTTAAACACTTGTCTTATTGGCATCTTGCATTTTATGTTTAGATGAGAATGCAAATCATCCGTCAATATGAAATGCAAAATAGAATCAGGAGAGTAGAATCTAAACTGGCATGGATTCAGCAAGTCAGAAAGTATGTTTTTTTGTAATGTATATGCTCAGATTTTCAAATTAATATTTGCTAGAAATGCGGTGATGAGACAACTTTTGGAGAGAGAAAAAAAGAAAAAGAGCCAACTAGGGTCTTGTGGTATGGTAATAACATACTGACTTTAATTTGCTTCACCATTTTAAGTCATAATCTCGCATGCATTTTGCCCAGACTGCAAATTACAAATCACTAAAGAACCACATTTTAGAATGAAAAGTCTAAAATGTAAGGACTGCAATACAGGTAAAATAAACAAAAAAAGTTTAAGAGGCTGAAGATTACAAGTTCGAAGCTGACCTTGTGATTTTCTTCGACATAATTGATTACCAGTCTTCCCATGGGTAAAGTCAGAGCACAGAAAAGCTGCAATACAGAAAAGGATTGTGATGAAGAACAAAAGATTTTACTACAAAAGGAGAGGCTGGAATCTGGAGAAAACTCTACTTGGGAATCAGAAGAACAGCATCTGATTTTACCACTTTAACAGAGACTTACAATGCAAGTAAAAGGAACAGCTTTGCTTAAAGCAAAAGCTAACAGAAGGGAGTAGAGTGCCATGACTGACACTTTTACGATGGCAGAACCTCTTTCTGTCCCAAGTCTGACCTGCATAGAAAGCAAGGAAGACCATGTTGTTAAAGTAACATCAGTATAGATTAGCAAGACCAAGTCTGGCACACATACCAAAGGCGACATTTTTCCAACAGCTCTGTCTTCTTCCACCTGAGTTAGACAATAACTGCATGTTATTTTGTTGCATTCAAGGATAAGGTTGTTCACATAGATTTTGCAATGACTATGTACTTAAATGGATAATTTATATTTTCGGTCACTGAACATATCATTTGTTTTCAGTTTCATTGCTCAACCTTAATTTATTACAATTAAATTACTCTACTTCAATTTTATTTTGACTTAATCATTAAGTCACTCTAATAGGTAAAAACTTATAAATTCACTCTCTAAAGAATACATTTTATGCAATTAAGTCCATCAATCAATATACTGATAAGAATCAAGTTAATTTTTCTGAATTAGGACACAACTGACAATAAGGTTAGGAAGTCTAGAGGCATCCGTGAATACCTCAAGAAGTGTTACTTTTTCTGTTTAATGGGCTACCCACCCTAAAAATGAATCAGTTTGAGGTATTATCCAACAGCTAGAAGAGCACCATATGTCACCAGAAGAGTTTTATTGATAGAGTTGTTCATATAGATTTTGCAATGACTTTGTACTTAAATTGTTAACATATATGTATTTCTCCATAATTCTCTTAACAGAATTCTTTCATATGTTTGTTACTGAAAATGATGCTATGGAAAGAAATAAAAATCCAGGAGGTTACCTGATGAAAGTGACTACAGAAGAGTATTAGAGATGTTGTCAAGCCAACAAGGACCGATGCAGAAAGAATTGTGCCAGTTAGTGGAGGACTGAAGATTTCACTGTCGATGCAAACTGAAACCAATATTAGTAATGAGTCAAAGCTCAAGGAGATCAAATTATAGATTAGATTTGTAAGTTAAGTAGTATAACCTTGTGCTGCCCAGAAGCAAGTAAAATGCAGTAGTAGCAAATGGGCCAAATGCTGCAAAACATAAGGGCTCTCCCAACCCTTGGTAACTTAATCGAAATGGTGGACACTGCAGTAGATGCAATGGGATAGATTCAGAAGCTTCCCACCTTGAGAAGGTAGGTTCTAAAAAAATACAAATGCTGCGCCAACAAGTTAAGAATATATTGGAGTCAAATTACTAGAAAGATGCCAAAGTAAATTATTAAGGTTGGGATCTCAATGGACACCTGATAAATATAACCACAAATGATGGCACTAGCCAGTAATGAAATTGCACGAGCATTTCCTGCCACTACAGATGTCCATGTCAGCCCCATGAAGCCAAGACCCAGTGACAAGTAAGCACTGATAAGGGTTCCTGAACGGCTTCCCAAAGTCACATTAGAGAACAATCAGCCAAACCATACCATGCTTTCCCATCAAAACTTAGGCCTTTTTTTTTTTTTAAGAAAAAATGGTAAATAAAGCAGTGCATACAATGATCAAAAAGATAAAAAGTATGACTTACCTTCCAGCCAAATTTACAACTGATTCTTGCTTGTTCTTGTCAGCTCCTGTATCGAAATCATAAACATCATTGCTGCAATGTAGCACAGATATGAATTTTAACAACTAAAGTGAAGAAAGAAATCAATGGAATCTATTCAGAGTTTTTCATAAAGTTAGAAACTCATCTTAAGATTTAGATCACAGAGATCACCTCAAATTGAGCCAAGTTATAATGAAAACTGAAGACACCAAGAGCACAAAATAGCAACCAGCAGAAAACAAGCCTGTCTGCAAATAAGCAACAGCAGCACCTACCTGTTGCAAAAGCAAGAAAGTGTAAAAATACAAAATTGGATAGGAAGAAATTGGCAGGTAGTAGCACATTATCAAAATTGAGGTTTCCACGAGATTGGGAGCCACATCAACATTCTAGGACTTTCTTGAATCCACTTTATTATTCATCCTTTTTTTGGGTTGATGGAGACATTAAGGACTTTTCTTCTGTATCAACGTTAGACTGATTAAACTCTGAATACGAAATGAGTTCGTGAGTTCATGCTCAAAAGTAATCAAAGAACTCACGGTGAGAGGAACCAAAGCAACAGAATAAATTGGCAGTTTGATTGCCCTCCATATCAAAGTTGCCTTTGTAACTTGCTCCTTCTTTTCCTCTCCATGAGTGCCATAGAGATTCTCTGCTCTGCTCTCAGAAGCCTGTCTACGCTGGCTTTGTTTCAAAAACTTTAACTCTCTACCATAAGTCCACTGGGTAAATTTCTGTGCACTATAGCAGAACTGTGATGATCTTTTGACAACATATGAAGGAACTCTGTGATTAGACCTGAGAATTAAACAAATTCTGTCATTACACAAGACCAAAAGGAAAGGCCATTGGTTGCATACTAATAAGGCATGTATTTCTCTGTTCTGTCCTAAACCCAGCGGGAGTGATAAAGCGGGCCTACATTAAAATCAGAAAGGAAGTGATAAATAATAGTTGTTTCAAAGCTATTTGCTGCCATCGATCTCTAGAATATGCATGATATTTTAGTACAGTTAGGGTCCAGTTGAACTTGCCAACAATATTTGAAGCATAAAGAATACCTATAACCCCCAAGTTAGCTGGTTAGTTGGAGATATCCTAACCATTCCGCACAGGCAGCAAGGTTAAAAAGGACAAACTTGTGTAATAGATTAGGAGATCCGCTGATTCTTGCCTTTTGGCATAGCACTGCTTGGCATAGTCCTTATCTACTTTCTTCAGACCACCCAATACCAGGCCAAAGTTGCAAAATGCTGCTGCCATGATTGGCATCTCGGATGTCCTCTGTGAACAATCCCCCTGTCAATGCAATTATTATTATATATATATATATTTGTAAATTTAAGGAAGTAGAACATAAATCCAACAGTTCAATTCTTACTACAAAAAAAGAGCATAACTCATTTCAAGGGCAGCTTAAAGGATTACTCTTTTGCTTAAGAGGGTCAGTGGGTGTACCTTGAAGGGTTACTCTTTGCTCTCATGCAGGCCTGCAACAGAGGAAGGGGTGAGAGCTTAACTGTAAATTAAAATGTCACGTAAATGGACAGAGTTGGCTGACAATGGTAAATTGCAACCAGATAGAAGAGGGGATTAAGCTTCGTGTGTCCCAACCAACCCCTTGTCCACGGCACCCAAGGAACCACTAGAATATCGCCATGGAAGCACCGGGATTAAGATTTTGTTTGCCAGGTTGGCTCCGACAGGGTCAACATGTCGGACGGGCCGAAAAACAGAAAGAAAGGTTTCTGTGGTTTGGGACTTGGAACAAGGTGGCGGCGGAGAGGGGCCAGTTGCTTAAAGTCCAGCGCAGCCCAACTTGTTGAATCTGATTGCTATTGCTTGGGCTTTCTCATGTCATCACGAGGAGCGGAAAGATAGCCGCTGAGCCAACCATCTAGGAATAAACCAGTTTGGGCTGTGCGTTTTTGTATAGCTTTTAGAGGATCAAAATTTTTAAGGCCATCTTTTATTTCAATTATATAATAAGAGTTTTTGTTATAATATTTTTTAATAATTATAATATTTTTTAAAATAATAAATATAAAAAAATTATTTAAATTAATAATTAAATTATTATTATTTAATAATAATATAATTAAATTATTATTAATTAAAATTAAATTATTTTTAATAATAATAAAATTTAATAAATTAAATATTTTGTTTGAAAAATATTAAAAGTTTTATTTTAATTAAAAAAAAGTTATAACGTATAATAAAAAACTCTTTAATTTAGCTTATATGAAAAAATTTATAAATTATTAATAATATATTTTATGAAAATGATAAAATAATAAAATAAAAAATTATTTGAAAATTTTCTTTTGTAATTGTAGAAAATTGTTGATTAATATAATAAGAAGTATAATTTTCACTAAATTAATATATAACTTTCAGTTCTTTTTATATTTTTTTATTTGGTATAAAAAGTTAATTCTTTAATTGTATTGATTATAATTAAAGATTATATGTTCATTTTTGTCAATGAATTAGAGCCTTTAAAGGATTTTAAGTCTTCCTAAAATTTTTGCTATATGTCATATTAATTTTATATCCATTAACAATATAAAATTATTTATCTTATACATGAAATGACAAGATGATGAACTAGTAGAATTTCAAATGTTGTTGATTGTGTTATCTTGAAACACCATGTGTCATATATGTTCTTTTGGGTTTCTTGTGCATAAATAATTAAAAGTTTACACCATCAAAACAATTTTAAAGAATTGATACTCTTTGCTATGAAGTTATTGCCATGTACTTTTTGATAATGGGTGTTTTAATATGATAAAGAAAACACAAATTAAGCAATGTATACACACCAAAAAAAAAAATAAAAAAAAAAACACACACATCACATCATATATATATATAAGGTAATCTTAACCATCTAAAGCAAGACAAGTCAATTTGCACCATTTAGTAAAAACAATCCAAAATCAATGATTGACATCAAATTAGCAAAAGTAATCAGAGATTAACAATTGACATCAAGTCATTTTGCTTATATAATCCTAACCTCATAATGAGGCAGGGGGTGGAACAGGCATAAAAATATAGCCAAGAAAGCCAAAACACTTCAAAAGCAACACACAAGAAAGAACAAATAAGCCAACAATAAGGTGCTAAATAATTTGGCACTAAGAAATTCAATCTCCAAAGCCTCCCACCAAAGTCACAAGAATAACCAAAGAGCAATAATACAAGGTGGCAACATAAAAATAAACTATGTTTGAGTTGTCGTTTAAAAGGAGAGATCATACCCTCTAATCAACTACAATAGAAACTAAGGTACCCACAATAGGATTATATAATCTCTTCATTTCCTTTTTCTTTCATTTTTATGGCATTTTTCAAGATATTCATCAATATAAATGAATCATACTAAACTCATAATTATGATTAATGTAAATATTAATAACTAAATATTAAATCAAAGAAATTACTTCACTAACAAAGGACACAGTGCCTCAAACAATTAATTAGTCCATTAAAACCAAATTGCATAATGTTAACAAAGAAAGCAAGTTTACAGCATATATTAACACTTGTAAATTTCATAAATTCATCAAGAAACAATTTTTTGGCTAGCATCATCACTTCAACTCTAATCAAATTGTCCCCTGCCATCAAATGTATTTTCATGCTTTTTTTAAATGCATACAAATTGCCAAAAAAGGAAAAAATAAAAAAAAAAAAAAAAAATCAAAAGAAGGTCAAAAAAAACACAAGGAGAGGATTATAATATTATCAAGATGTCACCAGAGCATTGCTAGAAAGTTCATGTCAATCATCAAAAAACTGCCATTGATCACCAAAAAGCGGCCAAAAAATGTGATGAGACCACCTTACTTAGCACACCTCGATCTACATGATGGCAAAAATAGAATAATGAAAAGAGGTTAGGAAACACATAAACTACTAGGGTGAACATTGCAAGTCGCCACTACTTTTGTCATATGTGCTGTCAGCTATTACCACCTTAAACTACATTTACCAACAATTGGTGCGTCTTGGGATAGTGGTTCTGATGGTGTAGGCCACATGTCAATCGAATGTTCTATTGGGCTTCCTGACTTTTGTCTTTTTATTCTTCAAATAAGCCACCAGCAAAGCATGAGACCAATGTTAATCAACTTATGAGACTCCTAACAACCTAACGACATGCCTCATGCCTCAATTAGAGCTCGCTAACAATGAAACCTTAGTAATTATAAACACATAAGGCAATCAAAAATTCAAAGAAGACTCAAATCATTTTGCCTAAGGCCAAAAAATTAGTTTATAATGATGTTTAGGGTTGGAGAAGATGGATAATGGCTAAATAATTATTTGGCCAAAAAATAGAAAGTGAGGCATCTAGAGTTAGGCAAGATGAAAGAAAGGAAAATAAAATAAGAAAAGAAAAAGAAAAGGAAAATAAACAAAAAGAAAAAAGAGAAGAAAAAGATAAAATAGGAAAAAAGGACAAAATAAAAAAAGGAAAAAAAAAAGAAGAAAAGTAAAAAAAAAAAAAAAAGAAAAGGAAATATAAGATATAAAGTTCTCAGTTGCGCAATCTCAAGATGATACCTTAAGGGTGCCTACAAGTATAACTTATCTTCTTGCTAAATGAATGAGTATGTGTATACTTATAGACAATCATAAAAATGAAGAGAAAAAAATAAAGTATTAACAGGAAAAACACATTGATTGTTTAAGTGGTATTTATAAGAGAACATGGGCTATAAGTTTATATACAAAAATATTGAATGTTTAAAAGTGGTTAGATATTTAGATGTTGATTTTGCTAGTTGTGTAAACAATAGAAATCATACTACTAAATATATTTTTATGTTTATTAAAGGTGTCATATCCTGAAGAAGCATTAAGCAAACTATTATTGCTTGCTCCATAATGAAAGTAGAATGTATAACATACCATGAGACTACTACACTGGCTCTATGATTAAGAAATTTTATCATAAGACTATATATTATGGATTTTATTTTTAGATCACTTAAGATATATTGAAATAATTCAGTTATAGTATTCATTTCAAAGAACAACAATAATGGAGTTGAAACAAGCATATCGATATTAAATATTTAGTTGTCAAAGACTATGCTTAAAAGAAAGTAATTATTATAAAACATATTAGTACTCAACTTCAAATTACTAATCTTATGACTAAAGGATTGCTAACTAAGTCATATAAAGATCATGTTAAGCATATAAGACTAGTTAGCTTTACTTGGTTTCTTTTAAAACTACATTCACTAATCTTTTGGCTTTATAGAAAACCTTTTGGATGTTTACAAATAAAGACTAATTTCGTGCACATAAAGTTTATTTATGTATAGTTTATTTGGGACCTCAATGGATTGAGTACTGAAGTATTTTTCATTTAATAAAATAATAATTCAATAAAGTGTTTAATTAGAAATTTACTAACATTATAATACATAGTATGACTACTATGATTCATGTATAAAAGTTTTTATTTAAACTATTTAGTTTATATGAGTAGTTCAATTCATGACATTGAATAAGGATATCACTTATTCAACTTCACATGGACCAAGTGAGAGAATATAATAATGCCTTTTGAATGGTTCATAGAAAAAATAAATAAATATTATTTAAGGTAATAATTAAGTTGTAATTATTCATTGTTAATGACAATTAAGCTATTTTTAATGAAAATTAAGTTTGATTAATTGAATGTTTCATTCTAGGAATATCAAAAGGTTTTTCTTAATAGAAGAAAGTCATAAAAGTAGTGACAAAATGATCTCTAACCTAGCCTATAAACCATTAACATTATGCTTCATAAAAAGTATAAGGTCATTTCTTTTATGATTATTGATCAATATGGGTTAAAGGTATTATTTCTGCTAAATTAATATATGACTTTTAGTTCTTTCTATATTTTTTCAAACTTACTTTTCGTTGTCTTAAGTTTAAATTTTAAAAACATATAATGAAATTTATGCAAAAGGAAAAAAAAAAAAAACAATCCTTATAACATAACTCACAACTTAATAAGTATTTATACCAAAAAAAAAATTATCATCTCATATTAAACTTCTAAAATGAAGTGAAAATTAACTTATTAAAAATAGTTAAAATAATAATAATAGTGTTTTCAAATATAAGAAACCATATAGTAATACTTATAAGTAAACTTTTATTTTTGGTAGATCATAATAGATACAAAGAGCAAAGACTTTTATGATTTTTTTTTTTCTTTTTTACCTTAGATAAGCAAAATCATTGAGCACAAGATGAAATGCCCTTATTTATTTTACAATGGTAAACAATACATTCGGTCACCAAAGTTTATATTCATTTCACTAAGTCACTAAATTTTAGTTATTAAATGAATTTTAGTAACATTTGAGGCATTATATTGACATAGTTAACAATATTTAGGATGTGTAACTCAAGTTATAATTATGATAACTTATATTTTTTTACTGTATTTTATGTTTAAAATAAATTCATAAATAAGTCAGTAGCTTACATGATTTCATCAATGTAAGTTAGTAACTTTTGAATCATTTAATGAAAGTTAATAATTTTATTAAATTTATCAAATCATGCCTTTTTTTTCATTTTGTTTATTAGACCACTATTCCACCTAGGATCTACTGCCATGTCATATTATTCGTCTCTTCTATTGTTGACCAACATGCCTAAACCCTCCACATTCTCTCCCTCTTTCTTGCTCTTTCCTAATTTCTCTGTCCTTCAAGAGTCCAGTTAAATGGTTAGAGAAAAAAGCCACATACAAGCCACTTCAAGATTATGTTGACATTACTAAGATAGAATATAAAGAAATCATCTTTTTAAGTTGTCAAAAAGATAAAAAAAGGAAAACGCTAAACATGTAATACATACAACAAAATTTGCAAACAACATTACAAAATGCACGACATGTTATTAAATTTTTAATTGTTTTTACACATTCTGTCATTCTTGTTGCACATTTAATCATCCTTATTGCGCATCTAATGATACAACTAACATTAATGTAGCATCATCTTCTTAGATTAAATAACCATTACTTTGCATTTTACAAAAATTTAAGTTTTCTACTCAATGTCACTTGATGTGCAATAAGGATAGTTAAATGAGCAACAACTAGGTAAGGAACAAGGGACCCCTCAATTTTCTAATGGCTTGTTGCTTTTTCTCTCATGCTTATTACACATTTAGTCTTTCTTATTATATATTTTAAAATTTAAAATTTAAATAATAATAATAATAATAATTTGTTAACATCAATGATTTCATCTCTGTCAATAGTGTGACTTTTTTCCTCTATCCATTTCACTTATCTGTTTCTAAAATCTTTAAAATCTAACAAAGAAGTATATTCATTAGTTTTATATATAATTTTGGGCTAAAACTCATGAAATTTGTAGAATCATTAGATATTAAAATCAAAAATGAAATCACATCATTAAAAAACAAAGATAAACAAAGACTATATTATTATTATTATTAGTACTTAAAAAAGCTGAGATAGAGAGGCTATGATTTAGCAGTGGACTTGGATATCTGATACCCCACCTCAGAATCAAGTCTCAGTTAGAAAGTTAGACATTGACAACCAAATAAAGTTTTAATGTAATAAATTAATTACTTTATGAAAATAGGACAAAATTTTTTTTACTAAATGTATACTCATAAATTTAAAAACAAAAATAACATAAATATATTGCAATTGGTCTAATTCATATTGATTCTAATTTAATACATCTCAAAAAGTGCAAATTAAAATTTTGACTAGTGATGGCTTTTGGTATTGTTTTTAAACCGGGTGGTCCAAGTGTGATTTGGCCTTGAATCACTCACACCCTTCTTGCACCAAACCCTTCCTAGGATCTTAACCTTTTACAATTCCTATAACCACTAGTTACTAATAAATTCTTTAGACTTGGGCTCTCCTTGGCAAGGTGAGAACCAACCCCTTAAGATACACCAGCTCTCCACGGCAATTGCTGAAGAAATTATATGACTGAGTGCATTGCTCCCCAGGAATATTAAAAGAATTTTTATTTTTTATTTTTTTTTAATATTCCCAAGTGGGATCGGAGAATAAGGATAAAAAAATTATTTTTTTATTCTTATACGAGAACATGGCGCTTCTATGCCCTCGCATTTTATATATTTAATGTCTAGCATCAACTGTACACGCTGGACCAGGAGCATCGAGTACAACCTATAAAATGCCAAGTAGATAAGGTCAGAACTTGGGAAACCCCGTCCCATTGCAGCCGTGACACTTGTATGTTCGGTAACCACACATTTGTCATACATCGACAATAATCATAAAATATCAGCAATTAGTACGTATGGTTGAAAATAAGAATATGAATTAGCGCAATTGACATTTCAACTTTTAAAGCATTAGTCTCCAAAATGAAAATTTTGATTACCATTTCTAAATTAGCATAGTACACCCTAAGGAAAATAAAATAATGTAGTTAAAAGAAAAAAATTGAATAATTATGAATATAGTAATAAGTATGATTAATAATTATAATTTCTTATTAAATTTATGAAGTGAAATTTTTAAAATTGTAAATGTATGTTTTAAATAGGATTTTTTTAAAAATTATTTTAAAAATTTCTTTTGAGTTATAGGATGATTGAAAAATAAATTTAAGGCTTAAGGCATATGCACGTACGAAGTTATCCTGGTTATCTTGGTGAAGTAAGGATTTATAATTAGTAATTAGAGAAATTAAATTTAATAATAATTACAGATTATTTTATTAACTATACAATAAATTTTAAAAACAAGTGTTTTGTCATACATCGACAAGAATCAAAAGATATCAGCCATTTGAAACGTGTGGTTGAGAATAAGAAAAAGCAATTAGCGCAATCAGCTCCAACGGCGGCCACTGCACTTCAACTTTTAAGCACGAGTCTCCAAGTATATC
Organism: Rhizophora mangle; assembly: GCA_037832345.1. Lineage (NCBI taxonomy): Eukaryota > Viridiplantae > Streptophyta > Magnoliopsida > Malpighiales > Rhizophoraceae > Rhizophora > Rhizophora mangle. The sequence continues at coordinate 803,696 of JBAPLJ010001282.1, read as the reverse complement.
ACGGCATTATTGAATACAGAATCCCGGGAGGAAACTAACAGACAGTTTTCTTTCAATAAGGACAGAAGCTCCCTGTTTGAATGATTCTCGATGAATGTACGCCGTGCAAAAATTGAGAGAGGTTGTCCTTAAGCTTGCGCCAGCAAGGTGCATTATTGTGGTCAATAGTGTGCGATTGACTTCTGTGCACAAATTGGTCTTCCACCACGACTGTTCTCAGATACTTTTCTAGAGGCTGATGCTGCAAATTGATATATCTCCCATAATTTCTTATATAAAAAAACGCGCTGCTAAGCCCTTGCACACTCAAAGAAAGCACGCGTAAGCAGTGAGCACCCATAATTTCTTATATAAAGAACGTGCTACTAAGCCCTCTCGCACTCAAAGAAAGCACGCATAAGCAGTAAGCACAAGCCATGTCTTCTCATCTTTATCCTTCTCAGCAAACATGTACCGATACCACACTAGAAGTGGAAACCAATCATCCAAAGCCGAGCAATGGAAGAGGACAAGGCCATCAAGTCAGTCCCGAGGATGTTTACATGACTTGGGAGGACTTATGGGTGGCAGTTTCCAAGGGACAGAAAGGCCGCAAGGCCATTCTTCAAGGTCTCACTGGTTATGCCCTGCCTGGGGAGATCTTGGCTATAATGGGTCCCTCAGGTTGTGGCAAGTCTACACTTCTTGATGCATTAGCAGGTATTAAAAAAAAAATAAATAAATAAAAAAATTGTCATTTGCATACTTTAAACATGGTTGAGTTTTCATACTTGTACTAAAATTTTCTGCTTTGCATTGGCATTTAAGACCATCTAATTAATGACAGAAAATTGACTTCAACAGATTAATTAAATAAGTGCGGATTTTAAATTTTTAATTTATAAGGAAGGAGTGTGAACCATAAGCTTTGGACCTAGATATTAGGCAAGCAGAACAGAACTTTTCTATTTTTTTTCCTTTTCTGTCGAATTGTTTCCTTTAATTTAACCATATAGTCCACTGGAAAAGTACCCGCTATGTGCCAGGACGAGGAATAAAAAAAAAAAAAAAAAAAGGAGTGGGGTGAGGGTGGGGAGTGTTCCCCCGCCGCCCGTAAGAAAAAATGTTGCTATCATTGTTACTGTGGATCCCCTCTCTGTAAGTCTATCCAAGAAACAGAATCTCTTTGCTTCATTGACAATGTTTTGAGGAAACTTGTAACTTGAATTTTTTGTGGCAGGGAGATTGGGTTCGAACATGAGGCAAATAGGAGATATTCTAATCAATGGTCAAAAGCAGGCACTGGCTTATGGCACATCGGTAAGCCGAAAAAACATGAAACAAGGACAAGTGATGTTCATTAATCAGACCTTTGAGCCCCATGCAGATATCAGAAAATGGTTATTACGAGGTTATACTTGGCCCAATATGCTTCAGAAATCTGCTAATTTTGCAAGCTTTCTTCTAATAGCTTGCGACTCACAATCTATGAAGGAACTATAATTAATATGGGTCACCATATATCTCATATCATAACAGACAGACCATAGGATTACACCTACCAAGGATCAAACCTGTAAAGCAGATACCAGGAAGGGAGATAATAAACGGTAGATATAAACTAAAAGAACGGTTAATTGTAAATTTGTTCTAAACGCGTTTCGTATCTTCTGAACTCAGGCATATGTAACCCAAGATGACGCCTTACTGGCCACCTTAACTGTTGGGGAAGCCGTTTACTACTCGGCTCAGCTTCAGATGCCAGAATCAATGTCCAAGTCAGAGAAGAAGGAGAGAGCAGAGATGACAATAAGAGAAATGGGCTTGCAGGATGCCGTGAACACAAGAGTAGGAGGGTGGGGAGCTAAAGGGCTTAGCGGAGGCCAAAAAGGAGATTGAGCATTTGCATTGAGATTCTCACCCGCCCAAAACTTATCTTCCTGGATGAACCCACAAGTGGCCTTGACAGTGCAGCATCATATTATGTCATGAACAGCATCTCAAAGCTGGATCAGAAAGATGGAATTAGAAGAACTATCATTGCGTCCATTCATCAGCCTAGCAGTGATGTCTTTCAGCTTTTCAACACTCTTTGCCTCCTTTCTTCTGGTCAAACAGTGTACTTTGGCCCTGCTTCTGTTGCCAATGAGGTGCATATTAACTTCATAATTTGCGGACTTGATTGATCTAAACTCATTTAACATCTATAGTTCACGTAACAGACTAATTCCTCTCGCTTTCTTTTGCTTGATGCAGTTTTTTGCTTCGAATGGTTTTCCATGCCCGCTTCTGCAAAACCCGTCTGATCACTTCCTGAAAACCATAAACGCGGATTTTGAAAATGTTGGGTCTTTTAGTCCTCTAGAAATCCTTTTTATGCTCTTGTATAATTTTCGTTACCGTGATATAAATGTATCGAGTTCTGATTGTGTTCTTTACAATATTGCATCAGGACTCTGGACAAGGTTCAGGTAATGCCATGACCACAGAAGAAGTAATTGCTACGCTCGTTAGGTCATTCAAATCATCTGGCAATTATCAACAAGTTCAAACACAAGTAGCTGAAGTACTCAAATTGGTGGGAAATGATAGACAGTCAAGTTTTACTTAATTTACAATATGGATTACAGACCACAATGAGATTAATTACCATGGTTGTAGGATTGTGGAGCTGGAGCAGTACAGAAGGAAAGATCCCGAGCTAGCTTCCTCACTCATTGTCTTGTCCTTACAAGCAGGTCTTCCATAAACATGCATCGAGATAACGGTTACTATTGGTTACGTCTCATCATCTACATTGCAGTAGCTATAGGCCTTGCCACTGTGTTTTATGAAAAAGGGTACAATCCAAATGAAATTGAGGTAAGCAAGAGCATATATAATTAATAAACTTTTGTTGGACTAAACTGGAATGTTGGAAATGAAATAGGATTTTTTTACATCAACGTTACGTGATGATACAGAATGAAACTAATCCTAAGTGATTACATCATGCCAGGCTAGAACTTCGCTGCTTATGTTTGTTTCCACGTTCTTAACATTCATGGCCATTGGCGGATTCCCTTCTTTTGTGGAAGATATGAAGGTATGCTAATTATAGTTAACCATTTTGCACAAGAAGAATGCTTCAAATTGTACGCGCTTTAAAAGTGTTGCTTGGCTGATGTGAAATGCGTTTTGCGGCTCTAAATCCAGGTATTCCAGCGAGAAAGATTAAATGGGCACTATGGAGTCACGGCTTTTGCCATTGCCAACACAGTGTCTGCTATCCCATTCTTGTTATTGATTTCTTTGATTCCCGGGGCTTTGGCTTATTGCTTTTCGGGACTGCAAAAGCGATGGGAAAACTTTTTCTACTTTGTTCTCACCTTGTTTGCTTGCATGATGCTGGTTGAGAGCTTGATGATGACCATTGCGAGTATCATCCCTAATTTCCTGATGGGCATAATCTCGGGAGCTGGAATTCAAGGCCTCTTGATTTTAGCTGGGGGCTTTTTCAGGTTGCCAAATGACCTTCCCCTTTTATTCTGGAAATACCCCATGTACTACATTGCCTTCCACAAGTATGCATACCAAGGGCTATTCAAGAATGAGTTTGAAGGGCGGACATTTCCAGGCAATCTGACGGGTGATCAGATCCTGAGGGAAAAATTTCAAGTGGAAATGGGTTACTCCAAGTGGATTGATCTGGCCATATTGTTGGTAATGGTGATTGTGTATAGACTTCTGTTCTTGGGTATTCTCAAGGCCCGGGAGAATTTTGAGCCCAGGATCATGGCTCGCAGGCCAGCGCCCCACAAGCAAACAATACAAACCATGGAGATCCCTAACGAAACACCTTTACACGTGGAGATTGTGTAGAATACAGCTTTCTTTCTTTCTTCCATTCTGTTTTGGGGAAGTTGGGGTTTGAACCTCCATCCTCCGCCAAAAACTTTGATCATGTGTTGGTCAGAGTAGCATCTCTTAGCCCATCCGTACAATACTAGCCACTTTTCTTCTACCTAAAGAAGATGAATTTGGCTTTGGTTTGTCTATCCATGTCACAAAATTTTGAAGACATGCATGTAACTATTTATATATGAAATATGAGTCTAATATGCTAATTATCAATCCATACCATATAGTTACAGTTTATTAATTTTCTCTGTTTTTGTTTCCAAACTTTTGATGTAGACTTTCCATTACCAAAAAGCTAGCTTTTAATGCAGGCCACTGTATGCTCGAATTCAACGACTAAAAACCAATTTCCAGCCGGGAATGTTAGAGCCATAACAAAAATAATTCTGTTGAAAAAAAAAGAAAAAAAAATTCTAACATCAAAGGTTGGCAGAATTTGTCACTTTCACACAGAGATACACATCAAATCAGAAATACAAACAATGGAATTTGCTTTTTTTTTAAAAAAAAGAAAAATGTTTTCTCATCTTGATTTGGAATGCATAATCTATGTAGAGATGAAATTTTTATAAATATGCGTGACAATCTATTAAATTTGACCTATTATTGGGTATGATGGGTGGCAGCATTATAAAAATGAAGAAAGTTCAATCATTCCCTGCCATAATGAATACTTTGCACTTATGGTAAATCAACTTTACCAATTTATTGATAAAAAAAAAGAAAAAAAGAAAAAAAGAAAAAGAAGGGGTTAGGTACAAGATTCTCACACCATTTTTGTCTATACATCCACTAGGTTAAAAAAAAAATTAAAATAAAAGGAGATTTACCCCTTTTTTTATTTTTTTTTTACACTTTCCAGTTTATAAGTAAATAACAGTGAAAAAAAAAATAAAAATCACCCAAAGGGAGGGCCCAGATAAAATAGGAATACACAGACGGGGAGGGTCACTAGAGTCTTAAAATCAGTGCCGGCCTTACCTCAGTTCACAAACACTCTCTTACACACGCGCGGGGGCGCGCGCACACACAGAGAGAATGGACGGAGCCGATGTCGAAATGGCTGGTATAGAGAGCAATGAAACTGTAGTGGTTCTTTCTCTCTCTCATTCACATTTTATTATTCTTGTTGATGGATGTTTGCTTGAATTTTGGTTAATTGCTGCGCTATGTGTTTTTAATTGAGTTCATTCCGAAACCCAACCCTAACTGGATGTTGGGGTTTTCGCTTTTTTTTTTTTTTTGGTTTTTTTAATTTTAAATTACAGGAACTCGACGACATGAAGAAGCGGTTAAAGGAGATGGAAGACGAAGCAACTGCTCTCCGGGAGATGCAGGCCAAGGTCGAAAAAGAGATGGGTGCCTTACAGGGTATATTTACTAAGCTCTCCCTCTCTTTATATATAGATGTGTGTGTGTCATGGCGTTGGGGGTTAGCTGATCAGTTGTTCTTTGTCAGTATAATCTGTTGTTTCTCTATTGAGAGTGGTGAATTATGGAGTTAGGCCTCATGTTTTACCTTCTTGTCTTCTCATGAGATGTGGGTTTTCTTGGTTTTAAATTACTTACCTTTTCACCTCATTTTTTCGGCTTTTTTTCTTGGAAAAGAAATTCAGTTAAATGCCCTTTTGGGTTTTACTTGGAAATTGAGAATGGGTTTTGTTTGGACATGTAGTATTTTGAAATTGTTTGATCGCTTTCGGCTTTGTTGGCATCACTGGGATGCTTTCTGTTGCAACATTTCCTTTGTTGGTGTCTGTTTGGTATTTCATTGGGCCTTATGAACTTGCAAGATGCTGTTAGGAAAGATGGATCAATACGTGATGTTGTTTTTTGTGGTTCTGGAAAAATCATCAACTGATCTTGAAAAGTGGGTTTTGCTCGGGTATGTGATGTCAGTTGTGGCCTCAATGAAGACATTGCCTGCTTGAATTTTGTGTAAGATTTGTTGAATTGTTATGGCAATTAAGAGAATTCAAACTATTGTGACAATTTGGATGAAAAGTTTGATGTTTTATGTTCAATTATTTAAGGTTTATCTTCTCTATTGAGTTCAGAACACAACAACATAGCCTTAATCCCAAATAAAATTACATTTAGAATTGTGGGCCAAAGAGATTCTGTAACAGACTAACAGCTGCTTTACTTGCTTTTACAGCAGCTAATGTAGTGACTCTGCCAAAGATGTGATGAAGGATGCTCTAAATTGATAAATTGGCCTTCATACATAAGATTAACTGAGACATTTCAACTTTACCCCACAATGCCACTTTGTTTTACTAATGCTGACATTAAGTTGATAATATTGGTCGGAGGGATGACATGACAACTTTGACTGTTAACAATTCTTGTTTGATTGACATGCACTTCTTCATATACTGCTTCCCTTAATCCTTCCTCATGTTTGATTTTATGTGAAATTAGATCCTGCTGCTGCTTCTGCGTCTCAAGCAAGTAGAGAGGAAGTAGATTCTCGATCCGTTTTTGTTGGCAATGTGAGGCTATTTCTTTTCCTTGTTAATTTTCCTGGACTGCATTCATGAACAATATTTTGGGAGTCAGATACTTGAAATGCGAATTATGGACTGCACTAACTGTTGAGGGAAATCAGAAAAAGGAATTTTTGTTATCTAATTTTAATATTTTAGCCATTAATCTCGCTTATAGCTTTTTATGTGGCTGCTTAATTGTATTTTCTTTTCAAGAAGATTGATGCATTTACATGTTTTCTGTATTAGTGCCCTTAGAAAGGTGTGTCTCTCATCCTTTTAGAATGACATATTAGATCCATTAGTTGACCTTATTGGATTAAAACTTCTCAGACCCAATGCTAATTAATGCCTTTTTTTGTGACTGCACAAGCATATAGCATGTTTCAGTGTTTGCTTTTCTGGCTTTATGTGCAGATCACTTTTCAATTTCTCTAAAGTTCTGACTAATATTATAAGTCCAAGGGATGAACTTGATCTATATGAATGTGCATCTCCTATTGTAACTGGAGGGTTTTTAATTGCAAGAAGTTGTGTGAAACTCTCAACACTGCTCTTTGATTTCTTCTTTATTAATAATTTGTTGAATAATGCTTTGAAGAAATATGTCAGTTAATAATGTTGTCAACAGAGTGCTGGTTATACATCACATGCCCTTTGAAAATTTCTTCTGTTATGTTGTAGAAAAGGAGCTTCACATGATTTGTATGAATGCACCCTAATTGCAAAATTGGAACCTAATACAAAAGAATGAGAAAGTTTTCATATGTAAACATCTGTAGGGTGACCCTATTTAGCTATCTGCTGGATGTTTGTGAATCATCAGTCACTATTTCTGCTGGACTACTTATTTCAATTTATACATATTTCTGGGAAATGCTTGGATTTTTGTGATTATCTAGTTGATGGCCTGTGTGACTGTGCCATGTATGTTCTTTAATGGCTGGTGAACTGTGGGGCACCATTGATCTTCAAGAGCCTCTTGTTTCATTTCCTTGAAGGCTCAAGTAATTGACATCATTTTAAAGGTTGTAGCAATGAATGAGGAGCAGGATGCTTTTTTGATTGTCCTTAGCTGTGTATTTGATTCATTAGTTGGCCTGTCTCCTTGTTTTTAACTTTAAAGTAAACTATTTAGCCTTTAACTTGCAGGTAGACTACTCATGCACACCTGAGGAAGTGCAGCAGCATTTCCAGTCATGTGGGACAGTAAACAGGGTCACAATTCGTACAGACAAGTATGGCCAGCCAAAGGGTTATGCCTATGTGGAGTTCCTTGAGCCAGAAGCTGTTCAGGAGGCACTCAATCTGAATGAATCTGAGTTGCATGGCCGCCAATTGAAGGCAAAGATCTGTTTTCTTTATTTCTTTTGGGCAATTTCGCAACCAATAATATGCTCTCTCTCTCTCTCTCTCTCTCTCTCTCTCTCTCTCTCTCTATCACACACACACACACACACACACACACACACAAACTTTACATCCAATTCTGTTTTTTTCAAGCATTCTCTTCTTGCAGGTAACCGCTAAGCGAACCAATATACCTGGCATGAAGCAGTTTCGTCCCCGAAGACCTAACCCATATGTGGGGTTTCCACCTAGAGGCGCATACATGCCCCCATATTTCTATGCTCCTTATGGCTATGGGTATGGTTCTTAATCAAGTGCCACCTACTTTTATTTATAAATAAATTCTTAGATCCATATATGTTCTTGCCTCTCTTTCTCCTAGCTTTTTGAGAAGCAATGTGGACCTTTGACCTTTCCTCTCTGCTGCAGTAAAGTTCCAAGGTACAGAATGCCTATGCGATACAGCCCCTACAACTGAAGGCTATTTTGCACAAGACAGAATTTCTGGCTGATTGGTACATCTAGAGAAAATTTTAGCTTCTTTTTCATCGTGGATTGTGACATTTTGGAGAGATCAATGGATTTCTTTTTATCTCCTGCATGGTGTCGCGGAATGTGATAATTTAACTAAAGAACATGACTATGGTGCCTGCATCCACAGTATTATTCTTGCCAACTCTTGCCTCTTACAGCATTATCTGTCCACAATGCTTGCTGCATTATTGTAGCTTCTTTTGGCTGCATGAACTAGCATTTCTTCCTCAGGCTCCACATGAACAATGGCAGTCTTTGACTTGGCAGAATGCTGGATCCAAGTATAGAAACGTTCCGCCTCGTATCACGGGCAGCTTCGAGCAAGGTGATTTGCTGAACTAGCAACTTTAGGTTCCCTAAGCAACTAGAGCGCTGCTTCAAAATGTTGCGATTATAACACAGGAAATTGGGTGAGGGTTAGATTAAACTAAAAAAGATTCGCAAGGGTTACGTTTTTACCTATCGGCCATCAAATAACACTTGCATTAGAAGTTATATAAGTTTCAGCACTACCCGAGGTGAATTATTATGACTATTATTATTGCCATTTCCTGCAGCTTTTACTCGGTAAACCAAATTTATCTGCTGTCAGGTTAGATCATGGCGGAGGGAATGAAGGTGGGGAGCGCTCATAAATGGCCCCCTGAATCTGAAATCAAGATGCTGATTGCAATCAAAATAATAGTTCCTCGAGAACTGCATATCAAAGAATTCCCGGGATAACGAGCCTTGGATTGATCAATTTTCTAGGTATTATTAAAAGAGCAGGTCAAATTTCAATTGAAGAATTGCTGAGGACTCGTCGCATCGCAAGTGGTTTTAGTATAACGTGCATTGAATTCCACACCCTGTGTAGCAGGAGTACGGACATATTCATAAATAAATAAATAAAAATCATTAAGGAAAGGCATGGCCGAGGAAAACTGCAAGAGCTCGGATACATTCAAGTAACAAGCGTCTCCTCTGCCGTTGCATCAGACTTTTAGTACCCCAAACTCTGTATACCGGCTCTCGCGCACCCCCCCCCCCCCCACCCCCCTTGGCCCCCCATTCCTCCACTCCTGCAAGTGCATGCAAACGCTACAACTACCTCTGCCGCCTCCACATCATGGCCACCCACGGCGACCACCGTCTCATGTCCTTCGATACCCTTCAACGTTCAAAGACGAGTTATTCTATTAGAATGATGGCAAACGTAATCGATTGGTTCACTCAAGAGGGCTATGCTGAAAACAGGTCAGAAGGAGAATTCTTTAAACATGAAGAGACACTCTATACGTTCCCGTCATTATTGAATTCCGATGGTGGATCTTTTTTGCGTCTTATTTTTCTGACGTGAATCAGTTTGATCCTTATCCCTTGAAAATAATGAGCTGGTCCCCTACCAAAGGGTGGAAAATAACGACAAACGCATCTCATCATTCCCCTATTGCAATAATGTTTCCCTGCCCCTAGGCATCGCTGTTTGCGCCCCCACTCTTTCGTAAATGACCCCAGCGAATAAACAAACAAAAGCCTCTAGGCTGCCAGCTCTCCTCGTTGCGATGTGTTCTTCATCTTTTAATTTTGTGGGGTTCTCAAAAGAAGCAAAAGCCAATCCTTTTCCTTATGAATTATTTTTCTCCCTATTCTGGTTTCTTCAAAATTCCTTCGGAGAATTTATATGTCATGCTAAACGACAAAACCCCTTCTAACTGTCTTCTGCGGAAGAAGAGAGTAGAAACTCATTCAATATCCAGCTACACTTATTTTTCAAATGTAACAAATAAAATAAAATAAAATAAAATAAAACCTAGCTACCACGATACTATCATTTTAGCTACGTGAAATATGTCTTGAGGTATGTGTTAGTTAATTTAGATTAAAAATTTATCTAAATTATAATAAAAATGAGTTAAATTAAATTAAATCTAAATTTTATTATTTAAATAAATTTAAATGTGAATTATTATATAAAAATATAAATTTATATTTTTATGTGCATTTATTTATTATTATGTAATATTTTATTAATTTAAAAAATTATACTATTCATATAATTATCAAAACACAGTGATATCAAAATTATTACACTCAAGAATCATATAAGAGCAGTTTGAATCGAGAACCAATGAAAAGGAGAAGTTGCTATCAATCGCTATTAGATGCCACCAAGCACCATTGGAGAATTTCTTAGAGTCAGTAAGTTATATAATTTATTAGGTAATTATATTAGAATAGATATTTTGATTTGAATCGAGATGAAGCATATAAGTCTTATTTGACAAGAGTCATCAAAGTTGCTAGAGAAGTTGAAGTCACTGTTTGCCATCCTTGAAAGCGCTGCTACTCGTCATCGCTGGACCAAAGCCGTCAACCACTATGTGCTGCCACACGCGACACAAGAGGTTACTGCTTTTGTCGTCAGAAGCCATCTTCGCATCGTCAGATGTCAGCCAACTTGAATTTAACCCCATGCACCCCAAAAGTCGTTAAGTCATTATGCACTGGAGGGTGATACAGAGATGAATTTAAAGCCCTCGTAATGGTTACTATAGCTACTAAAATGTTCGGTATACCAATCACGTGTCTAAAAAAAAGGAGAGCTCACTGTTTATTTTAATAAGTTAATATACTCTATAGTCAAGATAATAATATCAATGTTCTAGGTAAAAAGATAAATTTTTATTAATTTGATAAATAAAAATTATAATTATATATTATCTATATTTTATATACTTGATATAAAGAGTACCAACTCAATTAAAATCAATTACTTGAAAATAGTTATAATATATAATTATATAATAATTATCTCTTAAATTTTAACAAAAAAAATATATTTATTTTAAATTATTTTTAATAAAAAATTAAATATTTTGAATTAATGTTATCACTTATATTTATATTTATCTTCATATTATTGTAAAAGTTGAGTTTTAATTGTAATATTTTTATTTTAGTTATTTAAATTTTTATAGTTTAAAGTTATTTATACAAGAAAACATGTTGATATATATACATTATTCTGATCAAATTTGTGAAATATATATTGTTGCAAGATAGAGTAAAAAACCCTTTGCAATAAAGAGTTTGCGTGTAAAACGACCACTCTAGTTAATCCACTTTGATATTTGTGATCTAATAAGTGTTTTATCAAATGCCAACAATACGTATTTTTTACTTTTATTAATGACTTTACAAGGAAGACATAAGTTTATTGTAAGTAAAGGAATTTTGATGTGTTTGATTATTTTAAGAAGTTTAAGGTATATGTTTAAAGATAAAGTGAGTGTCATTTTAAAATTTTCTAAATCGATGAAGGTGGTGAGTATATTTCTAATGAATTTAAAAAGTATTGTAAAACATAGAAAATAAAGCACAAAGTTATAATTCCTTACACTCTACAATATAATGGAGTTGTTGAAAGGAAAAACAAATCAATTATGAAATAATGAAAATTTTGTTAAAGGATAATAAATTTCTAATTCTTTTAAGATAGAAATTATTTTGTGTTTTGTTTACTTGTTGAATAGATCTCTAACAATAAGTATTTAAAATGTCACTCTTGAAGAAACTTGAAGTAATTTGAAGCCTAATGTGAAGTATATCAAAATGTTTGGTTTTATTACTTTTGTTCACATTTTAGTAAAGATAAGAACTAAACTAAATGATCAAAGAATGAAGATAATATTTTTTGGTTACATAAAAAGAAGATATAAATTGTTTAATCCTATGACAAAGAAGGTGATTATAAGCAAATATATGACCTTTACTGAAGATGAAACTTAAAATTTTGATGTTAATGAGCAAAATAATTCAAAGTGATATCCATTTACTATTTTAAGAGAAGTAAAAACTCAAATTACAACACCACTTCAAATAAAGAAGTTTCACCAATTGCTGCACTAAATTTTATACTATAAGCTCTATGTGAGAATGGAAGACCAATAAGAAATTGCCAACCATTAGTTAAATTACAAGATTATGAGGTAATCCCTTATAATGCTTTTAATGATGATGTGGATTTAATGTATTTGTCATATTTGTAAATTATGAACCAATGTCATTTAAAGAGATAATTTAAGATACAAAGGGAGTGTATGTTATGAATGAAGAAATTGAGGCAGTTAAAAAGAATAATATATGAAAGTTTATTAATATTCCATGAGATCAAAAAACTATTAATGTAAAATAAATCTTCAAGACTATAAAAAAAAAAAAAAGCAAAAGTACAAATTTGAAAAGAATAAGCCATTAAATTATAAAGTGTTTATCAAATTGGAACATATGTTAATAAATGTTAGAATTGAGAGTATCATTAAATTATAATTAAGCAGGATGTTGATGTTAATCTAATTTAGGAGCTTATTAGAATTATAGTAAAAATTAGTTTAATTGGGTCCAATTTAAGTTTTATTGTTTGGGCATATGTAGGTATCTATTATTATATAAAAATATGAAATCCATATTATTAACATTAATATCAAAGTTATTGCATTCTAATAGTGCAACCATCACATTTGACTTAAGAATGTAAATTATAGATCTTATAGTGCAAGTAATAGGCATTTCCATCCATTGATATCATATACGTTAAAGCTAATTTCATATTAAGAAAAGTTAGTTAAACACATTTAAAGGATATATGATAAGCAAAGAGACATGACTTAATTATATCTTTCTTGTCACCACAAATAAAGAAAATTAATTTAACATCTTCTTATAAATACCATACATCCCAATAAGTGTGGCTGTGTAATAATATTGATTTTGTCTTTGTAGTCCCATGTAACCAAATTAAAGCTTAATGATTGGAACCTATATCTTGTGAAATTAAATAATGCTTTTTTAATTCTTACTCCCTCAATCTTTAACTTAATCAATTAGTAAACTTTTCAGCCATCTCTTCTTCTTTTTAAGCAGTTTTCAATATTCCACTAATAATAAACTAGGATCTTATGAGGTAGGTGAACATTTCTTGGGACTAAATAATATAATTAATTCCCATTAGAATAGTTTTGATAAACATAGAAATCTAAAATTTTCTCCATAATAACAACAAAAAAAATATCAAATTCAAGATTAAAATTGTGAATCCAACTTTTTTTTTTTTTTATTTTTAAAGACACTAGGGGAACTAAGGATGAAATTGTAAACTTGACGCTAAAAGTTCAAGTAATTATACCACTAGACTTTATAACTAATGGCATAAAATTCTACTCTTTATGTAATTACAATTAGCTTAAAGACATCCAAACATGAAAAAAAAAAAGTTGAGAAAAATTAGGCAAAATTGCTAAAAGTAGGTGAAAAATGGCTAAACTAATTTGATCAATGTAGGTTGATTTGGCAAAACTAACATAACAATCAATAAAAGCTATCTAGGTACATCTGGGAATTAAACAAGGATGATGTGGTAAAAAATAAAAGTTTACATGTTACTAATGTGACAAGTGATAAGAGTTGACTTAGCGATGATATGATGATCAATAAAATTGGTGTGACATCATTTTCTTCATAAATATTTTTGATAATATATGGGGCATGTAAAACCTATTGTTGAGAACCAAATGTAAGGTGGATTTAAGGGTTGAAAATTTGAGTAGTGCAACACGTTGCATGGAATGTCAAAATAAAGTTGATGACATTTGATACATTAGCACTCAAAGAAGGGATTCCCATAACTTTTTTGAACAAAAACCAAAGGAATCAAGACAAACTAAAAGAAGAAAGTACCAACCAAACAAAAATTAAGTGGCAGAAACAAAAATTTGACAAAATAGTGGTCAAACTCCAATAATAGAGAGAAATAGTTTCCTCTATAAACTAATCACATGATAAAAGTTAAAAAGAGAATGAAAAAAATAAATTTTTTTATATTCAATATTAGAGGTTACATGAATACATATACATAAAACATATGCACATAATAAGATATTTACGAAATCATAACAAAAAGATAGTACAAACTAGTCATATAATTTGGTCATATCTTATGGGATGTGATCCCAACTTGTTGATGTGTTTGGACCAAGTAGGTTTATCCATGATTGTTGACTTAATCCAAATTGACTTTGATAGTTGAAGGGGTTTGTAACTCCTTACCACAAAAAAGCCTTTCAATCATTAATGAGACGTCTAAGAGTATAACATCTTAATCCATTATGATTGAGTTAACAATTAAGGGTTAATGTCATTGTTTTATCACATTAAAATAAGTAGATGTTCTCCTAGAGATGACATCTAAGAGACTTCCCGTCTCTTCCTAGAGCATTACAAATTCTCCATCATTTTTGATAGTTAGGGGCTTTGAGTTATGGAAAATAGGCATCACTTGATTATATGGCATTGCCTTGATGGAGACATGTTCGTGAAACTTGTGGTTGATCCATTTGACATAGTTTGGAGGTCTTCATGGTAATTACCTTTAACTCTTTAGTTTTTAACATTCACATTAGAGCTTATATGGCTTATTCTAATATAAAAAAGTTATTTTTTTAAATTTTTTTTATTATGCAATCTTTGTAATATTCTTGAATTAATGTATTCTTAGATTTTACTATCTTACATATGTTATTATCTTATCATGAAATTTTGCACATGGTTAGCTATTAATATATATGACATCTTATACAAAATTTCTTGATAATTAGTGTTACATTTTGTAAGAAAAAACCTATTTAAGTATGATAGAAAATTAATTAAATAAAAGAATTATTGGAATGAATAGTGGACATAAATATCTCTCTAAATAGTTTAATGAACTATGTAATGAAAAGTGTTTAGTTAGGCAGCTAACTATTTTTATAACTTTGTAACATAATGATGTTGCAAAGGTAAGAAATAGAACCTTATCAAAGAGACCTGAATCCATAATGGCATAAGAAAACCTTCTAATATATTTTTGGTAAGATGGTTTATTGAATCACTTATGTACTTATTTGTTTGCCATATGACTTTATTTCTTTCATGTCATATAAGTTATGGTTAACTTGAGCATTTTGAGACATTGGAAGTTAACGACTTATGTTCATGATCTATCTCAAAGATATGAGAAGTTGGTTCCATGAAGAAAAAGGCACAACTTTTTAAGATATTTTAAGTACTCCAAAGGATGAGTATTTAAGGTTGAATAAGTTAATGGAAGTATTTTAGAATTAGAATCACATAATGTCACAACATTCTTAGAAAATGAATTTCTTAATATGGTTAATATCAATAAAAAATTTTACCTATATGAGATAAGGGATCTAGATTAGTGATAATGCATAAAATCAATCAATAAAGCAAGATGAAATGATGACTCAAGCTCTTGATCCTTGTAATAGTCTTATGCCATAAGTTGTATAAAGTCAATAAGAACTTATACGTACAAAAGTAATTGAAAGATATCCCTCATTGTCTTTTTGAGATTAAGGAAAAATCTTTTATTATTACTCTCAATGATGAAGAAGAACCCAAAATAGTGATTGGAAATCTTTCATACCTTATTAAGAAATGGTGGATGAAGGCAATGGAAGAAAAAATAAAATCTATAAAATTTAAACATTTCTTGGACTTGGTTAATTTTTCTAAAGGATATAAAGTTATTATGAATATATGAATTCTCAAAATTAAGTGTAATGCAAATGGTTCTATGGAAAAACATTGTTTATTAGTGAAAAGTTATACCAAAATAAAGGGTGTAAACTATATAAAAACCATTTTAATGGTTGTAAGGTTTGCCTTAATTTGCCTAATCTAACTATAGTAGCTCATATGAACTTTAAATTACATCAAATGGATGTTAAAATTACTTTTTCCAATGGAAAGATAGACAAAGAAATCTACATGCAATAGTTAGTAGGTGTATGTCTAAGGCTAATTGCATAAAATTTGCAAGCTCCAAAGTTCAATTTATGGCCTAAAGCAATTATCTAGGTAATGGTATTTGAGATTTTATCCTGCAATAATCTTATATGACTTTACAATGATCAACAAAGATCATTATGTGTATTTCAAGAGAATTAAGAATAAATTTGTAATTCTTCTCTATATGTCAATGTTATTATAATACTTGGAAATGATAATGAGTTTGTCACCATCTTTAAAGAATATTATCCTTTGGTTTATGAAATAAAGGATATGTGTAAGATAACTTACATATTAAGAGTATAAATTCACATGGACATTCAAAGAGGTTCTTACTTTTATCACTAAAAACACATTTATAAAATTCTTAAGCATTGTCTATGGAAAATTGTATATCCATTGACATGCCTATTGCTAAGGGTGAGAGTTTTAGCCTTAAATTGTTCCTTAAAACATGAGAATAGGAAAAAAAAAAAAAAGCAATGAAAAACATGTCTTATTCCAATGTAATAGATAATCTAAAGTACCCTATCATATGTAGTTGATTGGATATTTGTTAAGTCATGGGATTGGTGAGTTTCTACTAGTCAAATCTAAGCAAAGTACATTAGCAAGTTATAAAGAAAATACTTTGGCATCTCAAAAACACTACAAATTATTCTATGTGTTATCAAGGAAATAATTTATGACTAGTTGGCTATTCATATGCAAATTGGAAGGTAGATATTAAAGAATATAAATTAACTTTAAGATAATTGTCCTTGCTAAATGGTAGTGTCATTTCATAGAGCATTAAGAAGTAAACATGTATTGTCTTATTGATAACAAAAATAGAATTTGTAGCTTACTTAGTTGTAAGGCAAGAAACTATTTAGCTTAATAGATTTTTTGGAACATTTAAGAGCATGTAATGATTAACAAAAAATAATTATGTTTTGACAACTATTGCATATACAAAACATCCTAAGTATCATTATAGAATCAAATATGTTAATGTCATGTACAACTTTATGAAAGATATGTGTCATAAAGGATGTAACTCTTCAATTTGTTTTGACACATTGAATGATAGTAAATTCACTAACTAAACTAAAATCTAAAGGTGTATTTTAATTATATGTTAAGTCTATTAGACTTAATATATTTAATGTATTATATAATGCAACTTTACTATGTGTTTTTAATGTAAGAATTTGTTTTGTTATTGTATATAATAGTATCATCTCAAAATATTAATTGTTAAATAATAAGATTGATATGTGATTAATCATACCACAAATATTTACAAGAAAAGTTAAAGTATGTTAAACAAGTAAAGATTGTTCCACTTAAACGAGCAATAACCTTTAATATGAAGAGAGAATATAGAGATGGGACTATTATATGAGCAAAAAATATATATGCAAATGGTTGTTTTAAGAAGATCAGCATGAGGCTACAATAAGTAATAGCTATTATAAAATCTCACTCTCCATAAAACTTGCTAAAAATTACATATGAGGTCTAATTTGGATACTTAAATGTGAAAGATCACATAGAGAACTCAAGTTAATGCTTAATAGTGAGTGAACTATGATCTTTATAATGATATTATAAAGAAGAAAAAAATGGCATACGTTGCATGTTTTTCATACCACTTAGGGGTTGTTTCGTTAAGGGAGAATATTAATAGGAATAAAAATGGGAATGACTCATTCCTATTCATATTGTGTTGTTAAGGGTTAATGTAAATTAAATACCCTTAAAATCAAGAATCACATACCCCTCAATATGGTGTTTAGCCATTGCCTGATAATACTCATTAATCTCTTCTCCATTTCACTTAGGAATCAAAATGCACTCAACAAAATAGATTTTTCTCTCCATCAAGCTCGCTTAATGTTGCTCACCAATAAGATTCATCTTTATCCATTTTGATCTTTGGTTCTCCTTTTTTTTCCTATATTTTTTGTGTCTTTGTTAACCAAATAATCCACCTCTCTTTACTATTATGATAATGTTTTAGTAGAAAGGATCAAGACACACTTCATATAACATATTTTTCTCTCCATCAAACTCACTTAACAACAATAATTCATTTTCATTCTTTTTAATCTTTGGTTATATTTCTTTCTTTATTTTTTTCTATATATTTTATGCCCTTATCAGCCAAATAACCCACCTCTCTCTACTATTGCAATAATGTTTTAGTAAAAAGGATTTTGAGCTTGATGACTAGGTAATGTTCTTCTTGTTGATCTCACTTTTTCCTTTTATTTATAGCAACATAACTATTTGTTGTCCAACTCTATCTTCTTCTCTTGCCCTAGCTCACAACTAATTTTAGGTTTTTCTCTTTTGATTCAATTTTCAATTGTTTATATTATAATAATAATTAACTTTATTTTGTTACATTAGGGTATTATTGAATTTTTTAATGTGAAAGCTCATATGGATTCGGTATTATTGAATTCTTTAACATGAGTACCCAATTGGATTGGCTAAGAATATTTTCATAACTTCAAATTCTTAACTTTTATTTATTTTAATGTTTGTTACCAACTGAAATAAAAGGAATACTTATCAAAATAATAGATGTTACCATATATTGGCACCAATATGGACATGCAATGTTGATATTCTGAATGTGCTATGCATGTTGATTCATCACTTGAGGGGAATAGGACATCATAGGTTATGTACTCTTGTGTTTACTCTCTTATGATACTTTTGACCAATGTAATCTCTTTCCTAAAACTCTTACATATTTTCCTTGGAATAAATTGATTGTGAAATGAGACATTTTCATCATCTTAATGCATGTCCCTAATATCATGGTAAAGTGATAAAGGCTTCTCTTCAAGTCCAAAACAATAGCTTTGGTGACATACAACACTTGCTACCCCTATTTGACTTGAAAAGTTACTTTTCCACATGATTTTTTTCTCACATTTTTATAAAGGCTCCTACTTATGTAAATAGCCTTGTCCCTTTTTCTCCTAACAAAAAGTGACTAAAGGAAAGGATACTTTAACTCTAGAAACTATTGTTAAAGGTTATAGGACTTAAGTTGTTAGCTTGCAATATAAATGTAGTTGCATATTTACTTTTCTTTTTGTTAAAAAATATAAGATACATTAGCCTACTAACTTCTTCCGTAGGCCTAAAGAACTTTTCTTCTTTTTTCTTTTTTAAGTTTAGTATATAAACTTACTCTTCTAAGGACAAAACTATGTTTTTTGTTTTTCTTTTTAATTGTCATGAACTATGTAATTCGTAGAAAAAAAATGACACATTTTGGATTGGCCTTCACAAGAAGAAGACAAATGCAACAACTTTAATTGATCCTTCTTATTATGTATATTGTTTAAAGAATGTTCATGAGTTGGTATTTTATGGATATTTTAGTATATAATAAATGTCAATAAAATGAGAGGAAAAAGAATAGAAGAAAGTTTCGATTGTCAAATTTAAGTTCACTAACAAGAAAGAGTGATGTGGAATGTAGGAATAAACTATATATCAACAGGTACGCATTTAGTGTACTTTGCGAAATGTTAAGAGACATGGGAGTTTGAGAGACACTAGGAACATGACTTTAGAGGAAATTATAACCATGTCTCTGTACATATTATCCCATCATAAGAAAAATATATCAGCCTACAATTACGCTGCTAGAAGTAAGGAAACAGTAGGTTGGCATTTTAATCTTTGTTTAAAAATTGTCTTAAAATTGCATTATCAACTGCTCAAAAAGCCCACATCCTACGAATGTGCCAGGAGTTGGTTCTCTAGACTTGAAATTTATAATGTTTTACTTGGATAGGAGGGATCAGCACATTACGGTCATGTCCTTCCAGATGTCACTTTTAGACACTATGGTCTAAAAGCTTCACATGGTAACTTAGAACTAATCGTAATGGAAAAAATTTTTCAATTTCAATTCACGTATACATTATATTAAAACTAATATCTATTAATATGCCAAGGTTGCTGCTATTTGGTTGATGTTGGATGTGCCAACAGCAAGAGATTTCTTGCTCCATATTGAGAACAACACTATCGTCCCAATGAATAGAGAAGAGACAGCAGACTACAAACAGCAGAGGAGTATTTTTATATGGAACATTCTAAGGTTAAAAACGTGATAGAAAAGTGCTTTGGTTTGCTTAAAGGATGATAAACAATTCTTAGAACTGCTTCATTTTATCCTATCTGAATTCAAGGTCTTATTGTTATGGCGTGTTGTCTTTTGCATAGCTTGATAAGAAGATTAATGCCCGCAGACACCATGGAGGAGTTTCATGAAGGTAGAGATAATGAAAAGGATATAATGAAGAAGTCGTTGAGCTCATTAGAGTAGTTCAAACTTGTAATTATTAGACTAACTTTTAAAATGAATTAGCTCAAGAAATGTTTGACAATTGAAGGGTTCCACGTACTTGACATTTATTTTAATTTTATGTAATTCTATATTATTATTTTCTATATGTTATTTCTTTTGTGTGTTTCTACTTTTTTGCAATGATAATGGCTATATGCTTTATGAATTCAATAATTTTCGTGTGATTTTTATTTGTTTTATGCTTTTAATTTTTATTTAAATATCCAATATTAGTTATTTTATGAATATTACTGTTGCTAACATTTTGTGACATTTTTTAGATTGATTCTATAAAAAGTGGTCAAGTCACTTGTGGCAGGGGTAATAAGAAAAGAAAATGGAATGCCCGAGCAGACTGCATCTTTGATACAATCTCTGTAAGAAGCAGCTACATATCTTAAATGGAATGGAAAAAGCGGCTGGAAAATATGGATATTTACTATGGATATAGTTGGGACTCAAAAGCAAAAAAATCATATACAACAGAAATATCCAGGGTGAATAATGCAAAGTAATTGTATTTCATCTACACATGCAAAGGCGGAATAAAATTATTAATTTAGTTATTTTATGGTTAATGATTTCTTATTTTTTAAAATAATAATAATAATAATAATAATAATAATGACACAGTCACAAGGGGTACGAGAGGATTGTTCAATGCTGCTTTTCCCTTATATGATGATACATGATGAGATTGATGCATTAACAGGAAAAGACACCCACAAAGAAAGATTCAGAGACTTTAGTGGTGATTAGAAAACATGGGAAATGAGAGAGCAAAGAAAGCAATTGATCTAAATAATGATGATGAAGATGATGTTGACAACCATTATGTGACTCCAAACCGATCTACTTCCAGCAACTCAAAAAGACAAAAGACACCAAAAGCTAAGCAACTGAAAGAAGCGCAAGACACAGGAACTCAAATTGGTGTTTTGACTAACACCCTATCACTCACAGAAGGACATGGGCAAAAAAATAGTTAATAAAAGTAATTCTGTGTTGAATGAGCTGCTTCAAATAGAAGGTTTTACAGATGTTGAAGCGCTAGAAGTAGTTGACATCCTTACAACAGAGCTAAACAGACTCGGGGCATTTTAGCAAGCAGATGTCGTCAAATCTTAAAAGACAATATATGTTTAGTCTTCTTTATCCAAGTGCTCGCATTCTGATTTTCCTTTTTTGTTTTAATTCTAGCTCACAATCACTTTGTCACTCAACATTTAAGAAAGCATCCATGTGTACACCTTGATGCGTCTATAGTATTTTGCCATTATATATTCTTTTGGGCACATTAAGATGCACGGATGTTTCACATCTTCTAATGATCCTCGTCTTGGCGCCCTGTGGTATGGGGTTGGAAATGGACGATCAGCTGAGCTCCTTTCTTAGTAGCGCACTGTCAGCAAAACACTAACTGCAAATGGGTACCCAACAAAATTTTTGTTAAAAAGCGAATCATGTGTCATAGAAAATAAATTTGATTACTAGATGTACTTAACCATTACATTAGATTAGATGAGATAGTGTTTTTATGACCATTAATTTGAAATATATATATATATATATATATATATATAATCTATTTATGATATATTGAATCACACATTAATTTTTATATTTATATAATTTATTATTTTTAATATAATATATTATATTAAATTTATTTTTTTTACAAAATTTAAATAATTTTTTAAATTTATAAATAAAATTTTTTTTTATAATTTAATTTTTAATGAATTAAATTTAAATAAATAAATAAATAAATAAATAAAATTTAATTTCAAACTAAATTTGAACCAAACAATTATAAAAAAGATTTACTTATCTTATTATAATAAACTAAATATGTTATTAAATTAGCCATTTCGTTTTCACCCCCACTTAAACTTTTAATTTTTGACTCTGAACAATAAACCAAATGACTTCTTCTACCATTTGACCACCCAGAGAAATGAAAGAATCGATTCATGCTTATTTTTTGTGTGGTTTATAGAGTCATATCGTTTCTCAAATTGTGCACTGTGTAACTTCTGACCATGTTTGTGGTTACAATGCAAAGCTTATGCCATTGGTGTACAGTCCATGGTCATTATAGATTCCACGTTTCATAGTTAAGGAATATAAATGTAAAAGAAAAAAAAAAATTATTGTTTAGCATTTGCTATACATATTTAGACATCCAAGGTGAATGAAATGTAATTGTCAATTCATGTGAGAAAAATAAAAGAAAATTCCAACCTTTTAATTCACTAAGATTGAGTTAAAGGTTAATATCAAGAGGGAAATAAGTTCTAACAGCTAGAGACTTTTAGAAGATGAACCTGAAGTCCAAATCATTAATCATTTTTCAGTATTTCAATTGGGGCATGGCTCGAAAGAAACGTGCTTTTGGATAAAAAGAAAAAAGATCCGATGAAGAGATTATGACATTTAATAACTCACTGTCAATGTTGGCATATAATCATGTTATGTGGGTTCACGCACAGCAAGGCTTTTGTTGAAAACACAGATCGCCCAGAGTTGGTGCAACGTTTATCAGAACAAAATTCCTTTTGAGCGCAGGAGAAACTTTACAGAATTCCTTTTCCTAGCATATTTATTCCTTTGACAATTATTATATAGGAGTATGGGACAGTGTCTCACCTTATGTTTGTTTTCTAATCAGAATCGTTTGATCTTTTATCCTGGAAAATGACGTGCTGGTCCCAACCAAAGTGAAAAGTAATCAGAGATGTGTCTCAATTACTTCTGACCCCCCCCCCCCCCCCCCCCAAACCTCACTCTTTTGTAAATGTCCCAAAAAGCTAACGAGTCTTTAAGGCTGCCCTCCTTATTCTTTAAGGCTGCTCCTCCTTATTCCAATAATTATATATAGTATCTTCTTTAATTTTGCAGCAATCTCTAAAAGGAGAAAAATCCAATTCCACTTTACATACGGTAACTTTTTTTTAATTATTTATTTTTTTTCTCCTTTTTTTTTTTTTTTTTTTTTTTCATTGCATGAAAACAAAGGAAAAAACTAGAACAAAAAGAAAAAAAAAAAAAAAGAAAAGAAAAGTAGCAACCCACCCACCCTTGACCCATATCTAGTATATCATTCATACATTACAACACGAAGATTTTCGGCCACGCGGTACAATCTGACATGAAACTGGCCACGTGTCGCCATCACAGAAGGGTCTTGCATGCACTGGTTTGCGGATCCCACATTGCAGGCAACAGATATTTCCGTCCATTTATCCCGTGCGCATTGAAGCTAGCCCCCGTGGTCTTATCCACCAGGACACTACCCGGATATCCCGGGTACGACCCGGATCCGAATATGCCGGGGCAAGCTGAAACCGCCTCCAGAGGCGCCGTGGGCGGGCCCTGGAAATAACCATCATTAAACGGGTTGGTAACGGTGTTAGCGATGAGGGTGGCCAAGTTGATGATCATGCCGTCAACTCCGACGTCTCCGTTGGGCGCCACCAGCGGCGGCGTTTGTGGGCCGTAAATGGGCCGGTGAAAGGGCCACGCGCATTGGCCGGGGCACTGTATTTCGGAGTTACCAACCCAGATGTAGGTCCCACGGCTCGCCCCTCGCGCCGACGACCCGTGGGTTCCACACCTCATGCAGAACCCGTCAACGGCGACGTCGCTGGCAGTCAGAACGACGTTGATGGAGTCCACCGCGAAGTTGATTTTGGACGCCAGTGCCAGCAAATGATTCGACTTCAAAATTTTCCCAAGCGTGTATTGGTCGTGGAGGATTTGACGGCCCACCTTGAGGGTGCGCAAGCCGCCACGGTAATTCGAGGTGGTCTTCCACCAGGACGCGACGGAGGGGAGCGGACCCCCGACGGAGCTCAGAGAATTAACAAAGTCAACGATGATGGACCGCTGGACGGGACTGAACTTCCCGTACCAGATGAGATTAACAACGATGTTGCCATTCAAGAGAGCGCCGTTGTGGTACTTCAGCACCAGGGGCTGCTCTTGGACTAAAGCGGCGGGCTTACTAGTAGTAGAAATTGAAGGGCCGACGATAGTGAAGAGGATGAGGGCGAGGAGAGTGGCAAAATGATAAATAGAAGCCATGGTGGGTACCGCCATAGAGTGAAGTTGGTGCGTAGAGGTTATCTGAACTTTATGTGAAAAAGAAAACAGAGAGCAATGGATATGCATGAAGGCAATGGTCTCGGGGTGATGTTTATATATATGGGAGAAGAGAGGAAGCAGAGACAGCAGGTAAGGGCATTGTTTTGGTTTTGATCGTCAAAAGGTGGCAACGTGGAAGGCTGTGATTGGGTTATGGGTGTGAAGTGCGGGTCTTGCCAGGCTGTTAGCTTCTGAGAGCTGACGTGGTGGTTTTCTAGTTTAGTAAGGAGATGGCAGTGGGAGAGGGCTTTCGGAATGGTTTGGTTTGGGGCTTTTCCGAGCAATGATGGAGTGAGACTCCGGTTTTAGGCCTCATTCTCACAGGGCAGGTGCGGATGCGAAGCATCCTACTTGGTGACATAATGCGTGATTTTGGTATTATTCTAGGCGGATATTTCACAAAGCAGGTATGGATGCACAGCATCATACTTGACGACCTAATGCGTGATTCTCACGTAAATTTGGATATTTCTCTCGTTTCAATGTAAAAATATAACCACTTCCCATGAAAGTATAGCAATTACTTGACATAATTTTTTTTAGATTAATTTAAATTTAATAATATTTTAACCATGTATTTTTCATGAAAAAATGTTAAATAAAAACTCAATAATCCAGAGGAAAAAAAAAAAAAAGTAACTTTTTTCAAACGAAAATTTTTCAACAAATAAAGACAGTCATATTTGTGGGCATTCAATTTTTTTGTTCACGTCAATAAATTTGTTAAAATTTGTGGTGGAATTTTTTCTACAATTATTATTTTTTTTTAAAGTTTGACGATTATGTGATATTCAATTTTGTTTATGTTATGCAATATCAGATTTAATTAGACTCAGGTCATTTATAGTAAGACTAAGAATTTTAATAAAGAAATTAACCTAACATAAACTTTCAACAAATTATTCATTAAAAAGTGAAGCTTTTTGATTAGCCAGTTCTAATTCTAGTTGATTATACTTTAAACGAACAAAACGAAATATAAAACGGCATTGCTATATAAAAAGTGTTCGTATATATACCTTTTTCTTTCTTTTTTTTTTTTTTTCAATATATACAAGGTATTTGTGTCAATTTTTTCTTCTTTGTTATGATGATTTTTTTAATATAAATAAATAAAAAAAAAAAAAAAAAACAACTGGCATGATTAGAAAAATAAGTTTGAGTTTACTATTTTTTTTTAATTTATTTTCCCAAAAAGGAATGTGGACAGAAAGTTGATCCAGACAAACACATATTTATAATTGTAAAAATAAGCTTGAGTTTACTACTTTTTGCATTTATTTTTGCAAAAGGAAATTTAGTAAAAGTTCGTCATTCAATTATTGGTCTTAGGAAAGCATACGAACGTTGATGTGTACATGCATTGACTACTCGGAATCTGGATCATCGTTGATTTAATCGGAGACTTGACACGAATAACGAAACGATAATACGAGACTGGAGATCAAATTTTATATACATATGACTATTTTACTGTCGTGAGCGTACTTTTATTTTAATTTTTTAAGCATTTTATGTGCAGTGTGGTAGCGTATATCCAAAGATGAGAAATTCATTATTGAAACTGCGTTAACGTGGGACCACAGTTTTTTGCTTACTCTTGTGGGATTGGTAGACGGACCCGACTGGAGGCTACGGTGTGATCTACAGTATAAGATACCCCGGCTGAGCTGCTGTGCAACTACAAGCGCTGTAAAAATAATTGGAGAAAAGGGCCTGGAGCCCACTGAAGAATTGATGGGAGCCATGACATCATGCCCTCTCTCTCTCTCTCTCTCTCTCTCTCTCTCTATATATATATATATATATACACATAGCAGCGTGCGTACTTAAATTGCAGTGCTGCGACACTTTTCAAAATCTGCCGGTCCGCGAAATGATGCAAGTGGGATGCAAAATTACCGTGGGGCCACCAGAAGCGATTCCCGAGGTCTCGACCTGTGAGCAACTAGCTAATGGGCCCAGAAGCCTATCGTAAAGTGACGTAGTGCAATTTCCCAGGGACCCCACACTAAGCACAACGGACATTCTTTACAAAAAATAATAAAAATAATAATAATAATAATAAAATTAAAGATTTCAAGGTGTTAAAAATCGACTCGAGTCAAATTTATCAAAAAAAACAAGAAAAGAAATCTAATTCAATTCGACGTAAAATATGAAGTGAATGGAAAGTAATTTGATACGGAAAATTCGAATTTGAACTTGCCCTCTGATCTGACCTAAACTACACTAATTTTTTTAGAATATTTTTTTTTTAAAATATAAAATTTTACTATTTAATATTTTTTATATTTTATATTTTATTTTTATTTATAATAAATATATACACTATTTTATCTTTATATATTATACAAATATATTTTTTATTTAATTTTTATAATTATTTATTTTAAATTTTTTATGTTGATAATATTTTAAAAATATCATTCACACATATAAATATTATTATATAAATATATATACATATTTTATTTATATAATAAAAGATAATAAAAATATAAAAAAATAATTAAAAATTAAATATATATCTTATATAAATTAATATATATAATAAAAAAAAAAAATAATATTTTTTTTTAATTTTAATATATAATAAAAAATAAAAATTAATAAAAATTTTTTTAATTTTAAATAATAATTTATTAATATATAAATTTAATTAAAATTAAATTTAAATATTTTAATTTAATTAATTTAAATTTAAAATAATTAAAATATAAATAACTTGAAAGTAAATTAATATAAAATTAACCCAAATTTTGTTCGACTTAACCCTATTTAACAACTCAATAGATGATTAGAGTTTTTCTCTCGTTGATATTTCTTTGGGTTAAATGCACTTAAACTCATTATGATTTATTTATTTAGGATTTTATATCTAGAGTTTTAAATTATATTGTAACTCGTTCTAGTATCTAATCTTCCAAATTTGTACGCTTTGTCTTTTAAAGTTCAAATACAATGATTTTCTTTTTTTTTACTCAATATGATTATTTTTAATTTTTGAAGCATTTTATAATTAATAATTTTTAAAATTTCATGGGTTTTCTAATTCTAACAAAATAAAAAAAAATTTAAATTCTAAAAAATTCTTAAAAAATCATGATGCATAAAAAAGATTGAATTTTATAACATTTTAATTTTAAAAATTCTTCTATAATTACAAAATTTAAAAATTAATAAAAATAGACAAAATTTTTCAATGATTAAAATTAAAAACCACATGAACCTTATAGAGTAAACTAATATTTCAGGAAAATAAACACAAAAGTGGTAATAACCTTATTTATTTATATTTTGTTTTGGAGTATTATTAGATTGACCCTGCTATTTTATTGTACTTCAAATGTAATTGTATTATACCATTATAAGTATTAAATGCATATTTTAAATTTTTATTATTAATTATGATTATATAAAAGAATATTAAAAATATATAATAATTATGATATTATAGCCTGTGAATTTGCATTTAAAATATGTCTAATCACCTTATGCATGTAACTGTTTTGTTGGTCATTTTCACTTGGAAGTTTACCGAACTTGGAACGGAGGGGTGACATACTTCTGTTGCATCATGGCTTCTCATATTGCACAAGAGCATAACCTGATTTAAACTGCTTCCCATATATACTAGTAATGATCCATTCAAATGTTTGATAAGTAGAATGAGGGAGGATCTCTAGATGGTCTTTTAAATTTTAATCATGCCATCGCAAGAAGTGTTGGCGGAGTTGTTTTTTTTTTTTTTTTTTAAAGGACAGAGGTGGTGGGGGTGGCGGCTGTCCAAATAGGTTTTTGAAATTCTCCAGTCTTTTTAAAACTTCGGGGATGCTGCTGCCAAACACAGCCGGTCCAGACTGGGGTAGACGCCGACTGTTCGAGCTTTGCAGCACGTGATTTCCACTTGTCTTGATTTATACATTTAACCTCTGGCTCTATGTGCTTGCATGTAGATTCATATGGTGCTGCATGCTATACATACGGCAAAGATAACCCCAAGTGTTGGCATGAACGACATGTATTTGAGTTATTTTTTAATTTGTATGTTAGCCATATGAATCACAGTAAGGTAATTCTCTTGTTATATAGCTTATCATGGTCTATTTTTAATGAAGAAACGAGCTAGTTAATTTACTGTGCATAAACCATCTCAAAATGTTACCTAATTGCAACAGAAATTTTTATTAACACTTTCAGCACAATAAACGTGGAAACGCTAGTGTGAGATGTTCCTCTATTTCGTTTCAATTCAATTAAAAAGTTTCAAATTTGAATATGCTCCGAATGAGAAGGGAAATCAGCATAGAAAATACTTTAATGTCACGAGGTAGGATCAACCGTAAGAAAATTACATATGGGTGTCCGAAATTTTTTCTTTTTATTTTTTAAAAAATATATTTTAAAGTGATCACAATTTATATTTAAAAAATATTGAAGAAGGAATTCAACACAAATACACTTTTGTTCAGAAATATCCGTGCCATGTTTCACGTGGACGTCGGCGGAAAAGGTGACAAGGCCCAAGGTCAAATTTGGACGGTTGATGATGGGTACATATTAGGGATTAGAATAGGGAAGGCCGTGAGACCTAAAGAACCAGTGCATTGATCCTTTGCATCTCCGCCGGGCCCCACTGTGGACGTGGGTGTACCATAGTCAGAGAACATAGGGGCGGCTCTCCATTAACTTCTTCAGCCCCCCCACCACAATGTGCTGTGCCATACGGCCCAATCCCCGACGAAAGGACACCGTACGCATAACAATTTGTGAACAAAACGCTGATGTGTATGTGACAATTCATAGGCTTGATACACATTAGATATATATATATATATATATATATATATATGCCATTGCAATTAGGCAAGAACCTTAATTCGCACATGTATCTTGTGGGGTGAAAGGCAGCGTATCAAACTTCATATTTAAACAGCAGCCACGTACTGGCAATAAAATAAATTTCCAAAACCCCCAGTGTTGTCTTTTTCATCATCAATTTCACAGGCCTCCTGATTTTTCTTCGTGAGAGTGGAGATCATATGCTGGGAGCGCAACAATTGTGTGATGGTCCTCCCATGCTACCGCTCCAAAAGAACGTCTCTAATCATTGGCTTTCCATGGGGGGTCTTTATTTTTTCTTAAAACATCATGGACCACTTATTAGATTGGAAGAGAGAGAAGGGAATGATGCGCTATTTTTCTCGGATTTATGCGTGAATACTCGACTAAATCAATTCATTTCGTCGCTGCCATGCGTTATTTTACTTGGATTTATCCATTTATGCATGTATGTATACATTTAATTTTGATTTTGTATAACGTAGGTCAAAAATGGTAACAAAATATTGTTTATTTTTTTCAATATTTTAAAATTACCATTACTCACTCGTTTAGCTCCTTTCACCGACGTAAGTAGGAAGGAAATGGGGTTTTATAACCTAAAATTATCATGCACGCTCTTGTAAGATGAGGTAAAATGATATGGAAAGAGAAAGAAGAAAAAGGGCAGTGTTATCCATTTTAAATTATTGTAAATGAGTATTTGAAAATGAAATAAAATTCTAATCCAATATTTAAATTCTATAATTTTATAACAATGAATGTTGATATAGCAAAAAATATCGAATTTTAAAAATTCAATAGTTTGCTTAAAAAATTAGGAATATAACTCAAATAGTTTAGCATTACCAATCAAATGTATCAAAACCTATATATTGACACGATTATAAAAGAAATGAAAAAAAAAAAAAAAACACATTCCTGTACCTAAAATAAAAGATTATCATGAGTTATCTCTAGTGTTTAACAAAAGTTCTTACACATTTGGAATATGCAATGAAAATAGAGAACATAGAGCATAATGGTATTCTTATCCATAAAATGTTTCTTATGGTAGAAAGCAATTATTTCAAAAGATACATAATTATACTTGGATTATTTCTAGATACTTTTTTTTGTAATAAAACCCCTTGTTTCGTCGCAATGGAGGTATTGGTTGATGGTGGGTTCAATCAAAAGCCCCACTAGGATTGAATTTGAGATTGATTTTAGTGAAGAATGTTGTTAAGCGCCAAAAAGAAAGCAGAGAGTGCACGGAATTGAGATCGTATTTCTGGTTTGATTTCGTGGAAAGAACCTTAGATGCCCATGCGGCCATGCCTTTCACCGTGGAGGTGTCTTGTCTTGGTCATTGATGCACATTTGACTATTTTAAATGCCACTGTTGGGACCCTCTCATCTCCAGCAAGCCCCAAACCAACCACAGTCCACAGCCATCTATGTACGATATTATTTCGGGTCTCAGAAGAGGAAAAAATATAAAAATAAAAAAAAAAAAAGGACCAATTTAACACACAGTACAAATTGATTGATTGTTTAGATGGCTTTGTACATTGAAGTCTCCTCCATAGCCATCCCTTGCAGGCCCAGTCGCAGCTGTAACAATGTCGTGACGTGCAGCATTTTCTGACTAGTTGGAAAAATCTCACACACACACACACACACACACACACACACCCACATTCTGCTTTTCCCTTGTTACTGCTTACTTGTATGGAGGGTTGCGCACAATACAGTGCCATTAATGGATCCGTACAATAGCATATCATTGCAATCTAGTAGGATGCAAGCAATAATCGTTTCAATTTTGCAGACGTGTGAATGGGAGTATTTTCTTGACCATTAAAACTTTATTAAAGATTTCCTATTTCATATAACCTTAATTCTAACGATGCGCAATTCACTCGATGAAATTAAAGTTTTCCATCTATAAATGAAAATATTGTGGAATTCAAGATTGCATGAAGAACAATCATGAAGCATTTTATAATCTTATGAGGAAAAGGGGTTGGGGACACTTGCAACACTTATAAACATACCAATAAGTAAAAATGATATTTTAATAATTAAAAATTATAAAAATTTTAAATTGAAATCACCTAATTATGAATATCTCAATTAATATAACAAAAATTAAATTGAAATTTTAAGTTTAAATTTATCAAATAAAAAGAAAAAAAAATCTTTGAATATATAGAGCAATAGAGGCAATATCTCTCACTCTATCGTCTACGATCTTAGAGGCGTATTCTCAGATCAAACAATCTGTAAATTTTAGAATTTTATCTTCTTGATACTTTACTTAGCTCCAGATTAGGAAGCAAACTCAATAAACTATTCAGGCTAAACCTTAAGACCTACTCTTTATTGTGGGAGATCTTCAAATTTGAGCTCGACACGATTCCGAACCCTGCCAAGCTCAGGACTTTAAGTAATTGGCGGCGACCGACGCATATAGAAACAAGAAATGAAGGGAAGCCAAAGCACATGCACATTCGCACGCAATCTAACCCTTTAATTGGCGTGTACAAGCGCACAACCCCAATACTTAGGCCGAGCCACCAATGTAATACTGCTCAGGACCAGAAAGTTTACAACAACCGGCTTTGTCAGAAACTCAAAAATAGACAACACATGCATCACACATTTATTCGAAATGATACAGCCGAGCTGACTGAATTGACCAGGCAAGACACATTTAATGTGGTGGGGAGGGGGGCTGGGAGGTGCGAGCTGCGAGGGTTGGAGCCTTATCCGACTTACCCTACTGTGATGTGATCGTTGTCTTCCTGGCTGGAAATTTAAGGATAATCGTGCACCACGTGTGGCAGGGACGTATATTTAAATCACCGAATTATGAATGCCTACTGGTATTGATAGAAACGTTACACCAAAATTGTATGATCAAATAAGAGGGAAGGAATGATTCATCTCTTGTAGACTTTTATACTTAAAACTAAGAACTCGTCTTTCAATATTGTAAACGATTCTTTCATGATCTAGATGATACAACAGTAATAAATACCGGCCAATTTTCACATCCCAATAGCCCTTAGTTTTGTGAATTGATGGAGAATACTTTATTTGTTGGCTTGGAGAAAAGAAAAAATTCTCTATTATGCGTTGTCTTTGTTTTTCGGTCTGTTTCCATCTTATACAGACTTTGTACACACCGCCCGTCGCTCCTACCCGATTGAATGGTCCGGTGAGGGGTAGGGAGTTACTTAAGGTTGTGACTCCCCTAAATTACCCAAACTCCCCCCAAATCAATTACTTATTTATTTATTTATTGAGGTAGATCATTCCATCATCATAGATATATCAACTTGGTTTATAAATCAACATCTCTTACTCACTTACACCTAATAGGTTAGAAAAAACCTAATCATTGTTCAAAAAGTCTTAACATTTGAATCTTATAAACTATTCATACTAATAACTGAGCCATATAATTTGCGTGTATATTTGTACTTTTGAGCAAATTTTATGCATCTCGTAGGGGTAGATAGAATTTATAACTTTTTGAAAGGTATACATAACCATTAAATTTAATGTCGTGTCTTGCTATGCCTAGATGTGTTTGGTTGCATTAAACTCAAGTTACCTTTTCCGTCTTAAGTTGAAATAATTTTTTTTTTCTTTATATGTATTCGTAATTAGGTTTTAATTCATTTTGAATAAATATAATTGATATAGTAGTTAATACATATGATGAATATCAGATAACAATATTTTCTTTTTATACTCATATTTCTTAATCATAGTCTAACTATTTACCTAAATATATTATGATTGTGGAAAATACCCTAAAGTAGTAGTCATTGAACATTATTGAAAGTTACATAGAACATTATTTGAAGTATTTTATATCCACCTTATGGGTCTCACACAATGAAGAAGTAAAAATTGACTTTTTCATTTCCCTTATTGGTTATTAAGCATATGTGGTGTGAAACATATGTTGATTATTCTCCCTATAAGCATATATCATTTTATTTGTTTTTCTCATAATATCATCGTACAAATTTTAGTATATTTGCTATCAAGTATCCAATTTGAGTTCTTTGTGCAACCCTTTGCGCTCAGGTGTCCAATTGAGATCTCACATCTAATTTTCAACAAGTTGTACGAAGAGTGAGATCTTATATGGGCTTTCACCTAGCAAAACTTAATGTTAATTTGCTCATGATGACCATTTTTATACTTACATATATTTGCCCACAAGATGACTTATCTCTTTGCGCTCTCTCAATGTAAGAGGTGATTGTTTGTGTGAGTGTACCAATTTTAACTTACTTGACATGCCTTTAACTTTTCTAATATAAACTTATGTTATGATTGATTTTATATCAATATCATATAATTTTATTGAGATGAAATAATAAGAAGCATGTTCTTCACATTGTTATAATATTACAAAATCACATCATATCATATTTTATATTATCATGTAGACAAAATAAGTGACTAGCATTTCTTTGTGTCTAACTAATGATTGGTTCCATCATAGTCAAATATTTCAACACATCTTATAGAGTTATATTCATTTGTGATACTATATCTCTCACAAAATTGTACTTGATATCAATAAATTGGTTTCATAAATATACTTAGGATCTCTAACATACATTAGAGTCATTTGACTATCACAATATATTATGACCTTTTTAATTAGTTACTCTATACTCTTACATATTTCAAAACTTTTTTAAACCTAAACTACTACTCACATTGTAATAGAGTAAGTCATAAAATTAGTCCTTATGAACAAATAAGCTTCATAGGTTTGTTTCTTGTTATCATGTGGAATGACACTATCATTTAGTAAGAACATATATTCTGATATTGATTTACATTTATTAATATCTTAATTGAGTGTTAAATCATTTTCTTAATAACAAAAAGAATATCTTACAATGCTTTTAAGATACCAAGTTTTGATATAACTTATTCCTAATAACTTTAGGTAATAGAGGCAAATTCACTAAGACCTAGACATGATAAGATTTCTAGGAGCCTATCTTTTTCTATTGTATTTATTAATTTTTCCTTTGTAAGGCATGAGTGAGTATTAACAAATGTTTTGGGTTCTTTTTCTCGTAACAAGTAATCATAAAAATTGACTCACTTAATCTCAAAACAATGATGTAGAATACCTTTAAAATTGTTTTTGTGTAATATTGGTTCTTTTAACCCTTATACAACTTATGGTATAATACTCTCACTAAAATTAAGGGTCTGAGGCATTCCTTATCACTAAAGGATATTGCTTTAGTGTATGTCAAGGGATCATTGTCCCTTATAAGAGAGCAAAAGTTCTCTCTAAGTTTCTTTTTCTTTATATTCTTTATCTATTACTTCTCCTTAACTTAACTTTTAAAGGAGTACTTTAGGACCATCTCTCTAACTTAATTGTAATAACAAGTGATGGTGTTAATTGTTTTCTCATAGGAAATAAATGTTCAAAAAACTTAGTATTTTTGGTTTTAATAATGGTGTTAGAATGAAGAATATAATCCTTAATAATGAGAAAATGATATGTAATACTATGTTTTAGATAACCAATAAACATGCAATTTAAAGTCTTATAATCTATTTATTTTTTCTTTGGTTCTAACAAAAGAACCATTGCAAAATACCCTTATAATTTCAAATAATTTAGACAAGGGGAGTGTCACTTCCATAAGTCATATGAAGTCCTTATAGTTTTCTTATAAGAGATTTTATTATACATATAGTAAGAAGAAAGTATTACCTCTTTCCATAATTATTAGAAGCCCCTTAACTATATAACATAACATTCATTATTTCTTTTAAAATTCTATGTTTCCTCTTTGTTACCTCATTCGTTTCAAGTGAATAAAGAGGTATGATCTTATTTATAATGCCTTCGTTTTCATATAAATTTGATAACAACTATCAACTGTACTATCCTCTATTATTTGATTTAAGTTTTTTTTAATTTTCTTACTTAATTGGTTTTAACTTCACTCTTAGATTTAAAAAACACACTACATACCTCATTTTTGTCCCTTAGCAAGAAGATTTTATAATATATACAATAATTATCTATAAAAGTCACATAAAATTGTTTTCCTTCTTTAGTCATGGTACTCTTCATATTACCTAAATTTGAATGCACTAGGTTAAATAATTCAGTTTTTTTTTAAATTGATTTGTAGCTCTTCTTGGATAATTTGACCTCAACACCTACCTCATACTTACTTACATCACCCTTTAAATTTTCAATCAAATCAAATTGTTTCATTTTCATAATATAAATATCACTTACATATCCCAACTTAGAATGCCATAATTAAAAAGAATCAACAAGATAAGTAAAAGTAATAAATACATTTCCATTATTGATAACAAAAGTACATTCAAAATGAAAGGTTCTTGATTATAATAGACTTTTTCCATAATTATATCGTTTTTAATTATAACAATTTTTTCAAATTGAAAAGAAACTTTATTTTAACCTTTTTAGTAGAGACATAAAGACTACATTAATATAAATCTTTAGGACATTAAATGTTTCATTTAAGGACAACAACTTTCCATAAGTGAGCTTGATAAAGATTGTGTACTCTTAACCAAAATAAGTGTTGTTCTCAAATATCCCATAAAGGCATTTTCTTTTTTATCCCTTAGTGGTGTGTAGAAGGAAAATGCACTCTTGTTCTCATAAATATGCTTTATAACATTAAAATTTATTACCCACTCTTTTGAGTTAGTGGCAATATTAACTTGTAAAATGATAAAAATAGTAACATTTCCTTTTGCCAAATTGACATTTGGTTTGATAGGTATCACATTCCCTTTCTTATGCTTGCATTAAGGGGCATGATGCCCTAATTTCCTACATACATAACAAACACATTTCTTCTTAAAGATTGGATTACTTAGTTTAGACTTATCATTCCTTGAAACTTATTATCGTACCTCTTTCTATTATGATGATGATGACTATAATGACTTTGAACTATAGATTTGCCCTTATTATTATTTTTTTTTTTATGTTCCATAACATTTGCCTTTGATGCTATATCCTTCGTATTTACCTCCTTTGTTTAATTCTTATTATTTTCCTTTACATCATATGCATAATAACATTTGTAGTGGCATATGCATCCTTTTGTGTTTGAGCTATTGTTTGCCATTTCAAAATTTAAAAAGCTTTTCAATGAGATAACCTACTATATACTCTTCTCTAACATCTTGAAAAATAGTAAACATAAAAAAGATTATTAGATATTTATTGATCTAATCTTGAAAATTATTTTAATTAGATATCAAAAAGTACAAATAATTAGTAAGAACAAACTTTTTTGTACTAAGATCCTTAATCATAGTTTTTTGTATATTTTCTCATATATTTCTTTTGCTTCTTTTGAGAAATGGTAAAAACCAAAAAGATCATTAGATAATGTACTGAGAATAGTATGACAACAAACTTTATTGGACTTGTCTCAAACAGAAAGTGTTTTATCATAGTTTTTAAACCTAGAATTTGGTTTGGGTTCATTGATAACAAAGGAAATTCTTAAAACATTTAAAGCTAAAATGTTATGTTGTTGCCAATGTTTAAAATGTTAACTAGTAAAAGTTTTGATCTTAGAGGCATCTAACAAGAACTTGAAAGTAAGAGAACCTATTAAGTTTGAGAAGGAACAAAAATATATTGATTAGTAAAAGATAAAAATTGATTAGTAGTTGTATCCATAATAGCAATACATAAAATGTATACTTAAAATTGTTAAAAAGTATAGAAATAGATTATTATCGATACAAAAGAAATAAATTAATAAAAAGGAAATGAAATCTAAAATGTGAAAATGTATTGTCCTTAATAATTGATTTTGTCCTCATAGATGGATTGTCATAATATAGTTGATTATAATGATAATTCTTTTAAAATATGACATATTTTTTTTACTAATGTGCACTTTACAAGTGAAGTAACAGAAATGGTACAAAATTGATTAATCTAACAATTTTCAATAAGTAAGGTAGAAAAAGCAAGGAGGAAGGCTCAAAGTTACATTTAGAAGAAAAAAATGGGTCTTGATTATACAAGCTTAGGTTTAATGTCACATAAATAAGGAATAATGAGATAATATAATTGATATAACAATTGGCGATATAAATGTCAAAATGGCATGTTTACAACAATTATAAATGGTTATTTTAACAACTAAAAAATGATTAATTTGACTAATGATGATATAGTAAAGTCTAAAAAACATAAGTTTGGAGGTTTAGCGATTAAAAAGCATTTAATCCACTACATATAATTGTATTCGGCCTCCCACATCATGTGGGATAAGTACCATTTTGGGTCAATAACTTTTCGAGTTTTGCAATGTGTGCTAAGAACTTTAAAATTGAAAAAAAAATCAAGTCATTATTGTAACAAAAAGTGTACAATTAGGCCATATTCACCAATTAGACCATTAAATGCTTGCATGACATTTGAGTTATACAAATTTTTCTCCTAATTAGCAAGAGTTATTGATGTTGACATATTGAGTCAACCTACTTTGTTGATTCACCCTGGTCTTGCCCTCTCTCCTCACCTGAACATGTTATCTTGTATGAGTATATACTATTAGGTCAAAAACTATTGTCATTAGTGCATGATCAGATTATAAACTATTGATTTAGTTTAAAATTAGGTCACCATCTCCTTTGTTAAAAACTTTAGTGGCAAAACCCTAATACAACGTAAATTAGTTTGCCAAAATTAGGAAAAATGTAATTAGAAGCCACAAAAAAAATGATAACTCCTCTCTAATCAAATAAATCAAAGAAAAGAGAATTATGATATTGTCAAGATAAGAATAGGGTAGAATAGTAAGTATTGTGCTTATATATATTGCCAACCTTAAACTACACACATATGTCTTGCTCCTTGTCTAATTTCATTTCTACCATTTTGTCTTGGCTTTTGCAATCATAAGTATAATCAATAAAACCCATGTAAGAATAAGTAAAAATAGTGGGCATCTTGCCTTCTTCCTTTTTCCTCTGTTTTTGCTATGTTTTTAGTAATAATGGCCTTCCTTAGTAGTTCAAGTCTAATTTTTCTTGCCTTTGTTCAAATTGGGGATCAATTCATTCAAAAAAATCACATGGATATTATCATTACCACTACAAGAAAACTTCAACAAATTTAATTATTAATGATTTAAATATTACATGTTTTACAAAAAGAAAGAGATCATTAAGAACTACACTTATGGGGAATAAAGTGCATACCATAACTTGTCAATTGAGTTTCATCATTGTCTATGATGTCTTTAAAGCAGTAGCTTAGTTGTAGTAATATGACCTGATTAGAGTCTAATTTCTTCAACTTATTTTGATTGTAAGTACCATAACTCTCTTCATTTCCCTAATTTTTCTTTTCACTTTGAAAGGCTATAACTTTGCCACCTAATATTTTTTTGATAAAGAGATGTAAAGCTTTTGGTCAATAATTTTTATATGAGTTAGGTTTCACCACTAAAATTCCCAATAAAGATGATAAATCAATAGTTTGTAACCTAATCATACATTGATGACAATAGTTACTAATCTAATGGTGCCCTTGCATACAAGATGAAGGGGTTATGGTAAGAAAGAGGATGAGATCAAGGTGTGTTAGCAAAATGGGTTGACACAAGATGTCCCCATTAGTAACTCTCACTAACTAGGAGAGAGCTTTGTACAACTTAGATGCCATGCAGGCACGTAACATCCTAATTAATGGATATGACCCAATTATGCATTATTTGTAATGGTAATAACGTGATTTTTTGAATTTTAAAGTTATTCGCCCACGTTATACAAATTGAAAAGTCACTGAATCAAAATGGCATTCACCTTTACATCAACTCCAATTTTAGGTCATTTACATACATATGAAGTTTTTTAATCCTTTCTTTTACAAAGGTATATGATAAATATTGTTTTATAAAAGAAAAACAAATCAAAACTTTTGTTTTTAATATGGGATACAAGTCTTTTAAAATAGCTTTAATTCAAACAAAAATCATAAGAGATACCAAATCCAATTGTTCATTCTAAAAGCAACAAATATACAATCTTTTTGTGGATTGTCAAGCTAGCTTTCTTTTGTTAAAAGATAACTTCCCACCAAATTTATGTCTAGTAAGTTGGGAATATTCACTACAAGGGAACATTAATGGTAGCGCATAAGGAAATCTAAGGCTAGTTAGCTTTAGTGGTATTCTATGCGACAAACTTTGTGCATGGCAAGGAGGTTTCATGGAATTGGTTGGACTCACAACCAATCCTGTGGCATTACCTTAAGGAATTAGACTTGGTCTTATGCTACCTTACGATTTAGGTTACTAAAATGTCATCTTTAAGATTGGATCTCTTGAAGTGGTGCACTTAATTAATCAACAATATATTGTGTCTCATATTTTTACTTCATTGATGGGAGATGTTTGACGTCTTTATGGTAAAGCTTAGAATATATAGTTAAAATATATTTTTTGTGAAGAAAACTCTTGTGTTGATTTTCTAGCAAAGTTGGGTGGGTTTAGTGATGTTGATGAAACATTTTTTATCTTTCCTCCAATGGGCATGGGCATGCTCTTGGATGGCAATAGGAATGTGGTTGTTTTCTTTGGATTATAAATGAGTTATTTAATTTCTTGTTTCTTGTGGACAAAAAAATTTAAAAAACAACTAAAAAAAGGAAATAAAAGGAATAAAAGTTGTGTGAGGCAACTTGCATTGTTAGTTTATGGGGGATTTGAGTCTTAGTTTTATGTTCAACTCCAATATTATTTTTAATGGCAAGGTTTGTCTCTTCTTATTGTTCTCAAAATTGGATACTAAATTTTGCTAGCTTGTTGTTAAAGGTGTTAGGTTGGGTTTAAGTTATTTAGGGTTAGGTAATTTATGAATCAAGTTAGATTTAGGTAATTTTAGATTTGAGTTAAATTCTCATTGACTCATGAGTTAACAATTTATTATTTTAAAAATAAATTTTGTATTTTATTAAATATTAAAATATTTGTAAATATTGTTAATTATTATTTACTATTTACTTTTTATATAATAATTTAGATAAAAACATATATTTTTTATTTTTTTACTAATTTTTTATTTTATTACTTAGATTTAATAATATTTTAATTTGTTATTTTAACATATGTAACAATGAGTAAAAATATATATTATTATTAAATATATTAATTTTTATAAAATATTTATAATTATATATATATATATATATATATATTTATAATAGATTAAAAAATTATACAACATAAATTTAATACATATTTGTATAATATATAAAAATAAATTAATATATATATATATATATATATATATATATATAAAATAATAAGTAAAATTATAAAAAAATAAATTATAAATTTATTTTATTTTTATATATAAAATTTATAATTTAAATATTATAATATTAATTTTAAATTTAAAATATTATGTTCTATAAATTAAAAAATATATTATAATTGGTTCGCTGATCTCACGTTGGAAAACTAAAAGAGAAAAAGTATTTGTTTACTTTGGTTTCATTCTTTTGGTTAAAGCACATAGTTGGAGTTTTATCCAAAAATGTAAATTAATCCAAAGATTCAATGGTACAATTAGTCGCTCACAGCCACAAGAAAAGAAGACTTATTGCTGGAACACACCAGCACGAAGAGACGGGACAATAATGTTTTGCGCAAAGTCGTGAGATGAATTGATTAATTTAGGTCTACGTAAATTTCCTACTCTCTTGTTATTTTGTGAGAAGTCAAGGGTTAGCCGACTTGCCGTTGTGAACCAGCAAGACATGCACTTTTATCTGGGGTCCTGTCGGGATTGAGACCCCCTTGGACTGTCTGTCAAAAGGTCTACTCTCGATTGTGGATTTTTGTGAGGTTCGGTCAGCGTCCCTGTCCAACTCTCATACGTCGGCCTTTCGTGCAAATTTGAAATTTAGGTTTATGACGATGACAAGGTCTTTTTCTCCAGAGCAGAGATCCAGATTCGGCGCATGCATGGCACAGATAAACCGTAGAATATATAACTCTAAAATTGATTAAGATATAGAGAATTGAGCCTTCAC
The DNA here is from genome assembly GCA_037832345.1 of Rhizophora mangle. Classification (NCBI taxonomy): domain Eukaryota; kingdom Viridiplantae; phylum Streptophyta; class Magnoliopsida; order Malpighiales; family Rhizophoraceae; genus Rhizophora; species Rhizophora mangle. The sequence goes on along the minus strand of JBAPLJ010001282.1, from coordinate 762,157 downwards.
GTTTGAGTATCTTTAGATTCATTACCACTTTTTTTTTTTTTGATGGTTTCATTCAAAACCCTTTTCTCACACTGGTGATATAGCCTTTCTTGTTATTATTAACAAAATTATTTTTTAAAAAAAATTAAAAGTTTCGAAAAAGAACTAAAAAATTTAAAAGCTCAAAAAGATTCTGAAAATTTCAAAAAAAAAATTAGAAAATCCTAACAATTTGTACAAGTATCAAAATTTCTAAAAAAAAAAAAAATCACAAAATTTCAAATAACATCGAAAACTCTTTCAGAAAGAATTCTATCGCTTTCTCTCTCTCCATGTCTCTACCCTTCTCTCTCTTACCCCTCTCTTTTGCAAATTAAAATTCAAATACCCCACCTTGGAGAAAGACTCAGGATGCTACATTGTTTTATTACAAAAAAAAAAAATCGTTTGCCTGGTATCCGAGTCAGTGCAAACCAGGACATTTGGCATCCACCAAACATGAAATAACGAGTAGGAAGGATGAAATTAAAATTATGATTTTAATGTGATAAATGAAAATAATTCTCCTATAGTCTCGTAATATAAATATAAATATTTCTAATTTTAAATTTAATCAACATATCAGTCAAATATTATAATGCAATGTAAATGTATTAAATTTACAATATTTCAAATATTAAACATAAATATAAAATACATATCATTTGTGCTTAATAATATAATACAAGTTTATTACATGCAAAACATTTCAACAAAACCAAAGTGAAGATATATTATCAGGATCAAAATGAAGGCACACATCAACGTCCATTATCAATGTTTGGTCACTCATAAAATTTGCAGAACATTTTAGCGCCAATTGGCTTGCAAATTTGTTTACATTTCTATGCAGTTCTAGAAAAAGAGAGAGAAAACATGAAGAACAAGAAAGTGTTGGATACATGAATGGAGCACTGCAAAAGTAAAACAAAGTCCATAAATATGCTGAATAGGAGGTTTAATCTTGGTCAAACCAGAATGACTATCATGGTCCCACTCGAGGTTGTTGAGGGGTAGGGAAGAACCATTGTTGGGATTGCTATTCTGCAGGGAGGGGGTCCGATTAATGAGTTGTATCCCATCTCTGTGGATATGTATAAGGCCAGATTCAGCCAACTTCTTTGAAGAAGTACCACTAGACTTTTGGCATTGTCCTGATGCAGTCCGAAAAAGCATTCGAGTTTCTTTGGTAGGGAAGAGCCATCATCCCAAGCCACAAAAGACTTTTCAATTCAAAATTATTATCAAACCAACACAGTATTATAGTGTCGTTATCCTATAATTTATTTTTCTTTGCATTTAAGATCCAAGTCAAAGATATGCTTGCCACTCTCATTTATCTTCATAATCATATGTTCACATTGTAGAATGAATCATGATCTCTCTGCCCACCCCCCACCACCCCCCCCCCCAGCCCCACAATTCCGTAAAGTACAATAATTCAATTCTGACTTATCCCATTTTAGGCAAACCATGAGGAAAATACAAATTCTAGCCAATTATTCTACTAGTAGATTGTGTAACTAATGACAAGTGACTTTCTTTTCGTCTCTATAAAAATCTGTCATTGCCGTTAAACCCTAGCGGCCTCAACATTAAGGGAACCTTACAAATATAAGTATACAAGGATGAAGAAAACAGTGTCAGGATTGAATAACTTCCTATATAGTACAGGTTCCTATAAACAGTCAGATATTGGTCCATTTATATCGATGCTACGTGATGTAAAATTGAATATAAGAACACCCAGCCAGAATCAGGGTCTTTGTGACTGTGTCTGAGAGGCAAATTTCTGGAGAAATGTGTTTGTCAGCAACAACACCATAACAGCCTAAAAAATTTGACCATAAGAAAAGCCCTTGCTGGAGGGTTGCTAACTGCGGGCAGCCTGGCCCAGCACATAGGCGCCGCTCAACCCTTGGCACCTTGTTAGGCCCAAGGTCCAAGTCAGGCCTGCCAGCCATCGATGATAAGTTCACCGAGTTAGAGAGGATTGACATTCAACGAAAATATTTTTGTCATCTTCACATTTTAACTTTTATATAGTTTGGATGAGCAAGATGATTGAATGCCAAGACTAACTCTTTTGTTTATGTCTTAAATTATCACCTTCTATAGTCTTTTGCATTCCAGTAATTTAACTATGTGTAAAGGCCATTTTGAAGCTTGAAGTCAACAAATGGTTTTTGGTTGAATATGAAATTCCAAATCATTATTGATATAGAGTTTGTGAGAACAATTCAATTGATTGAGGAGTAGATTGATGTAACAATTATGTTTTAGGGTTTTACGGTTGTGAGACAAAATCAAGTCCAAGAGAGATGAAGATTTAAGGCTAAAGATCAAGAATGAGAGATAACCTATTTTATCTTTGAAATTCTAAACAGTGATTGATCTGGGGTTTAGGAGAATGATTCGATTGATCGAGGGATAAATTGATAAAATGATCAAAGTTCAGGCTTTTATGGTTGAGAGACAAAATCACATTCAAAAGGGATGGAGATTTAGTGTTAGAGATTAAGAGAAAGAGGTAAAATGTGATGTTTTTGAAATTCCAACTCACGATTAATTGATTGAAAGATAAATTTATAGAATGATTACACTTTATATTTTCATTATTAAGGGACAATTTCATGATTAAAAGGATGGAAAGTTAAGCTTAAAAATGATAAATGACAAGTTAAATTTTCTATCTTGATTTTTTTTTCATAAAAAGAGTATGAGAATTTGTAAGTGATGGGAAAAATATGTCATGCGTGTATTTATTTGAATTTTTTTAGTTATTTTTACTATATTTAACATTAATTATTTAAAATTATTTATTTTAACATAAAATTTTAAAATTTAACGAAATTTTTAATTTAAATTAGAGATATAAAAAAATTAAATTTTTATAATTAAATTTTAAATTATTTTATATTTTTATTTAATTCTTATATTTTTAAAATTTATTTCAAATTAATAATTTTAAAATAAAAACAGTTTAAATATTAAAAAATAAACATTATTAATAATTTTATTATTTTTATTAAAATAATTAATTTTAAAAAATTAAATATATAAAATTTAAATAAAATAAAAAATTAAAATTTTAATTACAAATATTCATAAAAATTTAAATTATTATTATTATTATTTTATATATTTTATTTAATTTAAGTTTTTTTTATTAAATTTTTTAATTTTTATTTATTATTGTTATTATTATTATTATTTGGATTAAAACCGTAAGTCTCGTAGTTTCTGACCTCTTCCAAGGTCGAGAGATCGATGCTTTCTAACGCCATATCCTATTCCTGAAGACAATCTAAAAAAGACTCTCGTCGACAGTTTTACCTTCGTTTTTTTGGCTTTTTGTTTGTTTTTTCCTCTCTCTTTATCTTTTTTCTTTGGTTATTACTATACTAGGATTGATTCTCATAGACAGAGGGAGGGAGAGTGAGTAAGGTATGATGCATCTGAAGAAGGCATTGTGGAGCTCGAGATCGGAGGATAATAGCTCAAGGAATAATGGGGAGACAGAGGCAGAGGCTGCGGAGGTAGAAGAGGCGTCGACCACGGCAGTGGATGAAGTGATCGATTCACTCACCAAGCAGCGATTGTACAGAGAAGTCACCCTTGCCCTCCGCACCAGCCTCCACGACGCCAGCGCTGAATTCTCCTTCCTCCGTCACCGTGCCCTCCGCTCTCTCCTCACTTTCCTCCGATCCGTCGCCCAATCTGACCCCACCATCAACCTTTTCTGCCAAACTCAGACCATCCCTCATCTCCAAGGTCTCTCTTTCCTTTCTAATGCTCAATTTGTTTTACTTCTTATGAAAAATTTACAAACCCAATTGCAAAAGGTTGCAACCTTAGAACATCCATGACGGGTTTTGCTTGCTGGTTTTTCTTCTTCAAAAAAATTTAAAATTAGTAATAATAATAATAAGACAAACCATTGGAACAAGAATGGAACTTTTGGATTTTAGCTTGCTATGCTTTCTTCTCCTTGAAAATTGGCAACCCGAATAGAAAAAAGGATCCAAGTTTTGGAATATTCAAGATGGGTTTTGCTTGCTGTGTGCAGTTGTTCCGGTTTTGTTTCAACATTCACTTAAAGAGTCAACGGAGGATGATAAAGTTGAAAGCTTGAACCATATATTTGGTGTGAATCCTGTGAAGATAACTAGCCCTTCAACGGATGCTGAGGTTGCCCTGGCACTCCGGGTTCTGGAGGGTTGTTGCTTGCTCCACAGAGAGAGCACTGTGTTGGCACACCAACACAATGCTATTCAGGTTTGTACCTATTGCTCAGAGTAAAGTACCTCATCTCAATAATTTTTAAATATCAAATCATCATCGGGGCAAAATCTGCATTTTTTCCATTTTTCTGTAACTTACTATGATTTTATGGCTTCTTTAATTACCAAAGCTTTCTTGTTATATATATATCATCAGCTTGGACAACAACAACTCAAATTTATTTGTGCAGGTTTTGATGCATATATTATCAACTAGAGGTGTATTGGAGCAGGGTGCCTGTTTAGATGCTCTAATTTCAGTAATGCTGGATTCCTCAGCCAATCAAATGGTAGAAGTTTCTTTTTCTGAAATATCTAGATGTCAATTTGATACAAATTTGATCTAAATGTTCAGTAATTTTCCTTTTTTTTTTTTCTGCATATACTTGTGTTATATGTGCAGAATGGCTCTCATAACGATAATGGTTGGAGGATCTGGCCTTGATTTTCATTTGTGGTCATCGATATCAATTTGGCAATTTTATCATGTGAATATTTAATTTTACTGCTTATAAAGTAAATCCAACTATTTACCCAAAATCAGAAAGACTTCTCAAAAGAAAACTAAAAATTGCATCTGAAAGAGGATTGATCTGAACTATATCCTGTTGGCAATGAAAATATTGTTGAAAACTATGTACACTATCTGTTTATCAGCTTAGGCAAGTATTGCATCATTTTTGTCGAGGAGAGAAAGCACCTTGAAAACTTAAAATATGGCTTTATCTAAAGGTAAGGACAAGAGGCTACACAGTTTAGTTGGGCTGGAGTGGCAGCTTGAAATCAGGACAAATTCCGCCCCAAGTGTTATCTTGATTCATTGAACCATACCATTGCAATTTCCTTTTTATTTCAAGGGTATTTAACTTCTGGTTGCTTTCCAGGTTTCAAAATTGCAGGTTCTTTTTGGTTAGAGTGTAAAAAAAGGACATTTACAGGCATCATAACTTTTTTTGTTTTTTTAAAGCAGGCCTCATTAAGACTCCCAAATAGATTGTACAACCCTTTATTATCTTCTAAATATTGAATAAATATTCTATGCCACATTAATACATGACCACTTGAATGCTGTTGATCTGATGTGATAATTGCTTAATGGTTTAAAATTAAGTTATGTTTATTTCAAAGGATAATGAGATTGTCTTATATCTTGTAGCTATGAAAATTGTATTGTAACTTTTTTTTGATTACACAATTTATTTTGTTGAAGTGGCATCCCAGTGTGATTGGACTAATATTTTTTCAGGATTTTGAGGAGTACAATGGTATTGAGAAAGTAACTATGCTTATTAGAGACAAGCAAGCAGAAGAAAATCTCAGGTACTTCTTAAATTTTCTCTTATTAGCCCCTTTTCTTATGAACTCGTGGGCATGGATAGCAATTTATCAGATTTGGTGAATAGTTTTGTTAAGTGTGTTATATCTAAATTATTAACAGGGCTCTTTATCTGGGAATTTCCATTATTGGGTTACATGGCTAGATTAGCAAGGGAACAAGCTCTCATGCAAAAGTTAAATGCATGGATTTCTTTTGGATAATAGCCCTTAATAATTTGCATATGGATCCTAGGAATTGTAAATTACTCTGGTAGAATGATAAATGAACTAGGAATTCAAATGTTTTATTTGAGCCTGCAAGATAAATCATAATTACTTCTATGGCAATAACCAATTTTGGACATAACAGGTTCACATCAGAATTTAATGCACTAAAGGTTGATGGTCTGGCTTCTGATTAGGTTGAAATGTGGGGAGTTCCTGTTGCTACTCCTTGGCCATGTTAATGGGAGGCAAAGATCTCCAATGGCAACTATACAAGAAGACATAAGGAGACTTCTGGGTGAGAAATCAGCCTCCCTGATATGGGCAGCTAGCCAATTTGGGTCAACACTGGATCCAGAGCAGAGACTCACTGCCCTACAAATCCAAGCTCGCAGGGTGCTCGAATCATTGGACCTATACTAACTCAAAAGGCAAGACTATTCCTCTCAAAATTTACTGCTTTCTACCTGCATTTTTGTGTTGTTGAGGTCTTCATAACATTGTTGTCTGCCCTCGTAGCCTTATTTTTCAAATTTCCAAATCTGGACAAATCATTACGGCTCACCTATCACTATGGACAAAATTACTGAAACCAGTTCTGACATTAACGTTGGTATTTTGCAGCAGGCTCTTGAGGATAGATGGGCTTAAAGCTTCTTGATTGGTAGGATGGAAAAGTGAGAAGGGGTTGGAACGGAAAAGAAGGGCAGTGGAGTGACATCTCTTTTTTTCACAAGGGCGTATACGAAGACTTCCATACTGCGAGATAAAAATGATTTGTCGATGAAAAAATGGTAGTTTTTCTGCAACCAAGAGGTAAAACTCCCTCCAGTGGATGTTTTGGTGACTTCATAAACATCAACAAGCAACATTCAAACTCCCTTGCAGAGGGACCTGTTGGCCACCAGAAAAGTTTGAGGTTCTGGGGGAGTTTTGGTGAAATTTTTGGGGGCAAACTGTAATTTTATGCCTTGTGAAGCAGTGCTTCTCGTGTACTTTGCTAGTCTACTAGGGTTTCCACAAACCGTTCAAGACCGAAAGCTTCTTTGTTTTGCTAACAGCCCAGTTGCCTTATTGGGTAGGATAGTCTACTAGAGTTTTCAAGACCATTTTCGCGTGTTGGTGAACAGAAAAGAAATTTACTGAAAAAATGGGAAAAAAGCTTCTTTCATTTTCGCCACCGGGAGGGGCATGAATGTAAAGCTGACATTTTGGATGCTTTAAAGGGATAACAAACGCGGAGTTGAAGGCGTTAGGGGTAACAATAAGGGGGGAAATATTTATTATTTTAATTCTTCATTTTAATTTCAAAATTTTTTCTAAAGTTACAATAATATTTAAAATTTTGTTATTCTTTTTCTTGTCTTTTAAGAAATTGATTTAAAGAGGTAGAAATTTTTTTTTATTTTTATAAATTTTATCATCTCTTTAAATAATTAAGTTTAAGATTTATAGAATGAAAATTTAAATTTTAAGTTTTTTGAGTGGTTTATAAAAAAAATGATTATATAATTATTTTAAATTATTTATTTAAATAATTTTACAAAAATTTATAAAGAGTATTTTTTATTAATATTATATATTTTTATTTTTATTTTTATAATTTTTTTTTTTTTTTTATATTTTTAATATATTATTAAAATATTTATAAAAAAAAATTATTATATTATAATAAATTTATATTTTCATCTCAATAAATTTTTTACGTAATATAATATATTATAATTTAATATATAATTTATTTTTATATTTTAATTAACAATTTAAATATTTAAATTAAATATTTTTTTTATAAAATATTATAAAAAATTATTATAATTAAAATATATATAGAAAAAAATTATAATAATATTATCAAAAATATTATTGTGATTTAAGTAATATTATTAGTAATAAAAAAAGTTAAATGGCTACAAAAAATGATAGTTATAAATGACCACAATAATTAAAATAAGAGAATTTGTAAATATAATATAACTAAAGTAATTTTTGCATAAGAGAACAGAAGGGAATTAACAAAATAGGTAAAAAATAATAATAAAAAAAATAAAAAAGAAATGAAAATGTTCAAAGTTTGAAATTTGAAAAACTTTAGATCTAAAAAAAAAAATTTAAAAAAATAATGTTAAAAGAAGTTAGTGCCACTAGAGTAAAGTAGTGGGATGATTAGGCTTTAGGAATAACTAATATTTTGGAACTTTGGACTCAATCTAGCAATCTAAGCCTAAGTGTTGATCCTACCTAATAAATGCCTAAGTTAGGAGTAAAGCTTTTGACAATTATCTTGGGTGCCGCTAGTACATATTACTGTAGTTTGTTTTGAAGGATTTTCTTGTAATTAAAAAGTAACATGAGTCTTAATTCTAGCATATAGAAGGAGAGTGTGAGGTGAGTTTGTCACAATATGTGTAAACCAAATTTTCAATTAATGAAACTTTTTCTCTCTTCTTCCTTACCCTCTCCAAATTTTTGCTCTATTTCTTTCTTTATGTTCTTCCTCTTCTTCTTCTCTAAATTCTTCTTTTTAGTTAATTTCGATTATGATCCTTGACATATGGTATTCCAACATCGATGCTTAGCACTTAACTTTGTTTAGTAACTCGACTTCATCATGGCTAACGATACTCATTTGAAAATACTTGACATGCAAGTTCATAAGCATAAGCAATAGTTACAATTAGTCCCATAAAATTTATAGCCTTTAGATTGTTCAAGTGCAATTATAAGCATTTAAGAGTTTTTGAGCTAAGACATAGACATCTTTTAAGTAGTTAATGGAGTCTTGTGTACTTGCAAGCCACTATAATTAAAGGACAAAGGACTTGTTCCAAAGGTTCCATATATGTCATCAATGTAAGGAATATTGCTTTCTTAATGAATTCAACCCTTGGATTTTTGTGAGAGTGGCTCTGAGACCTAACACTTTACAAGTCACAACAAACCAACCCCAAAACCTCCCAAAATTCAAGTTCCAAGTGTTTGACAAGAAAGATTCTCATTGCTAGTTGTGAAAATGTAATTAGTATTTCCAAATTTATCAAATATTTAAGGAACCAAAGATAAAGAAAGTGTCAATGTACCTTAATGGCAAAATAAAAGTATCATAACAAGGCCAATAATAACTTGGGCCCACTTTGAGGTGGACATATGTTATGTGGTGGACGAACTTTATAAGCTTCGACAATTTGGCTTTGTGCATGACTACCAGGAATAATTTAAGGAGCTCTAATCATTGATGTTAGCCAACATCCTTTTGTTTAGTGATTCATTCTTCTTATCCAATGTCTTTAATGGGCTTAGAGATGAGATATGTTCGATTGTAAAGATGCTTAAGCTAAGTTCATTTGAGTAAACTGTGGAACTAACCCTGTTATAAGAGGTAGCTATAAAGCTTCTTAAAAGAAAAATAAGGGCAACAAGACATTGACAAACAATAGTATACTAGGAATTTTTATAACCACTTCCATTGTTAACTCTAAAGTAGTGGGGTGGCCAAATAAGAAGACTAAGGAAGAAAATCAAGAAATTTGGTGATTGCTACCAATGTGGTGAAAAGTATACATAGGGCCAGCAACATCAGAAGAAGTAATTGCACCTAATTAAGGGTAAGGAAGATGATGAATCTAATGAACCAATGACTAAAAAGACATTATTGGAGGAGTTGATTAGGGATTTGTTAGAGAGATTCAAACTTATGCATTATGTCAAAGAAGAAGTTGTCTAAACCCCTTGTAAAGGTTAACTCAAGTACTCAAGCTCATTTGTGTGTGATCATATTAGCACCAATCATTAGGGTTATTCTTACTATGTTACAACCTCTCATTGAGGCATTTAAAGGTGTCTTTAAAGAACTTTGAACTCTTCCTCCAACTGAACAACATGATGATAGGATTTCCATCATTTGTAGAGCTTAGTCAATGAATGTGTAGCTATATTGATACCCCTGTTATCTTAAGTCTAAGATTGAAAAACAAATGAAGGAGATGATGGAAATTTAAATTATAAGAAATAACATGAATTTGTTTGCTTTGCCAATGGTCTTGGTGAAAAAGAAGTATGAAACATGGAGATTTTGAGTAGAATACCAAATCCTTAACTTAATTACAATTAAAGATAAATTTTTAATTCCAATTATTAATGATTTGCTAGATGAGTTGCAAGCATCCAAGATTTTCTCTAAGTTGAATCTTTGCATCAATTACCACTAAATAAGAGTCTATAAAGAAGACATTGCTTGAACAACATTTCAAACACATTAAGGGCATTACAAGTTCAAGGTAATATCATTTGATCTTACTAATGCACTAGTTACCTTTTCATCTATAATGAATCAAATATTCTTAAAATGCTAGCAAAAATTTATGTTGGTGTTCTTTGATGACATTTTAGTTTATAGTTTGAGCTTACAAGAACATATCTAGCATTTATGCCAAGAGCTATTAATCCTCAAGAAGAATTAGTTATTTGCCAAGCTCCCTAAATGCATATTTGGATAAGGGCAAATTAAATACCTTAGCCATGTAATATTCTTAAAAGGAGTGGCAATGGATATGACAAAGGTTAAGGCAATAAAGAATTAACCTGTACTCACCTTAGTTAAGGAATTGTGAGGGTTCCTTAAGTTGACAAGCTATTATTAAAAATTTTTCAAGAATTATGATATCATTAATCCCCCTCCTCCTAAACAAAATTACTTTAAAAGGACAACTTTCAATGGGATTAACAGGCCTAAGATACTTTTGAGAAATTAAAGGAGATTATGTTGAGCCCTTGTTCTAACTTTTTAAAATTTTAACTCACAATTTGTTTTGGAAACAAGTGTGTGCACCACTAGAATAAGAGTGATACTAATATAGAATAAGCACCCTTTAATGTATCTAAGCAAGTCTTGAAAACATCAAACATATTTTACAACATAGACATCGTAAGTATATGCAATAAAAAGGAATTATCAAATTATTAAGCCTAGATCATATGATGTACAATAAAAGGATTGAGAATAAGGTTGTTAATGCTTTGTCTCAAAAGAGAGAGGGTTAGTGCTATGCAATTTCAACTATGGTGCTTATAAGGATAAGAGAGATTTGGTCCAGCTACCGCAGATATGAGTTACTTCTAAAGTTCGTTTGGGTAGCCATGAGCTAAGACATAAACTCTAATTTAAGCTTGGTGTAAGGAATTTTTAAGCATAAGACTCAAATATATGCAAGTAATCAAGGTGAGTTAAGATGATAATTGGTCAAAATTATGCATAATTTGACAATGAGTGGACACTCTAGGGTATAAGTAATGTATGAGAAGCTTAAGCAATTCTTTTATTAGCCTAGAATGAAAAAATCTATCCATAATTTGATAAAGGAGTGTGAGGTATGTTAGTGCTAGAAAATAGTGATTGTACCCCATCTTAAATTGCTTTAACCTTTATTAGTTCATAAGTAGCTTGCTAACACATATTGATGGATTTTATAAAATGATCGTTAGCTTTAAAGGAAAAGAATATAATATGGGTAATGGTAGCTTGTTTCATGAAGTTGGCACACTTCATCAAATTAAGCCATTTGATAATAGTAACTAATCTGGCTAGGGTGTTTCTCGAGCAAATCTTTAGGTTGCATGACTTACCCAAGTCAGTTGTATCTAACAAAGATAAGGTCTTTACAAGCTAATTTTGGGAAGATTTGTTCATATTAGAGGGGATAGACCTACAAAGGATTTTTATATATCACCCACAGACGAATAAGTCCACGGAATGCTTAAATCACTGTTTGGAAAGCTACTTAAGGTTTATGTATTTAATAAGACCTAAGCAATGGTTAGGTGGCTTCCTTTGGTAGAATGGTGGCCACACTGTCATTCACATAACTTTATATAAAACTTTGTATTGCTTACCTCCACAATTAGCCATGCTTTAAGCTTTTAGCACTAAGGTAGCCATCTTAGTAGAATTCCTTTAAGAATGACAAGTGATCTCATCACTTCTTAAAGAAAACAACAATCTTTCTTATAGAGAATGAAATTCCATGTTAACTATAAAATGATAGAGAGGCAATTTGAAGTGGATGATTAGGTGTTTTTGAAACTCCAATTATATAAATAAATGATAGTAACAATAAGGAGTAGTCTCAAGCTAGCCTCTAGGTTTAATGGACCTTCCTAGGTGATTTAAAAGATTAGGCTAGTAGCTTATAAGCTCCAATTCTTACTAGGTAGCAAAATCAATCTAGTATTCCATATATATCAACTAAAGAAGTTGGTTGGACCTCAAATTATTGTTGTAATACTATAATGTTGCATGGTAAAGAGAGGTAATGCTACTGCAACATAGGTTTTAGTTCATTAGGCTAATATGTTTCCAAAAGAGGCTGCTTAGGAAGACATCACCTTCTTGCTATCTTAATTCTCAAAGTTTAATTTCTACTTACAACCTTAAGGACAAGGTTTTTATAAGGAAGAAGTTGTTAAGACCTAATCTATCTATTTCCAAGTATTGTCTAAGTTAAGAGTAGAGTTTTTAAAAATTATTTTAGATGCCTCCAATTGTTATCACCATTTTTTGTTTTTGGGATTTTTTTTGTAATTAAAAAGTGTCTAGAAACTCAATTTTAGTATATAGAGGAAAAACATAAGGAGAGTTTGTTATGGCATTGGTAAACTAAATCCTTAATTAATGAAACTTTCTTTCTCTTATTCATTCCCGTTCCCTTTTGACCCTTAACAAAGCATTGACATTATTTAGTAAAGAGGATGCTAGGAGGGTAAAAGAGTGGTGATACCTTTGAGGAAGTAAAGGACTTTTATGGAAAAGGAAGAAGAGTGGTTGGTCTAACAAGTGAATAAGATTATCAAGAAGTTTGGTTGATGTGGAAAGGGTTGAAATTAGTGTTGGTGATTTAACTTTTAAGGTATCCTCTTTCTCTCATTTTCACACACTTGCAATTTTTTTGTTATGTAAATCATTATTCATTTAAAACTCACTAATATACATCCCTACAAGTTGGACCCATTTCATTTAAATAAAAAACCTATTTATGCCTTGAAGCTCTTAGATCAAACAAGATTATGGTGCTAGAACATTACTCACCAAGGCCTAGAATTTATGTCTATAAAAGGCTTCCTTCTTGCTTTTTAAGTTTCTATTATGTTAATTAATTTAAGTTGAAGAAAATGGTAACAAATCTTTTGTTAGAAGTTGTTTAAGCTCAATAAGATGAATCTCGACCAGTTATTTAAATTTCAATCATATTTAAATGTATGATTGATGACATCTTTCTTTTGTAATCTCTAAGATTAAGTTTGAACTAATTTGAATTTGTATTTGAATGTACTTACATTTTTAAGCATGTTATATCAAGGTTCAAACTTGTCATGATATACATATTTAATATATATATATATATATATATATATAATATGAAGATGAAGAACTAATCGAATCAAACTATTTTTATAAACTTTCCTAACTTCTTTTTGGTCTTTTTAAAATTTTAAACCAAAAAATTTTCTAGTTGTATTTGTACTCTTTATCTTCTATTATATTGACATTTGATATCCAAGTAGTAATATCCAAACAATACTTATAAAGAATGAGTTAAAGTAAGAGGAAAACCTCTTATGAATTGAAAAGACCTAAGTAATCCTCAAAAAACCTGTAAAGTCTTGGAATGACATCGTCTAGCTTTACTGCCCTACCTCCACCAAAGTTTAATGGAGACAACTAAACTCAGTAGACTATTATGATGAAGGCTTACTTAAGAGCCTTTAATCCATGAGAAGTCATTAAAAATGGAGTTGAACCAACTTCTCTTCCTTCTAATCTAAATATTGTATAAATAAAGTATCATAATGAGTAAGTCTCTAAGCAATACTAAACCTTGACTCGTATCCATTATGTTGTTACAAAAACCATTTTTAATAGGATTATGATATATAATATAACTAAAGAGGTCAAGGAAAGACTAAAGGATGAGTTTAAAGGCAATTTAAATACCAAGAACACGTAATTGTTAAACCTTTGAAGCAAATTTAAGTTACTGACAATGAAAGAATTTAAAACTATTAAGGATTATAGTGATAAATTACTCAAAGGCCAAATTAGGGTTCCTAGTGAGGATTTCCCTAATAAACTTATGATTCAAAAGATCTTAATGAGATATAATTGAAATAAAATAAATAAATAAATAAATTTTTATTATGTGAAATGACACATGTATTATACTCATAAAAAAATAAATAAAAATAACAAATAAAAGAAAATATATGTAAACTATTTATTATTACAGTTACATTAGGAGCTAAAAGTCATAGACATCTAAACTTTCTCTTCTCTCTCTCTTTTTTTTTTTCCTTGTTTGAGAGGAGAGAGATAGGAGCATATGACCCCCTAAATGAGGTCACTGTCTAATTCTTTTCTTTTATTATTATTTGAAGAGGTTGTCTCCACTCCCAAATTTTCCCTATCTCTATTGGATTCTATAATTTATTTTTTCCTTGTATAATGCTATTCACATTCCTCCTAGATGTCTATATATATATATGTAAACACACACACGCACACGCATACACACACATTTGAATTCCAATTATATGGAATTTGGGACATATATTGAATTCCATTTGAATTCCAAATTATCAAGTACATAAGCTGAATTTAAAAGCATGACCAAAAGAATAAATGAGCTCCTTTGGCTTAAGAGGTTGTTGGAATAGATTGCCTATTCGCCTAGTTTAATAATAAATTTGTTTTGTGACAATAAATCAACCATTGAAATTGTTCAAAATCCGATACAACATGATTGGACTAAGCATGTCGAGGTAGATCAACATTTCATCCAAGAAAAGCTGTAAGCAAAAACAATCTAATTTCCTTCCTTGAAATTCAAATTTCAATTAGCTGACATTCTTACCAAGACTATTGTTAGTAAGTCATCCCATGCTCAATGGTCAAATTGGGCATTGGAGACATCTATGTGCCAATTTAAGGGGTATTGACATGAGTTGTCTTAGGTTGACATGAACTACTTTTGGCTGCTAAGAAAGAGAAATTATAAAAATTTTTTGTCACAATTCAAAATTAAAATTAAAAATTTAGTATTTAATTTTAATATAGTATATAATATTATTTTATTAATATTATAATAATTATTATTTATAAATTTAAATATTTAATTATTTATATATAAAAAATATTTATATATAATTTATAAGAAATATAAATATTTTATTTTTTTTTGAAAATATGGTTTATAATTTTCTTTCAAATCATTAAGATGAAATAAAATAATAATAATAAAAAAAATTGTTTAAACCTCATCTCTCTTACTACGTTTCTAAAACAAGTTTTTCTACAATAACCATTCCACTCTTTGTAGCATCTGTACTGCATTCTCAGCTACAATGCATTTTGCTCTTTACTCTTTAAAACCAACATGTATGTGAATTACACCAATACTACCCTTCTCATCGCTAGTAGCAGCATCCATATTAACCTCCATCGTGCCCATCACTGCAGGTAGCCAATGATTTTGAAAGGAGGTCAACCGTGGCTTAGGGGATTTTTGCAACTCATGCTTAAAGCCATGATAAAAAGCGTGAGTGCTATATCGATAACAACTGTAGGAGGGCACTACTTACCTTCCATAACCAGGAGATTTCAAGCATGCCAGGCAGCCCACACCATACAAATCTGCTCAGCCGCTTCTTTTGGACCTTTCCTTAACATAATAGCAAACCATTCGGTGAAATTCCTTTGCCCCATATACCTCATCAGTCCTGAGGGGCTTAATAGCCAAAAACCAGCAACCCCTTGAGACCAAAGAAGACATGAGAAATTGACGCAGTAAAGCATCCACATCTGGCA
Organism: Rhizophora mangle; assembly: GCA_037832345.1. Lineage (NCBI taxonomy): Eukaryota > Viridiplantae > Streptophyta > Magnoliopsida > Malpighiales > Rhizophoraceae > Rhizophora > Rhizophora mangle. The sequence continues at coordinate 746,458 of JBAPLJ010001282.1, read as the reverse complement.
CAAGCTTGGTCTTACCTGTACATGTGAAGCAATTAAGGAGGAGTTTGGAGCATATCAACTCCATCTTACCTATATATATATATATATATATTATTTTTCTTGAAGATTAACCGCAACTCCATCTTACCAAGCAAAGCTCGAACTTTTGTCATTAAAAATTTTGATAAAACTTGATTTGACTAAACTTAGTGGAATTGTGGGCACCAACGTTGCGTTTCCTTTTTATGTTTTTAACCAAAATAAGTAGTTTTTGACTTTTTTTTTTTTGATAACCTCTTTTGACACAAGCTTGTCATGATTCACAGCTAAATGTAATAGGGCTACAGGGCGTAACGATTAGGCCCAAACAAATTAAAAGGTTTTAACTGGAGTTTTGTCTGCCCCGCGCCCATCCCCATGTTTTTCGGCGGCCGAGCTGTTCCCCACTTCAGGTCTCTCTCTCACACTCATAGTTTTCATCAAGCCTAAAGTGCTTCTTGTTTTGTGTTTTCGGCTGTAGCTAATTGTAGGGAAAAAGCGCAAAGAATCCTACTTTTGTTGGTTGGTATCTGCGATGGTTTGAGTAAATTTGTATTAAATTTTGTTCTTTTTGTCCTTAGGAAAAGTGGGTCTTGGCTTGCAGCTTCTAGGGTCATCATCTATGCTAATGTAGAAGCAGTAAGTTATTCTTCAGGTGCCAAAAATGGCGTTTGCTTTCTTAAAGATTGGATTTTTCATAGACCTGTTTCATCAAATGAGCTTAACCAGGCTGCTGCCGGTGAGAGATTCTGTGTACGGTCATTTTGTTATTCTTCTCAGGCCAATGCAATGGGTAAGAACGAGATAGGTGAGATGAAAGATAATGAAGATTTGATTTCTGAGACAGGTTCTTGGGATGGTGATGAGAAAGATGTGAGCTTGGAGTATGCCAGGGAGAAAAGGGTGGCTCATGAGTTGTTTGATTCCATCGTAGCAGCGCCTAACAGCTCTCAACTAAATGTTCTGAGTAAGTGGGCTGAGAAGGGGAGGAAATTAAGCAAGCTGAGCATTTCTATAATTCTGGTTAATCTTCAGAAGCAGCAGTTGTATTTGAAGGCACTACAGGTACTTCATCTTGATCTCTTAATGTATAGAGTACAGTGCACTCTGTGTCTGTGTGTGCGTGTGTGTGAAACATAGCCTTTAGCTCAAAGATAAATTTGTAGAGAGCTCTTTTATGTTTGTCATCGATTGTCCTAACAACAGTGACAACAACAACCAAGTCTTAATCCCAAATTTAATTGAGGACGGTTACATGAATCTGTTTTGGTCATTCCCTTTTATCATGAACTAAGTTTGGTGTTAGATTTTATTGTTCTAAATCCTTTCTAACTAAAGATTCTCATATCAACCTAAATTGTTGTTTCCCCTCTATTCTTACCTTTCACTTGGATTTGGTCCTCTCTTAATTGGAGCACAAGGTGGTTGTTTTATTAGTCTGTATTTCCAAAAGTTGGATTCGTGTTTCCTATTTCACAGATGTTAAGCCTCAAAAATTAAGCACAAAAGTTTGTTTTCTCGACTATGAGATCTAGTTATAGCTTTACCTGTGGTTGGATTGAGGGACATGGAGATATTGAGTAAAATATGACTCTTTAGGTCAAAGATATGGCTTTTAGGTATGCTGTCTTAACTTTTTGCCCTCCAATGATAATTGCAACAAGAAGATATTAAAGACATATTTTTTCTCCTTTGTATGATAGCATCTCTGTTTTGGGGCATTTGCTCATGGTCACAAAAGCTATATCCATAAATTGTACTTGATTTCACTAATGATCTTTACAATATCCTTTGTTGCCAAGAGGTTTTTCTTACATAGATGTACATTTCCTTACGAAGCAAAAGAATTATGTGTGGGAACACTAGAAGAAATTGGTTTTTTCTTTCATTAATGAATATGAAAGTATTTAGATTGCTTTTATAAAATGTTGTCATTAGGTACAATGATAAATAATGCTACATTTGTAGATTATACTAACTAGTCAGTAATTGGCCCACAGTTTTGGGTTTGGTTCTAAACATTCTAGTCTTGGCTTCAACATAAGTTACTTCTTAGTGAAAGCTATCTGAAATGTGGCTTTCAGCCCAAGTCTATGTTTTCCTTACCACAGATTATTTTTCTTGGTTAACAAAATTCGTAGTTTTGCTGATGTCTGCGGGTTCTTTAATTTTCCTTTTATTTCTGATTGGACAATTCAATAACTAATTAACAGACTATTATAAATCTATCATTTTTTTTGAATTTCACTGGAGATTAGGGAATAGGTTGACTCTTCCTCACCTATTTTATTGGAAGGATTTATCTCCAATTTTGCTACTTTAGCTGCTTGCCAGTTACTTCAATTCCAGATTCTTAAATTTTTTATGTTGCCAATGTATGGTGGTTAAATATGATTATTTTGTTCTCCATATTATACCTTTTTTCTTTTTTTCTTGTAAGAGTTAGAATTTATTCCCGTTCATCTACTTTTGTCGAGGGGTTGAGGGAGACAAAAAACTATATTTGGGTGCAAAGTTTATTTTGCTTGTTGCAGGGGGCTCTGTCTTCTTATTAATAGGAGCTTTAAGTCAGTTTATATGGTTCCAATGAAAATGGCTATTGGGTTCTAGAGCCATTTAGCTGTCCAATGAACAGGAATTAGCTGTAATTTCATCACCCAGAAACATCCTTACTGAAAGAGATCCTCTAGTGCTCAGATATGCTTCTAGGGTTAACAATTTAAAGGGCTTCCTAACTGCAAGTAAACTCTGAAATGGTTCAGCATAAAGGATTGCGATGGAGCCTTACAGATTCAGCTTAAATGCTACTGGCTTTGGTCAGATTTTCCTCATTTGAGTAATCAAGTACCCAGATCACATTCTTTTGATCTTTGGCTTGGACAACTCCACGAAACTGTTTTGTTTTAATTTGCTTAATGCAGTTGAGCCAGGAATTTCTCTTTGGGAACTCTGTGCAAGATGCCTTTAAATTGCATCCTATGGACTTCACTTATGATATTCCTAAAATTGGGAAGAGACTAAACCCCTAAAGTATTTTAGAAGGATTTTACATCACTAGGAATCAAATCAGGAGGCTTACAAGATTCAGATAGACTCCAGATCACATTGTAAAATCCACATAGAATCCAACGGGAGTATTTTGATGACTATGGCCTACCTTTTGGAAGCATCATTGTAGAGAATCATCATAGAAATGAGACATTTTGAGCAAATTTATAAAAATTGAAAGAAATAACATCGTCCTTTAACATGATGCCCCTTCTTCAGCATTTTAGACATATGAATGTGTTGTTCCACTGCCAGCATGATGTTGGGTTATTGACTACAGATTTGCTTTGTTAATATTTTCTTATAAACAGATGCTGCTTGATTACAATTTCATAAAGCGTAGACCAATAATGCTGGCTGCTGTTCACTTTCAGCTTGATGTTGGCTTATTGTTGACAGATTGCCTTGTCTGTTGTTGTAAATGTATGCTGCTTAATTGTAATTTCATAAAATGTAGACCATAATACTGAGTGTTGGCTTATATTTGCATTGCAGTTCACAGAATGGTTGGAAAACACAAAACGAATTGACTTGACGATGCATTTTTATTGTCGTCTTGATTTGCTTTATAGAGCACATGGTGTTGAGCAGGCAGAGCAATTCCTTGAGAAAATCCCCAAGTCTTGCAAGGGTGAATTAGTATACCGAAAACTTTTAAAAGGTTATGTCTATGTAAACAATGTGAAGAAAGCAGAAGCATTGTTCAAAAAAATGGAGTCAGAGTTGCCAATCACTGTGGATGCTTTCAATCAGATGATCATACTCTACAAAAGGTTTGACAAGAAAAAGATAGCTAATATTTTGGTAATGATGGAGAAGAAAAATATCAAGCCTTCTCTTCTTACATACAAACTACTGATAGATGTCAAAGGTCAGTCCAACGACATTTTAAGGATGGAGCAGTTGATTGAGAAGATGAAGACTGATGCTGTTGAACCTGACATTCATCTTCTAGCTCTTATAGCTAAGCACTACCTATCTATGGGGTCCATAGGGAAGGCTGAAACCTTCATCAAGGAAATGGAAGAGAGAAAATGGGAGGACATTTCTGATGCCCGCAGAACATTGCTTCTCTTCTATGCTTCACTTGGCAAGGTTGATGGGGTCTATAAAATTTGGAAGGATTGTGAATCAGATCTTAAGATGAAGGACTGCATTGCTGCCATAGAGGCCTGGGGCAAGTTGGGCAAAGTGGAAGAGGCAGAATCAGTTTTTGAGCTGATGCATCACAAATGGAAGAATCTTAGATCCAAACACTACTCTTTACTTCTGAACGTTTTCATAAAGAATAAGCTGGTTACCAAGGGGAAGGATCTAGTGAAGCGGATGAGTGACAATGGGTTACATGTTGGCCGCCTGACTTGGGATTCGCTAGTGAGGCTCTATATTGAAGCTGGGGATGTGGAGAAAGTGGACTCCATCTTGCAAAAGCTGGCTCAGACCAAGCAGATGAAGCCTTCCTTCAAGACTTGCACAGCCATCATGGATATATATGCAAGGCGTGGTGATATACATAATACTGAGAAGTTGTTCCACAGACTGAGGGAACTTGAATACACTGGGCATATCTTGCCATTTAAAATTCTGAACCAGGCTTATATTAATGCTAAAACCCCAGCCTATGGGTTGTTAGAGAGGATGAAGGCTGATAACGTATACCCAGATGAAGTAATTTTGAGAAGGTTGACATTGCAAGATCCTTTCAGAAAGACCGCAGCATCAGAGTTGCTTGATTGACAAGTGTTTCTGCTAAATCTTGGCAGAAGAGAGTTTAGATGAAGGCATCCCAATCAATAACATGGTTGTTCTAAGTGACTTCATGGTTTCTTCCAGTTCTTAGATTGAGGTATCAGTATCCGCGTATGTCACCTAAGATGGTGTTCGTCTATCAAGCGATATCTCCCCAGGAATTATGAATTTGTAAAAGAGAAACCAGTCCATTTATGTGCAGCAGAGGGCCTCGTAATCTAATCCTGGAGTAAACACGGAGATAGAAGAGTTGAAGATTTAGGTGAAAAGTGCTCTAATGAGCTTGTTTCCAGACACTTGACAAAAGTGAATTCATCACTAAATGCAAGATGAGAGGTTCGTTGAATCTTGAGTTACAAGAATATTTTATGATCATCCCGGACCATGAAACACCGAAGAAAACTAAGAGTCTACTTTTTCAACTGTTTGAACTACAAAAAAATTAAAAATTATTCAAATTTTGATAATTAAAACTTTATAAAACTCTTGCAACTAAATAGGACATCCCGTCAGTAACCTAACCCCGGCTATTTCAACGGATTCTACCGCATCCACATGAAAATGTAAGTAAGAATTGACAACGCAAACTGCGTATTCTTGCGTTAAAAGCATTGGATGATCATGTTTTCAGTTTGGATATCAAGAAGTTGGATTCATGTTTCCTATTTTCACAATGAGAGCAAATGAGAGGCTCCGTCAACTCCGTTAACAACTTGATATTTAAGCGCAAGAAATTCTCATAAAATAATTTTCATATAACATGTCCAGTAAACAATGCAAGAGATGACTTAAGCTTCATCAAGTATCAAATATTCATTACCACCACTACCTTATCATTGCATCTACTTCACACATAACATCAAACTGAAATTCAGCCATGAGCAGGAAAGAGAGGATGAAAGAGCATTGATGTGCATAACCAAGATGAAGGGAGTTCATGCCTGGATTAAGAGCTTGCAGGCATATGGCAGTTTCATGGTAGAAATGTTATCCCTGCTCTTACAGGTGGAACAAATCCCAGTTCTCAGCTTCTGATTGTAATATCCTGGCAAACCACAAACTCTGCAAACCTGCACCAAGAGACGAAACCATCGGCTATTTTCAACACAGAAGTACTCCAAACTTTGATGTATAGAATATACACAATAGCAAGTGGGGCTGGTGCCTACCGGGGAAAAAGAAACTTTAACTGGCTTTTAACAAGAAATCCGATGATGGAGAACCCGCCACAAAAATTGTGGGAGGATATGCTTTAAACATGAAAAGGAGAATTAATGTGATGAATGACTACCAGGGATTTGCACTTTGTTAAGATTTTTATCAATTTTACATCTTGTGCTTGAATGTTCTGTGGCCTACAGAAGCATCCCTACACCTGGTGATTCATTAGAGACTTGCTTCAATCATATCATACACATACTATTTTAAATGCCTTGGCTGCACTATTTTAAATCGTACAGGTGTGACAAATATGCATAGACAGAAGCCTTTTCAAGTTTGGCCAATCAAGAATAAGCTCGTGACTGAATCAAAATCTCCGACACAGGGAACTTCCAATTCCAATTCCAATGCCGTCAATTGCTCCACCATCCCAATTCCAAGTGGATGGAGTGATGGAATGCTTGGAAGTGAAACTAGTTGATCACATCCCCAAATTCCAAGGAGAGTTAGAGAAGGCAGTTGATTGAGCAGAATCTCCTTTAGGTTGGGACAGTCTTCGATTTCAAGAGATTTCAAATAGTCCAACTCGGCTGCTGCAGAGAGACATTTCATGTTTCCACACCCATGAATACAAATTTTCTCTAACGCCGGGGCCAAATCCAACGAAAAACTCTCGACTTAATTACAAACACTAATTTTGACTGTTTTTAAAGAAGGCAAGCACATCCTTGATTACGTTAGGAGGAAGTTAAATGCCTTACAAAAGATTATTATTTATTTTTATATAAATTATATTATACGTATTATTTTATAATTTATTTATTTATTTATAATATTTTAATATAATTAAAATTTTTAATTAATTTATTTATAAATATATATATAAATTCAAAAATTAAAATAATTTAAAATTAATTAAAAAAATTTAAGTAAATAAATATTTTAATAAAAATATTAATTTATTTCTATCATTCTCTTATAATAATAATTATTTTTTTAAATTAATTAAATATTAGTTTTATTTTCATTGTACATTGCGTCAACTAGTATCAAAGTTGAGTTTCAGAGTAGTTCCAGGCTATTCTGATAGCATCATAAGATGGAAGGAATAGCAACCATCCTATTGACGAATATCAAGAGATGCAGGTCATTTGGTCAACTATTTGTGACCAGAAAATAGCACCATAAAACCATATCTAGAGAATTAATTAATTGGAACATAAATTAGAAGTTATCAACAATCAACTCAAATCTCTCATAGTGGGAGGTATCAATAAGAATTAGAGAAATGAAAGGAATCAGATTTGAGATTTTACTTGCAGTTAACCTTTCGTTTGACCTATCTCTACAAATCTACGTAGATATCAAATTTATGCAGTGGATTCTACTGAAAAAATAAATGTATATATGCATTAAACTCATGTAGGTGATGTTGTAATCATATTTAATAAATAATCAATTTGCTCTTAGGAATCAATATTTTTAGCCACCATTTCTATTGTGTATTTATTCAATAAATACCTTTACAATTCTTAACAATCAAGGCAAGAAGTTTGGCATTATAAATTGCATTTTATTCATTAATAGCAATCTTAAGATTAGATTCATTAGATGACATTTCCCAAATAGAATTCTAAGCTATTTCTATCAAAGCATCCATTTTGGAAATCCTTGTAGGCAACTCATCTTTACTTAGTGAATCATTCTGTCTTACAAAGACATTCAAATGTTAGGTGAATCTTTTACACCCCTTACATAATTCCTCATTTAGATCCTTACATGACCATTATAATGTTGCCATTCACAAAAATCTTTCACTGCATCAATGTTCATATTTTCCATCTTTAACTATCACGCCATCCCTGACAAACAAACCAAGTCTACATCTACTTCTAGTCCTCTAATGAAGTGGGAGAAGGTGTTGCAATTATATATCCTTCTCATTAAATGTCATGTTGCACTTGCAACTTTCAAAATGGTCAAGAATATGAACCTTAACCAAAATTTTCAAAATCTTAATAAGGTAACATCTTTTGCATGTACATTAGAGTGTTCTTGAACCTTATTCATTTATATATCACCCGAATGTTGTTAGATGGATATAAGGTAAGATTAATGAATAACATTTGATTAAGTTAACAACTCAGTAATTATTTGCATGCATTTTCTAAAGCCAGGATGTGGCCTATTAACTATAATGAGCAATAGGATCTAGTGCTTGTGGTGGATGATAAAGTCCAAAAGATGATTGCAAATGTGCAAGCACTTCCTTACAAGTTGTTTTCCATTAGGGTTGAAGAATATCAAATAAGGAAAAAGAAGCATATATAAAAACATTATCATAGAGAGAGATAAAGAAATAAGGTTTAGGCAAGTATTTAGAAATAATAACCAAATCTATATCATAAAGATATAGGTGAAGAGCAAAACAATTTTAGTTAGAAAAGGTGTACAATTAGGATGTCATATATAAAAAAACTACATATAAGGAAAAATAGTCAAAGAATGTTCAATAAGATTAATCAACAAATATAATGGTTGTTCCAATTGTCGTAAGAAATGTTCACAAATGCACATGCCCAGAGATTATAGCAAAGATAAGCATTAAATTGTTGAAAAAAAGTTAGAGGTCAATGTTGGAAAAACCCAAATGGTTGAAATGTAAATTGACTTTATTAAGACATAAGTCTTCTAACTATAAGAAATCAAAGTTTTATGAGAAATGAAATTGCAATCATATCATAATAGCAATCAAGAAATAACAATTTGGCCATGTTTTAAGCTTATAAATATTTTTTTAAAAAATAAAAATTAATGCATTGAACCATAGCTTTTTGTAGCTAGCAAGGTTGAAATAACCAACTATAGAATTCCAAATTAATATTCATAAAGCCTAGTTCCTAAATAACAAATGCCTCTCAAACCACTATGATTTTTGAATATGGTAATCTTAGATCAAGCTTGTAAAGAGTGCTAAATTATAAAAGTATGGTTAACCAATAAACAACATAAAACATTGTGATCCTCAGAGTTAGAAGTTTACCTAACCTTAACATTTCATAACTTTGGAAACATTTAGATTGGATTTAGATTTAGAAAAATGATTAAATCATAAATATAAAGATAAATGGTGTGAATGATATCATCATGGGCCATGAGACTACTCTAATTTTAACAAGAAAGGAAGGTTATGATTCCCTTTCACATCTATTACTTTACATAATGACACTTTCTAATTTATTGGTACCTAGGATAACCCAATAGGGGGTGAATTGAGTTTCTTCTATTTGATCATTCAACCTATCATTGAATCCTAACTACAAAGAATAATAACAAGATAACTAATAATAAATAGCAAAGCAAGTAATGTAAATAATTGAAGGAAAATTAGATGAAGGAAGAGAGAGTGTGCACAATGATTTATAGTGATTTAGCTAAAACTGGGAGCTTACGTCTATTCCTTAAGCCTCTTCTTGGGAGTTCAATTTCATTAACACTTTTTACATTTGTAAGGTGAAAATAACCTTTTACACTAGGTCAACTTAACCTTAATTGCAACAAAACTTCCACAAAGTTTTCACAAGAGTTAATAGTTCTTCACAATTTAAAAACTCAAACTTTATATCGCTTTATATTTAAAAATAAAAAAGTGTAAATTGTTACTAAATCTAAAATAGAACGTGTTAAATATAAAATTATCTAATTATAACAATGTCAATAAAGGAAATAAAGTTGAACTTTAACAATATATAATGCATACATGTGTGTCACATCAAGTATTAATTATCAAATAGAGGTCACCTATGTTAAGATTGTTATGATTAGGATCATGCATATCTTTTTTATTTTAATATGTCCCTTATATAAAATTGATATTAGTTTATCTAAATTACTCTTTCCATATCATTATTTGATTGAGTAACAATATGATATGCTAAATATGGTGATATTATTTTTATTTACGTTATTTCTATTAAGATTTTTAAATTTAAAATTTAAATTGTACTAATGTCCTGTAAAAAATCTCACATTTATGTCTATTCTTTATATTTAAAAAGAAATTGAAAGAGATCTTAGAATACCTCAAAGAAAGATAAAAATAATCAAAATAATTCAAAATTGGTAGAAAGTTAAGATCAATCAACCTATCTTATCAATTGAGCAACATAAAGAAAACAAAATTAGAAAAGAAATAGAAAATTTAAGTTAATCAATTGGATTAATGTCTATGGTTGCTTAGATGCCAAATATGGATTGAGCTATTAAGTGCATAAAGTTACAGAAACTTTGGACTGGTTGATAAGAGATAATTGAAAGACATAAAGTGTAGAAAGTGAAAAAGTTATAAAGAATTGAGGTTGGCTAACTGGACCGTGCTTATGGTTGACCAATAGGACTAAACAACACTTATAGTAAAAGTTACAAAGATTCTGAACCAATTAACTGATTCAAGTGTTATAGTCAATGGTCCCTTAAAAATAAAGTTTCCCATTTTTAAAATTGATTCTCATTATAAAAAGAGATCAATGTTTAAAGACTTACTTTTATCTTTTCTGTAAGAGAGTTTGACAAAATCTTTTGTAAATGACCTTGAATATTTTGAATTGTGCTTGATGAAATATCAAAGTGAAAATGCAAGTGAAAGAGAAAATTAAAGACTAGGAGTTCTAAAGTGAAAAAGTTGAAACTAGGAAAGAGAAAAGTGTTCTAGTGAAAAATATTAAAGCATGAGTCTCAAAGTGATGTAAAATGTCAATTTTTCCTTGTAAAAATTTTATGCAAGCTTTGTTGTTATCAAGATCAAGGTAACCAAAGTGTAAAAGGTCATCTTCAACTTGTAAAAAGGAATATTAAGAAGTAAATGTAGTTATTGTGCATGCTCTTTCTCTCTTCCATTCTCTCCTTTTAATTTTTATTACTTATATTGTTTACTATTTATTTATTGTTTTTTTATGTATCTTATTATCTCTGCTTAGAGTTGAAATTGAGTGAAAATTGAGTGAACAAGTGGATTAGACCCAATTCACGCCATTATTAGGTTGTTTTAGGGACCAACAACCTAGGATGCAGGGACACGAACAGGAAAGGGGGTATGCTGCATGCTTTGTCAAAGATGTCACCAACACATGTCTGACAAGGCTTGCCGTGTCCATTAAAAAAATTAGACATGCATATTGAAAACGTGAAGGACATGATGAAGTATAGTCAGTTCTTAAGCTTTGGCTAACCCACCCCATACATGTCAACTCTCTTCTCCATTCTCCTTATGTGTGCTTGTCATCCTTTAACAAACCTAAATAAACACAAAAGAAAAAAAAAAGATTCAAAACAAGGAAAAGAAACCAGCCAAAGGTAGGGGGCATGGGATAAGAGTTAAGAATCTAAAAAATGAGGCAAGAACAATGAAAATGAAGGCAACTAAGTTTTGACAAGAACAAGGCAGAAAGTATGCAATAAGGTGAGTGATGGCTAGGTTTCATTCAAGCAAAAGGAACATTATAAATGAAACATTAGTAATGACGCTTATAGCACAAAGGGATGTTAGGCTTTTTATGGATTCATTGGACTTTAAGTTATCAAGCTTAATTTATGACTTAGGCCCTTTATTTTTATTAGTTTTGTTCATAACTATTTGGTTCTTGATAAATTCTAAATAAAACTAAAAGAATTTGGGCCCAATGCCCTTTATATAATAAAAAATAAATATGTTATATATATAAGTTTATACATTTATAATTGCTTGCATCGTATAGTCATTTCTCTGTGTTCGTGTATGTGCATCCTTGGAGGTCACAATCGAAGGTTTGATATCATTTATAAAAAATTCAAACTCATGATCTTTGGCATAGCAATGAATGACCTCTTTATCACTATACCAGAACATTCGGGGGTACATATATAAACATTAAACATGCAATTAGAGTGAAAAAAATTTAGACAATAAACACTTTTTCCAAAGAATTATTATGATGGGGAAGACTACCAAAATAATAACACCATAAAACTTATTAAAGCTTGTAGATACCTTTCTCTTGAGAACTGTTGCTTTTAGGTATATCAGTGACACTTGCTAGAAATGTTATAGGCTCTCAAGGATGCACTACAATTACAATTCAATTCTTGAGTTATTTTTGGAGCCACTTTTTTGCTATTAATGGGTACACAAATTTTTGTTGGGCTTGAACCTTCTTTATGAACTCAACTTAAAGAAAAAATCTTTGAGCCTTAAAATGCTTGTCATTGAAAACCACCAAAACTACCAATTACAAAGTTTTGACCATAAACTCACAGTTGATGCATATCATTTTTATAAATGCCTTCTTAGGCTCCAAAAGTTGATTTAAAACTATTAAAAAGTCATCCTTATTCATACCACATTGGGGCTCCACAACAATACACTTTTTTGTATTGATCACTTGACTTTATTATTTACTCCACTTTACATTAATGCAATTTCCTTTTTCCTTTTTTTTTCTTTTTTTTTTGAGCAAAAATGATGAAATTTCTTTCATTCTTGCATCATAACCAATAAGAAAATAAATTAATGCTAAACTATCTCTACACCACATAACCTCTCATGTGTTAAAAAAAGAAAAAAAGAACACTTTACCTAAAATATTAGCTACCCCATTAGATTCTTGTCTTACATGTTGGATAACGAATTCAATAAAATAGGATGATAAATTTTTGACATCAACGGCTAGTTGTCCAATCATTGACCTCTCTCCTGGATGTATTCGGATGGCTCTCCCTGGTGCTAGATGATCTAATTCTTTATATCAACTTTCTTTTATCGTCATTCATATCACAAGAAGCTCCAAGACATCTAGATTGAAGGAACCAACCATACTTTTTGTAAGAGTTAACAGAGCTACCCCCTTAGGTCTTAAAAATCACTCCTATCCCTCCTATATTTTTTGTAATGGTCATATTAGTGTTGACCTTAATTTGATTTAAAGTTGTTAGTCCTTAGAGAAACCCAAGAAGAGGGGCTTATTAGATTTATTTGGTTTAATCACTTAACTCAGCACTTAATCCCAACTCCATAAAGTAATAACAAAAAACAATAATAAATAGCAAAGCAAGCAATGTCAATAACTGAAAGTAAATGAAATAAGGGAAGAGAGAATATGCAAAATGAATTATTTTCATTCAACTTAAGTTGGGAGCTTATATCCACTCTTCAAGGTTTGTCCCTTAAAAATTTAACTAAACTAACTCTTTCTTCTTTTTGTAAGGTTAAAACAACCATTTACTAGGTCATATTGATCTTAACCATAACAAAGTTTCAATGAGAACCAATGGTTCTTCATAACTGAGAGACTCATGTTTTATCACTATTCACTAAAATACTTTTGTTCTTTTCATAATCTTAACTTGGGCACTCTTGCTTTTTTAAAATCTCACCTTTTTGATATTAAAGTTTTTGCACTTGATATCTTTTTTTCTTTTCTTTTCTTATCTTTCATTTTCCATACTACGTACAATATAATTTCTCAATACTCTATTTTTTTTATACATCAATCCACTCTCTACAAAAGAGTTCAACAACCCTTTTAGAGACAAAAACAACAAACTAGCCATTGGAAATTGATTCCTTTCAAAAACAAAAAAGCAAAAGAATCAATTTCTAAATCAAACAATTTTATCTCTAATATATTAATCAACTACAACACTTTAACTAGTTAACTAGCTCAAAATCTCTATAACTTTTATAAGCTTTTATACTTTTAATTTGTTCAATTGCATCAATTAGTTATAACTATTGCTCAAGTTCACTAATTAGAATTCTCTGTAATTTTTTAATATTAAAACTTTCAACTCTTTAACTACTTAGGTTGACTACAACACTTAAATTAGTCAATTGACCCAAAATCTTTGAATTGTTTCAAACTTTTGTGATTCTAGCTTGTTTAATTCTATCAATCAATTACAACTATTAATCAAGTCAATTGATCTGAATTCTTTGTAAATTTTTCAATGTATAAAATTCAACTTTTGAACTACATCTAGTTAACTACAATCACTAATCAAGCCAATTGGCATAAAATTTATGTAACATTTTTCTTCTTAACTTGAAACCTTTTTTAGGTGCCTAATCACAACTGTAAGCATTGGTTTGATCAATTGACCTAAGTGTTTTTTTGTTTATTTCTGACTTCTTTTAACATAGATTGACTGATCCCAATATCTTTTTTCTTTCTTTATCTAATTAATGGAATAAATCAATTAATTCCAAATTTTGGCTAGCTTTAAATCTTTATGATTCTTTTCATCTTTTTTTTTTTTTAGATCACTCACCATCTCACTTATTACCTTTCTATATATAAAGATGTGTTAAAAAATAAAATCTTTGCATAATTGTTAATATAATTCAAGGATCTTTGTATAATAGACATTAATTAAATAAAGACTATCTAAAAAGAGATAATACTTGTCTAGCAATTAATCATATCTATCAATAATAAGGGACACATAAAAATATAAAGGAATCAAGTATAACATATAATCTTACTAAACTTAGTAATCTTCCCATTGATCATAACAATCTCAATAAATCTCACTCTTAATCTTAACAATATCCCCCTTTCTTATGATGACAATCATGATTGATTAGTGGACAAAAAGATGAATAAAAATGAAATAACTCCCTTTAAATGTATGTTTTCTCTTTTGCTAATGGAATCATAGCAATAAGATATTGATCAATTAAAAAAAAATGCAATAAAGCAAACAAGGTTAGGTATCATTAATTAATTAAGCAAAGACAAAACAAACATTTAGCACAATAATAAAACAAACATTAAGGTATCATAGATATCAAAGCAAACATTAAGGATAAGTATCAAAGTAAAAGATTATGATACAATCATTTAGAAATAGAATTAAAAAATACGCACAAAGATTTGAAGTGAGATGAATGGGTTCAATTAAGGGTTTAAGGTGAGCAATGTATCACCACTTTTAGGATTGATGTTGCAAGCCATAATCCTATTAATGATCCTTGACTTATATGGCAAGAAAGATACCTTAAAGAGTTTCCTTTTGTTGCCACTTTCTTCACAAAGATCAACTTGTCCCTCAAACACTATTTCCATTTGCTTTTGAGCACTAAACTTGTTCCATTTCCATGAGTCAAACCACATAATAGATCCACCTTCCATTGGCAAATTCAAGTAGTCTAGAATCACCTTAAGGGTAATTTTCACTTCTTTTCCATACATGTAATAAGTGATCATAGTGTAGTTTACTTCCATATTGGTGAAAAGTAATTCAAAATCTTAGTGTAAAAATCTCCTCTAAAAGTGATGAACCTTATCCACTTTTAAAAGGTAAATCTATCTAAGAAACCATTTAATTCAAACTCTATTACATAAACATTTTCTTGTACTTATAAAAATCATTCTTGTTTTGAAAAGTTATAAAATGTAAACTATAGAAATTTGATGAATCACATATGTCAAAAGATGATTGACCTTGTGTAGTTGCCAATTGTGGTGATAGATTTGGTGGTGGTGCCATGGGTGGTACTATCAAAGACGATAGAAGCATGGATGATATCTCCTTCTTTAATAAGGTTGGTGTTAGCCTTACATTCTTAAGTTTCTCACCTATTCTCCTTTGTGGTACTTGTTTAAATCTTTGGTCAATGGTTAGTTTGAGTTTGTCTTTAGAGACTCAACAACTAGAGCAGGAATTAACAATAATGAGGAATCAAATAATGTTGGTGATGGATTAGTTTAATATCTAATTTAGGATTGAACTTTTAAAAGCATTTTTATGTATTAGTTTAATGTTGAATAAGCCTTGTAAGAATGCCAATATGATTGCAATTCTAAAATTTAAAATTATTTAGAATTCAAGTATCCAAATTTATTAGGTCATTGAATTAAAAAAGTTTTGATTCAATTATGATTTAGAAAATCATTTTCTAGATTATACAAATGTTTGACCAAGATTGAAGCATCTTAATTGAAATAAGATTGAGGAATTAAATTTAATTAGATTTTTTGTTTAATTAGAAAATTATTTTTTTATGTAATTAAGACTTGTATTTAAAATAATAAGTCTAATTGGACAATGAAATCTAAGTGAATTAGAAAATCTATTTCAAATAGGAATTCTAATCTAATAATAAGTCTTAATTTGATCAAGATATCAACTTATTATAGGACTCTTTGTTGACAAATTGAATTCTAATTTGATTGGGTAAACATAGGCAAAATGTTGACTATATGATAGTCAACTTTGATTGACTATAATTTTTGAACTTTAAAATAAACAATATGACATTTCAAAAGGTAAATGTAGACAAAACATAAACTTTATGGTTAACTTTTGAATCATAAAGTAAAGTTAGGATAGTTCTAAAATCCAAAAATCATCTATACAATCATTATATGAAAAATTTATCAAACCAAAAAGTAATATTCCATTTTAAAATTCTCATAACAAGTAACTTATTTATCTAACAAGCACCTTCATGTTTGTTTAAGCATTTTCATACTTTAATTTATGATATTGACTACTTTTTTTAAAAGAAAAAAACATAACATGTGATATTTTTACAACTTTATCAATATTTAATTTTAATAATACATCAACTAGAAATATTTTAAAAAAATATTTTAATATAATAAATATCTTTTAATTATAATTATTTTTAAAAAATATATTTATTTTATAAATTTTATTTTTAAAATTTATTAATAATTATATTATTATATAAATAATATTAAAGATAATAAATATTTTTAATTGGTATATAATACGCCAAAATGGGAGATTAGATTTATTAGTACTATAGGATAAGAGAAGCACACTCATTCATTCGAATCCATTTATGATGATGAAAGGGGAGATTAGATTGGCACTGTCAAATCACCCGCAAAAGGAGCGAAATGCGGTTGGACTAATCCGGTCGCATTTGGGAAGAGGAGAATCTAGCAGAGAAGGAAGCATAAATTCATCTTTCTTTGAGCAAAGATTCGCAGTAGGCAGCCTGACCCTCCTGGGTGGACGAGGAATCAAATATGCCGATTTATATCAGAAAAGCTGTTGAGCTATCCGGACACGGAATAAAGGGGTCGCATCTGATTCTCCCTCTTTTCTGCGCCAGGGTGCAGATCAAAGGCATTAGTTGAAAGAAAATGTTTCCTACAGTAGTCACAGGAACTCTTGCAGCCTAAGTTTACAATAAAGAAAAATTATATAAATAAATTAAAAATAGATAATGAATTTTATTAAATAAAGAAAAATGGAAAGTAAAAAGTGCCCATATGGCATACAATAAAATAGATCATAGTGCATGCCAAATTGCATTTTCTACCGAAAACATGGTAAGGATCAGAATATTGTATTTGACAGAAAGCCATTTTTGTTTCTGTGGCCAGGGGAGGAAACTCGAGGAGGGCCAGAGGCCCTCTGTTTTTAGGGGGCCACAGGAGTTGTTGTGTTTTTTTCCAAAGGCAAAAGAAGGAAGCCTATATGGGTCCCAACTTCTGATGTTGTTAGGAACCACCGTAGATGTGGCTTTGACCGGACAGTCACTGTGTATGCATTGGCGATACAATTCTCGGAAGAGAAAAGTTTGTTGGAAATATTTATTGAGATATATAAAGGGTATAATAAATACAAATTAATCAAATTTTTTTTATTTTCTTTTGATGAAATTTAAAGTTTCTTAGCAAAAATTACATGATTTTTTTGTAAGAATAAGGCATAACAGAATGTGTAATGAGTAATCAGAAAGCATATTAAATAGCGCAGGTGGGAGTGCTGCAGTAGGAAAATAGCAGAATCAATTCTATAGCCAACGGCCAGGAAGTTTTGGCCCTTTAAATCTCTTCTAATGAAACTCCCATCAAAGCTTTTCCACCCAAGTATAGGCTTCATTAAATGTCCTCTTTTTGTTAGCATTCAGTCCTGGAGTGTTACGAGAAGCAATGAAAAGCAATCACAATAAGAGCGTGGCTTTCCTAGTGGGAAGATTTCTCGGTGTGCTATCACGCTCTGGCACCGGTAATTCTAAGTCTAGCTTGCTCGCCGGTGAGTCATCCTCTGGCATGCCGCTGAGGAAGCGTGCGCTGCTTATAACCGTAACTTACGAGAACTCCAAGTATGAACTCAAGGGAACTGCCAATGATGTGAAGAAAATGAAGAATCTGTTGATTGTACATTTTGGCTACAAGAGCGAAGATATTGTGATCCTCGCAGGTACTAATTTTTTATTATTTTTTTCTTTTTTCAATAAAAGGGGTCATAGTAGATGGCTTAAGATCATAGCGTAGACACGAAATCGTGCCAACAATTTGCAGAAAAGAATGCGGGTCCTGAATTTTCTCCAACAAAGAAGAGCATTCAGAAGTGCATGAAATGGCTCGTGGAGGGCTGCCGCCGCGGTGATTACTTGGTGTTCTACTTCTCCGGACATGGCCTAAGGCAACCTAATTTTAATGGGAACGAAAATGATGGGTTCGACGAGACTATTTGCCCCGTTGATTATACGCAAGAAGGCATGATCACCGACGATGAAATTTACTCCACGATCGTTAAGCCGCTCCCTGAGGGAGTCACGCTTCATGCCATTGTTGATGCTTGTCACAGTGGGACCATCCTTGATCTTTCCTATGTTTATAACACACAACGGTACGTGGGTGTCTCCAGTTTTCTTTTTTGTAAATTTATTCTAATGTTCAATAACTTCTTAAAATTCATGGGATTAACTTTTTGTACGGTGTGATCAAAGAATTATAAAAAGCTAAATGCTTGGTAGATAAGCTATCTAATAAATATAATTAAATACAATTTAGTTATACTATATATATATATAGATAATATTTAGTATTATATAATAAAATTTTATTTGAAATTTAGGTAATACTAGGTATTATCCATGTGATACCAAATGTTATTGACTTCTATTAGATATAGGGGAATAGTTTTAACGAGTCATACACTCTTTTTTTTTTCTTTTCTTTTTTTCAAGGGTCTCCCTTTTATTTTATTTTATTTTTTCCTTGTGTTTGGTTGAAAGTTAGCTTTTTGTGACTCTCTTATGACTACCTCCATGTAACCACTAATCTCTATTGAATGTTATTCCATGTAATCTAAATCATACTATATCAACAAGATAGTATGTCTAAGTTGAAGGTTTTTTTTAAAAAATATGTTAAAATATAAAACTCTCGTATTTTTATAAATTTTTAAATAATTTTTATATTTTTATTTAAGTTTTATATCTTTTAAATTTATTTTAATGAAAAGTGATCAAAATTATTAAAAATTACACATTAAATAAACAAAAATTATTAATAATTGGACTATTTTTAGTTTAATAAGATCAATTTAAAATAAATTTAAAAAGTATAAAATTCAAATAAAAATATATAAAAATTGATAATCAAATTGTAACAATTCATAAAGTCCTATGATCAATTTTTGCATATTCTTTTTACATAATAACCTCCAAATTACAATAGAGTATCTCAAATAAAAATACAAAAAAGTTGATAATCAAATTGTAACAATTCATAAAGGCCCATGATCAATTTTTGCATATCCTCTTTACCTATTAACCTCCAAATTACAATAAAGTGTCTTTACTCTTACGTCAAGTTTACCCTTCATGCAAGAGAAGCCTCTAAGGTCAAAATATACATAATAATTTTTAATGTAAAATTATCAATTTTGTTACATAGTCGTAATAAGAAGATACCTATTTGCAGAGGTGATAGAACAGAAGTAAATAAGCATGTGATACTGTTCGAAAACTAGGGGAAAATTGTTTGTTAAAATTTTTTAGGAGATGCTATGGTGACTGACTGAGACCGTCTTGAAACAGGAGGGAGTGGCAATCATCTTTTTCTACAAAACACACAACTGATGGATTGGCAATTTCAATTACTGCCTGCTTAGATGAGCAACAGGCTTCTGATACTTCTGTAAGAAAATGGTTTACTTTAGATGTTTCGTTAATGGGATATGTTTGATATGATGCAATGCAACATAATACAATGTAATGAGTTGAATTTTCTTTCATTTTAAAGCCATTAAAAATGATTTAAATCAATTACATTCCATTAGAGCATACCAAATAGTATTAATGTAGTGCACTTTGCTTTGTAGACAATTAGTATAAATATTGATATTTACGTTTTCCATAGCAATTGGCCGTCTTCAAACCTCAGCCTTCTCTATCATCATAAATGGATATGCAGACTTTCACTGGAAATGAGATGAATGGTGCTTTGACCTACATTGTGGTGGAAACAGTCAAAAAATGTCCCGGAGTAACATACGGTGGCCTGCTTGACTCGATCTACAAGTTAATTGAGGAAGCTAATCGAGAAGGGTGCCTTCCAAAACGGATCTTAAAGAAAGCTTTCAATCAAATGTTATTACAGGTGATATTTTCCCTGATCAACTTATAATTGTTTTCAGCTCACTTTATTCCATTCTACCTTTATTTTTAGCAATTTTTTGACATCATCACCTCGATTAGTTCTAATTAACATTGAAACGTTATCTATATTGTTTACCATGCATGTGTGCAGAAGCCTCAGCTTTCAGCATCTGAACCGTTCGACATCTACAGCAAGCGTTTTGTGTTGTAATGATATCAATTGGAATTTAACGGGAGAACATTCTATAAGCATATGGGTACTTTTTTAAAAAAAAAAAAAAATTGTTTAGTCATTAGCTCAATGTATGATTGATGCTTGGAAATGTGTACCTTTTTTTTTTTTTTTTTTGAGCAATTAGTTTCAAGTTTCCTAGGCGATTTGATCTCAAAACGTACATCGAGTTAAAACTGGTTGGTTTTTGTAACCATGATTTTGTGTCTGACTAATGTTGTGTAGTTGACAAACCCATTAAGACAACTTCAACCACATCAGCCTGAAGCAGAATCTCCATGCCAGGTGGAGGCTTCACCCACAACTTAAGAGCTCCCTCACATGTAGTCCCCAGATTAACCATGAAGTCTGCACGCTAGTTCCCTTCTCGCAAAGTGTACTGCAATCTTCATCCCCAATCCTGCTTGATGAGTCCCAAACACTTGGCAATAAGTGACCGGTATGAGTCAAATTCCCATCCCTCCTTTGTAAGTTTTTGAACTGCTAGTTGGAAATCTATTTCCACTATAATACGCCGAAATCCCATTTGCCAGGCAATGCTTAGAGCCGTGCAATGGTTTGAAGTTCTGCTTCAAAAGCCATTGAAACACTACAATGACCCGAAAAACTATAGACCCATCAATCATTCTCATCACTAGCCAACCCACAATATCCAGCTAAACTTGGAGCCCCCTCGGCACACCCATGGACATTGATCTTGAGGAACGGTGCAACCGGAGGATGCCATGCAATCAAGCGGTTTATTGGGAAGGAAATCAGGCTATGATTATCCTGCTCCTGCTCCAAACCTGCCAATGCTCAGATATTAAGAAATTCCACGGCTCTTTTCCTTGCCAAATCCACTACGCTACCGTGAAAACCTCTTCCCCAGAGAAAGTACCACAAGAGCCAAACCAAGCAGGTAAATAATACTTGAAAAGAGCGCCCCAAGCTAGGCCCAAAAATGAAGGATCAGCCAGCTTTGAACCAATCCTTTAAAAAAGATGACGGGGGACAATGTTCAAACCTCATAGTCTGTAAAGCCAAGTCTCAAACTCCCCTCGCAAAGCTACACCCATAAAGCACATGCTCCAAAATTTCCCGTTAAAGGCCACATTGTTTGCACACCATCATCATCCAGCTACATGGCATTTTGAACTATTTAAGGGCAGCTTAAAAGGACCTTGGAAGCTGGCTACATAGGAGCAAAGACACAAAAAAGGGACAACACGAAAAATAAAAAAAAACAAGGAACACTCAATCATAAATATATCTCCAAATTATCAAAAATGCATAAATGAGTTGGTAAGTAATTAACCATTATAAATTACATATAGTAAACCAAAAAAAAACAAAACAAAGTATAAAAGACCTGTTATCTTGTCCAAAGAGTTGTTGCCAGGGTCATTAAATCCAAACCCAGAGAATTTTTTAGTCTGTTGCAAATTTGTCACTGCAGGATCACGAATCAATAAAGGAAGACACCAAAAAGATAGAAACTAGTCAGCACCCAGTTCATTTAATTGATTACTGTAGCATTAAAATTAGATATTATGAAATTTTATTCTCTAATTTGACCCAACTCGAACCCATAAATACGACCCAACCACAAAATTCGAACACCATAAGATCAAACAAGGCAAACAACAAAGTACACACACTCCAATCCTTTTAAATACTGAACAAGTCTTTGTCAACACCTTCTTTTTTCTTTTTTTCTAGACAAAAAAAAAAAAAAAAGGCAACAAACACTAAATAGCTCATTTTTCGAAAAAACTGAGGAAAACACTTGGGATGCAAAACTATAGCACTAAAGAGGAGTAAAAGCCAAAGAGTTATAATGCTGCATTTCTGCTTCATAGAGTTTGCTGGTTACTTCAATAGGAAGTTTCCCTCCAAAGCTTTGAATTTTAATTAATAGTATTCGCACAAGTTGTTGGAGCTGATTGATGAAGAAACCAAAGCAAGCCCTTTTTATTATTTAATTTAAATTTAAATCATTTTGAATCTAAGTATTATAACTTGTTGATAAAGCTCTTAGAGCCTTCTAATCATTAGAGAACTTTATTTCAAAATTAAAAGTTTGTAAATTGAGTTTGTATTCAAATTTTGTAATATACAAAATCTCATATAAAAGAAGTTTAATGATAAATAACTATTATGAACTTTTGTCATAAGCATTACAAGTTTCTTGCTATGCTTCTTTAATCATCATCCTTGCATTTTGAGCTTTTTTGGTTTGAACATTGTTGTACTTCTAAGTTGAGTTTGTCAAACTGTAGTATTCCTAACAAACCAACCATATCAGCATAATCACCAATAGAATTTATTTAATACCTCACATTTGTCTCTCATAAAAAATACTTAAAATTACTAATAATAAGTATTAATGTATATTATCATATACTAGAATCTGTTGCTTAATGAATGTTTCACTTAGCCAAATACATTTAAGTGAATGAGCTATAATGGTTTTGTAGCTTTGAATTTTATTTCTTTATACAATAACTGATGCACATTTCCATATTTGCATCTTGCACAAATAGTGAGATTTCTAACCTCGTGGTGAAAAAGACCTTTGGGCATTGATTTCTTTATAATCATCTTTAGATTATGATAGCTCACATGTCCTAAGCATGCATGCCAAAGATATATTGTATCATTTCTCCTTGTCTTGTTGATATATGATATTCAATAAACATTACATAAATAAAGTTTAGTTCCTTTTCCTCCAAAAATGCCTTGCCAATTATCTTTAAAGTTTTTACAAACCTTAACATTGTTTAGGCCAATCACTACAAAGTTACTTGATGAAATTAATTGGGATACCAATATAAAGCTTTTCCTTATGCCTAGAACATTTATAGAAATCTTGTAGCTAAACTTCATTGGATCCATGGTGCAACAATATCATCGTCTTGCTAACATGAGTGATTGAAAATTTTGAATTATTTACAAATAGTACAACACCTCATTTCTTATATTCTAGTATCTCCTATATTTATTGTTTATCACCAGTCTTATGGTTTAAACATCTAAAGTCAAAATCCATTCTCATTGTAGCCCATAATATGGAGTTTTGTGTTGTAACTATGTGTCATTTAGCTTACTCCTCCATTACAATGTCTAAGGCAAACTCTTTTTCTTCTTGATGATCATCATTTAAGACATCTCTAGTTGGTTAGCTTTATTATTGTAAAGGATGCTTCCAAATCCCACTTGCCTTTACTATGATGAGCTTTCTAATCATTGCTAGGTGTTTGTCATATTTCCTTGCATTGTTATCTTTTTGAACCAATAATAATTTGCATGATATCCTTTCTTGCCACAATTATACCATTTGCTATTGCATTTCTTTGGATATGTTTTTCATTGCTAGTTTTGATTTTGGTGTAGTTGAACTTCCCATGATTCTTCTCATTCTAGTTTCATTTATTTTGGTACCAATATCTAACTCCCAAATTTCATGGTAGATTGAATTTTTTTTTCTTAAAAATTGACTTATAATTATATCACTTTATGTAACAAACATTAGCTAATTTTTTAATAATTAAAGTCGTAGGTCTTAAAAAATCATGAAATTAAAATATCCCAAATAGTTTTAGACATTGTAATGTATTGACATACTTCAACATATCTTTCTCTATCATTGTCTTAATGGCCAATGTTGCTTTTCTGACCTTAACATTTTATTTCTTTAGCGTTGTAGCATCCTTTAAAGATGCAATGCTAGTGCCTTTGATAACTTCCCATAATTGTTGTCTTTCGAGGTATGACTTCACTTACGTTTGCCATGTGTTGTAATTTTAGTTATTAAAGCTTTTTAATACTTTTCATGCTACCAACATCTATTTTATCACTTGGTCTCATACCAAGATGCTTCATTGTCATTAACTATGTATGCATAGAGTTTCCATGAACTCTTTAATACACCTAATCCTAGATCTGTGTGTCATAGATGATGGTCTAAGCCTACAAGCTCTATTACCAAATTCTAAGGTAAAATAGATGGAATTGTAGTGGTACTCAAGAATATAACCAAAATTTTATTATACATGTACAAAAACAATGATACAAAAATCACACAAAATATACTCTTTCATTTTTATTTTTTTCTCTCTTTATACACAACACTTTCACAC
Organism: Rhizophora mangle; assembly: GCA_037832345.1. Lineage (NCBI taxonomy): Eukaryota > Viridiplantae > Streptophyta > Magnoliopsida > Malpighiales > Rhizophoraceae > Rhizophora > Rhizophora mangle. The sequence continues at coordinate 721,725 of JBAPLJ010001282.1, read as the reverse complement.
CTTTTATTTTAACTCTCACAAAATGCTAACACTCACATGCATGTATGAGATCTCTCTCTGCTTTCATTTTTCTTTTCTTACTTCATTAACCACTTTGTTATCTTTCACAACTAACACCACACTTCAGCCTTTTATAGTAGTAGTTAGGTTAGTGTGGGCTTAGCAATATTAATGTCAAATAAAGGTCTCAAATGGATCAAATCGAACAAGTTTAAATCAAGTCACTTCAAGTAAGTTATTTTAGATCGAGTTATTTTTGAATAACTTCACAATTTAAAATAGGTTAGGTTAAGTTGTTTTCAAGTTAAAGTCAACTTACTAATTTTTAAGAAAATAATTTTTTTTCAACTATTTTTTTTTTTAGTTTTACCATATATTATAATAAGTAAAAATATATTATTATTATTTTAATTTTATAAATTAATGTATAGCAAAAGTATACAAACATAATATATACATTATATATAGTTATATTATTTATATAAACACTATACAAATTTGTATGCATTCATGTACATAATTAATTTTTAAGGTTAGGTGATGCATGGATTTTAAATATCTATTATAAATTAGTAAGATAAGTTTACCATGATCTTTAAGTAAAACATCTTCCATCAATATGGAGAAACAAAGTTTGGTTATTGATCTAGTAATGTGGAAATTCTAAACATATTAAACTTAATTATTCAAGATTTTTCACTACACTAAAAAGGCTTATTATCCCAATAAAAGTGTCATTTTCATTTTTCTTTTTTTTGGCTATAGAATTTTGTGCAAAATTATAAGTTTACATAAAGAGGGAACAAACTCAACCAATATTTGAACTTTACTTTATTAAAAATTACAGAAAGCAAAGATATTATTTTTCACTCAAGGAAATAAAATTTCAACAAATTATCCTTTTGAATAATAAATAATAGCAACCTTTAAACATAAAGTAATACATATTGTTGTTTAGAATTACAAAGATACACATAATCGATCTCCTCACATAACTAAATTTGTCTTGCATTTCATCCCTTAACACTTATGAATATCATACAAAATCTAGGGGAATAGAAAACATGCCATAAAATGCATATTCCAAAGTTATGTAGAAGATAAGTTCCTTAATATTAAAATATTCCAAATCCAAGTAGTTGTACCTTTAGAATACACAACTTTAACTTCTAGCTACATAAGATATCACAAAAGGTGAACACACACACACACACACATAATAGTATTGGACTAAATAAAAGAAAATGCTCAAATTTTAGAATATATATATATATATATATATATATATATATATATATATATATATATATATAAGTGGATAAATTTTTAAAAATATTATAAATATAAAAAAATTAAAATAAATAATTGTATAAAATGAGTCATTTAATGTTAATATAAAAGAAGTAAAAAAAAAAAATACATAAATTATATTTATATAATATATAAAAATAAAATTGTATGCATGTGTGATGTGTAACAATAAATTTAAAACAATTTTTTAAAGAGGGAAAATTTTATAAGTAAAACAAAAAAAAAAATACATAACAAACTTAAATATTGAATCCAAAGCTTGAAAGGAACAAAATCATTCTTTATTAGTTACCACTAGGTTAAATGATAACTTATACATACCTTATATATAATAAGAAATGGAGTTTGAGAGACAATTACTTCCTTCACTCCCTCTAAACTCATTCTTAGTAATGTGTATATACTTTTATCTATATATATATATATATATATAAAGTAATAAATAAACATATAAAGAAATATTAAATAATAAACTTATTTTGTTTTTCCAACAAAAAGATTTAATTTTGAAAGAAAAGTAATTTTTCAAGTCATGTTAAGTAAGTTTGAGCTTAGGTTACTTATATTCGAGTTATTTTGAATCAAATTATTTTCAAGTCACATCACATTTCAAATCAAATTAAGATAGGTTCTTACAAGTAAGTTCAAGTCAAATTGTCAAGTAAGGTTAACTTTTGACACATTTAATGATAAAAAAACTTCAAAAAGAAGAGCTTTTGTCAATAAAACATTAAAACCACAATCTTAAAAAAAAAAAAATCTTTAGCAAAATCACAACCACAACATCTGAGATTTTAAGAACTTATTTATTAATAAAAAGCATCCATAAGCTTTTATTAATTTTTAAAGTCAACTATAAACTTAATGTGGCTATACCTAATGATAACCAAAAGACTTCTTAATGGTTCACTTCTTGGGTTATGTCTCAAGGTAGAGGGACTATAACAATGAGATTAATGGGTTTGATGAAGCAATAAGCCATATTGACTTTAAACGAGAAGGACCCTAATTACATAATTTTCTTATTAAAGAAAAAAGCCCATTTATGTGAGTGTATAAGACCAAAATTGTATAAGGCCTTGCAAAAAAAAGAAACTCTAAGGAAAGCCTCGTACAAATATTAAAACATCCAAACCTAGGCCTAATAGAAGAGACCTTATTCAAAAGTGCACCTTTAAAAGATGTTGTGATTTAAAAAGTTTTTGCTTTGTAATTTTGTTTTTGTGTTGGTGTTTGTGTAAAGTACAGATTACTTTGTCTTAAGGTAGCCATGAATAAATGTTGAATTTTAGGTTAAAAGGTAAGAAGTGTTACGATAAATTTCTCTATTATTTTTTTGTTCAATTCCTTGATTACACAACTTAAAATTACGATGTAATACATGTTTTGGGTTTATTGGGAAGTAAGAATTGTTTTGCTAATAATTTAAAGGCTTATAATCATCAGGATAGAAAAAGAGTTACCAAATTATTAACTAATTCAAGTCAGGCAACAATGATGGTAAAAAGTAAAAAGTGTTGAAATTAATTCAAATTTATTATAAATTGTAAATTAATGTTTAAATAGAATTTAGATAATTAAGTTTTATTTGCTATAATTTTTATATTATATTAAAAATAAATATTATTTCTAACTAGTTTAGAAGAATATAAGTATCTCAATTTATTGTATGACTAATGAGAAAGACGTAAAGTCTATATTATTCTGTAATTTTCTTAATTATTTAGTAGCATTTTTAAAATTAATTTATTATAAGGGTTTGTATAATTGTCTAATAATAATATTATAACTAGGTCAATCTGAAAGTTATCGTTAGAGTCAATACTTGATTAAAGAATCATATAATGGTCAATACTTGATTTGAGAATTATATCAAAGTCAATTTATTTTAGGAGTCACCATTAAAGTTGATATTTAATCAATAAATTATATAAGGGTTGGAAATCGATGCAAGAATTACATGAAAACTTGTTTGATTCAAGAAGCAATGAAGATGAAAGTTACGAAGATGAAAGTTACCACTAGTTATCCCCAAAGAATTATTAAAACTATTACACTTTAATAGTGGTATTGGAGCCGATTTGATCTAGAGTCATCATTAAAGCCAATCCAATCTAGGAACCACTATAAAAGCTAGTTTGATTTGAAAACCAAAAAAGTGAAGTAATCATTAGTCATTCTCAGAATAATTAGAGTAAATACACAATCCAAAAATCATGTAAGAACTTATTTAAATTGAGAAAAAGCTACCAATAATGGCTATTAGCTACCATCAGAGAGTTTTTTAGACTTAATAGTTGATCTAAAAATGATATCACAATGCGTATTTCATTTGGAGGAGAAGAAACATATAAGTCTCATTAAAGTTGCTACAGGAGCTACCACTCACCATCATGGGATAGTTGCAGCCAACATCCATCATCACACATTGCCTTTCTCATTATCAAAAGCCAAATCTAGAATCATTGGACATTGATCTTCCTACTTTTAGCCATAACTCACTCCAAGGAAAAGAATTATGCATGAAAGAAAAGGGAAAATTGGATTTATTAATCTAATGATCATAAGTGTGAGGAAAAAAGAAAAAGAAGGGAAAAAAAAAGTATAATAATATAAATTACAAAGATCAATAGTGAAACAATCAAGAAAAAAAAAAGAAAAATTTGGAATTGAAGATGAATTTAGAAGTTAAATTGACATTTAAAGCAATAAGTAGTTCAATTAATATAAATAGTTTAGATATAAGGCTTTCACATAAGAGGAGTTGAGTTAATGAAACATTAAAAGTTGTATTAAGTAGTAAAACCTATAAGGTATGAATATAAGGGCCTATGGAATCCAAAGATAAGGGAAGCTCAAACTTAGAAACTTATTAAGTTGAGAGCCAAAAGTTGCTCAGTTCATTCCCCTTTCGATGGAAAACAAAGAGGTAAAGTATTCATATAACAGTACTCTACAAATATTATGTATTATAAAGTGTTGTTAAAGAATGAAATCTTATACCTTATTGCTCAAAGTCATATTCCATAAGTTCCTTAAAGATTTAAAGACAAAGCAAAAACTGGTTAAGGCTAATAAAGAAAATTATCAAGGAAACTACTGATAATCCTATTGAGAATGATTTGAAAATATATTCATTGAAGTTTAAAGGTTTTACCAAGTTGATTGAAATGCAACAAATGACTATAAAACTAAATTAGGATTAAGGAGAATGTTAAAATTAATCCATATTTATTATAGCTTACAAATTTGTGTTTAAGCAGAATATCTATATTTGAGTATTATTTGTTATGATTTTTGTATTATAATAGGAATACATGTTATTATTGTTTAATATATAAAAATTTGAGTGTTTTAATTTAATATGTTACTGATAAGTAAGATGTGATGTCAATATTATTATGTATGCTTTTTAATTGTTGTGTGACATTTCTGGTATAATAAAATTATGAGTATTCACATAATTATTTAACAATAACATTAGAGCTACTTAACAATGGTACCAAAGATATTAGGCTCTAATAAAGAGAAAAGGAAGAATATTGATTATGCCTTAAATAAGCAAGATAAAGTTTGGTAAAATTTTATTAAAATGTGCTTAATCTCGAATATTAAAGCTTAAATCGAGCTTAAGCTCACTCAAAATACTATTGAGCCAAGCCTAAAATAGTACCACTTTCCTTTAAGCCACTCAATTATTTATAATCTAAAGATTGTTTTAAACTTTTTAATTTGTTAATTTAGTGAATAATATTATACTTAGGACAATCAAAGTTGATCTGCATATGCTTTTAAGGGCACAAATGACCTTATTTATTTGCTTTAATACCTAAAATAATGATTAAATCACTATGGATACCAGTATGAGTGATCACCTTTTCAACTTACAATTAAGTAAGAGAATTTAAGCATTCTTTTTCAACCCTGTTGAATAACCATTTTACACAAAATCATTTTCATTTAGTAAGTTTGGTGGTTATGAGTTCAAATTCTAAAAGCAAGCTCTTTGCTAAAATAAAAGAAAGATTATTTACTTTTATCCTCTTTTAGAATCCATAAATATAAGAGTTTCATGTGACACCTTTCTTCTATACTTGTGTATCGAGGGTTAAATTAATCAAATGAATGACATTTACGTATAGTTAATCATTGTTCATATATCACATAAAATGGACATTCACAAATATTATAGGCTAGAATTTAATTAGATGTTAGTTTTATTAAAAACTAACAAAATCATAGTTTACAATAGCTTATGTCTAACAAAAGTCTAACCCTTACTAAGCCTTCATGAGATAAAGGTCTTTTGCTCCTTTCTCTATAGGAAAAAAGTGCAAAATAAGGTCACATCAGTAGACATATCCTACTTACCATTTATAATGGGACCAACCAATTTAACATTATTATTCATTCTAATTGTGCCTTAAGTTATAATTTTATCCAATCAATGCAAAATGAACTTAGACTATTTCAAATCAATGAGCTATACAATTAGTGAGCTTAAAATTGGCATATTAAGTTATCTAATTGCTTCTTAAGTAAACAAGGCACCATACATCACAAACATAAACCATTTCACACAAGTCTACTAATAAATAATTGGAACAACATTTTCCTAAAGTTATGATGCTTCCTAAGCAAACTTACTTGCTTGGTTTGCAATAGCCATAATTTTTTTTTAATCCTAGAAATTCAACATTTACTCAAAAGGAATTTATGCCTATCATATGCTAATCTTGATTATTAAAAGCTTAGTGATGAAAGTTGTAAGATTAGAGTTATGATTTATTAAAAATTCATTTTTGGGAGAAAAGTACTATGCATAATATTAAAAACTTGTGCACACTTATAAAGAATAATAATGTGTTAAAGAGATTACAATGTATAATATTAATGCAATGTTACAATTATATAATTTACAAAACATTATCTCTTTCTTACTTACATATGAATGTGTATATTGGTTAACAAAATAACAAGTACACTTACATTTAAAATATATTTGTTTATTGAAAAATAATTTATTTATAAAAATATTTTTAAATAAAAATTTTTATAGAGAAAATAAAATATTTTTTATTATTTAACTAAGACATTAAAAAAAATTATGACTTATTTGATGCATATATAAAAAAAAAATATAATTTTTTTATTTACAATATAATATTTTCTTTTTCTTTCTTTTTCATTGTTTATTTTTTAATCTTTATCTTTCTCAACTTCTCCTTTACTCTTTCTTTTTATTATTTTTTTAATCTTTCTCTCACTATCTTTTTTCCTCTTTTTTTGATTTTATCTTTATCTTATTCTTTAATTTCTTCATTTATTTATGTTTATCTCTCTCTCTTTACCTCTCTTTTTCTTCTATTTTTTCCACATTCATTTTTTCATTTCTCTCCCTTTTTTATTTTTTCTCACTTACTTTTTTCATAACTTTATCATTTTTTTCATCTCTAAATCTCTCTCTCATATCTCTTTCACTCTTCTTCCCTCTTTTATTTCTATCTTTCCCTTATTTCTCCCTCCATCTCTCAGCAGTCTCTCTGGTCGTTCTCTCTTCATCTTTCTTTCTTTATTTCCTTATTCTTCAATCTATTTTTCTTATCTCTCTCTTTCTCTTTCACACACACACACACACGTTTATTACTCTTTTAGCTCTTATAGCTCTTTTTTCTTTTCTTTTCTTTTCTTTTCTTTTAATCTCTTTCTTTAATTTTTCTCTCTTTTGTTTCTTTATTTTTTTTTTCCTTTTTCCTTCTATTTTTCTTGGTACCTCTCAATTTTATTTCAATCTTTCTCTTTCATTTTTTTATTCTTTCACCTATCTTTTTTTTTCCCCTCTCTCCCCCTTTTAATCTATTTACAGTTACTCTTTTCATCTCTTTCTTACAACTCTCTTTCCCTCCCTCTTTAGTTTTGATTTTTTTTTTTTTTTGTTAATAGAGTAACCAGTAAAAATTATAAAAAATAACTTATAAACTTAAAATTTATAAAGTATTTTATAAAAAAATAAATTAGTTTCAAGTTGTTTAGAAATATATATATATATATTTCGTTAACCATATATTTTACTTGAAATAAAAAACAAAGAGTGGAAAAAATATTTTCCTAAAATATGTTTTATGTGAAATAAACGGAACCTTAGATTTGAATTGTTATCATATCCTTGAGAACTTTACTCTTGTAATAAACCAAACTGAACCTACTTGATTAATGTGAGTAAATCCTAATTACTTAGTTTCCATAAAGACTTAATTAACAATATGCTTTTTCAGTGATCTTTTTTTTTTCTTTTCTAAGTCGTTTTTAATTTAATTTAAACTATCTTTCTCTATAATTGCATTGAGCAGTCATCGGCAAAGCAAAGGACCCCTAACCCACAGTATTGGCCACGCATGTTAATACAAAACTAGCTTTTTCACCCGCGTCTCATACAAAATTATTTATAACACTTATATTACTTTAAATTTTGTAAACATACTAAAATAATTAAAAGTATAAAAACAATACTGCAAAACAAAATTAAAAAAATATTTTATAATCTTAAATTCAAGAGATGCGACGTGAATAAAAAAAATAAATGCACATATACATAATAAAATCCACAAATACCTATTTATCAATTTTAATTAAGTTGGTAATATAGATAACTTTCTACATATATGTACAAACCAAAAAAAAAAAAAATTGAAAGAATAAGATAAATCAAAGATTAATGTTATTACTAAGAAACATTTATAACCAAATACCAATTCAAATAGATACCCAATATGCATACCACTAAGAACAAACTTATTTGAGCGAGCACCCACGTGATATCATACCCACGTGATATCATCGTAATATCAATTTGTGTTGCTATAATAGAAAAAAATTAGTTTGATTATTAATTTTAAAAATTAATAATTTTTAAAATAAAATAAATTAAAATTTAATTTTTAATTTTATCAGTTTAACCAGTCGATTTTGTCTGATTTTCAAAACATTGAGTCAAATAGACTTTTAATTGATGATGAGAATGAAATAAAAATGAACAAAAATACATATAATACACCTATATCATAAAAATAATATAAATAAAAATTATAATTTTTTTTTAAAAAATTGATTTAACTTTAAATAAAAATAAAAAATATTTAAATAAAATATAATTAAAAAAATTTAATTTTGTATGAAATAAAATTATATAATATTATACTTAAAAAAATTATGACTAAAAATAACGATGAGCTGTTTTTTTTATTTTTTTTTTTATTTTTCGGAGCGAAGAAGAACATTTTGGAAGACAGGAAGAAGATTGGCGCGTTATTTTCACGCGGCCCGACCAGCCTCAACATTATTAAACCTTTGACCGGGCTCACGGCAGCAACCTCGGGACAAAAACCCCTGCAATCGAAAAAGTATTGTCGCCGTTTGTTCCCTTAAACCCTAAACCCTCTTTTCCATTCTATATCTCTCTCTCTCTGATTTAAACCCATTTCCCTTCCAGTTCTGTACGAACATGACGAAGACAAAGCCACTTGATGCTATCAAAGCCAACGCCTCAAACCCCAAGGTCTGGATGGTGATCGGCGTCGCGGTGGCCGGGATCGTGGTTCTGGCGGAAACGAGGAGGCGGAGACGGAGAGCCAAGATGGTAATGGATAGAGCAGATTTCGGTGCCTTTCTTGAAAGATTCACGATTATTCCATTCCCTCAGCCCCCACCTCCTGCTGCCAAGCAAACTCTTATTGGTCTCACATTTGCCATTAAAGACACGTAATTGTCTTCTCTCTAATTGAATTTCATGTACTTGTTCAATATTTATTAGCTTCCTTCCCATTTTTGTTGGTTGAACATTATTGGATTCTTCTTCATTTCCATAATTCTAGTGCTCTCTAGTAGATAGAAATTAGTTTTAAAAGGGTGCCCTTCACGCCTTACCTAAGGTGTTTGACTCACCAGGTTAAGGTTAAGCTTTTCGGTTGAATAGCTTCATGTTTACGGTGTCAATGATTAGATATAAATGTAAAAATAACATTATGTGAATGACAAAATGATATTTGTGGGGCTTTGGTGGAATGGTGTTTAGTCATCCATCCTGACCATTTTTTTTTTCTGTTAATCTTTTCCTTTTTGACTTTAATCCTTTTTGATTGGGGCTGCTATTGAATTTTGTGTTATGGGTCTTTGGCAGATTCGATGTGAAGGATTATGTGACAGGGTTTGGGAATCCTGATTGGAAGAATACTCATGATCCTGCTGAGAAGACAGCAATGGCTGTGACTGCTCTCTTGAAGAATGGGGCTACTTGTGTTGGCAAGACTGTTATGGACGAATTAGGGTTTGGGTAAAACCTTTCTCCTCAATGCCCTCTCACAGTTTGCTTTCTGTCCCTCAGTCTCTGTCACTCTTTCCTCATTTCCCCAACTTGTTTGTGCTTATGTATTGACAAAAAGAGGAATTGATGTCTTGCAAATTTTTTGCTGAGTGATTTCTTTTTTCTTGGCTTGTTATTTTAGGATAACTGGTGAGAATAAGCATTATGGAAATCCTATCAATCCACAAATGCCATCGCATGTCTCTGGAGGTTCTTCAAGTGGTTCAGCTGTGGCTGTTGCAGCTGAGCTTGTTGATTTTGCTCTGGGTAAGCCGAGTTCTTTACTTTCAAATGGCAAAAAAAGGTAGCTTAATATGTTTAAGTGTACCAATCGCAGGTAACTGGCACTCTGGTGGTCCTGCTAAAGACCTTTTTGGCAAATTTGTCCTTTTTTCTTAAAAATTTTGATGACACTGGACACAATTTGAATATTTTTGGTTGTAATAACCATATTGATGTGATAATTTCACTTGGTACAAGTAAGGTACAAGTCATATCTACATTTATTTTTTTTTTCCTTTTCATTTTTTTTTTAAGTAGCATATCTACATTATTGCTAGTGGAAGGATGGATTGATATTGTGGATTGAAGCAATAAAGTAATCATTATTAAATTTATAATATGGGTGCACTATTTGATTCAATCTTCCTGTGTAATACCCTTACTTAGCCTCGTCTCCACATTAATATAAATGAAAAAAAAATTATATCTATGTGGGCACCTGAGTGTTTAGCCTTAAGTAAGCTATTCCACTATGTTCTGATAGTATTTCATTATTTTACAGTTTTTTCTCCTTTTCATCTTGTTCAGTAAATGTGACTATTCTTTAGTGATCAAACTTTATTGGCTATCTCTCCTAAGCTCTATAATTTTAAATTTTCAGTGCACAACACAAGATTTTCCACTGTTGGGCTGCTTTATGTAGATTTGTCTAGCATAGTCTTTTGGTTGTTGCATTATGTGCACTACATGCTTGGTGAGCAACAAGACCAAAACTAAAGAAGAATAAAGTTGACTCAAGCTACTCTTTTCTAATTTAACTCTACTGTTTCTGATCAGAGTGCATTATAATGAAAAGTTATATAACTATCAAAATACAGAAATATTACGTGAAAAAGGAAGTATGAGAATTAATCATTAGATATAAGGGATTTCCTCTTCCTTGAATGCATCATGTCCTTCCCTAATTTGACATTGTAATCTCTTTATTAAAATAACCAGGTTAACAATTGGAGCATTTGTTTGCATTCCAATTTTAACCTATCTCTCTAACATAAAAGGAAAAGAATTACTGTAACTTGCATGAAAGAAAAAGTACAATTAAGAATCTGAAGCGGAAACTTCTTTCTGTACATCATGATTATCTTAAGGAGACAAATGTTATAAACCTTCTCAATGAACTGCATAATTGAGAGAGATACAAATAACCACCTCTTTTATGATGTTAACCTGCCTTCCTCATTTCTGTCTAGACAGAAGAAATGTTTCATTCATATGTTAGTAGCTGATGCAAAAATAAAATTTTATGTGGTGATTTTGCTTTGAGTTTCTTTCTTCGTTTGTTTACAACTCTGGCAATGTTACAGGTACTGATACAATTGGATGCATCAGAATTCCAGCAGCATTTTGTGGTATCCTTGGTTACCGACCTTCCCATGGGGCTGTATCTACAATTGGAGTTCTGCCCAATGCACAAAGTTTAGACACAGTTGGTACAAATATGTTTACATAGTTTTGTACAATTTCATGATATTTATTCAAATCAGCCAAGCTGAACCAAATATAGAGATGTTCCATCTGGTTGGTTAAGAGTTGATTTTGCTTGAGCTCATATACATGTCAAGCTTTTAAATGGAAGGTCATATTTATATTTTGGCTGATTAAGGAGCTAGGGAGTTAGGCTTCGGCTGGTCCAAAATGTTTGACATATCCACAATCAGATGCATTGATGTTCCTATATGTTCTTATAGTTTATATTTTGAATGCATTTAGGTAATAGGTATAGCAAGATGTGGGGCAGATTGATTATTAACCACCTATGCAGGGGAACAAAAATACCAAATTATGGACCCCTGTTTATGCAGTCAAATGAACTGCTTGAGGGTTCTTATTTATTTCCTTTTCTTTTCAGAAGAGAGGCTCATGGAATGGGGAAGAGAGGAACTTGATCTACTACTCTTTGAAATAGTGCTTTTATTGAAAATTTTGGTATCCAATTCCTTTTGACAGACAAAAAGGGAGAATAAAAACAAACTTATCTCATGTTCCCTACCCTCAAGGATATGGGATTCTTCTAACTTCTCAATCTTATTTTTGAGAACAATGACATCTTATAATTTAGACATGCCCTTGGCACCTTGACCTTCTTAAGACAATGTTAGTAAGCTTCTCATGGCCAAGTTGAGATTGTCTGATAGTGCTTAGCTAGGTCAGGCTATTTTCGGCTATGAATGACACCTTGGAGCTGGGCTTGTTGGACGGAAAATCAAGCAAATACACTTGGTTGCATTTCTTTAACCATTTAAAATCATGGTTCAGTTTATGGCATTCCTAATGAGGTCCTGCAGCAAATGGAAATTTGATTATTTATATCACACCTACACTGGGAAGAATAAGTAAATGGCTGTTCTCAATAACAAAGGGTCACCTCTATGCTTCCCTGTCTACACACACTCTCAGAAAACTAATTTTCATGAAAATTTTTCCCATTTTGGATAACTTTCATAATTGTAGCATATCTAATTTTCTAGTTTACTAGTTATCTGAGTTCTGTGAATTAATAATATCCCTTTTTTATTCCATGTCTATCAGGATGCCTTGCTCGTGATGCCTCTATATTACATCATGTTGTACATAGTTTACTTCAACTGAATACGGTAGAACCCAGAAGAACCAGGCGCTTTATTTTTGCCAATGACCTCTTTCAGCTTCATAAGGTTCCTATGCAGAAGACTCTATCTGTTATTAGCAAAGTAATTGAAAATCTATCTGGGTGTAAGTCTCTGAGTATATCTTGTCCTGGTCCATTAATTTACTATTTATTTGTTAAAGATTAACCATGAATATCTGTCATCAGATAATTTTGATTGACAAATGCAATAATGACTTGACCAAAATAATAAAGATTCTTTGGTTACATGCTTGTTGAAGTTTCTATACTGTTTGTTGATTGGGCAGACCAACCTCCAAAGCATATGAATATTGGGCAGTATATTTCTTCAAGTGTTCCAAGTCTCAAAGCATTTTGTGAACAAAATGAAAATCTGCAAAATGGAACATCTACTCTAAAAGCTCTTTCTTCTGTGATGATTTCATTGCAAAGGTGCCCCATAATTCTTTATCCTTTTCTTTTTTCTTCTTGGTGTTTCCCTGTATACTGGTCAATACATGTATCTGAAGACAAGTTTTGCCAAAGGACTGAATTTCAATATTCTCTTACCATGAGGAAATTTTCTTTTTAGAATATTTTTGTTTATGGTCCCAAGGCTTTATAAGCATCTAGGAAGTCTAGATGATATGCTTCATATTGTATGTGTCTACAATGACTTGGCCCAAAGGTGCAGTGGGCCTTAGATACTGACCTAAAGAAAGTTCAACTGAGATATTGCATCATAACTGAGAAATTTTGTGTTTCTGTGCTAGTAAATAGGTCAATGCTGGGGAAGTAAATGCAGCAATCATATGTGTGCATTGTTCTTGTGTTGACAAGTTCTCATATTGTGAATTGGCTAATATCTGTGTCAAATGTTCAATTTCAGATATGAATTCAAGACAAATCATGAAGAATGGGTTAAATCTGTGAAACCCAAGTTAGCATCTGATATCTCTAGTCAGGTTCAAGAAGCTATTAATAGTACACAAGAAAACATTAAAATGTTATATAAAGTCAGGACTGAGATGCGAGCTACCCTTCAAAGTCTCTTGAAGGTATCAATCTTGTTAGTAGCTATCTTTATCAAGACATACAAGCTGATGTATCAATTTATGTGACCATGCTTGCTGTATCTTACATGGCCACATCTATTGTCTGTTATCTCATCAGGATGATGGTATACTAGTTATTCCTACTGTTGCTGATTCACCATCTAAGGTTAACATAAATAAGGTGTATTCTGTTGAGTCTCATGACAGAGCACTGTTAATATCAAGCATTTCCAGCATGTCTGGCTGTTGTCAGGTAAGTTTGTATCTTATTGTTTCAGTGTTTTCATCTATGTGAAAGTGAAACTATAATGCTCATTCTTTTATTTTTGTATTATTATAAAACTTTTTTCAGGTTGCAATTCCATTAGGAAAGCATGATGACTGTCCAATCTCTGTTTCATTTATAACATTCCATGGAGGAGATAAGTTTCTTCTTGATACAACGTTGGACATGTACTCTTCTCTTCAAGAGCAAGCCAGCATTGCATCCAATTCAGCACCATTGCCAGATACCAATGGAAACATCGACACATCTGAACTCCTGAAAGAAAAGGTTGGTCAATAGCCATATCTTGTTATCCTGAACAATAGTGCCAATTTTTTGAAATTTAAAATGGTGTAAATTTCCTTGATGCTTTTCTTGCTTCTTCCCACTGCCTGTGTGGAGGCCTTCTTGAGTTGGCTGGATTACTTGATTTTGTTTATTTAACTTGGTTAGGGGATTGAACTTCTTGTCAAAGATATGACATCTTGTGCCACTGATAAAATAGTATTTGTGATTGGCGTAACGAATACAAGAAACAACAGTCATAAATGGGGTTGCTTCCTCGCCTTTTTCCTGTAGTTTTTCTTTTTCTTTTCTTAATCCTTTCTCTGGGGTAGGGGGAGTGGGCAGGGCTGGTGAGATCCTGTAAAATTCAGGACTTCTATTAGCTGGGTATGCTGCATTATTGGTCTGCACAGCGTGTTAGATAACCTATGCAATTATAAAGATGTTTTTAGAACCAATGAACCTGTTAGGTGTAATAAGACACTGGCCTCATGCTTGGATAAAACAGTGCAATTGACTATAATACTGATTCTCTCTATTAGAGGGCTAGTGGACTATCAGGATTTAAAGCTACTTTGGAAACATCCAAGGTTAAAACATGGGAGTTTTGTATCTTCAACTCAAATCAACCAGGCCTTTGTCCCAACCACTTAGGGATTGACTTCAAGGATCCTTTTCTCCATTCTGCTCTGTTTAGGGCTATACATGGAGCTTTTGTGATGTGTATATCTTGGTATAGTTACCTTGGGTTACAGTTTCCATTCAAGTGTTGCCGTGGATGCATCACACGGTATTTTCCATGAGGCTTTCTGTTCTATCTACTTTTTCTCTCTTGGAAATAGTACCTGGTTGCATCTGACATTCCACGTGACATATAAGAGTGGCTGATATGTTGGGTTTCTCTATAAACTTACTTCCATTTTCATAGGGTATCTAATGCATGATATATGAAACATTTTCCTTGATACAATTTTGGGTCACAATCTTTTCTTCAATTTTGTCAATGAGATCTTATTGCCCTTTACTAGAAGAATTGGACTTTAAGGCGAAATGAAATCCCCTCATATAAGAGTTAATTAGAAGGCCCTGTCATTATTCATGAAAAGAATCAAGCCGAATTAATACTGGCAACTTATATTTATCTGCTTTTTTTTATTATTTTGATTCTGAATTGACTTGCGCTATTTATTATTATTATTATTATTTTCTTAATCAATTAATGTTTGTTGTAGGGAAATGCTGCATTTAAGGGGAAACAATGGAATAAGGCTATCAGTTACTACACTGAAGCTGTTAAATTGAATGAGATGAATGCAACTTACTATTCCAACCGTGCAGCAGCTTACTTACAATTGGGATGGTGTGATATATTTTGTCTGAGTTTTGATGTTTAGCTTTTCTTTTAGTAATTAGACCTTACAAATTGCTTCCAATTTATGCAGCTTTCAGCAAGCTGAGCAAGACTGCAGTAAGGCAATATCACTTGATAAAAAGGTGACAATACAAACTTTTGGCAGTAGGGTCTTGGTGCAAAATTGTTTTTCTTCATTCAAGTTCCCTTTTGTTTGTTGCCTACTGAAATGGGGATTAAAAAGAGAATTTTCCACTTAAATTTTCCTTCAACAACAAGCTATACATATATCCAACAAACTAATTCCTTATTTAGACCTTAAAATTAGGAAGAAAATATAGAAATCATTTAAAAAAAAAATAGCAAGTAGATGAAATCAATGGTCAGCTAACTTTAAGGAATCAGGAATTTAATTTGATAGTTGGACTAACTACAAGAAATTAGGAATTTGAACTGATTTGATTTAATTTTCAAACACTCTTGCTCAAATTGGAGAATAGATATCTATGATTCTCAATTTGTTTGCCAAGAACTCAAATCCCAATTTAGGCACAACTATAATTACAGCAAATGCAATATTGAGTCTAGTAAGAGGTAAGTAAATGAGCCCCTCAACTATTCTCTAGTATCTCACTTTGTCCACTGGAACATTTTTTTCTGTATCTTTTGCTTTCTGTTATTTTCTAGTGGAGTTTTGGCTGGCTTGCAACCCAGCTTTCTAGTATCTTTCAAAAGATCTTGGGTATATTTCCTTTGAGAGATAAAAATGCACAGTTTACTCTTTGCCACTTCCATACCTAAGTAGTACTGAAGAGTTCCTAGGTCTTTAACTTCAAATTCTGTCTTTAGGCATTTCTTGAGCCCTTCAATCTCCTGAAAATCATTAGCAGTTATAATAATGTCATGCACATAAACAATTAGAATTGATTTTTTCCTGTTATCTGCATGTTTGGTGAACAAAGTGTGATCTGCTTGTCCTTGGACATGCCCAAACTTGTTCATAGCCATGCTAAATCTCTTGAACCATACTCTTGGAGATTGCTTTAATCCATAAAGGGACCTATTTCAGCTTACATGCCTTTCCTGTTTCTTCTTAAGTTTCAAAGCCAAGTAGAATTCTAATGTAAATGTCTTTTTCCAACTCCCTATTTAGAAAGGCATTTTTTATATCTATTTGGTGTAGCTCCTAATTAAAATTGGCAGTTAGAGACATCAACATTCTAATGGAATTCAATTTTCCAACTAGAGCAAATGTTTCCTCATAGTTTATATCAAAGGGTTGGGGGAATCCTTGAGCCACCAATTTAGCTTTGTACCTCTCTATAGTTTCATTTAACTTGTATTTTATTGTAAACACTCATTTGCACCCAACTACTTTCTTTCATTTGGGTAACTCAATAATTTCTCATGTGCTATTTTTTGTTAATGCATTCATCTCTTTTAATATGGCTGCATTTCAATTTGGATCTTTCAAAGCACTCTGGATATCCTTAGGAGTCTCTATACTATTTATCTTTACAGTGAATGGCCTATACTAAGGAAATAACTTTGAATAGGTTAAATGATTAGTAATAAAATACTGAGTACAAAACCTTATCCACTTGCTAATTGCAAGTGGGGCATTCATATCATCTATTTTTGCAATGTTTTTCTTTGTTTCTTTTGGAATTGGCTCCAGATTGGATGATTGACCCTACTGAGTAGCTTTTGACCTTCTTGAGTAAATCAAGATTTCTTCTGGTACATGTTCTCTTCTTGAATTAGTATCTTGGGACGAATTAGTATTAAGACTATTTTGGGTTAATGGAAGTAAAATTGGAAGAGAAATTGAGGATCCTAATGGCTTTCTTCATTCAATTGCTCCCCATGAAGGGAGATACTGAAAAAGAAGGGTTGATGTTCAAAGAAATATACGTCACATGACACAAAGAACCTTTTAAGAGATGGACAATAACATTTGTACCCTTTTTGAGTGGGAGAGTAACCAACAAAAATGCATTTAAGAGCTTTAGAGTCAAGTTTACCTCAAGTAAGATCATGATTGTAAACAAAAGTAATGCAACTAAAGGTTTTGGGCTGAAGAGATGCAAACGGTGAATCTGAAGAAACATTTCAAGCATGACACTTAAAGTAGTTCAAACTTGTAAAGTTTTGAAAGGTAGGTGATTGATGAGGTAGGAAGCAGTAAGAATGGCTTTTCCCCAGAAAGAACTTGGAACTTTGCGAGCAAACATCATTGACCAGGCAACTTCCATGTGATGTTGATTCTTCTGTTCAACAATCCCATTTTGCAGGGGGTAGTAAGCACCTGAACTTTGATAAAAAATATCATGATCAGTAAAATATTGGGTAAGCTCATGTGCAAAGAATTCATGGCCATTACCTATATAACGAATGTGAATTAAGGATTGAAAGACATTTTGAACCATTTTGTGGAACTGTCTAAAAATTTCACCAGCTTTAGATTTTTTTGTTGTGAAAAAATACCCAATAAACCTAAGTATGATCATTAATAAAAGTAATGAATCATTTTGTCCTAGTGAGACTTGAAATATGAGCAAGACTCCAAATTTCACCATGAGCCAAATGAAATGGTTTTGAAGGTTTGTAGGGAAGTTAGTATTTTTCATAGTATTTTTGGTATAGATGCAAGGTTTGCAATGAAAGTAGTTGATATCCTTATTGATTAGTAGATGCGGATACCAGGCTTTTAAGTAGGTGAAGCTAGGATTTCCAGGCTGTTGATGTCAGAGTATTACATCATAATTAGAAGCTGGTGACAAAGAAAAATTCCTAAAGGATAATAATTTAGAAGGAGAACTAGCCCTTGAAAAATAGTGTAAGCCATTGTGCTTCTTAGCACTGCCAATCATCCTCCCTGAAAATAGGTCCTGAAATTCACAATAGGAAGGAAAAAATGTTATGGCACAATTGAGATCTTTAGTTAATCTTATCACAGATTAAAGGTTACACTGAAAGTTGAGAGTATGTAAAACAGATTCTTATGTCAAATCTAGAAGAATAACAGTTTCTTGACTAACAGCTTTTAAGAGAAGACCATCAGTTATTGAAATTTTTATATCATTCCCAAGGGCTTCATAGGTTTTAAAAAAAAAAAATGGAATAGGAGACTGAGTCATATGGTGGGATGCTCTAGTATCAACAATCCATGAATTTCTTGAAATTATGAGATATAAGGGAGTATTGTGCATTATAATCTGTTATAACACTTCAACTTGCTCGGTAAAAAAGTTCAATTGATTGGACTTTTCAGTATCATGTGATAATTCTAGAACACAATGGGTTCACACTGGTTATGAGGCTACCAATGTGCAGGCTTTCCATGAATTTTCCAACAAGTTTCTTTGATATGATAGGGCTTGTTACAGTGGTCACACACCACACTTTGTCTTTAGTTCATTGGCCTTGAGAATCAGGAGAAGGTCCACTGTGATTAACAACTAAGGCTGATCCTTGGGTTATTAGATCAAGAACTGAACTAGTTGAAGGATTCAACATCACTCTCTTGGGGCTTTCCTCATGTCGAACCTCAGCAAATGCTTCTTGAATAGTAGGAAGAGGTTTTGCGCCATGTAACCATCTATGCACTTCATCAAGGTTTTTGTTAAGAACTTGAAGGAAATCAAACATACACTCTTTTTCCAACAAATGATCAATCTGGACAATGCCAACTTGCATTATAGAAGAGGTCCATCTCCTGCCAATGCTCAATTAGAACATTATAATATTCAGTAACAGTCATGTATCCTTGCCCAGTATTACAAAGAGCAGAGCGAATCTCAAAGCATTAAGCTGTATTTGATAGGTCTGAGTAAATTTCTTGTACTGCCTCCCAAATGTCCTTTGTAGTTTTGTAGAAGTAGATTTGACCAATCTCTGGTTCCATTGAATTGATTAGCCAAGTCATGACATAAGTGGCTGATTCTGGCGATGACAGGATTGGTACCAGTTAGGTATCCAACCTTACCCTTTCCTTTCATCACCAAGAGGACTAATTGGAACCACTCACAAAAATTAGTTCAATTCAGTTTATGTTAATTAATATTCAGAGAAGGGGAATTAAGTCTAGAAAGTACTGTTGATTGGGAGATTATAGATGAGATTGTTGATGTTGTAGAAAGAATTGGACCACTTGAAGAATCATCAGTGGTTGATGATGAAGATGCACCAGACTTTGGTTTGCTTGATATGATGGCAACGCACAACTTGTTGGAATTGAAATAATGGAGATGATGGTACTATGCTACTTGCCGTAAAAACTAAGTCACTGGTTGCAGTGGCTCTAATACCATGAAATGAGAATTAAAAGGAGAATTTTTCCCTTGAATTTTTATTCAACAAGGTATACATATATACATCTAACTAATTCCCTATCTAGACCCTATAATTATGGAAAAAACACAAAAAGTCATTTAAGAAAAAATAAATAAGCAAATATAAAAAATCAATGGTCAGCCAACTCCAAGGAATTAGGGATTTGATTCAATAGCTGGACTAAATACAAGAAATTTGCGATTTGAACAAATTTGATTTGATTTTCTAACACAAAGCTATATAGTTGGTCTTTCAAAAGTCTCTTATGTTTTTACATTTTGTTTTCCATTTTCTTAAGACTATTTTATATCATTGCAATTGGACGAAAAGATTGTAAACAGGCAGCAGTTTATGCTCTCTGTATTTTCATGTGGCTTGATGAAGATAAGGATATTAAAGAGCAATTTCTGATAAGGACTTAGGATCCATGTAGAACAAATATCCATCTGGAACAGTTATTTTATTTGATTATTTAAGTCTACTGATATATGGTGTTTCTGTTAAAGAATATGAATTGAAGGGAATACACTAGCTTGCTGCTTTCTTTCCATGTCCTTAGTACATACATCATTGTTGAAGTAATATAAAATTTTGAGGTCCAGATGCCTCATACCAAAAACTGCTGTCCAAATGACAGGTTTCACTTCATCACTTGCTTTTAGGATTGTTCGTCTGTGATTGCACTTCCCTCTAACCATCATTTACATACACAGAAACAAGCTTAATCTTACAGATTTGGGGAGACTGGACATGCATTTATATTCACAGAAACAGGAAAGTTCTAGAATGACATATTTACAGTTCTGTATCATTTCCTTGCAGAATGTAAAAGCATATCTGAGGCGTGGAACAGCTAGAGAGTCACTTCTCTGCTATAAAGAAGCTGCCCAAGGTGGGTTCTGCCTTCACACTTAAATGTGTCAATATGTTAAATGAGCTGTGTGCTTTTTGTGTTCATGACTGTCATCCTTATTGATGCATAGAATGTCCATGTTCATATTATATGCACAAAAAAAGGTGGGGGGGGGGGGGGGGATCAATTGGTGTCCATATGATTAAAAGCCAGTATTGTCAGTTTCCATGGTGATGAAAAGGGGCTATTGTTAATATTTATTCTTTCAGCTGGTCTGTCACTCTAGATGGGAAAAGAAATTCCTCTACGCGCAAAGGTTTTGCCACATTTAATGTTCTTAAAGATCTCATCTGACAGCCTATTCCTGTAAAATGCAATTAAATTACCAAAGCAGGGGGGAAAATGTTCCTTTTATCTATAATAGGGCATTGAACACTAGATCTATTTAACGGTGGAATTGCTGCCTTAAAAAATCAACCAGTAATGGAGAGGTTTGCATGTTCTATAGGCCAGTCATTATAGCCACAGGAATTAGTATGCACCTGAACATGCACAGATGAGCTCAAATTTTCTGGTACAGGCTGAACAGGCACACGCATGCATGCTTGCATGGCAATACAAATATGCAAAGTTATTTTTAGCAGGTGACGTTTCGTATTTTCTTTCCCCCCCCACCATCTCTTCTGAGGAGTTCTGTTTTTGGTGCTTGCAGATTTCAAGCATGCTCTTGTTCTCGAGCCAAAGAATAAGGCAGCAAGTCTTGCCGAACAAAGAGTCAGAAAACTAATGAGTTGATGCTTTGTTCCTTCCACCTGCTCATTTTGATCACACAAATGGAAGTCAGTCAAAGGTGTAATGTTCTTTTTCCAATCATGACCTTTGGGGTAAAAGAAATGAAAAGAAAGAGAGTTGATGCTCTCTGTTTGTCATCCTCGCCCTTTCTTGCTTTCTATTATTTTTTTTTTCCTCTCCCTCCATTTGTTTGTGCATATCAAATTCTGCTTATTTAAAGCATTTTTGGCGTGCTTAGCTCTCCCACCATCTCTTCTGAGGAGGTTCTGTTTTTGGGGCGTCGTGGGGCTGGTCTGGTTGCCTTATTGTTGTTTTTTGGTGTCAAAAGTCCTAATGTGTTGTCATGGTTTGGACATTAAGATGGTGGTAGCATGTTCAGCGCTGATCAAAAGAAACGCTACTAGCTTGGTATGCTCCTTCTAAGAAACTCTCTGATGTAAAGACATCCAAGAAATAAGGAAAAATCGATTAAACAGTTCTACCATGTAAACAAATTAGATTCCCCTGAGATTCTCTTGTAGAGAAACCCCTCTCAGTTGTAAGCAGTTGAAGCCCTTGAGCGTCAACTCCTACACAGAGTACTCCTCACACTGTGACCTTCGCTATGTGAGCTCTATAGGCAAAAGTCAACTAAGCTGGGTGAGCCTAACTGGACTGCAGATTCCTTGAGATAGCAACTGGTGATGATGCCCTTTGTCAATTTATTTGTACGTGTACATCCATAAATAGCCGAGAAAAGGCGACGGAGAGACCGGGGTCCCAGGTAACTTCTTACCGGACACTTAATCCTGTGATAAATAACTAAATATATTTAAGGCAAATATATATATATATATCTAAAAGATGACTCCATAGGATTCTTGTCCCGTGATAATGATAAAATGATATCATGTGAGTCTCAACACACAGAAACACAAATCGGCAAGCCAACCACACGATTTCCCTTTTCAACCATATCAATAATAAACACTCCTTCCCTTCAAACCCATTTCTCTTCAAACCAATAAAAGAAAAAAAAGGAAAAAAAAATAGAGAGAGAATGAAAACGGGCATGATGGAAAGCTGGGTGACCGCCATAGCCCATTTGCTACCGAGGAACATTCTGACCTTCGTGCTTCTGTATGCAGATAAGTCGTTCCTCGGCTTAGCCCAAAGGTGCAAGCTTCTTGAATATATTCGTTGTCTTGCCACCACCCTTTTTCTTTTCTGTCTACGTTTTCTTCCTTCTTTTATCACTTCTTTGGACCATCATCATGATTTTCATAACAATCCCACCCTTAAGCCACTCAAAAACGAAAGCTATCCGCCCATCTGCCGCGGCGGCGAATCGGGTGTTGCCCGGGCGCTTTCTCAGCTCTTGTCAATCGTCAATAATATTCCAGTGAGTTCCCGGAAATACGACGTCGTTAGATCGTTGGCGGAGAGGCTTATAGATGATAATAATAGAGAGGATGCCGAAGTTTTACATGAAGTCAACCGTGTAGCTCTCTCGGCAGCTTTTACGAGGACTCTTGGTCAGCTTGAGTCCGCTGTTATGGACTTGGGGTTCGAGAGGGCGGAAAATGGTGGGTTGGTATCCAGGCCTGTTCCGCGATTGAACCGGGTGTTGAAGGCGGTTCGGTCTGTCGGAGAGGGAGCCTTGGTCTGGGCTGGGAGGCACAAGGATGGTGTGAACCGGTTGTCTGGAAGTTCTGCTGAAAAGCTAGTGGCTGAGCTGCTCTGGTTGGCTAAAAAAATGGTGGCTTGTGGGTTTGGGAAGGAAGCTGTTGACGGATGGGCATCTGCTTCAAACTTGGCTTGGCTTGCCCTTTCGGCTGAGCCACGGCTGCAGGGTTCCTTGGTAAAAGCGTCAGGTATGGTTGTTCATCAAAATTGCATTCAAGCACTAAAGCCCCAGTCTCCCGTATTAACTTCAATTTAGCTCGCCCTCTTGATTTCGATCTTGCTTCTTGATATGCGTGGAAAGTAGGCAATGATCATCAAAATAGAACCCCTTTACATTTTTCCTTTTTTTTTTCTTTTTTTTTTTTTGGGGTGTTTTTGCGAGGGGGCCCGGAGCGGAGGGTGTTCCATACAAGAATACCGTTTCTTAGAATGGTAGGAAAGTCAAGATCGCGTTGCCAAAAGTCAACCGCATCAAATTGACAAATTTTCATATTCCTATTGATCACTGACAGCAAAATGCAGCTCTTTGGTGCATCCAACACTAGATTCGCAAAATCAGGCAAATAAATATCGTTTTGCGCATGCCTTGTTTTCGTATTTGACCATTCCTTGTGGGCCATTATTTGTCTTGCATTCCAGGATTTTGTGGTTGAAACGGCCTTCCTTTTTCTAACCAGAAATCAAAGTGTCCTCATTTTCTTATCTTCAATTCTTTCCAGGCCGGAAGCCAAGTGCACCATATGACTTTGCATGGGATAAAGACCCAGTCAAGTTGTCTCAGTCTCTGCCATTGTGCAAAGAAATCACAACAAGAAAGAATCACGCGGCACGCATATTTAGAAGAGCTTGATGAATTATTATTATTATTTGGATTTAATGGACTCTATGTTAGTCATTTTCATTAAACAATAGTGATTTGATCAATTTATTTATTTATTTATTTGTTTTTAGTGAATGCTATCAAATTTAAATTTGGATTTAAGAAGTTGGCGTTTGTATGTTACCAAATATATCAGTTTCTATCAATTAATTATTAGTTATTGGCTATCTAAATCAAACAATCGCCCAAGTAGGTTATGACAGACTAATTGGAGTGGCTCTGAAACTGTATGCAGCATTCCTCTTTATGCAAGCCAAAGACATGGGACTGGAAGATACGGAAGAAGGCAAGAGAGAGCAACAAAGGGAGACCAAGATGAAGATGCTGATGTCCTGGTTGCCATTGTTGTGCAGAGCAAGCAATGGCACTGATGTTCCTGTCCTTACCACAAGTGAAAGGGCCGAGCTAGAGAGAGTATTGGAACAGATCATAGACACGCTGGAACAAGAAGAAGAGCAAGAGCAAGTGCTGTCATTGTGGCTCCACCACTTCACTTATTGCTCATCCTCCGACTGGCCTAATCTCCTTGCTTCCTATTCTCGTTGGTGCAATGCTTCTCGCAAGCTATTAGTTCTTCAGTGAAACAAAAAGCCAAAAAGCTACTAGTTTTACTTTTTTTTTTCTTGTAGATATGGGGAAAACTTAATAGTTATTGTTACAGATACGTAATGTTAATCAAATATATAATGTTATGGAATGGGGTATATATTATTTGCTAAGAAGAATTAGTGTAATTGATCACCAATAAGGAAAAGGGGTTCTTTTCTGTTCTGGTGATCTGCTCGGGAAAGAAGTTCCTTCTTTTGTCACGGGGAACCTCTCAAAGTTCATCCATCGGCAACACAAGAAGAGAGTTTTAACTATCAATTGTGTAATTGGGTTCTTAATTTGATGATTTCCCTCGTATTTGCATTCTGCATGCTTTTGTCTCGACAACGTTTTGTGGTTATTCTCCTAAAGAATGAATCTTTGTGCCATTCGAGAATGGGGTCTTTTGTATATTGTTATGAACACTAAAAACACATACAATTTTGAGGTCAACAATACCATCAATCCTCCTGTTTGTTTGCACAAATTTTGTCGACCTAAATTCAATATTTAAATCATAATATCAGATGTGAAAATATAACTGTCATTATCCATTACCAAAATTTTGGATATAAATTTAATTACACTATTTTTTTTTCTTATTTTTTACGAAGAAACATAAAAATCTATTCTTTTGGGTTGACATTACGTGTATACACACGCATGTCTTAAAAGGCTAGGTGAGGGAGGGGAATGCAGCGGGTGAGGGGAAGATAAATAGAATAGTCAATTGTGCTATCGAGCTGATATCCTGCTCATCCTTGTATTACACGCTCGGAGTAAGAAAATGCATAATAACACTTATTTATAGGAAGCTGCCAAGAAAAAAAGAAAAAGGAAAAAGATACCGGAAACAAGGATCTAGGGTTAGCTAAACCCTACATCAAGAGACTTGGACCAGTCTCTGCTACCTTATTACAATCTTCACCTACTTTTATCCATATATTATGCTGCTTCTTATCCATTTTGTTAGCTACTGTTTACATCATACAATTTTTATTAAAAAAATATAAAATTAAAGAAAAAAAATCATTTTAATATAAGTTACATCACTTAATAGAATACATTTAGTAATAAAAAAAAGGATAATTTGTTAAATTTCTTAATAAGATATTAATATAAGACATTAATTTTTGAGATCTCAAAATTAAATATATTTATATAAATGATATTATAAATAACATATATAAATTTGTGAAAATTAAAAATCATTGAAACATACAGAGATTTCACTATAACACCAATTTCTCTTTTTTTGATCTTTTATTGTAATACATGATTTTTAATAGAGTTGTCATGTATTTTAAGAAGAAAGAAATATATATATATATATATATATATATATATATATATATATATATATATATATATATATATATATATATATATATAATTACATGACTTAAATTAAGTATATCCATTAATACCTAAATCAAAGTCAAAATTATAGTATTTAATAGTACAATAATGTACAAATTTGTTTCTCACCAATTAGGTCACATTACAATTAAATTCTAAATAAAAATATTATTTAGAAATATTTTAACATTATTAATTAAAAAATTATAATATTTTCTCACTTAATTTGATTAAATTTTATTATATTAATCATTATATATAAATATTAATAAACAATATTTTATAATTTTATCATAATGTCAAAATATAATAATTGTTTAGTATGAGTTATGACAGTTATACTCTATTTATTCAAAACACTTCTTTCCATATATTGCAATATTAGTAATCTAATGTATAAAACTTATAAGATATATTTAATTCAATAATACTTCAGAATAATGTCTTGTAAAAACTTTTTAATTAATCTTAAAATAGCAATACGTATACAATTATAAGATAATAAAAAGTACATAATGCATATTAGAAACACATTATTGAACTCAGAATACCATTACATCATACATTATCAATTATCATTAGTACAATTAAGACTCATTATAAGAATACATTTTCTATATAATGTTGGTTGTAAACTTTCATATTGATCTATTATTATAAAATCAATTAAAATTTTATGGACACTCTTTAATTTGAACTTTTATTTTTTTTAATGACAAAATACTTCAATTTTTATTAAATTTGGTACCTTTTAAGGATTTGTCATTCTTAAACTTATCACATAAATTTTCAATGTCTTGATAATGACATGACAACCATAAGTTCTAAAATAAAGTTACTCGATTAAAATGTATGAATTATAACTTTAAATCATGGTACAAATTCCATCTTTATAATGGACGAAGTAAGGATAGATAGTTTATCATTATTCCACAAAATTGCCACTTTTCATAATACAAACAAATAACTAAATATGGACTTTCTGCTATTAATACATCTAACAAAGTCTAAATCTGAATATTCATTCACATCAAAGTAGTCAGACTATTTGTACATAAGTATATAATTATTTGTTCTTTCAAATACCTTAATACTTTCTTTGTAGATTTCCAATGATTGATTTTATAATTAGTCTTACACCTACCTAACATTTTGAATGCAAAATTGATATTTGATCTAATAAGGTTTTTAGATACATTAAAATATTAACAATAAAGACATGAAATTGATTTTACTTCTTTACATTTCACATTATTCTTAGAACATTACATGAAATTAAATTTGTCACCTTTCTATATGGGAATAACCCTAAATGAACATATATTCATATTAAATTTCTTTAGAATTTTCTCAATATAGCTATTTGAAGACAATCCTCATTCATTGTGATTTATTACAAAATATTTTTTTCCTATTGCACAAGATGTCTCTCTTATATCTTTCATTATAAAATTTTTTCAAAGAAAATTTTTAATCTCACGTAATATACTTAAAACATTATCAATAAGCAATATACAAGACTAGAAAACAAACTTACTCTCACTAATCTTTAACATATGCACCAATTAACATTATTTTCCTTAAATCTAAAAGATGTAATGATATTATTAAACTTAATATATCATTATAGGAAAATTTGTTTTAGTTCATATCTTAATTTTCTTAGTCTACACACTATTTAATTTACCTTTGATGAAAAACCTTTAAGTTAATCCATATAAACTTTTTCTTTAAGAATTATATTAAAAAAGTTAATTTTCACATAGATCTAGTAAAATTGTAAATCATACTGAGTCATTAATGTTATAGTTATCTTTAAGATATACTTTTTATGACATACAAAAATAAAGTTGGTTTATGACTTAGGTGTATTTTGAGAAAATTTTGACAATATTTATAAAGACAATGATCATTGATAATTTAAGAAACTTCTTCCTTAGTTGGTTTGTGCCTATTCATATGTCATTATGACATGCCAAGAGTGAATGATCATTGATAATGCCACTTATTTAAACAACAAATTGATGACAAACTTATGTAACCAATTTAAGATCAAGTATCACAACTCTGTACCATACCAACCAAAAATGAATGAGGTAATTGAAGCAACATACAAAAATCTTAAGCAAATCATTGAAAAAATGATAGTGACTTACAACGATTGGCATGAGATGCTGCTCTTTGCACTACACACATACCACACCATAATGTGAACCTCCATAGGGGCAACCTCATTCACATTGGTCTATAAAACTAAGGTGGTCTTGCTAGTAGAGGTTAAAATTCCTTCCCTAAGGGTTTTAATGGAAGCAAAGCTAAAAGAGGTCAAATGGGTTAAAGTTAGATATAAGTGATTGAATCTCATCAAAGAAAAGAGGTTAAGTGCAATTTGCCATAGACAACTATACTAAAGCTAAATGAGGTAAGCTCATGCAAAGAAAATGTGCCCCCAACATTTTAAAGAAGGGGACTTGGTCCTAAAAAGAGTTCCAACAAATCAAAGTAACATGTAAGGCAAATGGGCACAAAACTATAAAGGTTTATATATGGTGAAGAAGGCATTCTCAAGTAAAGCACTAATTCTGTAGACTTGGACAACGAAGATATGTCAAATCCCATAATCTCAAACACAATCAGAAAGTACTTTGCCTAAGCCCTAGTTAGGAGTAAAGTCAGTTATAATGGCATAAGGCAAAAGCACAATGAAGGAGATCAAAAAGGATGTAAGAATGATAAGACAAATAAGATTTGCCTTCATGAATCCATACTACAATCTAATCACCTTATAGTCACTTCATGCATCATTTACTTAACTAATACTATAGAAGATTATCACTCCTATTCATAAATTGATAAACTCATAAATAACAATTGTCCTTTAAACCTTGACATTAATGCAATTGATATAATAATATTTGTTTAACTAACATGTGTCAATAGGTATTTGGAAATAATAAAAGTATAGATTACATTTATTTGTTTGAAATTCTTAAGAATATGAGAAGGTTTACTTAGGGTCACACCCAAAGTACCACATAACACCATTTGGCAAAGATGAGACTGAATCAATTAACAAGTAGACCAAACATGCTCCTCCAAAAGTTAAAAAAGAAACTTCATCTACACGATGAGATATAAATTATAAAGAGTTTAAGTAGCACATTAAAATTACACTGAAGGAAATTTAAAAGGTGTGGCAAAGTGAAAAACGCTAAAATAAGCAATGACATCAACTATGATAAGCTAAAAAAGATTTTTTCAAAAAATTAAAAAAAAAACTCTTAAAATAATGCATACAACAAGTAAGGGCCAACCCCAAAGTAATATTATGCTAGTACAAGAAACCATTACATTGAAATCAGTAACCTTAGGCATGTGCAAAAATGCATCTTGTATCAGTAACCCAAGCAAAAAGGTAATGTAGTCATCTTGAGCAAATCCAGGTCACACATCAACAGTTCTATGTGACACTTGAGAATGCATCCTACATTAATGACTTAAGCAAAAGGGTAGTGCAATCATCTCGAGCAAGTTTAAGTCATCAATCTATATACATATCAATAATTTTGTATGAAGTTTAAAAGTGTCTTCCTATATTTGCAACCAAAGAAAAAAAAGTAAAGCAATCATCTTAAACAAGTACATGTTACATGTCATAATATTCCAAGAATTCTAGTAGTAAAAGGTAGATGAAAGTAATTTTGTATGGAGTTTAAATGCATCTTACATTTGCAATCAAAGCAAAAGGGTAATGTAGTCATGTTAAATAAGTACAAGCAACTTGTTAGCTTACTTCATAATTATCACTGTGAATGGTAGCTCTACGCAAGCTTAAGGCCACATCCTACATTAACAACCTAAGCCAAAGGGTAATGCAACCACCTCAAGTAAGCTCAAATGACACGTTAACACATCTCTAACACCATGGTTGAATACTTTATTTGTATTGGCCAATGCATGCCACCAAATCCCCATATATCATGCAAACCAATTTCTTAGTGGAATTATCCATTATATATTAAAAAACTCCTTAATAACGATATTAACTAAACTATCAGTCATAAAACTTCCCCAATGGAGAATAGAGTAATTTCTTATAATGTCATAAGTCCTCTAATAGGACTTTCACTTTATCATCATTGAAAAACCATCTCAACATACAAATAACAATCCATTACTTTGAGATGGTTTAACACGCGACAACCACAAGCATGTAGGCATTGCCATACAAGCATTCAAAAAGTGAACAAAATAGGGTTACAAGAAAATCTTTATTTGTTCTTGTGTGCCAAATCAACTCATAAAGAGGGATAGCTATTGTACCCTTTTTTTCATCCTTTATAATTAAGAAGGGTCTCACGCTCACTCTCACAATTTAGTACACACAATGATTATTTATAAATTGCATGCAAATTACAGGTTATGCATTTGGATGTGGAAAAAGAAAAAAAAAAAGGTAAAAAAGCAACAAAATAAAATGGTCAATGAAAAAAGAAAAAAAAATTAATTGATGCAAATTAGCTTATATAGTCCAATTGCAACAAACACACACCCAAAAGAAAGAATTAGTAACCCTTAAGGTTCTCAAACTAAAACCCAAAGCTAAAAATTACTTATGGGCATAAGTTACATCAATAAACCACAAAAGGTGGACCCTTTGCTTCTCAAAGATCTAAGACCAAGCATCCAAGTGTGATAATATCAATCTATTAACCCTCTTTGCGAGGCCTAATAGCTCGATCTAAGCATAGATCCTACAAGTCAAAAGTTCACACAACATTAAACATAAAAACCAATCTCAAATATTTGATCAAAGCAATCTCATCCATTTATCAAAAAGCAAGGTAATTTACATGATCTAGCAACAGTAATCAGAGATCAATAGTTAACATCAAATCAATTTCTTTATAAAAGCTAATCTTATTAATGAGGTAAGGGAGGGGGCCAAAATTCCAACAAAGATCCAAGAAAAACATACTTAAGAGTTCCACTAATCATCAAAGTTCTCCTTAAATTTCTTATGATCATTGGTTCATAAGATTAGTGAAATTTAGTTTGTAGGAAGAAAAAAGCTATTAAGTTTCACTAGTCGAAAAACTTTAATCCACTCTACTACGTTGGCAAACCCAATGTACGCAATGTAAATAGTCTAGTTACTTAAGGGCTTGTATGATAAGTTAGGCAAGCTTAATAGAGATTTTTTATGAGAGTTTTTCTTTTCTTTTGTTTTTCAAGGCCAAAGGAAGTTGGATTTAGGGAAATAAGATAAAATAACTCAAACCATATGTAAAGGGGTCTAAAATTTGATAGACCACTCTCTAACACAACTTTCTTAAGTAGGTTCACAAACTAGGTGCTCAATAATGTTGACAAGCAAGTTGTGAAGAAGAAAATGTAAATATTATTTTTATTAATTATTTAGATGAGTTAGAAATGAATGAGAAAAAAAAATATATGTTTTTTCAAATGTAATGAAAAATTAGAGATTGAAAATTGAGGGATTTTTTTTTCTTTTCTTTTTTATTTTTGTGGAAATTCATCATAATTTTCGTATGCTTGAGTGAAATAGTCCATTGTAAATACTTCTATGCTAACTAAAATCAAATTGTTCATCTAATTGTTATGATTTTTTTTACTTTTTTTTCAACAGTTTGTCTGAATATATTTTATGTATCATTAAAATGCGAAATATAAATAGTCAATTCAAGACGTTGGGGGTGGGATCCTACTGACCAACCTTCTCGAGTTTGGCCTGCCGTAAAACACACGAAATAGTCTAGGCCTCCTGCCGACCAAAAATTAGAGACAATATCTTGTT
The DNA here is from genome assembly GCA_037832345.1 of Rhizophora mangle. NCBI lineage: Eukaryota > Viridiplantae > Streptophyta > Magnoliopsida > Malpighiales > Rhizophoraceae > Rhizophora > Rhizophora mangle. The sequence goes on along the minus strand of JBAPLJ010001282.1, from coordinate 689,940 downwards.
ACTAACCAAACAAAGTCGGTAGGAAACATTCCCAGCACCAAAAAAAAAAACAAAATTTAATGTTCCCAGATCATGTTTATTGAGCCTTTTTAAATTCTCCGGGAACCACTAACAGCAAATCTGCATAACCAACTTATTACAAAATCAGAAAAAGTTGAAAGCGAGTCTGTACATGAAAAGACATTGTTTGTAGTGTTTCAATAATAGCACCATTTTATCACACTAGAGAATAGGGACAAGAGCAACTACGTCATTCTGTTTTAATACATGAATATTAAATCATCCTATTGATGAGCTTATTCATGAAGAGATTGCGCTGTCAGAAGTAGACATATCGGTTAAGGGCGTATCAGGAAGTCCAAATCCTGGGACCTTTCACACATTTGGACACCGCCCCTTGACAGGATTAAGAAAACGATCCTAGCTGTAGGAAACTCCCTACGCATGCCTACGTTGGATGATACGCAGGTATCGAGTTGGTCCACCAATGGTGAGTGCTTTGTCAATTATGCTTACAGAGCCTCCTTAACCAATGCACCTGAAGAAATTGCGGGGAACCATGGTTTTTGTATGGAAGCTACCTTCGTCCACCCTGCGTGCATTCCTTAATTTTGCTGGCCAGCTTTGCAGGAACCGTTTATGCTCTAAGGCTCCAGCGGCATAATCTGAGTTGTGCGGCAAATGGAGCCTTCCGATGTTTGTATGATAATTCAATATGCTTGCCTAACTCATGAGAATTGAAAGATTTTCTTGTTTTGTTAGACTCTTTGAAAATCATCTGCATTTAAAATTAAATTTTAAGCACATCCCTTAGTATAATAACTCTTTAAAAAGGAAAATAAAGGGTGAACCAAATGGTGATTTCAATGCAACTGCAATTTGCGGCACTTGAAATGAGCGTTAATCCCTACCGTTTGTATTCCATCCAAAACAGTATGAATAGCTTCAAAAATGAGTGTGGCTAAATCCTCATCAGGAGAACTGATGATAGTCCTTGTCCCTCGAGCTTCTATCAAGGCTCTTTTTACCGGCATTGTCTGAACTCCTGCCTTGTTCCATGGATGCCTCAATTCCCAGCTCTGACAAAACAACCAGAAGCCTCTGCGGATCTGGCACATCCCATGGAGCTTGCCACCTGGTTACTTGAGACTAACCAATGTTTACCATGATCTATCAACAGCAGTCCATCCAGCCTTGTGGTGTCCATATCCCCTTGTTTCAATTTGCTCCAGCACAACTGGCTATCCAAGTCAAATGCAATTATCTAAATCCGAACAATCTTTCAGGTCTTATACGCCTAAAAATTCGTTTCTTTGTACCAGAAGATTGAGAATGACTGTGAGCTTGAACCTGACAAGTTCATAAGCCGGCCGAACTCCTCAGGGAACTAATTTGATCATAGAAGAAAATAAAATGAACTTAGTACCTAATTATTTCACTTCAACTGCTCCTCTTTTTGAGGGTGAGAGAAGGCCTGTGGAGAGGACTTAAGGATCAATTGACAACAATTACCCCTTACCAGCACAATCATTGGCTGCAATATCCTTAGCAACATATGTGCCTTCTTCAAACTACAGAACAGATCACATAATTCACAAAAAGTACAGAAACTGAAATCTTCAGAATGCAGACAGAGTAATTGGCAGCAAAAAAATTGGTTGAATTAAGAAGTTTTAACAGAGCAAGGTCGCTTCTCTGCTTATGTTCCAACATTACGGTCTTTTTAAGTTTCTAACAGACAACTTGGCGGCCCCGGGAGGGCAAAACTTAAGATAAAGAGTCTATTTTGACTGAAATTTGCATCAGTAAAGCAAAATTATGGATATTCATCATCTTGAAATTTCACATGTGTACCGTTGTGGGACTGGACTAACAAATAAACCTGTAATCTCATCTTATTCCAGAAAGGAATGAGCACGGAAGAACCTTCATTTCCACTGGCATAAAAGGCAAGCGAGCCATCTCTGCATCCAGACTTTTCTGCAAAATATACACCAATTTAACCCCTTGCCAAAAATAAGTTCAGAACAAAACACAGAATATACATACATACATACATATATATATATATATATATATATATATATATATATATACACACACACACACACACACAACAGGACCAAGTTACAGACTCCGGTGAGGAGAACTTATGATGCATGGCTCCTGCCAATTAGTTCGAAGCAAATAGATTGAGTTTGGAGCAAATGCCAAAGCTTCATGCTGGTCTTCTTTCCAAGTTATCAATAAACCATCACTCCATAGATTAATAGAATTCAGAATTGCCTACCAATTATGATTGTGTCGTATCGAGCAACATTTACATTCTTTCTCGTCTGAATAAAGGCTGAAATAATACAAATGAAGGAACCACTTACTACTAATCTAAATTTTAGTTTTAGTCAAAATCTAAAGTAAAGCTATGATGAAACATCACTCTAAATGCACACAACCAGATGCCCTCCAAAACAAAGCTGGCAGTTAAATTCTAGACTGCCACTGTGACATAATTCAATTTGAAATACATGTGCAAAGGAGAAGAATTTTGAAATCAGATATGATTTCCAACATTGCTTGGTGAAATGTTTCTAATAACTTTTAACACTTGAAAGGGCAAAAGGTTAATCCAAATCAGAGAGTTTGACATCTCCGAGAGTGTTGAAACAGAAGAAAAATAACAATTAAAGGCATATTCTTACAACAGTTGAGGAGAATGTATAGCAAGGAACACACGAAGCTTCTTACTACTTTGGAGCTCAACATGTGAGAAAAATGATTCACCAGAAAACAGCTGCCAAAACATCAAAATAGAAAAATCAAACATATTTCTTAAACCTGAGAAACCAAACACTGAAATAAAAGCTCCAAGCTTTATGCACCAATAAATCTCTGAATCATGCCCCTTCACTTGCCACTCCTTGGACAACCATTCAAGTGTAACATTGGTGAATGCCACCAATATATATATATATGGGGGAACTAGAACAGGATGAAAAATCTGATTAGTCTCATAGTCAAGGGGCAAGACCAACTAAGATGAAGACGTTGGATATTCATGGGACACCATCCTAATATGCATAAAATTCAATTGTGGTAACCATAAAATTGGAGTGCATTGGCAAAGTAAAGTCATATCGATTATTAGTTTAGCATTGGTTACATGATCTAAAGAGTTGAGAGAACAGTCAAGACTGTCCAATTACCACTTTAGTGTAAGAAATGTGAAAAAGTTTAAAGCAAAATGGTTGTGTCCAAGTCGGAGATCAAAAAAAAAAATGTAAAATCATGGTGATTAACAGGGAAGCATTGGTTTTGTTGTTGCATCACCTTCTGCTGCATAACACCCGAGTTTGCACAGGGACTCACAACAAAATCCATGTTTCGGCACCATAAGGCGATGTCCAGAGGTCCTAGCCCTCGTTTAAAGTGCTCAATTTCATTCATATTTTTTAAAACCAAAAACATAGAGCACAATTATGCTCATAGGAGTCCTTTGATTAAAATTGAAGTCAAAATTAGAATAATATATAATAATATAATTAAAAAATATATAATTATCATAATAACATAAATATAATTTATATTAAAAATTTTTAATAATAATAATAAATATTTAATTACAATAAAAAAAATTATATTAAAGCATAATAATCCATGAATTAAATGCCGTTTAAGTATAAGTGCTCAAATTAAATCAAGGGAAGGCGCTTAGGAGAGTCAAACCCGAGACCTCGGAAGGAGGCAGTGATGTGGAGGGATCGGATATTATAAGTGAAGAAATTTAAAACCCTAGTAGGGTTTTATGGTTCACGCACGCTTGAAGTTGAAGGCTCTCTTTTTTCTCACCTGCTCGTTCGCTAACTTTGTTTGGCTTTGTTGCTATAATGTCTATTTGATTTCTCCTTCTTTCCTGGCATTCCGTTGGTTTTTTCTTTTTATTTATTTTAATTTTTTTTTTGGGTTTTTGAGAGATCCTATATAATATCTTCCGATTCCGATTCTGAATTCGAAAGTAGGCGCGACCGAAGAATTGACGTAGAAAATGGATAGCGATGTGAATGGAGGAGATTTGAAGGAGAAGATCAAGGGACTGTCCATCTCCTCCTTGGAAAACGATTTCGGAGAAGAGCAAGAAAGAGAACAAGGACTAGTTGTTGAAAACCAGGACGACTACTACGACGACGAAGAAGAAGATGAACTAGAAGAAGCTTCTCCACCTGTAACGCTAGGCTTTGTGGAAAAGCCGAAAAGCAACTGGTCTCTTTTCCGCCAGTTGTTTCCCAGCAAGGCCGGCGGCGTGCCTGTAGCTCCTTTGCTTCTTCTTCTTCTTCTTTTGTTAAAATAGATTTCTTTCTGAATCTATGTTTTTCTTTTCGTAGTAATAATTTTGTCAATGATCTTGTAGGCGTGGCTGGATCCTATCAATTTACCTTCTGGAAAGTGCTGTCTTTGTGATATATGTGGGGAACCGTTGCAATTTTTCCTTCAGGTGTTCTGTTTTATTTCGTTCCATGCGCTCTCCACTTGCTCTGTTTAATTTTGGATGAAAATTTGACCATTTTCTACTGATATTATTCAAATTCTATGTTATCTCAGAGAAATTATCATTACTTTTTGGCATATTTGCTGTTGATAGCTTGTGTGTATGAGGAGATGGAGAAAAGTTCATATTTTGATGATTTTTTGTGTCATTGATTTGATTCCCCAGGTTTATGCGCCCATATCTGATAAGGAATCAGCATTTCATCGAACACTGTTTGTTTTCATGTGCCCATCTATGTCGTGTCTTCTCCGGGATCAAAGAGAGCAATGGAAATGTAGGCCAGAGAAGCCATCTCGAAGGTTCTTGCTTGCTATTCAACTATCATGGATAACAACATAGGATAAATGTGACTTGATATTCTTTCTAACTACATGCTTGCCTGATTATTTATTATTGTTTTCTTAAGCGTGAAGGTTTTCCGGTGCCAATTGCCTTGCATAAATCCTTTTTACTCAAGTGAGCCCCCAAGACACAATGGAACTGACAAGCCTTCTGGACCAGGAGGTAATATATATACCTTAGATATTTCTCTAGTAATCTAACTTTGTCCTTACTTTAGAAATTGTGGTCAATAGTAGTTTTTTCTGATTAATAAACTGTTATCTAAATATGACACTTTCACAATTTTGATCTCATCTTTTGGGTCTCCCATAGATATTAAAGTGCCAAATATGCCAACCTGGTTTATTCAATATGGTAAACCTCAAGATCTATGTTTGCATCATGTGTAATGTTGTCTACATATATTTAGCAGGTTCGGATCCAGAGGCAGACCTGAAATCAATATTAACTTTTTGGAGAGCATACGTTAACAACAAATTTAATGTGGTGGAACTAATTTCAGAATAGGTAGAACTCTTTGCAAAATGACAGGCTGCAGGCCTTGTGACACTGAAAGCTTTTGTCACCATCAATTTTTATTTCTAATGGTTGATTATTTAGGAACCCAATTCAATAAACTGTATTTTATGTTTAAACAACTAGGCCAATGATCTAAGGCTTGGTTTACATTTTTCATTTAATTACTGTGTTTTCCTTCTACCTTTGAAGCATTCCTGATGGCCTTAAACTCTCTATGTGCATGTTTGTATTGTTAGCTGCACTTTGTAATTGGTGTTGTACCTGGAAAGGAGATAAAGTTTGTAGTAGCTGCAAAAGGGCACATTACTGCTCACAGAAACACCAGGTACTGAGGTTGCTAATGTTTTCACTGCTTTTCATCTTAGGGCATCTATGCCTAGTGATGTTTCCTTTTTTTATTATTTTTCAGACCCTGCACTGGCGTTCAGGCCACAGAATTAAGTGTCAACAACTGAGCCTTTCCTCTGAATTACCTGGCTCCAGTTTCAGTAATGGTGGAACCACTCAAACAGAGATAATTAAAGGCCAGTATATATATACAACATTACAAAACTATTGCACTAAGTATGTTAAGGATAGCTGGTAGTTACATGGTAAACATCTTCTTGACGGAGGATACAAAATGTCTGTCGCACTGTAGAATTCAATTAGATTGTATCCATCACCTGACCATGATCCTACCTAATTCTATAATGTCACATATTGATCTTGATTTGGATGTGTGCCTATTGTGAATGTATGTTTCAAACTTGTTGACTTGAAATTTATGTTCAAGAAAACAAAATTAGTGTCACTTTGTGTGCAATTTATGTATGGTGTGTGGCACCAAACTGTGTGTTATTTATACATGGTACGAAATTTTTCTTGATTCCACCTCTGATAATGTTTTGCTTTTTCAAGCAGCTGGTAGTAATACTTTGTGGCCAGAGTATGAGATGATGAATGAAGATGAAAATGACTTCAATGAGGATGAAATGACTGACATCAACAATCAAGCTAACTCACTGCTGTCAAGGAATAAAACGGATGACACAGTGAATTCATTGATGGAAAGTTTTGAGGTGTCATATCTGTACTTTTGTGTTGAATACTTTTGAGAACTATTTCCCCCAAAATATATGTTTAACTGTTTGTGAAAACAGGGGGATGATGACAAAAAATTTTGGGCCTCTTTCCAAGAACGCATAGCCAAAGCCCCAGAGCAAGTGTTGAGGTGACAATATTTTGATTTGAAAGTGAATTTGCTTTTGCTTATTTAATATGTGACATGGAAATCAAATGAAACAATTTCAAGGGATAATTTTCACAATTCATTACCTAACTTATTACTTAGTTACATTTTCATCACTCAATTTAATTTGTTACAATCAAATCACTCAACTTCTATTTTGTTTCAATTTGATCACTGTGATTTTTTGTAAAATTCACCCCCTAAAGAATGCATTTTTATGCAATTAAGTCCATTGAATCTACTTGTGTTCAATTTATGCCTTAATATACTAAAATCATTTAGATAATTCCAAATTATGCAATGCAAAGATAATAATGAAAATGAAAAAATAAAATATCATTTTCAGAAGTTGAAGTTTTAGTGAGTTATACTTTTTTTTTTATTTATATTTAAGGGAACTTATATATATATATTGCACTGTATAATTTAGAATGATTTAAATAATTTTAGTATATAAATGTGGTATTTGAACAAAAGCAGATATAATAGAATTAATTCCTAAGAATTTTTTCTTTGGGAGTAAATTTTAAAATTTCTCATCTAATATTTTTAATATAAAGTGAGAGAATGATTTAATTGAAATAAAACTGAAGCTGAGTGATTTGTTCACAAGATTTTAAAATTAGATGATAAAAATGAAAATAAATGATAAGATCAGTGATAAATAATATATTTCCCAATTTCAAGTCTAGAAGTTTTGCAGTGTTAAGTTGTATATTAGGCCAGGCTAGGCTCCTTGTATTAGATCAAGGCAAATAGGTAACTTCAGGCATCACTATTTTGCCATCTGTAGATGTGTCAATGGAAAATTTCTTTACATGATGTGTATAAGGTTAAGAGTATTAAAGCTTTGACTGAATTTTATTGGTATGTGTTTTAGGCATCATATGTCCCACTAAGACTTATAAATTTGGTGGGTACAACCCTTGTTGGAATAAGAATTACTGGTCCATCTAAATATGCTTTTCAGTCAATAAAATGGATGAGTATTTCTATTACTAAACATATTTTTTTATGGTTGAAGAGTGCTAACTTTATTGCTGTGGTTTATAGTCTAACAATTCTATAGTTGCATGTAAAATCAAATCATTTATTTTTTCACTAGACCTTTTGTTAATGTGATAGGTAAAATCTTTTGTTGTATTTGATTCCATGATCTCTCTCTCTCTCTCTCTCTCTCTCTCTCTCTCTTTCTCTCCCTTCTGTCTGGCCCATTTCAAGTGGTGGGCCATCCAAGGCTGATATCCCAACCTGCTCTCTCTCCCATTCTCCCTCCAATAACAGGTCTTGTAGGCATGCTCATGCAAAACCCCTCTTCTCATCCCTTCCCCCAAAATAACAGGTATTGTAGGTATCCCAATGCAAAACCCCTCTGGCCCATGTCAAGTGGCCGGCCATCGAAGACTGATGTCCCTAACTGCAGTTATTGTCGGGGTCCTTCAAAGTTTGAATTTCAGGTATGCACTAATTTGCTTCTCGTTTTCTTAATCATTTTCCACCTCTGATTTGATCCCTTGGCAGCTTCAAAATATAATTGGTACATTAATTATTCTTCTTGTGCCACTCTTCTAAAGATCTCCCATCTTAAAATCAGTGATGAAGCCATTAATTAGTATTCTTTTCTATCTTGATGGTCTCAGATCCTGCCCCAGTTACTTTATTACTTTGGTGTAAAAAATGACGTGGATTCTCTTGATTGGGCAACTCTTGTCATTTATACTTGTGAAGCCTCTTGCGAGGGCAATGTGGATTACAAAGAAGAATTTGCTTGGGTTCAACTCTACTCGCCATCTGCTACTTTATGTTGACAATATCTCCTGCAAAGTAACAAATTCTTGTGTTTTGTTGCCCCTCTTTGAATGGTGAGCTCTATTAGAGGAAGGCAGAATGTCGCAAAAATGAAAATAATAAATAAAGGGAACCATTTTCTTTATCGTCAACTTTGTGTCACCTTTCTACTAATGTAGTCTAACCCGACTTGCTTATTCTCTCCAAATGGATACCAATTTCTGGTCGGCAAGAAGCAATGCTTTTTCGTTGTAAATGGGGAGGCTGTACACTTTACCTGTGGTATGTAGGGGCTGCACTTTTTCGTTTATCATTTGTGTTAATTGGAATGCCCATGAAATCATGCCACCACGTTTTCTTTCTCTAGGATAATGCTTGCCGGTGCCTAATGGGGGAATGATGCCATTCCACAAAATGTAATTATGCCACAACGGAAAGCCAGAACGGTGGTGTTACGAAGCATTTAGCCCAGATGAGTCGAGCAGATAACGGTGTTTAAAATTTAAAGATGGCCCCAAAAGCCGCAATAATGTGATTTACAGCAATAGGAGTAAATACAATGCAAGGGAAATCGGAGTTAACTGCTTCTCAAATTTTTGGGGGCATCTAAAACACTTTTATTTGTGGAAAGGGAAAAATTTCTACCAGACTGGCCACCGGACGCTGGCCAGCTTCCCGTGCAACCAATGGGACAATAAAAATATATATAAACATCCCTCACTCCTCACTTCCTCCCTCTCTTTGTAATTCTCAATCTTGTAAACCATGCAGATGGAGACTCATTTCATCTAGCACCAGAATATGGTTGCTTCATGCCAGCTTCGTTCTCTGTAAGGATGTCAGGACCCAAATAAATTTTCGAGCTTGAAGTTGCTCCATGAACTTTTTTCTCTCTCGAGGCAAATTTTAATCTCAAAAGCAATGAATTTGTCATCACCCCAATGGAACTCAAACCCATAAGTGCTCCAGCAATTGATGGAGTCAGCATTGTACCAGTGATTGGCAATAACATGCCGGCCCCAATTGGAATTCCTACCTGTGCAAATGTGCAAGCAACTTAGGCATCATGAACTAGTGAAAGGAGAACAAAGACAAAAGTACGTTTTTATTACTTTTCCTAAAAAACCTCAACTTGAAAAGAATAAAAAAAATTACTAATTTAAGATTCATTTCTAAGTTGCACATAAAACAAGAGGTGTGAAATCTGAATCTACACAACTTGGGTTCCACTAGGAGAAACAAAAGTAATATTAGAACATACTCAAAGCCAGATGCTAGCTTAGGAATTGTGTTTCATCATTTCCAGATTAGCCATGGAATCTCAAAATCATGCATATCATTAATACTAAGAATTGGCTGGCTCTAATCATCTGTGGATATCAGGAAGTTAAATTCTATAATAGTAATTTTTCCTGTTAGAAGGGAGGGATGGGCATAGTTCAAGGAAAAGCACATAGACCTCCATATTCTTCTAGTTACTGCTTGTGCTTTAAGGGTTATTTATTTTATTACTGAATTCATAGCTGTGCTTGTGTAAGGCAAAAGACTTACAATGTTGTAAGCAAAAGCCCACCAAAGATTTTGCTTGATGGTCTTCATGGTTAGCCTGCTCAGCTCCAGTGCATCAAGCAACTGTGTAGAAAATAAAAATCAGTTTCTTTGCTCCAATGCCACAACATAAAGGATCAATGCAAGACATACATAGATATTGAGTTGGACCATGCTGTGTCAAAATCTCAGTTACAAATTGTTGATAATGAAACATAGTATTGTTAATTAATGAACCAAGCAGAGCAATAAAAGTGAGATTTGTATCAAAACTGTAGTCAAAGTAGCAATGCTAAAACCGGGGAAAACCGAAAAGATTTTAAAGAGTCTAAGTAAATCTGAAGTGAAATACGTAACACTCCAAAGCATGTAATGTGGAGTACAGGTTCGACATAAAGATTTAACAAGATTGGAGCAGCAATTATCTAGTATCTATCTATGCCTGCACCCACAGGTATGGGTGTCCATATCCATGCTTGTTGAAAGGCAGTCACTCCAACTACAGAGCTTATGCACAAACTTCTCAGGCATAACTCCAACAAATTCTAAAGAGCAAAACATTGGAAAAAGTTTCAATGCATAGGGAGAAGGGTAAAAGGAGATGGTAATGGTTTTCCACTCTCAAATACACAGGAAGTTGAAAATTACCCTGCAGTCCATGTTGACATGCCCATAAAAGAGGAATGAAGGATTCCCATGTCAAAATTTTGTGACCACAATTGTGCTAGAGTACTGAAAAAATGCAAAGGCTGTTCAAATAGGAAGGGGTGCATCTTGAAATGATATTTGCATGGTACGCGTGTAAGATAATAACAAATGCCTGATCCTGCTAGCTTAGAAATTGAATTTTCAGCTGCAGATTGCATTAAATTGCCCACTTTCAGCAACTGGATTAGTGTTTACTGTGTGTGGTTTAGTGCCTTTCATGCCAAATGTATACATTTTCAAAGTTGGCTTGAAAAAAATAACTGCAAGTTCAAACAAACCAAATAGCTATATTTAGTAGGTAAGAAAATGGACATGCATATGAGATGCAAGAAAAAAAAAGCATAGGAATTGAATCCATACTACTGTGACAAGTTCACCTCTCAATCCCAGTAGGAGAACAAAGGAAAACCAGACAAAAGCATCATTTGCAATGTTTTGAATTATCTAGAAGATGCCTTATCTCATATATAATTGCATCAACAAAGGAAAACCAGACAAAGGCATCATTTGCAATGTTTTGAATTATCTAGAAGATGCCTTATCTCATATATAATTACATCAGAACCAAGGTTTTTAATAATACGCATTCCACACCTGAGAGAGGTCTAATAATAAACCCTTTTCTTTTCCATATACCTGAGACAAACTGTTACCCATGAGCACTATGGAAGACACCTCACTAGCAGCTCCCACACCTCCACCCATGGCAACTCCAACATGTGATGAAGCTAAGGCAGCAGCATCATTGATTCCATCACCAACCATTGCTAATATGTTCTGATCCTTCTGAAGTTCATTTATGAATTTCTTCTTTTCATCTGGTTTAACTCCAGAGAGCACCTATCATCCAAAATGGATATTTAATGTCAACAAAGCCCTAATTCAAAATATATTCTCCAAACTAAAACATTTCAAATGTTCCACAAGATGAAACACATCACAAATCAACTCCCATGAAAAATGAACGTAAAGAGAAACAGCATTTAAAATTGCAAATAGCTACACAAAGGAAAAGTGATTAGCAATAAATTTCACATTCCTAACCAATCAAATGCTATCATCTGGATTCAAGCAGTATCAGTCTTCCAATCCAGTTCTTGTATATGCCTGCATTGAATGTAACCAAACTGCCTTGTCTTATATTGACTGAATGCTACTTTAAAATTTGCATTAATGCACTTCTCTTTTTAAAACCAATTGTCAACTTGTGACATCATCAATATGAAAATTTCCATTAGATTGAGGTTACATAATAAAAGAAATCCTTGAATAAGGTGAGAAAAATCTAAAACTAATGGAAATACCTATAAAAAATAAACTTTACACATACAAGAAGCAAACTCAAGCCCAAACAAGTACGGTTTCAAAAATCTTGCTTGAGTTTGATGGGTTAAGGTATGGGCAAATATTGAGGGATAGGATCCTAAATTCTGGTCCAAAACAGGTCCTGAAAACATTTGGAATTCAAGAAAACAAGGACTTCAATATTAACAATGATGTTTTCTAGCAATGGTAGCTTGAGGTTTGTTGGGGAAGGGCCTCAAAGCACCCTTTTTTTATTTTTTTTGAGTATATATCCAAGTATCATTCGTCATACCTTATCTTTTGGAATACCAACAACAGATGCAACATACTCAGCAGTACTCCTTTTGTCACCAGACAGCATATATACATTGATTCCCTGTCCAGACAAGGATTTAACAACATGTCCAGCATCTTCCCTGATCTGATCTTCAAGGTATATAAGACCAGCAAGGGTATCATCTACCCCAACATACACAACAGATTGATTCTTGACATCCTTCATTTCTTGAAATTGATTCTCACAAACTCCATGCCTGCTGGGAAAAAACAAATCACTATTGTAATTTTGCACTGTAATTAACAGATTTGTACACAACAGTAGACTACTCCAGTAAAGGTATGGAATATTGCTGCACACAAATATACATATATCTTTGCATGATATTTTGCCATGATTTGTGCTAGTTCTACTCCTAATGCCAGAACATTTTTTCATTGATGAAATAGTCTAGCAATCAGAAGTGTATTGTATTTTCCTCTTGAAAATACAGTCCCAGAAAGAACATGTACTTCAACTTACCAATCCCTAGTCAAAAGGGAGTAATCTTCTAACAATGCTATAAAATATCTAAATCACATGTCATAAGCATTTTTTCCAGCTTTTACTTGAAGTGTCTTTTGCATACTAAATAATCTCATAATACATTTCAAGTTGCAGGTCATGTGAAGCATCTACACCTACCAGATTTTCTGAAAGTGAATATTAACAATTTCTGCTATTCTTAAAATAGAAAGAAATTAAGGCATCTCAGGAAAAATTTGAGAAGCATTTAAAAATTAAGATGTAGCTCTAATTAATCATGTAACCATATGCACTTTTTTCTATGTCCATGAAAAGATTAAAAAAAAAAGGTTCTGTCAAGTAGATCATTCTGCACATTGACCAACATAGATAATTGTTAAATTCATATATGGTATACTTTTAGGCAAATCAAATTTAGCAGATTAATGGTGCTATTTTTGTCAAGCTGGAAAATATTAGACTCTGAAGGAAAGGTAGAATTTCAAGAAGATATTAGGGTCTCAAAACCAGCTAGGTAACATTATCAATTCCAAATGCAGTTTATCACTATAGTACTGGTGTGAAATATAAATGACCACCCAATTGACCAGAGAGTAAATACCGTTGAACCCAGTCCAGTGTTCCAACAGACACCTTCTTGTTCTCAATGGTAGCTACTGCACCAGAACCAGGCTCCTCCATGAATGTTCCATCCGTTACCTGCTAGAACTAAAATAGCATTTCATTTAAGAATTTTACCCAAGATATGAGTGAGCATAAACTTCCAATCCAATGACAGTCTCATATCCACATCAAAAGCCACTAACAGGTATGGAAATGAAAAGAAAAATTATAAAATCATAAATGTAGTTTTGTCTATAAGGCAGATCACCAGGTAAGATGTGAAATCCTGCAAGACTGAAATCTTAATTTTTTATTTGTAAAATTATGGTGCAGCTTACCATAAAATGTCAGGAGATCAGATACACAATTCAAAGGCCAAATAGCAGGGTATTTTCTTTAGTTACACTTCTAATTTCCTCTTTCCTCCTACCTTCAATAGTTTTACAGATTTGTTCCCTTTGTTTTCATCATTGACACCAGAACCTACAACTTGATGCTAAGCACAAACATGCACAAAATTATTCATGAGCTGAAGAACACCAATCATAAGTGCCCAATTGATTTTCCATCCCAATTTGAAGCATTACTAGTCGCAAAAGTTACCTCTTTCTTCACAGAGCAACATAGATGAAAGCATACTTTACCTGACAACCACACTAAAATGGGATAATGATGGAAAAGTAATTTCATCCCATTAACCCCACACAAGTACATCCTAAGAGTAAATGAACAGCAATACTCGACAAAAAATTGGTAAGTATTGATTGAAAACCAACTATTTACATTACATTTTTGAGCAAATGAACGAATTTGTCAATCTAATAAAGAACGCTGCACCTTCATGTTGCAGGAATTGAGGCCCCGAGCAGCCTCTACAATAGCTTTCCCAACTGGATGAACAGTATTTGCCTCTACGCCAGCAGCTAATTTCAGGACTTCAGCTTCTGACCATGTATTTGAACTTCCTCTGTACCAAAACCAGCTGATGTTAATTTACTAATCATCAGGACATGCATATTTTTCACAGTAATGACAATGGCTACACATTGAAACTAAACTGCATCAGCTTTCCCAGCACCACTTAGCTACTCAAGTTTCACATACACCTACAGATTTGATTGCAGCTCATTAAATTGTTCAGGCAGAGACTCAGACAGGCCACAATTTAAGATTTCCAAACTTCATATCTACAGATTCAGCACTTGAATGCACTAATAAAATGAAAGAGGACCATAAGGACATCAGCTTATAACAGCGGACTTAATGAAATCTGATTAAGTTTCATATGGTAGACAAACAAATAATTCAGGTCTACACTACTTAACCAGATCAATGATATTGGGTGCATCCCTGCAGTGTATTTGCACTTAAATGTTGATGTGACTTTGGCTTGATCAATGATCTCTACTTATCAATTGCCACATCTAATAAAATTGAAGTCCTCAAATGTATTTGCAGTTAATTACATTTTTCAGCCACTACTTCAAGTAGATTATGGTAAAGGGTTAAAAACAATTTTAGTTTAAGCTCAGGCTATTTCCATGGCTTGGCTAGTTATGTCTATAGTGTGAGGCCCACGTCCATCATGATGAAAATTGCAGCTCATGGTATACATCCAACCACGACTTTTTGGAAACATTCATTCCCTAAAATTTTTGAACTTACTAGTTTCACATGGATACATGTGTATGCCAAAGCACAGAGAAACACACATGCTTGTTCAGACAGAACAGCTATAACTCTTAGGTAATCTATGTAGATGGAAACTTGATATGAATGGCTTAGCTTAATCACACAAAAAAAATAATGGTGAAATCCTTAAATAGTGTTCATGTTTTAGCTCTTGTCCATATTAACAATATCTTGGATGATATTTAATCCCATGAATGCAGATTTTACAAAATTATTAAATAATTGATAGGGAAAAGAGAACTGTCACCACTCAACTTCAACTTTGTAAGTTGGGAACCCCCAAACGTAACAACCTTTGTCACAACAGGTCTTCCAACGGTCAGGGTTCCTGTTTTGTCAAACACAATGGTGTTCACCATGGAAAACTTCTCTAAAATATTTCCGCCACGCAAAAGCAATCCTCTTGTTGCTCCTAATGAAGTTCCGACCTTAAATGCAGAAGAAATAATGTGAAACCATGGTAATCAAAGTCCTAAAAATAAATGGAAGAAAAGACTATGCACCATGAAACTGTAGCAGCACAGAAAGAGGATACCAGTACAGCGGTGGGTGTAGCTAAACCAAGTGCACAAGGACAAGCAACAACCTGCATTCAGTATAGGGGTATAGTTACAACAGCATGCAAGGACCAGTGAGGAGTTTCAGTCCAAAACCACCAAGATGTGAAATACTCAACAAGATTTACCGTCCTCCTCATATCAATGGAAAATTTTTATTGCTATATTTCTCTTAGTTAATAGAGTTATTATCAAGTCTACCAAATTCTCTATGTTAATTCTTGTTAACCAAAACTATAATATAGAGCAAGAGCATGATTTATACCAAATCATCCAAAAGATTAAAAAGGTGCCCAGAGCACACGGCTTCCATACTGTGGGCCCTAGGGAAGGATTAGATATACGTAGCTTCACCTTTGTTTTAACAAAGAGAATGTTTCTATAATTCAAACCTATAACCACCATGTTATAATGGAGTAACCTTACTGTTACACCAAGGCAGGAACATGCATGAGCTTTCTTAATGTTTTTGCTCTTGGATAACTCAATGATTGCTTAGATTCCTAGCATCTTACCAAAACACTGCAAGAGAGCTGTAGGGCCAGCGAAACTGGATTTGCTTGGTGCAAAGTAGCAGGAAGTATAAGTGCCCCAAAAAAGTTCCAAAAAGTAAATGTAGCAACTGAGAGCGCCATCACTCCATAGGTGAAGTGTCCAGACACCTGGTTTAACCAGAAAGAAAATTTAGAGTAAGCAACTTTTGCAGTCAATGTCATGTATACACCACTATGCAATACCCACAAAATATGTCCAAATAAGGGTGATCTCGTATGCAGAATAAATTTTTAAAACTCCACAATGGAACAATTAATTCCAAAAATGGCTTTCAAAAAAAATAAATGAAAAGATGGAGCAACTAAAAGTACACACATTACCTTTAATCAGAAGGATTGGATAATAGTGGATAACAATTATGATTTATACAATCAATTAAAAAAAACAAGAGATTAAGTTATTGGGTGATGCTTAAGAATGAACTATACATTAAACTCTAACACGTCTCTTCAAGTGACAGGTTTCTTGGGCTTAAGGCATGAACAAACCAGAAATTTACAATTAATTGAAAGAATCTTTCAGTCATAATGGCACAGATATCAATCACGTCAAGAAGCCATTTAACTGAAAAGCTTAAGCCATTGGATGGGGCCCAATAATGGATCACATATCAAACTCTAACAACTTGGAAAGATAATTATAGGACTATTTGTGCATCCATGACTTGTCAACTCGCTTATCCATTTTCAGGTGATCATGTAGATCAATTTCTCTCTAGTCAAAACTAATCAAGAATATATGCAATGTTGCGTACTAAAGGAAAATTTGATAGGGTAATAAGTGGACATATGGAATATGAGCTGAAAGAGAGTGCACAAATCTGGGAACAAGATATAACAAGGAGGTCTGGAGAAGCAAATTTCTGCCTTTCAAACATAATGTAATAAGCTAGTTCCAGCTGCAGAAACAGAATGTGCAGTTCATGTCATTTACAAAGCTGATGGCACAGAATAGGAGCTGAAAGAAAGAGGGAATCAATCTCTGGAAAAGTTCATGCTATGCTTCAATAAGATGTGTGAGAAAAGAATTGGAAGCAATTTTGGTAAAAGCACAGAATAAATGTATTAACATTAAAACAGCCTATCCAGACTTTCTATTTTAACATCTACCAAGTAACAATAGTGGAGATAAAAGGTTTGAGTTGCAGGAACAAGCACCCTATGAAAACAAAAGGCTACATCCATCTAACCCTTAGCCTGACCCCATAGTGTGAGAGCCTATTGCATTGAATGCCTTTTTTTAACAAGTTGCAATGGTAAAACATGTAAGAAGGAACCTTATCAGCTAAACGTTGTACAGGAGCTTCCCTGCTCTGTGCTTCTTCCACCAAACGAACAATGTCTCCAATGGCAGTCTCACCACCAGCTCTCTGCACCTCAACTGTGAGAGTTCCATTAAGATTTATACTTCCTGCAGCTACTTGACTCTAGCACAAGGACAAGTCCATTTCAGCTTTTGACCGTATGAAAATACATGTTCTT
Organism: Rhizophora mangle; assembly: GCA_037832345.1. Classification (NCBI taxonomy): domain Eukaryota; kingdom Viridiplantae; phylum Streptophyta; class Magnoliopsida; order Malpighiales; family Rhizophoraceae; genus Rhizophora; species Rhizophora mangle. The sequence continues at coordinate 672,266 of JBAPLJ010001282.1, read as the reverse complement.
ATTACTTCAGTAAAGGATGAAGAGGGACATTGCTAGAAGAATAGATGAATGCCCAACAAAAGAGGAGGGAGTGTGGGATAAGACACAAAGAAGAGTAATACCTCTGGTAATTTGGTCACTGGCAATGGCTCACCTGTGAAACTTGACTCATCAACAGTGCTCCTACCAGCTCTAACTATTCCATCTGCAGGAATACGGTCCTAAAAAATATATGCATCTTAGAAACTTGATGTAGAAAAAACACACAAAAAGTATTCATATGTAAACTTTCACATCATAAACTGGGGGTGATAAATCACCAACTAGCACCTACAACATGAATATATAAAGAGTCCTTTACTTACTCCTGGTAGCACAACAACTTGGTCCCCAACTGAAAGACTAGTGCAAGGCACTTCAACAACTGAACCTAGATCTTTTGTGTCAGTATCGACCACAAGACGAGCTTTTGAAGGTAAAACATTTAGAAGTCCTGTCATATCACTGGTTGCTTTAATCTTTGCTCTCTGTTCAAGATTCCTTCCTAACAAGACAACAGCTATCAACATAATTGGCTCCTCAAAGAATGCCTTCCAACCCTGCATACACAGCCCATTCAAATTTTCAACAGGATTTAAACAAAAGATTGTGTTGCATATTGGACGAACCATTAAAAGGAGGAATGATGCTATCTCCTAGAAATTTAGATAAAGAATATGTAAGGAATAAAACAAATGAATCCTAAGACATAATTCAAAGTAGTTTTTGCATGTACATCCCTTGTATGTCATACATTCACCATTCATGAGTGAGAGGAAAATAAAGACAAAAACTAAAGCCATATAAGGAAATAAGGAATATCACTTACAAGTTTTGGTATCAAGACAGCTAATGAACTAACACCAAATGATGATAAGGCCCCAAGACCAACTAAAGTATTCATGTTTGGAGCTCCCTTAAAGAGGCTTTTCACACCCTCAAGGATAATATGACGCCCAGGACCAAGCAATGTAAACAAAGACATGGCTAAATGGAATCCTGTGGAGTGAAACAAATGGATCCATGAAGCCTTTGCAGCAAAAATATGAGAAAGATGACCGAATAGGCATACAGCACAGAGAGTCCATGAGACAGCAAGCTCACGACCTACAAAAGATATGAGAAATTTGAGTAATTATGTCCCAAAGTTTAAAAGCATTGCTAAAAAGGGCATCCCAATGTATGACACTCACATTGGAGAGTCTAGAGAAGGGTCAAATGTACATAGTCTAACCCTTAGTTTCACAAAGAGACCATTCTGTGACTCAAACCTGTGACATTCAAGTCACAATTAACTTTCCTGTGACAATGGAGTAAGCTTACACTTTCAAAGCATTACTACAAATGAGAATGGCTCTAATGACAGCTGCAATCTAATGACTAAAATGAAAATGCAAATCACTTTAATGCAAAACAGCCATGAAATCTGCTTTAATCTACAAAGCACAGCTAGTCGCTTTACCACTTTCTTTCAAATGAGCTTGCTTCTCTTCCATCTTCCTTTCAAAAACTTTAAAGAAATTATCTCCCCCTTCATCTGCTCACAAGCAAAGATCCAAACAGTGGAGCTTTTAGACACAAGCAAGAACCCATCAAACAATTGAAAAAGAAATATCCACACTTACAATGGAGATTACTCATTAGCATGAAATAAACTTCATTTATGGACCTCTTGAGTTTGTTTAAGAAATTGTTAGGAAACCATGGTTTGCACCAATATAGATATTCCAACTACTTCTTACAAAGGAATAACTTTTTGGAACCAGCTCTGGACCTCAATAAAAGGTTTGTACACCAAAAAAGAGGTTATGTGAAATTCCAAGTTTGAGATGACCAAATTATGGAGATAGAAAAATCCTTATCAAGAGCTGAATATCAAGACTAGTCTGTGAGAGGGCAGGAAACTTCTTCCATTCCATCCAGAAACATGAATTTTCAAAATTTTTCTAACAAAACTTATCCTTGCATGACCAATAAATGAATGATGATTAGTACAACTTAATACTCAAATCATTGTAATCTGGGTGTTAAAAACAATGTCTTTGTTCAATAATTTGATAACATCATCTTCAGATTACAGCCTCTGGATGTGCCAATGAAAATTTTCAATCAAGTGTTAAAAAATTCTCCTGACAAAAGAAAAAGAATGCACACACAAGGACATTCAATTATATAAATAAACAACACTGTAAGTATGAAATTATGCATCGGATAGTGTATATCAGTATGTGAGAACGTAAGAGTTATACCACTTCTCAGGCTTTGACAAGCACCGACAGACAAATAAGCACATCCATTGAAAACCCCTAAACAATTTTCTATACCAGGAAGATCACTGTTCAATAAGACAATGCAGTTTAATGAAGTCCCGTAATAATAATTAATAGTCACCCTATACAAAATAGGACCTGTATGTGGTAACAATCCAAATGTGGCAGTTGATATCACATGCTTGCCAACAAAGAGGGCTAAACCAAATTAGCAGTAGCATGTCCATCATCTATGATACAAGGATGGTACTACTTTGGACAAACTTAATGGGCACAAGCTAAGTGAAGCTTCTGTTCCTCTTTTTAGGATCATCTTGCTTAAGTTCTCAAAACTGTTTTGTGTACTTCAAGCAGATATGTGTTCCAAAAGTCAAAGAAGAATGGTGGTTACCATAGACATGAACCAAAAGGGGGCATAATAATTCTGCAACAATGATGCTCTAACGATATAAACAAGAAAAGAGCCATGACAGCTAGAAAATTCTTTCAAGATTCATACAACTGCCATACATATAAATAGCTCTTTGCAAGATATAATGAGGATGTTGCTGGAAAGAGGAAACTGCTCCTCAAAAGAAAATCAATACATTCCCTTTTCCTCTATGCCTGGGCAAATTAACTCTGCCAAAATTCATTGATAAGCAGTACAGATTTTGACTCTCTACAAAAGAAAGTGAGCATTAACGAATACAATCATCTTTTGGTTTTCCTTCAGAATGATTAAAGAAACAGTGATTCTGATTGTGCAACAGAAAATTCTCCAAAACAAAAAGGTTCCCTGGCTTCAGAAATTCCACTCCTGAAACAATCCTCCACAATTAGCTCCGCACTCACCTCCTAAAGGGAGAAACCACAAAATTAATAATTGCTTTCCGACCAGTCCTTTTGTAATCTAATACAATGGAACTGGTATTTGTATGATTGCTCACATAAAACAAGTTTCCATGAAATGAAAACTCAATAAAGTAAGGACATACCACAAAGAATTATAGTTGCTCATCATCAAGAAGCTTATGCATTTCTAGGGTGAATTATCTCCATTAGCTCCCTCACCTGCCACTAACCCAGAAACTTTATGTGAACAAAATTGAACCCCAAATGTATAGCAACATCTGCTCTCATCTGTATTTATAGTTGCTTCAGTTAAGTAGTTTAGTTAGAACAAGGTAGCATAATTCTGGTAGACTTGATTCATTGTTAAATCCTCTAATACAACAGTTTCCCATCAATAAAGTTTCCAAGTTTTTCCAAAGTGGAAACTGAATATCCTCTGTAGCTTAGAATTTGGCATGTCAAGCATAGCAATAAACACAAATAAATTAAGTTGAACCTTGATAAGGAAACTTTTGATCTGATCATACTTTCAAGCAAATTGTAATGAGAAAATAAATATGGAGAAAATTTTGATGTTGTCTAGACTTGGATTTTACAAGGATCATAGGGAAAGTGTTCAAGTTCCAATTAACAAGATCAAGTGCAGTTAAGCAACCAATAAGGACAGGCTTTGTACTTATCCCCCAAAAAAAATAAAAAAAATTAGATAGGCTTCATAGCAAATCAATTACAACAACAAAGTCTTTATCCCAATTCTAGTTGGAGTCAGTTACATAAATCTTTTTGGGTCATGCCATTTTATTATGTACTATGCTTGGGGTGAGATCTAATCACTCTAAATCCTCCCCAACTAAAGATTCCTAGGTCAAAATTCAAAAATAAATAAATAAATAAATAAAAGGATTCTCAAGTCATCCTAGGTCTCAATAATCCCTCTCCTCTAGCCATCCACGTAGATTTAATTGTCCAAACCAACAGGAACTCTACTCATTCAATTTATCTTCAATGGGTGCTACACCCACTTTGTTATGAACATCATCATTTTTTATTTCATCCTTCCTAGCATAATCACACAACCATTTAAGCATTCTCATATCTACTAAACTCATCTTTTGTGCATGTTGCTTTTCTAGAGTGCAACACTCACTACCATAGAATATCACTAGCCTAATTATCATTCGGTAGAATTTAACCTCCAACTTAATGAAAATTCTACGATCATATAAAACTTGTAGAAAGAGGAGATAAAAAATTGAAACAGAGGGTTCCTCGAATCTGAGGAATCTGCTGTCTACTGTTTACATTTTTCTATATCTAAGGTTTTTACACAATATAAAAAAGAAAGGAAAAATAAAACTTGTGTGGGCCACACCTACTAAACAATGCGTGCACACACACACACATACATGCTTAACACTCTCCCTCAAGTTGGGGCACAGATATCAATCATGCCCAACTTGGTACAAGTAAATTCAACCCAAACACCATGAAGCACTCACGTGTGAACATCTGCTAGTTGATCTCTAGTCTACACATGTAAAGGGGAGATCATACCATCCTTCAACCTTTCATGCACCATATGACAATCTACTTCAACATGTTCAATCTGCTCAGGATAAACTAGGTTGCTTCCAATGTGAATAGCAAACTTACTATCAAACCACAAGCAAGACAGAGTTCTTTGTGCAAAACCAAGTTCCTCAAAGTAAATTTTGTAACCACACAACTTCACAATTAGCAAGGGTCATTGCCCTATATTTGGCCTAGGCATTAGATCTAGCTACAACACTTTACTTCTTGCTTTTCCATAATACCAAATTATCTACAACAAAATCACAATACCCAATAGTTGATCTTCTGTATACAATGTAGCTAGCTAGCCCAATCAACATCAAAGTATGCATCAATCAAAAAATGCCCATGATTCAAGTACAAGAGCCCTCACCAAGTGCTTTCTTCAAATACCAAGAACAGGAACAACTTCCCAATGAGGTGTTCTAGGGGCAATCATGAATTGACTCACTATCCCAACTTTGCAAAAGAGATGTCCAGTCATGTAAGGGTAAAATAAATCAACTTTCCAACAAGCCTTCTTTATCGTTCTAATTCAACCAAGAGCTCCCCCTATGTCAAGTAAGAGCTTGATTCCTAGCCCCACAGGTGTATCACTAGGCTTAGAGTCAAGCACTATCCTTTTCTTCAACAAATCAATCGCATACTTGCATTGAGATGCATAAATGCCATGCCACTTTCATATCTTGGGAAAAAAAACAAAAAGCCTAAGCAAAGAGAAAGGCTCAGATGAGGGAGAATGCGTGAGGAATAGATCAAGAGAGAGAAGCCAAAATGAGATTGAGAGAGAGAAGCAATTAATATGGTGGTCCACAACATCTATCAAAGAACTGCAACCCTTTCAGTCATTGAGGTAGGCATTTGTAGACCTTTTCACAAATTCCATTGGGGGTTTTCAATATTTTAAAAGGTTCTTTCAAATTCTCAGCACCTTTGGGGTTTTAAAAAAGGTTCCCACATACTACAGGATGTTTTAAAAGGTCCTCTCAAAATCCCCTTCTGGTCTAATAGGCATGAGCAAAGGATGTGAAGAAAACTTTTGGATCCAAGTGAATTGCTGTTGTTTTTTTCATTCTTTTGCCAACTTTAGACTATGGCACAACAAGAACAAGAACAAGAGAGTACAAGTGCCTAAGGTAGAACCCTAGGCTATGATACCATGTAGAAAGAGAAAAGAGAGAAAACATTAAGACAAAGCGTTCCTCAAATCTGAGGAATCTGCTGTAATATGGCAGCACTTTTATCAGTTAACTGATTTTTACTTGTTAACAGAAGGAAATTGTTTCCTAGAGCTTTGCCATGATAAGCGGAGTGGAAAGTTTCCTCCAAATCCCGATTCACTTTTGCAACCAAGCAATTATCAAAACCTAATGTGCCCTCTGACAAACTTTTTTTGTTGGGGGGGTGGGGGGAAGCAAGTCTCTAATGTGTGTATTTGCATATATACATATAAACACACATTGATACAGATATTAATTAACTAGATGTATCAGAAGGTGGATTTACATTAAGAGGATAGCTTTAGAAGGTTGTCCCTGGAGAAGGCAGGTTTACCATTGTTAAGACAGTGCAGATGGTTGACAGATCAACACAGAAGAAGACAAACGAGGCAATTGTTGTCATTTTTGCTTAGTTTAGGTAGTACAAAGTTATCCTACTTCATATTAATGTGACCCTAGAGAGAATAGGACAACATGACCATAGTATCCTTACATGCAAATTTCAATTATTTTTATCAATGGAGTTGCAACTCTATACACCTTTATTGAAATTCCACCCCATCAATACCATCACTCCACCAAAATCTGGCAAGCTGCACCACTCTAAATTAAAACTCTGACCACCAATTGCACACTTTGATGGAAAAATCTGTCAACACAATCTCAAATCCAAACACATGAAATTCAATTCAAACCCACTTATCACCATCATTCATTTGTTTTGAAACCTACCACTATCAAACAAACTTCTTGTCCTCATTTTGTTCATGAATGTTTTAGTGTTGCTACTCCAATAATCACAAAACCATTTGAAATTGACCCCAAAACCTATGATACAATAAAAGTGCACCACCTGTCACTAACACTATCAAACTAATTTTGCCTACGTATCCTCACTAGCACCCCAAAACAACCTCACTTTTTGAATCTGGTATTGTATCAATATTAAAACCAAGCCCACAAACACAAACTCATCATAGAATCAACACATTCTATCAAAAGATTCAAAACCAACATTGCTTTTTTTTTTTTTGGGGGGGGGGGGGAGGGGGGGCGATACAAATAAAAAAAATTGCTTATCATAACTGAAAAGAGATGCAATTTCAAAATGTCGTTTACAGTATTCAGTGTGTACCTGTATGTTGCAGGGGAGTGTGTAATCTTTCTGAAAATGGTTTGGTACCTATTAAGTGTTATTATAGATGGTACAGCAGTTGCTGTTGATGGCAAGCTTATTTGTGCATGGAACTGAAGTTGTCATTGATTGGGGTGTGTTATGCTTTGAGAGGTTTAGGAGATTAGAGAAATTCATGGATTTTGTCATATTTAAGCATCTAAGAAGCTTAGTTTGCAGTGTTTTGGCAAGAAGAAACAATATTAGATAAAATATTACCTAACAATGAACATAAATGATGATAGCAAGTCTGGTGAAAATCAAGATGTTTGGAGGAGTGGAACACTCATAGCCAAAAGTCAAAAGCCTATGTCTATATACTTCACCTGTATTGAATTAAGAATCTATCCTTACATCTTGCGCTCTGGGTTTCACTATAACACGCATTAAACTCAACCACGTATGCAAGCATATTAAGAATGCCAGTATTGTAGAATTACCACAAGTGGAGTAAATATAACATTGACCCATTTTAACATTCAACTCACATCAGTGAATAAGATAAATACAAACAACTGTCTTGCTTGCACCTTTCAAACAGAATACATAACAATAATGATGACAAAAAATGATGAGAATGAAAAGGCAGTATGCTTACCTCGAAGGTTAGACTTGAAACCACAACTTGTCAAATGCATTGCAAGTGCCTCTCCTAACTGCTTTTTCCAGTTCGCCGCAACTTTGGCTTCAGACACAGGCCACACTACTGCAGTCTCCGTAGTGAGATTGACACTGGCAGAAGAAACTTTTGGCTGTCCAAAAGTACGTTACACAAAATCAATATTACACAAGCATTATTAGCTTTCCAAGCTCACCCAAAAAGTTACGAGCTAGGACTCTTCCTTATTCCCAATCCTACTGCCCCATCATTCAATTTGGGTTGACATACAGTGGCCAACTTGTCTTTTCATATCAATTTTCATATTCTTCTTGAAAACAGAAAATCAAGAATAAGAAAAATAGGAGACTTAACTTGATTTTCCAGTATCCTCTTGACGCTGGCTGCACATCCACCGCAAGTCATTCCCTTTGCATAGAGAGTATGAAGAGTACATTAGACCAAAATTCAATCAACAGTACATATCTTTTACAAGTCAAAGAAAAATTGCACAAATATTTATACACATAACATTTACACGCAAAATTTCAAAAATAACATCCAAACCAAGCAGGAATGCGAGTTCAGGAAAAAAAAAAAATATATATATATATATATATATATATACATACTCCGACATCAAGTACAATAACATCCGGAGAAAGCGCCGACACATCCTTCGCGTCTCCGGCAACCAAATTAGACTTCAAGTCCCCGCCATCAGATGATCCATCACCGTCCCAACCACCACCACCACCACCACCCCCAGCTCCCTCGCCGCCGCCGCCGCCGCCAGCAGCAGCGGTCCCAAATGAGGCCGTTGAGTTCGAGACACACCCTACGCGATGCCGGACAAGCGGCAGCACCGCACACAATCCTCGTAGAGGCACAAAGGAAGAAGAAAGAGGCAGCTTCTTGGGAGAGTAAAGATTGGAGGAGAGCACTCGGCGAGTGGAGAGTTGAGTCGGGAGGAGAAAAGAGAGGGCTCTGCTGGCAAAATAACGGTTAGGGCTTTAGACATGGCGAGCATTGTTGGCGTAGCAGTTGAGGCGCACAGTGCTGCAGTTGTTGCTGTTGACTCCATTTTTGAGCAAGCAAGAAGAAACAGAAGAACAGATTACGTGTCCGTTTCGTGTTTGGCTCCCTCAACCCAGCCTGCCTCTGCAGATTTTAAACTGCTTTCGGCTGTTGGGGCCTCTAACTTTAATTACTTATCTGCCCTCTGACACCCCCGAGGAGGAGGAGGAAATTATGGCCACAATAGTTCCTCTCATTTAACTCGTGTTAATCGAATTCAAAAGGTTAAGTGGGCTCGTGTACATATGTGCACAGATCCCGTAGCCCCAGCCTTTCCACTGGCGGGCCCCTCGTCAGACTACGGAGATTCTTTAAAAATATATATCTATATAACAATTTTTCATTAATTTAAAATTTTTTTATTAAATTTAAATAATTTATAATATTAATTTAATAATTAATTTATAATTTTTTAATATTTATTTAATTTTATTTTTCACATAATAATTTAAAAATTTTAATTTTTAATTATGTAATTTAAAAAAAAATTAATCAATCAAGTCAATTAATTAAGTTAATATAAAAAATATTTTTTTTACATATTTCTTTAAATCTCTATTTTGTAACAAATCTAAAATGTCATTAAGACCCTTCGTCACCTTTGCCTGACACGATAAAAGTGTTGACATGTAAGGACAAACAAAAAATAAATGAGTGTGCTCTGTGTCAACCACCTAGACTCGTAGGGTTTATAAGCCTAAAGTTCAAGTAATTTTTTTAAAATTATATATATATATATATATATATTTTAATAATTTCATTAGATTACACAAATTAATTAAAATTATAAAATTCACTTAACTATGAAATTCAATTAATTAAAAGACACATTCATTCTAATATTCCTAAATAGAATTCTAAAATTCTCAAAAAAAAAAAAAAACAAAACACAAATCCTAAAATTCTAAGGAGAGAAGAATTGAGAGATATTGGAATGAGAAACATAGATAAAAAAAAAAACAAAAAAACTCAATTTAAGAATACTTTGCTGCACGTCAACAAGTTGAGCCTATAAACCTAAAGTTCAAGTAATTATTTTAAAGTATATTTTTGTGTAATATATTTTTAATTCATTTATGTAATGTAATGAAATTAATAAGTACACAAAAATACAATTTAAAATCATTACTTGGGCATTAGCTTGGTCAGCCTAGCTTCCTTGCGTGGAGCACTTCTATTTTTTTTTTTTTTTTTTTTATCTCTTACACATTAGCGTTGAGGAAACACAAAAACCAAAAATTGGGAAAAATCTAAATAGGGTCTAAATAAATAATAAACTCAAAAATTTAACATCATATTTCTTAACCATACAATTCATATACTCACACTTAGGATCTTAACAATCTCCTTGTCAAATATAAGTCTCTCTCAAGGAAGTTCTCCACCGGTTTCAGTCCAATGGGATTGTTTTATCAATTATTGGGGAGCGTGCTCTCTCAATCGTTATGTCCTTATCTCAAAAAAGGTGGGGATTGGGACTTGGCTTTGAAAGAAATCTATTCTTCTTAAACACACAAAAAGCCGTTACCACTCCACCAAGCTCATTTACAAATTAATCTTGCTCCGCTTTTATTCAAAGTGCACATCTATCAATATTCCAAGAGTCATATAAAATGCACATATGTTATTATTCTTTTTTGAAACCAAGCTTTACCACTCCATATAGCCCTACTCATGGTAAGGGTAATTTGTTCCTTCCTTCCTATAGAGGTAGTAATCGAGAAACATACATTGTTCATACTCATCTTTTACCAAACCATTAGTCCCATTACTACTTATTAGGAAAATGTGAGAGTCCAAAACTAGGAAAAAAATATCTAATTATGGTACAAGTAAGTAATAAACTTACAAGTTTGATATCACATCTCAAATTAAAACCTTAAGTCTTGTTGGGATAGAACCTAATTAATATTTTAATTGGGTAAATATTGATTACACTAAGTATAATAAGAAAGAATTCAATGATTTTTTTTGCAACTAATAGAATTCAAATGGAGAAAATAGTTATGAAGATGTCATAATAAAATAGTATCATTAAGTGCCTAAATAGAATTTTGAATTAGTGTACTAGGAGCATTGAACTACATGTTGGATTATCACAAATATTATAAATTAATATTATCAACACTACAAAATATTTGATAAATCAAGAACTACTTATTCTCCTAGATAAAGAACTACTAAAAGAGACTTAAAAAAGTAAAGAGGTAAATCTTTCACATTTGAAAGTCTTTAATTATGTCTCTTAATAAGAACATTAAATTAGATTTTAAATCCTATACGTGTTTTTTCATTGAGTATGAAATTGATAAATTTGGATATCATCTCTAAGATGATTAATATAAAAAAAATTATTATAAGTAAAGATATCATATTTAATGAAAATATTATTTATAAAATTAAACATATTGTAGAATCTAATAATGTAGAAAAAAATGTCAATCAAAAGAAAGATATTGAGTTAGAGGAAATTTTAAAAAATTATATGACTAGAAAAGTGTCAGAAAATCTTGAAAATATCCTAGTACAATCATAGCCTTCTACATTAGTAACACAAGTAACAAAATCCATTAGATTATTTAAGTTTTTATAATAGTTCTCTCCTTGTATTATTTACTATTAATTGATAGTTATGAGTCAAAATACTTTAACAAAGCAATACAAGTTGAACATCTTACCAATTAGAAGTTAGTCATAGAAGAAAAGATAAATTCATTATATAAAAGTCATATGTGAAAGCTTATTTAATTACCAAAAGGTAAGAAAAAAAAAACTAAACAAAAAAATGAGTTTAATAAGTCAAAGAAGAATATCATGATAATAAGAGATACAAGACAAATATAGTTATGAAGAGATTTCAACTAGAAGAAGATATTGATTACACTAAAATTTTCTTTCTAGTTATAAAAATATCATCAAATTAGTTAATGTTGAGTATTATTGTGTCTGAAAATTTGCACATAGGATAATTTGATGTGAAAACAATTGTCTTTCATAGTGATTTAAAGGAAGATATTTATATAATAAAGTTAGAAAGTTTTTTAGTTTTCAAAAAAAAAAAAAAATAATGTGCAAACTTAATAAAAAAATTGTACAATTTGAAACAAACTTTCAACTAATGATACAAGTGTTTTCTTAAAAAAAAAAAAACTCAAAATATAATTTTTTTTTTATATATTTTTGTTTTCTTTTAATATACATGTACTAATTTTAGATCCACATAATATGTGAAGTTATTATATTTATTAAAAATTTTATTTATTTTTTATATTTAAATAAAAAATAAAAATAAACTTAAATTGTGAATATTTAAAAAAATAAAAAAATTGAGAGTATTCATTTTAAAAAATCAAAAAGAAAAGAATAAAAAGACTTATATTATGCAATTTGGCTTACAAAAATATATTATGCAATTCATGGTATATCTTACAAAAGCAATAAAAAAAAAACAACTAAAAAAATAAATAAACTAATCAATAATAATGAAAAGAATCATAATCATAAATCCTTAACAAAAATTAATTACATAAAATTTAATTGGAAAGGCATTAGCCTTGGATAAAATTTTTTTGGAGTGAAATCTACTTAAGAGAAAACACATATTTAATAATGTAAGTCAAATATACTTGCAATTTTATAATGTGAAAAAAATAATTGTATATTTAAAACTTAATTCTATTAAGATATATTTTGAAATTCTAATTTTATTAAAATACTAAAAAAAAATAATATAAATTAATTATTAAGTTAACGTAAAATATTACAAACTCTGAAAGTTAATCAAAAAAAATTAAAAATAAAAAAAAATATTATCATATAAATATTTCACTAAGTTTCTTATAGTTACTATACTTATATTATACATACTAAAAAAAAAAATTAGAACTTGAATCAAATATATAGATATTCATAAAATTAAGTGAACATTATCATATAAATATTTTATTAATATTTTCTTAATCTTGGTAATATTAATATACATATAAATTAATATTAAATATGTGTGATATACAAGTTTAACATGTCATTTGACTTGAATTTTATTAAATTTAAAAATGATTTAAATTATGTATATTTTTTATTGAAAAATAAATTTAACAGTAATTTTCTCCTTTTAAGAAATAAAATAAAATAAAATAAAATTATAAGTATTTTTTTATTTTTAAGAAAAAAAAAAATTTAATAAATTTTGTCTCCTTTAAAAATACGAAAAAAAAAGGAATATATTATTTATTTTTCTTAAATTTTTTTTTTTTTTTTTAATTATAAGTATTTACATTGTTTAAATTTTAAATATATGTGAAAAATTATTAATATAAATAATATAAATTAAGTAAATTAAATGTATATTAAATTCTTAATTTTATTAAAATATCAAAATATTTGTAGTTTAACTATTAAATTAATATTAAAAACCACAAATTGCAGTAGTCTACTATTACAAATTAACTTCCAAAATATTAATAAATATTTATACATACTTTTGAAGTTTGAAGAAAACTCCATTTTTCACTTTAAGTTATATCATTAATTTTACTCTTAAATTCTTTTTGTTTTCTTAAAAAGGAAAAAAATTCATATTTTGTTTCATAAAAAATTTATTCTTAAATTCTAATGTTTGAAAAAAAAATAAAAAAAAAAAATCCTTTTTTAAAAAAAAAGTTATTCATAAATTTTTTTTATTTTATTTTTCTAAAAAAAGAAAAAAAAAATATTTGTAAACAATTTCATGTAAGCAATTGCACAAATATATATCACTAAAATTAAGAAAAAACTATAGTTTTTGTTTGATGACTTTCCATAAATTTGCAAATTAAAAATATTAAAATATTTTATAATTAAATCAATATATATATAATTATAACCAAATAAATATGTTATTAATTCATAAAATTTTACTATAATTACAATTAAATTTTTTATAATTTTAAATTTTTTTTTAAGGAATGTAAAAAATAAAAAAAAAAAAAAAATTACACTCAAATCTCCCCTTTCAAGAAGGAAAAACAAAATTCTCAATTTTACTTATTTCTTTTAATTAAAGAAAAAAAAAAGTATTTTCAAATTTCCTCAAAAGAAATGAAAAGAAAAGAAAAGGAACTCATTACAAATCCTCTCTCCCTTTTTGTTTTCTTATTCTTAGAAAAAGAAAAATAAATTTCTTCTAAAATAAATATAATTTTTCCAAATTTAATTAGCCATAAAAGGAAATTTGGTTTAAACCATATTTAAATTACTTTTTTAGTTTTTTTACAAAAAAAAATTAAGTAAAAATTAATTTATTTTTAACAAATATGATAGTTTAATGTTAATACATACATACATACATATATAAAGTTAAGAGAAAAGTTATTTATTTTCCTTTTTGTCATGTCATCAATTTCCCCAATGCAATGGTTTCTCTTCAACTCACAAATTAAGAGAAATAAAAGGAAAAAAAAAAAAAAAAAACAAAAATTTATTTTCAAATAAATTTCTTCCTAAATTTTCTTTTTTGTAATTATAAAAAAGTAAATAATAAATACTCATAATTTAAATAATTTTTTATATGATAATTTTTTTTTTACTTTTAAAATATTATTAAATTTGATTTTTTGAAAATTCCTAAATTAACTAGAATTAAGAAAAAGTATTAATCAAATAATTTTAATTTTACTCAATAATTCTTTTTTTTCAAATCTAAATTTAAAAAATTAGCTTAATTAATTTTATTAAAAGTATAACTCATTTTTTTAATATTTTAACCTTTTTTATTAGATATCAAAATTTCATACAACATGCAAACTTAAATTTGATGTATATATATTACTAAAATTAAAAGAAAACTATTCTTGGCATTTGGTTAATTTTAAAAATATATTGATATTAGATTTAATCTCTAGTTTTTCAATATATTCCCATATTAACTAAATTAATAATTATAATTTAAAACTCAAATTTAAAACACTATTATTTAGCTAAGTAATACATAAAAAATAAAAAAATAAATAAATAAATCAAAATCTTATTTAAGTACAATTTTATTTAAAAAAATTAATTATCACAAAAATCAACATTATATAATGAAATAAAATATATAAAATAAAAAAAATTATATATATTATTATTTTAAATATTTTGTTTACTTAAATAAGATTTTATATTAATTTAAAATTTTAATAAAATTAAAATTTTATTTGTTCACACACGTCATATAACTTCTCTAAATATAATTGACAATATGAAAGTTCTACAAAACCTTCTAATTTTATTAGCGTCATTGAGAGTACTATGCGAGACTCATGCGTTGATTTTTTTTTTTTACTTCTTCCATAGCTCTAGGAACGTAGGCCTCTATCTGTATGCCAAAATTAAAACAAATTTAGCTTTGTTTTTTTTTTTTCCTTTCTAGTCACATTATTTCCTTTAATTACTAAATTAAGAAAAAATGACAAAAAAAATAACTCTCCCATTTTCCAATTTATTTCTTTTAAAAAAAATCTCTCAAATCCTCCATTATTTTCTTAAAAAAAGAAAAATAATAGAATTAAAAACTCATTCAAAATTTTCCATTTTGTTTTCTCAAACAAAAAAAAAATCAAATTTATTCATTTATTAAAAAAAGAAAAAAGAAAAAAAATTTAAAATTATTCTCTTTATTTTCTTAAAAAGAAAAAAAATACTTGCAATTTTTTTTTGTTTTCTTAAAATAAAAAATAAAATTATTCTCAAATTTCTTATTTTATTTTCTTAACATAAAAAAAACTCATATAAATAAAATATTTAAATCTCTTATAACCACTTACTTATTATTTTAAAGATTCTATTAGTTTTTTATTATACTATTCACATCTTAAAAAATCTATATACATTAAAAATTATTATTAATTATATATATATATATATATATATATATATATATATATAGTAAAATTGATAAAAAATTTAACTTTTTTTAAGTCAAGTCATTATTTTTATTTTTTATGAATTTATTTTATTAATTTTTAAAATAAAAAAAAAAAAAAATACTACTATCAAATTATTTCCTTTGTTTTATTAAAAAAAATATCTCAAATTTATATAATTTTTTTCTTATATAAAAAAAAATTGAAAAACAACTTACAAATTTTTTTCTTAAAAAGAGAAAAAAATTATTCTTAAATTTTTCTTTTATTTTCTTAAAAAAGAAAAAAAATATTATAATTTAATTTTTTTTATTTTCTTAAGTAAGAGAAAAGAAAAAAATATATATTATTCTCAAACTTTCCTTTTTGAGAAAAAATTTACTCTCAAAAGGAAAAAAAAATATTCTTTTAAATTCATTTAAAAAAAATAAAAAAAAGACAAAAAAATACTTCCAAATTATTCCTTCTGTTTTTTTTTTTTGAAAAGTAAAAAAAAAAAAATTTATTCCTAAAATCTCTCTTTTGTTTACTTAAAAAAGAAAATATATTCATAATTTAAGTTTCTTTTTGTTATCTATTTTTTTTCTTAAAAAAACCCCTCTTAAATATCTGTGTTTTCTTTAAAAAAAAAAAAAAAAAACTCATGTTGTACATCTGAGCAAATATAATAAACTCATACTCTTGGGGATCAAATGTGGGTTGGAGCAAGCTTGGAAACTAGACTATAGGAAAGTCATTTCTGAGACAGATACACTAGAAGTTTTATGTCTAGTTAATAATGAATAAAGTGCAACCCATCCTCTAAACGTGCTTTCCACTGATATTCAGAGGCTTCGCGGAAGAAATTGGTGTTTATTGTTTATAGGTAAGACGTGCTGCATTAAGGCAACTAGTATGGATCTCTTGCGAAGCATTGTGCCACGATGCTAACCGTGAGGTTTTGTTTTCGCATCCTTCTCTGGGTATAAGGTTGCTGTTGGATGGAGTTACACAAGGTGTTGCTTTCCTTTATGCACCAATAAAATATATAATAAATATATATATATATATATATATATATATACACAATAAGCTCATAAAATATGTGTTCTAACATTGGTATATATATTTATATTATCAAAACTTAAAGAAATTAAATTAATTCACTTTTAGTTATGTTATTACAAATCAAAATCAACTATTAGTAGAATAATTCTATATAGCTCAATTTTTGTTCCAATTTTCACTAAAGTGATGATGCGAATGAGGGATTTTATCAACATTTTATGATGTTTTATTCGCTTATCACTTTGTTATCATTTAGAAATAATGAAGATTAAAAGGAAAATTTTACAATTGTTTGACTAAAAAATTTATTTGCCCCCACTAAAAAAGTTATTTTTATCCATTCAATTTATAAATTAAGAATAAAAAAAATTATTTTTATTAGATAAAAACTATAATCACAAGAATTTTATAAACTCTTTTTTTTTTTTTTTTACTTTTTCATTATCATTTATGTTTAAGCTAAGTCCTTTATCTTTCTATTTAACATTAAAAAAATAATTATGTTTCTTTTTCCTATTTTTAAATGTTTACTTAATAACCATTTTTATTATCAATAATTATTTTTATTAGCAAATTTTAACAAATATTTCGCTCCTCCTTTAATTTTTTTAGAGAAAAATTGTTGGTGTGACAAATACTCTCAAAATACCTTAGTTTATTTTAAAAAAATAAAAAATAAAAAATAAAAAACGTTTTTATCCTTCTTTTTCGACCCCATTTGGTTCCTCAAACTAGAGTATCAATCATGCACAATATTCTCGGAAAAAGGTAGTGTTAAGTAAGAAAAATTCTCACCCTGCTACTTCTTATTTTAGAGAGAACATTGCTGAGGGAGCACAAGCTCTCAAAATGCCTTAATCCACATTCCTCCCGCAAATCACTCTTCCTGAATGCCCCACCTCTCGCTACCTTCTCTTTAAATCCTTGCGTTCGTCCAGCTTTCCCAACAGTGGCAGCTTCGGCAACTCCTCAATCGACGCTACCAAATGCATGGCCCCAAGCGAACAAGGCCCACCCCACAGGGGGGCGGCGCTCTTCAGGTTCACCTCTCTCTCTCTCTCTCCCTCCTATCTATGGGGATCATCTGAGAATGAATCCGTTGCCATCTTTTAAATTTGAGACCATTTGCCTCCTTTTACGACGTCTAAATCCCCCTTCGCCAAAGAACAGAATGCCCACTGTAAATGTATTTGACATACCAATTCAATTAAAGATTTATGTTATTTATAATAAAAAATAGTTCTAGATTCTAGAAGCTTATGATAAACACACGTCACTCAGTTCTTTTTTTTTTTTTTTTTTTAATATAGCTATAAAATTTAAGATAAGAGGTACAACACTCTGATTTCATATTTTACCATTTTAGTGGACTTTAATATTTTATTATTTATTTATATTATCTCTTTAATTTAATGAATTTTAATATTTTATTATTTATTTATATTATCTCTTTAATTTTCTTTAAATTAAAGTTTTCAATTTTCATATTAAAATTCTTATACATGTTATGATTTGAATTAAAAAAAAAAAATGTTCACGCATCACATGGATTATGAAACTAATTTTATTGTATGAAATGAAGGTATGAAATAAATAAGTGTATTTAAATAAGATGAAGATTTAAGCAAAAGATTGGGTGGTATTCAAAGAACTTTCTAGAAAGAAATTTATTGCAATTTTTTAATATTTTTATTTGTCAAATTACAAATAACTCAAATTGATTTAAAAAATGAGGCAAAAGGATATTTTTATAATTTGAATTCGAAGAATGCAAATTTGGGCCGAGTATTTCATTTTTCCAGCGCTGCGCTTGGGGCTGGAACAGCAACCCACTCTCTCTACGTCCGTCGCTCTCAAGTGTTCAGTTTTCAGCCGCCAGGGCGGGCAGACAGTTCTGATCTGCGTTGGTGTTCCGGATAAAAATTACTTCCGGTGAGTTTTCTTTACCTTATTATCGCTAGTATAGAATAAAAGTTGAACCGGATTTAAATTGACTCGACTCAAAAAAAAAAAAAAAAAGAAGAAGAAGAAAACCAGAAAACTGTATTCTCTGATTTTGGAGTGAAATAAGAGGAGTTTTATGTGTTGTTTTTATTTTTAGTAACACACCAGATTACTGCTTCACGCTTTGTGGATACAGAATCATGTTATCTGATTAAGACCTTTGGGCAGTTTCATTCCAACTTTGATAATGGGGTTGTTCAGTTTGGAACTTGAAGGATATTTTGGGATTATTTTATCATTTCTAATCACAGTTTTGATGCCATTATCACTGTAGAGGTTAAATTAACAGATAAGGAAGATGGGAAACAGTATTGTTGATCTTCCCATGAAGTTTCTCATGCCCTCTTTCTCTGATAACATCAGAGAAATTGCATTCAAAACGATTCCTTCTGTATCAAAGGTACTGCAGTGTCCTTTTAGTCCGCTTTAATGTGATATTGTTCACTTTTTTAGCTCAGATTCTCAGCCTTAATTATTTTATCATGAGCAGGTTGAGATTAAGAGAGTCCTGGAATCAATGTATGGCTTAGAAGTTGAAAAGGTGCGGACTTTAAATATGCAGGGAAAGAAAAAGCAGAGAGGGCCGCCTGATTGCTAGGCCAAATTACAAGAAGGCTTACGTAACTTTGAAGGAGCCCTTAGCCATTGGTTCTGAATTCTACAGTGCTTGTGCACTTGGAGTTGATAAGATGAGCACACAGGGGAGGGGAAAATTACAATACTTTGATGAATATGCTGCGAAATCTCCCTGGCTTAATAAGAAGGAGGATCTTCATGTTAAGTCTGAGAAGGAAATACAGTCAAGTAGCTAACAAGGGAAGATATTACTTGAAGAAGTATTCTAGAAGATCCCATTTTGCATCTGATTAGATTCTATTATTTGGATATTTTTATTTACACATTTAATAAGATTCTCTTATTTGAGAGATTTTTATTTTTTATTCGGTTATTTTGAAATCTTTTCTTTTCAATCAGACCTGTTATAAATATTGAAATTTATTTTGAATATTTTTCTGGTAGATTCCCGCCTTTGTTCTTATTTTTGCGTAGGCAGCAGCCAATCTTGTGCTTATGGGAATTTGGGGGTCAGGGGAACCTTGCCATAGTTATGCTCTCTTGAAATCCTTCTTTTGCATTTCTGACTATTTTTTTTTTCATTTTTACTAGGAATCTGACAAATAGAGGGTTGACTAATGTTGGGGTGCTGCATACTGTGGTGTAATGCATAAAATTAGGAGGTTGTTACTTTGGTTAATTTCTTATTGATGCAGTTGCAATTGTAATTTGACTGATAGGCATAGTTGCTGTATAAAACCTTCTCAAATTGTATCACTCTTAATTATTCTCATTGTATGGGATAAATGACTTCTACAAGGGGCCTAAATCTCTACATCCTGAATACAAGATTAGAGATTGTTCTGATCTACACAAACTTCTTGTTCTTTAGTTGTTCAGACTTTGCAGTTTGCACCATACTGAATATGGTGTCCCAATTTCTTGTGCTCTATCATTCATTATACTGGGTAAGACTGCTTACTTTGAAGTCCATTAGGACCCTTTCATAAAACTTAGTTTTAGCTGCTGCATCTATAATGTTGTCATTAAGTTTGGTGCCTTTTCTGTCTGTAATGTTGTTTACAGGCCTGTGCATGGGCATGCCCCTGTATGTATATAGACCTCCATATTTTAAATCTGAGCAACTTGACTTCAGATCTGGATGATGAGAGGACCAGCTCTCTGGCTCTATTCAAATATATCCCTGCCTTTGTTGAGTCAACCTATCCATTAATTACATTGGTTCTTAAGTTCTTAACCTGTAAATGTACTTGGTGGCTTCTTTTCTTTTGTGGTGGCACCAGAGAATGTCCTTTACTGTTTACATTCATGCATCAGGCGTGCCGTGTCAACAATGTTCAGAAATACCCTGTCAATTTTTCATTTGGATTTTGTTTTTGTTTTTAGGAGGTCAGTTGGGCATGGGCTATGTCACCTGAAGTACTCTGCTTTTTCCCATCTATTTTGGATTGCATGCTGTTGAGCCATTGTGACTGTGCAAGAATCTATGCCATTTATGCTCAATTGCAAACAGTCTGCTTGATCAATTGGGCAGGGTTCAATCCATTTTACTGAATGACTTTGCCCAAAACCAGCATTTTTGCATTGCACAATATTTCTTTGAACTTGGCATACCAATTTTCTTCAAGTCTCTCTTTATGTTTTTGGGTCTTGCCAAAAGCTCAATTTGAAGTAACAAATTTGTGAGAGAGGTAAGGCCCCTTTAAGTCTTGGATGAAATTTTGACTTATCCTCCTTGTTTCATTTGTCACCAGTTTATTGTTTTCAGAGAATTGTCTTTGGGATTCTGGTACATATTCAAATGGGGAGAAGAAAAGAAATACTATATCTCCTCCCTCCCCCCCCCCCCCCCCCCCCCCCCCCCCAAAAAAAAAAAGAAGATAGGGAAGATTTACTTTTTGCTTTATACTAAAATATAATGAGGTTATATATATCCAACTATTCCTTAGATTTGACAATGTGGGAGGTTTGTGCACTGGAACATAATTTTTAGCAACCAAAATTACCAATCTGTTTAGAAGGTAGAAACATAGGCAGATGATGAGAATGTTTATTTGGTGGTTGTGATTGCTTAAATTAAATTTATGACTATACCAAAGGGGCAGACATCTATTGTTTTGTGCCTCTGAATCCAAAGCATGTTCATATATTTCATATAAGAAGTCAATGATTTGTATTATGTCATCGTTGCTATGTTTTGTGGTGATGCCAATAATATATAGTTTTGTACCTGTAGATGTGGACAGGTGATATAGGTGAAATGGACTGGTATATGGATGCTTACAAGGCAAATGATTTGCCGAACTGCAGAGAGGGAGTTCACAAGCAATGCTGGTAAGACACTTGAAAGCCATCTCATCTTTGATAAATGTTGACAACGATGGAAGTGCCTACTTGAATTGGCGTGTTTTGTTGGAATAGTTTGGGAACTGGCCATGATTAAAGTCAAGAGCTCACGTTGGGTCTTTTTCAGATAACAAAGAGTAGGTTTTTCTATCTTCCCATTGCAATTCTTAGATTTTTGAGGTCAATTATGTAGCACTCAAAGAGATTTACTTCAGAAGTTCCAACTAAGCATGGACCCTGCCTTACATGGAGGTGCTACATCCTAGGAGACTTGTTAATGTAACACATTTATAAGCATAGCATAGTCAATGCATATCAAAGTCCTTAAGATAGACCATATACCACATGAAATTCATGGTGGACTGATCATACCAATAAGTGAATGAACTCCAGTAGAATTCCATCCAATGCCAACTAGGACATGAGAGAACAGTGACAGGGCGAGCGAACGCCCGTCGAAGGAAAAAAATGCAGGTCGGTCTTGGATGAAAACATAGACGTGTCCAAGGAGGAAACTCTATTATGATGCTGTGCATCATGAAACATTGATTTCTGGGGTATCTGACGTTGTAAGCAATTACTCATTGAATGGCGTTTCTTTGTCCAAAAGGAAAGTTGAGTATATTGAATGAGTTATTCTGATAAACAAAGCCAAGTGAAAACTGCAAGATTGACAATAAAATCGTTGTTTAACAATTTATATGATTTATTCAAGTATCCTAACGCAATGCAAGGGAACAATTTAATCCTGTTGGCTAATTATGGGTTGTTCAAGGCATAGGCTGACATAGCTGTTTTGGCAAGGGCCATCTGAAAGTTTGCAGGTGAAAGAGAATTCCAACCCTTACAAGATTTTCAAACAATGATGGCACTCAAATTGAACCAAGATCAATTGCAAGAAGTTCATGTTGAGAGATTACCTCAGCCATGCGATTATATTACTCTCTAGTCTTCTATTCCAATTTCCTGTGTGCTTTCTTCTCCCTTGTCCTCCTCACTATTACGTTGCAAGGCTACTTTGACGAATTGTGGAGATAACTTTGAAGTGAAATGGATGCCACGGTGAATGAACCTAATAGTCGCGAGAATTGAAATTCAAGGAAAGAACAGAACGTAAAACGATGAAAAATAGACATTAGAATTGATAGGTAGAAAGTACCATGATGAGAGAAGTCAAGCATGGAGATCCATGAACCAACTGATTGGAAGGCGGTATTAATTTGCACAGAGGGCATGCACGCAGTTATGTACAGGTCCGCAGCCCCCAAGCCATCACCCAGTTTTGGCTGAAGTCCCCAGCAGAATTCTAGTGCCATGTGGGTGACTCCCAACTCTCTCAAGAACCCTTCAGGAAGTGCTTTTAGTCCCTCGAACGATCTTATGAATATATAGACGAGCCGTGGCACTGTACCCTTCTCTACTCCCCATTCAACAATTCCTTACAGACTGCTCAACTCAGAATGCTCCAGAAGCGGAAATGCGTTTGAAGGAGAAAAAAGTATACTCTTTGGCGACTTGACTGCATTTGGAATCACCTCATCTGTTACCCCAGAAACGTGAGGCCTTAATTTCCTGTATTTATCTGGTGCCCACAATGTGCTTGTTGCTGTCTGTTGCTTCATTTTTTCTGTCTGTGGTAATAGTAATAATAATAATACTTTGCTGGTGGCCCCTGCCCCTATGGGTTACCTGCACTGTAAACATGAAAGCAGCTTTGTCCAAATCGTTTGATAGCTGATGATGACGATTGTCCAAATTAATTTTTTTTTATAATTTCTTTTTCCAAGAAGTGGAACGAACCAAATTCAGTGTGTTGAGGTTGGATTAAAGAGTTTGCAATTTGATATTCGAGATTACGTAATTCACCGGATGGGGAGGGAGGGGTCGCTTTTTTGACCGTCGGGTTAAGTTGAACAAAGTCAATAAGATAGATTGGACGTATTAATTTAATTCTTTTTTCAAAAAACAAAAAGAGCAAGAGAACTCAAAGACGTGTCTCTGTTGACTTAAATTTACAGGGAAATAAAGGATCCACGCAAAATTTAAATCAACCAACACCAGCTACCTAATTCTCATAATTACGGAGGATGCAGACTTCTTAATGCATGCTGCCTGCTTTGGAGACCATATTTATTAGATATACTTTAGACAAATACTGGACACATAAATACGTGTTTAAGAAAATAAAAATAAAAAAACTTAGATATGTTAATCCAAAACTTTAATATATATATATATATATATATATATATATATATATATTTGATGGTTCTTATTTTTAACTCATATGAGTTTGTACTATTAAATAAATAGATTATATTAGTAGTTTATAATTTTGTACACAACGTTTAAAATAATATAAATATTTATTATATAAATTTATTATAATAATAATTAATTTTAAGTAGTAATTATAAAATAATAATTTAAAATAATTATATTTTAAAAAAATTATTATAATTATAAATATTTAAACATTAGTTTTGAATTATCATTTATATAATTTTTTTTTAAAAAAGTAATAAAATGTGGTGTTATTTTTTTTAAATAATAAAAAAATAAAATAATAATATTTAATTATTATTTATTTTTGTTTTTAATTTTTT
This sequence comes from Rhizophora mangle, assembly GCA_037832345.1. NCBI lineage: Eukaryota > Viridiplantae > Streptophyta > Magnoliopsida > Malpighiales > Rhizophoraceae > Rhizophora > Rhizophora mangle. The sequence continues at coordinate 648,040 of JBAPLJ010001282.1, read as the reverse complement.
TTTTATTTTTTAAATAAAGAATTAAAATAATAACTTGTTTCCTATTCCTTTTAAATATGAAAGAATAAATTAGTAATTTGTAACTGTTATTTTTTTTTTTAAAATAAATAAGGCAATAATTTCAAAATGTTGCCTAATCTTTTTTTTGTTAATTAAAAATAAGGGCACAAGTTAACGATTCCAAATCATTGCTTTTAACATGGGCAATGGAGCAGTTTTAAACCATTACTTTCTTTTTTATTTTTTGAAAAATAAATATAAAAGTAATTTTAGACTACAGTTTAATCTTATTTTTTAAAAAATTAATTAAGGAAGTAGGTATAAATCATTGCTTAATTTTTTTTTTAAATAAAGGGATAAGAGAATGGTTTTGAAGCGTTGTATATTCAATAAGGTTAAGGTAATAGTTTTGAACCATTGTTTTTTTCTTTTTTTTTACTAAAAAATGAATAATCTTATTGTTTTAAAAATAAGAGGCCAAAACAGTAATTCTAAAGTGTTATTTATTCAGTAAGGCTAAAACAACTGTTACTTATTCTTTTTTCTAAAGATGCAATTGTTGCCTATTCTTTTGTAAAAACAAATCATCTTATTTTAACAAAATCAATTTCATTTCAAAAATCAATTTCATTCCATTCCATTTCTAAATGTTTTGCTTGTCGTTGTCTCCATCCAATTCCATTTTTCATTATCTACCTATCAATCATGTTGCTCATTCCTCAAAAACAGGTAAAGCCCATGGCTTTGGCCATTTATCTCTCTATTTTTTTTTTCATTGGAAGATTTTGAAGTTGTAGGAATACTTTATTTATTTATTTTTTGTTTCTTGTTGTGATTTCCAGGTTTACGGAAAGTGAACTCATAAAACATTTTTCTATAAAAAGCTTAATCCAAAGTTGCTCAAAAGTGCATTTTCTTTTAATCACATTCAATCATGTACTTGTTTAACTGTACTTCTTCTTTTGTGTTTCTCTTTGCTTGAGATATTCTTCATTAATGTTGTGATTTTGCACTTATGGTTGTTGAATTCCAAGCTTTTGTTTTAGTGATTGAATTTAAATATGGGTTGAGTTTGTTGTTTTTTTTTCTTTTTTTTTTATAATTTTTAGTTTAGGTTTGGTTCCGTACTCAGTCTTGGCCATTGTTTGGTTAGTTAGGGGGATAAAATTGATGAGAAAATCATTTGGGCAAGCCTAGCTGATTTAATTCTAAACTTAGGTAGTTTTGGCACCCAACAATCCTCTTGTACACTCACTCCCTTGTTGTCTTCAATGCACCATTTAAGGCCCTTGACTAGCAAGTCCCTTCCTCCCATTATAATCTGTAAGCTTGACTAAGTTGATTCCATCCTCAATTTATCCATTTGTTTCTTTTCCCTTTCTCCCATTTAGTAGATTTTGGATCATCAAATAACCAACCCTTCACTTCAAGCTCTGGTTCTTCTCCATCAATTGCAAGGTTAGTTTGCACTTCAAATGTTTGTTAAAAATTCCATTGTTAATTTTCCTAATTCTTATGTGATGTTTGATTACCATTATTCTGAATGTTGCAAGTTTGTTAATAGTTCTCAACGAGTAATGGGTTGCTAATTAATCTTCATATTCCTAATGTAACATGACCCCACAAAACTGCAATAATGATTTATGGTTTACACATTTGCAAGTGATTTCCCATATAACAAATGATTATGTTTGCCTTTTGTTTTTGGTAGTTTGCATCATTCTTACCTCAAAAACCCCTATCCATATATTTGAGCTCATGTAAAAACCATATTTTGAAAGCAATGTATGTTGATTTATTTACATCTTGCTGAAAAATGTAGCAATGCCACATCCCACTTCTTAATGGGGTCTTTTGTTGCTTCCTTCTTTTGATGGGTCATGCAACTAATTAAATTTTTTAACCATTTGGGAAAAAGCATTGTAACAACTAACCTTATTAGTGTGAATTTTTTATCATTGTCATTGCCATTATTCATGTGTCTTATAGCTTTAATTAGAATGGACATTTAGTAATTTTGACACATGCAAGGTTTGCTTCCCACCAGGATTATATTGAAACTAGTAACTCCACAAAAAAAAAAGCAAAATTTCCTTTACTTAGGACTAAGATTTTTTAAGATCAATACCAATGAATTGATAGCATTTATGACTATTTGATCTCTCTTAATAACTTAGGCTAAGAAAATCAGAAGCTTTTTTTTTTCTTTTTATTTTAGTTGATACGATTAAGACATACTAAATTTTTAACCCATATATGAATTTTATAACTCGTATCATGCAGTAAATTTATTGTATAGGCCCATGCCTAAAACCTATGTCCACCTAATAATGCTTTTCTGAATATGTTTACAATGTAATAAAGGTAATGGTTTGAAAAAGAATAGGGAAAAAAAATTAGAGACTTGGACTTCATTACTTATTATTATATCTTACAAACACGTTATTAGTGTCTAATTTTAATTTTTCTAAAGTGATTTAGGCCTACATGCACTCAAATATACGAGATATGTGCTTATGTAAGGTGACTAATTATTGGCATCTCTAGACTTGGAGTGCATTCTTTGCTTTAATGCAATTAACTTGTTGTTTTTACCTTTAATTTCATTGAAGTATTTTGAAATTTAGCATAACAATTTATAAGTCCTATCACAACTCTTGTGTGTAGCTAAGCCTTCCCTCTAACTGTTGGCCATGTAAAAGTCAAAAAAAGAGACAAAGTAGCTTAACTTTATGGGTGATGTGCTTCTTATTTGTTTTTGTTGTTGTCTTTATTGCCCCTTTGATATTTCCACCTGAGATCAACATGATCTATAGATTGTAATTAGAGTTTTCTGTTGTCCTCTTTCTCACTTTGATCTCATAATCGAGTTAATTGAGCAGAAGGTTTCCTAAGCTTAAAATTATAAGCCACGCATTAAAACTATTCTTCTACAAAGCTATGCACCAACAATCATAATCTTTAAAGATATAATAGTTTAATCTTAATCTTTGTAATGGGTTGTTAAAAGTTCTTATTTAGTAGTTGTATAATTTGGTATATCACCAAATTGTCTAGTTTTAGATGCATATGATGTTTGTTCTCTCTCTCTCTCTACACTAATCTTGTGAGGAGAAGTATGTGGATTGTTGTTAAATTCTTTGTGAAGACAAGAGACTATTACCTTATGAAAGGCAAGAAGTAAATTGAGAATATGGAGGAAAAGATAATCCAATTGTACCATATTCTCTTTAGTTTAAAGGTTTTATAGATAACATATAAATTTCTTCATTTGTAATGGTTTTAATCAAGTTTGGAGAATTAACTTGAATTTCTATTACTATCTCCTCCTAATTATTGCTTCTTATATTTTATCGATCTATACGTTTACATTTCAAATGCTCGATTGAGAGGACTCATTTCTTCCATATTGATCTTTGCTTGATGCTTTATTTATGCAACATTTAGTTTAAATTGTAGGATTTCTAAATTCATTATTAACAAAATTCATTTTTAGGTAATCATTATCTATTTTCTAAAAAATTTACTACCTATTTTTTTAAAAAATCATTGCCTATTTGTTTAAAAAATCATTACTTATTCTCTTAAAAAACCATTACCTATTTCTTAAAAAAATCACTGCCTACTCATTTAAAAAATCACTACCTCTTTACTTAATAAATTACTACCTATGTGCTTAATAAATCATTGCTTGTTTGCTTAAAAAATCACTACATTTTCACTTAAATAACTACTACCTATTTGCTTAAATAATTGTTATCTATTTTCTAAAAATTTGTTATCTCTTTTTTTTTTTTAAAAAATCATTGCCTATTATTTTAAATTATTATCTATTTTTTTTTTAAAAATTGATGTTTAAAATGTCTTTAGATAATAGTTTCATATGTGTTATTATAAACAAAGAAAACTGATACATCAAATTTATTATAGTACTTGTAAATGTAGCAACCTAAAAGTTACTACAATAAACTTTAAGTAGTGATTTTTAACTTAAAGGCAGAAGTTTTGAACTATTACTTAGTTCATTTATTTAGTAGTGTAAAATAACTCACTAAAAAGAGTGAAAAACACAAAACTAAAAAAGACAAGGGCGAAACTTATTGCTCAGTCATGTAACCTAAAAGTTACTAAGTAATTTAGTTAAAGTAATTGCAAACCATTGATAACATATACATATTTAAATAAAAGAATATTAAAAAAAAAGTAATATAAATGGATACAATATTATGTATGATATATGTTTGATAGAGATCAATAAAATGAAAATATGCATATAGTTTTAATTTTGGATGTGATACTTGGATTAATTAAATTAATGCACTTAAACATTGTTGGTATCGTTAAAAGGAAAATTAAGACAATTAAATATAGATTTGACTCATTAAATTTGAAGAGAATGCATTTAAGTTGGAAATATTATACTCAAATTTTAAGTTTTAAGTATCTAGTCACTTAAATTTTTAAAATTACATACAAATAGACTTTATTTAAAAAGTTATTCAAATTAAAAAATTTTTGTATTTAAATCAAATAAATTGTACTCTAATTTTGAATTTTGAGTACAAGGCTTCTTAGATTTTCAAAAGTAAGTATCAATATTTAAAATTTGAGTGCATATAAAGTTAAATTTAAGAAATTATTAAATTTTAAAAATTGTATTTAAATTGAAGAAATGGTATCCAAATTTTGAATTTTTATTATATGATACTTAAAATTTTAAAATTATGTAGAAATACTATAGATTTAAGTCTAAGTAGACTAAATTCAAGAAATTACTTAAATTGGAAATTTTGTACTAAAATTTTGAATTTAGAAATTTTAGTTACTTAAATTTTCAAAATTAAGTACAATTACTTTAAATTTAAGTACACATATGTTAAATTTAAAAAGTTACTCAAATTAAAAAAACTTATATTTTATCAAAGTTATTGTACTCAAAGTTTGAATTTTGAGTATCTTACTATTTAGACTAAGTACAAAAACCTTAAATTTGAATACAAGTTGATTTAATTAAAAACATTTTTTGAATTTGAAAAATTGTATTTAAATCAAAGAAATTATACTTAAATTGTGAATTTTGAATATCTTAACCACTTAAACTTTTAAAATTAAATAAAAAAAACTTCAAATTTAAATATTAATTTAAGAAGTTACTCGATTTTGGGAATTGTATTTAAATAAAAAAAATAATTAAGTTATAAATTTTGAGTATTTGTCTACTTAAATTTTCAAAATGAAGCACAAATACTTAAAATTTGAGTATAAGAAGGCTTAAATAAAATGATACTCAAATTGTAAAAAAAATTACACTTACTTTACTCTATGCTTTAATTATAAAACACATACCAAGTTAATAAGAATTACAAAAGACATATTCTACTTTCAGTATAATATGAAAAAAAACATAATTCATTAAGTGAAAATTACTAAAAGTTTGATTTAATGACAAAAATGTCATTATAATGACTTAAAGAAACCAAAATGTCCTCATTTGCAAAAAAAAAACTAAGATATAAGGTTTAGTAATAGTAATAAAAGTACTATAAACAAAAATATTGAAAATGAAAGTATTATTATTCAAAATTACATGTTGTTTAGTAATAGTAATAAAAATATTATGAAAAAAATCTATAGAATTATGATCATTAAATAAATGTACTATTAAAATAAGTGTTAATATATAAAATGACCACAAATGACCTGATTGAAAATTTATTTTATTTTTAAAAAATATAATAATTATTTATATATTTTAAATTATATATTTGATATTAAACATATTGATGATAATTTGTAACAATCATTTTATTATATTATTTAGTTTGAATGGATAATGAAAAATAATATTTCAATTGATAATAATTAAAGTAATTGAATTAAAATAATAATTATTTTGAGATAAAACTTAAAAAATAAATGTTATATTTATTAAATGTTAAAAATTATATTAACTTTATATTAAAAAAATGTACCAAATAAGAAGTTCAAGAAAGACAAGAAAAATGAAAAAAAAAATTAATTTATCAAATTAGAAGTAATTTCCTTTCTAATAAAAGTCATCTTTATTAGTCTACCATCATAAGAGAAATCATCTTATGAAATTCCCCCAACATCAAAAAAGATACAACATTGGAATGCTAATCAAATTTCTCAAAAGTTGGATCACTTATAGGTTTTTTTGTCAAATATAATTATATGAAGCCATTAATGCCATAACATTATCTCTTTGCATGTTAAATGAATAACATGACATTAAATGTAATATCTTTCATCTTCTCTTCCATAATCCAAATGCTTTTTTTATTGCAACTTCTTAACAAGGAATGCACATGATTAAACATCTCTTTATGTTCTCTAGGTAGCCAACCATGCTGAAATTTAAGGAAATGATATTTTGTACTTTTATAAGGTCCAATATATCCTTTTAATGATAGATATTTGATGTTAACAAAATAATATTTACATATCTTAATTCATATAAATGAGGAATTTGCAATGAATAACACGTTATGTAAAATATGCATTAAAAAAAATTATGTTATGATCAAGATGTTATACCTATTAATGGGTATGAGAAATTAAGTTTTGAATTATTAATAATCAAACTAAAATTATGTGCATCGTGTGTTGTACCTTTAATTTAGCTAATACGAAAGTAAATTGAATATCAAAACTACATGTTGTCATGATATTTTGTATTAGTATGCCCTTTCTTCTAATTATTTTTATTTGATCTTACACAAGAATACAAAGACGTATATGTGTTCCATTTATTACTCCAATGCAATCCTGTTATCATAACATACTCATGAGTATATTTAAGTGATATACTTGAATTTAGCATATAATTCACGTAAAAACTAAAGTTAATTTTTTTTGTTATAATACTATTAAAAGAAAAGTACCTTAAAACAACATATATCTATTATCATAAAGAATTTATGATGGTATATCTCTAAAACTAGGATCATGAAGTTTGATAACATCTTTTGTAAGTCATAATACTATTGATAAAACTTTTATGAAACATCTAATAACTATTTCCCTTGAATATTGAAAACTTTCGCCCATTGAAAACATTTTCCAATTTTTTTTTAGTGCATCCTTGTTATTTTTCAATTGATGTTTATCATACTTACATTTACATTTTCTTTTTTTTTTTTTTTTGAAATCTCTTCAACATTGTAAACTTATCCTTTTTATCAAAATAAGTTTCAGGTCTTAGCCCTTTTTCAATAACTCTTATGTATATATTATATAAAATATGCATTATATTCTTATTTCACATAAGTTTAATTCTATTGTATATAGCAATGGTAGTGGAGGATGTAATGGTAGCTATTTGCTCAAATACAACACTACAAATAGAAAAATTTACAAATGAAGCACCAATTACCCATTTTAGGTATTGGAACCAATAACAATAACTTAAACACAACCATTCAAATGAGTGCCATAATGAAGAAAGGGAGTGGATGAATGCACAAGGATAAAAGATCAACATACCTCAGGAGGACCTTATGCAATTTCAATCAAGGCCTCCTAAGACTAAAAAAAAATTCCTTGTAAGATTCATTAAGTTTTGATGACTCCTTGGTTAGAGAGCTCTTGCATGCTTCGTGTCATCGTGACATTTGTTTCTTTTTTTCAAAACATTATATAATTTTCAATCCATAAACTTGATTAGCATTCTCTTTATCACTCATTTGTTGATTTTTGCCATTAAACTTTTTCTCTTACTAATTTTTCTTTTCACAAGAATTATTCTTCATTCACTATTATCTCATTGAAGTAGATGCCTAGGTTGGGTCTACTGTTGATAACCCTTTTCTTGCTCATTCGTGAATCGCTTTTTTGTCACAAAGATTGCCTGAGTTATGTCTCTAGTTATAAATATTTCTCTCTAATTCTTTGTCCGCCATCATGTTATGGAAGACGACACATAGACTTAGATCTTATATTTGGAAGAAGATAGGGAATACATGCATTGTGTGTGTGTGTGTGTTTTTTTTTTTTTTTTTTTTTTTTTTTTGGCAAATGAGTACTACTACAAAATTGATAATTTTTTATAATCCTTTAAAATGTTGTTAATCTTACCTCATGCTTGGTACCTTGCAAGCATACGAGGAAACAATGCTCCATATTTGAGAAATTTGCCCCAAGCAGTTTTCTTGCAAGAATAACAGAATGACAGTTTTGGAGTGAACAAAAAGAGCATAAAAGAAAAGCGAAATTAGAAAATCTTAGAGCCAGCAATACATAAAGTCGAAGTGGCTGTAACCAAATTAAGAAATGGAGGTCTTAAAATTATAAAAATTTTCAAAGAAATATCTTTTCTAGGAAATTTTGTAGCGTTTCATTAGAGTATCTTTCCAACAATGCATAATGCGATAACAGATAGGTTACCAACCAAGCTAACGGGGATAAGTGGAAGTCGATTCGGATCCAAATCAAGTATTCCCATAGACATAAACTAGTATGTTTACAGCGGCGTTTATGGTTTAAATACTAATTCCAATTTCTCAAAAAAAAAAAAAAAAAAAACTTTTAAAGTGTTTTTATTATTTTGACAAATTTACATTTAATAACTTTATTTTTTTGATTTATAATAATTTACACCATATATTTTAAATTGTAATAAAAAATATAGTAATTAACAAATATTGGTTAAACTTATGGAGAATAGTGAAAAATTCATGTTAGTCTTTTTTTTTTTCAAATAAAATTTATAATATTTCAAAAAATATTTTTAATAATCAAAAAATACAAACAAAATATATAAAAAAACATTCTCGATTAAAATTTCTAATAATAACAATGTTGTTAAAACATTAATGCAACAAATCATTCCACATTGAAATTCGATCTAAAAGTGATTTTATTCTCATTTTAATAAGTTAAATGTAATTTAAATAACATTTTAATAATTATTTCATGTTTTTGTTATTAAAAACTTAATAGAGTATGTTAATTATTACAAAATTTAAATATCATTATATTTTTTTGTTACATTTAAAAATATAATATATGAATTGTTATTAAATTTAAAATAAAATGTATTAAATATAAATTATCTTTTTATTTTCAGAATAAGAAGGTATAAAATTAATAAGTTAATTAAAGATATTTTAAAAATTAAATTCATCTTTTTATTACGAAAAAAATGACTCCTAACCTAGGAGACTTTCATAGTGTGAGTCATGAATGACCAAATTAACCCTTCATTACTCCATAATAATTTATCATTTTCCAAACTATTCTATAAAAATTAGAGCAATAATTATATACATAAAAATAGAAATTCATACATAACACACAGATTAGAAAAAGAATAGCACGCACACTGACACTCAACCAACCAGAAGAAAAGGAAACAATAAATTAAGTAGATAAATAAATAAGAGTGAGATAATTTTTCTGTTAGTGTTATACCAAGACAAGGGTTGGATTTGCACCTTTGAAAACTCAACTCCTTATATATATACTGTTTTTTAATCAATGATACCACTTTTTGTGTCCTTCAAGCAATATGTCATTTGAAAATTGACAACGATGTTGAAATCAGCACAACTATTATCCAATTGACGAAACTTCCTTCTTAGTCTTCACCGTATGTCACCGAACCTAAGTTAGCAAATGTAGTGGTATATTAGTTTTGAGAGAGATGGTAAGACTTAGCCCACATGATAAAGAAAGAAACCCTTTTCCCTTGTCATCTTGTCTTAAAGCTCTTCTTTAACACCAAAGAATGGCTCAATAGAAACAAGGGTATGCATTTGGTATTATTGACGATGGCTGCCAAGAAGATTGAGTTCAGCTGCAATAACATATAGCAACAAGCATGGTTACCTCCCATGGAGTTACAGACAAGAAAATGTTTTTGTCTTTTGGCTACTTCAGCGCAAAACTCATTTAACTAGGTGACCCATGTCTCAAATGTATAAAATATGTTATCTCCAAATTCACGAAAATCTGTTTTGGTATGATGTGTGGTTGTGTGTTGCACAATCTCATCTTTGATTTGACATGTAAAACTCACTTGGGCATCCGCTTGAAACTTCCCTGATTCAGCGCTCAAAGCTTGGACAATGGCTCACAACGTTGAGAGGGGTTTCAAGCTTAAGACAAGGGGAGTGAGGGTAGGCTAGGTTTTGGACGTGGCGAACCAGAAATCAGAGCTAATGGGATTTTGACAGTCGAAGTCACGATTTATTTGAAGTTGTGGACAGGTGCAGGAGTTTGAAAAGTCAGAATTCACGGTGGTCTTTGAGGATGAAGAAGAAGCAAACCTCTGTTGCCTGATTAAGAAAAGAACGTGAAGAGCATATGGTTTAAATGAAGCGTGCCTAATCAGTTGGTCGAGAATGAGGTGATTTAAAAGAGAATATGATTTGGGTCCTAATAAACATTTGAATTTTTTCCTTTTTGATGAAATGGATTAGGATTTAGAAGAGATGAAGTGAAAATTGAAGGAGATCAAAGAAGAAACGACCGCTTTTCGTGGAATGCAGATCAAGAAGGAGATGGTTACTAACTCTAATTGTCATAAATTTGATTGAATTGCAGAAAATAATAGATTTATGTTTTTTTTTATTTTTTTATTTTTTTATTTTTTACTGTTCTTAGACCAAGCCTGAGAAGGGTAACAATTGGATTGTTGTCTTTCAACTTTTACGACTAAACTATAAATCAAAATTAAATCCACCACTCAATTTAAATTTTATTTAATTACTATAATTAAAAAAAATAATTACATAAATAAAATCTTATTTAACCAAATAATTATTCAAAAAATAGATTAAATAAGTATAATACATTTTAGCCAATAAATTTTTATTGAACATTAGCATTGAATAATAATATAAAAATGTAAAATATAAAAGAATTAGATATTATATTTTATTATTATTATTATTTCTAATTATTTATTTTAATTCAATAATATTTTACATTAATTTAAAAATTTATAAAAATTAAAAAATTAAAATTTTATAAATATTAATAAATCTCATTTTCTTTAAAAGAGTTTATATTCAATAGTACAACAATCATAACTAAAAACCTAATTTATTCTATTACAATTATGTATATATATATATATATATATATGTTACATATTACTTAATTTGTTCACACACATTTAAAATCTATGCAATGCATCTTATAAATATTTATTTATTTATTTTAATTTTTTTAAGAATATGAGATTTTTTTTTTATTTTAATTCTTTTATTTAATAATACATCTCTAATATAGTTTATCTAGGATCAAGACTTATTAGAGCTCCTAAAATATAACTAAATTGATAATTTGATCAGAGTCTATATGAAAAAATAAGTTTATTAACTTAATTGTTTCAATTTATATTGTAAAAATATATGAATACAAAATAAACTAAAAAATTAGTTTTAACTTAACTAGACTTGCAATTTGCTAGAACTACTTTTTTTTTTTTAAGAACAAAAAAAATAAAATTAAAAAATTTAGTGTTTGAATAATGAATTTTATGTAAAAAAAATTATAATATTTACTATTTTAATAATAAATCTTATGAAAAGTTTTTGGAAAAAAAAAAAAAAAATTTAGTTGGAATAAGTCAAAATTAAGTCTAAATTTTATAATTTTTTTCAATATAATCTTGTTATTTTTACTTTGTTAAATGAGTTATATATCTTTTTTTTTTGTTTCATTTAATTTAAATTTTGGGTGAAATTTAAATTTTTTTGAGTATATTTTCACATTAATTTTTATATTAAATGAAGATTTCAAAAAAAAAAAAAAAAAAGAGACTCAAATGAAATAAAAAGATATGGTATTCATGGTAATAAAAATATATTAAAAAAACTCATAAAAATTTATATTTAATTTTTGGATTATTCTTTTATTGATTTATGTATATATATGTGCATTATAGACACAAATATAATTTATATAAGTTTTAATTTATTAAATATATTTTATAATTTTATCTTAATTTTAGATTGTTATGCTAATTTTTTATTTTTAATAATTATAATGTTATAAAAATTATATATTGATATATTACTATATTAGTATTATTGAAATTAAAAAAAAAAATTATGGGTAATTTTTTGAAAAAAAAAAATTTTATGTAAAAGTTTGAAATTTTCTTAGTAAATTCTTATATTTTATAGTATTTGATATTAATTTAATATTTAATTTATATATTTTAAAAATATTTTAATAAAATTTTATTATTTGAATATGTATTTGATTTATTAAATTTATTTAATTATGATATATTATGTATTATAATTTATTTTATTTATATTAAAAATTATATATATATATATATATATATATAATATTTTTTTAAATTCTTTTTTTTTATTTTCTTAGATTATTAAAAGGTAAAGAAAATATATTTTCAAAATTTGATTTCTTTAAAGGAAAAAATATTTATAATTTTTTTTTTATTTTTTTAATTTTTCAAAAAAATATTTTTAAATTTTTTTAAATACTTATAATTTTATTTTATTTTTATTTTTTTCTTTAAAATAAAATGTAAATTAAAATATATTTTAAAAATAAAAAAAATTACACATTAGATGATAATATTAGTAAATATTAGTACTAATTAAGTTGAAAGAAAATTTATAATTTTCAATAATTCTTTAACAAAACAAGTTTAGTGAATAGGTTTTATTTAATTTTAGATTTATCTTAATAAATTATTATTATTATTTATATATATTTAATATTAATTAAATAATTTATATTTTTTAAAAAATATTTTAATAAAATTAAAAATTTAAATATATATATTATTATCACTATAATTTTATACCATAAAATTAAATATATTTAATTTATATTTTTAATTTTTTAATTAAATTATTTAATTTTAAATTTTAATTTTGTATTTAAATAATTATTTTGTAAGGTTAATATTTATAATTAATTTTAATAATATTATTATTTAAAATTTTAATTATAAATTTAATTATAATAGTTTGAAATGATAAAATTTTTTTTAATTTTTTAAATTAATTAAATATATTAATTATGATGAATAATTAGATAAGTTTTAATTAATTAGAACCGATCTCAATGACTGTAATTTCGATCCTTTTGGAAGGGGTGTCTGTTGATTGACTTAGGATTTAGAATTGGTCTTTGCATTATCTAAACAAAGTCTCAACCTTGTCTCTTACAGCGCGCACGCATAAACATTTACTAATTCACCGGGTTCATCATGTCTTTCATCGGAGCTTCTGCTGGCGGCGGTGGTGCAGCTGTCGCCAAGTTGTTTTTCTGCTACCAATGCAACCGCACCGTCATCATAACGGTCTCTCATGCCTCCGATCCGTCCTGCCCTCTCTGCCACGAGGGATTCCTCGAAGAAAATGATAACCCTATTTCGGGACCACCAGACTTCGCCTCTCAGAACGTGAATTCCTTCGAATTACCTTATGCTGACCCTTTCCCGTCTCTGTTGCCTCTCTTGTTCTCCTCGTCCGCTGCAGCCTCTGCCACTAATGCCGACTTTCAAAACCCTAGCATCTTCGACCCTTCCTCCGGTAACCCTGGCCCCTTCAACCCCCTCGACTTCTTGCGGAACCATCTCCAGAACCTCCATTCCGGTGGAGCTCGCATCCAGTTTGTCGTCGACAACAACCCTCTGGATCCGGGATTCCGCCTTGCGGCCAACCTTGGGGATTACTTCGTTGGGCCGGGCCTGGAGCAGCTGATCCAACAGCTGGCGGAGAATGATCCAAATCGGTATGGGACCCCACCGGCATCAAAATTGGCCATTGATGCTCTGCCGACCATCAAAATCTCCGAGGAATCGCTGGATTCTGAGATGAATCAGTGCGCTGTTTGCAAGGACGAGTTCGAGAAGGGAGCTGAGGCCAAGCAAATGCCCTGCAAGCACATATACCACAACGATTGCTTAATTCCTTGGCTGGAATTGCACAATTCATGTCCGGTTTGCCGGTATGAGTTGCCAACCGACGATGCTGATTATGAGAACAGGAGGGGTGCGGCTCAGGGGAATCAAGGGAACGATGGATCGAGAGTCAATGCTGGGGAGAATCAGACTGTCGAGAGGCGATTTAGTATTTCGTTGCCGTGGCCGTTTGGAAGACAGGGATCCAGGAGTGATGGCGATGCTGGTGGTGGCCAAAACAGTTCCTGAAGATTTTGTATTGAAAATGATGTGAGTATTTTGGTATCTAACAAATTAATTTGAGTTTTTGTTTTCCTTTTTTTCCCTCTGCTTTGCAACGAACTGTGACTCGCGGCTTGAAATTCTACGTCCCTACAACAACAATAACAAAATTGCTTGAAGGATTTATGTCATAGGGGTTTAGCAGCTAGTTTTACGCCCCCGCCAACCTACCACAATTCTCCTCCATTAGAATTGCAATGTCCGCAAAACCTGAAATTTAAATAATTCCAGGTTCATTGGAATAAAATTGTTAATGGCTTTAGAAACTTGGAATGCATGAATTACTAGGCTCCTAACTGAGAAATGTAGAAAAGCCAAAGGAGAGAGGAAAAAAGGGCTTAAGTTGTAGTCTCCTTTCTTCCTTTTGTCAAGAAACTATTTAACCCAAAAGTTTTAGCTGTTGGATGAGATTTGAAACATGAAACATATATTAACTTCAACAGGCCCTATCACACACAAGTCTGTTAGGTTGAAAGTGTAGACAAGACACAATTCATTATTACCTTGTTGCAAAAATTAATAATTTAATTAGAAGAATGAGAATAGTAGTTTAAGCTCAAGCTTTTTGATCAGAAAGGCTTTGATACTATGATAAGAAACTCTTCAACCCAAAAGCATAAGCTTTTGGTCAAGTCTCAATATATGGACCATAGATTAATTAACACTTTGTTTACTCGTAGAATGGGGTTGATTGTTTTGCAAATTTGCCCAAGTAATGTCAAATGTTGATTTAGTTGTACTTGTGTTTGCTTTTGGATGAACTTGAGTAAGTTGAAGATTTGAAAGCCATGTGCTATGGTAAGCTTGTTATACTGCAACACTGTAGAGAAAGCCTCTTTGCAGCTGACCCTCTTTAGACTCGACAATGATGGAGTTCATTTACATGATGCCCTCCAATAGACCTTGTTTGCAGACTGGTTGCCCCCTTTTAAAATACCACTTAATTCACTCACACACACAGACACACCAAAGTTTTGATTGAACTCATATTATGTAAAATTGATTGCTTGGTGGAGCTTTGTGTGCTTATTATGTCTGTCTTTTTATGTGCCCATTTTACTCATTGATGGAGTATTTTGTCAAAGTGAATTGTTTATCTAGGGCATCTTGCAATAAAATTTTCTCTTGTTCTAGTGTCTCTGTGTGACATAGTGTGCAGTAAAGTGGGGATGGGGGGAGCAGCTGCCACAGTGTTTGAAAGCCATTGTTAACAATGAAGTTGTTTATCACTTATGGAAGTGGAAGAAATACATGTATATTGTGAATCATTATGTCATCTACTGTTCAATTTTCTATATTTCATTGTACACTATTGGACTCTTTGCCATCAATTTTGTGATTGATGATCAGTTTGGTGTAGGACAGGTCTCATACTTTTTCACAGCTTAAATGGTTAGGCATAGCTTCTTGTCATTGCTCTTGTTGTTGATTGGATCTTCTTCCCTTCTTCTCACACGCTTCTTCTTCTTCCATGTTTTTCTGGCTTCTTCAGTCTTTTGCCTCTATTGATGACCTACTTGAAGTAGGTAAGATAAAATCGGTGTGTTTTTCATGTTATGCTGTGTGATACTTATGAAATAGCACCCTTTCTGACTGGGGCTATTAGGCTTGCAGCAATATCATCAATGACTAATTATTTATGTCTCAATTGCTAACCTGCTGGAGTACTCTGTGTCAAACTTTGGGAACTTGTGAGTGTGGTAATATGCTATGCATTCTTATCATATCGACTTGTATATCTTCTCACATATGGGGACATTTATTAATGTATAAATTACCTAGCTATTCTGACTATTAAGGATTCAAGGTTATGCCAGATCTTCATCATATCAAAATATCTACTTGGAATGAAACGCTTGAGTTTTATATCTAGTGAAATGTGAAATTGATTCTTTATTTCTACCATTGTTGGAAGAATTCATTTGGGCAACATTAGTAGTTCTTTGTGCTTCTGTAACTAGTAGCTTACAAATAGCTTTCTGTATATGTGGTGTCATGACTACTCTATGCAACAATAAACTGATTGTTGCTGAGGGAAGTGAGATAACATACAAAGATCAGAGTGTTATTTGTTTTGTGGCTTTTATGTTTTTTTTTTTTTTTTTTGAATGAACAAGGAACAGTAAGGGGCAGAAAAGAATTCTACTCTACCACCAGTGGGTGGCATTGGGGGTGGGAGGAGCAGGAGAGAGAGAGAGAGAGAGCGATATCGATCGATCGATCGATCTCTGGCAGGATGTGATGAAAATTGGGACTACAACATCTGAGACTTTTCATTTACTACTGCAGAGGTAGTCAAATGGGGTCTAGTCTTAATGCACTCAACTTTGATTGGACTCTGTTTTGAAGTCACTTATGACAACACACGAAGCCTTTGTATTTGGACACGACAATAGGATGCATTTATTGTTGATGCTGGGGACATAAATCCTGTTGGCTTGCAATCTCAAGTTATCTTATTGGACTAGAGAATTGCACCCAAGTTTTATTTTATCTCAGTATTCTGATCCATGGTAACATTTTGAGTTGTAAGTTGGCCTCAACCTTCTTGGCATGCATGTTTGTTAGTGCCAATATAATAATTAACACTAGATGTGTCTTCTTGCCTTAATGTATTAAAAACATTTTGAAGGGTGACGTTGTTGAGCATGTGTCTTGATTGAGATTTGATGGCTTATCTATGTTAGTAAAAATTTCTTTTCTGCCTAGTAATGATTGTAACCTCTAGGATCTGTTAATGTCATGTGGCTCTGAATATTTTTGTTTCCTTGACTGACTCTTATTTATCGACTTCTGCAGCACATTACATGTGGAGAAATTACGGAGTGAATTCTCTGGAAGGAAAAAAACCCTTGTAAAGGCTGGAACCTGGAAAGCGGAGTTGTGTGTAACATGAACATTATTTGAAATTAGCTGCACTATACTTTAAAGTTACTGAGCTGGTAATCTCTATGATTTTATACACATTAATTTCCTACATTAATCTGATGTTCTGATTTTTTTTTTTTTTTAAGCCTTTAAGTACTAGATCCTAGGGGTTTCAAACCTTTCTTCAAGTTCGCTTACAATTTGCAGCTATTCCCTCTGCACTTTTTGCTCCATAACGGGCGCATATGACTTGAAACTTTTGTTGCGCTTGTTGTGTGCAGGGGCGGATCTAAGCTTCTGTTTTGTCGCATCAATTAGGAAATTAATTTTTATGCATTCAGTTTACGGGATAGTAACAACAGGTAGGTTACCCTATAATTGTAACTCATTGCTTTGTCACAAATATGATTTGCTAAGATGGGTAATATTACTCCGTTTCAACAATAAAGTCATAATTTTAAACTTAATTGAGATTAATTATATGAATATTTTTTGTTATTACATTTGATTTTGAGCTAAATTTTTGTGTGATTTAATCGTTTGAAATTGCTATTAACAAAAAATTCTTAAGTCAACTCATTCTCTCTTTGCATCTTTTTGTCATTAACGTAGTTTTGCTCATTTCTTCTAATTGAACCATTTAAGTGTACACTGAATATATTCCAGACCAATGTTAGTATCACTTAATATAGTGTCGCACTTATATTACTGCAAAATTTTAGCGTAATAACAATTTCATCTCAGCACTCATTTTTTGGACATAGATATTATGTTACAAGACAACACTCGCTACCATATAATATCACTAATTTAATTGCTATTTGATAGAATTCACATTTCACTTCAATAAAAAGTTTATGGACGCACAAAATTACAATAATACACCATTATTTTAGTCTATATTCATTCTCTTTTCGTCTATATGAAAAAAACGAAATCGATTGCATTAAAAGGGCTATCACCCTTTGGTATAATAATGTGTCATACCATTATATGCTAATATTATCAAAAATATAATTCATATATTTTGTTTTCCAGCATCTCGATGTAAGAGTCCTCCTTATGTCTCTATGTCAAGTGCCTTTAAAGATTGAGCCTCGATGTTCTGTTATTAAGCTGAAGCCCACAAGTCCTAGGTTTTTTATTTTTTTTTTGGGGTGGGGGGGGGGGGGGGTTGTTTTGGGGTGACTCCCAATTAAATTTGATAGTCGATGTTAATGGTTTGGTGGTTTTAGGAGTTTCTAAATTAGTTACATTCTAAGCCAATCATTTTATATGGATTGAATCTTTGAAATAATTATTAGTCTTAAAATTACTCAAGTGGAGGGTGAATTGAGTTGACAAAAACATATATTTATAATGTGCTTAGTGTACTCATAATGTGTAAAAATAAAAAAAAATAAATTTAATTTATAAAATTATCAATTAACTTGTATAAAGTAAAAAGAAATAAAATATATTATAATAAAAAATTTATTAAGTGTATGAGTTTATATAATAAAATTAATTGAGTGTAAAACACAATAATATATATAAATGTTTAAAACTCTTATTTTTACATCTTTTTTCCAAGACTATTTAGGTGAGAATTGCAAGTTTATTATTAAGCTCACCCATAGGGAGGAGATCAATTACAACAATAACATTATCTTGCATCATAACTATATAAAAGTTTATAACTTTGTTATAATATAATCATATAAATATATTTTTCAAACTCTTAATTTCTTAATTATATAATTTCAAAATACTTATAATATATATTTTTTAGAATTTTACTTATTCCTAACAATTTTTCTCTCTTATACAATCTTGATATTTTTTCTACAAAAATAACTTAATATAAATTTCTTGTTGAGGGTGCATATGGTTGCTGCAGGTGATGATATTTATAGACCAATGGAATGATCAAAAACCCATTCCATTTGAAAAAAACTAGTCATTAGATAGGCAACCTAAGTAATTGTTAGTGCTAGATTTAAGCTTTCATATCAAGTTTAATCAAGATTCTCCAACAAAAAAAACTTCCTTACGAGGTAAATTTTGAATATTTTATTAGTTTTCTTGCAATTGTACATAATTTAGATATCCAAAACTTTTAAAATTAGTTCAGACAATATTTTCTAACTTCAGTTCCTTTCCTTTTAGAGCCAAGAAGTGAATGTTATGTAGTTCAAAAAATTCTAGTAATGAGATCTTGAGTTTCTTGCCAAAACAAAAATTATTCTCGAGTTGGAAGGGCCTTGCTCTAACTTGATCTTGGCCCACTATAATCTTCAATTTGAAGTAATGAATTATTCTCCTGTGGAACCTTTGAATTTTTCTAGTATAACAATTGCCTTAACAAGTTTTTATGCACATATTCTTACCTTTTACATTTGATATATTTCAAAATTGATTCCATGTAAGAGCAATGATCTTGGCAAATGAGAAATAACACCTTTGTAAGAGCTAATGCATAACCACGATACAATCTATGCTCCTAGAAAATATTTACTTGTCAAATATAAAATCCGTTTGAATTTTCCAACCAAGTGACATTTGAAACCTTTTCCAACATGATCCTTATCCACTTTGATTTAGAAAACTTATTTCCTTATACATTTGTATCAAGTTGTAAGCCAAAAAAAAACAAAAAGTTCAGCTAAAATGAAGACTTATTAAAAATAAATTTCAATATTGCAAACTTATTTAATTATTTTAAAATTGAATTTTGCTAGTGTGAAATTTAATTTTTCAAAATTAATTTCATCACATAAACTCAAATATATATATATAACCCTTCAAGTCAATGTGTAATATATGGATAAACATTTAATATCAAATGGTAATAACATTATGTAGGAAAATAAAGTTAGCCATGTAATTATTCAATTAAATTAACATATTACAATTAAATAATACGTGATCTATCATTCTTTTCTTTTTAATGATGAAAACATAATTGATTTTATAAACATTCAATGGGAGCTCTCCTTAAACCATTCACCAAAATTAAAAATACACATAATAGATTAAAAGTTTAGAGTATTAATCAATAAAAATAGTAAATAAGTAATGACTAAGAACAACTTATCCAAAGTAATATATTGAGTGACCAAGACAACAAGCTATCCAAAATAAATCTAAGCAAAGTTAAGTGTGTATCAAAGGAAAATAACACTACTTCTCCCCTTTTGACATCATCAAAAGGGAAAGAATGTATTTTTAGGCAAAATGATTAGAAATAAACAACCATAGTGGTCAAAAAAATTTATAGGACTATGTAATAATTGACCATTGTCCAAATTTCCAAGAATGAGTTCTTATCTCTTGTCAAAGATGAGTTGACAAGAAAAAAAAGATAAAAAAACAAATAAACAACTATAAAGACATAAGCATGGGTGGGCAAAGATGGAAAAGAATAAAACTTGGTAATCAAAAAGATTACTTAGAAAAAATAAGGGATTTAATTAGAGTTATTATGACTTCATTTGTATAATAAATAGTATCCAGTTGGTACAAAAAATTAAACTTATCTTAGACCATAAAAAAAAAAAAGAAAAACAAAGACACATTTTATTGTACAAAAACACAAACTAAAACATATGAATGAGAGTTTAGGTTGTGTTTAGCATCTCCAAATATTCTCATATGCTTAAGAATCTATTCTTACTTAAAGACTTCATAAAAATGTCCACAAGTTGATTGTTTGTACCCACAAACTCAACAACAACACCCCTTTTTAGCATATGATCTTGAATAAAATGATATTTAAGATATATATATTTGGTTCTAGAATGATGAATGAGATTTATGGTAAGGTTTAGGAAACTATGTTGTATAAAATAGGAATTTTAGAAAAATGTAACTTGAAATCCTCAGTGTTTGCTTGATCTAAAAGAGTTGTAAACAACAACTAATTGTGACAAGGTATTTGACTTTAGTCATTGAAAATACTACAAAATTTTGCTTTCAACAAGACATGATACCAATACACCACTTAAGAGTTAATAAGTATTGATAAAAAATTTCTTATCAATCCTATCATCAACCTAATCAAAGTTCGAGTAACCCACAAGGTTGAACATCTTTCCTTTAGGATACCAAAGAATTAAGTTGGTACATCCATTCGTGTAAAGAAGTACCCTTTTCAATGATACTAAATGTGATTCTCTAAGTGATGATTGAAAATGAGCACATAAACAAATAGTTAAGCCTACTGACAGTAATATAAAGAAGGCTTTTGATCATAACTTGACATAATTTCTCATCTACCTTCTTACCAATTTATCCTTATTAAGTTTTGTGGATGTTGACATTGGTATAGCATAAGGCTTTGAATCCTTTATTCCAAACCTTTTCAATATTTCTCATGTACTTAGTTTGACTAATGAAAATTCCATATGTACTTTACTTAATTTGTAAGCTTAGGAAGAAACTAAGTTCCCTTATTATGCTTATTTTTAATTCCTTCTACACTTGAAAAGCAAAATTCTTACGTAGAAAATTGTTAGTGGCACCAAAAATCATATCATTAATGCAAATTTATACAATCAATAAATCTTTATCTTTTACCTTTGTGAAGATGTCCACTTTAACTTTTATAAAACCTTTTTGAATCAAAAAAGAGCTGAATCACTCATACCAAATTCCTTGGGGGAGGGGGCTTGCTTTAATTCATATAGAGTTTTAGAAAGCTTAAACACATGATAAGGAAATTTAGTGCACTTAAAATCTAAAGGCTATTCAACATATACTTTCTTGACAATAAACCATTAAGAAATGCACATTTCATATTATTTGTTATAATGTTAAATTAATGAAAGATGCATATGCCAATAGGATGCAAATAACTTCTACCAAGTTATAAGTTCAAAGGTCTCATTGTAATTTATTCCTTCCTTAATTATATCCCTTGGGCATTAATCTAGCTTTGTTTTAGACTATCTAACCATTCTCATCTAATTTGTTGTGAAACACCCACTTGTTCCCTATGATAAGATGGTATTTAGGTCTAAGGACGAAGGTCCACACTTGGTTCTTCTTAAATTATTTTAACTCATCCTCCATGACATGCACCCAATGCTTATCACTTAATGCTTTTTCTACACGTACCTATGATAGGATGGTATTTAGGTCTAAGGACCAAGGTCCACACTTGGTTCTTCTTAAATTATTTTAACTAATCCTCCATGGCATGCACCCAATGCTTATCACTTAATGCTTTTTCTACACGTATGAGCTATATTTGAGAAATTAGTGCTAAGTTGGGGTTCAAGTGCCTAAATGATGATTTAGTATGAAGAGGATTGGAAACATTACCAAGGATTTGATCTTGGAATGATTTACTAATATGTTTCCACTCTTTTGGCACATTATGAACTGCATTTTGCAAGTTACCTATATTTTTAAGGTTTGAATTGTTGGACTCATATTGCACTTTTTTAAGTGATATAGTAATTACTTTGTGCTTCCTTGCCTAATGAATTAGTTAAGATTGAACTTGTATTTTCTAAAGCATCTCCTTTCTCAAATTAAAATGGTTTTTCTATTCAAAATTAATATGAGTGGATTCTTTTACCACCAATGATTATTGAGAACTCTATATACTTTACTAATGGAAGAGTATTCTAAGCAAATACCTTTGTTGGCCTTTAAATCAAAACTTTCAAGATTGTTTTTAGTGTTCAATATGAAAACTTGCATCCAAAAACCTTGAAAGAAATGAATTAAAACTCAGTTTGACACATAACATGTTGTATGGACAACTTCAACCAAGGCAAGTTAAACTTATTTAGTATTGTTCAAGTCATCTTTTACAAGGTTTTATTTTTTCTTTAAGCTACTCCATTCTATTGAGGCATTCTTGAGCTTGAAAAATTGTGAAAAGAATTTTCAAGCATTACAAAATTTTTTGAAACCCTCATTCTTGAATTCTATTTTATAGTCACTTCTAATTGATGTGACAAAGCATTCCTTCTCATTTTGTGATTGCTTACAAAGTTTCTCAAATTCTTTCAGTACATCATCCTTATGGGTGAGGAACAAGATTCATGCAAATATAATTTAATCATTTACTATAATCAATGCATAATGCTTGCTGACTAAAGCAAAGAGTTTAAATAAACTAAAATGATTAATATGAAATAATTGAAGAGGTTTAGAAGTATACCATACCTTTTTACTTTTAAAATAACTTTTTACCTATTTTTCCATTTGATAAACTTTGCAAAGTTTAACTTTCTCGAATTTTAGCTTGGGTCGGCCTTCCAAAAGATTGTGATTGTTTAGCTTAGATAATAATTTCATGCCTTTATGTCTTAAATGCCTATACCATATCCAAGACTCTTCATTTATTAATTAGTAAAGGAATAAAGATCAATAACATAAATATTATAATATCTACTTATAGTAAAAAAAAAGTTTCATTTGTTTTAGAATTGAAAACAACACATACATTGGACTTGAAAGAAACTTTGTAACCTTTATTACAAAGATGACTAATTCTAAATATATTAAATTTAAGATCATCAACTAAGGAGACATTATCAATGTAAGGCAAACTTCTTTTATGGATATTATTGTCAATTATCTTATCTTTGTCATTGTCTTTGAATGTGACATTTTTTTCATTAATTACTTTAAGAGAAAGAAAGTTTTTTCATATTGCCAATCATATGTCTAGAGCATCCATTATCCAAGTGTTATTTGTTTTTCTTCATTTGGTTTTCAAACATACCAACATAAGTTATCTAATTTTAGGTACCAAAATTTGTTTGGGTCATTTTGGGTAACCTTTGGTACTTTTTATATTAGTATAAAAATTTCTTATGTCATGAATTATTTTTTTAATGTTACATGCATGAATCACATGTTCAAAATTACCATAGTAATGATATCTAATATGATATTTCTCATGTGAGAATGAATGTGATGCTTTAATGAAGTTATGATCTTTGAGATAAGGTAACATGTCAAACTTTTCTTTTTTCTTAACAAACTTTAAAAGGGAACTTTAGAGGTTTTCATTTTCCTTTATTAGATAAAGATTTTCCTTTGTAAGTTTGTTCAAAGCAACATCATGTCTTCTTACAAATGTTCAGTCTCTTGTATGAGTGATTCATTTTTGCTTTTTAGGATCTTATTTTCATGCTTTATTGCTTTAAAGTGACCATTGATATCATTAAATTTGGTAGTTTGTTTGAACATTTCTTTGTTCATGCATTCAATCATGTTACCATTTAAGTATCATCACACGAGTCATAGTTAGAGTTTACCTCATCATCTTTTGCCATGAAATACATACAGTTTACTTCATCACTAGAGGATTCATTATTTGAATCACTAGAATCATCTCAAGTGTCCTTATATGCCTTTTACGTTAGCATTATACCTTTTTTCTAGCTAGGAAAATTTGCCATAATGTGACCAAGTTTGTTACATGTGTAATAAACAATATCCTTCTTCTCATATGCATCATTTTTGGTGGATCACTTGAATGACTTTTTACTAATTGTTTTTTTCTTCTTTAAAAATTTAGCAAATTTTTGTGCAAGCGTCACAAATAGTTCTTGATCTTGTTCATTGAATGAAGTATTATCCTTGTCATTTTCTTGATCACCTTCAATTCCTCTTTTAGCTAAGGTAGAGGACTTAAATGTCACACCTTTCTTTTTCTTTATGACTTTCTTTTTAAATGTCATCTTGTACATAAGTAATGAACCTATTAATTTATTTAAGGGAAACATGTTCTAGTCCTTTATTATGACATTACAATCACCTTTGGGTTCTACAATTTTAGGAGTGACTTAAGTAACATTTTGACAAGTTCTACATTATCAAGGTTCTTTCCCATATTTCTCAAAGAATTAATAATATTAGTATCTTAAATATATTTCAATAATGTTCTTATCATTGCTTATTTCAAATAATTCATTCTCACGCATAAGAATATTAATCTTAGTGTTTTTGATTTGGGTGGTTCCCTTATATGTTAATACAAGATTATGCCATATCTCTTCAGCTAACTAACAAAAAGGGATACGATTGTATTTATTTGGGGTCATGGCATGATAAAATAAATATTTGGCTTTAGAAGTTAAGATTTTAGTTTTTGAAATCTTTTGAGGTGTATTCACTTTCAAGTTTATTAATGGTGACTCCATTCTTGGTTTTGGTAATTCCTCTAGGGCCTTGATAAATGATAGACTAAACATTAGAGTTATAGTATTGAAGGTACATGATCATTTTATTTTTCCAATAGCTAAAATTTGTATCTTTAAAGATGAGAGGTCTAAAAAGGTTATTGCCCTCGGAGTGACACCTAAGTGGAAGAGAAAGTTAAGGATCAACTATAGGTGGTGAAGTCAATGATTTATAGACTAGACTTTGATACTAATTGTTGGTCTCAAAAATACCTAATAGGAGTGAATTTGGTTAACAAAGGATACATGTATATAATGGGTGTAGCATGAAAAATAAAATAATTGTAACAAATAAAAATAAAGACAATCAATTCTGATAGTAATCCTTTATGGAGTGGTAGTGCAAGCTTAAGGTTCTAGTTGACAAGGTTTCCTATTTTGGACTAGGTTATTCTCTTACTTATAAATGACCATACTCTTTGACTTGATTTTGAGTTCTTTTTAACCAAGAAGGAAAGAGGGACTTTTGTAGTCATCAAACGTAGTACCTATAATAAATCAAATGTGGTTTACAAGTGGATTAATGTAATTATAATGATGTTAATATTGACTAGAAACAAGAAAATTCAATTTGTAATGCTAGGAACTAACTCACGTAAAAAAATAATAATAATTAAGATGTGCTATAGTAAAAAGCTTGTCAAGTATGTAAGTTTGTACAATAAAAATAGTTAAGAGTAAGAAGGGTAAGACACAATTTATAAAGGTTTGGAACTCTTGTTCTTGTGTCCTTTCCATAAGACCATTTTCTTGGGAATTTTGAATGCATCATCAAGCTCTTAAATAAGGAGAAGACCAATTATAACAATAACACAATTACAACACACTCACATAAATGTGTATTTCAAGCTCTTAATATCTTAATTTTATAACCTTAAAATTCTTACAAAATTTTCCTTAGAATTTTATTTGTTTCTTTTTTTTTTTTCTCTTGTGCACTTTTGATTTTTTGAACAAAAAGAACTCAATATAGGCTTTTTGTTAAGGGTACACATGGATGCTACATGGGGTGATATTTATAGACTAATGGAATGGTCAAAAACTCACTTGAAAAAACTAGCAATTGGAAAGACAACCCAAGTAATCATTAGTGCTAGATTTAAGCTTCCATATTAGGTTTGATCAAGATTCTCCCACCAAGAAACCTTCTTGTGTGATAAATTTTGAATGTTGCTTTGGTTTTCTTGCTGTTGGACAAAATCTAGATATCTAAAGCTTCCATAATTGATTTGGGCAAGATTCTCTAGTTTTAATTACTTTTCTTTTAGAGTTGAGAAGTGAATGTTATGTAGCTCAAAAAATTCCAATAATGTGTTTCTTGCCAAAAAAAAATTATTCCAAATTGGAAAGGCATTGCTTTAGTTTGATTTGGTTCACCATAGTATTTAATTTAAATTGACAAATTATTTTTATGTTTTGTGGAACCTTTGAATTTTTCTAGCATAACAAGACTACCTTAATAAGCTTTATGCACAAATCCGTCTTACCTTTTACACTTAATATATTTAAAAATTGATTCCAAATAGGAGTAGTCATCTTAGTAAACAAGAAACCACACCCTTGCAAGAGTCAATGCATAGCCATGACATAATCTATGCTCCAAGAAAATATTTACTTTCCAAAATATGAAATCAATTCAAATTTTCCAACTAAGAGACATTTGAAACATCTTCCAACATGATCCTTTTCCTTCTTGATCCAAAAACTTATTTTTTTATATATATGTATCAAGTTGTAAGCTACCAGAAAAAAAAAGAGTTTATTATTTTTGCTAACACAAATTTATTTATTTATTTTTAAATTGAGTTTCACTAGTGTGAAATTGAATTTCTCAAAATTAATTATGTCATATGAGCTCTAACATTTTTTTTATTATTCTACCTTTCAAGTCAATGTGCAATAACTAAACAAATGTTTTATAAACAAATGGTAATAATATTATACAGACAAATATGATTGATTATGTAATTAACCAATTATATTGATATATTAAAATTAAATAGCACATGATTTAATAGCAGTCACATTCTAAACCAATTTGCCAAAATATTTGATTGTATACTATTTGATGGGATCAACATATTATTGTTCTAAACTTTTTATTTTTTTTTTTCTCAAATATAGTCTTAAACCTTTGACCCATTTTTAATTAGTTTTAAATGTTATAGTTCTTTTTTAATTGAGTCTAATCAATAATGGAAGATAGTGAAATTGTCAATTATATACATTAATGAAATAAAAAAATAAAATAAACCAAATACATATTAAAAGTACATTTTTCATCCAAAACTAACTCTAAATATAAACCACCACCACCATCACCCTTCAACGTCCCCATTTTTGCATCCAACAAACATGACAATTACATCCTCTTTCACCAAGCTGTCATTGCCTTCTCCTCCCAACCTTCATCATTCACCTGTCTCTCATTTTGTAAACCCAAGCTCAAGGTTGTCTTCTTTTTTCTCACCAACACTAATCTCCTTCGCACCTTTTCTTTTTCAAAATCCATGTTATTGGCATAAAATGGTAATTGTGCTTATAATGTTAGTAGTTTGTATTAGGTTGATTTTGAATGGAAAATACACTTTTAATATGTATTTTGACTATTTTATTTTTTTTTATTTAGTCAATATACTAACTTGATGATTTGATTGTCTTTCATTATTAATTAAACTCAACTGAAAAGAATTAAAACATTTAGAATTTAATTGAAGTCATTCAAATATTTAGAACTAAATTGAAAAAATCTAAAAGATTTAGAACAAAAAATATTCTTATCTTATTATTTGACAAACCTTTAAGGTTATCAAATAGGATAAGAAAGTATTGGTCCTAAACTTTTTTAATTTTTACAATATTGTCCTAAACATTTGAGTAAGTTTATTTAAATCCTAAGCTTTTTTACTCTGTTTCAATTGAGAATAATCATTGATGAAAGATAGTCATGACATTAATACCATGCATTGACTATATGAAATATGCATAAACTAATAGAAATATGCATCTTATACATATTTGACTTTATGAATCAAATCCAAACCTTTACAAATGCTTGTAATTGAGTTATAAACTCATTTAAGCTTCTAAACCAACCATAAACCTTTATATTTGGTTTTTATCTAATTCCCTTTTTGGACAAGAATAGGTTAAATTGTTAAATATATAATTTAATCTTACGCAAACCATATGAAAATGCTCAAATACACCAAAAAAAAAAAAAAGCACCTAAATATGTTCATGTGTGTATTTCCCTTAATTTGTTTTGTTTCCTCCCACAAATAACACCTAAGAGCCTTAAGTTCTTTCTTTTGCATTAGTGAATTTCACCATAAAAGCATTTTTTTTTTTTTTTTACTCCAACAAACTTTGACACACAACTCTCACCTACACTGATTCTTCGTCCTCCAAGAGAAATCTTGCATTTGATATGATTCATATCAAAAGCTTTGATATGTCAAGTCTAGTGTTTGGGTGCACAGATTATGTTCTTATTTCCAACTTTAACGAAGAATTGAAGAACATTAGGTTAATAAAAATTGAAAACTACATCCTTGGGTCATGCCTTCAGAAAAAAAAAGGGGGGGGGGAATTGAGGTTCTTCATTTTTTATTTGTATTGTGGAAGAAAAAGAAGGAATTTTTTTTGGAAAAAAGAATGGAAGGAGGTAAATAAGCATGTGTGCATATTTCAATGTTTTTTTGGTGTATTTGGTCATTTTTTATATAGCCTCCATAAGATCAAATTACATACCTAAAGGTTGGACTAATTTAAGTTCAAAAATATATTGAGATAAAACCAAATCTAAAGGTTTATTGATCCTTAAAAATTCAAAAAGGTTTAGGACTCAATTAAAAAAATTTTTAAAAGTTTAAAATTGATTCAGAAACTCAAATATGTAAGATATGTATTTCCATTTGTTAATACTTATTTCATACAGTCACATGCAGAATTAACGGCATTACCGTCTTTAGTCAATAAATATTCTCAATTGAAACGAGGCAAAACATTTAGAATTCAATTGAAATTGCTTAAACGTTTATAATTACATTGCAAAAATTCAAAAAGTCTAAAACTGATTTTTGCTTATCTCGTTATCAAACTAAAAAGTTTTTTGAATTTTGAACAAGTTAAAACTGCAAATTGACAAACTGAATGTATTGATAAACTGTTTGCCATTTACTTATTAGGCCCTACAGGGTATAACGGGAATGGGAATATTAGTATCAACTCTCTCATTTGTAT
Source organism: Rhizophora mangle (assembly GCA_037832345.1). Lineage (NCBI taxonomy): Eukaryota > Viridiplantae > Streptophyta > Magnoliopsida > Malpighiales > Rhizophoraceae > Rhizophora > Rhizophora mangle. The sequence goes on along the minus strand of JBAPLJ010001282.1, from coordinate 618,547 downwards.
GGCTAGGATGTAAGGCTTTCAAATATAAGTGTACCCTTCCACTGTTCTTTTGGACTGGCCCAACAATGATAGTAGTTCAACTATTCATTTGCTACTTTCACTGTGTGGTTTGAAAACACATTACATTTGCGACTATGTGGGTTGAATCAAAGCTTGGAAATAGTTTGTTCTATTTTGTGAATTTGGAGCTATGATCGCAGGATAATTTGTAATTCATCTCGATAGGATCTCTGGATCTTTTCTAGAATGTTAAGCAAAGTTTTTCACCATATCAAAGAACTTCCAACAGTCCAATTTGCTATCAGTTTTTATTTCCAGGTACAAAATTCTTTGATTTTACAAGAAAATCCCAATGACCCTAGTTGTCGAAGACATGTTTCATAACGTGAATAGGAAAATAACATTTTGCATTTGGTTTTCGATGCCTAAATGTGGTTGAACAAGCAACTTTTTAGGAACATATCTCCATTCACATCCTAATGTTGAGTTTGGAACCTTGAAGTCTCTTGACTGCTATGACCATTTGATGAGTCAGATATCAGATTATTTCTTCATTTCCTCCCTCTATACTACATCATGTCCATTCGTAGGAAAATGGTCACTAATGTTCAAGAAGAAGTGGATGCTTTAACAAATAAAACCACTTCGGACACAACTCAAATCTTGAACTAATAGTGAGGTGCTTCCCTAAGGTGAGTTTGGTTGCATACGCCAAAAATACCCCCTTCCCTACTCTTGAAGGCATGAAAATGCCAATTTTCCTGATGAGTACCTATCTTGATTTTTTTTTTTTTTTCTTCTGCTTTGTTTTGTTTTTTGTTTTTTTGGGTTCTATTAGGATGTTTATTAGGCTATAAATTATACAATAAAAGCAAATTTTTCATTTTCATAAATCTCGTATTTCAAAGGTATCTTGGCCTTTTGTACAAAAGCAAAATACTATGTATTCATAAGTGATAGTAATGATTGAGAAGATCAATCTCTACCGGCTCAAAGAAATTGACTAATTGCAATTATTTTCACCATAATCATGAACCGAAATCTCCGCCAACAAATAGAGACTCGTCTATGCAACGCAACTTTACTGCTGTATATTTCCAGGAATTGCTAATGGGCTACAAAGAAACGGGTCACCTTAAATAATCAAAATCAAAAAATTAATGATCTAAATTAAGGCTCAATGCTCCTATATCAACCAAACTTTATTTAATTCGCTGCAAGCTATTTACCATTTCACTCTCATGCACTAAACAATTCATATTCCAATGCATCAAAGTTCTCGGGCAACAATGGACAGGTTTTCTCATGTCATCTCACACGTGTAGTATCTTTCAAATATCCATACGAAGTATCTATCAGCGACAACCAAATGGGGCAGGCGCCTCTCTCAATTCCTTACCCTGATACTGGATGTCCTGCGTGGAGATGTGATGAAGTGTCAGCACAAAAAAAAGAAAGAAACATAAAATAGTCAAAGACCCTGGCATATTGTATCTTTCAAAAGCAGAAGGCAATTAAAAATTGTTGATGAAAGAACCAACATCAATGAAGTCTAACTATCAATACCATGAAGAATGATGTCAAACCATTATGAGACATTTATAGCAGTATAGCCTTCTAATCAATTCTTAATCCTAACCATTAGATGGAAGGCAAATCAGAAAATTACCAAACCTAAGATTCTACTATTGCAATCTGTATTAATGCTTCTACTTATCATGTGCAGCAAAAGACAGATCAATGGTCTGTATGGTGCAAAACGATATTCCTATTTCGTACATTGTACAAGCTTCTCAATACATTCAAAGGGTAGCAATTGTTCGTTGACAGAATAGCAAAAAAAAAAAAAAAAAAAGGAAATGATAGAATGCTTATTTGCCTTCGACAACCTCATAATAAAACCATCCCATGAAAGGAAAAAGAAATAAAAGAGCAATAAAATTGCATATTCTGTAGCAGAAAAACTGACTCTTAACATGCTCAAGTGATAGCTTTGCTTTTTTCCTCAGCGTATTGCCAGAAGTACTTACATAGCAATCAACTTGTTTCAGAACATTCACCAAAGATCTGCAGTTGCTTGCCCCAAAATATTATATAATTTTAATGAGTAAAGGGAAGAATACATTAATGAAGTCAATAAATATACTGGAATGCAGTAACAATCAGACATTAATCCGATATCTCAAGTCTTTTTCTCTGGAATTTCAAATGGCAGCTTAAAAGAAATTAAAAATAGCGGTGAAGAAAGAGTCTCATTCTTGTAGAAGTACAAGCACCCTCTTAAAAGTTTGACCAAAATCAACATATCAAGAAAATATAGTTATTTGATGGAAGCAAATAAAGTGATGGTGCGATACTTAGAGAAGCAAAATGATTGACGATGGTGAGCTTCATCGGCACAAATCACAGTAATAATTCTTTGGTAGCCTCTAGTGAGCTTCATGAGCACGAATCTCCATCAAGCAAAATGCTTCCGGACTTGACATATCATTATCTTATAAGTTTGAAAAAAGAGTACTCTAAGTTGATAGCTGAAGCAAGGAATAGTAGAAGCTTGCTACATAGGCAAACATTACAGAGTGCATAAAAAGCTACATTAAGCTGCTACATAGAATTGACTAAGACCATCAGTCCAAAATTCAAAACATTGGAAAAATTATCAAATCAAAATGGCATAATCAAATTAAAAGGTAAAGAAAAGTAAAGAGAATCAAACCTTAAAAATTGCATTGGTTGGAATTTAAAGAAAAGTCATGGTCTTCAATATAACTTTTGCTAGAATTTTTTAATTAATAATGTTAGAATATTTTTATTAAGAACTTAATCATAATGTGGTATGATTAGTTAAAAAACTATTTTGTATTATCATGTTATTAAGAATTATTATCTCGAGTTTGATTTGAACATTAATGGACATATCAAATTTAAGTCATGCAATTATATATATATATAACAAATCCTCTTCCTTCCTAACACATATGAAAGTTCTTTTTAAATGTGTGTGATTACAATAAAGGTCATGAGAGAGAAATCAATTATAAGGTTAAGATAAACTCTTCAGATAAATTAATAGTTTGAGTTTTCACAAACTTAGATATATTATTTATAGTGTTATTTATATAAATATATTTAGTTCTGAGAGATGAACTAGGTTCCTTTTCAAGGATAGGAAGGTATAACTAAAATTACGAGAAAAAAAAAGGGTTGGAACAACCTATGAGCTATACTATATGATTATAAGTCTTGCTTAAACACATAAGTCATGTGTATTAATATAATTCAAAAGCATGTATCTAATGACTTATAGATTTAAATGTCATATTTTTCTTCATTAATAAATATTGATATATATGTATATATATAATTTGTTAATTATCCAAGTAACAAAACTAAAAAGGTTTATGTATGTATTACAATTATAGTTTGATTGTCATTGAGGTGACTAAAATAAATTGTTTGAATGATATGTATTCACTATGGTTATACTTTGTTAGTCACCAAAGTAGTCAAATTAGAATGTTTAACGAAATAAATCATTTATTCATGATTTTAATGAAATACCTATAAATGAATAATTAGTGAAGAAATTAACATTATTAATTATTAAAACTTCATGATTTCAAGGAGAGGATTTTGTATGAGAGTATATTGAGGTATTTTATTCCATGATTAATAACTTGATTGAAGTATTTTAATATTTTGGTTAAATATGTTTGTTTATCTAAAGATGTTAGATATATTTTGTTAAAAATATTTAATTTACCTATTAAAGTTAGTGATAATACTTATGAGAGTATATTCTAAGATTTTGAGGAGAACTATTGTGCACTCTAATGATTTTATAATCAAATCTAATTTATAATTAGTTATGGTCATTTATGATTATGTAACTATTATAATTCACTTATATATTTTAATTGTTATGTCATTCAAGGATTGAACATCTTAAAATGATATAAACAACTCTATGTTTACTTATGTGTTATGAATGTTGACTTGTACTATTAACAAGCAAGCCCATAGATAACTATTGCAAATTCAAGTAGTCAGGAATAAAAGTTTCATTATAAATGTAAGATTGAAACAATATGTTGAGTTTTATATTTATAAAAGTAATTGTTAACAATATTAGGAAAACTATTTCATAGGCAAAAAGTGCAAAAGAACATTTGTATTTTATGGAAAGATTGTTCTATTTTGTGGATAAATCACTCATTGGTACTCTTACGACAAAATCCATTACCATAAGGTTTATTAGATTAAAAACTATATAAGAGCATATTATTATGGTGACTAATTTTATAGCAAGGCTTAAGACCATAAGGATTAATGGTGAAGGACTTCTTTTTGGTGCAGTTTTTTTTTTTTTGAACTTACTACTTCCTAAGTATTGGTCGTTTCAAATTCATTACAAAACTTAAAAAGAAAAATAAAATATTAATGAATTGGTCAATATGTTCATTTAAGAGGAAGTGAGACAAAAAAAATTAAGTGATTTACTTCATTAATCTTATGCTAAGAAAGTTAGGAAAGGGATAAAAGTGAAAATAAATCAATTTAAGAAAAGAAAAAACCTACTTATGCTACTTAGACAAAAAAAAAAAAAGGGGGGGAAACAAAAGAGTAATAAGTGTCACTTTTATAAAAAAGGTTGAACACTATTAAAAAGTTACCTGAAATGTAAGGTTTGGTTCAAAAATTAATGGTAAATTAAATACTTTAACATATTTCGAATCAAATTTAGTTGATATCCTCATAATACTTGATGACTTGATTCTAGTGTTATCATTCATACATCTATTATGATAAAAGAATTCATTATGATTTGATTGTTTTAGTTGATAAAAGAATACAAACATTTTTGTTAATGCATTTTTATTAATGTTTTATCTAAGTTGAAATATGATAAAACTAAAAAAAATTCTTATTTACTATGCATCATAATATTAGAATTAAGTGTAACTCAATTCTATTTACTTATGGCACAAATATTTAGATCATATATCTAAAGAAAGATTAGTGAAATTGATCAATAATAAGATTCTTTCAAATCTAAATTTTGTCAATCTCAAATCATATATAGATTGCATTAAGTGTAAGCAAACCAAATAAAGCATGAGAGAAGCCATAAGAAGCACCTAGTTTCTTAAAATTATACACAATAATATTTTTAAACCTTTTGATACTTTAATCCTTAAATATAAAATTGCATTTCATTACCTTTATAGATTTTTTTTTCTCATGTTATAGTTATGTTTATTTGCTTTATGGAAATCCCAATGATTGGATACCCTTGAGGTATATAAAGGAAATTAAAAGCAAATAGAAAAAGGTGAAAAATCATAATATCTTATCGAAATGGTGAATATTATGGAAAATATAATAATTAAGGGCAATGTCTAGGTCAATTTATAAAGTTTTTTGAAAGTCATTACATATGTGTATTGTAAACTATAACTTACACCTTAGCAATAGGTGTGACAGAAAGGTGTAATTAGGCATTATAGATATAAACAAAAGCATAAGGAGTAACTTTACTCTTTCCAAATCTTTATGGATGTATGCACTTAAAACTACAAACTATTTATTAAGTAGGATTCTTAATAAACTAATTCAAAGTACTTTTATTGAATTGTAGACAAGAAGAAAACCTAATTTATGACACTTGAATATTTATGGTTGCTTAATGAATGCAAGAATCCACATAAAAAGAAATTAGATTTTTGAATGATCAATGATTATTTTATTGGTTACCTAAAAAAGTCTAAAAGGCTTATAACTATAATCCAAAGTTGTAAAAAATGGTATTGTACGATTCATTGAGAAAAGTGAAGTAGTAGGATTAATGAATGTCAAAAGGTGGGCATGAAAGAAATTAAGGTAAATATTTCTTTACCTATAATAGTTTATTTGTCCATTATCATACCAAATGTTGTTTTAAAAATTGAAAAACATTTGGATGAAGAGATGCTTCCTAAAAGAACTAATTCTCAATTGACTATTGTAAATAAACCACAAAGGATAATATTAATAAGATCTTAAAGAGAAAGGAGATTAACTATTTTAGATGATTATGTGGTTTACTCATAAGAGTCAAATTTTGATATTAGAATAAATAAAGATCTAGTTTCATTTTCACAAGCTATAAAAGTATTGAATTTGATTATAACATCAGTGGCTCAATATGACTTGTAGTTACATTAGATGGTTGTGAAAATCACCTTTCTTAATGGAAATATCGGGGAGAAAGTTTATATGAATCAATTAGAAGGTTTTTCATCAAAGGTAAATATTAAATGGTGTTTAGATTAAAAAAAAAAAGTCAAGATATGGATTGAAACAAATTTCTCTACGATGATATATTAGGTTTAATAATATCATAATATCCTTTAAATTTAAGAAAAAATATCATTGATTGGTGTAGATGCCAAAAGATCAATGGGAGTTGGAGTAAAAATAATGAAAGATATATTGTTTGTTGTTAATGTTTTTTGTATATTGTATAAGATTAAATAATTTCTTTAATTGAAATGTGTAATGAAAGATATGAGAGATATATTCTATATGATCGAAATAGAAATATTCTCTAATAAATCATAATGAATGAGGATTGTCTTAGAATAACTATATTGAGAAAATTTTAAAGAAATTGAATATGTGTAAATGTTCACTTGGGATTATTTTCCCTATAAGAAGGTAACAAATTCAGTCTTATGCAATGTTCTAAGAATGATATGGAACATAAGGAAATGAAATCAATTTTATATGTGTTTGTTATTGATAACTTAATGTATCTACAACCCTCATTGAACTTAATATTAGTTTTGATGTCAAAATGATAAGTTGGTGTAAAGATAATTCTAAAATAGGTCAATAGAAAACTATAAAGAAAGTATTGAGATATTTGAGAGAACAAATAATTATATGATTATATATAGAAAGTCCAACCACTTAGATGTGATTGAATATTTAGATTCAAACTTTGTTAAATGTATTGATAGCAAAAGTTTAAATTTAGTTATCTATTTCTATTAAAAAAAGGAGTAATTTTGTAAAATAATGAAAAACTATTCATCATTACTTCATCCATTATAAAAATAGAGTTTGTGACATGATTTAAAATTATAATTCATGTATTATGGCTTCGAAATTTAATTTCAAGACTTAAGGTTATTGACATCATTATCAAACAACTTAAAATTTATGTGATCATTCCTTATTATTTTTCTTCAAAAATAAAAAATACTTAAAGGTTACCAAATTTAATAAAAACTAAAGTATTTTGCCATTTAAGAGAAGGTTTATAAACAAAAAGTGTCTATAACGTACTAATTGATCTCATAATAATATATCAATATGAAAATTTACCACTAACATTATATGGAGAATACATTCTCAAAATAAGCCTTAGTTGTACTAATAATAATTGTTGATGTATGATATGATAACATTTTAAGCTCATTGATGTGCTTTTAATATATAGTTTTTATTATTTTATGATTATGCACACATTGCTATTTTAAAATGAACAAGAATGTCTTTATGAGATATTATTATGGACCATTATTAAATTATATATTTCTTCTAAACTTTATATGATAGATTCCAAGTACTGTGATACATAAAAGGCAGTGTTTTGAATAAATAAGGTATAATTGTTATAACTCATACTAAATAATTTATCATACTATGACATTATGATGAAATCACAAAAGATTGTGATTTTCATTCATGGATAACAGTTAATGTAATAGATTTTAATCGAGTAAAGTGAGAGAATGTTAGAATTTCTCAATTAATAATATTAGAATATTCCTAACTAATATTTTTATTAAGAATTCAATCCTAATGTGGCCCAATTAATAAAGAACTATTTTGTAAAATCTTATGTTATTGAAAACAATAATCTTGAATTTGATTCAAGCATTGATAGACATGCCTAATTTAAGTTGTGTAATTGTGTGTGTGTATGTGTGTAATTGGTTCTCTCTTTTCTTAAGCCATATGAAAACTCCATCAAAAGATGTGTGATTATAGTAAAAGTTAGGAGAGTGAAATCGATTATTAGGTTAAAGTGAACTCTCTAAATGCATTAATAATTTAAGTTTATGCAAACTTTGTATGTTATTTATAATATTATTTACATGATTATATTTTGTTTCAAAATCCAAAAAATTGACATTTTATATTAATATTCTTATTAAGAAATCTATCAACTTTATCTAAAAAAGTCTTTAGCATATGATACATTTATTGATGTATTAGAATAATAATTCTCCTATGGTTTCTTGAATCACAACCAAGGAGAAAATCATGTCTTTGATTAGTAATAATTTTTTCATACTATAAATAATATTATTATTAATAATAAAGCTTCTTAAAAGCAAATAGAGCACTAAACTAAATGATAAAAGGAAATAGATTTAAAACTATAAATGTTTATTACCACTATAAAATAGTTCCATTATTAGTCGTCTTATTCTCTTATGATCTTTGGCCTCGTCATTATCCAGTTACAAGAAATCACCATGTTGTCACTCATCTTTGCTACAAGTCCTATTCCTCATAAACTAGAATACTTTGGGCAACGTGCATTTTCTACTGGCCTCACAGGACTTACCATCAAAATGAACCTTTCTCTCCTACCATTGCTCACTAAAGCAACTCACATCACAAAGTTCATCTTCAAAGAAAGAATGATTTGAATTTCTTTTTTTATTATTTATTTATTTCTTAATAGCCTTTAATTCTTGAGTAAGGTTTTCAATTCTCTTTTCTCTTATTTGTTTGCATGAAAGCAAAGTGAAAGGTGACAAGTATTGACAAGTCAAATTAGTAAGGGTGTTTGGTTATTAGTTTGAATTTGTCTGTTGTAAATTCTTCATTTCTAAGAAAGTTTTGATGGCTCAAATAAGGCTACGATTTTGGGTAAGATGGGTGAGCTACAATATAATGGATTCTATTTGGGGTGCATGCTAATTATACTCATATATTATATGAATAAAGTAATCTTTCTTTGTTAAGTGACTGGATACCTATTGTAAAAGGTGAAAAAGAAAAGGTTAATGGTGCATCAAGTTTTGTTTTTCTTATTTATACAACCCCCTTCTTCTTTTCAAATTTTATCCTTAAATTAATTTCATACCTTAGCTGTTAATATTTCTTACTCAATTATATGACCAAAGTTCATTTCTTTTTAATCCTTGAAGACTACATTCCATCCCAAATTGGCTTTAAAGCCTAGTTATTAACATTCTCTACTCAATCATAGATTTACATTTGCTTCTTTTTCATCCTCAAAGACTACCATTGCTTGACTCGTTAAGAGCCCACTAAGTCTTCTTTAAAAGCCTATTCTCTTCCAAAGGTAGTGTAATCCAAAGCGTTATATCATGATATTTATTATTTTGTATTATTTCTAGCTTCAATTCCTTAATGATTCTTTTTAGGCTTATCTTGTCGAAGGCACTAATTGCCCTTTCTTTTTTTTTTTTTTTCAATTGACCTTTATTGAAGAGATTGCAATTTTGGGATTTCCACCTTTCTTCTTCTACTTTGATTATTTTTTAGATGAAATTATTTATATATTTATTAATTATTCTTTTGTTGTTGCTAATTGATTTTTGGTGGCCTAGTATTCTTTACATGTATGAATTTCTATTTTAAGAATATAATGGCTTTAATTCTAAGTGTTTGAATTTTTTATTTTGAGCTTAGTTGATGTGCTGGCAAGATAGGGCAAAAATATATAAGAGCTGATATGCATGTTTGCTTGGGCAATTTGGCATATAAGGAACCTTTGTGTCATAGAAGGTAAGGCTTGTGATCATAATTAAGTAATTAAAATGACCCTTAGATATTATATTAATCATAAAAAAGACCTATCAACCTCAAAGGTAACCTCTACAACCTTATCTCTAGATCATTAGTAGCCACCTTTGAATGGGTATATTAAGATAAACATAGATATTTCAATTGGTGAGGATAAAGCTAGTGTTGGGGTAGCTTTCAAGACCACAAAAAAATCCTCTGCTAACACTCTCATGACCTATAGTTATGATAATCTTTCTTATACATATGCACATATTATGCATAAAAATCATTAAAATGCTTTCATCAATTAAAACAAAATCAAGGATGCTAGTTGACATGATATGTTGTAAAATTATAAGTCAAAAGTCATTCAACAATGGCTTGTAATTTGGTTAAAAGAACTTTACTTTGGTGTGTTGTACTTTTACATTTTCATTAAGTGGATCCTTCATTAGATTCCTTACTTATCAGTTTCCATTAAGCAAGAAGCAAATTAGGATAAAGTAATAAATACACTATTGTTTAAATGAGGATTTTTTTTAATGTACATATTGATGTATTGATATTTATGACTCATTACTATCTATGATGCAATTGATTGAATTTTGATTAGATTGACTTAGTTGTTGCCACTTTGAGACCATACATAATGGCAGTTATCTATTGATACACTAACATTTTTGTTATCATATAGTATTATACTTTCGTTATTGAACAAAATAACTTATTGTTATGTCAGTTGAATGAACAAGTCTTAATCCTTACTATCAATTGCAATAGTGATTATAATTTGCTTAATGTTTAAATAATCAAGTTATTTGTCTCTTCTTAAATAAAGACTTTCCAATTAAATAGAATTTGGAATTAATTCATTAAAGAATAAAAGATTCACCATAGATCTTATCATTGGAGCTCCATTCTATTAGTCTTATGGGCCATAGCAAGACAACTACTCCATACTCTTATAGCGTTACATCAATATTGTTTCATATATGCATTTTTAGTTGTCTTTTTTTTAGTGCTTATGAATATGTGTTTATAAGTGGAGAATGTTAACTATTATATGGTATTTATTATTATTTTAAGTATCAAAGTTCTTATGTTATACATCAACAATGAGTGAACACGAGGAGCTAAAGAATGTTGCAAGATTGAATGAGCAAGCTATTAAAAATTTCTTAAGGATGGATAAGGATGTTTAAAAGCAATTTAATTTGGCAAAATCAAGGATTAATGTTTTTGAACTTATAAAGGATCTGAAAAATCTAGCCCAAATGATGAGTTCAAAGCTAAGTTATTACTTTTCATGGTTAGCATAATGATTCATTTAAACACTTCATTGTACTATGTGAACCTAAAGTTTGTGGGATTATTAAAGGAGCTACCATCATGCAAGAATTTGAATTAGGTCAAATTCTCCCTAAAAGGTTTAGTTGAAGAAATTAGACAATATCAAGATAAGTAATGTGATGTTCATTAGACATAACGCATAATTGGATGTGTCTTGTTGTTAAAAGTAATGCATGTAATGTAAATTAAGTGCTTTACATCATAAAAAAATGTTTAGAATTAATGTTTTCTTCTATAAATGAGGTTTTTCTAGTGTTAACTGTGATTTATCCTCTTTCATGCAAACTTTGAACTTATCTCAACTATTTTACTTGGAGCATTTGGTTGTGGGGCCATGGAAAATTTCCTTTCATTTATGCAATATTCCATATGTCATGGATTGGAACAATCACACTATTAACACCATATTAAAAATCTTATTCAAAATTAAAAGATACAAAGAGTTGGATAATATAAAAATATTATCTTTTATTCTTTGTTTGACCACGTGATGTTTTTCATGAAACAAAAAGAACAATATTGTAGTTATGGAAAATATAAAGGTGTTTTAAATGCAAAAGGAAAAAAAATTGTTAATTTCCTTTAAGGACAACATTTTCTTTAGAATAAGTTTTTATCAAATTGTATAACATAATTTCATTATTTTATTATATCTTTTGTTTGCACCAAAAAGGATCAATTAAGCATATTTTTTTTTTCAAAAAATTGACATCTCTTTAATCAAAAAATTTAATAAGTGTTAAATTCATAGAAATTTGAATTTGTATCAAAAGGTATATTAGTTATTATATTTGTAAATTCTTAAATGAATTATTAAAATTAGTGGTAACAATCTTTTTCTCTAGTGCTTCGTTTTAAGGCTCTCTCTTCCCTTTTACCTATGCTTCCCCTATTCTCCATAAGAATATATGGGATATATGATGCAATTCTTAATAAGGATAAGAATGTATCATCATCATATCATTATTTGTAAGTCACAAAAGAAGTCATTTACATTAATAACTAAAAGAATCATTTTACTCTACTATCTTATATGATGTTGAACAAATTTTCTTTATAAGCATAAGATTCTAAGCTCTAAAATTTAATGTGCAAACTAGACTTTTTACCTGATGAGTTCATAACATTAAAAGTTAAGTCAACGACATTTATTGATGAGTTAATGTCTTGGATGAAAATATTCAAGGATAAGTTAAAGATAGAGATGACAGTAATATTGGTTGATGTTTATAGGAATGTAGTAAAGGCATTTGCAGATTCCTAAAAGAAAGTCAATGAAGGAGGCAAATTGAGCATATTTCATAATCCTATAGTTTTGAATGATTTTAATTTAGAAGAAAGGGACCTAATTGGGCTTGAATATAAAAATGGAGTTGTCAAACCATTAAATGATGCTTCCTTAAGTGTTCATATAACTCCATTTCTAGAGCCAAATATTGTATGTAATCAATCTTTTCTTATAAGATTTGGTAAGAGTGACAAAGGTTAGAACAATGTTGTCACAAAGGGTAATAGTCTTGATATACTAAGTGAAAAGGATAGTTTAAAGAACAAAGGAATTGATGCCTAGTCATTGCAAGGAAGAGGCAAGAAGGGGAAGCAGAGCCCATTATAGTCATAATAATTAAAGAAATGAAAGGTAAAGGCAAAGAAATGACTATGATCAACTTCTTATATCTCATGTACAATTAGATATTCATATTAATTTGATATCTTATTATAGGATCGAGGGATTATACCTTATAGTTTAAGTTTTGACATTATTATGATTTAGTCTGATAAAAAAGATTAAATACTTGAAGTAGTCAAACCTTTAATCTCCCAAAGAGTTGAAAGAGGAAAAGTAATTTTTTCTCCTTTTATTGGTCCACAAGGCAAAGGCAAACAAAAAATCAAGCAAACTACTGAGGTTTGACAATGTTATTATTTTCATAGGTGTTTAAAAGTCTCTTATAAAGAATCTTGGTGTGTTTGTGAGAGACCAAAATCTAAGGACAAGGTCAAAGTTATATGTGCTAGTTTTTTGTACATGTTCCTTATGTTTTTTATTTATATTATTTAGAAATGTATTTATGGAAAATGTAAACTTATAATTTGTGTTTTCAATCTTAGTGATAGTTTTACATTATATTGATTTGAAATTTGTTCTTTGTGGTTAAATCTTAGTGTACTTGTTCCATTATTTTTTTTTATTTTATTGTGTGATTTGTTTTAATGTATATAGACTAGTGAAAGTGCAACTAACATTAAATTGGAATCACAATTGGTCGATGTTTTAAAGAAGATTTGTCAATATGTTTATTTTGGCATCAATTTAGATGGAGATAAGTATGTATGCAAACTTTTGATTTCCTTGATAATATGGAATGCTTTGTTTTTTTCTCTGTCTTAAACTGACACATATGTATGTGCACTTCCTTGCAGTAAGATGATAAGTGACTTTGGCAAGTAATATGCCATAAAGGGTGATTTTGTTTCTATGCAACCAAAGAATACAATCAAATCTATGATATACATATATTCATTTTAGATTGTAAGCAAACTTGCAATTTTAAAGTACTGAAAAATTGATATATTGAATTTTTTTTTTTTTCAAATGACATATTTTTAGATCTTGGATGTTGTTGTCAATGCTCTCACTGTAAATAAGATTGCATAGAGTAATGAACAGAAGAATTTGCAGTTGCTCATGTTTCAATTACTAATTTAGTTACCTTTATGTTATAAGATACATTACTTTAATAATGTTTCCAAGATTATATATCTTATGTGTAGGAAATAATGTTGGTTGCAAGAGAGACTAATGGGGTGCATGCTTACATAAAGCATTTTAATCAAGGAGAAATTTCATACATGGGAAGCATATTAATGATTGAGTAGGTAACTTTTTGCTCATCCTTTTTCATTGCTTTCCTAGTTTCCTTTGATTTTGCATCCAATTTTATAATATGTTGTGAAATGACCAAATTTTTATTTTAATAAATGAGAAGTTGATGCATTGGTACTTATGTTTGGTGAAGATGATTAAATATTGAATAATAATAATATTAGAAAACCTTTAGGGAAATTCAAAGCTAATGGGAGAAACAAATGCTATTGAAGTGGTGATAATTAAATGGTTTATTATATCATTGCAAAATTTACAGAAAGTACTATTATAAGTGTCTTTTTTCTTCTTTTTTGGAAATGCAAGTATTATAAGTATTATGTGCTGAGCCAAATTTTCACAAGTCGTTGCAAATGGCAGTTTCAAATTTTAGTAAATATGAAATTTTGACTTTGAATGTTCTGAAACAAACTAATATGTATGTATCAATTTTAAGTTACTTTATTATTACTTGACTTGTCTTCTGAACTTGTTTTTCACTTTGTTTATTACTATGATTGTAGTCATGGCTGTGTTTTACATGTTATTAGATACATGTGATTTGACATTTCTAGTAATGAATACTTAGTAAGGAGAATGTCATTCATATTTTTTTAATTTTTTGATGTTTTAACATTATCATTTTTAAATGGATACATTGGATTCATGACTATGTTCTCATATAGGTTGCCTCAAGTTATATAGAACTTAATAAAATGAACATGATAAAATGGCTAATTACTAAGAGAATAAATGTCATTATTCTATCATCAATAATAGTGTTTGTTTTAGCATGAGATATATTCATAAGGGAAGATTAAAAGCACTAAAATCAAAAGGTAGCTTGACAAGCCAATTGTTAGGACTACCTTTATAATAAGGCTGAATTTTATCATCCAACATCCTCTATCTAATTACGGAGAGGCACTTTTATTTTTATAAATAATGTAATTGTGAATGTCCTTTAAGAATAATTATTATTGTCACTTACCTTGTAATCTAGGTAATTAACTATTAAGTAGGCATAATGGTCCAAGAACTAACAGCTAGAACCATAGTCTTTGACAAGTTTTATTTTGGTTATTCTTAACCATAATATAATTAGGAAGTAGAAGAGGCATTTGTTGGGTGGGATTGTTATATAATTATTTAGGCTTATTACAAATACGTATCATGGTTCTAAAAGAATTTTAAAGAGTTACAATAATGATGTAATCCATAAATTACTTAATATATTAGGAACTTATGAATAAAGTAATCAATAAATATCTCAGTGAATCCTAAAGTTTAGTGAGATGATACAATTTTTTTTGCTTTTTTTATGCCCTTTTTCAAACACATAAAATGTAATTTCTTTTTATGAAAAAGTTAAAAATAATAGGCAAATTAGGACAAATTATGCATTAATGTCTATATTCATTCAAATAAGCAATTATTTGGCACTCTTATGGTATACATGCAATAAATGACTATGACAGTCTTATATGCACCAAACATTATGCATCTTCATCTTTAATTTATGATTAAGTGTTCATATGAATTAAATAAAGAAGATAAATTTGATTAAAACAACATAACTTTTAGATTTACATAAAAGATAAAGATAGTTGATGGATCAAAGGTTCATATATATAATATACATTTTAGAATGTTTAAAAAAGACTTACTAGTTTGGTTTGCTAGATTACAAGGCAGCATGGGCAAATAATTTAAGCATATCTAAACTATTTTTAAAACATATAAAGTTGTTGGCATCATAATGTTGATAATTTGCATCAATGTGAAACATATAAAATATTACTAGTATAAGAGTTGCCTTAAAATTCAACTTTTCTTTGGGTTAACACTCACATCTCACCATTCACTTGATCCATCTACCACAAACATCATTCAGAGCACTCTTGAAGAGAAAACTAAAACACTAAGAGTTTAAAATCTAACAAGCATATGTCAAACTACAACATTTTAATAAGGAGGAAAACACAATATATAAGATATATTTTAAATAATGGCTAACCTCATGTGTAGTATGACCAACCATATCCTCTTTGATCATTTAAGTTGATTATAACAACAGGTCTTCTCCAACCACACTATTATTTAAGCTACTCAAAGTACATGACTTTAATAGGCAGGTAGCTTTTATATGTTTTGGCTTTTTACATATAACACATATGTAAGACAACTTTTCCCTTTCCTTAACAACATTAGTCATACCTTTGGTTTTTACAAGAGTTGGGTTTTGCATATAGTCATATTGGCCATATGTTGCATCCACCTAATTAGGTAAAACTTTGTCATGTAAATGTTGCACAAGATAAGAAACCTTGTTAATAGCTTCTAAACACAAACTTGGTGAAATGGAAGCAATGTCACAAAGTTTTCGACATTTAGACATAAGGGAACTATACAAAACCATTTAATGTGTATAATTGTTTATAAAAGAAGGTTCAAAAAAGCCCAAAAATTGCATTGCACTTTTGGTCCATTTCCATAAAATACATAAATTTGGAATGCATGTCATTTTTTCTTGTTTAATCATATTAAAAGTATGTTGGTAAGGAAAACCCTATGACTCCATCATCATGCATGAACAATGCACTATTTGCTCTAGCTTGTTGAATATCATTGTCCTTACATGATTTGATCTATCAAAATAATGCACTTAATAGATATGCCTATCACCATCTATATGATTGATTTTTTAGTTATATATGTTGATTTCTCTTATAATTCCTCGACTATTATCCTAAATGATATTTTTATATACAAAAATTTCATTTGTTTTTCATATTCATAAAACCTGTAAGGTATGACAAGGAAGTGTAATTGGATGCATAATCTTTTCTTAACTCATTATCTTAAAAGGCCAATAGTCCTTATTCATTATGTCTAATAAACTGAAGAAGATTTAACTTTTTGTTTAGGAAATCATTCATATATGAGTGCATGCCTTCATAACATGATGTTGTTAGAAGACTTACAAAGGAATGACCCTTCAAATAACACTCAACCCATAATTGTCGATCTTTGTGTCACTCTTAAATTCATACATTATTATTGATATTATTTTTATCAAGCATTTTAATCCATTTAACACCAAACTCATTATTATCAAATTTCTGATACATACATTACATAATATTAGACACAAATTTGGGTATTCAGACTTCACATAAGGCATTTGTCTCCAAATGCTAACTACAAAGTTAATACTCATTATTTGGGATCTTACTCTTAATTGCAACTCACATTACTCTATCCCTATCTATCACAATACCTTGTAGCATGTCAAAACTTATGTATAAAAGCAACTGATCTAATAACCATTTGTATAAAAGGGATTTTTCGTCCTTAAGCTAAGCAAACCCAAAAACAATAGTATAGCAGTGATGATTAACTTCGACAACTAGCATAAGTAGATTGTTATATATATTTCATTTATAGCATGCATCAAAAGCAATGAAATCTCCAAAGCAAGTATAATCAACTCATGGCTTGAAATCTAAAAAATAAAGGTTACCAAAAGCATTATATTCTTTTAATGTGCAACTAAAATGAAAACCTAGTCCAGCTAACTTCCTAAATGCAAAATCTTTTAAGACTATCTTCATATCTCCCCCTTTCATATATGTTAATCTTTTTAATTGAATGAAGTTGTGTACATCCTTCCTTGTAAATCCAACATTACTATGTCCACCAAACAAGGTTGCCATGAATTGCATAATTTGGTTTGTTTTCATCTATGTTGCTTTCAGTGAGTTTATGAAGCACTTCTCACATGCATTCATAGTTTTATGACAAGGTATGAATTTTACCATACTTTGAGGAAGTTATAACTATGTTTATTGATAAAGTCACTGATAACTTATTTACTTGTTTTCTTTTATGATCTAACTCAAAACACAGCAACATAATTTAATAATTTCTTTGAGTTGCATCATCTTTTACCATCCATAACGGACCATGATCCATCATAAATACTTTCTTTGTCATACACCCACTTCATTCAATATGTTAAACCCAATTTATTCTTTCAAGAATCTCATCATCGATCATTGAAACCATGTCTTGTACTAAATGCAATGCAAAAATTTTCTACATTGGATATAGTTTTAAATATTAGGCTCTTCATATATAAATTAAACCTTGATTATGCTCTATTAGCATTAGACACCCATAACTCATTACTACCATAACCATTATATTTGTTTTTAATGTCTTCATCATTAACACTTCCAAATTGAATCAGTTCTTCAACATTTAAGTTAAAGAATGAGTCCTCGTCAAACCATGATTCTTCATTAGAAAAGGGCTTGTTGAATTAATGTTGTCATTATCGTCATCTTTTTTTTTTTTAATTTCTTGATTAGAATTTGTTAGCACACTTTATACTCAAGATTGTTCAACATATGACTTTAACTTGATTACATCAATTTGGCCCTCCAAAATTATTATGTAATGGATAGTTCTTAAGCATCATTAAAAAGTTAAGGGCTCCAAAAATAAAAGACATCTTGTAAATTTATTTTTTAGCTTATGGTCAAGTGTCCTTAAAAAGTTAAAGAAATAAAAAGTTGTAAGAAAAACCAAAAAAAAAAAATGTTGGAACAAATTTCAAAATGAATAAAAAGTAACAAAAAATACTTGAGAAATTAAGGTTTTCTTTGTTCTAAGGAAAAAAATTACATATGAAAAATTACGATTAATTAGAGTAATGAATAATGTAAAAAGTGATATAAGAAACATTATTAAGTTTAAAAGAATTTAACCAATAATAGATATTGTTAAAAAATAAAAATTATTTTTTATGATCAAACAATCATATTATAGTTTTTTGATGTAGTACATTAAATAAGTCAAATTGACTTAAAAAAAAAACATAAAACTTATTTTATTAAATTAAAGTTATAATAAACAATCAACAAAGAAGAATTTGTGTGGTAATCATACCATTATTAATTAAGTTTTATTTATTATGATTTCTTTTTCCTTTTCAAAATATTTAAGAAAAATAAAAGATATATTTGAAAAAATAACATACACTAAGATTTGATATAGCACCCATACACATAAATAGGCATAGACAAGTAGTTTTAACATGTATATATATATATATATATATATATAATATCATTAATTAACTATCTATCAATACTATGTTATTTTATTTTTCTTTTAGGTATAACAAATAAATTGTATTATTGTTAAACATAAATGGTTTTGGAAATTACTAAAATTTTGGAAAAAGGAAGTATAAAAAAAAAAAAAAGTCTAATTGTAATTATTACTTAAATGAATTTTAGTATTATTCAAATTTAATTTTTTTTTTTTTACATAATTTATGGTAATAAATTACTATAAGTTCAAGGAAAAGCAAAATGAGTCATATTAGAATACAAAATGTTTGATTTAAATAATCGTTTAAATGAATCTAACTCTTATTAAAATTTTGAGTCATTTTATGCAATTTATGTAATTTCAATATTAAATTACTCACAATTCAAGAAAAAAAATAAATTAATTTGAATTAAAAAATTATATTTTAATAACTACTTAAATAGATCCTATTATTACTTAAATTTTATATCTTTTATATTAATTTTTGAAGTAATAAATTACTTAAAATTTATAAAAAAATTAATGTAATGCTATTTTTGAATAAAAAAAATGACTAATATGGAAAATTATTTAAATGAATCACATTGTTATTCAAAATTTTTAATATTTTTAAGTAATATAAATAATTTAAATTACAAATTATTTAAAATTAAAGAATAAGTAATAGATATATATATATATATATATATATATATATATATATATATATTTCCCTTACTTCTCTCCCCATTACAAATAGTGCTAGCTTTGATACCACTCTCTACAGGATCTTGAAAATGTAATAAAATCTTTAAAGAAAACTTTTAAAATATATAAACATATACAAATCCACAAAGTTTGAATATAAGTACTTGGCGTTGTTATACTAAAGGTCGTTCCAGGATTAAATCCTACTAGGAACGGTTATTGGTTTCTAACCTATATACTTAGATTAAAATGTTTATTGAAATTTAAAGAAAACTTATAGACTTACAATGAGATTTACAGAGGATGTGATAAATGAAGAAAAAGAGAGGAGAATTCAAAGAACTTGGTTTTCCTTTCCAGGTTTACTTCTCTTTTATACTATAAGAGAAGTGTACAGAGGTTTGATGAGGTGTAGATCCAGACAATTTTTCTTTTGGTGGTGTTGGTAGACAACCTTGAGTGGATGACTGGATGCTTTGGCAGTTGGTAGAGTTGGCAGACAAAGTTGGTGAAGTTGGCAAACAAAGTAAAATAAAATTACCCTGGGTAATTTTACTTTTGCTTTATGTCGTCATTTGTCACTTTTGCTTTATGTCATCATTTGTTACTTTTGTTTTATGTCGTCATTTGTCTTTTTTCTTGGCTTTTGTATATGCTTTGGCAAACATCTGTTGAGTGGATGAGTTGACTTTGTCAGCCGGTCCACAAATGCACTCAAAAGGGTCATGTGAAGTGGATGCTGAGCTGGATTTGAATTATCGCTCAGCGTTGGCTAGTGTTTGTTTCAGAGAAGAAATATATTTTTCTTGAGATTTGGAGCATGCTAATTAGGCTTGAGTTTGTGCTTTATAAGCCATGAACTGAGATGTTGAGGCTTCAATTTGATTGCATCTGTTTGGAGGTTATTTGAACCATTCCATAACACCATGTGGATAGGCTTTTTGTTGGCGATCTTCATTGAATTGTTGTCAAAACTTAACTTTGTAAGTTCTTCCAAAGATTGGAGTGGTTGTCAGTGGATTTGACCTATATTGGAAATCCCACATATAGCACCATGACAACCTGAAATAATAACAGAATAGGAGAAGCATGGGATATGCATTCTCTGTTTATGAAAAAAAGTATTTGTTGGAAAAAATTTGAAATCCTTCCTGGATAGGTTCAAGGAAGATTTGAATAACAGGGGCCGAACCATAACCACCATTGAACAAACCAGAGTGGAAATTTAATAATAGTTTGTGTTTCCCAAAAGAACAACCATGAGTGTTTGAATTGTGAGTTTTGAATATATAGGGCATTAAACCAGACTTGTTTGTAATCCCAATAGTTAAAGTATTTGGTGAAATTTGAATTTTGATAAACTGAGGACCAAAAAGATATTTGAGTGCAAGGGTGGTTGGGCCACTCAGTTAGGTAAAGAACTCTGATGATTTGAAGGGTAGAATACTCTGTTTCATTGTTTTGAGACTGATGGCGGAATTTGGTAGAATAAGTATCAATAAGAATAGTTTCATAAAAACTATGTGTTCGACGGGGATCCCATGGTTTGTAAAACCATTCTTGAAACATATTTTTTGCACATTTTCAAGGATTATCATTATGATATCCCATTTCAACAAGTTCAATATTTTGGAGAACAGATTTTTTGAAATAAGTTAGTGGAAGAGTTTTTGGAGGGGCATTAGAAAGAGCCACCTCAGATTTTTGGAAATTGATTTGTAATGGAAGGATCAAAGATACCTCCTTTGGTGGCAATGTAGTTGCTAGTTGTTTAGAAGGTGATAGTGTTATCACCTGTTTTCCTTTGACATAAGCCTTTTGTTTGAGATCTTTAGGGGATAAAGGTGGGGTTGGTCTTCGTTTTGATTTGGCTGTGGATTTGTCTTCATTTAGTTTGGTAAAAAGGGCTTTTAGAGTCTTTTTAGCTATTGGCCTTAATTGGTCAAAACTTGGGTCAAATGAGTTGGATGAATTGGAGGATTCAGTTGTAGCTTGTTTGCATGGTTGGGCCATTGGTTAGGAATCATAATTAGAGTCAAACTATTGGCAGGCTTCAGCCCAAGTTTTGGTTTTGGTGCTTTTCTTCTTTTAGGGCATGGTTTTGTCCTTGTAAGTATTTTCTTGTAAGAAAATCAGGAAGACTATTAGAAGAACCTTTAATGTATTCAATATCAAAATCATAAATATTTAAAATTACTTGCCATCTGGCAAAAATTTGTTTGGAAGCAAGATTTTGAACATCTTTTTGCAAAACATATTTGGCTACTTAGCAGTCAATTCTTAAAAGAAATTTTTGATTTAGCAAATCATTTTGAAACTTTAAAATATACAAAATAATTGCTAAAATTTCTTGTTTGATAGTGGAATACTTCCTTTGACACTCATTCTAGTATTTGGATGTGTATTTCACTAATTGCTCCTTCTAGTTTTTTACCTATTTGAGAACCCCACCATATCCTATACTGGACAATTTTGGGTAGCATAAGATCAGTTAGGTATAGACAAGGTAAAGTTTTGACCTGTAGTTTGATGGATTGAACCAATCATGTGAGATCCTCATTCCATGGCTTTAAAGAATGTTTTTTGGAGAGTCACTCATGGAATGATTTGATAATAAGATGGAGTTTGGGGTAGAAATCAGTAACGTAGTTGAGATTTCCAAGAAACTGTTGGAGTTGAGTCTTTTTTATGATTTGATCTAGGAATTTATCTACAAAGATAAGAAAGCTAGAAAAAGGGGTAATTATTCCTTGAGTGATAAAATGCCCAAGGAACCTGGTTTTGGTTTGAAATAGATTCATCTTTGATCTAGAAATAGCTAATCCTGTTTTCTTAGTTAAATGCAAGAAATGATGCAGGTGTTTGATATGTTTTTCAATATTTTTGGAAAAAACAAGCATGTCATCTATGTATATAATGATGAAATGCATGCATGATATGTAAATATCATTCATAATGCGTTGGAATTCAGAGGGTGCATTTTTTTAGTCCAAATGGAACAGTAAATGTAGTTTTGTATCTATCATTTTCATGAATCTGAATTTGCCAAAAACCAAACTTCATATCAAATTTTGAAAATATTTAAGCATACACAAGTCTTTGAAATAAATCTTTTTGATTGGGAATTGGATACCTAATCCATTCAAGAGCATCATTCAATAGTTTGTAGTTTATTACCAGTCGCGGGACACCATGCTCTAATTCAGCATTTTTGTTGACGTAAAATGTTGTACAACTCCATGGTGACTTGCTTGGCCTGATAATTCCTTTATCAAGAAGATTGTCAATTTCTTGTTTACAATATTTGACCAATTCGGAGTTCATTTGAATGGGTCGGACTTTGGTAGGAATTTGTCTTTCACTGAAGTCATTAGCATAGGGTAAGGTTACAATGTGTTGGTGTCTATGTCAGAATGCATTTGGTATATCTGAATAGATCAATCATTCAATTTGGGTGCAAATTATTTGAATTTGATTTTGAATTTTAGGTGTTTGGAGTTGGTCTTAAAGTTGCTTGAAAGAAACTTCAGTTTATTTGGGATTTTTTTGTGCTAATCAGAATATTTAGTTTAGCTGTTTTTTGAAGGGATATATTTTTCAAAAGATTGATATTTTTGATTTGAGGTTTTTGGATGAATTCAAAGGTAATAGGTTGGCCAAGAATTTGGGTGTGTATTCTTTGGTGTGTAACACTGAATGTTTTAATAAGGCTGAGAAATAAAGTACCAAGGATTACTTTATGTTTTAGGTTTGTACCAAAATGAAGGAAGTTTTAAATGAAATACCTTGTTGGCAAACATGTACCTCAGGAAGTTTGTATTTAATGGTCAGTCAATGGTTGCTGATTTTAATCCTTCAATGGTTTTTTCGAAGAACTTGGTAGGGACAAGTCCTTCTTGAATGCAATTAAAATTTGCACCAGTGTCAACTAAAGCAATAGTTTGCAAAGAATATTGGCTATCAATTGTTAGTCTAACATTGATCAGTCATTTTTGAGTTGTAATTTCTGTTAAAAGAAATAGAAACTCTTCATTGGATTTAATAGGTTGAGGTATTTGGTTTTTTATGTTTGATGAACTGGGTAATTGTTTCTGTATTGTATCCAATAGGGATGTTAGTACATGGTGATCATTTTGTTGTTGCTGTTTGAGCTAAGAAACTTCAGATTTGAGAAAATTTATTTCAGCTTTAAGGTCATTTAAAGTAATAGGCCTAGTATGGGGTTGTTCAAATTGATTAAAGATATTTTGTAAGTCATAAGGTGTTTGTGTTTGTTGGAGCTAATCATGAGGCTTGGAAGTCGAAGGTGCTTTTAAAAGTTTTTCAAGAAAGAGGGTTTTAGCTTGATCATTACCTAGATTGTCAAGAATATCTAGGATTTGTTCCTGATCAAGAGTTAGAATAGAGATCTCATTATTAGTAGAAGATTTTGAACTGACTTCATCTGGTTGGAGGCCTTGCTCTTCTTCAGAGGATAACTTGGATCCTTCTGAATTGCTATCAATAAGTAAGGTTTGAATTTGAGTTTGTAGTTGGTTAGTGAATTTTAGTGTTTGAAGTTTAGTGTTTAGTCTACAATATCGGGCTGAGTGGCCAGGTTTTTTGCAATTGTAACAAATAATGTTGGGTTTTTGTTCAACCTGTTGGTTTTGCTAGACTGGGATTTTAAAAGGTTTTGTATAGGGTTTCTTTTGTTTGGGCCTAGACTTTTGGTAAAATGGGTTAGTAGTATTGGACCTTTTGGGTTTGGGTTTGGATTTTCTTTTGGCTTTTTCCTTTTGGTATATTTGGTCATCAAATTGAGTATAAAAAGATCCAAGCTCCTTTTAAGTCCGTTTCTTTTCCCGTTTGATCTGCTTCTGTAGTCGTAAATCACTGCAAACTTGCAAACCTTCCTTTTGAATAAAACTTGTTAATTCACCATAAGAAAAAATATCATAAGGAATCTTTTTACCATATAAATCATGAAATTTACTTCTAACACATTCTCCTAAAAGTTTAAGAAGACCTGCTAAAAATTTTTCTTTCTAAAATGGTTGATTTGCATCTTTTCACTGCATAACACGAGTTATGAAAGTATCCTTGTACCAGCAAAAATTGTGTAAATATTTGTATCTTAAATTTGAAAGCAATTCAGTACTTTTATCCTTCAAATGGGAATGATCACCAATAAAATATTTGGTAATAGTGAAAATAAGAATGGTTACCGCATCGGGGATGGTGGCTTGTTGTTTGTTGAGAATTTGCCTACCATTCTCATCCCGCTTGACACTAGATAGGATTTCTTGATGATTTGTTAGAGTAAAAACATTGTCTCACCATCCCTTTGAGTTGTCCCGAGAACCCTACAATTAGGATTTCTACAATCGTTGGATTAGAAGTTTAACTATAGGTTCAATAAACGTTAGCAAACATAGTCATCTGTTGGAGGAGGTTTAAGATTTAATATTCAGATAATCTGTCAATATTCCATTCATAGATTGAATTAGAACTATATTTGGCTTAAACAAAAGAAGTTTTTCTTCAAGAGTAATGCCTGGAGCAGTTGGTCGAGGGTAATACATCTGTGTAGGAAATTTGGATGTTTCCATTTTTACCCTTTGGATTTTAAAAGAGTTTGAAGAAGAATCTAATGAGATGTTAGAAGTCTGCAAAACTTGTACAACTTTACTAGAGGAAGCTTTATCATGAAGAGTCTGATATCTCTAAATTAATGCTTGTTGAAATTCATTTGAACTATTATTGGAAATTTGAAATGGTTTAAATATAGGTACAAAGATTGTTTTAGGAATAATTTTATTTTCTTCTTTTGTTTTTTCTGAAAAATTTGTAATTGTTTCAATGTTAGAAACTTAATTTCCAATGGTTTGTAAAATTTTGTTTGTGTAATTATTTTGTTCAATTATTTTTTGAAAATCTTTTGAAGAAAAATCTTCATGTTCTCTTCTAATTTTAAAAGGAGAAGCAGAAATAGTAAATCCTTTATGTTTAAATTGAATTTCACATGATGAGGGATGAACTAATTCTATTTTAGAACCATTCACCAACTCTCATTGTTGCGATGTCGTATACATTAGCAATCTTTGTTCTTCCATATAGGAAGTTTAAGGGTAGTCAAAATTTTTTTGAAAACTGTATTCATTAAATCAATCAAAAAATAAAACTATTTTCTTTTCTTTAGTCATCCAGTTATAATAATTTTATTGGATGACTAATCTTTTTTCATTTTAAAAAGTTTCTAAAAACCATTTTCTTTTGTTGTATTTCAACTGGAATAAAATTATTTTTCTCAATACCTCTTTGTTAATTTAAAAATTATTTGAAGAATATTAAGTTTAGGATTTACCTCAGACTCATCTGGAAATTGTACTTGAGATGCAGATGTTTCGAGGGAATTTGGAGATCTTGGAGAGGTTTCGTTATAAGTTGGTCTAGGTACCTATCTTCGTAAATCAATACCAGAAATATTATAAGCATAACTGTTAGCCCTAGTATGACTAGGGAGATTCCTTGCTGAATTACTCCTTTGTAGGTAATTAGCAATGCGTGATTGGAGATCATCATCCTTAAAGGATGTAGATTTGGAGCTGGTAGATTGTCGTGCAAAAGATACACTGACACTTCCATCATTATGTTGTGTAATACTATTTAAATTAGGATTAATAGGAGGTTGGGGAATCATGGCATTGTTGATTTTCCATGTTTTAGGAAGATCTACTTCATGCCATTTGATGTATTTTGGAGTTTGGAGGTTAGATCTTCACATGTCAGTTTGCCATAAAACTGTTTCACCTTTGTTATCTGGTCCACACAAAGTCCTTATATGAAATGAGGATTTCATGGCTTTGTATTAGATCATATACATCAAACTTAGAGGTATAGATCTTTCAGCGAAATGATTATTATGGATTTTAATTTGTAGAGTCAAAACATCTAAGATATTTTTGTCATGCAAAGAGACAGTGAAATCAGGATAACAATTAAAATAAATAGGTCCAGAGCAAAGACTTCATTCAATAATGCCAAGAAGAGAATCATCAAAGTTTAATAACCAACAATCTCTTAATGCAACAAGTATTGATGTATCTAATCCTTTTCTAGAAAGTGGTTTAATTTATATCTGAATCATGCCAAGATACAAATAATTATAATGCTTTTGATGATGTTTGATGGAATCATAAGAAAGCAATTTAACAGTTTTTACAGATCTAGAAAGACGATAATCTCTTTCAACTGTTTTAATGGTGTAATTGGTTTTTTTGAGAATATTGAATTTGGAGGTTTTGTAGATCTATTTTTCAAAAAGTTTGGGGATCTGCCAATTGTTAATAGATTTATCAAAGTTTTCAATAAGGATCTCATAACGATTTATAGTTCTAGAAGAAGAAGCTTTAGAATCATGACTAGGTGTTTGGGGTCTTAAAGTAAAGGTAGACATACTTACCACCAATCAAAATATAACTACAGATGAAACTAGTTGTGAGGTTCATACATATAGGCTTAGAGTAATCCAACAGTCTTATTGTCTCATTGGGTCTTGCAGCCTGGTACGCCCTAAGTGACTAATCTACTCACACTTATCTCATTGGTGTTTCGTTTGGTATACTAAGGTTGAAGATAAACAGTGTTTCCCTTTCTCCTCTCCCCCTCACAGCTTAAATAGTAACAACAAAATGATCATTATGTACTAACATCCCTACTAGATACAGTACAGAAACAATTACTCAGTCCATCAAACATAGAAAACCAACTACCTTAACCCATTGAATCCAATGAAAGGTTTATGTTTCTTTTAATAGAAATTACAACTTAAAAATAACTGATCAATGTTAGACTAATAATTGCTAACCAATATTTTTTGCAAACTATTACTTTAGTTGACACTGATGCAAATCTTAATTGTATTCAGTAGCATCTAATCCTGAAACGACCTTTGGTATAACAATACCAAGTACTTAGATTCAAACTTTGTGGATTTGCATTCCACTATCAAATAGGAAATTTTAGGAATTATTTTGTGTATTTTAAAGTTTCAAAATGATTTGCTAAATCAAAAATTTCTTTTAAGAATTGACTGCCAAGCAACCAAATATGTTTTGCAAAAAGATGTTCAAAATCTTGTTTCCAAACAAATTTTCGCCAGATGGCAAGAAATTTTATGGGAAGGATCACCAATAAAATGCTTGGTAATAGTGAAAATAAGAATGGTTACCACATCGGGGATGGTGGCTTGTTGCCTACCATTCTCATCTCGCTTGACACTAAATAGGATTTCTTGATGATTTGCTAGAGTTAGAACATTGTCCTACCATCCTTTGAGTTGTCCTAAGAACCCTGCAATTAGGATTTTTGCAATTATTGGATCAGAAGTTTGACTGTGAAGAGTAGAATACCCTGTTTCATTGTTTTGAAAGTGATGATGAAATTTGGGAGAATAAGTATTAACAAGAATAATTTCATAAAAACTATGTATCTGACGGGGATCCTCCAACCAGATGAAGTCACTTCAGAATCTTTTACTAACAATGAGATCTTTGTTCTAACTCACGATCAGGAACAAATTCTGGATATTCTTGACAATCTAGGTAATGATCAAGCTAAAGTCCTCTTTCTTGAAAAATTTTTAAAAGCACCTTCGACTTCTAAGTCTCATGATTTGCTTCAATAAATATAAACACTTTATGACTTACAAAATATCCTTGATCAATTCAAAAAATTTGTTTTCCAAAATATTAAACTTATTGAAACGAGATATTATAATGATGATTCTAAAAATTGTGCAAAAAATATGTTTCAAGAATGGTTATATATACAAAAAAAAGTGGATTTTAGTAACTATTTAAATGAATTATAATTTACTAACTTAAAATTTAGTAACTGTTTTCTTATTATAAATTTTATAATTTTACTAAAAAGTTACTTTAAGTTTATTAAAAAAAATAAAATAAATCATATTTGAATTAAAAAAAACAATTTAAGGAATTAATTTAAATGAATTTTAATATTATTTAAATTTCAAAATTTTTATTGTAATGTCTAAAATTTAGTAAAAAATTATTCTAAATTTACCAAAAAAAAAAAATAAAATAAATTATATTTGAATAAAAATATTCAATTTAAATAACTACTTTTCTTATTTCAACCATTTATTTAAATTTTAAGTTTTTTTTAATATAAATTTACCTAATTTAAGTAAAAAGTTACTCAATATTTATATAAAAAAATTTAAAAAAAAAAGATATTTTTTAATACAAAACATCCAAATTTAGTAACAGCTTAAATAAATCTTAATTTTATTTAAATTTAAAGTCATTTAATATAATTTATATATTTTTAATAAAAAATTATACTAAATTTAATAAAAAATAAAATATATATATATTTGAATAATTAATACTGAATTTGAGTAAATTCTTAAATTATTTTTTTGGATAATTTAATATATTTTTATTTAAGTTTAGATAATTAAGTAACTTTTTAAAAAATGTTTTAGAAAATTGAAATAAAATAAATTATATATGATTTTGAGAAAAAAATAAATTCAATTTCAATTAATATTTAAATGAAATTAAAAGTCATTTAACTTTAATATAAAGTTTTACTAATAAAAACTATTCAATTAAAAATTTTAATTTATTTCATAACATACCTTAGGTAATTAATAATATTGATAAATATTATACTTTTATTTACATAAAAAATAATTCAACATGGTATCACAAAAAATAAAAATGAATAAAATGTGTGCAATTTAAAATGCCAAATTCATCTAAATACTTAAATATGCATGTAAAATTAAAATATAATTATTTAAATCAATTTATTTCTTATACTTAAAAGTATAAATGAACATATAAAATTTTTTATAACCATCAATAAAAATTAAAATAAATCTATTCACTCTAATAATTAATAATTTATCTTTTTCTACTAATTATGTAATAAAAGTGTTGAACTCTTAATTCCAACAATTAGGATTTAAATTTTGAAATTAATTAATACTAAAAGAAAATTATTTTTAGTTTATATTAATTTTTAATTTTTTATATTGAATCTTTCATGTCAAAAACTTAATAATATTATATTATATCACTTAATTCTTAATTAGATATATTTTTTTAGGAATTAATGAAATTTTCTCAAATATTATATTTCTTATATTGACACTTTTATTAAATAATTTTGCATAAATCAGTTTCTTAGTAATACCTAAGCATCGTGAATTTTGTAATTTTTATGAAACACTTGAAATAAAGGCAATTTAGTAAGCTCGGGGAAAGGGGATTTGGAAATAAATTTAGAGAATAATATAAAAAATTAAAATAAAATTTATTTAAAATTAAAATCTATTGATTATCCATTAATCAATTACAAATCTTTAATTTTCTTAAAAAAAAAAAAAGTGCGATAATCTGTTCTCATTTTACTCTTTTTATGTGAATTTATTTAAATTAGAATTTGAGAAGTGCTAGTGAACACGTATCGCTGTTGATTTGGATGAAATTGTGCTGTTGGTCAACTATACTATTACTTGTTATATATATATGTGACTGGGAATGTAAGGAGGTCCTTGGAACTCGTTGCGTTCCATTTATCCAAAACACTAATATGCCCTTAACTTTGTTCGGAATCACATTTTTTTTATTCTTTTTTTATTTTTTTGGTTTTTCGGCTTTTTGCTTGTTTTCCGATCGTGGGAAGATAACAGAGTGACCCAACAACAAGATTGGGTGGTCCGTTGACTGGTCATCTGATATGGCTGCTGGTCAACAGCACGCGTGTTTCTAGCTGGTCTCAACCTTCCAATCAACTTCTAGGAAAGAGACCCAGACGGAGCCGGACGCGACAAAATTCGTCCGAGGTAATTAATAGTATTAATAAAATTAAAATTAAAATTTAATATAATTTATTTTTAAAATTATTAAATATCAAAATTAATAATTAAATTTATAAATTTAATTATTAGTTAAATTATAAATTAATTAAAATTTTTTTATTTGATTAGTTTCAAAAGTTTTGAAAAATTAAATTTTATTCGTATTTAACTTTTTAAAAAATATAATTCATATTATTTTATAATTTTTAATAAAAAATTATAGATGATAAAAATTAAAACAGTATTTGTATAATTTATTATTTATATTTTAATAAAATTATATATTATATATTATATTCATATTTATTTTTAAAAATTTAAATTATTTTATATATATTAAATTATTTTATTTTTAACAAAAAAAATTATAAAAAATAAAATAAAAATATTATAAAAATTATGATATATTTTATATTAAATTTATTTGATTTAAATTATTTATATTTATAAATATATATTATATTAATTAATTTTTTAAATTAAATTATATATATATATATATTAAAATTTCAAATAATATATATAATAATTATATTTTTATATATTAATAATTTTTTATATATATATATATAAATAATAAAATTTTTTATATATTTAATATTAAATATTAGTTTTATTATTAATTTAATTATAATTAAAATGATTAAATTAATTAAATATTTAACTTTTAATTTTTTTAATTTAATAATTAATTTAATTTTTAAAATTTTGAGTGTAACTTAAAGGTAAAACTATTATACTTAAAAATTAATATATATATTAAACTTTGAAAAAAAAAAATATTTAGCTTAAACTTTAACTATTACAAAAA
Organism: Rhizophora mangle; assembly: GCA_037832345.1. Classification (NCBI taxonomy): domain Eukaryota; kingdom Viridiplantae; phylum Streptophyta; class Magnoliopsida; order Malpighiales; family Rhizophoraceae; genus Rhizophora; species Rhizophora mangle. Next base: position 587,023 of record JBAPLJ010001282.1, on the reverse strand, counting down.
AAAAAAATCACAAACATAAAATAACTATTTAATATTTTTTATTTTTTATTTTTTCTAAAATAACTAATTAAAATTATTTTAAAAAATCTTATTTTCATTCACTTCTCCTTACATTTACTTGTAGTTTAAAATTTATAAACTAAATATTTAATTTTTTAAAAAATATTTTCATATTCACAACTCCATTATAATATATGATGACAAATTTTGTGTCAAAATAATTTTTAAAAAATTTTTTAAATTTGAAAAATAAAGTAAATAAATCTGATTTGGATCCAACCATGTATTTAGAGGAGGGAAAAAGGGAAAGGGAACAGGAAAATGAGGTGAAAAAGAATTATGTCTATATTGAAATTATATTTTGATAAAGAGGAAAATTAATTTTCTTTTCTAATCCACTAAATACTTTAACCTTAAAATTAAGAGGAAAATTATTGAATTTATAAAATAATTAATTTATTATATTAACTCTTTTTATTAATACTTATTAATTTTATTATAAAAATAAATTAGAATTATAACAAATATTATTTACTTTCTTCTTGTTTCTTACTCTTTTTCAAACAAAAGAAAAATAGTTTTCATTCTTATATAGCCTTTTTTTTAACATATAAGAAGGATAAAAAAACTTTATATCCTTTAGGTTTCCTTTGTCATTTTCCTTTTCTTCATTTTCTTCTTCCCTACTTTAGTATTTTTAAGGGAATATAACCACACATGTTTACCATAATGGCATACAAAACATAATAAGAAGAGTTAGTGTCAACCTTATGTACTTTTTTTATTTCATTACTGTTTGAAAAGACAATGAAAAAAAATTATCAAACTAAATAGACCTAGATACTATCTTAAAACATTACATTTTTTTATAATATTTATCACTATTATAAGATCTTACAATTTTCACCTTTTGTTTAATTACTTCTAACCTCCTTTATATGTACCTTAAGGGTATCTAATAATTGAGATGTCAATCAAGCAAATAGACATAACTATAACATGAAAAAACATTTATAAAGGTAATGAAATATAATTTTTTATTAAGATTAAAGTGTTAAAAAATCAGTAAATATTAATGTTTATAATTTCAAGAAACTGGATGCTTATTGTGACTTCTTTTATGCTCCATTTGATTTACTTATACTAATGCAATCCAAATACATTCTAAGATTAATAAAATCTAGATTCAAAAGAATTTTATAGTTAATTAATCTTATTAATCTTTCTTTAGATATATAGTATAAACATTTGTCACAAGTAAGCATAACTGGGTTGCACTTAATTCTAATACATTTTAAGATTAATAAAATCTAGATTCAAAAGAATTTTATAGCTAATTCTTTTAAATTTTATCATATTTTAGTTGATATAAAATATTAATAAGAATACATTAAGAAAAATGTTTGTATTCTTTTATCAATTGAAACAATTGACTCATAATGAATCATTGTATTATTATAGATGCATGAATAGTAGCATTAGAATTAGGTCATTAAGTATTGTAAGGAACATTAATTAAATTTGATTTGAAACATGTTAAGGTATTCAATTTGCCCTTAATTTTTTAAACCAAACCTTACATTTCAAACAATCTTTTTAATATTGTCTAATTTTCTTTACAAAAGTGACATTTATCACCCTTTTATTTCCTTTTTTCAGCTTGAGAAGCATAACTAGACTCTTTGTTTTCCTCAATTAGTTAACTTTTACTTTCTTACCCATAAGATTAATCAAATGACTCACTTAATTTTTATATCTCATTTCCTCCAAAATGAATATATTAACCAATTCATTAACACTTTACTTTTTTTTTTTATAGTATTATAATAAATTTGAAACAATCCAAACTTAAGACATAATGAGCTCAAAAAAATTGCATCAAAAAGGAGTCTTTTACCATTAATACTTATGATCTTAAGTTTTGCTACAAAATTAATCATTTCAATAATGTGTTCTTATATAGTTTGTGACTTAGTAAACTTTGTAGTCATGAATTCTATTATAAGTATACTAATGAATGACTTATCCATAAAATAGAATTCTCTTTACACAAATTGCAAATGTTCTTTTGCACTTTTTGTTTATAAAATAGTTTTCTTAATATTGCTAACAACAATTATTTTTATAAATGTAAGACTTAACTTATTATTTTATTTTTACATTAATGATGACATTTCTTTTCCTTGCTACTTAAATCTATAATAGTACTAAGTTTACTTACTAATTGTATAAGTAGAATTTATAATATATAAGTAAGCATTGATTTATTTATATCATTTTAAGAAATTTAATCATTGAATGAAACAACAATTGAAACATGTGAATGAATTATAACAATTATATAATTATAAATACTCATAATTAATTATAAGTCAAATAAAATAATTAAAATATATTATAGTTTTCTTTTGGGAAATCCTACAATATAATATTATAAGTAATATAATTAATTTCAATAGGCAATTAAATATTTTTAAACCAAATATACTTGATATCTTTAGATAAATAAATATATTTAACCAAAATATTAATTTATCTCAAAATATATCATGATTTCATTACTTGTTGCATATTTTTCTTGCTTTTTACATAACACCCTCTATTATTGCAAGATATACTATGCCACAACACTTGTCTAGAGTGATTGGAAATGATAATAAGAAAACTCTTAAAATAGTTAATGAAAAGAAAAAATATTAAATCGATGGATAAATGGATAAGCGATAAATATAAAATTATATTATATTATTATAATTATGAGTTAATATATATATATATTTATTTGTAATTTATCATATAATTATAAATCTAATTTTTATAGAGTAATGTTCATAATTTTTGGGTAACAAGACTAATTTACTATCAAATGGGAAGACCATTTTGTTATTTTTACTAATGTGATGAGTTAAAATAAATATAATACTAATGACTAATTAACATAAAATAGACAACTAAACGCTTTGCTTGACCAAGATAAATTAGGGTTAATTCAATCTATTTTAAAACCAAAATGTTATTTTTGAAATTTTTATTTTGTATTATGTGATGAATAAATTAAAAAAATAAATAAAAGTTTGATAAAAAGGATATATGTGTTATTATTAATGTGTTTCTTCACATTATATAAATTTTTTTATATAATTTTTTTTAAATTTTATTAGTTTCTTCTTTATTTTTATTTTCATTAACATTTATAGTTATAAAATATTTAACTTCTATAGTCTACTTATTGTTAAGTTTAAAATTACAAGAAAGATTCAATATTTAAGAATTTTACTAATAATTAAATTTTTTTTTCCACCTAATTAAATATAAACAATTTTTTTACTTCTCTATTTTATCCAATGTAAAAAAAATTATATATATATATATATATATATATATCTTCAACTATTTATTGATTATATAATATAAAATAAAAAAAAATTTAAAAATAACGTTTATTTTTAATTTTTATATGAATTGGTTTAGTTTAATTCTTGTTTTATTTTAATTATATATTAGTATTGTATTCATTACAATTAATCAATTTAGTAAAAGTAATATAATCATTTTCTCATTTTTAACGAGAGAGTAATTTTGTTTTTAAAAAATTATGAAGTCTAAATTGTTATTTTTACATATTTAATATAGAATAAATAAATATTTATATTAATATTATAATTATTAATTTTATATTTTTATTTTTATATAAAATTATAATTTATAATAGAAATTATAAGAATATAAATTATAATAATAATGGCATAATATGAGACTTTGTTTGTCTCGCATTAAATGCTTCGCTCCAAAAAAATTTACAATCAGGACCAAATCTGCCTATTCAATCGCAGCGAAGTACGACTGCAAAAAAATTTTTGTGAGAAAAAGAATGCTCTCATTGGCAAGAAATAGCATCAATTAGAGAAAGAAAAATCAAAATATTAAAATAAAAGGACAAACCACAGGAGAGTAACCCATGTGCTGGCTGGCCAGATGTCGACCAACCATTGGCCAGATGGTTCGGCAGTTCTCATTGCTGCGAAATGAAGACCCAGGAAAGGACTTTCCTTTCAGTTTCCCGAGTTCACACTTTCCTCATCCCCAGAAACCAGAAAGCAAAGAAATAAAAAAGAGAAATGAAAAACGTTCAAAATCCAGAAACACAGTAGAAGCTGAAGTTTCGTTCTCTTCTTCCCTCTTCCTTATCTTTTATTTCATTTACTTCGAGTGGTTCAAAGACGGTGACCTAGTAAACAGAGACAGAAAGAATTTTTTGTTTTTGAAAAAGAAAGAAAGAAAGAAAGAAAGAAAGTAAGAGAAAAGGAGAAGAGGGAGAAATCAGTTTCTTGAAAAAAGAAAATAACCCTAAGAAATCTCAACTTGTGTGCGTGAGCTTGTGCGCTTGTGGTTTGGGGTCAATCCTCTTATTAGGTCTTGGTATCTTGGCTCTGTCATGGCCGATCACGGATCGTACGACCTGGGCCCGCATTTAGGTCAGATTTGATCTGGTTCTATATTTAATTTTTGGCTCTTTTTTAATTTTTTGGATTTTCGAGTTGGTTTTTGGTTGATTTATAGCAGACTTAGTGGGTTTTTTTTTTTTTAAAGTTATATCTGTTTGGGTCGCTAGGAACAATTTCAGGGGAAAAAGGGATTGAATTGTTCGTAACGCTATGGAAAGTTAGGCTTTAAGCTTTTTGATTTATTTTGGCTTAGGGTTTTACTTTTTCTTTGTCATGGTCTGCTGAGCCTGATTGTTGACTTTAGCTCAGTTGAACGCCTTCCCTAATAAAAGTCAACTGGTCTGGGTTTGGTAGAGTTGGCAAAATTTGAGGAAAATAAAGGGATTACTTCAAGTGAACTCATGTGCTTTTTCATGCCATAGTTTGAAGGAAGAGGTTTTTCTTCCTATATTTTATTGTGAAGGGGAATGCTTTGTTTTTCTTCTTACTGTATAAAAAATTTGTGCCTGCCCCCAAAATAGGAGTTGGATGTTGTATCATTTCTCTTAGTGAAAAAAGGATAAATGGCCAATGAATCTGGAAATTGACAGATTGTTAATGAAATACAACAATGCATTATTTCCTTAATCTATTTATTTCATCCAGTAGAATGGTAAATAATTTACTGTGTAAAGGAAGCAAAAACTTGATAGGGCTATAGCGTGAGGGATATGATGATATGGGGAGCTATCAATTTGCTTTTGACTACACAGTTTCAAAATGTCAATCTGATGCAACAGGATGACAAGACTTTACACACGTTCTGTTTTTGTATGATGAATAATTATGCCACAGCACTAATTGAATGAAAGCTAGAATGAATAATTATGCTATGCATCTGAGTCATCTACGCTGATTGAATAAAGACAAAGGTGAATAATTATGTTCTGAACTGTCACCTGTGGCTGTTCTCATGTTATTTTAATTTTATTACTCTCTTCAGTTAAGCCTTATGCATACCTGACTTCATGGCATTAGTTCAGCTGATGTTGTCTTTGATAGCTCTAGAAGATAGAATTGATTGTCCTAAACATCTCTTACATTTAGAATCATTTTCTAAGTGTTATCAAGAGTTGAGTTTATAGAATTGGTTCAACCAATGTCTTCTTTGATTATTCTAGAAGATGGAATTGGTCATAAGAATCTTTTAGGTTCAGAATCATGGCACTCTAGCTGTCTTCCAGGTACCCTGTTAATTTTGCATCACAAAATTTCCAATTCTCAAGACGTATAATTCAGTCTTGATGGCAAAAGAGAGAATGTGAAACATCTTTCAGTGCAATCATAGGAAGTCAAGGATGAATATCAGGCCATCTAGCAACATTCTCAACTTTAGCTAATATGATTGCCAGAAAGTTTGCACTTTTACTTCGTTTTGTTTAGCTAAGCTCTGGAAAATGTTACTTTGTTGATGTGCCTTGGCCTGAAATTTTATCCATCATTTGACACAAGTTTCAAAGGGGAGCTAGAAGATGCAAGTGATGAAAAATTATGGAGTTATGTTTATCTCTGTATTTTGAGCAATTAACAAATAGACAATTAAGTTTGTGGGGAGGTAATTTCACATATGATTTGGCAATGTGCATGTTAAAGAGTACTGTTTGTTCCATCACCAGGTTATTCTGGTAGCATTCATGTATGATGTTGATTTCTGTTGTCACTGTTTAGTGCACACAAGCATATATTAGATACGCACATTTTGGTAAGTACTAGGACTTTGCTTTTTCAATTTTTCTTTCTGACTGTTATGGCTCAACTTTTGCATTTTTCTTTCTCTTTAAAGTCAATCATGGTTGCAATTTTTCTGGAAATGATGATCTGGTTTTCAATATACAGATATCCAACAATTATTCATAGAAGCACAACATCGATGGTTACGGCCTGCCGAGATTTGTGAAATTCTTCGCAATTATCAGAAGTTTCATATTTCACCAGAGCCACCAGATAGGCCATCAAGTATAATTATTGAAACTCAATATCAATAGTCTGATTTTTTAAATATTTTTGTATTTCTTACTGTTATTATTATTTTCTCTTGCTTCCATATCATATCGCATAATCACTAGCAATTATTGTTTTATGTTACTCTTGTTTTCTAAGAGTGATGCCTCTAATATCTGACTTCTATTGAGTTAAAAGAAGTGATACAAAGGGTGTGTGTTTACTCCAGTGTTGAGACGTGGATGCTTTATGTTCTTGTAACTGTTTTTATGCTGGTGGATTACTGTTGTCTTCTAGTGATTTTTTGGTCTGGTGGATACTGTGTTATTGTTAATATGCACTGTTTTATACTTTTTATAGTTATTGTGTCATGTTTTCATCTGAAGAGCCAGAACCTCTTGAGTGCTATGTAACTTTTTGAAACAAAATCCCGTTTTCTTTAGGAGAGTTCTATTTGGAAGGATGTGGCCCTTTCTAAAGGCTTTTCTGTGGCAACTATTCTCAACAAGGTCAACTACTGATCTGTTGCGGATGAGGGGGCCCTGTGGGGCATTATCTCCTAATGTTATGTATGATAATATCGTCAATATGAATAATTGTATTTTCTTGCACTGTGTTATTTCTTGAGTATTTCAAATATAAACTTTGGAATCCCTTGTGAGGATTGAACTTTTTCCTGTATCCATAAAGATTTTGTTTTGCTACATTCTTGGGATTTGGGAACTTTGATTAGATAGAGATTTTTCTGTTTAATCATGGCACATGGTTGATTTTTTGGTGTATTTGGTTGGAAGAAAATTCAAAGGTCATCTTTTGTTGATCTAGTTACTTTGGGTTAATAAAGTGGTCTGTGAATTATTCTGTCTCTTTTGGACTTGGCTTTCCAAATCTATTATTTTAACTGATTTTTGTAGGATTGTGGCCTTATTTTGACTTCATAGGTATTATTTGAGCAACATGAAATAATATATGGGAAATTTTAAATTTAATTGTATGGAAATGGAAGGAAACTTTTTTGTGTTAAGTTCACTTAGCGTTTTGTTGATGGATCAGCATAATGAGGGAAAATTTTTGCTTCTTGTCCATATTCCATCACATTTTCATTGCTGTTGTAGATAAAAAGTTTTCTTACTTCCTATATTTTGGGTAGTTCAATTATTTAATTCTATTCTCCTGTTGCTTATATATGGGAAAATTGGAGAATGCTTTTTCTTGTTTGCATTACACGTTGGCTTCAGTTTTGATGGTAGTAGGCTTCTGAGATACATGTTCAACATTTGCCATCATTTGCTTATGTATACTCGAGTCTCATCCTTGGATTGTCTTTCTTGTTGATGACTGTATCACACGTATCGTGCTCTTGAACTATCTATATGAATAATTAAGTGTAATGTATTACATAGTAAATTACTTTTGTAATAATGGTTAAAGCGGCACAAATAGTTCAAGCATAGAAATCAGAAAATGGAGTTATTTGGCTGCTAAGAATTAATATTGAGTCATTCATCAAGGAAAAATGAACTTGTTCACAACTTTCCAATGGTCAAATATTCAACTTCTTGATAAAAGATATTATATCTGCCATTCCTGAATGCAGTTCTTGGGCCTCTAACATTTCTTCAGATTAAAACCATCTTTTTGAACTTTAACTGGTAGAGTGTGGTAGCAGAAGGTGATATCCATTTGTACAATATAGAGTTTTAGGCAAGAAAAGGAAAGGTGAACTGTTCTAGTTATAGGCATCTACTGCTTGTAGCCTTTATTCTTACTTATTTTGTCTTTAAAACTGTGGCACTTTGTTTTTGTCACTGTTGATATATAATATGTGGTTTTGAATTTAGTTGGAGGCACATAGCTTGATCAATTCTTTCACAATGCTAGGTGGTTCTCTTTATCTCTTTGATCGGAAGGTGTTGAGATACTTTAGAAAGGATGGGCATAATTGGAGGAAGAAAAAGGATGGAAAGACTGTGAAAGAAGCTCATGAAAAGCTGAAGGTACATCGTGGATGACCTTTCTGTTTAGAACTTGCAGTTCATACTACTAATCTGACTTCGTTCACCTCCCTCTGGCTTATGTAAAAATATGTTCATGTAATTCTGAAACTTGACATCCTTAAGCAATTTTAGGTTGGGAGTGTTGATGTGTTACACTGTTATTATGCCCATGGAGAGGAGAATGAAAACTTCCAAAGGCGCAGCTATTGGATGCTTGAACAGTAAGCATGAACTGATATTGATTGTTTTAGTGGGCTTTTTTTTTTCCAGGCCCTTGAAATATTGACTTCCATGCTGTGGATCACCTATGTTCATAGAAGGCATTCATGTCATCATTACGCTGACAACTGGTCAAAGTTGTCCAGTTATCTGCTCCGATGATTTTACAATGTGATTCCAATTTTGGTGTAAAATGTTATACATTTAGGCATGAGCTAATTCTCTTTGGCAGTGTGACTGGTCTGTGTGCATACTGTTTTGAAAGTGTTTCAGATACATTTGTTTGCAGTATGTTTGTTTTGGTTGAAGAGATGAGAAGCATGCAGGAACCTTTTGGGTTTTGTCAGTGTGTGTAGCATGTATGTCATGTGTATATACTTTGCATTTTCAATAAGCAGAGATTTGTTGAATAGATAAAATGGAGTTTGACTATTTGCCTTACCTCAGTTTTAAGTTGACAACTGTCTTGATCTCTTCCCCATTTCAATAGTCCTGTTGCTTTATTTTTAGGCTCCATACTCATTTAGGTATTAGGACCTTCTCCCAATAGAACTTTTTGGCTTTGATAGGACCAATATACAAAACATGCTTACCAATGCATATATCTGTTTTGGCTATTCTATATTTCTCATTATTCCCCTAATTGGACAATGATATGCCCAATAACTATACCAACACCCACGTATCATCCAATGCTAGAGTCACCAAAGGCCGTCTCCTTTTAATTCCTTTGCATCTGTTTCTCTATTGGGTACCTATACTTGTATGTATGGAATACATTTTGACATCCCATCTTTTGCTAAAATCTACCTCTCAAACCATCATAGTAGTTGTCTATCAGATATAACTAGACTCTCTTTCTCTTGCTCTCTCCTGGATTTTGCTCTTTTTCAACTTCGTTCTATTTTGAGTAATAGTACGATAATTTGTCCTGTTCTAAATTTTTGCAATGAAGTCTTGATTTTTTTCAATGTTCTCACTTGGATACTTTTGGCATTTAAAATTTTCTCAAGCACAAAAGCTAATTTTCTTTAGCATTCTCTATGAACTTTTTTGGCTCGTTACTGTCGTTGTCTTTCTTTGCTGTTTTTTCTTTCCCCCATCTCTTTGCTTCCACTCTTATATGGATCTGTTTAAAACTGCAGGGAACTGATGCACATAGTTTTTGTTCACTACTTGGAAGTAAAGGTAAGTCACTTTTATGTCTTCTTTATAAAAGATTTCCTTTTTTAATTTTTTGTGAGTTTTTAGCATGGCTTTGAATACAGTATCAGAGTCTGGAATACTTGTAAATATAAAGCTGATTATTCTATTATCATTTCTGCTGGAATTTTAAATGGTGCATGGAACTAGGCTGAGGTTGGTCTGGTCCTGGTAAATATCAAATTTCAATTCAATATTTGACTGATGGATATAAGAAAGCAGACCCAATCATTTTGTTCTGTATTGATTCATCTTGGCAGCCCATGGGAGTGGGGGTTAAGGGATGGGGGACTCTTGCATATATATAACCTTTTTAAATATATACAGTAAATTTGCAATCTTTTTTTTTTTTTTTTTTTTTTTTTTCCTCAAATCGTGGTTTTCCTAGTATTGCTCTCTATAAGGTTCTTGTAGCTTCTTTCTGCAGTTCTCTATGAGAATTTGTAGGTTTTAATATAGCATATGAGTTTATTAGATTCCAAAACAAAGAACTTGATAATGGGTTACCTGCTTGTGCAAATTTCTCTGCTCTTATACCTCACTGTTATAATTTTTGTTCTTTTTAGTATCTTAATAGTGGCTTATGATAAATAGGAAATTTGATGTTTGAGTTGATGTATCTTGTTGACTGAACTGGGGTTCTCATTATAGCTCAATTAATATCTGAGGTTAGAGTTTTATGGTTTTAAAATCAATCTTAAGTATGATATTAGGAATAGTGAATGTTAGACACTTGATTTTCATGCAAGCATGCATATGTTATGGTCATTGTACTAGTTATAGACAGTTGTGTGGCATTGAGTTATAATGAGATGAGCTATTGTCACATTAGAAGGAAAGGTTGACTGTGCCACCTTGAGGATCACAATGCAATTGGTTACCATGCTACATATTTTTTCTGCTTTAAGATCTGCCCTTTTGATTGCTCTCACCAGTGCCGACAACTGTTATCTATCTGGGATAAGCTTTAGACTGGCTGATTCTACTCCATATTCAATTACAAGTTGATTGTAGAGAAATAGGATAGCTTGAATATTAAAAGGGTCCATGTTTCATATAGACACACTGTCTCACATATCAACCTTCTTTTAAGCCTGCTGTTGATTATTGTATTCATTCCCAAGTTTCCAATCTTAGATTTCTTCACTTAAAAACTTCCAGCAGGGTAACAGGTCTAATGCCAGTCCGTCAAACAGTTCTGCAGCTAATCATAACAAAGAACTTTCTGGAAATACTGATTCAACCAGCCCAACTAGTACTCTTTCATCTACATGTGAAGATATTGATTCAGGTAATCCCTTGATCTTTAGTATGATCTTTTGCCCTCAAAGGCTATTAGCTTTTGGGAATAATTTGATATTTGATCTGATGATGAACATCTAATGTGATTATGGTATACTTTTTGACTCTTCAATCATGCTGTGAGATTTAATTGCATGTTGAAGTGCTATTTCTGTATTTGATGCAGCGGACAGTCATCAGGAAAATTCCAGATATTACTCACCTCCTGGGTTGCCACAAGTGCATGGTAGTTCTGCAACAGATGAAGTGAATGTTGGCCTGTTGAATTCCCAGTTTCCTTTTCCTGGTTCAGGTGGGTCTATGAACTCTGTAATCAAAGTTTCCTTGTCTTTCACGTAGTTTATCTTTCTTTTGTGCACTGCTGCCTACAAAGCTTCTTTGAGATTTAGAATTTGACATTAATGTTACATTTGGACTCTTAGTAGATAATCATGAAAATCATTCATTGGTTGCTTGGGTAGGTTCTATTTTAAATGTTAATGGAGCAGATAACAATAATGCGAGTGACAATATTGACTCTCAAAGCTTGGCATCCTGGGAAGAGATCTTGATGCAATGCACACCAGGGTGCAATAATTTGCCTTCTCATGCATCAACAAATTCCAACCAACTAGGTACTACAGGAATTGGGGGGAATGTGACCTTGGGTGAGATTTTAGCTGCTGGTATTGGTGCAAAAGAGGAGTTTGATGGATCTTTCCCCATCCAATCAAATTTGCAGGTATGCTATGATTTCAGGGTACTGTAGTTTATTCTTGTCTTCCACCATACATACTTGTATATGAAATTCAGATGAAAAGTTTGATAGCTGAGACTGAGGAGTTTTCAGTATACCACTTTTACATTCTAGTTTAGGCTTTCTAGAACGGGTGCAACAGGAGTATTTACTTTCTTGCTTCTATTGTTGTGCTATTGTTTTTTGGTTTATAAGTTCATTGGAAAATTTGGCTGTGCTTATCGAAACTGAGACATTGTAAGAGCATGTATGTACATGTATAAACATATATATTTTGGTGATTATATTAAGTGATTGCATATATGAACAATTTTCTATTTTGTTTTTATCTTCATAACTATCCATTGATTGCCAAAACTCCTTCAGTCTCACATGGGATGCTTGTGGATTCTGTATTAGTACTTGTTCTCGTTACTGACTTGTCTGATGAAAGGTAAGACATTGAGGAGCATTTTTCAAGCCCAAGTCTACCTGCATGGTCAGACCATATGAAATGGCCAAGCTTTGTGGTAATTGGTAATCCACACATCCATGTGTATGATTTTATGTAATAATAATGGGTCAGACTTGAAGAAAATGTCATCGCGTTTTAGGTTGAGGTTACTCCTACATTTATCAGAATATCAAATATGGTGTCTGAACCTGCACCTAGGCCAGTGGTGGTGGGGTTTGCTATTTTTGAAGTGATGCAAGCATTCTGACCTTTTTGGGGTTGCTTGGGATATGTTCTCTTATCATTAACATTGAGCTACTCTTTGTTAGAACATGGCTTTTGTTTAGGATAAGTTTCTGTATGTTTCTCTCTTAGATAAAATTTGGTTTTTCTGCAAGAACAAATTTACAAGGCTCTAATTTAAGAATAAGTGCTAAAATAAATGTTTGCTGATGTTATGTGTATTATTGTAGTTGTTTTAATCAGAAATTCTTCTCAGAAAATCCTTGTTTAATCTAGTCTCTGGTGAGCTCTCTCTTTTTTTTGGGCCTTTTTGGTGCTATAACTTTGCAATTTAGGACTAGTCCATCCTATGTGTTCTATACTTTAGGTCTAAACTAAATAGTTCACGAATACTCTCTGTTGTTAGACTCAGTTCATTCCTGGTTTACTAGGAATGATTGTTCTCATATTCATTATTTTCTTTTCTTTTGTGTTTTCTACTTTATTTCTAGCATGCTAAGTTATTATTTACATTTTGAAGTGATTCATCTCTGTGTATTAGGAGGTTTTACATGGTTTAAACTTTTGGCTTGTCTAGATTCCTCTCGAGAACAACTTCTTACCTGTTCATGCTGGTAGTGTGGACCCAACATTGGATTCATCTGAGCAAAGGAGTCCTGTCACAACTGTTCACAATGGATTAGGGATATTTTTTGATGGTTCTGTACAGCAAAATGAGCAGCTCATTCAGAGCAACCTTCAAATGCAGCTTACAAATGAAGAATTGCAACATGCATTTGATTCATGTTCTGAAAATGATGCATATGTGGAAGCAAACAACAAATACAATTTTGTATTTAAACCAACATTACCAGATGGAGTAGAGGTTTTGAAGAAGGTTGACAGCTTCTCTCGTTGGATCACTGGAGAACTAGAAGTAGATGATTTGCATATGAGGCCATCAACTGGCATTTCATGGAGTGCTGATGAATGTGAAAATGTAATTATTGAGTCATCATTAAGCCCCTCACTCTCACAAGACCAGCTTTTCAGCATTGTTGATTTTTCACCAAAATGGGCTTATGCAGACTCCAAAATGGAGGTATCAAATATTTGTTATGAAAATTTGATCCTTTGTTTATTAAATAGTTTTATAGCAGTATATTGAGGGTTAAAAGTTGTTGCATTGCTCAGTGCTTTCTTAAATAGTCTCATTTCTTAGATGACTAAGAAGTTAAGCTGGTCATGTAGGACTAGTATTGAGAATTTCTTCTTGGTTCCTCATCAACAGGTGTTTCAATGCATTTAATGACTTTTAATGTCATCCTACTTGTATTTGCAAAATTTTATTTTGGACGAGATGAGAAATTGGTAGGCTTCATTGATGTCCAGCTATTTTCATGGACTTCTAACTCCAAAGTTAGTTGTAGAACCCTAATATATCCATATAATTCTGTTTGTGAGGCATATAATAACTATTTCCTTGCCCTTTGAAATCAACTTTCTGGTTGTCTTTTGTCAAAATTTTTTCAGTTGGCACAATTTGGGTTGAAATTATTCCAAGAAATTCTGTTAAATTGAAAACTTTTTGCTTTGTCTGTTTCATATTCTATACCAATCAGTGCAGGGTACAAAGTGAAATGTTCTTTGTTCTCTATTTCTTCACTATTGAAACAGGTCCACGTTGTTGGAACATTTTTGAAGAGTCAGCAAGAGGTGACAAAATTTAGTTGGTCCTGTATGTTTGGGGAAGTTGAAGTTCCTGCAGAGGTTTTGACTGATGGGATTCTTTGTTGCTATGCTCCACTTCACAGTGTTGCAAGAGTTCCTTTCTATGTTACATGTTCCAACAGGTTGGCCTGTAGCGAAGTGCGAGAATTTGATTATCATGCAGGTTCTGCTGAAGATTTAGACATTGTTGATATTTATGGTGGTTATACAAATGAAATGCATCTCTATTTGCAGTTTGAGAAGTTACTGTCACTCAAAACTGCTTGTCCTTCAAGTGATATCTTTGATAGTGCTAGGGAGAAGAAAACTTTAGTCGGTAAAATTATCTTACTGAAGGAAGAAGATGAAAGTTACCAAATCACAAAACCAAACTCAGAGAAAGGTTTATCTCAAGATGAAGTGAGAATGCAGGTTCTTCAGAAGCTGATGAAAGAGAGGTTGTATTCATGGCTCCTTCACAGGGTAATTGAAAGTGGTAAAGGACCAAGTGTATTGGATGATAATGGGCAAGGTGTGCCACATTTAGCAGCTGCACTTGGTTGTGATTGGGCCATTAAACCAATTATTACTGCTGGAGTCACCGTAAATTTCCGTGATGTGAATGGTTGGACTGCCCTTCACTGGGCTGCATTCTATGGCAGGCAAGAACCTACAAACTTAATTTCTATAATATTAATTGTTCTGGGCTTTCATTGTGAGCTGTGCTTTCTGTCTAGTTGTCTTTCAGCAGAGTCTTTGTTCCTTGTGGGGTGTAATTCAATCTATATGTTGATGTAGATTTTTGGATTCTTGCTTCTGTTGATTTGTGTGGAAATAACAAACTATACTTAAGTCAGCTGCACAAATGGCACATCTCTCTCTCTCTCTCTCTATCTCTTTTGCACACGCACACGCACACACACACACACACACACACACACACACACACACACACACACACACACACACACACACTAAAACTTATTAAACAGACTGAAATTCTCCCAAATGGAGTCTATTTTGACAAAGATTGAGACTCAGTTTTCTTAGCCTAACATTGCACACAAGTGCACAGCTACATCTTACCTTTGTATATGGATGTGATTATGATGTAAGACTAGTCATCTTCTAAGCACTAGAAGTATTGTTGGTGTTACCACTTGGTTTCTTTCAAAGATGACATTGTATCAGTAATCATTTGATTTTTTCTTTTTTTTTTTTGTTTTTTTTATTTTTTGTTTTTTCTCACAAGTCCAATAATGTGGAATTTCTCTGTCTTTTTTTTCCTCATCTTTTAACAAGCCTTGTGATAATTTTTAAAATTACAGAGAGCAGACAGTCATTGTCCTTATCTCACTAGGTGCAGCTACTGGGGCATTAACTGATCCATCTCCTGAATTTCCTTTGGGTAGAACTCCAGCAGACCTTGCTTCTGTCAATGGGCACAAAGGAATCTCTGGTTTCCTTGCAGAGTCATCTTTAACAAGCTATCTAGAATCCCTTACAGTGAATGATCCAAAGGATACTAGAGCACCTGAAAATTCAGGAGCAAAAGCTGTGCAAACAATTTCAGAGCGGACAGCTACTCCTGTGAATGATGGTGATGTGCATGAATTATCTCTGAAGGATTCACTTACTGCTATCTGTAATGCCAAACAAGCTGCTGATCGTATATATCAAGTGTTCAGAATGCAGTCATTCCAACGAAAACGATTGACTGAGCTTGATGATAATGAATTTGGTATATCAGATGAGCGTGCTCTTTCACTTGCAGCTGCAAAGGCACGTAAACCTTTGTATTCAGATGGAGTAGTCCATGCTGCTGCTGTGCAAATCCAAAAAAAGTTCCGTGGATGGAAGAAGAGAAAAGAATTTTTGACAATCCGGGAGAGAGTTGTTAAAATCCAGGTCTGTTTTTGTTATTTCAATTATGAAAGGATCTTTGACAGTTGATCTCATCATTTGGCCTGTGATAGTATCCCACATGCTTCTGTACTTTTGATTTTGATTCAAATTTCATATTGTGTACAAATCTTTTTGATATTAAATAATGTTTGAATATAATATATAATTCATATTTTAGGGATCACTTAAGTTTATAGGTGGAATGATTTCTTAAAATGATATTAAAGTTTTTATGCCCACTGATCATGGGTTCAATTCCTGTTATTCTTACATTTAATAGTGAATTAATTAGCCCAGGTGGTTGTTTATGCTTTTGATCTCACATAAAAGTTTAAGCTTTTGGGTGAAATCTTTTTTTTTTTTCTTACACATAATTTATAATCTGGTACATAGAATTGGTTTGCTTGTTGAAAACAGATAAGTGTGTATCGAATTGCCTTCAACTTGTTGGATTTTGAAAACTATGGAAAATATTTAGCTGGCTCTGTTCTGAGAATGTAGTGTTTGATTTTGGTTGGCTATAATGTCATTGCTTGGATTAACAATTCAATTGTGCATTCTTTATTTATGTGTAATTTGGTGGTGACCTTTTGTTTTTATGGCAAGGCTCATGTGAGGGGACATCAAGCAAGGAAGCAATACAAAACATTTGTGTGGTCTGTCGGGATTCTAGAGAAGGTTATTTTGCGCTGGCGACGGAAAGGAAGTGGTCTGCGGGGGTTCCGCAGTGATGCTCTACCCAAAGAACCTAATCCACAGTGTTTGCCATCCAAAGATGATGATTATGATTTTCTCAAGGAAGGAAGGAAACAAAATGAGCAGAGGACCCAAAAGGCACTTAATCGAGTGGTATCCATGTTTCATTCCCCAGAGGGACGTGCTCAGTATCGAAGGCTACTGACAGTTGCTGAAAATCTTCGTGAAACTGAGGTAATTTTAGTTTTATTCAAAGTTTGTGGATGTTGTAGTGTGTGGATTAATTGATTACTATGAAATACTTTTGAGTTATTCCGAGGACATTGTGACTGATTTTTAATGCTTTGCTTCTTTTTCCTTTTTGGTGCATTGGGAAGTACTAAACTTTTTATTGATAGGGACCATTACTTCTGGAGACCTTTTGCTTGATTATTGTATAATTGCCACCTTCAGCCAGACTCTGGTGAGGTGTGCCTAAAGGGTAGGCACAAGGTGCAACAAAAGATGCACTTTTAGGTCCTAAAATATGATTTTAAAGGAAGAATGGCCTTGTTCTCTTTCTTTTGTTCCTCATTTCTCTGCCTTTTCTCTCTTCTCTGCTGGTCCCCCTACTCTGCCTCTCTCTGTGCAGCTCTCCTTTATTTCACTATTTATTTTGTTTTCTTATTTTATTCAATCAATCAAAAGCCTGTTTCCCTCAAATTGCATTCATCCTCTGTATCTCTATCTCTGCATACATCCCTGTTTTCCCCTTTTTCTGTATAACCTGCCCAAGACAGACCAGAAAAACAATATGAATCATAGGGCCATTATACACTTTAATCACATATATGTGCTTTGAGCAAAAGGCTATGCCATTTTTGTTCTGCACACAAATATAAGGCACATTCTATGTTTTTTCTGTCTGTCTTAATTTTTCTTTTTCTTTTTTATTATTATTATTTTAATTTTTGATAGCTTCTAATGAAAATTTTAAAAGGAATATCAGATGGAATCTTAGGCTATATAAAATGTGTTGCTTTAACTTTTTGGATATTGTTGCTTTGAAGTTCAATTAGTTACTCATTTGTTAGACTTATATTTTGCCTCTATGTTTCTTTTGTAGTTTTTATTATTTTCTAAATGCATGCCTCACTTTGCTCAAGTGTGCACCTGTGTTTTGCACCTAGGCTCTGAGAAACTTAACTGCTTTTGAGTGCCTAGTGCCTTTAAAAATGCTGATCACTATCTGAAATCACCAGCCTCTAGGATGAGATTTTTATTGTGAAACTAGAAAGCTTGTGTTTTCCTGTTTGTTAGTTTATCCACTTCCATATTCATAATAATAACTACTTGAAATATGTTCTCCAAGGTCTCTATGGTTGCAGATCAAAGGTGTTTCTAGGGCTTTTTCAACGTTCCTTTTTTTTTTTTTTTACCCAAAATGAGGGGTCCACTCCATTGTTTTAGTTTGATGTTGTCTCTTGATAATTGACTATCTTTAGTGTTTCTTAGTGGACTCGTTTTTGGTCTTGAGGCCAAATGAATATCAGATTGTAAGCAATGGATCAGGCAGATTTATAATGAAATTGCTTTGTCATTTTTTCATCTTTTGGTGGGGGTTGCAGGTGAGTGATATGGTTTTGAGCAATCCTGAAGAAACAGTTGACGCTGATCAAGACTTTGTTGATTTGGATTCACTTTTGGATGATGACACATTCATGTCAATAGCATTCGAGTGAACGCTTATTTATTTGCATCAACTGTAGATAGACGGTCCTAACTTGTCTGTATATGTATTATGTAACCAGTGTAGTGGATGATTAATGGTGATATGTCCATAGAGGTTTTGCCAATACATAGCATAGACGAGAGTGGCTATACTTATTAGCTTCTTACAGATAATCTTTATCATTAACTTTTTTCTTGTAAATTATAAGTATTTAAGCTGGTCTGTTGAAGGGGGATACAGTATTATTTGATTGGAAGATTGAATTATGCAACTCTTGTTTGGGTTAGAAACTGAGTCCCAAGGTATTTTAGCTGAATTGTAGGGGTGCCAGCATCTCTACCAATTGTTGTCTACTGTTTTGGTTGTTGGGGCGTGCTATCTTGAAAATCACCACTCCAGGATTTTGCTTGGTAGGATTGACGTAGAAAACATGCATTATCCATTCAACACGATATTTAGTGTGTTTTGTAAGTGTGTAGAAATATTTTAATGTGGCCTTGTAGTCATTGATGTGATGAAACCTTATAGAGGCTACTGTAGTCATTCAACTTTGCTATCTCATGTTTTTGGCCTGCGCAATGTGTTGATATTTGAGAAGGCTAGCGGTCGTGCACGATGTTGATAACGTCTGGATAAGGAGCATTCCACCACATACACTTCATCAATTCGTTTCACATCATGGTTCAAACCGATGTGGTCTGCCCTATTCTCTTTTGTATGCGTTAGCTGCTCTGTTCTACGTTCTCTTTTTGGGGGCTTGTTTAAATTAATCAATCTACTAGTCACACTAGAGCCAATATGTTAGCAACGTCACAATGTTTTCGATATCATTAACATTGAATGCAAATGGTTGATATATATAGAGTTGTTGAAAAATATATTTATAGCTGATTTTAATTGTTGTGTTGCCATACAAGTTGTGATGTTTTGATTTAGCTATGTGTATGGCAAGTGTTTCATTCTTGATGAGAAAGACTTAGTTGGAGCATTTGAATTCGAATTATCTTCATATGATAACTATATTATTCTGGCCTTTTAATACTATGACAATAAGTTGTTTAATTTCAATTTCATTATGCCGTTATCTTTCTTATTTGAGTATTGAATGAGAAGATTTATTAAAAGTTTAGAAAGGTGGTAATACCATAAGATTTAAAGTCTCAGAAAGAAATTATTTTGGTGCAATTCTCGTCATACTTGGAAAGATGACCAACAGGGCAACAATCTCATATTTCTTGCGCAGGAAAAATACAATGAAAGCCAAAAATGGAAAAACGATCACGTTGGAGCATTTTAAGATTACACTCGGTTATCTGTTTGAAGCAAAATTGCTGGAACAAAGCCAAGAAAGAAATACTTAGTGCCAAAAAAATTTTCAACTTGTGCAAATTAAAAATTGTTCAAATATGAAATACAAATTGGTTAGAAATTCTTATTTCCTTCAAATGAAGAAGACTTGTTATAGAAATAATTTTGAAGTTAAAGTAATAAATTTAAAGATTTTTAAAATTTTGTTACATCAAATTAATTAATTATGTCAATTAATTATGAATATTAGAAATAGAAATAATATTCTAAATATTTTCAAGATTTTTAACCTAATGTCTCATATCAACTTTTGATTTTCTTTTAATAGTTGGAAGATTTTCAAAGTTGTATGAAACCCAATTTATATAGTAACCTAAAAAGAAGAATTGTGATGAATTGAGAAGAAAAATAAAAAAACAAGTTCTTTCAACCTCTTTTCAATTATATTGAATTATGTGTACTTAAAGAGAAGAAAAAAGTGATCTTTTATAAGAGCAAATGTTATTCTAAGTGTTAATGAGAAAAACTTAATCATTTTAAGTGTTTAGAATGAGAGTTTGTGTATGAGAAGTGAGCGTTTGTACTCTGAGTGTTGAAAGAAATGTTAAGGATCTTTGTATATGTTATTTATTTATTTATTTTTTCCCAATTTGAGAGTTTAATAGAGGAGCTAAAATTGTCAAGAAAGATTTTTTAAGGAGAAGAATTAGAATCAAGAGATTCAAATCTCCATAAATCCCTATGTTTCACTTTTATCTCTTAATCTCATTTACTATTATTCAACATTACACACAACACAAATTGTTTGTTTATTTTGTGATTGAGTATTTTCTCTTTCGTACATTCATTTATGCATTGCACTTGCCATTTATATTGAAATTGTTTTCATTTGATTATGTTATATGATTTGTAGGTACGTCCTCACACCCCAATTTACTTACCTTGGTTATCTTTGGGACTAACAATTGGTATCAAAATTAGTCCTTGTATCATAAGTTTCATTACTTTAAGTCAATCTAATGGCTTCCTTTCCACTTATGTATCACTTCAAAGGTGGTAACCCTTTTAGACCTCCTGTCTTTGATAACACAAATTTTAGCTATTAGAAAACAAAATGACAATGTGCCTTTAATGCAATGATTCTACTGTTTAGCCTATCATTTCTTAAGGTCCTAGAAGAATCACCAAAATCAAGTATGGAATTACTATTGATAAACTTGAGAGTGAGTTCATCTTAGAAGATTTCAAAACCTAAAATCTTAACTCCAAAGCCAAATATTTGCTTTATTTTGCTATGACCCTAGATGAGTACAATCATATTTGCCCTTGTCAGTCAGCGAAAAAAATATAGAACAACCTTATGGTGACATGTGAGGGAACTACCTTGGTCAAGGACATTAAGATTAACATTCTAATGCATGATTATGAATTATTTGAGATGAGTAGTGATGATACTATTATTAAAGTTTATTCAAGATTCACTAAAATTGTTTATTCTTTAAGAAATTTTGGAAAGAACCTTGATAATGCATAATCCATCAAGAAAATACTTTGGTCACTCCCATAATTATGAAACTCGAAGGCAATTGCAATTTAAAAGTCAAGGGACCTAAATATGTTTCCCTTGAATGAGTTGGTGGGTTCATTACTCATGTGCAAGATTACATTCAAAAAGAAAGCCATGCTAAAAAGGAAAGGTATGACACTCAAATCCTCTACCTTAAGTAGAAAAGTTGTTGAAGATGACAAAAATAATGAAGACAGTAGTTCGTCAAGCGAACAAGATTAAGAAGAGTTCATGATGCTTGCATGAAAATTTATAATTTTTTTTCAAAAAGAAAAAGCAACCCAATAGAAAGTTATTTAGATGATCGATTGAAATTAATGAATTATAGAAGAAAGATATTGTTTGTTATAAGTGTAATAAACTTGGACACGTTACCACAAGTTGTTATAGCAAGAAAAAGTGGAAGAAGTCAACTAAGAGAGCTTACAATGCCACTTGGGATGATTTCAGTATTTAGATGATTAATCTTCCAATGTTAAAGCAAACTACATGTGTTTTATGGGAAAAGACAATGAGCTAATCTCTGATTATGACTTGTGTGATGATATTAAGATGTTTAATATGCTTGAATGCATGAATAAAGAAATGTTCAATTAAGTAGTTAGATTTAGTGATCTCAATACTCACTTTAAAGCAATGGAGCAAGAAAATGAGATTTTGAAAAGTAAAAATGAATCACTCATACAAGAGAGTGAGGATTTGCAAAACACACATAATGTTACTTTAAACAAACTTAAGGAGGAAAATCTTCTCCTTAAGAAGGAAAATGAGGACCTCCAAAATTTCCTTTCAAGGTTTATGAAAAGGAGAGAAAACCTTGATTCATTATTGGGTTGTCAAAGGTAACTGAATGATAGATTTGAATTGTGTTTTAGACATTCATATTGTTCACACAAAACTCAAATTGTGGCTGCTCATACAAAAGCACAAGCATCAACATCATTTAGATGTAGAAATTAATGCATTTATGTATACGTATGCTTTACGACGTTAATAATATTTCATGTTCAACAAGAAAATCATCTTAATATGATCATGCACCATGATAGCAAAGACATAATGCAATACATCATGACTTCTCATGCATAATTTTCATAGATTATCACATGGTCATTCATTCTTTCATGAGAAGTATCATGTTAGATGTCATTATTATGGTGATTTTGGACACATGATTTATACATGAGATATTAGAAAGATAATTTATAGTATGAGATATTCTTATATAGGTGCAAATGGGACCAAAGCTAACCCTAAAGGTTCTAAACAAATTTTGGTACATAAAATTAGACAAATTTCATATAACTACTTGTTAAAAGTTGGATAAAGAAAAATGAGTAGTATTTGGATAATAGGTGTTTAAGCCATATGACTAGCAATGTAGAAAATTTCCTTTCCCTTAAGGTGATTTATGGAGAAAAGGTAACTTTTGAAGATAATTTCAAAGGTAAGATTGTTGGCATCAAGAAGGTCAATAAGGGAAATTCTCCTACTATTGATAATGCTTTTTTAGTTACAGGTCTTAAGTTTAATTTACTTAGCAATATCCAACTTTACAATAGTGGCAACAAAGTCTCATTTGAGCCTAATGTATATGTTGTTTCAGATTCTAAAGCCAATCAAACTTTGTTGCTAATCAATGTGACAATGTTTATGTCATTGATCTCCACTCTTTTACTAACTAAAAGGTTAAGTGTTTTACTCCTATCAATGATGAAACTTTTATTTAAGCTAAATCACAATGGTTTTGAAAAGGGGTTGCTTAAGCTAAAATTTGAAAAGGATAAGCTTTCCAATGTTTGTTAGATAGGTAAACAAGCATAAACCAACAAAGCAAAAACCTTGATCAATACACTAAATAAGAAAGCACAAAACGATGGTCCTAGTGTTGAAATTGATCAACTTGAAGCAAACACATCAAATTTGAAAAATTTTGGCAACTTACAAAATGTGGTACAAAAAGTTTCAAAAGAATGGAAACATATAAGTAAATCATCTCAAGATCAGCTCATTGGTAATGTATTTGATTCCCTTAGGACAAGATCATCATCTAGGAACCCTAACACCAACATCACATTCATTGCTCAAATAAAGCCAAAGCATGTAGAAGTTGCATTGAGTGATGAGAATTGGATGCGTGCCATAGGGAATGAGTTGAATAAGTTTAAGATGAACCAAGTGTAGACCTTAGTTCTTAGACCTAAAGACCATCCTATCATAAGTACCAAATGGATGTTTCAGAACAAATTATATGAGAGTGGGAAAATAGTGCATAAAAAGGCTTAACTTATTGCCAAGGGATATAATCAAGATAAGGACATAGATTATGTTAAGACATTTGCACCTGTTGCTAGAGTAAAAGCTATTTGTATCTTGTTTGTGTATGCATTTTATATAAATTTTATCTCATATCAAATGAATGTGAAAAGTTTGTTCCTTAATGGTTTTATTATTAAGAAAGTATATGATGAGCAACCCTTGGGTTTTGAGAGTACAATAATTTTTAGTTCATGTCTTTAAACTCTTAAAAGCCTTATACGAATTAAAGCAAGCTCCTTGAGCTTGGTATTAGCAACTTAGCTCATTCTTGATTGAGAAAGGATTCTTAAAAGATAAAGTGAACACTAGATTATTCAAATATGCAAATTTATGTTGATGATATTATTTTTGGTTTCACTAATAATTCTTTATGCAAGGAATTCATTTTTTAATTAGGGAAGGAATTCAAAATGAGTGTGATGGGAGAACTTAGTTTTTTTTCCCTAGTTTACAAATTAAGCAAAGCTTAGATGGGATCCTCATTAACCAAATTAAGGTTATATAAGAGAGATTTTAAAAAAGTTTGGAATGAAAGACTCAAACCCTTGCAGTATACCAGTGCTAACATCCATAAAGCTTGATATGGATGAAATTGGTAAAGGAAGATATGAAACAATATCAAGCAATGATTGGAAGCCTTCTTTACCTTATTACTAGTAAATCTGATATCACATTTGCTGAAGCCTTTGTGCACATTTTCAATCATCACCTAAAGAGTTTTATTTAGTTGCATTGAAAAGCTTATTGTATTACATTAAAAGGTCCATTTGTTTAGGCATATAGTAACCTAAAGGTGAGTCATTTAACCTTATTGGTAATCCATACTCAAAGTGAGCTAGTGACAAGTTTGATAGAAAAAGCATTATTAGTACTTATCAATTCTTAGTAAATGCATTAGTTTCATGGTCTAGTAAAAGATAAGGATTTTTATCACTTTCCATGGCTAAAGTTGAATACTTTGTAGTAGGTAGTTGTTATTCACAACTTCTTTGGGCTAAGCAAACTTTAAAAGATTTCAAGTCGTACTTTTCTAAAAGGCCAATATATTATGACAATACTATTAGCATTATTAACCTTGAAAAAAATCTTATTCATCATTTTAGAACTGAACATATAGATCTAAGGCGTCATTTCATTAAAGATTAAGTACTCAAAGGGAATGTCATCCTTGAGTTTATAAGGACAAATGATTCACTTGCTAATATTTTTACTAAACCCTTGTGTAAGGATAGGTTCTTGAGCATTATAAAGTGTTTAGGCATGGTGTATGCATGTATTTGTATTTTTGTTTAAAGTTTGAGACATGGTTTAAGTGTTATTGATTGATAATATATATGAAATATTTGTTTCAAAACATTATATCAAGGAAAGCATTATGTCCATTCATGTGATCAATCAAACCAATTTTTTGTCAAGTTAGAATAATTTATTTGCTCTATTGATCAGTGTATATTATATGACAAATTTTTTCCTTTTTTGAACCTAGTTAATCATATTCCTTTAAACTCCTTCTATATTTAAACTTTTTTTATAATAACACTCCAAAAATTTCCTAAATTATCATTAACTACCATCGTCCACCATAATCATTAAAGATTTGTCAATATATTCCCTTTTTAACCAAAATTTTTGTCTTTGTTGCTTAAATTAGTCTATAAATTATAGTACCTAGTCTCAAAATTCATGCAAACTTCCTCCCTTATGGCAAGTTGAAGAAAAATAGGCAAGTGACCAAGAAAATGCTTCACTGAAAAGAGCTAATGATGTTGCTATTGACAGAGAAGCAACCCTTGATTAAGCTAGAACATCTCATTCCAACTAAAGGGCAACCTAGTCTTTTATTCTCTCCTTTGTTGAGTGAGACTCAACCTATCACCATCACTGTTGGATTTAGCTACACCATTGGTGTCACCATCTCCCTTCTCAAAAAAGTCTTAGTCTCCTTCACCACCACTTAGATCTTATCTCTCTTTGCAAAATTTCAGTTTGATTAACCTTTTAAAGAAGAATTTAAGCACTTCTAAGATGAAACATGTTCACTAATAAGGTATTTAACTTTTTAATTTTCTTCCAAATATGTTTACAAGAAGTATAATGACTTCAAGTTAAGAAAAGTGTTGAGTGGGAGACCTACTAAGGATTCTTTGAAAAATATTTTTTATTGATCAAGGTTTTGTAGATAAGATTATTTTGCAATATTGGTTAAAATTTATTAATGCCAATTGCAGATACTATCTTGATATGGCAAGATTATTTTTTGCCAATATTAAAAAGAACTCTAAAGAAGGGATCATTTTGTATGTGAATGGGACTAATGTGGTGATAACACCTAAGGTCATTGCTAATATTTTCTTTATTCCTCTTATTGGTGGAGAAGTTATTTTTGATAGAGATTGGATTACTGATAAATTTTTTGCTATTAGGCAATTGAAAGTTGCATTTAATGACCAAATTGATGATGGTTGAACTATTTTGTTAAATGAATTTGTTGAGAATATTCTAGTGGGTCACAAGCTTAAGAAAGCTAGCTCATTGCTTGTTAAGTCTTTTGTTCTGAAAAGGATCATAACTAGTATAATCTCTCTAACGAATTGGCATGTGGATTACTTGTGTTATTTGGATATGTGTCTTTTGACATATGTGATTAAATGAGAGGCATTCAATCTTCTGAAGCACATTGTGAAGGTTATTGGTTATGCATTTTCAAAGAAGATCACTTATATTCCTTATGATATGACTTTATTTAAGATACTTAGGCAATTATCTATGTTAAATATAGGTGTGTTACTTGTAAATGCATCTAGTTTGACTTTGATGAGTACGTAGAATTTAGTTTAGATGGATTTTGCAATGGTAGATAGACTCTACAAACTAATACTTTTGGGTATAGATAAGAGATCTACTAATGACCATAAGTCATAAGTTTCATAAATCACTAAGATTTAGCTTATGATTGAGATTTTACAAAAGGATGTAACTGACAATCATGTGGCATTGGATGAGATCAATGCTACAAAGCAAGCTTTCTAAGAAGATTTCAATTTTAGGCTTGAAATGGCTTGTGATTGAGCTTCCACCTCCAAGTTGGCATAGATTATTTAATTTTTTTTTATCATTCTAAAGGAGAAGTAGGATTGATTTCATTTTCCTTACATATTTTTTACATTTTATCAATTCTTGACCTTTATTAGCTTCTAGATAGCTTGTTATGCTTGTTTGCTAGTTCTATTTGCTTGTCATGCTTAGCTTACTATATTAGTTTTGATGTCCATGTGGGATATTATGTTTATGTTATCCTTTTCTTATTATGTTTAATTTCCTCTTAAGCTCTTGTACTTATAATTATTTTATAATCTCATTTTTATTGCTCTAACACTTATTTTCTTATTGTCTTGGGTTTTTTGGTTTGAAGTATGGTTTCAAGGGTTCATATGAGAATAATTATGTTGTTTAGGGTTTCAAGTCTTACATAAAGTGTGGTTAATTATTTGAAAAGCAATAACTATGAATCTTCATATCATTGCTAATGAAAATATCAAGCTTTTTAACCCAACACTTGGCTACTTGAAAAAACCTAAGCTCTCCTTCCTTAATTGGATTGCTCCTTGTCTTTATGTCCCCTTCATTCTCTTTTACACTACCATTGGCCAAAATTCTATAAAATTAATAGCGAATCTCCTCAAGAAGTCCTTTGTAAAAGCACTACCAATGTTTTACCCTTTGCTACTAGAGCAAATAAGAAAAGTTCAAGTATTGATTGTATCAAATGATGATGTAGCAACTTATATTGAAGCTTATGTAAATGGTAACATGTCTTTGGTCATCCAACAAGCTAACATTAAGATGTAGCAACATCTACTGTCTTGCAGTCCATGTGATACTTTTGCAATCCTAAGGTTTCATAATGTGTTTTGATGATAACAAAACATCATGTGTTGACACAAGTTATAAATCACACAAACATATGAAAGGAAGTAACATAAGTAAAAGAAGAGAAGTGAGCCAACTATCAAGCAAATTTCATAAACTATTGTATGTATTAAATGATGAGCCATATATGTTTGGAAAGCTAGACTTATATAGTTTCCAATGCCACTAGCTATGCATTAATTGGAGATTTGTGGAGGAATATACGACCCAAATATTGTAGTGTGTTAAAGTTGTCAAGTCATACTACCACAAATAGCCAAACCTAAATTAAACAATGAACAATAAAGTTCCAATACAAAAGACTATATGATTTGGGATTCTATAGAGAAAGTTATAACTAATTTATTGAAGGGAGAATGAGCAATAAAGTTGAAAAAAAAGAAAAAATTTAAATGAGATTGTGAGTAGAAAGAAGAAAAGTTTAAATTAGAATAAAATCAACAAAAAGAATACGGAAAGATTCTAGAAGATAAAGGAAATATTTTTTAATGAGATTGAAAGAGAATGTGCAAAGAAAAGAAAGAGATCAAACAAAAAAAGGAAAAACTTAAAGAAGGTGAAAAGCTCCAAAAAGTTTTGATTAGTTTGCTAGCTTTATCATTATGATCAAACATAAAAATATAGACTACATTAGTCAAGTTTTAGAAGACACCATAGAGATCCGAAGTTGAATTAGATGATGAATATATATAATTAGAAAGATATTTCAAATTAATTTCCAATGCAAAAGACAATATATGATTTAGGACTTTATAAATAAAGTTATGGCTAACTTAGTAAAGGGAGAACGCATAATAAAGTTGATAAGAAGGAAATAATTTAAATGAGATTGTGAGTAGAAAGAAAAAAAAGTTTAAATTGGAATAAGATCATTAAGAAGAATATGGAAAGATTGTAGATAAAAATGTTTTTGAATGAGATTGTGTAAAGAAAATAAAGAGATCAAACATAAAAGGAAAGACTTAAAAAGTTGAAAGGCTCTAGAAAGTCTTGATCAATCAGCTAGACTTGTCATTATGATCAAACATAAAGAACATTCTACATTGTTAAAAATTTAGAAGACACCATTGATAGTTGAAGTTGAATTATATGATAAATACATATAACTAGAAAGATATTTCAAACTAGTTTCCAATGCAAAAGATAATATATGATTTGGGACTTTGTAGATAAAGTCATGACTAATTTATAGAAGGGAGAATAAGTAATAAAGTTGAAAACAAGGAAATAATTTGAATAAGATTTTGAGTAGAAAGAAAAAGAGTTTAAATTAGAATAAGATCATTAAATCAAATATAGAAAAATTTTAGAAGAAAAAGGAAATGTTTTTTTTAAATTACATTGAAAGAGATTTTTTAAAGAAAAGAAAGAGATTAAACATAAAAGGATAGACTACATTGGTAAAATTTTGGAAGATAACATAAATAGTTAAAACTGAATTAGATGATGAATATATATAATTAGAATGATATTTTAAACTAGTTTCCAATGAAAAAGATAATATATGATTTGAAACTCTATAGAGAAAGTTATTGCTGATTTACTAAAGGGAGAATGAGCAATAAAGTTGAAAAGAAGGAAATAATTTGAATGAGATTGTGAATTGGAAGAAAAAGAGTTTAAATTGGAATAAGATCATTGAAAGGAATATGGAAAGATTGTAAAAGATAAAGGAAATGTTTTTAAATGAGATTGAAAGAGATTATGGAAATAAAAGAAAGAGAACAAACATAAAAGGAAAGACTTGAAGGCGTTGAAAAGCTCTAGAAAGTCTTGATTAGTTGGCTAGACTTGTCATTATGACCAAACATAAAAGGATAAACTATATTGGTAAAATTTTGGAAGACACCATAGATGGCTGAAGCAAGATTAGATGATGAATAAATATAATTAGAAAGATATTTCAATCTAGTTTCTAATGCAAGAAACAATATATGATTTGGGATTTTATAAAGAAAGTTATGGCTAATTTACTAAAGGGAGAACAAGCAATAAATTTGAAAAAAAAAAGGAAATAATTTGAATGAGATTGTGAGCAAAAAGAAAAAGGGTTTGAATTGGAATAAAATCATCAAAAAGTTTATATACAGATTATAGAAGATAAAGGAAATATTTTTGAATAAAATTGAAAGAGATTATGTAAAGAAAGGAAATAAATCAAACATAAAAGGAGAGACTTGAAGAAGCTAAATAGCTCTAGAAAGTCTTAATTAGTCAGCTATACTTGTCATTATGATCAAACATATTGGTAAATTCTTGGAAGACAACATAGATAGATAAAGCTAAATTAGATGATGAATATATATAATTAGAAAGATATTTTAGAATAGTTTCCAAAGTAAAAGATAATATATGATTTGAGATTTTATAGAGAAAGTTATGGTTGATTTACTAAAGGGAGAACAAGCAATAAAGTTGAAAAGAAGGAAATAATTTGAATGAGTTTATGAGCAGAACAAAAAAGAGTTTAAATTGGAATATAATGATAAAAAAGAATATGGAAATTTTGTAAAAGATAATAAAAATGATTTTGAATGAGAATGAAAGAGATTAGGCTAAGAAAAGAAAGAGCTTAAACATAAAATGAAGGACTTGATGAAGTTGAAAAGCTCTTAAAAGTCTTGATTAGTTGGCTAGACTTGCCATTATGATCAAACATAAGAAGATAGGCTATATTGGTAAAATTTTGGATGATGCCTTAGATAGCTAAAGCTAGATTAAATGATGAATATATATAATTAAAAAGATATTTCAATCTTATTTCAAATGCAAAAGATATTATATAGTTTGAGACTCTATAGAAAAAGTTATGGCTAATTTACTAAAGAGAGAATGAGCAATAAAGTTGGAAAGAAAAAATCATTTGAATGTGAGTAGAAAGAAAAAGAGTTTAAATTGGAATAAGATCATCAAAAAGATTATGGAAAGATTATAAAAGATAAAGGGAATGTTTTTAAATGGGATTGAAAGAGATTGTGCAAAGAAAAGAAAGATATCAAACATAAAAGGAAAGGATCAAAGAAGTTAAAAAGGTCTAGAAATTCTTGATCTGGCCAAACTTGACATTATGATTAAACATAAAAGGAGAGCTACATTGGTCAAATTTTGAAAGACACCACAAATAGCTAAAGTTAAATTA
Organism: Rhizophora mangle; assembly: GCA_037832345.1. Taxonomy (NCBI): domain Eukaryota; kingdom Viridiplantae; phylum Streptophyta; class Magnoliopsida; order Malpighiales; family Rhizophoraceae; genus Rhizophora; species Rhizophora mangle. The sequence continues at coordinate 556,201 of JBAPLJ010001282.1, read as the reverse complement.
GATAATGAATATATTAGAAAAATATTTTAGTCTAGTTTTCAATGTAAAAGTCAATTTATGATTTAGGACTTTGTAAAGAAAGTAATGGCTAATTTACTCTAAGGAGAATGAGCAATAAAGTTGAAAAGAAGGAAATAATTTGAATGAGATTGTGAATGAAAAGGAAAAAAAAAATTAAATTGGAATAAGATCATCAAAACAAATATGGAAAGATTGTTGAAGATAAAGGAAATGTTTTAAAATGAGATTAAAAGAGATTATGTAAAAAAAAAAATAAAAAAGTGATCAAACATAAAAAGAAAGACTTGATCAATTGGAATAAGATCATTGAAAAGAATATGGAAAGACTGTAAAAGATAAAGGAAATGTTTTTGAATGATATTGAAAGAGAATATGGAAAGAACGGAAAAAAATCAAACATAAAAGGAAAGATTTAAAGAAGCTAAAAAGCTCTAGAAAACTTGTTATTATGATCAAACATAAAAGGATAGGCAACATTGGTGAAATTTTGGAAGACACCATAGATAGCCAAAGTTGAATTAGATGATGAATTTACATAATTACAAAGATATTCAATTGAGTTTTCAATGCATAAGTCAATATATGATTTGGGATTTTGATGAGAAAGTTACTACTAATTTTTTGAAGAGAGAACGAACAATAAAGTTGAAAAGAATGAAATAATCTGAATGTTACTATGAATAGAAAGGAAGAAAAAGGTTAAATTGGAATAAAATCATTGAAAAGAATATGGAAAGATTGTAGAAGATAAAGGAAATGTTCTTGAATGACATTGAAAGATAATATGGAAAGAAAGGAAAAAGATCAAACATAAAAGGAAAGATTTGAAGAAGCTAAAAAGCTCTAAAAAGTCTTGATCAATTAGCTGGACTTGTTGTTATGATCAAACATAAAAGGATAGGTGACATTGGTGAAATTTTGGAAGACACTGTAGATAGCCAAAAAGCTGAATTAGATGAGGAATATACATAATTGCAAAGATATTCATTCTAGTTTTCAATGCAAAAGTTAATAAATGATTTGGGATTTTGTAGAGAAAGTTATGACTTATTAACTAAAGGGAGAATGAGTAATAGAGTTGAAAAAAAAGGAAATAATTTGAATGAGATTGTGACTAGAAAGAAAAAGAGTTTAAATTAGAATAAGATCATTGAAAGTAATATGGAAAGATTGTAGAAGATAAAGGAAATGTTTTTGAATGAGATTATGCAAAGAAAAGAAATATATAAAACATAAATAAGAAGACTGGAAGAAGTTGAAATGACTCTAGAAAGTTTTAATCAGTTGGATAGACTTATTGCTATGATTAAACTTAAAAGGATAGACTATAGTGGTAATATTTTGTAAGACACCAAAGATAATCAAAGTTGAACTGTATGATGAATATATATAATTAGAATGATAATTAAGACTAGTTTCTGATGCAAAAGACAATAAATGGTTTGGGCCTCTATAGAGAAAGTTATGGTTAATTTATTGAATGTAGAATGAGCAATAAATTTGAAAAGAAAGAAATAATTTAAATGAGATTGTGAGTAGAGAGAAAAAAAAAGTTTAAATAGGAATAAGATCATAAAAAGGAATATGGAAAGATTATTAAAGACAAAGGTAATGCTTTTGAATGAGATTTAACAAGATTGTGCAAAGAAAAGAAAGAGATAAACCATAAAAGGAAAGACTTGAAGAATTTGAAAAGCTCTTGAAAGTCTTGATTAGTTAGCTAGACTTGTCATTACGATTAAATATAAAAGGACAAACTACATTGGTGAAATTTTAAAAGATAGTTGAATTAGATGATGAATATATATAATTAGAAAGATATTTCATACTAGTTTCTAATGCAAAAGACAATATATGATATAAGACTTTAGGGAGAAAGTTATGGCTAATTTATTAAAGGGAGAATGAGTAATAAGTTGAAAAGAAGGAAATAATTTGAATGAGATCATTAAAAATAATATGGAAAGATTGTGAAAGATAAAGGAAATGTTTTTGAATGAGATTGAAAAAGATTATGCAAAGAAAAGAAAAAGATCAAACATAAAAGAAAGACTTGAAGAAGGTGAAATGCTCTAGAAAGTTTTGATTAGTTGGCTAGATTTTTCATTATGATCAATCATAAAAGGACAAACAACATTGGTCAAATTTTAAGAGACACCATAGATAGCCAAAGTTGAATTATGTGATGAATATCTATAATTAGATAAATATTTCAAGTTAATTTCCAATGCAAAAGACAATATATGATATGGGATTTTGTAGAGAAAGTTATGGCTAATTTACTAAAGGGAGAAGAAGCAATAAAGTTGAAAGGAAGGAATTAATTGAATGAGATTGTGAGTAGAAAGGAAAAGAGTTTAAATTGGAATAAGATCATCAAAAAGTTTATGGAAAGATTGTAGAAAGGAGAGGAAATGTTTATGAATGAGATTGTGCAAAGAAAATTTAGATATCAAACATGAAAGGAAAGACTTAAGGAAGCTAAAAAGCTTTAAAATGTCTTATTTAGTCAGCTAGACTTGTCATTATGATCAAATGTAAAAAGACAAACTAGATTAGTCAAATTTCAGAAGACACCACACATAGCCAAAGCTAAATTAGATGATGAATATACATAATTAGAAGATATTCTAATGTAGTTTTCATTGCAAAAGGTAATTAATGATTTGGGGCCTTGTGGAGAATGTTATGGCTAATTTACTAAAGGGAAAACCAACAATAAAATTGAAAAGAAAGAAATAATTTGAATGAGATTGTGAGTAGAAAAAAAAAAAGTTAAATTGGAATAAGATCATTAAAAATAATATAGAAAGATTGTAGAAGATAAAGGAAATGTTTTTGCATGAGATTAAAAGAGATTGTGCAAAGAAAAAAAAGTGATCAAACATAAATGGAAATACTTAAAGAAGCTAAAAGCTCTTGAAAGTCTTGATTAGTTGGCTAGACTTGTCGTTATGATCAAACATAAAAGGATTAACTACATTGATCAAATTTTAGAAGACACCATAAATAGTTAAAGCTAAATTAAATGATGAATATATATAATTAGAAAGATATTTTAGAATAGTTTCTAATGTAAAAGATAATATGTGATTTGGGACTTTGTAAAGACAACTATGGCTGATTTATTAAAGGGAGAACAAGCAATAAAGTTAAAAAGAGGAAAATAATTTGAATGAAATTGTGAGTAGAAAGAAAAAGAGTTTAAATTGGAATAAAATCATTGAAAAGAATATGGATAGATTGTAGAAGATAAAGAAAATGATTTTGAGTAAGATTAATAGATTGTGCAAAGAAAAAAAAGTGATCAAACATAAAAGGAAAGATTTGAAGAATCTTGAAAGCTCTAGAATGTCTTGATTAGTCAGCCAGACTTGTCGTTATGATCAAACATAAAAGGACATTCTACATTGGTCAAATTTCAAAAGACACCATAGATAGCTAAAGCTAAATTAGATGATAAATATATATAATTGGAAAGATATTTTAGTCTCATTTTCAATGCAATAGACAATATATGATTTAAGACTTTGTGGAGAATGTTATGGTTGATTTACTAAAGGGAGAACTAGTAATAAAGTTGAAAAGAAGGAACTAATTTAAATGAGATTATGAGTAGATAGAAATAAATGCTTAAATTGGAATGGGATCATCAAAAAGAATATGGAAAGATTGTGGAAGATAAAGGAAATATTTTTGAATGAGATTAAAAAAGATTGTGCAAAGAAAAGAAAGAGATCAAGCATAAAAGGAGAGACTTAATGAAGCTAAAATGCTCCTTAAAGTCTTGATCAATTAGCCATACTTATCATTATGATCAACTAGATGTGCTAAAGAGTGTTATGTTGAAATTTGAAAAGTTACAGAGATTATGGTTTGATTAACTACACCAATTGCTATGATCAATTGACATAATAAAAGTGAAGAAAGTTGAAAAGTTATAGAAATTTTAGATTAGTTGATTGAACCAATTAATTGACTAATGTAGCAAAAGTGTGAAAAGTTGAAAAGTTCTAAAAAGTTTGGATCAGTTGACTAAAGTAATTGATTGACTAATGTGACATATGCATAGAAGTTGAAAAGTTCCAAAGTGTTTAGGTTGGTTAACTAGAGCTATCCAATGGTCAATTGACACATCACAAACAAACTTTCCATATTTAGTTCATATTGTGATTTACTCCTTTATATAGCATGATATCTTTAATTATAATGGCAAATAGGATCTAAATATTTATAGTTTGATGTCTATGAACAATGCTAAGTGCAGTAAATGCCTAAAGTAAAAAAGAGACACACTTTAATAGATGAAAATATAAGAAAGAAGGCATAATACTCTAAAGAGACAAAAAATTTGACTTTGTAAGAAAACTTTGTAAAGCTTTGTGTTGAAGGTCAAATGACTTAAGTGTTGTAAAGGTGAGCTTGAATCATTCAACAAGCAAAGTGATTGGTGAACTTGACAATAGAACAACAAGCATAATGTATGGTGAGCTTGACATCAAATCAATAAATAAAGTTATTGGTGAGCTTGACAACAAATTAACAAGCAAAGTTGTAAGAGGTTTGTTTTTCACCAAAAGAAGAACATGTAGGAATCACAAAAGTATTTATCAAATAAATATGTAGCAAAAATTATGATTCAAAATTTGATTTTTTAGAGCATATTGATTGCCTATTAAATATAATTATAATCTAGCCTAGAAGATAGAGTATTTCAAAGCAATCTTTAATTCTTCTTGATTTTCAAGCATATTAGTCGATTGTCATAAACTACTACCATCTAGATGTTTGACCTCTAATGGTAATCTGCACAAATAAGAAGAAAACAACTCTCACAACTTAAAGCCTTGTTAAAGAGAGAGGAAGAAGGACTCTAATAACCCTAATATGCTAGGTACTTAGTATTAACTATCTTGTAATGTATTTATAGAGATTTTAATTCTAAAACCTTCTTTAGGTGACTAATGTCAATTTTCAATAAATTTCACTTAAGTTTTTATATTTTTAAATATCATATTGATAATAACCAAATTTTGCATAATATTTTGCCTCATACTTAATATTTTATGCATGTTTGATAGTCTAGATGATGTAATTTGATTGGCTTCTTACTTACTTGTCCATATGCCTAATTATCAGAAAAATCTGGCAAAATTCAGTTTTTGCACAATTTACATACTTTGATTATTTTTTATATTATAAGAGGTTTCTTTTAATAAAACCAATTTCTATGGATAGTTAAGAGACTGAGTTATGACTTCCACCAGGAAACCATATGCAAATTCTAAACCAATTGGACAAGGAAAGATATTAAACTCTGATCACGAGAGGGGCATTGGATAGAGTAGATCAGCTACGCATTGCTTAGTTTTTTTTGGCCATATCTCATAAATGGGAAGGAGTACCAAATTTGAGTCGTTGGAAAGCTAACTTGAAGAGCTACAACACTTGTGAAGGAAACAGAAGAAGATAAGGCCATATGAATGGAGTTATGCACGGGTGAAGTTCAGTAAGCCTCCATGGAGCTGGAAACTGGGCTGATTTGTATGTTTTGGGCCATGATACTCCACCATCCGAATTTAAGGCTTGGAATCATGTCCAAACCACTTGGGATTAATGTCTAAATTGAGGAATAATCCATTTTAGAAGGTAGGAGGATGAAGAGGCAAGCATGAATGGCTAAAGAAGCATTAAGTGCAAGGAAGATGAAGAGGCAAGCATGAATGGCCAAGGGAGCATTAAGTACAAGGAAGATAAAGAGGGGTGAATAAACATAAAAAAAGGGGGGGTCACAAGTTTAAAAAGGGGGGGGGGGGGGACAAAAGGAAATGATTGATTCTTCTCATTTTTGCATTTCTCTTTCCTTTGTTCCATGAATTATTTTAACTCTAGGGTTCTTGAACTCATGTACCTAGAGATCATGTTCTATCATTGAATGAATGCATTCTAGGTTTCTCATTTTAGCCTTATTCTCATTCAGTCCCTTAACAAGAATCCTTAGGTGATAATACCGATTGGTTTTGGGTGAGTTGAAGATTGTCATGAGAGCTATCGATTAGACACTTGTGTTATGCTTAGGATCAGATTGAGGGGAAAATTTGCTACTTAAGTTAGTAAACTCCAGTGCTTAAGCTAGTTAGATTGCATGATAATTGCAAAATAGTGGGTTTTTCATGAGTCATAGTTAGTCAAATCTAGACAATTATCTAGAGATTTTAGGGAGTGCAAAGTCGTCTAGTGCGAGATCTCGGCTAGGAATAAGGCTAACCAACCAGACATACATTCCTATATCCTTAGAAATCAAGGATAGGTCATCAAGGTTCAAGAATTACTAAAGTTAGTCTCATATTATATAGTTTAAAAAAATACATAGGTTCATTGGGAGACGACTAGGGTCATGCCACTAACTACAAGCTTTTAGGCCACCCTAAGAATTAATTTGACTAATGTGACAGTTGAATTTGTCACATATATTTGACCCCATAAGTTTCTCAAACCTTTCAATCAAGTCCAATTTGATCTCTATTTATTTCCTCAATTACCCTAATATGTGTAACTTATTAGGATCCTAACATGTTGAAAAAGAATATAAATTATAATCTTAAGAGATTAGATAAATTAAACCTTTTTAATGTATCACTAAATCTCTAATTAATCAATTCATATTCCTAGATCGAGATTAACATCTAGCCATATACCATGGCCACCTAAATGTTAGGATTGTCAAAGTGATTTGACTAATCCCATTGGTGCACAATCTCTCAGTGGAATTCAATTTTTTCGTCATATTAATGTTTCAATTAGACATCTAGTATGAAATTAGTGTCTACATATTGTTTAATTTTATTATTTCCTAAATATTTTTATGGTTATTGATTCCATGAATGAGACAATAACTCCTTATTATTCATTCCAACTTGTGCATGGACTTCTTGAATCAATACTTATTGGGAACAAATGGAACATTCATCCATGATCATGTTAGGGTGATGAATTTTTAATTAACCTCTAAACTATCACCATATAATTCATGGTATGCCCAACTTTAGCCCACAAATGATCCTCAATTAGGACAACTTTAAGGTAAGATCAAAGCATACTAATTCTTATTTGAGATACCTTGGTGATCTCAAATCTAAGGATCACTTCTACAACCATCATAAAAAAAATTTCTCAAACACAGAAGTAGTGCTTAATTTGGGAATTTTTATAGAAGGTCAATTTAATGATCTTTTTTAACTAACAAGCACCCATATGTTTATTTAATTATCTCTATACTTTAGTTTATGAGGTTGACTACTTTCTTCATAAGAAAGAAACACAATATGTGCTAGTCTTATAACTCCATCACTGTTAAGTCTTAATGGTAATAGGTATCTCATAATTATCATCTCATCATAATTACCTTTACAAAGTATAATTATTCCATGGACTTTATATTTAAAGTTTATTGATGGTTATATTGTTATCTAAACAATGCTAAGATAAAAAATACCTTTCATTAATATATTATATGCATGAAATATCAAACATATAACCAACATGTTGGCTACTAGGGCACACACTAGTAATCTCTCACTTGTGTTATAGCCAATTACTTATATGTCATTACTATATCCCTCAATGTGATGATCACATTCTTACTAAAATGAAGGCTTATCACAAGGATTTACTAGATCCTCTTTAGTAGGACTCTCTTTATCTTTATTCTATTCCATTATCCCTATAATAAGATGGAATTATTTAAGCACATAATTGAATCAATCATGAGATAAGGTTCCTCATATAATGGGTTTGTTGTTGGCATAATACATTATTATTGGCTTAATAATGCATGAAACCTCGTTAAGTTCAATATGAACTTCTTGATCCAAAATTTCTTATTTCATTCATCATATGCAAAGATATGCTCATATAGGATGATTGCTTCTAGTTAGAAACCCTCTAATTTATAATCTAATCATTTGGAGTAGTAAACTTTCTTTAAACTTTTAATCCTCTTTAATAAACTAAAAGCACTATTTAAATAACATTGAACTTTAAGTTTAGTTTTTGTATAAACTATAAAATCATTCATAATACTTCACAATTACTTAAGAATGTCATTCACAAACTTTCCAATGACTATCATTTAGATCAATTCTATATCTACACACTAGATATATTTAGTCTTGTACTTAATATTGCATATACTATAGATCTTATTTATCATTATTTGTGTTTGATCTCTCTCTCTCTCTCTCTCTCTCTCTTTAGCCCTCTTCATTATTTGTTATGTTTATTACTTGTATATTGCTTACTTTATTATTTGATTTTTTATTTACCTTGTTATTTCTTTTTGAAGTTGGGATTAAGAGAGGGTTAAGTGACCAAAGTGATTAAATCCAATTAACCCCTCCTTTTGGGTTGCCTTAAAGACTAACAAGTGGTATTAAAGTATGGTCTTTACTTCATAAGCCTAACATCCTAGAGTCAATCTATGACATCTCTTGTACTTATATGTCATGGTGAAAGTGAACATTTTTAGACCTCTCATCTTTGATAGTTCCAACTATAACTCCTAGAGAGATAAAAATGACCATGTGTATCCAATCCCATGACTATAAATTTTAGGAAATAGTTAAGAGTGACCCTAAAAAAAAAAAACCAAAAGGCGAGAACAAGTGAAAGAGAGAGTGAGTCCACCATATATGTTAAAACAATTCAAGACCTTTAACTCAAACGCTACTTACATGCTTCATTATGGTTTGAGTGCCAATAAATATAATGAAGTTTCAATATGTAAGGTGGCAAAAGAAATCTGGGACAAACTTAAAGTCATTTATGAGAGCACCTCACAAATGAAGGACATTAAGATTAATTTGCTTATGTTAGGGTATGAGTTATTTAAGATAAAGAGTGATAAGATAATTTTAGAAATGTACACAAGGTTTATGAACATTATCAATCCTATCAAGACAAGCAATTTTGTTAAGAAAATATTAAGATCACTTTTAAAGTCTTAGAATCCCATGATAATTGCTATAATTGAATGTAAAGGCCTAAACATGTTAGGCTTAGATGAGTTGATTGGTTCATTACTAATTTGTGAGATGACATTCAAATAAAAAATTTGGAGAAGGAGGCATTTGCATTTAAATATTCCATACTTAAGGAGAGTGATAATGAGAAGGAGAGTGATAATAGGAAGAAGTGTGATGAGAAAGATAGTGATGAGGAATATGAGAGTTGCTCCTACATTAAGGATGATGGGAAGGCACTTGAAATTATAACAAAAAGGATCTCCCACCATATAAGAAAGATGAGACAAAGTGGTGAGAGATCATTTAAATGTGATGATAAAGACAAGCAATCAAATAAAGAAATCATAGGCTACAAATATAGAAAGCCTAGTCACATTACTCCAAATTGTTCCATCAAAAGGAAGTCAAGAAGCCAACAAAGAAGACATTTAAGGCCTTATGAAATGATTCAAGTGACTCAAAAAATGATTCATCATATGATAAGGTAACTTGTATATGTTTCAAGGCAAAGGAAGATGAGGTAAATTTTAACCATGACACTTCTAATGATGATATTTATGATGAGTCTTTGATTGATAAGTTGTACAACACTCTAGATTGTATGGATAAGAAGCTTAAAGACATGGTTCTCAAGAACAAGGGTCTTCATGCTAAAAATGTCTCTATGAAACATCAAATTAGATCTTTAAAGCAAGAAAATGCTTTTTTAAAAGAAGAGGTTAAATCACTTACTAAGAAAAATAATAAGTTAGATAATGCCTATAATAAGGAAAGACTAGTGAGACTCTTAGATGATAATATCCATTTTAGGAAATAAGTATCTAACTTTCAAAAGTCTCTCTCTAAGTTAGTTTAAAGCAAATGCAAAATAGACATACCACTTAACTCTTAAAAACCTCAAGGTAAGAAGAGTAGTTTAGGCTATGCATCTTATGGATGTCAACCCAAAACTTCTTAGGATAAGATAACTCATACTTGCATACATGTATAAATATCTACTTCCACATCATATAAGAATGTTCATGCATCATATCATGGTAGAAAAACATCTTATGAGTATGTCTATATGTACATAAGATAGACATAAAGACCTAAAGTATCATATAGACATGCATATTCATATTATATGGCATACTAATTCACATGATAGATATTATACTATAGATCTTATTAGATTCTATTTTTATGGTGATTATGGTCATAAGGAATATTCTTATAATTTGTGGGGGAGTGTAGAAGGTGTGAGATATTCTCACGTAGGTACAAAGGGCATTAATGGTAACATTTTAGAACCTAAGTAAGTTTAGATATCAAAATTTATCACTTTAATTGTTTTGTAGGTGAAGAAAAATATTGTTAATAACTAAGCAAAATATCTTTGGACATTATTCTACTAGTTAGATGACAATGGCAATAAGAAATGAAATGCTCAAACTCTTTCTATAACCCTTATTTCCATCATATGGTCTAATTAGTTCATTTCATTATGTTAAATGATTGTTTGAATATGTCTTATGTTAAGTAATGTATGTTAATGTATGCTTTATATTTGATATGCCTTAATTGTCATAGTTGATTGATTCTTTGAAAGCATGATCAATGTTATGATGGTCATATGCTGCTCTCTGGCATGTGCTTGACTTTATAATGAATTCACTATAATCAAGCCATCAAGTATATATACTTGTGTTGCATGCTCATTTAAGTTATTATATCTTTATGATCATGCATTATTGCTACTAGGTAAGTTATGCATTGTCTTGCATGATTAAAGGGGAGTTATTATGATTGGTTAGTAATATTGCTTAACCCTATGGATTCAAATAATTTAGATACCCAAAGCACAACTTCATTATGTCATGTAGGTACAGAAGAATTCTACTATGGATAATCTTCATAATATTTCTACATTAAGGAATTAAAAAAAAAAAAAGATAAGTGCATTAGCTTCAATGACACATTAAAAAGCAAGAGGATTAAGAATGCAAATGAGTAGTGATTTTTTTTTATGCAAATGAGTCCATTTATCAAAGGAGGGTAGCACAAATAATGTAAGCATTCTTTTGGTTTTGAAACTCTTTCATGATGAAAAAGGAATTCTCCAAAAGAAATACTAGATGGGATTTTCAACCAAACCATGAAGGCAAAGGGACTTTTCAAAAAGTTTGAAATGTATGATTTCAAGCATTATAGCTCACTAATGTTAACATCAATTGAGTTTGACAAGGATGAATGTGGTAAGTGTGTGGTTAAGAAGAAGCATCAAAATGTTACTAATAACAATCTTTACTGCATTTTTAGTCTAAATAATATAATGAGTTACACAACCATAGGGGGAATATGAGATTGCATTATTAGATTGGTTTAAGTATCCCTTCCAAACACTTACACGTTTTATGCTATATTGCTTTTATGTTACATGATTAAAAGAGAAGATGATAATTATTCCTACATGGATTCCTTAAAATTTCATGTTGGCATATTTGTTAGAGATAATCATTTCTATATGTGTACTTTTATGCCCTTAAATTTTTATAATACATGTGCCTTGATAATTCAATGCTTACGTAACAAGAGGAGACAAGCTTTTTGATGCATTGAGGATGAGAGCTATGATACCCTTTTGATGGAGACAATTTTTTGATTTTGACAAAAAGGAGAAGAAGTATGTTGATGCATTAATGCTTTATATTTGCTTATATCCTTATTTGCATGAATATTTTGTCATCATAAAAAGGAGGAGATTGTTGCAATCTTGAGGTTTCATATTGATCAAAATAATCAAATATCTAAATTAAGATTCTTGGAAAAGGAAAATAACCCTTATTGTTTTGAGTTTTTCTTGGATCTTAAAGGAGATTGGTTGATTTGTGCTCGAACAACATGGCCTTATTGGAAGGGTGGTGGCTGCATAGCTCATGCCTTATTAGTTTATAGTTGTCAAATTTATCAACTAAAACTAGTCTACTGTCAATTTAATTATATATTCCACTAAGTATATCCTACTTACTTTTGCATGATCTTACAAATATTAGATAATTTATCCATTTAAACTGATAAGTTAAGAAAATTTTTAAGTTTCTTTAGATCTTTAAGAGTGATTTGGATGCAAATGAGGTTGATCGTTCTTTAGATCTATCATTTAAAAATGATTTGGATGCAAATGTAAAGATTCCATTCCTAGCATATTTTGCCATTGAATTGAAATAGAGTTCATGTCTCCTATATAAGCCACTAGCTAAAAGTGTACGCTTCTATAATCTTGTTGCAAGCTTCATAAGAACATATTACCATATTCCACTCAATTATGTGGCAAGAATATGTTCCTTGCTGAATCAAGAAGTGTACTACATTATCATAATTTGTTTTTCCCTTGATAAGGCAAATGAAAGTGATCTTTCATTTATTGTCCCATAGCATATCCTTGACTCTCTATTTTCAACTTTCTTGAAAAGTATAAGTATCACTTTAATGGCAATTTATGTATCATTTTAGTTGTAAGACTAAATTTCATATTTAATTAAGTAATGTGTTAGCTTAACAATTATACTTCATCTTACATGCATTGAATTAGGAAGCTTTTTGGATGAACTTTATTTATTTTTAGAATAAAAATTCCAATAACATTGAAGATTTGAAAGAGATTTTCCTATTATTTTATGTCTTTTATTTCATGTCATAAACTACATTGCTAACTTGTTTGTTGTGATCCTTGTGCTAGAATGTTGTTATCTTTCCTTTAAGAGTTATAGCAATTGAACATTCTTTTCATGTATCATCACCTTAACTTGCAATTGTAGATGAACATTTGACTCGACACTTACCTCAACAATGGTTGACATCTTCTATAATTGAGATATATTATGTCTATTATAATATTTTAACTTAGGATCTAATATCCTAGATCGCATAACTTAGGTAGCTCTTTAATTTCACATTACCTTAAAAGCTTTTCTTTTTTCTCCTTTTTCTTTAAGCTCAACACATTTGCATAGTTCTTAGATGAAAATGAAAATTTGGGAGGTTGTAGTGAAATGCATATTTTGAATCTATTTATGGGGTTTCTTGGAGTATTATAATAAATTTACAACTTCTTGGATTTGACATAAAATAGGTGAACATTGTTGAACAATAGCTTTGATAATTAAGGCTTAAAATTCATCATCATACTATCTTTTAAGATTCATAAGAAATATTAAGTTGCTTTCAAAAGTAAAAGTAAGTAGATAGTTTTATTTACAGTTGTAATCAAATTTATTTTCCCTTGAAAGGCTTATTACTTACGATTACACCTAAAAAGGCACCTTCATGGTACCAACATTAATCCTAGCTTACACTAAAAGATGATTTTAGCAGTTTAATATGCATAAAAGTAGAAAATTTCCATTTTTGGAAATTAAACTTGCAAGGTATAAAAGGTGATGAGCCTTTAATGGATGTATTTCTAGTCATTGAAGCACCAAGACATCCAAATTACATGGTAAAGCTAATAAAGAAGCTATGACCACAGGTAGTTGTTATAGCTTAGTTAGATTCTATAGTCTATTTAGCTTATTTTTTAAGGAGAATTCAAAATAATTTATAATTAGGTAATTATGTAACAATTTGATCATGTTTCTTTCTTTAGCTTTACTTAGTCAGTAAGTATTTTCCCTTATTAGCTTGATGGTTTTTATTATAAATAGTCTTGTAAGCTAAAGGGTCATTGATGCAGTAGTTGACAAAGGAAGATATCTCCTAAAGAAGTATTTTGGAAGATCACATTTCACACTTAATTAAGATTCCATTATTCAAAATATTTTTATTTACACTAATTAGAATTTTCTTATTTTGAAGATTTTTATTTCTTATTTAGATTATTTTAGGATCTTTTCCTTTTTAAGAGAGATTTTTTTTTTTTATTATTTCCATATCTTCTTTTAGTCAGCTTTATAAATAGGGTTTAGTATTAACTTTTCTCAATTAAACCTATTATGAGCATTGAAATATCTATTGAATATTGAGTTTGTTTTTGAGTAAATTCCTATTTGTTCTTGTTTTTTAGTAGATTCCTATGTTAGTTGCCTAGTTGTTCTTGTGTGTCCTACATTAGTTTGGTATCAAACTTTAAACCATAATCCAAATTCCCACAACAAGCTTATAAATTCACACAAAAAAATCCCAAAATCACACCAAATCCAACAAATTTTATTCTTTTTTTTCTTGCCACTACCATTTTATTTCTTGTAGTCTTTACGTAAAAGGTATCCTTATAAGTGTATTTTCTCTCTTTGGATATTGGGATTATTATTATTTCAATAATTAAGTAAATTTATTTTAGGTAAAAGAACAAAAAGACAAAAAAAAAACCCTTTAATTTAGACATCAATATAATATTTTACTATTCCCTTTATTACATCACATCTACCATAACCTTGTCCTTTATTGATAATTTTTATATTCTCTTTTTTGCCTTTATTTATCTTACTATTTAATTTAATATAATATCATTTACATTATTTTATTTTCAGCATCATTCATTTCAATATTTTATACTTTTTATTACTTTTTGTAATTAGTGTTTTATATCAACATAATTTTTTTATCACCTAAAAAAATCAATAAATATGGTTAGCATCAAAGAAGCCACCACATCTTCATTGCACCACACACACTAAAGATATCCAAGTTCTTTATTCTAACATGAACAATCTCAAGAGTGATTTTGTGAAATTGACCCATAAATTAAACTCAATATTAAAATGTTTGGATAAGCAATTAGAGGATAAATTTGTTAGGCAACAAAATAAGTCACCTGATAAAGTTAAAGGGGCCATCAATGTCCAATTTCCTACACTTGACCCATATATAGTTAACCTTAGGAATTTCAACACCTTGAGACCGATTGGTAGGTTTCCTCTAATGGAAATTGGCATGGCACACTTTCACATAACACTAAATTAGTTGTGGGTGAATTTAATCTTGATGCCAACCCTATTCATTATACCTCTTGTGGTCCATGTAGACATCTTATTTACAATTTTCATGATGATATGTATGGTGAATATCGTTAAACACATAGGCCATATCACATGGATGCACATTCATATCATAATGATATTTTTAAGAAAAAAATGCATGTGAATATAATGATGAATTAAATGCTAATGTATTTATGAATTAACTTAATTACTTAGAAGATTATTTTGATTGGCATGGCATGGCATGGCATGACTAATCTTAAGTGTGTTCATTTTGCTAAAATGAAATTAATTGGCTCCATTAAAAAATATTAGCAAAAGTTAAAGTATTTAAGTGACCCCCCTTCACTTATAGGACATCATGAAAATGAAATTGAAGGCTAACTACATTTCCATCTATCATAAGAGCCAACTTTTTGATTAACTCTTAAATGACAAACAACTAACTTCTAATGTTACATCGTACATGTCTAAATTTAAGGAGCTTCTTCTTGGGTGTAAGTTTCATGAATAACCTTTTGCTATTCTTTATCATTTTATTAATGGTCTTAAATATGATTTCCAAAAAGAAGTCACTTTAATTATTCCAAAGTCATTAAATGTGGCCTATCATAAGGCTTTGGAGGTTAAAAAATACAATAAAGCCTCTTTATATGCATCTACCTTTGTTGTTGGATTGCTTTAGTCTTAATCCACATTTTCTTATGGTTCTATGTCTCTACCTAAGTTCATTAGTTAGTCCACTCCTATAAAGGACAAGAGTTCTTTTAGTGGCAACACTCATTCTTTAGGTTCCTTCTTTGAGTTTTGTACTAGTAATTCTTTTATTTAGTGTCATTGATGTCATAAAAAGGGTCACATTGCATCCGATTGCCTTAGTTGTCCCCTTGTTCTAGAAAAAGAGTTTGAAAAGATTTTAGAGAGTGAAAATCAAATAGTTGATCCTATATAGTACACAAGGAAAAAGGATGAGAGTAAAGAGGATTTTAAGGAAGATGACTAGCATGATGCTATTATTATGTGTGTTTTGTCTATTGTTGTGCACAATGATAAGTGGAAATGTACAAGTATTTTTCATATTTACATCAAGTCAAGAGATCATAACTTTAAGTTGGTCACTAATGGAAGAAGTATTATGAATGTTGTTGCTATGTTTAGCATTTATAGGTTAAACCTCAACGTAAAACCACACTTGTAACCATTTTGGGTGGCTTAGGTCAATAAAACCACTATACCAGTCATTAAGTGATGTTTAGTTTCCATTTAAATAGGTGACTATAAAGATAAGGTTTACTTTGACGTCTTGCCATATATGTAGCCTATGTGAGGTCATTATTAACTTTATGACCTTATTGTGACCAACATGGTAAGGAAAATACATATGCTTTCAAGTATGAAAGTAATAATATCATTTTGAATTCAACTAAGCTTTGTGTTAAGGAAACTAAACTAAAGCCTAAATCTTCCTATCTTGTTTTTTTTTCAAAAAGGGTCTTTACATCTTAGATCATAAGACCTTCAAGTGAGAGTTAAGAAAAGACAATTACTTGATAGTTTTTGTTGTTAAAAAGATAAGTTCACTATCTAGCATACCCAAAGTTAACCTTCTTCTTATACTTAATAGGTTTGATGATTTTATTGATATCATGCCTAATGATCGTCCTAGTAAGCTACCACCCATAAGAGACATACAACATGCCATTGACTTAGTTCCTAGTTCATAGCTACCTAATCTTTCACATTATATGATAAACCTTAAGGAACATGAAGAGATGAATAAGCAAGTAAAAGAATTGCTTTCCAAGGGTTCTGTGTATCTTAGTTTAGCCCTTATGTTATTCTCACCTTGTTAACCCCTAAAAATAATGATAAAAGGATATGTATTGATAATATAGCCATTAACATGATCATTTTTAAGTATAAGTTTTCCATTCCTAGATTGAAGGATATGTTGGTTGGTTCTAGCTGGTATTTTAAGATACTCTTTTGTAGTGGGTACCATTATGTTCATATTAGGCTTAGGGATGAGTGGAAAACTACATTTATGATGCAAGATAGGTTATATGAGTGATTAGTCATGCCTTTTGAATTTTCTAATCCTCCTAATACCTTTATGAAGGTTTAATGTTTTAAAGCCATTTGTAAATAAATTTTTAGTGGTCTATTCCAATGATATCCTTGTTTATAGTAAATCTAAAGATGATCATTTAGGTCATTTGCAATTAGTTTTTCTCATTTATAAGAAGTATTCCGTTTTGAAGTATAAGGTGTTATTCTTAGGTTTTATAATTTATGCTTGAGGTATATCTACTGATTTTGAGAAGATTAGAATCATTCTTGAGTAGTCTAAGCCCAAATCTCTTATTGGTGCCCATAGTTTTCATGGTTTAGCCTCTTTTTATAAACAATTCATTAAGGGATAATACTATTATAACCTTTATCACTTATTATTGAAGGGAAGGTAGAATTTCAATGGTTTAGTAAAGCTATTATAGTTTTTAATGACATTAAAATGCAAATAAGTGAAGCTCCTATTTTAAGGCATTCTAACTTCAACAAGGTGTTTGAAGTTACTTGTGATGCATCAAGAGTTAGCATAAGATGAGTCTTAAGTTAGGAAAGAAATCCCATTACATTTTTTACTAAAAAACTTAGTGAAACAAAGTAAAATTATTCATCTTATGATAAAGAATTTTATACTATAGTTTAATCCCTTCACCATTATAAGTGTTATATTTTGTCTTAAGAGTTTGTTTTATTTTCTAATCATTAGGTGTTGTGTTGTTTGAATTCTCAAAAGGAATTAAATGCCAAGCATGATGCATGGGTTGAGTTTTTTTTAGTGAATATTCTTTTATGCTTAAGCATTATTTTGGTGTGGAAAACAAAGTTTTTGATGCAATAAATTAAGTTATTTGTATCCTTCAAATGATAAATGCTTATGTCATAGGGTTTGAAAGATAACATAAAGAATACCTTGTATGACTTGATTTTAGTCTTATATTTCAATCTGATAGTGATGGACATTTTAAGGAATATGTTATTTTATGATTCATGATGACTATTTGTTTAAGGCTAATAAGTTGTGCATTCCACATACATCACTTTATGATTTTTTTTAATTTGGAAAATGCATGCCAGTGAGTTAGCTAGTCATTTATACTAGAAAGATTACATTGTTGATGATAGATTCTATTGGCCTTCCTTATAAAGGGATGTGTCTAGGATTGTATCACAATGTCCCACTTGTCAAGTTACTAATGTTAAAAAACATAATAATGGTTTATACACTCCATTTCCTATTCTATATGCTCCCTGGTGTGATATAAGCATGGATTTTAGGCTTGGTTTGCATAAAACAACTTATGGTCTTGATTCCATTCTTATTGTTATGAATATGATTTCTATAATGGCTCATTTCATTCTATGTAATAAGTTCACTAATGCATCTCATGTTGTCAAGCTATTTTTTAGTAAAGTTTTCAAATTACATGATTTGCCTACTTTTATTGTGTTTGATAAGGAAAGTCAAATTTTTTAGTTACTTTTGGAAAATGCTTTGGAAATTGTTTGGGATTAGTTTGAAATTTTCATATGAATTTCACCTTTAAACAGATAGTGAAACTGAGATAGTTAACTGAAGTTTAGGTAATTTACTTAAAAGTCTTGTGGATGAAAAATAAGATAGTGGTTAAAGGTGTATATAACCTTTCTTATGAGCTTTTTAAAGTCTTTCCATGAGGAAGATGATGATGAGCCTTTAAGGAGACAAGTAAGGCATGCTCCCTTAATAATTAGAACCTAATTTTTTGCATGAAGTGGAAAAGATTCTAAACCACAATATGCATAACCAAAGCAGAAAGAATCACCAAGTTAAGTATCTAGTTAAGTGGAAAAATGCTCAAAGCAACAAGCTAACCAAGAAAGAGATATGATTCTATTGGAATTTGAGAAGCAAATCCAAGATTATTTATCAACCTTACCAAAGAGGCTTTGATTGTAATTGGTGGAGGTGATTTGTTAGTCCTTTACACTTATTAGCATAAAGGTGTAAACAATTGGTGACACCTTTTAGCATCAATTCCTATATGAGATTTAGGTGTAGACACCTAAACAAGCAAGGTATTGGTAAGAACATTTAATGTGTATGACAGTAAGCAAAAGGAGGCTAATTAATTGACATTAAGTGGAAAAAGATTTGAGTTGATGGTGTTGCATGGCAACATGTGTTGGCAATACAGTGATAGCTTAAAAACATTAATATTTCCTCCTATCAAATGGTTGAATTCCCTAATACTTTTTAGGGGGATTGTGTACATTAAAAGGTAGTAGACTTAAAGATATGATGGCTTCAAAATATTAGTGTCTTTTCTTACCAAAAAAAATTAGATTCCTTAATCCTTTTGAAAGGGAGAGGGCATGTCTCACATCAAAGTTTAGCCAACATTGGCACACAAACTAAATTTCAAGTTGACGCTATTAGGACTTGTTGAAAGTGGTTAACATGCACTTCATAGATTGACTATGGCATTAATAATTTGTTGGCACATGGGATTAGCACTTGGGCTAATGTTATTCTAGTTTGATTAAGGGTTGGTTTGTAAGGCAAAGACATAAAGTGTGGACCAAGTTAATGTATACACCTATCACTACAAAAATAAGGAGATCATAGGTAGTGCTCTCTAAAATTGTTGGAACATATTGTTAGTGGTAGATGTGGCAACAAAACTAGAGTATTGTCTATGGTAATGTGCTAACACAAAGTTCTTAAAATAAAAGAACATATGCTATTTAAGTAAGTGTGCTAACCAAGTTTGAATGAGATGTTAAGCTCTCCTTAAATGTAAATGCATGTATAATGTTCCTACCAAGTTATTAGGAAAGCGTTCATAAGAGTTGGAGATGCCCACTATACATAATTAGCTTTACAACCAAGTCATGCATATTCCTAGGTGGTTAGGGGTATCAACTACTAACTTTACATATACTTGTAAAATAATAGCTAAGGATTAACACATAAAAGTGGAGGAATATATTTGTGAGAATCTTTTAGCAATTCCCTTGTACTTTTTAAGTAAAAGTACCAATGGTTGGAAGGTAATTTTTGTATATGTGTTATCCCTCTTGTGAGATCATTATACTAAAGTTTCTTGTGTATGATACTAGTGTGCTTGAATTCATTAAGCTAAAAATGACTTATTTTCATCACAAGATAGAAAATTTTAGTAAAATATTAGTCCTATGGCAAACAAAGAGAAATAAATGGGGGAGGGATAAGTTGACATCACATTGGTAGGTCTTACATATTTTTTGGATTTTTATTTTGAAAGTCAAGTTTTTCACCAAAATTCAATGGATATGCAATGAGTTCAATTAGATGTGCAACAAATTGGTGAAATGTGCAATTGCATTTTTAATTGGTTATTACACATTCCATTAGTCATATTGCATATTTAATTGATTTTATTGCATATCTAATCAAATTTGGTAAGAATTTTAAATTTGTAAAAAAAGAAAGGCAAAACCAAAAAAAAAAAATATGGGATCCACACATTGCTAGCTTAACCCATCTTTCTTTCTCTTTCTCTCTCTCTCTTTCTGTCTCATCATTTTCCCCCCATTTATATATGTTTTTTGCTTTCAATTTAAAAGTGAGCAATATTAAAACAATGGTAGAATGGCTTAATAATGTCAACTGAAAAGTACATTAAAGAGGCTCACACCAAATAATTATCCTCTTTTGCTAGATTATAGGAGTCTAAATGGGGCTAAAAGGCCCTTTTGTTTTGAGAACATGTGGCTTAAATCTAGTGATTTCTTAGAAAGACTTCTATAACGGTGGAAATGGCAAGTAAAGGGTTGTAACTCCACTTTTGAGGTGTTAAATAAATCAAAACATCCCAAAGCTAAGATCAAAGAGTGGAATACATAAAATTTGGGCAATGTTTATGAGTTTATTGATGTAATTTGAAAGATATCAAAAAGCTTAACAAGAAATCAGAAGCATCAATATTGTTTAATGCTAAAATTACTTGGAGAATTTTGTTTAAATCTAAAATTTAGAGGCTCCTCTTATTGGAAGAGATCTCATAGTGCGAAAAGTAAAGGGCATTATGGCTTCAATACAAGATAAAAACATCACCTTTTTCCATCAAAGTGTTAATTACAAAAGAAGACTAAATCATTTCTAAAAGATCTTTATGGCTTGCAAGCATTTTATTAGTTAAAATGGGCTTGAAGAGGTAGTCATAAAGCACTTTAAACTTTTCTATGTTGATCCCTTCAAGGGCAAGCCCAAACCTTTAAATTTGAAGTTAAGGCATGCAATTTGAAAGTCCCATTTTTGAGGGAAGAGATTTTTCCCACAATTAAAAGCTTGAATTATGACAAGTCCCCTAGACTAAAAGGATTCACAATTTCCTTCTATAAGGAATGTTAAAATTCTATAAATGGTAATATTTGTTGTGTCTTTAGTAATTTTTATATTACAAGGACATCTACTCATTCACTTAATTCTACCTTTATTGTATTAATTCCCAAGAAGGCAATAATTAAAGATCTAAAGGACTACAGACCTATAAGTTTGACTAATAGCTTTTATAAGATCCTTTTGAAAGCTCTATCTAAAAGAAAGAAATTGATTATGTATAGATTTATATCCCTAACCCAATGTGCTTTTATTCAAGATAAACAAATTCTAAATGTAGTTTTGATTGCTAATGAATATCTTAACTCATGCATTGGAGGATAAAAAAAGTGTGGTTTAATGTGAAAAATAGATATCAAAAAGGCTATGGTTATTTTAATTGGGAATTTCTCTTTTTTTATCATGCAATAAATAAGCTTGAGTAAAAAATTTGTCTTCTTGGATTTAGGGTGGGGCCACTCTTACCTTTTTCTAATTTCTATTAATGGTAAAGCAGAAAGGTTTTAAATAATGAAAGGTGTATGAGGCATAAGGGATCCTTGTTATCATCCCCTTATAAACTTCATTGACTTCTGGATCAACCATCTGAAGAATCTGATCTTGCTTTAAA
This sequence comes from Rhizophora mangle, assembly GCA_037832345.1. Lineage (NCBI taxonomy): Eukaryota > Viridiplantae > Streptophyta > Magnoliopsida > Malpighiales > Rhizophoraceae > Rhizophora > Rhizophora mangle. Next base: position 534,160 of record JBAPLJ010001282.1, on the reverse strand, counting down.
TAGCAACATCCTAAAAATCATTGTCTAAGGTTATTTTGGCTCCACAAGGTATACATTTAAGCTGCCACTCCATAATTTCAATGAATGTGACTAGATCTTATGCTTATAGAAGATGATTCCTCACTTATAAATTCCATCTTTCTACTTTCCTCCATCTTTGCAATCTTCACACAATCAATGTTTCAACTTTAAAGGTATATCTGTGTCTAAATCTCTCTCTCTTGAACTCTCACTCTTTCATTCTCTCTAGCTCAAAATTCCCATTTCATGCTTTTGATTTCATGTTATATGAAGAACTAGGGTTCTATTAAAAATTTAGGGTTATATAGAAAATTTGGGTGCCAATATGCAAGATATTTTGTTTTGGCATTTTTAGATATGGAATCTAAAAAAATTTCATGTTTGGTTAAATTACTATGAAAATAATTTTTATAATTGACAAATTAATGGTTTACAATTTTAATTGAATGATAACAAGTGGGTTAGGCTTAAAAGGTCCACAAGGCTCAATCAATCTTCCATCTAGTATGGATATCATCTAATGGACCAGGAATTGGGTTAATTAAAAGTTGATTATGTTAAGCTAAAAAGGGTGAACATAGTGTTGTTCAAAGATAATGGTTATCTTAAAGCCATTATGAGTTGTTTTAGAGCAGTAGTTGTATTGTATTTCTTCTTGTTCTTAAGCATTTGGTTAATGTTCATCAAACACTGAGGAAGGATAATTTATGTTTCTAGGCACAACTTAAATAATGAAATTGTAAATGGGTGTATGCCTTTGGTTATGCACACTTACCAAATTGTTGAAATTATGGAATATAAATATAATTTATTGAAATAAAAGTTTATAATGTAAGTTTAAACTTAAGATATTGAGAGTTTTTAATTATAACTCAATCTAGCCAATTCAAATGTTTAAGGAAAGGTTTTGAATACGAATTTACATTTCCAAAAATACTATGTTTATAAATGGTTTAAATACCAATTCACATTTGAATACTATGCATGACATTCTAGCCAAAATTATGCCAAGTGAAAAACTAACCATTAAAGTTCTAGACCTTGAAAAAATGACTAAATAAACCAAAAATAGTAAGTTACAAAAAAGATGATTAAACCCAATTCCAACATCAACTACACAATTCATTTGCCTACGTCAAATGGTTAAGCCCATTATTATGATTGCCAATAACTAGATTTCACTTGTCCTTGATTTAATTAAGTCCAAAAGTAAGTGTTTGTATATGAATGAAAGGATCTTATAAAATGATATAAACATTTAACAATGTTCCTATTATAATACATTACATTATCAATTATCAATTATCAATTAAACATTTATAATTCATGTACCTTCAAGTATACATTTCTAGTCTCTATTAAAAAACAAACCCCAAATCCAGTTCTTGTCTACCTTTTCTTTCCTGTAACCTTTATTTTCATTGCAATAAATGATGGATTTGCCTCTTGATGATTGGTCTACCTTTTCCCTACTACATGTGGTCCCATACTTGGGTTAACCATCTTCTTACCTTACAACATCGATGTTAATCAACCACTAACCTTCCTTAATAATGGTATTTAATAATCTTCCTAGGTGATAAGTGACATTTACATGAATTGAACTTCCTAGCCCTAGATGTGTCTTAATAGTATATGGACTAATAGCTTAGGCATACTGATTTGTTGTGGCATCCTTCCTTGGTCTTTTTTTTTTCCCTTGAGCTATAACACCAATCATTGTCATAAACATAATGTCAACAAATTGTTGAAAATAATGAATATAATGTTTTGTTTAATAAAATTTCTAACTTTAGATGGCTCTTTTTGCAATGGATATGCTTGGCTTGCATATGATTATTGATTCAAAGTTCCTTACTTTCTTGGTCTCCCTCTCTTTTTAGACTATAATAACAAATAGTACTTATCAAAATATGAGACTCTAGTCTTTTATCTAGTGTTAAAATATTAGTTCTTGGATAACCTCTCCTATGATGTCCAAATTGCTTACATTTTTGGCATTACATCTCAATCCATACCCTTAGCATATGTCCATGTCTTTTGGAAAATTCATCTTTGTCTCTTCCTTGCCATTTTTGGTTTACCAAGCATGGTTCTAAATAAAAGTGGTAGCATTATGCAATTTACAACTGTAGGCCACATATTGCATCCATTCAAAGGTTTAATGGATTTAATATACATAGCCATATATGATGTATGTTTATAACAAGCATCAACATAATCATCTAAGTTTTGCCTTAGATATTAATACATGAGACAACATGTTTACAAGAAATCTTTATCAAACCTTAGGCTTTGCATGTGCACAATTTTAAATTAATATCTTTCAACATACCTATCATCATTATAGGATACTTCAAACTTTATACTTCCATTTGACCTCACAAAACATATCTTGGATTTAAGTTTAATCTACTAAAACTTTTTCATAATCTAGGGACAAATTGTATTAGCATTATCTTCTACCAATTTATCCCTAATTCTTTCCATCAAAGCAACTCTTTTTCCTTCTAACATATTGATGATACTCTTTGTCCTTGCCTTAACAATATACTCATTAAAGCATTCAAATATATTATTATCCACAATTTGCATTTGGGTTAGGTATTGATGTATGCTTTTATAAACTTTGTGACATCCTTATTAGTGAAATCAACAAATCCTTTTAAGCTTAATTCCATTATTTCCTAATGACTACTTTGAACTCAACTTTATTTGTGCTTTTAATAGCTTACTATAATTATTTTTTCAATTACTAACTCTTAAATTTCTTTTGTCAATTTGCATATATATGTCTAGTAGAATTTTTATACTTAACATGAAGCAATAATTCCTTTACCATAAGAAAACCAACATTAGCAAACCATTGAGCCAATTGCTATGTGATCACAAGATTGTAGATAAACTATAATTATCACCAAGAAACAAACTATTAACCCAATATCATTAAATCTAATAAGTATACCTTCTACTAGTCACTCATGATTGTTCATTCTAAACTAATTGAAAGGCTAAGATCTTCCATAAATAACTTTAAGAACCATTGCCAATTACTTATGTTTTCCTTTGACACAACTACCCAAGAAATGGAATACATTTGGTTGTTCTCATCCTTACTTATTAACAAGGTACCTCATAGAAAAGTTCTCAAAAAGCAACCATCATGCCCAATTATGGGCTTGCACATAACTTTAAAACCTTCCTTTTAATGCTCTACAACCAATGTAAAATTTGTGGAATATAGATTTAGGACTAGTTTATGAATTTTCTATCTCTAGCTTGAAAAGACTACTTAGGTTTCTTAGTTTCAACTTTGCCTTATAGGATCTAAGTTTGCTATAGTGCTCTTTTATAAATCTTGTCAATATTTCCATTACTTTCTTCCTAATCTTGTAGCAATGCATTTGTGTGACAAGGAGTGCATATGTCTCCTAATTGTCAATCATTATATACTTCATTAGCTAGTTAAGATTCCTTTAGAATTTTCTTAAGTATTCTTTAGCCAACGACTCAATTATTGTTTACTTGTTCCTTATCACACGATAATAATTATGGGCATTATACACAAATTTGACTATGAAAGTAAACTCCCTTCTACCCTAATTAACAAAGACTTCCCACAAATAACCAATTATACATCTTACCTCCATCATCTTTTCTCTAAATCTATGCCATTTTATTGGATAATCGTTAACAATCTCATTTTTTCAAATGCACCTTTTTAAATTGGTCAGCTCCCTCAAACCTCATCTTTGTAGTGAACTTTAATGTTTTGTGATCATAAAAGGAATCATATTATCTATACTTCTTTCTCCTTGATATTTACTTTGTTTGGATTTCCATATCATCTTTTTTGTTACTTACCAATGTGTAGCATCACATTCTTCGTACTCACTCTGCCATCCACCCTCAATATGTGTTTGTCCATGATCATCCATAGGCATGTTAATAGGCTTCATGGCCTTCTTAAAATTGGTTTCTATCTAGGCATTATAATCAATAGTTTTTATGTTCTTAAGCTTTTTCTTTTTTCCTATTTGCATCTTTATATTCTTTATCATTTGTAAACAAGTCACCATCATCTAACTAAGCATCAATGTTACTCTCATAAAGTGGAATGAAATTAAGGTCTTCATGATTCTCATCAATATCACCCTTATAACGTTACCCAATTAAAGTCTCTTCAGTTTACTATTCAATCACTTTATTAGTACCCTTAGTAGCAATACATCCAATCCTTTGATGCTCCAAAGCCTCAGACACAATCTTTTGCCTAACTCTAGTATCCTCCTTATAATATTTTGGTCTTGTATCCTTATCATCTCTACAGAATCCAATATCATTAGGAACTCCATTACGAGTTGCCCTAAATCCTTCCATTCCCATTTGATTAGCATAATCAATGGCATCAATGACAACACTATCTTATGTGCCAATCTCACTTGTATGTGCTCTAAACTAATTAGGCCCTACATCATCTCCACCTCCATTATGCTTAGTTGCATCAATGCTCTCAACTATTATAGGATCATCAACCCCATGCATAACATACACTTGTACAAGGTGTTCTTTTGATGTAGCCAACTCATCTAACATTTCCATTAAAGGTTTATCAAATGTCTAACTGAGAGGCTTACTTCTATCTAAGGTTTGGTAGCAAAATTTGTACAAATAACCTTTTAAATTTGTGTAACCAAGCCTTTTCACAAGAGCTCCTACAATCAACATTAACAAATTGTTATTGTTAATGACTTCAAGAAAATGAAGCTCTCTTTTTACATATTGAACCTTAATGTCTATTTCTAAAATTCCACCATAATAAAGAGCAAAATTTCTCAACATCCTGCATATTAATAGAGATTACAAAATTTCTATTTTTGAAAAGCAAGGTAACACCTATGATGCTTGAATTGGTTTTCTTCGTTTCCTTCTTGCATTTTTGGGAGTTTCAACAAATTTTTTGGCTTCCTAGGAAATTCTGCTTTATGATTCCGGCAAGTATTCGCTAGAATCTTTGGAAAGAAAGAAACAACCAAATATTCTAAAATAAAGTTGTTAACTAAAGGAAGGTGCTTTAATAGATCGTTACTACTTTATATGTGCTTGAGGTAAACCATTTAAGTTACTAGATAATGAAATGCGTTCTGTATTTTTTAGTAGATGTTTGGTTTGTGTCCTGTGATGCATAGAGGATTTCTTTTGTGTTTTTTCTTTCCTTTTTTTTTTTTTTAATGTATTGTACATTTGCTTGGTGTACTCAAATCTTAAGAAAGTAATTAATTTGTGCACTATTTTGTTATTTTAGCAGTTGAGTTTTTTCGCTTATAAAAAACAATGTCTAAAAAGGTACGTGGCTTGTAATTGTGGTTGCTGGGAGTTCCTTTGGATCAATGACATTATATTCCAAGGCAGCATGTGGCGGGAACATGAACGGTTCGTGGGTGGTGATATTGCCACAATAAAAGGAATTAAAACTACCAAAACCGTTGCCTCGAAGTTGGACCAAAACAATGTCTTTGCAGTGATAACATTTTTAGTAGTCGCAGTCAAATTCATTGTGATATATTAGTAACATCACAATTTTGAGAACTCGTGAAGGAAAAATTGTTTACAAGAAGGAAATGCTCTCCTCCTATGGGATGGAGTTCTCTCACGTCCTCACCGAGGGTCTCAATTGAACAAAGTGTCTTCCATTCTACACATCGTTGACCTACACAACAACCACCATATTTGTTCACCCCCTACAGACCAAGATGCTTCCACAAATGAATTAATTGTCAAGACCAATGGAATGCACTCTGAAAATGTTCTCCTAGACCTCGGAAGCTGATGCCAACTCAACACAAAAAGTCAAGTGGGGAATCCTGCACCCCAAGTTGCTGGGTAGTAGGAATACAACAATAGTACTTTTCGAAGCTCACAAATTGACCTTGTAGACATTGGAAGCCTCGTTAAAACCAGCTAGGGAATATAAAGGCCTTTCTGGTTGGACCTTATCACAAGGCCTTTCAGAAATCTCTTTACCCATATGATACAAGAGCCCATCTAGGTCGGTGAAGCTTAAGAAACTAGCCCGAGGTCAAATAACAAAGGAATCCTAGTAAGATGCCCAACTTTGCATAACGCCAGCTGCCTGCTCCCCCGAAGTGGAAGCGAATGGAGAAGTTGTTCCTAAAACATAAAATGACATGCCCATGGAGGTAGAAGAAATCAAGCGGATGGCGGTAGTAGCTGGTCTATAGCCACACAACTGCCACTGAAACTATTGGCTTAGAACTGTTAAGAGATTGGGCAACCCCTAACTGTTTGAACTATAAGGGAGCCCATCTAGAAACACTGTCCATCTCCAGTTTTTCTCTTACACACTAAACAAAGCATTGACCAATTGGAAAAGCAATGGCTAAAGATGCACCTAGATAAGGCAAAGTATGTGGATCTAATAGGGAAGAGTGGTGGGCTTGCTTTATGGTGGAGGGCAAAGATAGAGGTAGAAATCTTAGAAAGCACAAGGAACTTCATTCATATGAAAGTGGAAAATAAACAGAACCAGAGTAAGTGGTTTTGTGTTTTCGAGTATCCTATTGGCTCAGATAGAAGAAAGCTGTGGGAAACCATGAAAACCTTGGCACCGAGATACCTTTAACCATGGATGAAAATTTCTTTCAGGATTGCCTACTGATGGACATTGGGTCTCAAGGAAATAGTTTCGCCTAGACAAACAAGCAATTTGGACTAGCTATGTGCAAGAAAGAATAGACAGAGTAATGACTAATGTGGAATGGCGGGGACTCTTCCCCATGGCCTTGTCATTGAATGAAGTAAGGGTTGGCCCTGATCATAATCCTCTCTTTCTAGACACTGGTCAGTGACATTGGCAGACCAAACCAAGGTTCAGGTTTGAGGCAAAATGGACTTGCACATAAGAATGCACAGGCATCATTGGGAAGGGCTGGGAAGTGCATGTTCAGAGCTCTCTTAGCTATATTCTTCTCGAGAAATCAAAGTAGTGTAGAATAGTGCTCAGTGGGTGGAGACGTGAGAAGGTAGGCAACACAAGAACCAAGATTGATAATCTTAAACAAAGATTAGCAATTCTCTAAGAAGTTCCTCCAATGGCAGCAACGAAAGAAGAAGAGTAGGTCCAGATTGAACTGGCATAAATTCGGCGACCCCAGGGTGACAAAAAAGCTGAAGTTATAATTACTTCAGGAAGCTTTTCACGGGGCAAAGACATACGCACACTAATGATGCACTCACCCCCCATGTCCCTCACTTAGTCACAGCTGAGATGAACTCAGCTTTGAATGCAAGGGTTACAGGAACAGAAATAACAATGGTTGCTTTCCAGTATGGGGCCACTAAAGCTCTAGGACCCAACAGAATTGCAAGTTTTTCTTCCAAAAGTATTGGCAAATTGTTAAGTCTAATACGGTGAATATGGTGTGCAGTTTTTTTCACAGAAAGATATTTACTTAAAGAGTTGAATTAGTGCTCCATTGTACTCATTCCGAAGAATAACTGTCCTAAATATATCAGACACTACCACCCCATCAGCTTATGCCACTTTTCTTACAAGATTATATATAATATCATTGTCAATTGTTCGAAGTCTTCACTGCTTGAGTTGGTGTCCCAAATTTAGATCACATTTGTTGTCCGCCGCTCAATTGAAGACAACATAATTATTACTTATGAAATGTTTTGGGGCTTTACCAAAAGGGCAAAAGAAGCATAAAATGGCAATAAAGCTAGACATGCAAACAGCTTACGACCGATTGGAATAGAGAACAAGTCCTGCTCTGGCTATGTTTCTCGGGAGCTTGGATCCATCGACTTATGTAATGTGTCACCACAATACGGTACCAAGTGATGATCAATGGTTCAGCCAACCCAATGCTTAAGCCATCACGTGGGTTGAGACAAGGAAACCCTTTGTCTCCTTATCTCGTCCTCTTGGTGTCAGGGGTTCTATTAAGATCGCTAAGTCAGGATGTTCCAAACTTTGAAATTGCTATACTCAAGGTCAGTCCTCGCTGTTCTGTGTGATGCCAAATTTTTTCGTCGATGATACTCTTTTATTCGGGTCAGCAATAGGGTTAGAAGCTTTCAACTTGCTAGAACAAATAAATGCCTACTACAGAGCATCGGGTCAAGCAATCAATTAGCACAAGTCCATGGTTGAGTTTAATAAGAAAGCACCAGCAGCTCTACAACATAAAATATGCCAAACCTTGGAAATTCAATAGTTGAACCAAAAGAAAAGCTACTTAGGCCTGCATGGAAGAAGAAACTACTTTCATTGGCAAGAAGAGAGGTCCCCATCAAGGCCGTGGCAACAGTTGTCCCCACATATGCCATGCCTGCGTTTAAATTGCCACGCTTCATATGCATTAAAATCAGCAACAAATTGGCCATGTTCTGTCAGGGGTAGCGTGAGGAGAAAAGGCGGGTATACTGGGAGAGTTAGGAAAACTTATCCAAAGTCAAAGAGGCAGGCGGAATTGAGTTTAGGGACTTGATAAATTTCAACACTAATCTCCTAGCCAAACAATGCTGGAGACTGATCTGAGACCCTAAAGCTCTATGGGTAAGAGTCCTCAAGGGATCTATTTCCCTGTGGGTGAGTTATAATCTTCTTAGAAGGGGCGGAAACATGCCTTGGGGGTGGCAGAGTTTGCTGTGTGATAGAGGTCTTAATGAAGGAGCTGTGGTAGAGCACAGGGGACTAGAGGAATATCTATATTTAGGATAACCCCTGGTTGCCAAACTCCCAAAAACGGCCAGACCCCCTCATAAATAGTGCCTTATTGAGATCTTATTTGTGGTAACACATGAGACTGGGGCAGAGGGTGTATCAGAGACTTCTTCATGTGTGCGGAAGCGGCGAAAATCGACAGGAACCCTCTTAGCCACTTTCCCGAGTAAGGCAAATTGATTTGACACCATGAGAAAATAGGGGCTTACACGGTGAAGTCGGGCTGCCATTTGCTGATGAAAGAAAAGACACTGCAGGTATCTGCTATGGAGGCATCGAGAGCAGCAAGCCCAAAGACTTGGAAGTATATGGACATTAGATGTCCAGCCTAAGATCAAACACTTTATCCGCGAACGATTAAGGACTCTCTTCTTACATAAGTAAATTTAAGGATGCGAAAAGTCATAGACGGTGGAACGTCCCTGCCTTATGCAAAGGAAGAAGATGATTAAGCATCTCCTGTTCCTTCGTGAGCACGCCACCATGGCAACTGTCGTTAGACACTAAATGTTAATTGGTTACGATAAATAATGCAAGTAAAATTTAATTTGATAGATAGTATTGTTAATTTAATATTTATAAAATAAAAATTAAAAATTTAATACAATTGAAACAAAAAGTTAAATATAAATTTTATAACAAATAAAATAATTTAATTAATAAAATAAAATAAATTATAAAAATATTAATATTAAAAATATAATTTTAAATTTATTTATAATTATAATATTTAATAATTATAATTACTCACAATGTTATTAAATTATTATAAACTATTAATTTTAGATAATAACAAATTTTATTATTTTAATTTTTTATATATATTTATTATTAAAACAACCTCTTTAATTCTAATTATTATATCCCAAAATAAGTTTGGTAAAATAAGATATTAGAAGTCTTAAGAATTAGGAAAATAAGTTAATACAAGTAACAATCACACATACTCGAATCTTTTAACCTCCACTGAGTTATTCATAATAATAAAATAAAAAATTGTCCATAATATCCTATTGTTATTAATTACTTAATGATAAGGAAGGGGTAAAATTGAATCACAATTCCTAATCTTTGTAATTGATATTTATTTAATTAATTTAGTAAATCTAACCAAATTAATTGAACATACAATCATTCAACTATTAAATAAGAATGATTCAAACAATTTCACAAATAAAGAGAACAACATGCCAAAATAATATATATTATTGAAGTATTAAAAGTTTTAAAATCTACTAAAACTATTGAAGTGTCTAACTATTCATGCTAAGAAAAATGAATTTCTTTTAGAGTGATTGTTTTATTCTTTATATCCCTCTTATTACTACCAAAAGATGGTTATTTATAACTTTCCAAAAAAATAAAAAAAAGAGTACATAATAGCCACCAACAAACCCTAAAGATTTAAGGTTTTCTTGGTCTTCCAAAATTTCTCAATTAGCTTTCAAACAAATTTTGAACTAAATATCATCTGAATTAAGGTCTAACTTATTCATAAAACTTATAGTCTTCCTTTTCATCTTTCCAACACATTAATTTTTGACCAAAATAAAGGCCTATAGCCCAACTTATGAGTTAAAAATTGAGACAAACTTAGTTTAGCCCACAACAGATTTTATAGTGATTTCTCCATTATTTTTTAGCTATTAAAAAATTAATATAGGTCTAGGTCTCCTCATAAAAATTATATTCCTAAATGTGTACTTTAATTTATGATTTTAAATCACCTAATTTGGATGTCTAAAACTCAAGTTAAGTCTATTTAAGTACTCAGTGCTCAGATAGTAATCCTACCCTAATTATGACCCTTCCAGTTAAGATTAAACTTTAATTTTTTGTCTTGTCTTTGGTGCAACATCTCAAGGCCTAAACAAACATGAATTTGGACTCTTAACCTCAATCTAAAAATTTTGAGATGTCTACTACAACTGGACATCTAAGTTAGTGAAAAACCTAAAATAAACAACAAAGATCAAAACCATAAAATGATAAAATTTTGTCTACTAAAGGCATATATTCTCAAAACTTTCTTAAAATATATCTAAATCACAAAACATATTCTAATCATCTCAAATATGCATAATACTTAGTAAAAATAACCAAATGTAAAAGGGAATAAACATAATAAATTTTCACTCATCATAACATAACTTGGTTTATAAGTGCAATAGGCTGTTCCCCTAATTGACTTGGCTTCCCTTCCTTCAAAATTTGGTGGGACAAGATGGCAAAAATTAATTTAGAGGAAAGTTATAGTTTGGTCCTTAAAGATTTTGTTGTTATTTGTTGGAATATATGAAAGATCCATTGTAAGTTTGGTATGGAACAAATGTAATTGAATCTCTTAGTCACAGTAAGACAATTGAAAGGTGACAAAGTTGAGTTCTACAAAGTACATGGTATGGCCCTTTAACACCAAATGACCCTAGAATCTAAGGTAATGACATGGAAACTACTAGACCCAAAAGCCTTAAAGATAAATTGTGATGTTGCTATTGATGGATGAGTGATTTAGAAGAAGCTTATTTCAATCCTTACTACAAAAGTTTGTGCCTTTAAAAAGGCTATCTATATGGCTAAGTGGTTTCATCCACAAGTAGTGATAATAAAAACTAATTGAATCCAAGCTTCATGGGAAATTAGGCCCATTGTTAAGGGACATTCATATATTACTTAATGAGACCTTTAGTAAAATAACTAATATGGTGGCTGATTGGGTGGCTAAACAAAGTAAGACTAAATCATTTCCCAATGATTGGATGATACAATGATTTGGTGTAATGAAATTTATTACAATGGCAACAATGTGGAACTGTTGAGATATAGTGAATGGAAAACATAAATTCTTAAAAACATGGAGTAAAGGTAAACTTGATAAGATCTCTTATCATTTGTAGTCAAAACTTAACAAAAAAAACTTTCACCAATTCATAATCAATTGAATCATAAGTCAAAATCTAAATGGTATAGATATAAGATGATTTGTACTCATAAAACTAAAATTTGAACCTTTTGACACACATCTTAATTAAAAGTTGAAATGTTGTGATAATATTTGCCTTAATGATATATAACAGTCACTATTTACTCATGGTATAGCCTAATAATAAAGGCAATTTGAGATTCTATGGGTTAGACTATTATGTTGCAAGATGCCTTATGGGATTTTAGGGTTAAGATGGGTTCCAATCAACATAAGTATGTGAAAAAATTGATGTGCACATAAAAGAGTAAGGTCTACTAATATCTCTTTGCTCATACTCTTCCTCAAGCTTATGTCTCTCTCTTTTTGTGTTTCAAGTCTCTATATGTGATCATACAAATGGAATGTTCCTTATTTCATTGCAACTAGCAAGTAAGCACACACCCTTTTGCTTAGCCCACCTAATAACCTCTTCAACCTTTATTATTCACTGCATATGCATACATTTGATGTTACAAGGCTAATTTTTTACTCAAATTTTTTGCCATGTGATTTTACAAAGTCATATTGAGTCTTAACCAAGTCAAATAAAGTAAAATCACACATAAGAAACTTTCGTAAGATAATCTTACAAGAGGAATAACATATATAGTTCTAACTTCCCAACCTTTTTTACTTTTACTTATAAAGTATAAAGGAATTGCCAAAGGACTTTCATAAGTTTTTCTTTCCACTTTTTTGTGTTGAGCTTTGGTTGCCAATTTACAAGTATCAATAGAGTTGGTAATTGGCATCTCTAACTAATTAAGGAAATACATGACTCTCGACTCTTAGGAGTACTTCCCCACCAACTTGGCCAAAACATTATTCATAAAGTATAAAGGAATTGCCAAAAGATTCTCATAAATGTTTCTCTCCACTTTTTTTTTTTTTGTGTTTAGTCTTGATTGCAACTACACATTTATATATAATGTTCATAGTTAACACCCTTGACTACATAAAGAAATGCATGACTTGATTGTCAAGTTAATCATATATTGTGAAGATCCTCCATTCTTATAAGTATTTTCCCACCAACTTGACCAAAAAATATGCATCAACATTTAAGAAGAACTTGACACCTCATTAGGACTTGGTCAACACACTCACTTTAGTAGCATATTCTCTTACCCTTAAGGAGCTCATGTTAGCATATTGCCTTGGACAATACTCTTGTTTGGCTGCCACATCTACTACCAACAACATATTCCCACATTTTTAGGGATAACTATATATGATTGCCTTATTTTTGTGTTGCATGGTACACACATTGACTTGATTTACACTCTAAGCCTTTGCCTTGTTAGCCAACCCATAATTAAACCCACACAATGTTGTGCCAAGACCTAAGCCTTTGCACTAATAAACTATTGATGTCATAGCCAATCCTTGGAGCACATGTTAGCCATTCATAATAAGTCCTTATAACGTCAACCTATGCACTGATGTTAGCTAACTTTGATGTAAGATGTGCATTACCCTCTAAAGAGTATTAAGGAATTTAACCATTTGGTAAGATGAAAACTAATGTGTTTGAACAACTACTCTACTATCAAACACACTTTTTCATCCAATACCAAAGACCTATAAATCTTCTTGCACTCAACATCAATGCCTTAGCCTCCCCTGGCTTATTGCCATGTACATTGGATGTTCTTACCAACATCTCACTTATTTGGGTATTCAAGCTTAAATCCTATGTAAGAATGGATGCAAGATATCACCAATTGCTTACACTTTCATGCCAATAAACTCAAAGGACTAAGACTTGAATTATATAACAATTACAACTAATCACTTCAACAAATGCACACACATTTCTACTAATTTTTTTTCTTTGGAAATTAATTGAAATATGTTTTACTTATTTGGGTTAGCCTAGTTTCCCAATATAATGATGACTAATATCATATTGATTAAAATTATATTGGATTATTGAAATTAATTTATAAAAAAAACGTTTGTTCTTTTTTTTTCTTTAAAATGACACAAAGAATACAATTAAAAATATGTTAATAATTTAAACAAAATTAAATTAAAAAGTACACAATTCAAATCAAGCATTAATGTAATTCTTTTTAAACCATTTTTATTATCGCATCCAATACTACTACTATTTTCCATATCTACCAATCATTTCTTTTTCTAAGGTGGCTCTCTTAATTATGCCATATGTAATAATTTAGGCATGCCATATTTTTTTTGGTCATCTATGGACATCCTATTGATGTAATGACATAAATACTTATTTACATAAATACACCATGAAAGCCATCACCAAAGTGCAAAAACCTTCTTAACAACTTTAATAACATTTAAGCAACACAAAGTAATTAAGGATTGGGAAGGTAATCTACAAGAGTAAAAAGAATGCTAAAAATAATATTATTTGGGTGTGTGATTCATAAGAGAGTAAAAGAATGCTAAAAAAGAAATTTCAAAGCAAAGCAACATTACCACCTTTTATTGTCCTTACAAAGATTGATTTCATATGATTGCCACTTGACTTATTGGATCTAGAGATGGAATAAGAGCACCCAAGTTTTAGGTCTGGATAAGTTTTATATAAGTGGTCCTTTTCTCCCTAGGGTAAGGTTTTTAGAGTTAATTTCAAAGCACAAGAACTTGTTTAACCCTTTTTAATTTGTCCAAAAAGGTTAAGAAGATGGAATCTTATAAATAGATTATGTCATAGGTGATAAGGTAAGCATGAGTTTCACACAAGTATCACATGCCTTTTAATTTTTTTTAGGATTATTATATAAATGAATCCTTAACTTTAGGTTGTGTAACAAATTTATTCTAACCTATTAAAAGTATTAATTTGGTTATTTTAGAAGTATTTTTAAAATAAATATGTCTTATTGTTAACTTCTTTAAATAGAACTATGCAAGCCTATAAGGTGTTATACTAACATGTGAACATTTGCTAATGTGGCATGTCACATATTATTTTATTTATAATTAAAAATAAAAATACAATTAAATAAAAAATACATAAAAATATTTAAAAAAAAAAAAAACAGACACACACACTCTTTTCTCCTTCCTTCTCCTTCTCTTGATGAGATCTATGTAGGAGTTGATGTGTGGAGGGCTTCTAAAAATTTTTTGAGCATTCAAAAAGGGGTCAATGACATGTTCAAAAGCTGAAAAAAAGAAGGAGGCACTTAGCTTACTTATTGAAGAAATTTAGGCCAAAAAAGCTAATTCAAGCTTAAAAGACAACAAATCATATCTTAATATAGGCTGAGACTTTATTAATTATATAAGTATGCTAAATGATTGTAAAGATTTCTACAACAGCTCTTAAAAAAATAAGAGTAAGGTTTTTATAATAACTTGTAAAAAATAAGAGTAAATTTGTTGTCAATCTACTTAAGAAGTTTGTCCTTATCTCTAGGCTTTCTCTAGGTATGTAAATTTAGTCTACAAAAAGGCTTGATTTCATTATTCAAGAAGGAAAAACATTTGGTGAAATAAAAGTAAGAATTTTCTCCTTGAGTTATTTTAAAAACTAAAAATCCTATCATGAACTAACTTTTTTTATGATGTTAAACTTGACATATCATTCCCAAATTTGTTCTTTTATGGAGTGTGGTGTCCATATCTTGCTTTCATACCTTTGGTTTGTATTCCTTTGAATATTAGGTCTAGGTCTTGAGTAATTAAAATCTACTTTAGCTTTCTTAAGTTCTTGCTCAAGTGCTTATATGCATTAAGTCCTTAAACCACATCTTTTGGAGTTCACATTAGTTGTTATTAGTGCTTTAGGGCTTAAATCAAGTTTCATTATCTAACTTTAATTTTTTTTCCTTCTTTTCTTCTTCCTATCAGTGACATTCTTTAACCTTTTGTTTCTTAAAATCTATAAAACCTAGTTTATCTTTTCTTGTCTTCAAATTTGTGCAAAAAAAAAAAAAAAAAAAAAACACAAAAAGACCAAAAAAAAAAAGAAAAGAAAAAAAATGCATAAACTTTGAGTGACTAAGGCAATAACTAAATGATTTTGTCAAACTTGCCATACTAATGACCTACATTTTTGTTTTTTCATCACATTCTATAACTTTTTGTTCCTTGAAATCTACAAACCTTAGTTTATTTTTTCTTTTCTTTATATGTGCAAAAAAAAAAAAAAAACTAAAAAAACGAAACACATTAACTTTAAGTGATTAAGGCAATAATTAAATGATTTAGTCAAACTAACTGTAATAACAACTTGGTTTTCTAGCTTGACTCTAATTATGCTATCTATTTTCTTATTTTACCTCCCTAGTGTTTCCTTTAGGTTTAACTCTTTAACTTGTTTTCTTTGAGTCTAGTTCATTAAATTTGTTCCTTAATGTCACTTTTTTATTTATAACTTCTTATTTTTCATTAGTTCAATTCTGTCTCATTTACTTTAATTTGTGAGTTTGGCTCATTCAAGATTAATCCTTTTGATTTAACTTGTTTAGTTCTTTAAAAGGTTTAAAGGGGAAATTTGAGTGGTAATAGGAAAGAGTGTAAACATATATTGAGAAAAAACCTTAAAAAGTGTAAACACAAGGATATGTGACACCATATTTTAGGGAAACACAGAAGCAAGTATTTTGTGAGGTATCCTAACCATTTTATACAAAATTAACATTATATCTTCCAAAGGTAAAGGTGAAGCTAAGGAGGGAGATAGTAATGTGTCATTTATGATCAAAGCTATACAATAACTATTTGAATGCATGAATGCCAGATTTGATGATATAAGAGATATAATGAAGAAGCAAGCCAATAAAATAATGGAGTTGCAAAGGAGGCAATAGGGATGTGAGGTTCCTAATGCAAGTAGTTAAGAGAGATGAGACTATGGCCATAAAGATAATATAAAAGATGATGAATTTGATGATCTAGCTACTTTGGTTAGAATTACTAATAATAGAAATAGTCAAAGAGATTTTAGGAGATGAAACACCTGTGATTGTGATTTGGGCAACATTAAAATGAAAATTCCTCTATTCTAATAGAAAAATGATCCTGAAGACTACTTAGAATAGGAGAAGAAGGTTAAGTTGGACTTTGACCATCACAACTACTCTGAAGAGAAAAAGATAAAACTTACTGCTATTGAATTTACTGATTATGTTATTATTTGGTGGGATCAAATTTTTTTGACTAGGAGAAGAAATCATGAAAGCTTAATTGATACATAAGAGAAGATGAAAGCTATCATAAGGAAGAGTTTCATCCTCAATAATTATTATAAGGATTTGTACCAAAGGTTATAATGGCTCATTAAAGGCACCAAAATTACAGAGGACTACCACAAGGAGATGGAGATGGCCATGATTCAGGCTAATGTGGAGGAGGATAAAAAGGCAACCATGTATGAATCTTTACAAAGGCTAAATAGAGACATTACCAACGTAATTAAATTATAGTATTATATGGATTTGAAGAACATGGTGTATATGGTGATGAAAATCTCAAACATAAAGGTTTTACATAGTTTGGATAGAATTTAGGTTCCATTTCATCTTAGAAGTTGAATTAAAGCAAAAGGGAGGAAATGGTTGATTACAAGCCTAAGGATAAATCTTATAAGAGTAGAAAGTCCCAGCAAGGAGAAAGGTGACTTTAATTTCTAACCTAATAAAAATAAAGATGTTAAATTGTTTAAATGTTTGGGAAGGTGACATATTGCATCTTAATATTCAAATAAGCGTACCATGGTGTTGCAAGGTAATGGTGAAAATGAGACTAAAATTGTGTCTAATGATAACTCCATGTCACCAATAAAGGATGCAAGTGATTGAGAGGATTACTTATTTAAGGGAGATGTGCTAGTGGTTAGATGAGCATTGAGTCTACAAGTGTAGAAAGATGATTAAGTGCAGAAAGAAAATGTCTTCCATACACAATGCCATAACAAAGATAAGGTATGTAGCATAATCATTGATGCAGGTAGTTGTACAAAAGTAGCTAACAATGCTTATTTGAAAAACTTAATTCACCTACCATGAAGCACTCTAGGCCATATAAGTTTTAATGGTTGAATGAATGTGGGGAGGTTAAGGTAAATTAGCATGTGTTAGTATTGTTTACTATTAGGAGATATATTGATGAGGTCTTATGTGATGTTGTGTCCATTCATGTTGAGAATATTTTATTGGAAAGACAATGGCAAAATGATTGGCGTGTAATGCATAATGGGTTTAAAGATAGATACTCTTTTATAATAAATGATAAACCTATTGCTCTTGTACCTTTGACACCTTAAAAAATTTATGAAGATCAATTGACGATTAAAAAAATAACAGGCTTATTTAAGTACGAACAAGTTTAACCCCTCTTTGTCTAATATTGTCAATTCTCTTTTGCAAAAATTTTATGACACTTTTTTGAAGAACCAAGTCGTTTGCCACCTTTGGGGAGAATAGAACAAGAAATTGAATTCATTCCTAATACAATAATTCCACATTAATTAGGTTATAAAAGTAATCCTAAGGAGACAAGGGAGCTTCAAAGGCAAGTTAGGAAGTTTATGGCAAAAGGATATGTGAGGAAGAGTATAAGTCTATGTGTAGTTCTAGTACTGCTTGTGCCCTAAGAAGGATGGGACTTGGAGAATGTACGTTGATTGTTGAGCACCTCATAAGATCATTGTATGGTATTGTCATCCCATACCTAAATTAAATGACATGTTAGATAAATTGTGTAGTTCATGTGTGTTTTTTCTATTTTTAAATTATTTGAAAAGTGGATATCACCAAATTAGGATGAAAAAGGGAGATGAGTAGAAAAAAAACTTTTAAAACTAAGTATGGTTTGTATGAATGGCTTGTTACACCATTTACATTTTGATCATTTACATTTTGTTCTAAGTGTTTTATATTTTAAGAAATTATATCCTAACTTCAATAAATATTCCTTTGCACTAATTACGTCATATTTCTTGGTTATGTTATGAGTGCTAATGGTATTGAGATTGACAAGGAAAAAGTTAAGGTAATCCATAACTAACTTACACCTAAGTTTATTAGTGATGTGTGTAGTTTTCATGGTCTAGCTAGTTTTTATAAAAGTTTTGTTAGAGACTTTATCACCATTACTGCACCATTAACTAAGGTTATTAAAATGAACTTGTATTTTAAGTGGGGTAATGATCAAGACAAGACTTTTAATTTTTCTATGATAAAGCAAATCTAGTAGCCAATTTTGTCATGTTTGGAGGTGTGTCCTTTAAGCATTTTTCATGAGACATGCCTTTTTCTTATTTTCTTTTGTTATTTCATAATTTAAGTGTTACATATTTACTTCCCTTTTTTTTTTTAAAAAAAAAAATTTCTCTATAAATAAATTTAGGGTCTTCATAGTAGTACAACACTAGATTAACTTTTCAAGTATAGGAATATTTACATGTAATAATTCTATAATTTCAGACATGAGTATTAGTAGTTGTAAATTTTGTAAAGGCTATGACCAAACTTTTTAGCTTGGTTGTCTATAGGGCCTTTCAATGTATATAAAGGACTATGTTTTCTTACCCAAAGTTAGTTGCACATTGGCCTAGTTCCAAGTTTATATTCAATTTCATTGCAGCAATACTTTGACATTATGTGTGTTGTTATTTTCTTCAATTTCCTTCAAGGGTCTCTTCAGGGCAACTAGGGTTGGTAAGAAATCAATTGTTGTTAATGGTGCCACCTTTCAGGTAAAATCACATGTTATCTTCTACTTCCTTTGGCTTTTTCTTCTTTTTGTAGCTGGGGGTGACATGATGATGAGTAGTTGAGATTGATTATATGAAATTTTTAGGAGTTTGATAACTAGTTTGCAATATTGAAACTATTGTAGTGGTTTTTGAAGGATTTGACAGGAATTCTTGGAGGCATATACCATACATAACTTTGCTAAAACATTTTAACATTAAGTGTGATGCTTTAAGTATTGGCATTAAAGTTGTTTTGATGCAAGAAAGACAATTAATTACCTACTTCAATAAAAAGCTAAGTGGAGTAGCCCTTAATTATCTCACTTATGAAAAGGAGATGTGTGCATTAATGTAAGCTTTGAAGACATTACAACACTACCTTTGGCCTAAGGAGTTTGTTGTCTATACTAACCACGAATCCTTAAAGCTCTTAAAGGGATAAGGGAAGTTAAACAAGAGACATGCTAATTAGGTTAAATTCATTGAGACCTTTCCTCACATTATCAAATATAAATAAGGTAAAGAAGGTGTGGTAACTAATGCATTATCTCATAAGTATGCCCTTATCTCTACATATAGCTCGAAATTATTAAGATTTAAATATATTAAAGATTTATATGTGAAAGATCTTGACTTTGCTAATATGTATAAGACACATAGGAAGTCAATTACAAGGAAATTTTATAAGTATGAGGGTTTTTTTATTTAAGGAAAATTATTTATGTGTGCTTATGAGTTCCTTGAGGGAGTTGGTTATGAGAGAAGCACATGGTGGTGGTCTAATGGGTCATTTTGGCATTAAGAAAACTTAAATGTTTTAGTTATGCATTTTTTGGGGCCATACATAAAATGAGATGTTGAAAGGGTGTATGAGAAGTGCATAATATGCAAACAAGCCAAATCTATAGTTTTATCCCATAGCTTGTACACCCTTTTACCCATACCTAGCCAACCCTAGGTTGATTTATCCATAGACTTTGTACTAGGGCTATAATGATCAAAAAGGAGTAAGGATTCTATATTTATTGTTGTTGACAAATTTTCTAAGATTCCACACTTCATCCTATGCCATAAAACTAATCGTGCAAATAATGTGGTTGAATTGTTTTTAAAGAGTTAGCATGCTTGCATGACATGCCTTGGAGCATTATTTTAAATCAAGATACAAAGTTCTTGAGTTACTTTTGGAAGACTTTGTGAGGTAAGTTAGGCATTAAATTGGTGTTCTTAACTACTTGTCATCTATAAACTAATAAGTAAACCAAAGTAGTTAATCAAAGTCTTTATAATTTTTTGTGTGGTATTATTCAAATGAATTTGAAAATGTGGGAAGATTGTTTACTACATGTAAAATTTTCATATAATATAAGTGTTCATTCTACTATTAGTTACCCTTTATTTGAAATTATAAATGATTTTAATTCTTTGACTCTTTTGGATTTGATGTCTTTACCCATTGATGAGTATGCTAACTTAGATAGTGAATGCAAGGCTAAAATGATGAATAAGTTTCATGAGAAGGTCCAACAATAAATTGAAAAACAAGCTAAGCAATATGCATCTCATGCCAACAAATGGCAATAAAAGGTGGTGTTTGAACTTGGTGATTGCTTTTGGGTGCATATGTGCAAAGAAAAGTTCTTAGCTCAAAGGCATTCAAAGTTGCAACTTAGAGGAGATAGTCCATTTCATGTAATGCGAGTGCAACATTTAATGTTTATGATCTTTTTGCTTTTAATGCAAGTAATGATTCAAGGATGAATCCTTTTGAAGAAAGGGGAAATGATAATATCCATGGAGGAGTTGATGCATGGAGGGACTCTAAGAATCCATTGAGCATTCAAGAAGGATTAATGGCATATTCAAGAGCTAAAAAGATGAAAGAGGCACTTAATTGACTTATTGAAAAACTTTGGGTTAAATAAGTTAATTCAAATTTGAAAGACAACAAAGTATATCTTAATACAAGCTGACACTTTATTAATTGTCTAAGTATGTTGAATGACCCTATTTTAAATGATTGTAAAAGTTTCTACAACTCCTAAAAAATAGAAGTAGGGTTTCTAAAACAACTCTTAAAATGTAAGAGTAAATTTGTTGTCAACCTAATTAAAAAGTTTATTCTTATCCCTAAGGTTTCTTTAGGTTTGTTAATTTAATTTATAAATATACTTGATTTCATTATTAAATAATGAACAACATTTAGCAAAATAAAAGTGAAAATTTTGCTCTTTTAGTTCTTTCAAAAACTAAAAAATTTATCAAAAATTAATTGCTCTCATGGCATTCAACTCCATTTATTGCTCCTAAATTTATTTTTTTTCTAGAATATGGCATTTATAACTTTCTTCTATACCTTTAGTTTGTATTCCTTTGAACCTTAGGTCTAGATCTTATATGATTGAAATCTTAATTAGTTTTTTTATTTAATTTGTTATGTATATTGGGTCCTAAACCATGTTTTTTTGGGGTTAGCATCACCTCTTCTTTCTTATCCTCTTTTTTGATTTTGCAAAAATCCATAGAATACAAGAAAATAGCAAAAAACAATACCAAAATAAAATAATAATAATAATAATAAAATAATCACAATAAACCCAAAAAATTTCAAGATCAACTTTTCCTTTGTCTCTTTGCAACATAGTCGCACCATCTTGAATCCAATGCACCAAAGCATCAAATCGACTATATTACCTTCAATCCAAGCACTCCTTACTAGATTTGTTTCTTTCATTATTGGTCTCAAATGAATTACTTTCTTGATAAAGGGACAGGATTGCATCCTTCTCGTGGAAGATGATTTGGGCTATGCCTTTCAACACAGAGCTACCAATCTTGTCAATGGTATTCTCTACGTTCTCCAGTAACCCTTGGGCCACCTCGATCTGCTTCCTCAAGCCCAACCCAAGTTCTTTTAGATCTCAACGGCAAGTTTCAATTATTGGTTATGATCTTATGGTTTGCATTTTGATTCGCCCTTTGAAGCTCCATCCATACATGCCACCACCATTGTTGCTATTGCTGGGGTTAGATTTTGGACTTCACGGTTTTGGTGGAGAGATGGAGTTGGGATCTATGTCAAAATGCTCCTTATTTAATTGCTATTTAAATTCAAATTCATAACTTTGGAAATCATATTAGTTTGCAAAAACTGAATTGAGAAAATTCATAGATGAAGTTGCTTACAATAAGATAAATTAAAAATTACTTGCCATGAAACGAATGCTTCTTCCTCGTCTTTAGAGGAATCCAAAATTTTGCTGTTGCACACTATAATGTGCAATGAGTGTCAAGTGCAAGCACAAAAAAGAGTTTGTAAAAATACATACTCTGCTCATCAATCCTCCATGTCTATAAAGTTAGGAATTTTGTCATGAATTTTTCTTAATTTATTGACTATTTGATGCTTTTTTTTTTTCTGTTTTTTTCTTGTGCTCCATGGATTTCTACATAGAAAAAAGAGAGAAGAGAAAGAGATGAGAGAGTTTTTTTAAAAATATTTTTTATGCATTTTTTAATTATTTTTATTTTAATTTGTTTAATTTTAAATAAAATGCTATACAGCATGTTACGTAAACGAACTTCTACACATCAACATGGCATATCATATAACATGCAAAATTATAAATTTATTTATATATATAATTTTTTTAATATATATATATATATATATATATATATATATATATATATATATATATATATAAACGAACTTCTACACATCAACATGGCATATCATATAACATGCAAAATTATAAATTTATTTATATATTAATTTTTTTAATATATATATATATATATATATATATATATAAAAGAGTGCAACAGAAACAATGAAATGTATAGTCATCATTAAAAAGTTCTTATAGATTGTATGTTATTTATTACTACATCATATTTATATTAATGAAAAAAAAAAAACACACACACACACACACACACAAGCAAACAAACAAAAGGCGTGTGGTGTATGCACAATCCTACGCCTGCCACATCACCTGTGATGGATAGATCTCCATCTAGGCAACCACGCCCTAATTTCTCTGTCAAAGTGTCTCTCTGTTGCTTATCAATTTATCTAGATAAGATAGTTCCTAATCCTTCTGTAATGTTTGCACATTAATGGACCAAATAAAAAAGTGGTTGACCTTTGCATTGCCCCACTAGGTCATTCTTAGTAACTTAATTATACACATAGAATAATTGATTAAAAAATAGTATACATTATAATGAACTGTACAAATTATTATTTTTTTAAGCTTATTTATCGTGATTTGTACTTTTTTATTATATATATATATATATATATATATATATATATATATATATATATATATATATTCGATGTATAGAATTAGTACACTAAATTAAGATTTTTCTTGGTATAATCTTCTCCATCTGTCTTTTTTTCTTTTTTTCTTTAGTTCAGGAATCTAAAGAAGTAAAGACTTTAACCTTTAGTAAGTCACAATAAAAATAAGTGGAACATGGGTTAAGTGATTAAGACTTGAAAAATTCTCAACTTGAAATCTTCATAATTTTCATCCATTGATGAAGTTTCCACAGAGCCACCGGTTTGAGTTTTGATCTGTCAGTCCATGTCACAACTCTGTTGGGTCAGGTTACTCGTCACACCAAAACTTTCCCAAAAAGAAAAGAAAAACAAACAAAAAGGCCTAATGGTTGTAATTTGTGCACAGGATTCATTCAGTACTCAGTGTCAGCTTAATTTCCCGTTAGCACAATAATAAGAATATACAGCCATCCTATTCAAAGTTAGATGCTTTTATGGAAAAGTGTATCACTATGCTCAAAATGGATGAGAAAATTGAGGTTTATGCCTAATCATTTTACGCGTAATTACCGAAAAGTTGAGTTATCGGACATAATCAGCCAGAGCCTAGAGACGTCATGTCTACCAAACAATTATTATGCCAACCGGTTGAAGTGCACGGGGGGGTGGCTTTATATTTCCACGCATAACCTCCTCAGAAAGAAAAGTCTAGGAATATTCACAAAGCAAAATAAAGTTTAGAAAATTAACCAATGGAAAACCAATACACAAAGATGGGAATATCCATAACAAAATAAAGCTGCAAAGGGAGGGAATTGAAGTCAATTTGCTTTTGCCTCCGCTTTTCTTTTATTTATTTATTTACTTGCCTGATCATCACATTCTTGGTTGCAAATTAGAAAGGCATAAGTGGTGGGGTAAGGTGGAAGATAGGAATACTGACGAATTGTGTAAAGGAAAAGGTATCGTCTTTTTTCTTTTGTTGTTTCCTTTGCTTTGAATCTCATGCCAAATTCTTGGATATCGTTGGTCCCTTTAGTAAGTGTTAAGACCAGACAAACTTTTAAAAATAAAAAAAAAAAAAAAAATGGTTGTGGGAATGTTCCCAACGGGTAGAATTTTGCTTTTTGGCTTTGAGAATTTCAAAGCAGAAAAAGACTTTGAGGATTGTATACCGTAAGGCAGTGAAAGGGACCCAAATACAGAAAGCACTGCCTACCTTACGTCAAAATCAGTGCATTATTTGCTCATAACTCGAGCAGACCATTTTTAAGCTTACTAATGAGGCTCGGCCAATATGCTCAAAGAAATCTATAGTAATCTTCATATGGCCTTTGGGTTTTATTCTATGCATGCTCTTACCATTGCTGTCAAATTGTCAGCTAGCTTTTAGTTCATTTTACTTTGCAGTGCTCTAGTTGATTATTGAGCTATAAATACTATTTGGACCACAAGAGCACTACACATATACATACGTAAGAAATGAGGCTTCAGCCTCATTGGAGGCCAACTCATGTAGGACATACGCTGTTGCAGTCACTGTGTTTCCTCGGATCTTTTAATTTGTACCTTAACCTTAGGTCTTTGGTAAGTGGCTTGCTTTCAGACTTGCTACATGGGTCCATCTCCTTGCTATGGGAAACAATTAAGTTCAAAACATAACAAATGTCATTCATGGTAATGTGAGTGGATGTATGAAGGCAATAAATTCTGTAAGGATATCTTGAAATTATAATTTACAGGGATTTTTTTTTATAAAATGAAGATAGATGATTAAACCCATGAGTGCAAAATGTGCCAAAATGATAGCCTGATGGCAGCTTTGCGTCCTAACAGTAGCGAAAAAAAAGAATTGCCACATTCTGAACATTTCAAGCTCAAGTAACCTACCCAAGACACCCTGCTGCTCTAGAACAAAGGGTAAACTCTCGCTTTAAAATGTTGAAAGGCACAGGAAAATAGGATGCAAAAGGGGATAACATCAGTTTTGTTAACAAGAGTGATGCCCATGGGATTTTTTATGTTCTTGCATTTTGTTTCCACTAGTACAATCTACAAAAAACGGGCGTTGAATATGGTCAACTCTTTATATAAACGAATTCTATTACAAGTCCATCACCCGGCCTAAAAATACATGAACAAAAGGTAATCAATGTTATAGAATAATTGCTTGCCTTTGTTGATGAGTAGCATTGGCTAGTAAAAGCCAACAAGAAACATTGAGACTATGTAACTTGATTTCTAAATGCAAAATGATTGGCATCTTTAAGGAAGCTTTGTCTCCTAAGACGAGGCACCAATAAAAAAGAGGCTGGAGGTGTGTTGGTATTATTATAAGATAGTTTGGTATCTTATAAGAAAGTGAGCGAGGGATTATTGATTATTTTAACTTTGATTAGAATATATATATATATAATAAGTTCTAAGAAAATCATAAATTTTTATAAATTTTTTTAATTGAGTCCTTAATAATTTTTGAATTATCAAAACAAGTATAGATCTTTAGTTTTAGTTTCATCTAAATTCTTCTTTTTGATAGAAATTGGTCATATAATTAGATATCTAACACAACGAAAAGCAGATAAAACAAAAAAAAAAACAGCAAAATCGGCAAAGTATTTCTCTTATTCTCTCCTTTTCTCTCACAAACATGACTCTGTGTATAGTCCAGCTCAAAACAAATTAATGTCCTCCTTAATTTATTTTAAGCTTTTGCGTCATTTCACAAGAAAATAAATGAGTAAATAAATAAATATAAATTTTAAACTAAACACTGATGCCATAGCCATAACCACAATTGGGAGGAGAGGAAACCAAGAAAAAAAAAAAAAAAACCAATGGAATTAGCTAAAGTCAAAAGGACCAAAATGTTTCCAGCATTCCATTGAACTTCACTCAAATCCTCAAGACTGAATCTTGTAAACAAGCTCAATCACACCCAAAAGATGATCACTTCCAAATGAACCCACAAATTTCAAAAATTTTTCTAGTAAATTAAAAAAAGTTAAAACTTGCCATAAAAATAGCGAAAATGGCAACAAAATGAAAGAAAAATCAAAGAATAAAATTTCAAATTATGCACCCGCTCAAGTTGATTTCAAGTTCAAAATTCTCAAAATTAAATATTTGAAAAAAAAAAAAAAGCAAAAAAAAAAAGTCAAAAAGGAGACGAGGATTTGTATTCACGCTTGGCCATTCTCCACCCAGATGGAGAGAGGGAGAAAGAGATGAGCTTCAAAAGTAGAATAAGACGGCCAATATCAGTTCCCTATTAGATGTAACAGTTAAAAAACGAGAACAATTTCACTTGTTCACGGGGCAGTTTTTGCTTTTTCAGCTGTCACTTTATTTTTCTCTCTTCCTTTTGTATTATTATTGAAAGAACAAGATAAATGAAGAGGAAAATACTAACGTTTTACGTATTTTTCTATTTTTTATAAAATTTTTGTTAAGTTAAAATTAAGTATCTAATATTTTACTTAACTTTTGTCTAAAAATAGACTTAGGTAGAACCAAAACTAAAAATTTAATATTATTTTGACAACTCGAAGATATCGAAGATTCAAATTTTAAGACTCATTGAGGATTTACATTTTTTTTTTTTTTCTGTTTCCTTTTGAGTTAGTTACTTGGAAGGGCTCCTTACGTAATAAGGATGACAGCATAACAAGCGAAGTTTCAAAGAATGAAAATGTTTCTCTTCTTTTCATTTTTTTCTTGGACAATGACTTTGCAATATTTTGGATCACCTTGCAAATGCCACGCTAAATAAATTTACTTTTTTTTTTTTTTTTTTTTCACAAGAACCTATGTTTAATTTGATAGTATATCGTTTTCAATTTTTTATAAATAAAATAAGAAAATAATATAATATTCATAATTTTGTTAAAAAATATTGTCTCTTCACACTATCCAATAAGCTAATGACAGCATAAAAGCAAAGTTTCAAAGAGTGAAAAGGTTTATCTATTTTCTTTTTAAATTTTTTTTTTCTTCGACAATGACTATGCAATATTTTGGATCACCTTGCAAATGCCCAGCCAAATAAATTTACTTTTTTTTTCATAAGAACTTATGTTTAACTTGATAATATATTATTTTCATTTTTTTAAATAAAATAATAAAATAAATATAGTATTTACCATCTCATTAAAAAAAAAAAAAAATTGCGTCTTCAAACTATATAATGAACCGATGCATTAAAAAAATAAATTTTAGGACACAAAGTAAAAAAAATTTAACTTCTCTTAAAATTATGTATGTTAAAACACATTTTTAACCTATTAAATACATTAACGGGGACTTGGATCCGCGAATTTACAAAGAATAAACAAGTCATCTAATAATTAAAGCACCAAAACCTGTGATTATCTCATTTTCTGTCGTGGAGAAATGAGCAACATTCAAAATTTTCCACTTTGTCTTTGAAAATAATAAGAAGAGAGAAAACTAAAAAGTAGTTCATCTTATAATTTAAATCCCAAAGTTGAGTTTTAAGTTTGGGACAAGTATTTGCATTGAATCTCTGAAGTTTGTAGAGATCGAGGACATAGATACTTGCACCAAGACACAAAAGAAGAGAAGAGAAGGACAAGAAACAAAATAAAAGACAAACTCCCAAATGAATACAGAGAATTGGGCTTGGCATGGAGTGACATTGACGCATCAAAATATGTATTACTCCTCGAAAATTGTGACCAATGTTTTGTTGTCAACACACTATTTGTTCTCGTTGACCCTTTACTTGGGGCATAATTAATATTTATGCACCTCTCCTCCCTCTCTCTCTCTCTCTCTCTCTCTCTCTCTCTCTCTCTCTCTCTCTCTAAAGCATTTCGGTAATTGACAACTGAAGACCTCAATTTATAGTGTCATCCATTTTTTATTTTTTTTTTAAAATAAATTAGCATGAGATAGTTTGCAATAGAGTACAAACTATTATATTACTAGTTTTGGAAGACCCAAAAAAAATAAAAGAAAAGCAAGAAACAAAAATGGTGGTCATTGAGAATTCGTGGTAGAGGAGACACCTAGATGTAAACAAAAAAAATAAGTTGGACGAAAGTCTCTAAATGTGGCATGAAGTATGGAATAAAGGCAACAACGATAAAGAAGAATAAAGTGATTTTGATGATTACATTTAATAAAATTAGCCTAAAAGCTTTTTTCTCCACTGTAAACTGTAAAAAAGATTATTTTTGAAAGGCGGTTTACAACAAAAATAAAAATTTGGCAACCTCTAATCACTCGTGATTAATCTGATAATAAAAGTAGGCCCGAGATTGTTTAGACTAAGTGCATAGTTCCAAGTTCAAATTCTTTTAAATGTATTTCAAGTTTTTAAATAGAAATCTCAAAATTTGTCTGAAAATAATTTCTCATCATAATAATATAAAAATCAAAAAATTTGGCAAGCTCTTCTTTTTTACATGAATCACATTCCATAATATCTAAGAATTACAAAAAAATTTTTTAAAAAAAAAAAGGAAAAAAAAGTATTGAAAGAGTGAATTGAATTTCTTTCTCTTTAACTACTTCTATACAGAATTTTGATTGTCATTGAATATGTAATAAAAACAAACGTATATCCACAACATTGAAGTAATTAGCAATAAGAGAACTTGATGCTTTGAAATCATACTATATCTCAGGTAAGAAATCTTCAAGCAACAGAGAGGTATTTTAAGATCCAAGATGATAGGAAGGGGTGAAAAAAAGAAAAAAAAAAAAAAAAAACTCCCAGTTCAGAACTTACCAGAATTATTCTGTAAATTTACCAAATACAAGATACATGCAAAAAATTTTAATGTATAAATTGGTGTACTTCCAAATCTTGTTGAGGACTTGGCAAATAAAAAACAAGAACCTGTAGTGTTAATGTTGAACCATCCAAAAACAGAGAAAACCTGATGTTAATTTTGGCTTTGACAAAAGCCTTGCATGTATAATCTAAAGTGCACCCCGAGCAACCATGCCTTAGATATCAATTAATTATAAAATGTTAATTTTGTATCAGCATCTAATGATAATCCATCTGACATGACATAAATAATGACACTGCACAACGAATGGTTCAAATTATTGCAATTTTTTGGTACGTTGCTGTTGGATTGGAAAGTTGGTAACTATTCTCGATTATTCCCTGTTTCTGAATGTCTCTGTGCCCAACCTTTCATGTGATGTGTCTGCACATAAGATGCAAGCTTGCTTAGCATTCTGAGGGGACATCATTGTCATATTTGAGTAAACCCATTGAAGAGACACCACCACTGGAATTAGATAGTGGTATATGAGGTTTTTTTTTTTGTTTTTTCTTTTTTATTTTGGCAATATAATATAATACAATAGAACATATTTAAGGGGCATAACTTGATTGGTGTTTCCCTGAGCGGCAAGACTGGTATGTAAAGCAAAAGTCCACTAACTAAGCTTCCAATTCTGAGCCGTTTCATTATTATTATCACTTGTCCCTTGAACTCGTGCTTAAGTGGTGTTTCTCCAAATGGTTCCACTTTCCTTACCAGCAAAGATACGTACTTTGCAACCGCCCTGGGACTTAACTTTGCAAGAATAAAATTATAATTTAAGCTTTGATGTAGAAAAAAAAAATGAATTTTCAAAAATAATAAAAAAAAAATGAGAACGTTGATTACTGAAATGTATATCCGAAAATACCTAAGGAAACTTGAAATACAATGTTGAGAAAAACGAGTTTTTTATTTTTTTTTTATACAGTAAAAGTTAATAAGGCGCTAAAATTAATTAAAATTTCAAACATAAAACCCTTCCTGGCTTGGTAAAGCGATTTTTAAGTTGGATAATTATATATGACTACTAATCGTGCTTTCTGAAAAATGAAAAAGAGATTTTTATTTTTATATGGAATAATATGTTCAATGAAGTCGACTTACGACACACACACACACACACATGTAAATTTGCAATGATTGCATAGCAATCCATGTTGATTAACGAAACAGTTGTACGAAGCAGCTGAAAGAAGCTCTCTGGAAAAGGAATAAACAAAAACATGAAGCAAACTATGAAAATAAAAATAAAAATAAAAATCGTGCACCAATTCAAATTTATAAAAGGAAACCAAAATCAATTAGAATTATAGGAGAAACCGACTACCACTAATTATCTAATTATATCATAAGCCATAGGATAATAATCTCAATTTATATCTATATGTAAGTATTTGTTTTTAAAATTAAGAAAAATTTAGTGAAATATTTATATAGTAATATTTACTTAATTTTAAAAATAATAATGAGTTGTAATTTTTTCAATATTTCAATAAATTTAAAATTTTAATATCTAATTTATTTAATTTACTTAATTATATTTTATCATATATTATAATTTATTCAATTTATATTAATAATTTTTACATATATTTAAAATTTATATAATATAAATATTTATAATTAAAAAAAAAAAAAATTTTAAAAAAGAAAACCTTCAATTCATCTTTTAATTTTTAGAAAGTAAAAAAATATTTTTCATTAAAAAATACTTATAATTAAAATTTTTTTTTTCTTTAAAAAATTACTTTCTAATTCATTTTTTATTTTTGTAAAATAAAAATAGCAATGATTTAGGTCTTTATTTTTCTTAGTTTTTCCATTTTTTTTTTTTTGGTAATCTCTCTTAGTAATTTAATAGAAATAGAATTTTAACATAATTTATACTTTATTTATTCAATTATAATTTAATTTATATTACAATTTACTCAATAAATATTAATAATTTTTCACATATATAAAAAAATTTGTACAACCCAAATACTCATAATTAAGAAAAAAAAATAGTTTTAATTTTTTTTTATTTTTTTTGATTAAAAAATATTTCTAAATTTTCCCTTTTCACTTTAAAAAAACTCATAATTTACATTTTTTTTATTTTTCTATTTTCATTTTTAAAAAATAAAAAATTATTCTCAAATTTATTTTTTTAAAAAAATATTTATAATTAATTTTTTTTATTCTCATTTGAATGAAATAGAAGAAAAAAAAATGTAATTATTAATAAATATGATAAAAATATGTATATCACGTAGGTCTAATATTAATGTGAAAATTTTATAAGCAAAGATCATTCTTGCACCAAAAGAGAAACAAAGGACTCCAAAAAAGTCAAGAGAAAAACAAAGGGTTTTCGAAAGTGTCAATTTTAACTCTTTAGGTTGTCTTTGATGTGGAATGATGGACGGGTCAATGGTTTCTCCAATAGCTATTATTAAGGTTTTCCTCTCAATCGTCAATTTTAACCTTATTAATTTATTTTTCAATCCAATGGAAAATAGCTTTCTTTGTTTTGAGTATAATGGTTTTAGACTCATCATATTTTTTAAGATTTAATTTGGCTTGGCTTAGAGGTTAAGAGTTCAGGCATAAAGAGAGAATATTAAGGGGTAAAAAAATTAGAGAAAGAAAAAGGTTAAGGGTTAAACAAGACAAATATAGTGATGAAAAATTATATTAGATTAATCTTTTTAAAAATTATTGATTGTATATTGATTTTTATAATTTTTTTCTACACTCTTAAATTTTACTCTTTTTTTTTTTATTTCATCCTTATTATTCAATTAATATTTATTCTCTTATCCATTACATTCAGGTAACATATAACCCTAATTTTTAACCTCAAAACAAAATAATTATTTTTCGTGCTACCCCACCCCACTTCTCTCTCTCTCTCTCTCTCTCTCTCTCTCCACGCCACCCCCCTCCCCACCCTTTTTAGTCTGTCCTCTCCACTCTCTGACACACTGCTTCCTCCATATTGGCGTAAAAACTTGATGCCTGATAGTGCAAGCAAAGCAAGCACCCCACTCCATTTTTTTCCCTTTTCTTTAATCTCCTTCACTAAAACTCACTGCATTCTGCTTTGCCTGTAACCAACAAAAATCCATAGAAAAAAAAAAAACCTTCTTTTCTCTTCTCTCTCCTCTCTCCCCTATAAGCTCCTTGTTTAGTGCCTGTTCACTTGCAAAACCCACCTGGAAAGCTCTCTTCTAGCTAACTGTGTATCCCCTTCTTCTCTTCTCCACACCAGGCCTTTTGTTGTTATAGCTCTTTTTATCTCTCCAAATTCCCATTTCTTTCTCTTGTTCTTAGCCAAAAACTTATATGTTCTCCCACAACAACAATGCAAGATACTTGAGATTAATAAAACATATATCATAGAAGTGCAGAAATTCATTTGGGCCGTATCTTCATCTTGTCTTTATAGTCTTTGAGCCATTTCTATTTCCAGTGAGAAGAACAAAAATTGAAGAAGGTTTATTTACTAGTCCTCCGTCATCCATCATTTTTTTTGATAGGGGTCGTTGGGGGGTTGACCACTTGACTTTCTCCTTCTTTCTCTCTCTTTTCTCCCTCACATTCGAGAGACGGAGATGTAAATGTATGCAGAGGGAAAGTGTTTCTGTTGATTGTTGCTAATAGTTGACTGTTTTCATTGCCAGCTCCTGCCCGTCGACTCGCTTAATTTTCTGCTTCTTGCTTTATGCCTCTAAATTGAACTAGAAGTACAAGAAGAAATGGGCCTTGAAGGTCTAGGTGGTTGATGAACCTTTGTTCTGTCTTTCATCTTCTAGTCAAAATATTGGCCCGTGTGTCACAGGGTAACTGTTTAGCCTCTTCCTCACTCTCTATCTCTCTACTACATCCCAAGGGGCCGGCCAAAGTCATTATATTAATTAGTTGAAGTTATAAAGTAGAGCGAGGCATCTTTCTTATGTTTTTCACTTAATCAATTTTGATAGTTCAAAAAAATAACGAAAAAAAAAGAGAGGAGTTTTAGGAACATATATGCGTCAAGAAGTCATAGTATAGGGCAATAGCTTCCGGTGTGTTGTTGCTTCTAAAAGGCCAGACAATTCACAGACTCTTAGGCAGTTTTAATTCTAATCATTTAGCCCTCCTAATTGTCTCACCTCTCTTGTTCAGTTGTTCTTTCTCTTTTGGTCTTCCGCTCTCCAAAACAAATCAGCAACCCCCCCGCCCCCCCAACCAAAAAAAAGAGTGAGAAGGAAATGGAACTTTCAAGTCATGAAGAGGAGATCCCCATTCCAATAAACAGTACATTTGCTGGGAGCCATAGTCATGGTCATGGCCACTTGATCAATCATGATCATCCTGCGCCCCACAACCATATCATCCCTTCCTCTGCACCTCAAACCCCTTCCACCAATCGCCCCTCTCTACCCACAAGCCTGGATCATAATTATCATGCATCTTTCAAGAAATTTGTGAGGTACAAAGAGTGTCTCAAGAACCATGCAGCTGCAATGGGAGGGAATGCCACTGATGGATGCGGAGAGTTCTTGCCAAGTGGTGAAGAGGGCAGCATAGAAGCTCTCACCTGCTCAGCTTGCAATTGCCACAGAAACTTCCACAGAAAAGAAGTAGAAGGTGAAAACTCATGTGATTGCTATCACAAAAACCCACATTTCTGCGGCAGGCTCGGAAGGAAAGTCATTCTAAGGCACCACAAGAACACGTTGGTCCCTGAGGCTTTAGGATACTCTGCAGCAGATGGTCCCCTTGTGCCCTCAAGAGCAGCAGCAGCGGCCGTGGCACTCCAGCAGCGCCACCAGATGATAATGCCCTACAACATGGGGTCTCTTCCATCAGAGTCTGATGAACAAGAAGAAGGTGGTGGGGTTTTGATGGCCAGGCCTTCGCAACTAGTGAAGAAAAGGTTTAGGACAAAGTTCACACAGGAACAGAAGGAGAAAATGCTCAGCTTTGCAGAGAAAATTGGGTGGAAGATACAAAAGCAAGAAGAATCTGTGGTGCAACAGTTCTGCCAAGAGATTGGAGTCAAGAGAAGAGTCCTCAAGGTTTGGATGCACAATAACAAGCACAATCTAGCCACGAAAAACCCTGCAGTCACCGCAAATACTACCACTTAATGAATTAAGAAGATCGATTTTCATAATCACTATTCTCTCTCATTCATCATTTCTTTATCTTAGTTTGTGTTTTAAACTTTAACCTTACTCGTATTAGCTAGAAAAAAGTACTTGCTTTTGTTAACAGTATCCTTTATAACGTCCTTTTCCTGGCTTGTATCTTGATTGATTTCTCTTATTATTGGTGGCAATATAACATTGGTTGTCTAATGTAGCTTTAAACAAATTGGGTCTGGACGAAGTTTTAGTTATGGGTGGTTTTTTTTTTTTTTTTTTTTTTTTTTTGTGTAATACCCATTACGCAGAGAGAGATGTGGATTGTGACATATAGATTAATAGTCAATTATATTACACCTATTCTGTCTTCTCATGTTAGTGGATACTGTTCTTCCTTTTTTTTTTTTTAAATATATATATATATTACTACATCTACAAATCCCTTAATTAAGAGGAATAACCAAATCTAAATAGATGACAAGTTGAAAGAATATGATCTAGGTTGGCTTAGAAATTTTTAATTAGAAATGATTTAAAATAATAAATTATTATTTTGAATTTAGTTTATAGAATAGAAAAATAAAAAAACTCTAATTAAATTTAATATTAAGGCTTGTTATTGTTGTTGCTGCTGTCTGTATATGCATTATTCCATGGTTATATGTAAAAAATTCAGTTGTTTAGTACTTGGCCTATGGCATGTAGAAATATTCCAACTCTTGGAAATTAAGGGTTGAAAACTAGAAAATAGAGTGGGAATTTATTCTTATAAATGACGAACAATGAATATTCGGACTTTGGATTCTAGGAAGGCAGATTGAATTTGCTTGATTAAGAAAAAAAAAAAAAAACTAGAAAAAGATTGAATTTGTATATGTCACGGTTTCTTTTTCCTTATTTCAAAACCGTAAAAGTGAAAAGTAAACTATAGAGCTCAGAGTGGATCTTCTACAGTAGGGTAATTATAATACATTTTATTAAGGAGATGTACAAAATAAATATAAAATAAATATCGGCCTATTATGACTATCAATTATAATTGATACGTTACATAATAATCAATTATCACTAACAATTATAATGTCCATTTTTTTTTAATCTATTTCACATGGTTTTCTAATTTTTTTTGAATGGTAATTGTCATTTGGAATGACAATTAGGCAATGCTAGTCAATGGTTTAAATAACCACCTATCAAGCTTAATAAGTTCTCAACATTTTGTTCACATGCATCTTCATCTGTATCCCATTTCTTTTGCTCTTTTCAAATTTTCTTTTTCACTTAATGAAACTGAATGAATTCAAATTTAGTTGCACCATGTGATAAGGAGACTTACAATTGAATGGGAACACCTAATGACGAGCCCAAAAGGCTACACTAATAGGCATGCACGAGCCTCTATTGGACCTATAAACGTTTAGAGGCTTGCCCCATAGACTTGTTGCACTAGATAAGTGACCTGACCCTTAAGAATGGAGGGCCTCATACTTGTAAAATCACCATTGAACTCCACTCACTTAGAATAATCCAACCATATATAAATAGATTATACTAATATTCGTTAAAAGTAATCAATGACTCTCTCTCCTTACCTTACTTGAGAACTCTGGTGCCTGTGATAATACTGAAGTTCATTTTTAGCCCTTAGTTGTGTGCTCTTCTGCAAGACTTAGCTCATAGTCTGTGATCGGATCTCCCCATTGACCTAACCTAATCGAGTCTTGCCACGTTTCCTCCTTGGTGAGCACCCACGCTCAATT
Source organism: Rhizophora mangle (assembly GCA_037832345.1). Lineage (NCBI taxonomy): Eukaryota > Viridiplantae > Streptophyta > Magnoliopsida > Malpighiales > Rhizophoraceae > Rhizophora > Rhizophora mangle. Next base: position 497,760 of record JBAPLJ010001282.1, on the reverse strand, counting down.
TAATGTTAGGGTCCATCTTCAGCCCTTAGCCATGTGCTCTTGTGTGGGATTTAGCCCAAACTTTATGACTAGACCTCAGCATTGACCCGACCCAATCAAATCTTGCCATGTGTCCTCCCTAGGGAGCACCCCTCGTCAATTGGCAAACGACATGTCGTGTGCTCTTCCTAGTCATCCTCTACCTTAGGACACGACCTAGTCAAGCTCCATGGAGTACAAGAGCTCTCAACAATGCTTAGACTATACTCTGTAAGCAACCATGCAAAATTTGTCGACCTTTGTGTCACTTAACCCGTTTAACACCCAACTTGCCACTAAGGTAGTAGAATCATCAAATGAATGACCAACCATATAGCCAACTCTTAGAGTGATAGCCCCTTAAGACCATTTTGACTTGTTAATTGGACATGTCAACTCATTAGTAGCCATGTTAACAATGTTTTTGGCAACACAAACACACCTTGCCTCGACAATGACTCCTCCTAAAGCTACAAGGCCAATAAGGGACACCTTAATAGTCAAAACTCCTTAGGACACTCCATTAATACCTTACCCTTACAACAGAATACCTAACCTACAATAAGGATGGGTGATGTTTACGAGCCTTCGCCTACTCTCGAAGGTAATGGGGAAAAGCTGCCTAGAGAAGAAACTTAAAGAAAAGTGGTGTTCATAGAGGAAGAAATTTGTCACTTAGTGTTCCCAATGGCCTCTAAGAATGATAGAATTTGTTCGAGGAGCCCCTTTTTGGCCTTAAAGCACAAATACCATGCTTGAGACCCTAATTCCCTAAGAGTTGCTGATATGCCACTGCTACATAATAATGATTTGTTAATGGCACAACCAAAGCAAATATAGGAAGAAATAACAATCCTCAACACATCCTAATCATAGTGCACCCTATAAGGATGTAAAGCTTAACATCCCTTTTCTTTCAAGAAATCATTGATGCCTTTATTTGGGAGAAGTTTGAACTCTTAAATCAAGACAGTTGCCTTAACACAAAAGACTCCACTGACCATTGGATTTGATTCTATATGTTAATATCCCTCCATTCCACTTTAGATAAGGCTGTGTGCAAGGCATTTGCCACCATGTTGAAAGATGTCACCTAATGGTGGTACTTAGAGCTCTCCCTATGATTGATCATGAACTTTAAGCAATTGGGAAATATCTTCTTTGCAAGGTTTATCACCAATTAAGCATACATGAAGACTTTCATAGCCTTTATCATTGTCAAGCAAGGAGTGAATGAGCCTGTAAATGACTTAGTTAATTAGGTCAACATGAAAATACTCAATAATGAAAATCTGAACCTAGACATGGCATTTGTAATGTTTTTTTTTAGTAATTTTGTCGATTCCTGCTTCTCACAATCTTTGGAAAAAAAAAACTTTCCCTAGACTTCACCAATATGATGACTTGAGCAGAGTTGTTCATTAACATAAAAAAGTAGGGTAATGCTTAAAGAGAAATGTGGAGCAAGTAAACTCAAAAGAAACCTACTTCTTTAAAGAAAAATAAGGATAGCTAGTGAGGGGAATGAGGCTCAATCCCTTATAAGCATCACCTTAATCATGGGCACATGACAGAGGAGTGCTAGAAGCTTAAGGAGCCAAACACCTTGGACAATATTTTCAAGGTATTTTACACCACAATGACAGAGGGTTCTAGTAATTCATGATTGTCAGTCTCCCCTCAAGTAACAAAATCAAGAAGTAGAAGAGCGCCCCGTGCAAGACCCTAAGCCAATAAAATGAAACATCCATATGATCATTGAGAGACCATCTGAGGAAGGTGATAGTGCAATAACCAAGAAGATGTACACATAAGGGTCCTTAATCTCTAAGGCAAGTGTCCTAGGGATAGAGAAACTACCCTCATCACATTCATAAATGATGACCTTTTAGGTGTAGAATACCTTTATGATAATCCTCTAGTCATCATGACCATAATGAACCTTTTTAACATTAAGTGCATCCTAGTAAACATAAAAAGCTCAATGGAAATTTTTTTCTCCAACGCATTCTTTAATATGGGACTTAACAAGTAAGACCCCTAACTAATAAGACCCTTATGCATGAAGATGATCATGAAAAGACCTCCTTCATCATGGAGCAAGAGTGGTATTGTTACAAGCTAATATCATTCAAACTTAAGAATGTAAGAGCTACATACTAATAGCTAGTGAACAAGATGTTCCAAAATCATATTGGTCTAAATGTGGAGGTATACATCAATGCTATGCTTGTTTAAAGTAAAACCACTATAGACCAAGTTGTTGACTTGAAAAAGATATTTAAAACTCTTAATTGACATGACATGTAGTTCAACCCCATGAAATGCATGTTTAAAGTGTGTTTGGGTAAGTTCTTTGGATTTTTGGTGTCAAAGAGGTGATCCTAGAGAAAATTGAAGCCATTAGGTAGCTTTTCTCCCCAAAACCACTAAGGACATATAACTTCTCGCCAAAATGCTAATCCACCTAAGGTAGTTTATCTTGTGGCTTTGGCAATAAGCAATTTCTTGTTTTTCAAGTCTTAAAGAAGCATACAAATTTCCAATGGATGCATGACTATGACTAAACCTTCCAATAATTCAAATATTTATCATCCTTACCATTATTAAGCAAGCCTATGAATGGAGAAACACTGTATCTCTACCTCATCTCTAACAGCACAACAGTCAGCTCAATCTTGGTTTGAGAATAAGGAGTGTATTGGCCAGTATATTACATAAGTTAAGTCTTTCAAAGGTTGGAGCTATGATACTTGAAGTTTGACAAACTAGCCTTTATGCAGGTTACAATGGCAAGAAATTACAACACTACTTCTAGGCACAAATCATTGTCATCCTAATTGACCAATTGCTCCACCTAGTGTTGTATAAGCCATAAGTGGTAGGTCAACTCCTCTAGTGGTCAATCAAGTTTGGAGAGTTCAACATTTAGTTTCAACCCCACAAGGCTAAAAAGGTACATGCATTAATGAGATCACACATTGACAATGAGGGAAGCTATGCGAACTTCATCTTTATAGGACTGGGCAAGATCACACTTAAGTATGCCTTAGAGCTTGCTTCCCCACCTTAAATAACAAAGTTGAGAATAAGGCCTTAGAATCAATTGAGCACTAAGAATCAAAGGGTTGAAAATTTACAACAACTTATGATTGGTTGTAGGGTAAGTGAATGATGAATTTGAAGTAATGAGAGACAACATGGTCAATTACCTATGAAAAGTCCCTGCCCTTTGTGAGGCAATCACCAACAAAGGGGGAAACATGGTTCATGTACAGATTCCTTAAATAACTAACACTCAAGCAAATGCTTTAGCAAAGTGATGAGTGACTGTGGAGGTTTCACGAGAGCAATCTTTATGGAAACACTAGTGTGCCTAAGTTATGAGAAATTGATGACGCAAGTGCTATAACTTAATGTAGTCTCTTTATACATGATCCTAATCATTACTTACCTACAGAAGGGATAACTCCCAATAGGAAAAACTAAAGGCTTAGCATTTGTAACTAAAAGTGACAAAATTCTTGTTGATTGATGGGAGATTATACAAGTAATCTTTGACTATGCCTTTCCTTAAGTGCTTGGCCAAAGAAGAGGCAAGGTACCTCCTCTAAGAATCCCATGAGGGCATGTGTGATAACTATATGGGAAGCAATGTCTTGACAAAAAAAGTGATCAAACAAGGTTACTATTGCCCACTTTGAATGCAGATGCCTTAAAATTGGTGCAAACAATGTGATAGTTGTCAATGATTCACTAACCATTAGTAGGTCCCCATTGCATGACTCATGCCTATATTATCACACTAGCCATTCACTTTATGAGGGATGGACATGATTGGTTTGTTCCATCTTGCCACTAAAGGACACAAGTTTGCAGTGGTTATTGTTAATTACTTCACAAAGTGGATGAAAGTTAAGGCCCTTTCGTTAATCATAAAATGCCAAATATAAGCCTTTATAAGGAAGATTATGGATTGGAAATTCAAAATCCCCTACACAATCATCATTGATAAAGACAAAAATTTTACAAAATTTAGAGAATTCTATTATGAATTGGGTATTACCCTCAAATTTGCCTTAGTGAAGCACTTGGAAATCAATGGTTAAGTGGAAGTAACCAACCACATAATCATCCAAGGCTTGGAGAATAGATTAGGGAAGGAAATAAGCTTATGGGTAGATGAGTTACCAAGAATATTGTGGGTGTACTATACAAGCCCACTAACCACTACAAGGAAGACTCCTTTCCACATAGCATTAGGAATGAAGCTAATGGTGCCAACAAAAATAGATGAGCCAAGCTATAAACAATAGAACTTTGCTAAGGACAATAATAATAAAGAGTTGCACAGTGAATTAGATCATTTGTGCACATGAATAGGCCTTCACACGAACAACCTTATACCATAAAAAAGATGACATAATACCATAACAAGAAAGCAAAGGAACAATTGTTGTGCATAAGTGACTTGGCATTACGAAAATAAAAAGCCAACAAAAGTGATAAAGGAGCAAGCAAACATTTCCTTAATTGGGAGGGCCTATAAAAAATCATTGAGAAAGTAGTACCAAGAAATTAATGCTTACAAGTGTTAGACAAAACTCCAATCCCCTAAAATTGAAACTTCAAAAGCTTTAAGGCTTACCATCAATGAAAAAGCCTTAGGGCTTATCATCAGTGAAAATATGTTTTAACATGTAAGTCATCAATAAAGAGCCACATTCCCCTTAACAATTTATCACTTGTAATTTGACACACCTTTCTGCTCATATTTGCCAAAAACAAGACTGCTTAAAGTGCCCTAAGTAAGTGTGCTACACAGACTTTTTGCTAAGAATATATAAGACACTTTAAACAAGCATGCCCACACATGCCTCTTACAAAAAAAAAAAACTAAGAGTACCTAAGGTGTCCTACATAAGTGTGCCATATAAAATTTTTGCATGATGATGTTGGGATTGCTTAAGGTCCTCTAAAAGAGTGCACCATGAAAACCTTCTACTAAGAATGCCTTAAGGCACCTTATGTTAGTGTGTTACATAGGCTTCTTTCACAATAAAGCTAGAATTGCCTAAAGGACCCCAAATAAGTGAGTTGTACATGCTTCTTGTTAAGAAACCTTAAGGCACCTCTTGCCAATGTGTGGTGTGAGCTCCTTAGACATGTAGATTGTCACAAACTACCTAAGGCAACCCAAGTGAGTGCATCAACATTAAAATAGCATCAAAATAAATGCGCTATATAAAGAAGTGCATGACAAAAGTTAAGTGTAACACAAAGAAGAAAGGCATAAATGGGAAGATGTATGTAATGTAAAAGCAAATGTGTGGGAGAAGTAAGTGCAACACATAAATAAAAAAGCACAATAAAAAGTATGAGTGTAACAAAAAAAAAAAAAAAAAAAGGAAAAAGCAAAGGTGTGGGAAGATGCATGCAATTTAATTAGTGAAGGTGCACGAGAAGTAAGCATATCACAAAAATAAAAAAGCACGATGAAAAATAAGAGTGACAAAAAAAAATGGAGAAAAGATAGAAGTTACTCAAGTAAAGGGAAATTTCATTCATTCAAAATGAGTTACACCTTAAGGTATAATACAAGTTACATTATAACCTAATTGCTTAATCTATAAGTACAATGAGAAAACTTAAGCTACAACAAGGCAATTTGGATTGAAGGGAGCCATTAACATTCTATTAGCAACCAACAACTATGCAATGTTACCTATCTCTAATCGAATGAGGAGGCGAGGGGACAATAAATGGATTAGCTCAACATACCTCCCTACCTCTAGGATTCAAATCTTGAATAAGTTACACAATCAAACTTCTAACCCTTTTTAAAGGCTCATATTTGACACAAATGCAAGCTTTGACACATATGTCATTTGGCATGGGAAAGTCACAAGGTGGCGTAAATTAAGCATTGTGTTTGTAATGAGCTAGTGGAGCACAAAAAGCAAAGGAAGTTGGTTGCTACCTCTTCCATTGTTGGCTTTACCCATCAGTTACCTAACATGGTATTGTATTGGTTGGTGTGGTGAGAGGTAGACTTAACACATGATTGTTAGGAAGCATACCACTGTAGAATGGCAGTGGTAGCCATCCATGTATGGAATAGAAATGACTTTATAAATAGTATTAAAGAAAAGGATTGAGTTATTATTATAAGTCCTAATTGAAGACCCCTATTTATAACCACCTCACACTTATACCATTACCACACATGGCTAAAAGAACCAAGGTTGTGTGACAGTTTCCCAATTATCACAATACAATTTCCAAGGCATAATAATAACCACATGGTTAAAGTGACCCTCTAACTACTCCTTATAAAGGAAGGTAGGCCCTAAAGAAATAAAGTGGGAATGGAAGCAAAAATAAATGTTACAAAAATAAAAGAAAAAGAAAAGAAAAATAAATGTGAAGAAAATTTCACAAATATAGGAAAATAGTATGAGTTAAAGGCCATAAAAGAAATTGCTCAAGGGTTGACAAGATACACATACAACCCCTTTAACAAATATAAATAAAACTATCACAAGGACCATATGGACTAAGTCATGTTTGTAGACTAATCCATAGTCTGGAGGGGATTACCTACCTTAGGTCCAAAGTTGGCAAAAGGTAGACCTCCCTAAGATCCTCCTTAAGAACCCTTGGTGGGCAAAGTGATTTACAATAGATTGACATATATAGAAGAAGGACTAGCCTTCCTACCCTTTATAGCCCAAGCTAAGTATGTGAAGGAAAGCATTTCTTGTTACAACCTCTTGTCAATTAACCATTTGTGAACCTTAATCTTAAGGTGAAGGGCTACCATGCATTGTTGTTAAAGTCAAAGTTTCCTACCATTGCCCACTTTTTAATAGAAAGCTCCTTTACCTACTCTAACTACTCCTTGAGCTATTAAAGGAATACATCTAACTCTTCAATTTGGCCTTTCCCCTCTACCATACATTGCTTGAAAATGGCTTGTAGCTCTTACTCCTTGGGAAAATTAGCATTTAAGGCTTCACATTGGGAGGATAATATAACAAACATGGTCTTATGGTGCACTGGATCTCTCATAACTTGCCAACGTAATTTACACTCCTCTAACTATGCTTGTAGATGGGTAATGACCTTTTCATTGTGCATATGACTCTTTTCCCATTAGGAAATGCCCTTATTCATTCTTTCTAATGTGCCTAAAGTCTCATTTGGTAATTCATATGTCAAAAAAATTATTAATTATAAATACATATAATTATAAAATGGTAAATTTGGTTCAACTAGTGACCCAATCTTTTGATTAGTACAATAGCCAAGCCTTATTTTATAACAATGCCTTTAAGTAAAGGAAAGGCTTATGTTGCACCCATAAGGCCAAAAACCTAGTTAATCATTGCTAACTGTTAGGGTTCAACTAAGTAGGTCAAATTCCATTGAAAATCAATATTTCTTGAACTGAACGATGCATAGGCTACTACAAGCAAGCACAAAACTACTCCATCAAGAATGTGATGTAATTGCTTAGGGGCAAACAAGCCATCTCCTATAGTAAGGGCATAACCAACTTCTATTAGTCCTAAATATGAAATAACTACCTAAACACTCCCTGAAGATACCATTATTTAACTCAAGAAGAGATTCTCCCTGAAAAATAGTTTGGATAAGGACATGTGGGGCTAGTAATTGAAATAATGCTTCTTAAGAAGTTACTTATGTTTTGTAATAAAGCATTATTGCATGTGGTTTGTTTTAAAACTATTATTCTTTAACTTGTCCTAAACTTAGGTATAAGTAAATAGGGTGTTAAAAAAAAAAACAAAATAAAAGGCAAGAAAGCAAAATTTCAATTTTACTTTATTATTGAAGATGCCTAGTAATGGTAGGTAGTTTACCAAAAGTGTTGACACTTAGATCAATCAATAACTTAAGCATGAGTAAGTAAAGCATCTTGATGTATGTTAATTAAATTTTGGGAATGTTTTAAGGAAACATATTGGTTTTACTTTTTCTACTTTAATAAGCGACACCTTACTTTTCTACCTAGTTTATAGTACTAAAGAGGAATGGTTGATAGGTAAACTATACATGAATTGATTATGCTAGTTGCAAAACCTATATTAACTACTTAAGAGCAATTATGGATAGAAAGGAAGAGAGATGAGTATACTGCTACTATTTTATTTGATAATGCTACATTTTTAAGTTAGGTATGTATGTTGGTTTAGAATTAAATGTAATTAGCCTATGTGCTACAATGGTGTTTTAAGGTATAACTAGTATGTGATTTCCTATTCTTTTGAGTTTGATTTTATTTTGCTCAATGACATGCAAAAGCTAAGTGTGGATGAATTTGATAAGTGATAATTTATTCATTCATTCCCTTTTAAATTAAGTTATTTTTAATAAGTTTTATAATATTTAAACTAATTAGAATAGTTTTTGGTGATTTAGATATGTTTTAGGGATGTTTTGATGTTTTAGTAGGTAAAATTTTAGCATTTCATCATTTTAAACTTTGTCACCTATTTTAGTTTTTTTTTTTTTTCACTAACTTAAAGGTTTAGATTATAAAAGTGGTTTTTAGTAAAGTTGTAGTAGACATTTCAAATTTTCTAGATTGGAGTTGTGACTCCAAATCTAAGTTCATTTAGGCCTTAAGGCTTTACTTCAAAGACAAGATAGAACATTAGAGTACAAATTAGGTGATTCAAAAGTCAAAATTTAAGTTCACATTTAGGATTACAATTTTTGTGAATATACTTAAGCCTAAATTAGTTGTTTAATGTTCTTAAGCAATTGAGAAGTTGTTGTAGAATCTATCACGAGTTAGGCTAAGTTAGTCTTGGTTATTAGCTCATAACTTGGGCTATGAACCTTTTCTTTATTGGACAAAATCGAATGCATTAAAAAACTAAAGAAAAGGACTATATCTTTGATAAAAAAAAAAAAAAAGAAAGAAAGGTGGACCCTAATTTAGATTGTGTCTATTCAAGAATTAATTTCAAAGTTAATAAAAAAATTCTAAAGGATTAAGATGACCTTAATTTTTTAGGGTTTATTGGTGGATTATATATATTCTCTAGGATATAAATAAGGACCTTTTAAACTACTAAAAAAAAATATAAAAGAGATAGATAGACAAGGAAGGTAGTAAACATAACTTTAATAAGAATTTAGTTTCTTTCGAGTGTAATTAGAATTTTTCAATAGCTTTAAAGGATTTCAAAATGTTTAGTATTTTGATAAAATAGATTATTATATTATGTTGTTCTCTTTCTTATTACAATTATTTAAGTTATTATAATTAAATTGTTAAATGATTGTTGTTTTAATTTATTCATTTAGGCCTACTAAATTGATTAAATAATGGTTAATAGCTAAAGTTAGGAATTATGACTTTTTTTATCCTATTTCTAATCAATGAGTAGCAATTAATAATAATAAATTATTGACAAGTTTTTAGCTTATTATTATGAATAACTGAACACAAGTTAAATAATTTAAACTTATACAATTGTTGCTTGAATTAACTTATTTGCCTAATTCTTAAGACTACTAGTATATAACTTTAAGACCTCAATTTAAGGGTGTAGTGGTTAGGGTTTAAGGAGAGAGATTATTTTACTTATCGAATATCTTAGCGAGAATTTGCTTAAAAGAACTTGTTGCTATATAAGGTTTGTAATTCCAATAGAATTGAGATAAAATTGTGGATGATCAAAAATATAAAATATCATCATTATTAATGAACATAGAATTGGAATTTGTTAATTAATATTTTTATAAGTTATTTTATTTAATTAAGTAGTTTACTTTAATTGTTATAAAGTTAGAATTCTACATTAACCCATTATTCATATTAATGCATTTAAGTTTAATTATCTTGCACTGAGTTGATAGCATTCCTTATGAGATCAACCCTTATTTACACTATTTGTCATTCCATGATTGAGAATAAGGTACTTAATATTCTTGTAACCTTGACAACAACTATCAAAAATTTGGCGTTATTCTTAAGGAGAGTTTTCTATCATTTTTTGTATTTTTTTCATTTATAGTTTTATTAAGTTGATTATAGTAAATATATCACCTTTTATGTAGGAAGTTATGTGTCTTTTAGACATTTTCAGTTCCAATGGCATTATTCCTTAAGGAAGTTTTGGTTGAATTAAGTGATCAGCTTACAATGTTTTAAGGAAAACATTGTTGTGCTCATAACTAGTGACTTTGCTGCTAGCCTTACCTTTTTAAGCCCTAAAAGCATTGTTTGATAAGGATTTTGCAATTTTTTATTTATGTTTTTCAAATTTAGATTTTTATTTTTCCTTGGATATTTGTTCATATTTCTTCTTTATTTTATGTTTATTTATGACTTATGAATTAATCATCATACACTAAACTCCTTTTTGATCCAAAAGTTAAGGGAACTTACATAAGTTGAGGGGGAAAGGCTTGACAAAACCAAAAGTAATTTGTGCTTACCTCATCAAAAATTTTTGGTAATTGTTGTTAAGGCTACAAAAAGAATAAGTTCCTTATTCTTAATTATACAATGGTAGACAATGTAAATAAAAGTTGATATAACAAAAAGTATTATCAATTTAATGTTAGATAATTAAACTTAAATACACTAATATGAATAGAAAGGTAATATAGAATTATAATTTTATAATAATTAAATTAAACTACTTTATTAAACAAAAAAATTTATAGAAATATCAATTAACTCATTTCCAATTATAAGTTCATTTGCAATTATGATATTTAAGACTTTCAATCATCTACAATGTTGTCTTAATTATGTTAGAATTATTAATCCTAGATAACAACAATCTCTATTACCTAAATTCTCTCTGACATATTCACTAATTAAAATAAGTTCTCCACTTAAACCCAAATCACTATACCTCTAGAAAAGCTCTTTAGAGTTATATATTAGCAACCTTAAAAATTAGGAAAATAGGTTAATTTAAGCAACAATCACACAACTTTAGATTATTCAACTTATGTTAAGTTGTTCATAACAATAAGATAAAAACTTATTCATAATCCTTCACTCTTAATTGCTGTTTAATGATTAAGAATAGGATATATATAGGTCATAATATCCAACTCTAGTAATCAACCATTATTTAATCAATTTACTAGGCTTAAATGAATGAATTAAAATAACAATCATTTAACAATTTAATTAGAATAACTCAATCAATTTCAATTGAAAAGAAAACATTATAAAAAACATTTAATCCATTAAAATACCAAACATTTTGAAATCCCTAAAACTATTGAAAAATCTTAATTATGCATAATTAAGAGAAATTGAATTTATGTTATAGTTATGTTTATTACCCTCTTTGTGTGTATATCTCCTCTCTCTCTCTCTTTCTCTCTACATTTAAAAAGGTCCTTATTTATATCATAAAGAGTATTCATTATAGCCACCCACAAACCCTAAAAAATTAAGGTTTCCTTAATCTTTTAGAATTCATTTATTAACTTTAAAGTTGATTCCTAAATAGATATAGTCTAAATTAGGGTTTTTCTTTTTCATTAAAGTTGTGGTCCTTTTCTTTAGCTTTCTAATGCATCTAGTCTTGCCAAAAAAAAAAAGGTCCAAATCTCATGTTATTAGCTAAATATGCAATTTAATTTGTGATAGATTTTGCAACAACTTATTAGCTATTTTTTGACCATTAAAGAATTAGTCTAAGTTTAGGTATCTTCATGACAATTGTATGTTGGAATGTGAACTTCAATTTAGGATTTTGAATCACCCAGTTTAGTGTTTGAAGCTCAAGATAAGCCCATTTAAATACTCAGTGTTTGGACAAGAATCTTACTCCAATTAGGATTTAGACTCTAGTTTTTTGCCTTGTCTTTGAAGCAAAGTCTTAAGACCTAAATAAACTTAGATTTGGACTCATAATTCTAATCTAAAAAATTTGAAATGTTTACTATAACTTTACTAAAGACCACTTTTTCAATTTGAACCTTTAGGTTAGTAGAAAAAAAAAACTAAACTAAAATAAGCAATAAAGGTCAATGTGATGAAATTTGGAATTTTTCCTATTAAAAGCACAAATCCCCAAAACTTTCCCAAAACATACTAAGTGATAAATCATATTGTAATTAATTTAAATAGGTATAAAACTTGTTAAAAACAACTAACTATAAAAGGGAATAAATAAATAGTTTCCCATTCTTAAAATTCCCCATAGTTAGCTTTTGCATGCCCCCATGCAAATCAAAATAAAACTTAAAAGAATAGTAAACCACATATTAGTATACCTTAGAACACCATTGTAGTGCACAAGATTATTATGTTCAATTTTGAATCAAGATATGCCTAACTTAAAAATGTAGCAATGTCAAATAAATAATAGCAACATACTTCTATCTCTTCCTCTTTAACCATAATTGCTTTTAATTAGTTAATGCAAGTCTTGTGACTAATATAATGAATATATGTATAGTTCATTTATTAATCATTCCTCTTTATTATTACAAATCAGGTAGCAAACTAGGGTGATACTTATTAAAGTAGAAAAGAAAAACCAATATTTTCCTTAATACATTCCTAAAAATTAGGAAACATACATCAAGATGCTCTGCATACTTATGGTTAAGTCATCGTGTACATGTCAACATTTTTGGTGAAGTACCCCTAGTGTCAATTTATGATACTCTAACTCTAAAATGGCTAGAGGTAAAAAAAAAAAGAAAAAGTTAATGCCATCATCTTGGAAAACTTCTTGTGACATGACTATGCAACCTGAAGGAGGCTTACACACCCTCTTTCAATTGAAGGGAGATGATACTTTATAACCCTTTAAAAGCATCCTTTATACCCCTTTTGCATCCTTATTAGAAACACACAGTTTAGAGGACTTAATAGCACACTTTGTATCACCATAAGAATGCAAGATTAGACAACTAGTTGTGACTTACTTCATATAAACCATACAAGGAACCAAATAAAGATCATAAGAGAAAGATAAAAAATAAACTATCACCAAGAAAGGATACCATACAACAATTTAAGGGCATTAACAAGCCCCCCTAAAGATGATCGTTGGTGAACGGATGCCAAAATTAAGAAGGTGACCATTTGATTGTATGGCTATTAGAAATTTCAAATATGACATCCCTCTTATATGGCTTAAGGATTAATGTTAGAATCTCTTTTAAAGGGAAGGGATAAGTGATAAGGAGGCCAATAATTGAACATAGGCCACCCTATAATGAGCCTAAAAGGCTACACCAATGGGTCTGCATAAGCCTTGACAAATTCGATTGTCGCGTCAGTCAAATTAATTCTTAGGGTGGTCTAAAGGCTTGTAATTAGTGGCATGACCTTAGTCGCCTCCCAATGAACCAATGTATTTTTTTAGATTATAATATGAGACTAATTCCAATAATTCTTGAACCTTGATGACCTATCCTTGATTCCTAAGGATATAAGAATGTATGTCTAGTTGGTTAGCCATAGTCTTAGCTGAGATCTTGCACTAGACAACTCTAAACTCCCTAAAATCTCTAGACAATCGCCTAGATTTAACTAACTATGACTCATGAAAAACCCACTATCACGCAATTATCATGCAATCTAACTAGCCTAAGCATGAGAGTTTACAAACCTAAGTAGCAAATATGCCCCTCAATCTCATCCTAAGCATGACTCAAGTTTCTGATTGGTAGCTCTCAAGACACTCCTTAACACACCCAAAACCAATCGATCTTATCACCTAAGGAATCTTGTTAAGTGACTGAATGAAAATAAGGCTAGAATGAAGAAAACCAGAATGCATTCATTCATTGATAGAACTTGATCTGTAGGTATATGAGTTCAAGAACCTTAGTGTTGAAATGATTAACAAAATCATGGAACAAAGGAAAAGAGAAATGAAAAATGAAAAAAATGAGTTCTTTTCATCTGTCTTACCCCTTTTCAGCTTGTGGCCCTCCATTTTCTATGTTCGTTCACCACCTCTTTATCTTCCTTGTACTTAATGTGCCCTTGGCCATTCATGCTTGCCTTTTCATCTTTCTTGCACTTAATGCTCCCTTGGCCGTTCATGCTTGCCTCTTCATCTTCCTACCTTCTAGAATGGATTTTTCCTCAACTTGGAAATTAATCCCAAGTGGTTTGGGCATGATTCCAGGCCTTGAATTCGGATGGTGGAGTATCATGGCCTAAAACATGCAAATGACCCCAGTTTCCAACTCCATGGAGGCTTGCTGAACTTTATCCATGCATAACTCCATTGAGATGGCCTTATCTCCGTCTATTTCCTTCACAAGAGTTATAGCTCATTAAGTTAGCTTTCCAAGGACTCCAATGTGGCAGCTAAATGCCTTCCTGTTTATGAGATGTGGCTGAACAACTAAGCAGTGCGTGGCTGATCTACTCTGTGTAGCAACCCTCTCGTGATTAGAGTTCAATATTTTTCCTTGTCCAATTGGATTGGAATTTGCGTGCATTTCCATAATGGAAGTCATAGCTCAGTCTCTTGGCTATCCATAGAAATTGGTTTTGTTAAAAGAAACCTCTAGCAACCTAAGAAATAGCCAAAGTATGTAAATTACATCAAAAACTAAATTTTACCAGATTTTTCTAATAATTAGGCATATGGACAACTAAGTGAGAAGCCAATCAAATTACATCATCTAGACTATCAATCATGCATAAAATATTAAGTATGAGGCAAAATATTATGCAAAATTTGGTTGTTATCCAACACCTTTAGGCTTATAAGTTTAAAGGCTTACTTCTCTAATTTTTTAAACCAAACAAGGAACCTAACCCCTAGGTTTAGAGGGGTTCACACTTGTCACATCACTATTGAACCTTAATAACTTAGACCATCCTAACCATATATAAATAGTCTAGACCAATACCTACTAAAAGTAATGAATGACTATCTTTCCCTACCTACTTAAGAACTATAGTGCTTTTATTGACTTGATCGTTAAAGTGCAATGCTAGAGTTCATCTTTGGCCCTTAGTTTTGTGCTCTTATGTAAGATTTAGCCTAAACTTCATAACTAGACCTCTGCATTGACCCTACCTAATCAAATCCTACCACATGTCTTTGGTAAGCACCTTTCATCACCTCAGTGCAAACATTCAAATCTTTTCCCACTCAATTAGGGAACCATTCTTGTATCTTTATAACTAGACACATAAAGCCAACTAGAATATAATATGTTATTGTCTAACTTAGGAACAAAACAATACCACCATATTCCACCATCCATGAGAATAACACATGGGTATGCACACATACACACACACTCTCTCATCTCAAACCTTCATAAGTTTTGATCTGTATATTACCATTACAAATTTTTAACTATTTGACACCATTGATGGGCTACTTTTTAAGAACCCATTTTAATAGTTAGCTAAAGTTGATTGTTTTATGGTTCTTTAATTGATATTTAATAAAAAATGGAATTCAAATTTGAACAAACTTAATAAGCATTTGAATTGCCCATTTAATCATGAACTATTGAACTTCCAAGGATGCTAATGATGACAATGTGAAAGTAACAATACATATGGCCTATATACCTAACTCTCTTGAGATTATAAATAGTTCTCCAACTATAACTCGGTCCTCACTTCCACATTGTATAAACCAAGAGAAAGGGTCTCATGCTAACTTTCAAATTTCACATTTCTTTTCCTACTTTTCAATAGTGAATTGGGCAATTGAAAAGGGTTTATCTTACTACAATAGTATAAAGGGGAAGCTTAAAGAAACATTTACCTTATTTTATATATCATATTAATTAAATTAAAATTTTCAATTTTTAAGATTAATTTTCCTTAATAGCTTTGATGCTTTTCATTTCCAAAAATTAGCATTAAAAACTTATCTAATTTATGAAATTTTAGCGAATTCATTGCTTAAATGACTAACATGACCGTTATAGCCATCTTATAATTTTGTAATAAATAATATATTAAGGAAGCTAAGAGAAAATATTTCCTCAACTTCTTCATGTTTGTAGCCAATTTTGATGACAATTAAGAAAATTGCTATAAAGGATCACATGAAAAAGGCAAATATACTTGTTTGAGCTGATGATTTATGACAATGTTTGAGGACAAACTATTATGATAAATAATGAACCAACATATTCATTTATATTGTACCATTATGGTAAATGATCAAGGTTGAAATTATCACATAAAAAGGTAAATATGCATATTTAAACTAGTGATTTATGATAATGAATGAGTTATGGCAACGTCCAAGGACATGCCATTATGGTAAATAATGAACCAAGATATGCATTTCCACTACACCCTTATGGTAAGTGAGAAACATCTAAACTTATTTTGAAATTATTTATTCTACAGTATGTCTAAATTCCCAATATTTGTTCCTTAAAAAGGGCCAAAAAAAAAGGATAACATAATAAAGTCTTATATGCTCTCTCTTTAATTTTCATTATTTCCACTTTCTTCTCCTTTCCTTGAATACCTAAGAGATATAAATAGGTTGATTCATGTTCTCTCTTTATTTTCCTTACAAAAAGCCTGTCAAAAATTGAATTGACCAAGATAATTATAATCTATTCTCATCTTTATTAAAAGAACAACATCCTTTGGAAGACATTATCCTTTTAAATACCACTTTTTCTTTCTTGATTTCATAACCTAAATACCCAAACATATCCCTAATCAATACCCCATCCCCATCCCTCAATGAACACCTTCTCCTCCTCCTCCCCCATGGTCCTCTTTCTCTCTCCCACACAAAGTTAAGTGATAGGGATGTGCTATTTTAACAATTGATTTAATTAGGTGTACATTCAACAGTTGGATAATGAGATTGTCAATTATATGTGTATACTTTTATGAGCTACATTCATTTTAGTGAGTTTGGAAACAATAATTTCTTCAACATTCTCTATTTCTTTTATGTTTGTTTTTAGGTGAGAATTACAATCAAACATGCAAGTGGTGGCAAGGTTGCTAAGTTGGCTTTAAGGGACCTTAGCCTTAATAGTTAGTGCAAATATGAGTTGGTGTACAATTTGAACACCAAAGACACTACAATAATTTGTTTTCCTATATTATTTTTCATTTCTAAGTAAAAAATGTCTCTAATTAATTTTGATATGATAATTTACTTTAAAGTTGACTATAAGGAAATTTGGTTGGTCCACTAAGTTATTTGCATTGACATTTTATGTTTTATCTAAAATGGGTACTAAACGGAGAGAACTTAAAATACAAAGAAAGCAAAATGTTAAGTAGCGTTGATTGTATTTGCAAGAAATGGCTTTGATATTTAATTAGTTAAAGTTATAATTTTATGGATTTTAAATTCATTAAACATGTTATATTTGATTTTTCAATAAACTAATGCTTGGCTATATTTGATGGATTGATAATTTTTATAATGAGTTAAGCAATTCAAATTTAAATTTTATAATATTAGGATCTAAATCTATCCTCGATAATTGAAATAGGTCAAAATATTCTTGAAAGAATATTTTTTGGCTTGTTGTAAATTATAATCTTGATAGGAATTTATTAAAAAGTCTTAAAATATTTTTAGGAGTCATGTAATGTGCAAGCTATGACTTAGTATTCAACTATCCCACTTTAACATAAAATAATTATATTAAAAAAACAAATAAAAAAAGATTCAATTAGGAACTAGAGTCTTCATTTCTATAATTAATATGTTAAAGCTAATATTAAATAAGCATTGTAGCAACTAAGATTACATGTGTTTGCACACTTATGTATAATAATAATAAGTCTCTCAATAGACATCCTAGTGATTAATAACTTAAATCTTTATCTTTTGGTCTCTAGTT
Organism: Rhizophora mangle; assembly: GCA_037832345.1. Classification (NCBI taxonomy): domain Eukaryota; kingdom Viridiplantae; phylum Streptophyta; class Magnoliopsida; order Malpighiales; family Rhizophoraceae; genus Rhizophora; species Rhizophora mangle. Next base: position 479,907 of record JBAPLJ010001282.1, on the reverse strand, counting down.
TTCATCCTAGCAAGGGGTATGGCATTATAGGAATTTGAAGAGTAAACCTTATTATGTAACTCACAACCTAATAGACTTCTCAATAGACAAAAACCAAAATATCAATATAAAAGGGCATTCAAAGAAAAGGGGCACATTTGTAACATATACCATGATGAAGTGCCTCTTTAAACGAGCTAAAGAGTAAAAGAAGGGTTAAGTGAAAATTTACATTGAGAACTTTATGCATTTTGTCAAATTAGGTTACAAACTTTTAAATTTGTCAATTCATATTACAAACTTTTAAATAATAGCCCGTTAAAATTTTTCCTTCAAATTATACTATTAAGTGAAATGTTAAGTGTCAAGTAACATGTGATGTGTAAATATTGACCTTAACTTATTGTTGGTTGGCCTAATTAATGGCAAAACATTTTATATTCTTTCCCTTGATTTCTCTCTCCACTTTCTCTTCAATATGCCTCCTTTTTTTTTTGTGACTGTAGCAAAAACTTGACCATCAAGAGAGAGCCCAAACCCTATTTATTTCATATTTTTATTAGATCTCTTAAATAAAAACATAATCATTTAACATTAATTTTTGATATTGAAATTAAATATCATAATGCAAATAATAATATAAATAATATACTTGAGTTCTCAAAAGCTAACTAATTTCTCTTTCCTAACCTTTACCATAATTAAACACTTTTAAATAGAGTTTTCATATTTGTTAGAAAGAGAGAAGACCAATTATCTACATACACAACTTTATAGTTTGAATTAGACATGTCTATCAATACTTCATTCAAGTTTGCGATTATAGTCCTTACTTAGGACAATGATGTATAGAATTATTCCTCATGAATCTAACCACATAATTATTAAGTCCCTAAGAAGAATATTGTTTAGGAATATTCCAACGTGATTAATTATGAAATTCTAACATTCTCTCACTTGACTGGATTAAAACCAATTACATTAATCATTATATACAAATGACAATAGTATAAAATCTCTTATAATTCCATCATGTTGCAACTTGACATTAAAAGAAATAGTATTAAAGTAGGAAGAAGCATAAAAGTATGAAAAAAATTTTCTAAACCACATGTCATTAAGAAAGATGAACAACTAAAGTATTAAAGTAGGAAGAAGCATAAAAGTATGATCACTGTTAAAGTCATAGTACTGTCATTGATGATAAGAGTCTAGGCTAGTTTTAACTTCTACCATGTGTAAAGACACTCCTAAACCCTAAAGAATTTTGATAACATAGATTTGGTCTCGCTAGTTTATAGGGCAATACATTTCTTTGAATTAGTGATTAAGGTATTCCTACCACACTTTAAAAAAAGTGTTTATAAGAGTATAAGGTAATTCTTAGTCATACATAAGATCCTCCCTTTGTCTTTTGTATCTTCCATCTTCATCTATATGTATAGATTTAGGATGAAGAGACCAAAACGCACATATAGTTTTATATCCAATGAAAATGCATTTTTCCTTTGAATCCTTTGATTCAACCATATGGCTCTTGGGTAAGTTAACATGATATCAAGATTGTTCTATACACATGATATGAGGTTAATGCTAAGATACCTCCCCTGGCTCTCTTTGAAATTACAAGTTATCATTGGGATTGACACATCTAGTTAAAGTATGAGATCCTCCCTTGATTCTTTACCTAATTTGTTCAACATTAATTTGTCCACCACCATGGTGAGGATGATAAGATGTCATACAAAATAGGGGTATAACACATCATAATGACATAATATGATTAACTATTCAATGCAATTTATGGAAATTATACCTTATTTACTCAATGAATTCCTTTTCATATACTACAATACTTATGATTTATTATACAATGCTCATAAGATATGAAATATAATTTTATAATGATCCATAATAATGTCTCATAGAAACTTTCTCATTAACTTTAAAATATTAATGTGTACACAATCATAAGATAACAAGAAATAGATAGTGTATATCAAAAACACATTATTGAGCTCAAAGTGTTATTACAATTATACATCATTAATCACCTTTATAACTAAGTCTCATTTTAAGAATATAGTCTTTACATAAAGGTGGTTGTAAACTTTTATTATGATTTACAATCATGAGATCAATTAATGCTTAATAGATACTCTTTTTCCTTGAATTTTCTCCTTATTAGCCAAATACTTTAGTTCTATAAGTTTGGTACCCTTAAAGATTATTGTTCTTAGAGAAGAATACTATTATGGAAATATTTAAAATTTCAATGGCTTGCTAATGGCATTGATAACCCTAAGTCTAAAAATAAAGTTTACAATTATAATTCATGAATTATAGCTTCAAATCATACCACAAACTCTAATTTCATCATGGATGAAGTAATGATAGACAATTTTTCATTATTCCCCAATACTACTCTTCTTAATAGGAACATATAATTGAAAGTGGACATAAGCATGTAATTTTTTGTTCTTATGGGTACCTCATCACTTTCTTTTTAACTTTTTAATGTCCTTTTAGGATTATATTGATATTTGCTTAATATTCTACCTAGCATCATTGGTTGTAGGTGTTCACACACATGCTTAAGCTAGCATAATATTGTTCACGCAATACACATCATGCTTGTGGTAAAAAACAAAAAAATTGGACATTTTGCTATTAAACCTATCAAAGGTTTGCCTTCCATCATCATTACATGCCTATGTCTTGCTCTAAATGTTCTTGTGGAGAGAACCATTATCTAGAAATGTTATGTGTCTTTAGTTTACCATGGTCAATGACCTACCCCCAATCTATAGCTTCCCACTTCCTGTCACACCTTTTGATTTTATTTTTCTCTTTTCAATTCCTTTTTTAATTATTATTAAATTTGTTATCTAAAGCCATTTTTTTATGTTAATCTTATGGCCTATATCATGCATGAGGAATCTTCCTCCTCAAATTTTATATCTCCTTCTCCTCATCTTTTGAGTAAAGAGACCCTTTTTCTTTCTTATGGGTTACTTCTTGCCCAAACCCAAAAGAAATGAGGACACCAAAGACTATATTTAGTTCCTTTCAACTTATTCTCTTTGAGAGTGATTTCCTTACTCTAGAGAGATACAATTATTCTTTTCATAACCTTTTTTAGATTAGGTATCTAAACTTAAAATACTTATTGGATTGTAAAGGTCCTTTTTTGCTAGAATTATCAACTCATTAGCTTGTTTATTCCTCAATCTTAACCCTATAAAGAATATTAAGCCCTTGATCCATCCTTACTTGTTAATGTTATGTAAAGGCTCTAGATATAGTGTTAGGGAGAACTCTTTCAACCCAAAGAGTCTTAAACAAACAAATGCAATTTATGCAATGATTACTTGAAATGCCCATTGACATATGTCAACAAAAAATAAATATGATTATATTAATTGCATTTGTATTAAGGTCCAAAAAGAATGTTGTTATTCATGACAAAACCAATTTATAAGTAAGAATAGGGGGACATAATGATCTTTTATAGTTTAAGCAAAGAAAATGATGTATTTAAGGGATAAAGTAGGAAAAAAAAGATAACTAAACTAGTGTTAGAGGGATCAAGATCAATAGTATAGTTAATGACTTGGCATGAAACTAGTCCAAACACCCCTTCATAAACAAATCCTATCTCTCTTATAATGTCATACATCCTTTCTAATATCATTCATTATGCTTTTTTCCTTATCCAGAGGCAAATGATCTAAATATTATCCATCCTTTTGTAACCATATGTCATTTATCGCACCTTTTACTCTGCCTTTAGGTGGGAATTTTAGTCTTAGTCATTACTTAAATGAAATATTTCTTAACTAGTTTTGAGTTAACAAGATTTGCTATATCGTGTCATCACCTACAAGAGATTCAGCAATCGTGTCATCAACATAGCACCTGAATTGTTAAGGCCAAACAACATGACTATTTAACAAAAGGTTCCCCACATTATGATAAATATTGTTTTCTCCATGTCTTTAAGTGCCATCTTGATTTGATTGTAACCTAAGAACCCATCAATAAATGAAAACATTGAGTAGCCAGTAGTGTTATTCTTAAGAATGTTGATATGTAGTAAGGGGAAGTCATCTTTAAGGCTCACTTTGGTTAAGTCCTTATAATATATGCATATACAAACCTTAACATTTTTATTTTTAATATCAACACAATATTAACTACCCACTTTAAATAATTCATCACTAAGGAAGCCTGTGTCCAACTATTTTTTTAACTTCTTTAATTTTTAATAGGACATTCTTTAATTTTTAATTTGACTTCCTTTAGAGTTTTTTTTTCATACAAGCCTGCATTTTGGTTTCAATGGGAGACAATGCACCACTATGTTGATGTTTAAGCCTAGTGTATCCTGGTATGACTAGGCAAATATGTCTATACATTCTTCACATAATTTTTAATTATGCTTTGCTTACTATTTAAAGGAAGTCTTGCACTAATTTTAACTTCCATAGATTTTTTGTAATGTTTATTTTAACTAGCTCAACCAATTCTTTCTTAATTATGGTTTATCTCTCTTTTTGTTTGATCAAGCACTAAAGGCTTAAAGAGATTTTTTCATCTTCAAGATCATCCATGGTTGACACATCAAAAGTACTTTCACATTTTGTCTTAAGAAAAACATTGGTTAAATTATTAGTCTCATCTTCAAGCATCTTGAATAAAAGATGAAAGGCTACATAAAATAAATAAGGGTTGTTAAAATGGCTTATGCATATAAAAATAAATGTTAAGGTGCCAACTTAAATGATAGGATTAGGGACATTAGTGTAACTAACATAAACATATATCATTGGTTGACATATGACAAAAGACCGCCCATTTTATTACATAGCTCCCCCTAAATATTATAGGTGACAATAACTAGGGGAACTAAACTACATTATTTTGTAAATGACTTAAGTGACTAAGGAATCTCCCAAAACTATTAGTTGCCAATATGAGCATTAAGACCATAAAGTAAATCAATGGAATGTAAGGTAAATCCCTTAGCCTAATTAGTATCCAACTCCCAAACACCTTTGTTGCCCATTGGGTTATATAGGAGTTGTCATACCTTAAAGATGTTTGCCAATCCCTTTAATTGGTTGGTAGCCACTCTTTACCATTACTCTAACACCATTAATAATGCTTTAAATGGCTGAGGTGGCATCTTAAGAAACAACTTCTCTAACTAGAGAGTTGCATTTATGATTTCAAAGGATTAGAATTTTCATTCTAATGTGTTTTTAGCTACCTCGATATAAGGCTTTCTTGGAGGTTTAGACATAAGTAAATTATATTTTGTTTAAACATCAATTATCTAGTCACCCATGATAAACTTCACCTTCTGATGCAAGGTGGAAGAAATGGCTACTACTGCATGGATCCATGAATGACTCAACAAGTAACTATAGATAATTTTGATATCCATGACTTGGAAGAGCACATTGAAAGTACATGTTCCTATCTCCATTAGGAGTTAATGGTCCTTATAACCTTTTATTTTGTACCATCAAATGTTCAAACAATCATATGACTTGGTATCAAGATGGCAATGTTAATTGGTAGCTGCTTTAGTGTATCATTAGACATGATATTCACAAATGGCCTATTATTAATAAGAACATAAGACATGTTGTAATCACAACAAATGATCAAAATGTATAATCCCTTGTTATAGTTATGCCCCTTAACTAAAATCTCTTTGTCTAAGAACAAGATGTAATGGCTTATCATGATATTATTGACAAATTGGTCAAAGTTGTCTACAAAAATATCATGTAAAACATAAACTTAGTTAAGAATATGCTACAAGGAATTTTAATGAGACTCAAAGTTCATTAGCAAAGAGAGGATTGAGATTTTAGCTGAGGTTCAACTAAGATGCTTGACTACACTATACTCATTCTGCTTGATGTATTTAAGGAATAACACATCATCTTTATCAGTAATAGTTTCTTTAGGTTTAAGGTTACATTTAGTAAATGACTCAACTCTCTCAACATTTTCAAGAGGGATTTTGCCAACATCATATAGGATCACAACAAGTTTCTTTTTCCTTTGCTTGAGCTTCTCCATGTATTTCAAAGTGTAACATCTCTCACTTCATGTCATGCCTCTAATTCTTGTGATGTTAGATGTTGTCATAGGTGTTGATTCCAATGTCAATGCATGACCATCAATCTACCTAACAGCTATAATCCCACTAGATTCCTTTACCATTTTAATAAGGGTAATAAAGTGTTGGAAGGAGAGGTAAGGCCTAAGCAATGAAGTGAAATATTTTTTGTGGTGTCAGGTTTCTTTGGTGGTTAGAAGGTTAGCATGTTTAGGTTATTGGCCCTACCTCCATCATGCCAATTTCAAGGGAACTATAATTTAGCCCTCAGCCATCATCATCTAGGCACTCCTTAATTTGATTCATTATCTTTGTGATTGAGGAAGGGATTAACACTGACATTAGGCTTCCTTTCAACTTTTAAAAAGTCAATCTAGCCTCTATCCCTTAACTCTTGGACTTTATGTTTAAGGGTCCAACAATTGTTAGTAGAATGTTCATTTAGACCACCATGGTATTCATACTTGGCATAAGCCATAGTAGTAGCTCTAAAAAAGGCACTATTATGGAGTTAATTTTCCTTCTTTCTTGCCTTTTGGGGTCAATTTGATTACCTAATGGTGTTAGAGCACATACATTTAGCTAAGGAAGTTATGGTTGAGGGCTTTGGTATGAAAATGAACTTGTCATGTTATGAGGTTGGTATGATAGTTGAATGTCAAAATGCCCCCACTATTTGTCAAAAGATTGGAAAACAAGGCACGATCCTAGCTAACTATCATATTTAGTCACTTAACCTCACCTCCTTTCTTTCTAGTCACACCAATTTTCTTGGATATTATAATGTCAACAACAATACTACAATTTTACTCTTTCAAAAACCCTCTTCAATTCTTTCCTTTATAATCTCCATATCAATAAAGCATCCTAATGTGCTCCTAACCATCTTGCTAGTTAAGGGCTTTCAAGGTACTTAAAAAAGTGGAGGCCAATTCCTTCTAGTAGCAAGGGTTGGACCTAAACAGCCATGTTGTGTCATCATTATGCATATTGCTTAAAAGTCTCCTCAAGCTTCTTTTGCATGGCTTAAAAATCCATCTAAGTAGGTTTCAATTCTGAGATATACTTAAACCTAGCCTTAAAGGTAGCCACTAGCTCTCTCCAAGTTCCAATATATTTTTTTTACCTTGCTTAACATACCAACAAGAGGCTACAACTATTTAATTGTTTTGAAAGCAATAAATTATGAGTTTTTGATTATAAGCATATGTTGTTATCATTTAGATGTACATGGTTAGGTGGTTTTTAGGTAAACTTATGTCATCACACTTTTCAAATTCTAGAATCTTGAATTTTGGCAAAAGGACTATATCTTAAACTAGACAAAGATCTAATGTGCTTAAGAGAGCATAAATATCATCCCCTTTGATGGCTCTGACTTCCTCTTGTAAAAGGCCAACTTTTTGTTTCATGGAAGGCTCATCAATTTTTGTAATTTTATCTTTTAATACAAGACTAATTTTAAATTCATTGGGTGTGATTTCCAAAAGGGGATATGTATGAGTGACATCTAGTCCATATATTTTGGTGCTAGATAATAATGCAATCACCATTTACCGTAGAGAAGGATGTGCCCTTAATTAAGGATAAGTGAAAGGTGATTGGGGAATAATCCACTCACCAAAGCAAGTAAAGTTTCTTAAGGAATTATCTGTCCAATGACTACCTTTCCTTTGGCAATTGCCTAAACTATTTGCTACATCTACTCCTTCAATTGAAGCTTGAATTCCATCCATATGGGCGGCCAATTCTTTGACTTTATCTCCATCCTTTGTGTGCAAGATCGAGTTAATATTGTTCTTTTTTCTAATTGTATGCTTTAAATTATTTATTGTATTGTACTTTCAATCAAGATGGACAAAATAGGGTATGTCCAAAGAGATGTTCTAAGGAACATAGCAAAGAAAAACACAGGAAAAATGTTAGTACAAGGACTACAAAATTAAAGCATGAATTGTGAAGTATTACAGTAAAGACTTAAAATAAAATGAAATGATGCATATGGAATGAATAGGGTGGTGATAACTTAGGCTTTCTCTCTTATAAGGGATGGATCTAAAAGAGAGGGCGACTCTATTGCTTTAATAATAAAAAGAGTGGTTTAAAGATCTATAGCTCAAATAAGCGGTCTCCAAACCCTCTTTACCTCACCTTCATAGGTTACAAAAGCTATTGATTTGAGTGAGAGATTTCAAGAACCCCGTATAAAAAAAAAAAAAAGGCTACATAAGGATTCCTTACTATCACTTATTTAACTTAAAAGGAAAAAAATTGGGTGCCAAGGCTTTTGTGAGTGTGTGAGGAATGTAAATGCACATGATAGGATAAAACTATATGACTGCCAAAATAATATAGAAAAACAAATAAAACATTAAGCAAGAATTAATAAGCATAAAAATAAAATCAAGTTAGAGAAGTTTGATTCTTAATAAGTCCCTAGTAGAGTTGCCAAATTGTCCTAACCCAATGAAAAAGGAAGTGGTGTTCAATGTAAAGCCCTACAAATGAATGGTGGTTGATAAGCCAACAATAATAGTTACAACATCGTCATAATGGATTACTAATAACAAAGGTAAACCATTTACACAACATACTCTACTAGATTTTCCCTCACCACATGTTTGGCCTATGTAATATTTAGATTGATTTGAGGTTTAGCCATCTCAAACCATCCTTAGAATATTAGAGTGGCTCCTAACCTTTTAAGGTATGGTTGGAACACATTAACTATTAATTCAAAGAACTACATTGTCCTTTGACCTAGCAAGACTCAATCTGCATTACTAAAATTCTTTGAGGTTTAGGAGTCTGGTTATGTCTGATGGAAGTTAAGACTAACCTAGACATATGTGGTAAACAATGATATTGCAATTTTAACATTGATTATATTTTTATAGTTTTTTGTGTTTAAATATTTTATTCGTTTATCTTTTTTAATGACACATAATATAAGAAATTTTTGTTATGAGTACATACCAAAATTTTGAAGAAGTTGATGCAATAGAGAATGAAATTAAAATTTAAATAAATTTGTAGAATACTTTTAATGAAAATTTTTTGTTTTGAAATAATTTTGAAAAAAATTATAATGTTTTTTGAATAATTTTTTATACTAAAAGTTAAAATAGAAATTTTAAAAATATTTTAAAAAGATTATGATCCATTACATTAAATAAAATTTAAAATAATTTTTTAAAAAAATTTAAATTATTTGAACAATAGGTAAATGAAAATAAAATTTATTTTAAAAATATTAAAAAAGATTAGAAAAAGAGAGAGAGAGAGAGAGAGAGCTCTTTTTATAATGACCATTTACACCAGTGAAAAATAAAACTTAAAAAAAAAAAAAAGTTGAAGAGATTAAATTTTTAATGACCGATTTTTTTATTTCCTTTTTTTCCTTTCTTTTTATCCTATTCCTGGCAGACACCCCCTTGTCCCTCGTATGCTCCTTCGGGTCAATTTTTGCTCCAACTCCTCTCTCTCTGTGACCTTTCCAACCATTCTTTACCTTCCAATAAGTCAAGAGATCCCTTAAACATGAGTTTCAGGCCTGATTTCTAGTGTAGAAGCCAAGATTTGTTCATGGAGGTTGTGATTTTTGCTGAATATTTGGGGTAGACTGGAGGTAGAGAGAAAGGCTATCGTCAGCGATATGGCTTTGCCAGCCTTGGATCGACACGTGGAGGGTGTGGCTGAGTAGACCAGCGCCTAAGGAGTTAACAGGTGCTGGTTTCGAGTGGCGACGATGACCGGAGGTAGGGCGTGCTTCAGCGGCCCAGCAGCCGGCTTCTGGTTTTCCGTTGATTTGCGCATTTCCCGATCTCTTTTCAGCACGTGGCCTCTGGTAACGTGTGGATCAACGACTGATGGTCCTGATGATTGTGCCCTTTTCAAATTTTGGGGACAGCGCCAACGAGTCTGCAGCGAGTCCTCTACGGGTAAAATACCCACCTCGAGGTTTTTTAGCTTGCCTCACTTTCTCTTTTTTTTTTTTTTTTTTTTTTTTTGTTGTTAATTTTCTACTTTTACAGTTTGTTGATATGTATTATGCACAAAAAAAAAAAAAAAAAAAAAGGCCACAACAACAACAATGTCCTGATCTTCCCGCAAGTTCGAAACGGGTGATTTGGGTGGTGACCAAAGACAAAAATGCTCAAGTTTCAGCTTGGTGGTCTTCTTTCTTTGATTGCTTTTACTGTTCTTGATGTGCTCTTGCTATTGTCAAATGCTGACTTTGATAGCTCTGTGGTTCCTAACTACTGGGAAAGTGATTGTTTGCTAAACCTGTACCTCCATAATGACTAATTGTCAAAAGTATGCTTTTTAGCATAAAACATTTTGTTTTGTTGCTTCTTGGTTGACTATTTGATGGTGAAATGTAACTGCCTCTTGATTGATTAGCCTTTTTTATCTATCATGCGATTGTTTACCAGTTCATATGTGAATTCTGGGCAAGCACTGTCAATGAGAATGTTTGTATGCTTCGGTTAGAGCTCTTGGTTATTGATTTGTGTTAATTGATTGAGTTGATGATGAGTGAAAGTTTGACTTTCTTTTCCCTTTCTTGTTCATGTGCTTCATTGTTCTTTCTATCAAAGTGCTTGTGACCCTTTTAAAAGCCTCCCCCTAATTATTAGTATTAGTTTGTGATTGGTCGATTAATGATAAGATTAATTGTGATTGGTTGATTAACAATAAGATCAATTGTGAAAGATTGATTAATGATAAGATCAAAAAGGTTGTAATGATTTCTTCCTAGTTAATAGTTAATTATGAATAATGTCTTTGGCTTTTTAGGGGAGCTTGCTCATCGTTTAGTTTCATTCTAACTTAGAATCTCTGATTGGGGATCTTGGGTTATATGGACTTCTTGAAGATACTTGGAGGTAGGCCTTAACTCGAATTGAGTTGAATTGACATGAAGCAACGATAGTTTTATGCTTTGCCTACATGACCATAGGCCTCCTTTCTATTATGTGTTTGCTATATCTTTGTACTTTTGCAATTTGTAATGAACTCTTATTAAAATCATATCTTTGCACTTGGTTATGCTTTTTTCGTCCAAAATCAATAATATTGTAAATAAAATGTGGAATAAAATAAGAATACAACAATAAACATAAAAGTCACCTTGTTGTTTTGGTTTTATGTTTATGATGTAATTTTTTTTTTATTATTATTTGAATATGTAATAATAGTAAACTTATTTATTAATAACATAAGTCAAGATTTATAACATTTAAATCAAAATTGACTTGTTTATGTCATTATAAGAAAATTAATCAATTGAACAAAATAACAAACAAAACGTGAAAGCAAATTAAACAAATTATATGATAATAAATACTCATAATTAATTATAAGTCAAATAAAATAATTAAAATGTATTATTATTCTCTTTTAATACACTGTTACGAGAATTTCAAAGTTTATCTAATATAAATCATCAATTTATAATTAAAATATAATTGAAGTATATTTTTAAAATTATAATAATTAATATATTAATTTATTTAATTATTTTTATTTATAATTATTTTATTAAAATTTTAAATAAATAATTATTTATATATATTATTAAATTTATTAATTTAGTCATTTTAATAACAAATAAATTATAATAATAATATACATATTATTTCAAATTGTCTCGTTAGTCACTTTATAATAAGTAAAATGTAATTATATTATATTTACAAAATATTTAAATTTAATTATTTTATTAATTAATAAATTATAATAATAATATTTGTATATAAAAATAATATATTATTCACAAAATATTTGTATACTATTTCATAGCCCTTTTAATTGCCATATTGCTACCGCACGCTGGAATTTGGAATTGACAATTTCAGAGCCGCCGCTCTTCTTAATTAACTCTGCAAGGAATTGAATAATTGGCTTTTTTTTTTTTTTTTTTTTAACCTCAATGCAGCATAATACGGCAAAACTGAAACTCTCTTCTCTCTCTCTCTCTCTCTCTCTCTCTCTCTCTCTCTCTTCATATATATATATATATATATATAAAAATTTATAATTTAAATTAGTTATATTCATTAATATTTAGATGATATATAAAATTATAAGTCTTAACTAATACAATAATATATAAATTTATTTTTTCATTAATTGAATTATGTAATGATTGAATTTTTAATAAAAATATTGTATAGGAATATTTTAATGTAATTTACTGGAAAATTCTAACAATTTCGACACAGCAACTGCGTGGAAGCTAGCGGATTTGATAGATAGGCATAGGCGAAGCATCTGAAGAGCAAACTGAAAGGTTGCGTTCTTTTGTGAATGAGCTGTTTCATGGTTTCACGACTCAAAATGTTGGGAATCGAGTTTTTCAAAAGCGAGTCATGCCTGGCCCTTGACAAAGCTACATTGATTCTCTGATAAGTGGAAATAAAACCAACCGACTTGCCGTGGATTAGATCTTGCTGTTGACAATATTATTTAGATCTTCTTCACCCGAAAACCCGTCGGCACTCCACTTCACGGTAAAACCATCTAAGTGCTCATACATGTGTCCCTAACATTTTCTTGAATTTCGACGATTTCAGCCGTTTATGGAGATATGATACCCCTTCTCTACAATTTCAACATTTTCGCTATTACGTTTAAATTTGTATTTTACCTATGACGTATGTTTATTATTTCCACTGTACAATGAGCCTCCTCTGCATATTTACCGATTTGACACCAAGACAACGAGAATGAAATTAACAGTTTATTGTAGTAGGCCCTCGTGAGAAGAGACCGGCCACAAAAGAGACTGACACGAGAACGAGGGAAAGAAAATAAATAGTATTTTGTTATAGATTAAAAATTAAATTATAATTTATTTTAAAATTTATTAATTTTAAAAATTAATAATTAAATTAATAAATTAGTTAATTAAATTATAAATTAATGAATTAATTATTATTTTTTAAATTTTTAATTTATTTTAAAATTTTATAAAAAAAATAAATAATTTTTTATATTTAATTTTTTTAAAAAATAAAAATTATATTATTAAAATTTTGTATGTATTTAATATTAAATATTAATTTTATTAATTTAATTTTAATTAAATTATAAATTATAAATTTTTTTAATTTAATAATTAATTTAATTTTTAAAATCTTAGTGTTAGGTAGATACTTTTACCTTACATCTCATGAGGCACTTAGTACTATAATTTAACGAAACAATTTTTGACCATTAAAATGTTTATTAAACCCCTCATTCCTCTAAATCAATATTCCAAAGAAGCTTGCAACTTGAATGGACAAATTTAAAAGATTGCAACTTAAACAGACAAAATGTGTAAATTCACAAATCCAAGTTCTACTTAACTGGTAAGGAAGAGATGATGTCGAGCAGCAGAGACACACACATCTTTTCGACTCACTCTAATTTAATCTTGAATGGTCCTTGTGCCAGCGATATTAAAGAGAAAAATGAAGCAAAGCACACAAGCACAACGTCGGACCTTGCCGTAGAAGGCGAAGGAACCTTTTGTGCTTGGCCCACAATGAGCACACAAGCACAAGTAGAGCGCGAGACCCTAATCGTGCCATTATGGCCACACTTGTTGAGAGTCACATAAAGAGACACAGGCCGGAATCACGACCGCATCAGAGACGAGCAGATGTGATTGAAGTTGAATAAAGCTGATCGAAAGTAGTTTTGATGCCCCAGTCCGATATCTACACTGTAAAGACTAGAGGGGCTATATAGCTCGAATCTACCGCATGCATTTGAAAGGCTTGCAAAAGAACAGTAAATAAGGAATAACAAAAGAAAAGAAGTCATCTCCTTTAGCGTAGAGAAATTACAAAAAGCCATAAAAAAAATTAAAAAAACAGTAAATAAGGAAACTGAAAGCAGGAGAGAAGACAACTCAATGCATTTTTATTTTGGGTTAATTTGTTTCTGAATCTCTTCAATCTTAAAGACGACCTTAGTATCAGTGAACTATATAACTCGTTGCAATCTCAATGCATTTTCAGAAGAAAATTGAGAAACTTGAAATTTGAAGAGAGCCCACCAAAAATGAGAAACCAAAAAAAAAAAAAAAAAACCCATAACGATTAGTTTCTATGTACCATGCCAAATGACTTGAATTCTGCCACATCTACAGCTCATTCCTACAAATGGAAACTGCATCTTCTTATGGAGAATATGCTGCCAAAGCAAATGTCTCCCGAGCTGCCACACATTTCGGGGCCTAGCATAGTGAATGCAGCATAATTTATGCACGACCCTGTTGATCATCTTCTTTAGTGTATTTTTAGCCTCTTTGGAGGTTAATGTTCTTGAAATTTCAATGGACTGACCGGTCTGAAAGTATGCATTCCAGGCAAGCACTTGGTCAAATCCCCCACTTGTCTCCAAACAAAAGAGTTCAAGACAAACAGCCATTTTTAAGCAATTGAAACAAGCCTAGCTCGCCCAGGATTAAGAAGTGACTCTGACATCCTCCAACCCTACAATAAGTTGAGCAACAGAAATGTCAATGATCGAAATTTGTGCTATAAGTTCAGCAATTAGCATATCCCACCATATAGACATCTTTGGCCCAATTTCAACAACAATATTCAGCAACAATTAACCTTGTGGAAGTTAAAATTGTAGCACCAAAATGACTGTCATCAAAAAATATTAGACAGACAATAAGAAAAACAGATATATATCAAAAGTCAAAGGTCAGTAATCATTCTTTCTAATAGCACTGGCAAAACCCGTGTTGGTCAGATGACATTTGTCAGTGAAGGTAATCTTTCAACCAGTCATGAACCTTTTGGTTCAAGCAGCTGCAACTTAGCAGCAGAAAATATAAACTTGTAAAGCTGGCTAGGGCCATTTTGAACCTTAAACTAGTCTTGTTAATTAAGACACCTGAGCTACCGCGAAAATAAGAAACAATTCCTTGGAGCATATTCTTTAATGTGAAAACTAAATTGCTTTCAATTTTGCATACTAGTTATCCAAATACCTAACATTTCAAATTTTCACATATGAATATGCTTTATCTTTGGAGGGGTCTGCCTCCATGCAAATTTTTCATGCTAAACACTGAATTATCCCTCATCAATTTGACCACTATTAATTCTTGTTTGAATCTTCAATCCTTGACCTTTTCATGTTTCAGTTCAATGGCCAGGCCTATTCTAAGGCACTGTAAAGAATGTAAGAAGTTCTCACATGTTTTCACCAGGTGGAACGAAGCACTTCAAATTAAAGGGGCAAGAATTGTTAACTGCACTGTATTATACAAGCACACGACCATCTCATCTGGCAATGACAAATATTTTTCAAAGAGAAGATCCACACAACTGCTGGAAAGGCAGGCCAGAATGGCGTGTGGATGGAGATAAAGTCTATCACTGAAAACAAATTTTCATAGAGGGTTAAAAATTTTACTCACCTGCTCTGCAGCTTTAATTTTAAAAGAACCATACAAAGTTGAGACCATCTTGCATGACTCAGCAATATGAGTTTCAAGATCACCCATTGATAAAACATAGTTTGAATGACCCTGCTTATGCTGTTTTGACGTCAAAGACCCACCATTGCTGGACAAATGTATGTAACGCAAAAGCAAATGAGCCTGCAACACATGGAAAATGCAGCTTACAGCTCCTATTTTAAGCAAAACCATCACACAGAAGCGTAACCAATGTTGTAGTGCAAAATAGTCATATGTCTCACATGAAATGCTGCTTTAAGGATATCATCTGACTTTGCATGATCCTTAAATAATGCATACACCTTCTCCTTTGATGGATTATATGTTACTATATATCTCTCTTTCTGCCATCAATCAACAGCACAGAATCAAAACTAATAGGAGAAAATTTTATTTCCACACTCAATGTTCTTTCCTCCCAAAAAATAAATAAGAAAAAAAAAAAAGCTACCTCAAAGAGAGGCTTTATGGCAAGAAAAGCACTAGGGTCTTGAAATGCATCTTTAAATCTTGGCCCTAACAAAATTTGGAGAAACTTTGGTGAGGACCCAGGAACAAGGAATTTAAACAGAAAGATGAAAGGTTTGTGCAGGACGAAAGGTTTGTGCAGGAAAAATAATCTAAACACCTAGAACAATGGGTTTATCCTTCAACCATGGAAAGCTGAATATATCTTCCCTCTTATTGCCCTCTTGCAATGTGGGAACCTGACCTGCCAATGAACAACACAATGAGTATAAGAGAACAATATACTCCTACTAACATATTTGGACCCAACAAGAGATGCTTTCAAAAGTCAAAAAGATCATAAACTTGCAGAAACTGGCGACCATCAATCAAGAGAATGTTTAACATGTAAATTGAATCTTCTCTTATTTGAATTTAAGGAGCACATCATCTAACCCGTCTTGAGGAAGGAATCCACTGCCACACTGAATCTGGCCCGGTTTAAGGTGTGCAACACTACAGATTTTACCTGACAAAAGCACATAAAGCAGTTAGCCCAATCAACTGAACATGTGGAAATTTTACCATTTTAAAAGTGTCTAACCTCTTGGTAAGAGCTCATGACATATCCACATGAGAGAAGGGCAAATGTAGTAACCAAGCTAGGATTTCTTTTTGAAATCAATATGCTCAGGCCAGTTCCCAGCTTCAGAAGACAAATTCACATGCGTTAGCCACAAGCAAATCCATCATCCATGATAAGGTAAAACATGAAAGAAACATAGACAAAGACAAGCAGTTTTGCAGATTAAAACATGGAGTATCCATCACAAGTTGTTAGTTAATTAAATTTCATAGGAAATTATTATGCCAAAGTGTGATACAATCAAGGTGCAATATCATTAATAATCAAACTATATTTTGGCATTCTTCGTAAGATGAAAATATAAACAACATATTTTTACATGAATAAAAAAACTACAAACTTGGACAGCAAATAAGTGTTTGCTTTATTTCCCCTGCCAGAATTTGTGCTGAAATGCCAACTGGATATCATAACCAAAGTTTCAGTTAACATTTTCTCCAACGCTGTTTTTATTTTAAAGTCCACAGTTACCAAAACCTTGCAAACTCTCAACCTTCAAATGTAGACAAACATAGGCTCATCTGGTGTAGACACTGAACAAATTACTCAACCAAAGACGTTACTCTGCACTCTAATACAAAACAACGGATATTAATGACTTCATGACAATTTTGATCTGTTTCTCTTATTCTTTTCATGATCTACATCTTTGATTCATCTCAACCCACAATATCATTTTTTTGACCACCCAAGCCAAGGCTCATCGCCTGATCATGACTATATTTTATAATAAACTTTAGACTAGGAAAAATAAAGTGATTATTTTATCACTCAATGTAACACTCAATTAAATCTGTATAAGGCTGGTTAATATAATAATCAACAAAGCATTTGAATCTCCTTTGATAGTAGGACATATGTCCTTCCCTCAAGCTATACTTAGACTTAAACTTGCAAAGACAGACACACAGTTGCGGCTAATTATCATTTAGATTTCAGGACCATGCCCAATCTTCATTGGGAATGCACTAATGTCAAAACCTCAAAGTTCTCCTTGATGAATGCTCTGGAATGCAATAAATAGTTCAAAACTTCATTGCATTCCACTTTCACCATTTATACACCAAACATAATGGATACAAGCAGAGCCATTGCATTCCACTTTCACCATTTCTACACCAAACATAATGGATACAAGCAGAGCCAAGTCAACAGTTTAGTTACCAACGGAAAAAGATGCCAGCATGATAGATATATATTAACAGAAGCACCACATTACTAGGTTATCTCCTTATCAATCTCACATATACCAAGTTCTGACCACATTGAAAATATTAACCATATTTTTTATCCTTTACATTTTGGTGAGACCAGTTGAAGACAATTGTAAGCAGCCCTAGCTGAGCAGGTAAAGGTGGAAATTTTGTCCACTTTGTACACCTGGTTTTCTAGTAATCTTTAACTTCATATATTATAGCATCACACGTTTCCCAAGTACAAGATCTGTACACCAATAACAGTTGGTCTTTTGCTCTATGATCATATCAGTGTAACAGTTTCATGAATACTTTAACTAGCTTTTAAGGATTTCAAGAGATTTGACAAGCATACCAGGTCTGCCACATTGCCAACACATTCTCCCTTAGCAGTCACATCCCCAATGTTTTCTCCCATAGCAAAAGCTTTATAAATTGGTGTGCGAGTTGATGTTGACGTTACAGCAGCAACATTCTACAAATAAGTAATTAAAGCTGCAGCACATGCCCAAACATGCATATATTTATGGCCAAAAAAAAGCAGCAAACCTTAGCCACATTAGCAGCACAAGCCAAAGGAAGAAAAAGGTGAGGGACTGATGCAGTTGCCAGCTCCACTCCAGCGCCCAATTCCATTAGAAGATCACCCGCAAATCGCAGCTACACCACAATATAAATTTGAAAATTTAAAATCAGAGCTGATTACAAAATTTACTGAAAACAGATCATGAATGTACCTGTTTTAGATCATAGTCAAATTTCTTTCCTTGCCTAGAAAAAAGCATTTTTCCAACGCGACCAGCACCATCCTAAAAATATAACAGAACATGACTAGAAAAATACATTGATCTCCAACAAAACAGCCAAGGTCAAATAACTAAGATGACACTATATCAGCACCAGATGGTAGCAGCAAGAATATTGAACAATAAATTTTTTGTGATAGACCAAAGGCTCAGAAGCACATAATGTTAATATCTTCTCACCTAAGTATGCCACTAAAATGCCACCAAAATGAGTTGCACAGAACTGAATGAATAAGTGCATAACAAGAAAGAGGCATAAGGATATCTACGTGGAATATGAGCTCCAATCAGGCACTATATTAGTTAAGCTGAGAAAGCATGGTGCAGTTAGGATTTTGGATGCAGAATTAATTACATACTGGTCACATGATCTTTCTATTTGGAAATTAGATAAGAAGATAGGCATGTCAAAACCCAAGACGTGAAAAGGCCAGCCAGTTCTAACTGCATTTGAACAGCTAATTATACCATTTCTTGGGATAATCCCAACATAGGGCAAGCATTAACAATCAACTGCCCAAGCAAGCCCCAGAAATTTTTTCGGTCAGTAATAGATTACTTAACATTTAAAAGCCATGAATCTAAAGGGCAATTCTCCTTGAAAAGCTATCAAACAGATGCCTTCATGACAGAAAATGCTGCATAGGGAAAGATGAAGGCCAATGGAGTGGACATAATACTTAGCATTTGTATCAACACGACACAAATACAACTGTCAACCCTCCAGAAACACAGCTAATTCCACAGATAATACAGGTTTCAACAATTTATTAAATCATGTGAAACTTTGTATGAGATAAGAATGTGGAATTTGCACATACAAAATAAACAAACTCCAAAAAAGAAAACTACATCACCTTGTTTATAAGCGACATTTCAATATAAATCTTACCTTCAAAATCCAGTTAATTGCAACAGCCCCTGGAATAGCTTTGCTTTTAGAGACTCCAACTGAACTCAGAAGGGTTTTGGTTGTGAAAACACCCATCGCTCCTCCGAAGAAATGCTAGAACAAACATATTCATTTTTTATGTCATCCAATGAAAAGAAAAATGTAGCCTAAGCTAGTGAAAGGAAATTATTGACTAAGTACACCACATAGTTAAACATTTTAAACTTGAAATCCTGTTCAAGCCCAGCCCACCTCAGTACCAATGCTTGGTAAAACAAAATTATACCTTTAAAGCTCGCCATGTCATATATGGCACATAAGAAGGGGTAACACTATCTGGGAAACCCTCTGGCACTACATAGGATCTTATGAATGACATCAATTCCTGCATGAAAGTTCAACTGATACATCACACATAGCAATACAGGATGAAATAGTTATGAACCTTTATTACTGGAACTCAATGCCAACACCTATAAAATGTCTAAAACATTGCGGGCAGCCAGCTTAGGATTACAAAAAGCAAAGCAGCATCATAATACACATGAATCACAGGAATATCTTAGCCCATGAGTGATACAATATCTTAGAATGAAATGCAATAATGTTCTCACCAAGTATTTATCTTTTCTTCTATCTTGTTTTCAATAGGAGCAATATTTGCTTTCTCCTATGGTGTTCAGACATCACTTTTGCAGGGTTAAACAATCAAAAAATTCCAGGAACTTAAACCAATTAAAAAAAAAAAAAATTCCTTCACCAACAAAAAGATACTAAGGGTCTGTTTGGAATGACAGCGATCTTCTGATTTCTGACCTTTTTTTCTTCATGCAGACAAATGAAATGCATTTGATTACCATTGTCTCATCCTGATTACTTCTTCAAAGTTTGAAATCTTTTTTTTTTTTTGAAAAAAAAAAATCCACCTTCTTAAAATGACATAAAGAACATTCCAACTTCTTATTCCTGATTTTTGGTATTATATTCAGCCCCCCTCTCTACACTACATCTTAATCTCTTTTATGCTCCATTCTCCCTCTACCTTGTCTTTCTCTCTACCTCTTCATTTTCTCTTTACCGTGTCTTTCCCTCTTGACCATGTCTTTCTCCCTGTACTTTGTCTTTCTCTCCAGCTTGTCTTTCTATTTCCAACTTGGGTATCCCTTTTTGTATTTAATCACAAAATTACATGCATTTTATACCTTCTTGTCCAATAACTATCATCACATGGAGCAAATATGAAATCCCAAGTGGATAGCAAATATTATAAAATAGGCAGTAAACAGAAAAATCAGAATCAGACATAAGACATCAGAAATCAACAACAAACATTTGACATTGTAACCAAACAGGGCCTAAGTATTTCAAATCCAACCAGCACTTAAGTCATTTAAAAAAGAAAAAACAAAACAAACAAACAAATTGCAATCTCATTTGACGGTGATAACAAGAAAAAAGAAAACTCACTAATTTTGAACCACTTTCCTGTATACAGTAGGATTGCGTTTGAAACCTCGTTAGTCTAATAAACTTCAGCGACAACAATTCAGAACAGAAAGAGAAAATAAAGAAAAATAAAGAAAAAGCGAAGCCGAAAGTGCCGAACCAATTAACTCCGAGGTACAATTCAGATTCAAAAAGTGCATTAGGAGCAAAATTTCATTGCAAGAGTAGATATTTCAATATGCGTTAGTCAGTAAGGGGAAAATTTTTAAAAGTAAATCAGAATAAGAAAAGAAACAAAAATCGAAAACCAACAGGAAAGAAATAGGAAAACTAACGAAAATGAAAATGAAAAAGAATCAGTGACCTCGACAGGAACTTGTCGCGTATTCAAGCTCACGGAGCGGATCGAATTCTTCTTAAGACGTCCAAAACCGTCATTCTCCGCCACGTACTTCCACCGCAGGCCATCGATTTCCTCGCAACAGATCAATCTCAAACTAGAATCCACAAAATCCTCCTCCACCAGCCCAAACCTCCTAGCACCAACCAAAGAAACCGACTCCCCCTGAGAAACCGGAGGCACGGACGCCACTGCATTCGAAGAAGAAGACGCCAAATTGGCGCTTATACGAAGCGTTTCTCGGACAAGAAGCCTTGCGTCCTGCGAGGACGTTGTGCCGGTCAGCGTCTGGGCCGTCGTGCTGGGCGATTGCTTGACCTTGATCGGCGCCATGCTTGGCAGCAAGAAGGAAAACAAAAATACAGGAAGATATGTGTTTGATTTAGTTAGTGTTTTGGGTGTTTTCTTTTTTTTTTTTTTTAGAGAAAGGAAACGAATGGTTTTATAGAGGAAATGGGAGGCTTTGGGATTAACGAAGAAGTGAGCATTTCGCTATGGCGGCCATTAAAGTGGGCAGGTGGCCGAAAACGGAGCTACTGATGCAGACAAATAAAAAGATAAAAAAAAAAAAAAAAAGCGGCGAGCAAGGAAGCTACCTGGAAAATGAAAGAAAGAAACTCGAGTAAAGAAATAGTCTGGATTCCCTTTTCTCTCTTTTATTTTTTTAATTTATGGCAAATGATGACAACTAGGAATATTTCCTTTTTTGTATTATTCTTTTTACATCAAACGTCGTCAGATGCAGAATACTTAAATTACAATTATCAATAAACACCCATTATAGTGTTATTTTATCTGCATTTGTCCCATGTCCCTCTAACGAAATTCTGTTATGTATGCTGAAACCACGCATCTCAAGTGCTTAATTAAAATGGTGTATATTAAAAAAAAAAAAAAACATGATGCCACATATAATGATTAATTTATGGCTGTTTTGTTAATGTTTTGATTAAATTTTCATATGATGTACATGTGAAAAATTTAACGATCAAGTTAAAAATTGGCAATACTAAAAGAAATTGGTTGGATATTTGATTTAAACAATTCAATAACCTCATGATTAATTATAGATTAGTTTGTAGAAATGAATTTTGGCATTGTTGTTGATAACGGATTAATTATAAAAGGGAAAAAAATGGAAGAAAAAAAAAAAAAAAAGGAATACAATTGTCTCCTAGAATTATTACGTTGGTGGTGGAGACAACAAATGGCAAAAGGGCTCTTGTTTTATGATGACATTGTCAATGCTTTAGTTGAATAAGAATACACGATAAACCAAGAAAAACAATTGAAAATATTCCTTTTGAGACAAAAATAACTCTAAAGGATCAGTTTTAATTTTTTTTGACAAAAATTTTTAGATAAACATAAAAATCAATGAAATGTAGAAGTAGATAAATTAAAATGTTCATAAAGAAAAATAAAAAGTGCAAATCAATCCTTATGCACATTGCATTCATACTAATTACATATTTGGTTGATCCTTATCAAGTGATTTTTTTGTCGAAAAAATAATGCTTTTTCTTAAATTTAATTTTTTTCATAAAATTATTAAATATACACGAAAACCAACAAAATGTGTAAATAGAAAAATTAAAATATGGATAAAGATAGTTTCCTTATGCACACTGTATTCAAACTAATTACATGTTTGATTTACCCTCGTGCATATCAAATGACCTTTTTTTTTTTTTTGGTCAAAAAGCTATTTAAAAAAAAAAAAAACATTATTCTAATAGAAGGGCATGACTCAAGGCGAGTCCTGCGTTGGACCCATCGACGAGGAATACGCCGGCCAGTGAGTTTGCTGAGGAAGCTAGGGTTGGATGTTCATGACACGTAGACCGCTCCACTCGACATCCCCAGACCGACGATTGTACTCTTCTTCCAAGTATTTGCTTTGAGGTGATCCCACGTGTCATGTTTGATCATAAGAATCTCTCCGGTTTGTGTCGCCTTTTCGGTGGTTTATCCGGTTTGGAGGGATAGGGTGTCAGTACAGTATTTCTTTTGTATTAAAAATATTAAATTATTATTTAAACTATATATATATATATATTGCACAAATGTAGTGTACTCTTGAAAAAATACTGTATATTTAGTTAGAAATGCAGTAAACTTCGATTTTTTTTTTTTTAAAACCGATACTATGAATTCAAAGATCTATTATGTATTTTCAACAATGTAATATATTGTTTCTCTTCAATCACAAAAATAAACTTTAATCCTTAATATTTGAATTAAAATTAATTAATAAATTAGTATTATATTTTATAAAGTATTTTATTTTTTATTTTTTAATTAATTTATTATTTTATTACAAATTAAAATATGTTAAAAATATATTATTTATTAATTTTTGTATTAATTTATTTAAAAAATATAAAAAATATATAATTTATAAAATTAACTTGATATTTATATATATTAACTTACATAAAAAACATAAACATATAATATATAAAATTAATTTGATATTTTTATCACGTTATATGTGTTATATTACATGCTACATGTATATATATGTCTGTGATTAAGTGTACAATATTTACATATGTAATTTATATAATATAATTAAATATAAAATAGATAATTATACAAATTAAACAATTTAAAATAAAATAAATAAATATTATTTAAAATAAATTTAATAT
Organism: Rhizophora mangle; assembly: GCA_037832345.1. Classification (NCBI taxonomy): domain Eukaryota; kingdom Viridiplantae; phylum Streptophyta; class Magnoliopsida; order Malpighiales; family Rhizophoraceae; genus Rhizophora; species Rhizophora mangle. Next base: position 455,833 of record JBAPLJ010001282.1, on the reverse strand, counting down.
ATGTACAATAACAAAGTAATATGCATGCATAGTATACATATGATAGTATATATAATATGTAAATATAAATAAAATAATGATTAAAATAAAATAAAATAATAAATTATAAATTTGATAGTTGAAATAATAGAATCATGTCCATAGGATTTTTACATATTCAATCTCATCCAACCCTTTTTAGATTATTTGAGTTATTTTTTGATTCAAGTTGAAAATATAAGACCTTAATTTTATATGAAAAGAAAATGATGAAATTAGAGTAGTAACATCAAACCCGAAGAAAATATAATCTTTGAGTGTTTGTAGTTGAGCTTTTTCAAAATGACAAGTATTTTTGAAGAAGTAGATTGACCACATGGTTCAAGAACAAAATAAGGACACCCAAACAAAAGAAAGCAAATCAGTAGAATTTAATTTCAAGGTAGCTATTTATAGATTTTATTATGAATTATATGTGCAATTGTTATTGAAAGGCAAAAAAACGAAACCCAAAAATCAAAAATATTTTGCACGAAATTCCTCCAAATGGGAAAAAAAAGAAAACCTTAATCCACAAGCAAACGAGGTCAAGGAAATAGTATGCTACTATCAAGTCAATTCTCATTTCCTGAAATAATGATCTCTATATCCAATCATTTTATATCGAGTTTTTAGCCAAAATATCTTTTTGTATCCATTGTAAACCATTAACTAAATGATCCCTGTCATGACACTATTGTTGCTTTGAATTGGTTGCAATTCTTTTTGAGGGTAGGTGGACATTATCGCAACAATAGCAGGGACAACATCAACGAGGTGGTAGTGGAGGGACTGAAGTGGTGGTGGTGATGGGGATGGAGACAGTGGTGAAAGGAAAGAGGATAAGAGGATGAGTAGTAGTCTGATGATGGTGTGTAGGTGGGGCATGTTATAAAAAAAAAAAAAAAAAAAAGAGAATAGTTATTAAGAAAATTTCTTATTATTATTGCAATTAAGTATCGCCAATAAATTAGGAGTAGCACTGACAGAAGCGCATATATATATCAAAGAGCATGTAAAATAAAGCAAGAAAAAGTAACTGAAAAGATTTAGAAAATATTGGAATTTTTATTAATTGTAATAGATGCTTAATAGATCATTTCATATGCTTCTCCACAAATAAATAAGGAACTGCATGTTTTTTCTATTTAAATTACAATCTACAAAATAATAACGTGTTAGCTGGAACTAAGGGAAAGAATTAAATTGAGGAATGAATCGATGCTATAATCACAAAGAAGAGAAGGTAAAGGTTTTTTTTTTTTTTTTCAATTTTTTCAGTATATTATTGAATATAAAGTATATTTGACAGAATTTTAAATTTATATTATTTATCTATAAAATTTTTTAATAGAACTAATATGACTTCAAACAACCAAATATACAACAAATTAATATCATTATAAGGTATCATTCACTCTTATAAAATTAGTAATTACGTTTAAAATTGAATTAGTATATGCTAAATTTGAATTATATCAAATATTTATTAAAAAAATGTGTAAATTAAAATAATTACAAAAAATCAACATATCATTTATCAATTACTTTTTTTTAACGTAAAATTTTTTAATATGTAAATATACATAAATTTTTCCCTTATTTTTCTTTCATTTTTTTTTAGATTATTAACAATTTTAGCGAATCAAACTCTAAAAAGTTAAAAACCCATAAAATTAATAATTTTTCATTAAATTTAAATATCACATCATGATTAGATATCATTTGAATTTAAATAAAAATATATAAACATATATATAAGAAATCTTTTATTTTAAAAATTTGCACTTCTTTAAGAAAAATTTTATTTATCATTAAAATCATCACCATGGATATACTTTTTATGATAATTTTTTTTCAACAAACATATACATTTGTGTACTTTGTTAATGAATTTTTATATCATATAGCTTATTTTCTTGTATCAATTTTTAAAATCTTGTATTAAATAATTTTAACCCAAAAAAAAAAAAAACACTTAAGAAATTATACTCAAAAAGAAGATTTTAAAGATAATTTCATATGGTAATATCACGTTATAATATACCACTTATTACTAAAATAAATGGTCAACCAAAGATATGTTTATGATTTATTAATAAAACCTGTCTCTCGTAATTGAGTCCTCCTTAGCGCCTCGGGCGGCGATGAGCTGCACCCATCCTCCTCAAAATCCAAAGTTGATTTCTGCGGGTGACATTCTCACCTTCACGGGCGGAAAATTTAGGATAGTGTTAGCGCCCTACAAGGCCTAGCTGTTTGGTCATTAGCTAGTCATATAGACATCCCAACGCCTTGGAAACGATGGGCTTGAAGGTGAAATTGTTTACGGAATCAGAAGCTGAGTCCAATTTGGATGATGTCAGAAACTGTAGTGGAACGTGATGGCGAGGAAGGAGGGCTTGAGGAAGTGGTGGTGGTGGAGGAGTTTGGAGGTCGTGGCGGTGGCGGAGGAAAAGTGGAAGAGGAGGAGTTTGGCGGTAGGGTATCAAGCCAAGGTCCGACCAAAAAGTTTTGAATTTGCTCCCCTAGTTTCTACTGCGTCTCTTGCGGAAAATGACTTCGGCACGTTATGGGCAGAAAGTTGTTTTATTTTACAAAAAAATAATAATCTGATGAAGATGTTAGAAAGTATTGGTGCAACTGAATTGCCTTTGAGTTGCTGCAGTTGTCCCTTTCGGTTTCTAGCTTTCTCCTAGGTTTCAAAAATTAGTTAAGTTAGTTAAACATGTTTACTGAAGCATGATTTCAGCCTATATTAGCCAATTTCACTAAATTTGTTAGAAATTTGAATTAGAACGAAGTTGCTCTTGTATTTCAAATTTAAGTTTGAATCTAGGCTCTATTTTGTACTTGTTAGCAAGATAATTTCCAAATTTCAATTTGAAATTTGTGATATGACCAAGAAACATGTATAAAAGAGAATGATGAGCAATGAAACAAGTAGAACCCTCGTAAAAAGAAAATGGGAAGAAAGCTTTATTTGTTCTCTCTCTCTCTCTCATCTTCTATCAACCAAAAGAAACCTTAAAATGCAAGACACTAATAGAAACATACGACACTAACAATGATATCAGAGCATTTTAGTACCTTAAGGACCTGTTAAAAGTGAGAGGAATAAGTGTAAACACTAGAGTAAAACATGTGAGGCAGTTAAAATCTAGAAAGAAAATTTGAAAGAGTCTATTACAAGAGACAACATTAGTCTTTAAAGATGGCATCTACAAATATTTTTCCATTGCTACCACTTAGGTTCAATGGAGACAATTGTCACCAATGGACTGTCATGATTAGGATCTATCTTAGATCCTTCGATCTTAGGGATGTGACAGAAAACGGTGGAGTTGTTCTACCTTTGCCAGCAAACAATACAATGACACAACTCAAGAATCATTGTAAGCTGGTGCCAAGGCCACACAAAGCCTTGACATGCATTCATTTAGCTGTTATAGAAGCAATCTTCTATAGAATCATGACTTGTGAGACAATTAAGGACGTATAAGAAAGGTTGAAGGAGGAATATGGTGGAAGTGAGATGATAAGAATAATGCAACTTCTTAATCACAAAAGAGAGTTTGAGTTACTTAAAATGAAAGAAATAGACACCATAAAGGACTATGTTGACAAACTTTTGAAACTTGTAAACCAAATTAAAATCCTCGGGGAGAATTTTCTAGATTCAAGGATTGTTCAAAAGGTTTTGGTCAACATACTAAAAAAAATTGAAGCAAAGATATCCTCTCTTAAGGATTCCAAAGACTTGTCAATAATCTCACTTAGTGAGTTGGTGAGTGCTTTACAAGCTTAAGAGCTGAGAAGAGTAATGAGATTCAAGGAGGCTTCCACAAAGGGAGAAAGCATTTAGAGACACCTTAACAAAAGAAGAAGAAACAACCTTAGATGTAGCAAAGAAAGGAAGGAGAAAGTAGCACTAGTGGTAAATAAAGTTATCTACCTTGTGAACATTGTAAAAAGACCTTTCACTTGCCAAAGTATTGTTGGTGGAGGCTTGATATCATTTGTAGACACTGCAATGAAAAGGGACATAAATAGAAAGCTTTTCCCAAAAGAAAAAAACCTCAACAAAATCAGCAACAACAAGCATAGTTAACAAATGATGATCAATAAGAACTTGAAGAAAAACTTTCTTGTTGTTAGTAGCAATTTGAAACAAAAGTTGAGATCAAGTTGGTTCATAGTGGTTGTTCAAACCATATTCACCAAACTTAAAGGTCTTTAAGACACTTGACCAATCCTTCGCATCCAAAGTATGGATTGGTAATGGTGTCTTCCTTCAAGTCCAAGGAAGGGGAGTGATTGTAATCTAGACACATTCAGGTACAAAATTAATCACTTATGTGTTGCATGATCTTAATATTAGTTAAAACCTCTTTAGTGTTGGTCAATTACTAGAGAAAGGTTTTTCGATGGAGTTTAAGAATAAGTTATACACCATTTATGATGCATTTAGAGTGGAGCTTTTTGTAATTCTTATAAAGGGAAAAAACTTCCACTTGGACTTAAAGTAAGTTGAGAATGTTGCAATGCTTACTTCTTTAATTGAAGTAGACTTATGGCATAAGAGATTGGGGCATGCTCACTATGTAGGTCTACAAAAGCTTTACAGAAAGGAGATGGTATATGACTTATCAAAAATAATAGAAAAAGAGACTATCTATGAAACCTACCAATAAGGGAAACAAGCTAGATTACCCTTCTCAGCTGGTCTAAAGCATAAGACAACATAGTTGGAGCTATTACATAGTGATGTCTATGGTCTTATAAGCACAAACTCACTCAATGGAAGCAAGTACTTTATAATTTTTATAGATGATTGTACAAGATTTTGCTAGCTTTTCCTTTTAAAGCATAAGTTAGATTTTCCAAAGGCCTTTCAAACCTTAAAGGCCTAGATTGAAAACCAATCAAGCTACAACATTAAAGCCATTAGATTTGATAATGGAGCATAATACACCTTTGGTCTCTTTAAGTAAATTTGTCAAGAAGCTAGGATACAACAGCAATTCATAACCGCTTATACCCTTTAACAGAATGGAATGAGTGAGAGAAGATTTAGAATAATGATAAAGATGTCTAAATGCTTGCTTATAAAGAAAGGAATGCCAAAGAAACTATGGGTAAAGTTGTAACTACAAAGCCCTCCAAACTTGCCTGATAAAACCCTTTTTGTAGCTTGGTTTGGAAGAAAGCCCTTTTTGGGCCATTTAAAAGACTTTAATAGCATTTACTACACCCATGTTTCAAAAAAGAAGAGAAATAAGCTAAAATTTAAAGTAGAAACAAATGTATTTGTAGGATATACAAATACTACAAGGAACTATTGATTGTATAATCCTTAGACTCTTTATTAGCAAAAATGTTAAATTTTTAGAGGAAATGTCCTAGAATTGGGGGAAAGTTAGTGCTGAAATTCCTAAATTTTAGCACAGCCAATCTCAGCAACAATAAGAGGAGGAGTTAGATTTATCATATGATGATATTGTTGATCATATACCTATTAGGGGAATAAGGCCTTCATCTGAAATTTATAAGAGAAATCTTGTTTCTTAGCTTGAGCCAACAACAACCTATAAAGAAGCCTTTATGCATCCTTGCTAGAGAAAAGCTATGCAAATTGAGATAAGTGCTATTAAGAAACAAAACTTGGCTCATTGTTAACAAACCCAAAAACAAGAGGCCTATATCAATGAAATGGGTCTTCAAACAAAAGTAAACCCTAATAGATTGGTAAACAAATTGAAGGTAAGACTAGTAGCAAAGAGCTATATTTAGCATTATGACATTGACTACTCCAAAACATTTGCCTTTGTTGCTAGACTTGATCCAATAAGGCTTCTTCTAGTTATTTCAGCCTAAAAAAAGTGGATTGTTCACCAACTAGATGTGAAATTACCTTTTTAAATGGTGATTTGGAGGAAGAAGTTTTTGTAGAGCAACCTATAGGGTTCATTAAGTCAGGGTAGGAAAATGGAGTTTGTTTGCTAAAATAGGCTCTTTATGGGTTGAAGTAGGCACTAAGGGCCTAGTATAGTAAGATTAATGACCACTTGTTGTAACTTTCTTTTGCCAAGTGCAAGAATGAAGCAACATTAGATATGAAAGCTAAAAAAGGGGAGCTATTAGTGATCTCTCTTTATGTTGATGATCTATTGATCCTTGGAAGCAACTCTCAATCAGTAAAACATTTCAAAAGTGAAATGATGGACATGTTTGTGATAACTAACTTAGGAAAAATTACCTTCTTTCTTGGACTATAAGTGCAATAAACCATAAAAAGAATAGTACTAAGTTAAAAGAGACATGTAAAAGGAGTCATAAGAAGATTTCAAATGATGGATTAAAAAAGTTTAAGTGCCCTTTAATTGTTGAAGTAAAATTCACAAAGGAACATATGGCTTTAAAGGTGGATCCTAACAAGTTTAAAAGTTTGATTTGTTGTCTATTTTATTTGTTTACCTCTAGACTAGACATCATACAAGTTGTGAATCTTTTATTTAGATATATGTATAAACTAATTGCAATTCAGCTTAAGGCTACAAAAAGAATTCTTAGATACTTTAAAGGCACCCCAAATCATGGTATTTTGTTTAAAAGAATGAAAAAACTAGAATTGATTAGGTACACAAACAACAATTGGGGAGGCTTACAAGATGACATGAAAAGCACTTCAGGGTATGTATTCACCTTAAGTTTAAGAGATTTTAGCTAGAGCTTAAGGAAATAATCAATTGTTGTATAATCAACAACTAAAGCTGAGTACTTGGTTGTTATTATGGTTATGAAGCAAGCCATTTAGTTGGGGAACATGTTGACAGACCTAATGCAAGCACCAATTAAACCTACCCTAATCTATAGTGATAACCAACTAGCCATTTTCCATTTTGAATAATCTTATACTACATGGAAAGACCAAGCATTTCTTGCTAAAAATCCACTTTATCAAAGAGGTATAAGAGAATAATGAAGTTGAATTGATGTTTTGTACTTTAGAAGAGTAATTAGTAGACATTAAGACCAAACCACTTCATAAAAAAAGATTTCTTGGATCTAAAGAAAAGATATGAATGCAAACCAGCAATACTAAGGAGTTATGAAGATATTAGAAATTATTGGTGCAATTAATTTGTCTTTGAGTTACTATAGTTGTCCTTTTCAGTTTCTAACTTTCTCTTAGGTTTTAAAAATTAGTTAAGTTAGTTAACATACTTGTTGAAGTATAATCTTAGCCTATATTAGTCAATATCACTAAACTTGTTAGAAATTTGAATTAGAACTAAGCCACTCTTGTATTTCAAATTAAGTTTGAATTTACGCTCTATTTTGCACCTATTAGCATGACATTTTTAAATTTTAATTTGAAATTTATGATGTGACCAAGAAACATGTATAAAGGAGAATTATGAGGAATGAAAGAAGGAGAGAACTCTTTTAAATAAAGAGAAGAAAGCTCCATCTGCTCACTCTTTCATTATGATTTTTGTCAACAAAAAGAAACCTTGAAACACAAAACACTAATAGAAACATAAGACATTAATAGAATCTAGTTTGTTGACTTGTAAAAAATTTTCTTTTGATCTTAATTTTACATTATACCAAATACTATAAAATGAGGAAAATATTTTATTAAAAAATATATTATGTGAAACAAGCAAACTTTAAATGTGCCATATCAAAAGGTGCAAAAAACTTATGTCAAACATATAACAAGCTTGACACCAATTTTTACACATCAATAAATAATACCATATTATTATAATAATCTGTCAATCACTGTAAGTGCCATATATTACTTTTCTTCCTAATTTACCACATATGCAAACTCTAAATTAAAATATTACATTTATACAACTTGTTCTACAAATACACAACTTAATATATAGGTTAGATATTACTTTGCTTCTAAATGCATTGGTTATGGAAATTCAAAATGCCCTTATCAAAGCCTATAAAATTCATGTGTACATTTAGTACAACTAATAAGATGGTAAAGAAAATTTATAGTTGTGACATAAAGATATGTATGTTGTACATTAGGTATAACTTAGTGGTATGCAAATAAGAAAAATTTTCATTTTAATTTCAAAACACTTTAAACTTCTTTGGATTACATGATATCATCATTGCATATTGCACATTGTGTAGGTTTACTATTATTCTTTTAGTTAATGTAATTGAAGATGCAAAAGTAAATTTGGAGATGTAAAGTGAAGTTGAGATTAGGACATGTGTATGTTTGATCTATAAAAGATTGGTCCTGAACATGATTTATAGTAACACCTAATTAGACTTAATACAACACAATTATTTACTTTGAACAGTTAAATCATTATATAATACATTTGAAAAAATGTGTGAAAAAAAATAAAATGACCAAAGTTTTATAGGTAGATAGTGCAGATTTGGTGTTAAGAAGCTATATGTCAAGAGATTGTCATTGGTGCAAAATTACAATAGTAAAATCTCTATTATTTACTTTAGGTAGAGATGTCCTCAAAGTCTTGATATATTAATAATTTTGTGATTTTAGACTTCAACTATAGTTTTACAAAAGGCAATTTATTACGAGGGAGTATTATAATTTATGTTTCTTAGACTAACAATGATGTTTGGAAAATTTCTACTTTAAGGGAGGATGTATTATGAGGTCTATCTTTAAAGATAATAGTATGATTAGCTTGCCATAACTACATAAGTTATTAATAAGATATTTTGATTAAACAAAACAAAATTGTTTAAGATATGTAGCTAGTAAGTAAAGGCTAAAGCTAATTATACGGTAAATTTGTAAAAATATTGTCTAGAGAGAGAGAAAATGTTATATATAAATTGTTGTTATTATGTTAGAGTGTATAATAGAATAATAATGTGTTGGAGCATATGGTTAATAAATGTATTGACATGTATGTGTAATAGGATAATATGTTGAAGCTTGCAAATCATAAATACATGATGTTATTGCAACCTTAGAGTATGTGTCTAGCCATTATTGTTTCATTAGAGCATGTGACAAATATTATTATTGACATATATGTGCCTTTTTATATGATGAGATAGCTTTGTGTAAAGAAAATGTAGAGAGATATATAGATAATCAAGAGAGGAGAGGCAAAAGGCTTGGGTAACATTTTCTTTTCATCCAATAAGTGAATTTGGCCTTTTTCTAAAACATGATCATAATTCTCGTTCCATTCACTATATGCATTATAGACTAATTGAATCTTCATTTTTCTTGAGCCAAACATAATATATATGATTTACTAAAGGTCATGTATAGGTTCTAATATTACTTATTGGGAATTGAATCCCCATAAGATAAGATCTAATTATAAATATGTATACACTTAATTTAATAAAAAGAAAATCAACAAAGATAAAAGTTGTGTGTTCATGATGAGATTTAATGTGTTTTACGTAGAGAGAAACACTTTTTGTTGTGTGAGAAATTACATCATACAGTTGGAAATCTTATGTTTACTACCCAAATTTAAATCTTGTATACACTCATCTCATAACTCGAGAGACTACACTTGTGGCAAACTACTTGCCATAACTATCTCATTAAGAGACATCACATAAGAGGGATCATAAAGATTTATTGCATCTAAGCCTCTTATATCTCTTCTCTTGATTCTCTTTACATCTCTTTACATTTTTCTCTACAAAATGCTACCACTTTATATAAAGTGGCAGATACATTATAGTAATAATAATTGGTGCATTGTTTAAGATAATAGTAATGCTACATAATTATGATTCATGTACTTCAACACATTATCTTACTATACAAACATTCTAAAACATTTACTACCTAGGCATTCCAACACATTATCCTACCATACACTCGAACAAAATAATAATTTTTTGGGCTTAACATTTCTAAGTTTAAAGCTTTTATATAAGTTTGCAACAATTTACTCATGCTCATCTTATGAGAGATTTTCCTAAAAACATCTTTGAGTCTAAGTACTTTTCTTCTAAATTCTCAATCTTTATGCTAAAGTTACTAGTAAAATATTTAAAATAGCTAACCTTAATTAAAGTGGTTGGAGAGTCGTCAACTTTTGTTGAGTATGTATGGATGATAATGAAAATACAAACTATTTATTGCTTTACTATGAGCATTTCAAGAGGAATATGGCATGCATTATTAATCATTATTTTAACTATACATGATATTGTCACTTTTGTTAAAAATTTTTATCAAGCTTAATAAAATACACTTGTAAACCACTTGACCTATGTTGTACCTTTATTTTGTCTTCTCTAATTAAGAAAGGTCTCACACTTACTCTCATTAGAGATGTGTAAGGCTTATTTGTAGATTATATTTAGGTTGTGTGTTGTGCATGTGGACAAAAAAAAAAAAGTGAAAGGCAGTGAAAAATGAAAATAAAATAAAAGAAAAAAAAGTAATAATTATATTACTACAAATTAGTTTACATAGTTCAATGTACAATTATAATATATTTTTACTCAAAAAAAAAAAAAGAGAGATTGTGACTCTTCAGGTTTTTAAAGAGGATCTAGTTTCTTTCTTAAAGAATTACAATATACTATTACAATATAATTATCAAAATTAGCTAAGAAATCACTTATCTAATATAATGGTACTTCTCCTTCATTTAATTTGACCTTTCCTTCCAAGGAAAAAGTAAAAGGAGTAATATTTTTTTTTATTTATGCATTAATATACACTTTGCAAAAAAAAAAAAAAACATCAACCAAAAGAAAAAACACAAAAGTATCTAAAAGAGGAAAAAAAAAACATTAAGGAAAGTGTATTGCCCTCAGGGACTTGCCAAAAGCTTGACAACACTACTGAAAAAAAAAGTAGTTTGAAGTCATCATATATAACACCCATACAGGCATCTCGCATTAATCTATGCATTGTTAGAGGTGGAATGTCAAATAAAGGCTAGGAAATGCATGAACTAGCAAATAGTCCATTACATTTCACTTCACCACCATCGCACATCATGTCGCCTAACACTATTTGTCTTGAAATTGGCACCAATCAACCTATTGGATGCTAATCTACCCAATGATGTCATCCACTGCCAGATGAGGCACTAAAAAGCAATGATGGTTGTTTAAAGTTTGATGTGGGTTGATGTGTCAAGCATTGATTTGTTTAATGACACCCTCTATGTGTCAATCAAAGTGTAGGATGACAACAACTATCACCTTAAAGCCTATCATCGCCACTATTTCCATCATCCTTATGCACCATTTATAGCTACTGGCATTACACAAGATTTGCACCAAATAACTTAATGGGTAGCAATCTACCCATTAATGCCTCCCATGCACCAATTAGAAGCCAGCAATGTCTCATTACTTGTAGTAGTTATTGCCCCTCTCCACACCTAATTTCCAAAAAATAAAAAAAACCATTTCAAAAGTGAGATTCTAGCTTTTAACATCATAAACAACCCTTAAAGTCTATGTTTGATTTTTTTTGATCCCAAAAACATTAAAATCAGATTGAGAAATAAGGTGTAGAGAGATAGAGTTAGGTTTTGTAAGGCATAAAAGTGGATAGAGAAAATAGGGGGTGTTATGGACATGAAGTGAAAGAGAAAGAGCAAAGAAAAGAAATAAAAGAAAGAAAAGGAAAAGTGAAAAAAAAAAGAAAGAAAGGGGTAGGGAAGGAAAAAAAAATATAAAAGGAGAACAAGAAAATGGAAAAAAAGAAAAAAAAAAAGAAAAAGTAAAAAAGGAAACAAAAGAAAATAAAAAAAAGAGAAAATAGGCAAAAAAGGAAAAAAAAACTTAAGACTTAAGGTACTTAGTGCTAACACCATTTTAGGGTGCTTTAAGTGAGCCCATATGTACAAATCACCTTTTTTTAGCATGCATCGAATCTCCTTGAAATCTATATGAGTGTGTATGTTCTTATGAAAAATTATAAAATAGGAGAGAAATAAATAAAATATCAGTAGGAAGAACTTAAAAATAAAAGCAAGTGAATAATGGTATTGTCATTTATGACAGATGTTTGGGTTGGTTGTGACCTTTGCCAAATGTAACTATTCTCTTAAACCCCAACAAATCTTGGTAAAGCAAAACAAGTCCTTTTGGTGTTCCAATCACATTTAAAATGATTAGTGATGATTTTAAAGTCAACATACACACATTATGATGCTCCTTGTTGCCCCGTGATGTCTCAAAATTCTCAATTTACAACATTATTCTCCAAAAGATAAAAAAAAAAAAGGGCATCAAACACTATTCCTTTCTTTACATCCATTGAGCTTCTTAACCCTTAAGAAACCCATTGCAACCACTTAGTGACTCTATTGGAGACCTTTTGAGAGATAGGTTACTTTATCTTGCTTTTATGTCCATGCTTTCATTTACATCTCACTTGATTTTCTTTTTATCTCTCTCATTTTGACATAATGATTGTCATTTACATCATAACTTCAACTACACACATTGACAAAGGTCTAGAACCTTACATATACCCTTTATAGTTTAGATGAGAGAAAGTACGGGTCTTTCATGAAACTTATGGCTTTTGTATAGTATAGTCATAAAGTCTCTCACTTAGACTAGTAACTCCTATTTGAGCCTTGAATGGTAAGGGAGGAAATGGTTAAGGGACTAACAAATTTGACTGTTGTGTTAGTCAAATTAAGTTTTAGGGTGGCTTGAAGGCATGTTGTTAGTGGCAAGACTCTAGTTGTCTCCCAATGAACCAATGTATTTTTTAACTATATAATATGAGACTAATTCCAGTAATTCTTGAACCTTGATGATCTATCATTGATTTCTAAGGATATAGGAATGTATATCTAGTTGGTTAGTCCTAGTCCTAGTCCTAGCCAAGAACTCTCACTAGATGACTCTACACTCCCTAAAATCTCTAGACGATCACCTAGATTTGACTAACTATGACTCATGAAAAACCAATCATGCAATCTAACTAGTCTAAGCATCAGAGTTTACTAACCCAAGTAGCAAATCTGCCTCTTAATCTTATCCTAAGCATGACTCAAGTCTTTAATCAGTAGCTCTCAAGGCAATTCTCAACTCACCAAAAACCAATCGATATTATCATCTAACAAATCCCATTAAGTGACCAAATGAGACTAAGGCTAGAATGAGAAAGTCAAAATACATTTATTTAATGATTAAACATGATCTTTAGGTATATGAGTTCAAGAATCCTAGAGTTGAAATGATTTATGCAATCATGGAACAAAGGAAAAGAAATGTAAAAATGAGAAGAATGAGTTGTTTCCGTCTGTCCTTCCCCTCCCCTTTTCGGCCTGTGACCATCCTCTTTTTATATTCGTTCACCCCTATTTATCTTCCTTGTACTTAATACTCCCGTGGCCATTCATGCTTGCCTTTTCATCTTCCTTGCACTTCAATGATCCTTTGGTCATTTATGCTTGCCTCTCCATCTTCCTACCTTATATAATGGATTATTCATCAATTTGGACATTAATCCCAAGTGGTTTGGACATGATTCTAGGCCTTAAATTTGGATGGTGGAGTATCATGGCTCAAAACATACAAATCAGCCCAGTTTCTAGATCCATGGAGGCTTGCTGAACTTCACCCGTGCATACTTCATTAAGATGGCCTTATCTTCTTCCGTTTCCTTTACGAGTGTAGTAGCTCTTCAAGTTATCTTTCTAAGGACTTAAATTTGGTAGCTAAAATCCTTCCCATTTATGAGATATGACCGAAAAACTAAGCAGTGTGCGGCTAATCTGCTCTGTCTAGTGCCTCTCTCGTGATCAGAGTTCAATATTTTGCCTTGTCCAATTGGTTCAGAATTTGCATATGGTTTCTTAGTGGAAGTCATAGCTCATTCTCTTAGCTATTCATAGAAATTGGTTTCATTAAAAGAAACCTCCTGTAACATAAGAAATAATCAAAATACGTAAATTACACAAAAACTAAATTTTGCTAGATTTTTTTGATAATTAGGCATATGGACAACTAAGTGAGAAGTCAATCAAATTACACCAACTAGACTATCAAACATGTATAAAATATTAAGTATGAGGAAAAATATTATGTAAAACTTGGTTGTTATTAGAGACCTTTGACTTAATTTAGATTTGTTAAATCACAAACTTGTTGTTATACTAGTAGAGTCCTTTACCAATTAGATCCATCACTTATAAGACAAGAAGCCTAAGATATGCCCACCTTGATTATTGTGTCATGCATTCCTTTTATTTTAATTTTTACTGCCTTACTTCATAATTTATGCTTTATTTGCCTTATGCTAATATGTTTCCCTTTTGTCTTATCTTGTTACCTTTTCTTATTTCATCCCATATCATTCATTTTGGGTGGCATTCACCTCCTTAAGTGTTAGTTATTGTTTTAAAATATAAGCCTAGTCAATATGATCATCACTAAACATACCTATAGTCATGTTATAACATACTCTAAAGACCTTCAAAGGCAAGCAGGAGATTGCTCTTCCTAGAAGTCTATGAAGATCCTAAGGGATTTTAGTTTAAGGCAATCATAATTCCCTATACCTAAACATATCTAGGACATTTAGAGCCCTAGCAAGAAACGCATCTTTCAAGAAATTCATGGCAATATCAGCTATTTATTGAATGTCAAGATCCAATTAGTAATGTTAAAGGTGACCATACACTTTTGGGACCCAACTTATTAATGCTTCATCGTCCCAAATATTGACATAGTCCCTTTAGTGGAAGAAATTGAGAACTTACTAAATTTTCTAGGTACCATATATCAAGATATGTATTTGTTAAGCCTTGATACTAACCATGTAAATAAGTTATTGAAGTTGATTAAGGAAAAGCCAAGCAAAATTCATATTATGACCAAAGGATAACTTTAAGAAGAGTGCAATCTAGCTGATCACATTATTAAACAAATGATGAAACATCTCGAGGCAAAATTTACTTATATGACTCATCTATAAGTTGATATTGTTCCATAAGGTCATCGAGCATGTTCATGAATGGGTCATTGAAGTTTTCCATAAGGTGAGGAAAGGTAGGGTTAATTTAGCCCCAACCATAATTACTAAAATGATTTTATTCTTGAATTACTATTGAGTTTAGGGAGTAGGGCAATTCAGGGGTAGCTCAGCTTTGTTGTATGTGTGGTTTATAAGCCATTTAGATATACCTCTTTACCAATTCATTAATCCCATGTGTTGAAAGGAAAAACCTTTGTTGGAAGAATTTTATTAGATTAAATGGCCTCACCTATCAAAAATCTTAAAATGGATGGCCTATTTTTTAGACTGAGACATTCATATGTATGTCAAATGGCTAGTAAGAGATCTAGTTCTATACAAATGTGCCAAATATCTTTAGGTCCCCCTTTTTAAGATAACTAAAGTAATTTCCTATGACCTTACAATAACCATTGGGAAAATAGGGCTAAAAAGGTTTGTTTTGATTTGATCACTAAAAGGATGAAAGATGTTTATTTCAAGTATAACAATCCTAACATTTATAAGCGTCTTTAACCCATTATTCAAACATTGAATCATGTCATGAAAGTCATTTACAGATATACTAATCATGCTCCCTTAAAACAATATGAATTGTGGCATGCAAGTTGAGGCCATGAAAGCTACATTCCTGATCAGTCAAAAAGTTGTGTTGTCTCTAAAAGAAAAGCTAGGAGTGAAGATGATTAGGCACCTCCCTTATTAGATTCAAATGAACAATATCTTATAATATAACAAGATATCTTTTCTTTTTACCGTGATCAACCAAATTCTTTAGAGGATTGAGAATTTTCTTACTAACCAACTTCTTTAGGAGCTGAAGATGTTTAGAAGAAGAAATGAGGAATTAACCTTTCAATTGTTAAAAGTAAATTAGGCACTCTAGGACATAAGGGCAACAAGACTAAATCATAATTAATTGCAGATGTTCTCTAATTCACTTTAAATTAGAATGAAGTCCTCTAGTAGAAAATGACTTACCTTTAAGAGTAATTGGACAATCCAAATATCATATTCTTTATCAAACAAGAAACTTTTGCCACACAAACAACTCTACTCACTTAAGAAAAACACATTAAGTAGGTTTACTCTTTTAGGAGAACCAAAGCCTAACATAATAGGTGGAATTGCTTACTTAGAGAAATCAAAGCTTGACACAACAATTAGCAAATTAGGATACATAGATCTAGGAATTAACCATTTAGTTTTAGTATATAGGAACTCATCATCATATGTAAGAACTCCATATATCACAATGGATCAAAGAAGTAACAACTAGAGTTAAGGGAATGATAAATGAGGTTAGAAAGTTGTAAGTTGAAATTCCACCGTTACATCCATTTGATGAGCACCTTAATCTTTTCCTTTAATAATCTTTTAAGCACTATGAGTTCATCACCTATTTTATGTGAAAACCTAATTTATAGCCCTTACCAAATCCCTCTTAACTTTTTGAATTATAAATAAAAATGGAAAAGGATGCCCCTTAGCTTATAATTATCCTAACCAAAATGCCTCTTTGCTTTTGATCTTGTAATATAAAAAAGAGTAGGCTTTTCTATCCCTTAGCTTGAATTAATAAATGGTTTGTTACATTAGCCAACATTATTTAAGGTGAATGGTGTTAATATGCATATCATGGCATTTTATTTAAACATGTATATTTAAGGCTTTATAATGAAATATGTTTGTTATAAATGGAAGGTTATAGCTCTTAAGCAACTTGTGCAATGATGGATTAAGTGCCTACCAAAGATTTCCTTAAAGAGATGATAATTAAAAAATCACACTTATGATGAGATGTACTTCATCTGTATAGTTGAAAACATGTTTTTCTCGATGGATGAACTTGATGATTGCTATAAATGGCATAGGGCTGAGTCATATACAACCTATGGGTGTATGAGGTTTTTACAATTTTTGAAAGGGAAGATAATGATAAGAGAAATTATCCTAACACTAGCTTAACTCTAAGAGATGTATCTCATCATTTAACCACATGAAGTGAGCAGACTCTAACTCATATATTACAAAGCTATAGCAAGCCCCTCCCATCTACCTAGTCTTTCAAGTTTTAGAACTCAAGGATTTAGAGTTTGATTTTTAAGAGGAAGAAGATGACCCACTCAAGTCACTAAGGGCTAGCCTTACCATAATCAAGTAAAGTCTCTCTCTGCCTAATCTCACAAACATCCCACCAATGGAACTAGTGGAAGTAATTGCCAAGGATACATTCTGAAGACAAAAGACCTTTATGATGAATAAGTTGCAAAGACACCTTCTCAGGCATTACAAAATTGTTAATGCTCCTATTAAGTTCATTGAGTGAATTTATAATACCCTTTCATGAACTGCTTCTTCATTCCCCCTAATATTTGAACAACTTCCAAAAGGAGGCTTTTTGTCTACTTGTGTACCTCACCAAGAAGTACACCATTGTCATGTTGATATATCAACCATGGGTCAATGCTCTTATGAGATATGAGGATCAAAATTAATAGGCTTAGTTTCTCTTATATAAATAGTTTATACCATTTAGCTCACTCTTAAAATAAAGGAATATCATTAATAGTCCCAAAGACCTTCTCTTTATCTTCTAGAGTTTCCATCTTCACTTAGATGTGTAGGCCTAAGATAATGAAACTAACATGCACATTAACCTATTCATTTAGAAAATCATTAACTATCCTTTTATTATTTTAACTGATTCTTACACCAATCCAGCCTTTTGGTGAGATGTCAAAACCATTCTCTTTGAATGCAATAGGGTGAATTCAGATGTTTCTACTCAGCCACTTTTTCAAGTTGACACTTATCATCATAATAGGCATATTGACATAAATGTTGAGACGCTTCCCTTTCACTATGCCAGTACTTTTGTCATTAGCAACTTCGTTACCACAGATAGACTAATTTAAACTCTAAAGACTTGGAAGCCATTATTAATGAATTAACATAAGTAGTAGTTTAAAATGAAAAGGGCATTTACTTTTTTTTCCTATGTAGTGCAATCATTAAGTAAGATTATTTTTTTTAATAAAGCCTTTTACATGCATGTTTAAGTATTTTATGCATGTTACATATCATTCATAAATATTACAAATGCAATTACATTTCTAACATGATAAAATAATAAAGGTACAATCCAATGAATCATAGAGAGCTCACAACTAACAAGACATACAATCATAACTAAATCTTTTATAAGAAGAATGGAGGAAAAAATCAAAGAATGAGTCAACTTCATAGATTAGATTTAGGCTTTCATTGAGGAATTAAAGGAGCAAATGCAATAACTTAAACATTCACTAAAGGAAAGATAGTTTTAAGGAACATCATTCCTTAGGAAAATTCTCCATCCTCAGTTAATTAGTTATTTTAAACAACCCTAGCATTGGAACTTCTCCGGCATCCTTTATCTATTGTTAGATAGCCATGCATCCTTTTTTTTTGGACAAATAACAGCTACACAGTCATTGAGCACTAAAGTACATGAAGCAAACATTAGTCAAAGACATTACCTCATTAAGGCTATCCCCAACAAATTTAAAGTTACTCTTGAATTGAAAGATAAAGTAATGAAAGCACAAAGCATTTCATGAAATAGAAAATGATCTTTACTAGAAGAAATTAGAGCCATCAAAGGGGATGACATTTATACTCTTTTAACATTGGAGTTATGTTTAGTTCAAGATGTTGTCTTACCCCTAAAATTCAAGGTTCTAAGTTTTAAAAATATGATGGCATAGGGCCACCTAACTATGTACATCCATAAGATGGTAGCATACACACACAACAAAAACTCTTAATACATTACTTTTAAGACAATATGACAAGTGTAGTCTTCTATTGACACATCAAATAAGGCCAAAAAAAACATCATACCCTAAGACATAACTAGCAACTACTTTTAAAACCAAATTTAAGTATATTTCTAAGCTAAAACCCACTTCTTTTAGATAAGGAAAAGAAGCTTAAAGATATGTTTAAGTAGTATGCACAATGATGACACACCATGGCAATTTAAGTCCAACCTTTACTACTTTGAAAAAGAGTTGGTCTCCACATTCCTTAGTACATGGAAAGCCACTTACTATGATAGGATGGTGTGAAGTGCATCAGGAAACTTCACTTATTTGATGATCATTAGAGAAAGAATCAATGAAGTTATTTGAAAGAGTAAAATTTTCAATGCTACTTGTGATACTACAACCTCTATAAAAATCAAGGTGATAAAAAGGAAAGAAGGTGAGGTTTAAGCAACTAAATATGATAGTCAACTTGGACCACAATAGTCATTTGGTAGTCCATGAGGGCAGTTTAATCCTCAATAATCATAGTAGTCTTATGATTTAACAACCTTATTTTCATTCTAAAGCTCCTAACCATGAATTTCATAACTAAATGTCCATATGTCAACACCTTTGGATAATCAAGTTGGCCCCAAAAGGCAAGAAAGAAGGAAGATTGACCTCATACCATAACCTTATTTAAAGTTATTGCCTTGGCTTATTGAAAACATATTGGTCATAATGTCAAGTGAAAATATCATGGTGGAAAATTTGGGCATTCTACAAACAATTGCTATACTCTTAAACATAAAGTCTAGTAACTAAATGATGAAGGATGAATCAACTTTTTAAATGTCAAGAAAAAGCTTAATATTGACATTAATCCATTGCCTAATCATAAGATAGTAACTCAAGTTAAAAAGTGTTAAGACAATGATTGCCAAGGTCCATATCCAGGTTTCTTTGAGATTGACATGATTAAAGCACTGACATCACTAAAAATATTTCACTTAATCTTTTAAGCTTTGTCTCCTCCAATGTTATATTACCCTTATTAAAATAGTAAAGTAATTTAGTTGAATTACAACCATTAGGTAGACTTTTATGATGAAATGTTTACACTAGAGTATGCACTTATTGCAACATCTAACATCATAAGATTCAAAGGCATCACTTAAAGCAAGAGACAATATACCCCAAAATATGTAGGCAAGCTCAAGCAAAAGAAAGAGAAAGCTAAGGTGTAGGATCATTTAATATGTAGAACCTCGAGCCTAAAGCAATTGCCATTGATAAGGATGATGGGATGTCTCTTAAATATATCAAATAAAATATGTATAATATGGTTGAGTAGCTTAATTGAACCTCAACTAAAATCTTAATCCTCTTTTTGTTAATAAAGTTCAAGTCTTATCAAAAGTCCTTGTTACACATTCTCAATTAGGCATATGTTTTGCTCAACATTTCTTGGGCCAAGTTTGACTACATTATTAATAAGATTATAATAAGCAATTGAATCTCATTTTTAGACAAAGAAATCCCAGTTGAGGGGCATATTTATACCAAAGCATTACACATTTTGGTTATTGGTTATGGCTATAACATGTCTCATGTCCTCATTGATAATAAATCATCCTTAAATATCATGCCAAAGACACTTTGGAGTAGTTGTCAACTGACATTGCCATCACATCATTGAGCCATATGATTGTTTGAGCATTTGATGGTATAAAGTGCAAAGTTTTAGGGACTATTAAGCTCCCAATACAGGTAGAGTCATGCACTTTTAACATGCCCTTTCATGTCACAAACATTAAAACCACTTACAGTTACCTATTGGGTCACTCATGGATCCATGCTACAATAGCCATTCCCTCCACTTTCCATCAAAAAGAGAAATTCATTATAGGTGACCAATTAATAAAAGTTTGAGTGAAGTAGGATTTGCTTGTCTTAAAAACTCCTGGAATGCCTTATGTTAAGGCAACCAAAGAAGCAATTGAAAACACTTGTTGATCTTTTAAAATTTCAAATGTGACTTCTTGGTCAGAGAAATCATTTCTCAAGATGCCACCCTTACATCTAAAGCATTAGCAAATGTGGCCAAGGTAATGATGAAGAATGGCTACCATCAAAACAAAGGATTTGGAAATAATCTTCAAGGCATTGCTACTCCCATATAATCTAATAGACAACAAGACTACTATGGAATTAGATATCAACTTGTTAAGGTGATGCCATGCAAGGATACTTGGAAGATGAGGTAATCAAACTTATATTTCCCCTCACTTATCACTTTAAGAGTGTGAGGTTCATCAATCTAACCCATGATAACCATAACATGATAGCTAAAGCCATTATTGAGGTAGGCACATTAAAAAATCCATATGATCTCTAATAAGGAGAAAAAAGAGTCATCCTAAATCCCATTGATCTAGCCATGTAGCCCACACATCCTTATGGGAAACTAGTAGGCTTGGGAGATTCTTTAATCATTTGACCCTCTAGCAAAGTAATGTAACCTAAA
The DNA here is from genome assembly GCA_037832345.1 of Rhizophora mangle. NCBI lineage: Eukaryota > Viridiplantae > Streptophyta > Magnoliopsida > Malpighiales > Rhizophoraceae > Rhizophora > Rhizophora mangle. The sequence continues at coordinate 434,511 of JBAPLJ010001282.1, read as the reverse complement.
TCACTTGCTTGTTAATGCCCATAACATTTGAGGGAAGTTAGGCAATAAAATGGGTGAATTTTTGTCATATGTTAACCAACAATAAATGTTTATGTCACTTGCACTTATAATCCTAGTCTTGTCATCATCTTAACATTTACTTTTATACATATAAACTATCTTAACAATACTCATTTGCTTCCTATGACTTTTTATTTGTCATTCAAGATGTCTAAAGACAAGAATAATAATTTAACCAACACTTGTCTTAAGGCAAAATCAGAAAGTACCGTTAATATGTTAATCTAGGATGACTTAGATAGTGAAAAAATCCCATTATATCTCTAACACTTGACAAGATAAGAAGAGAAGTAATCCATAATTGAGAAAAAGCTAGTTAAGTTGTTTAACCTTAACATAGTAGGTAACTTGCAAGAAGTCAATATTAGCACTAAACTTCCCCCATAAAGCAAATATGACATTATTTAGTTATTAATAGAATATATAGATGTGCTCGCCTAATTGTATCATGACATACTAGGTTTGAACACCGATATATAGTGATATATAGACTCCTTTTGAGGCCAAAATACAAACTTGTATGACAGAAGCTCAAGAGAACGAAACTTGAAAAATAAGGAAGAGATCAAAAAGTAGTTAGATGTCAGCTTTATTTAGGTGGCAAATTACCCTGAATGGGTAGCTAACATTGTACTAAGACAAAATAAAGATGACAAGGTTGGTATGCATATAGACTATAGGAACCTAAATAAAGCAAGCTTGAAAAATTATTTTCATTTGTCATACATCGACATCCTTATGGATAACATTGCTAGCCATTTAATTCTCTTCATCATGATGATTTCTTAGGTTATAATCAAATCATGATGGCACCCAAAATATGGAGAAAACAACATTTGTTAGAATGTGGGGCACTTTTTTCCATAAGGTCATGCCATTTAGCCTAATAATGTGGGCACCATCAATGAAAGGGTAATGGTCACCTTATTTTAGATATGAGGCATAAAGACATTTAGGTCTATGTTGATGACATAATCACCAAATCTTGAGAGAGTGAAAACCACTTTGTAGTTCTCAAAAAGTTGTTCAACTGGTTAAGGAAGTTATAACTTAAGCTTAATCAAACCAAATGCACTTTTAGAGTAACTTTGGGCAAGATACTAGGTTTTTTAGTAAGTTAAAGGGGCATTAAAATTGATCTTGACAAAATTAAGGCTATACAAGAAATACACACACCTATTACACCAAAAGAGGTATAGGGATTCCTAAGAAGGAATAATTATATTGCCTAATTTATATCCTAACTAATTATAACATGTGAGCCAATATTTAAGATACTTTAGAAAAGCAATCCAAGATGATGGGATGATCGATGATAGGATGTACTTCTCCAACCCTCTGATTTTAGTGCCACTAGTTCCTTACAGACTGCTTATATTGTATCTTATTGTGTGGGAGCAATGCTTGAGTTTTGTCTTGGGATAACATGATGAAATAGGAAGAAAGGAAAAGGCCATCTATTACCTTAATAAGAGATTTACCAATCATGAGACTTAGGATTTGCATTTGGAAAAGTTTTGTTACTCTTTGGCATAGGCAACTCATCAACTTTAAAGATATATGCTATATCATACAATTTAACTTATTGCTAAAGATTATCCCCTTAAATTTTTCTGTGAAAGGCTATCATTGTTAGGATGAGTTACTTATTTATAGGTTCTTTTGTTAGAATATGACATTCAATATGTTAATTGCAATGTTGTCAAAGGTAATGCGATTGCAAATTTCTTAGTAGATAAGGCCATTTTTTAGTATAAGCCAATACAGTTTGATTTTCTAGATAAAGAAATCCTAACCATTGATTAGACTTAAGATGATGACAAAGGAGCAATAAATGAAGGGTAAATGAAGTTTGATAAAAGCATCTAATGCATGGAGACATGAAATAAGAGTAATCCTTATTTCTCCTAAGGGTAAACAATATTTGATTGCAACAAAACTATAACTTGAATGCACCAACAACATGGCAAAATATGAAGCATATGTGATGGGTTTGTTGAATGATTTGGAAATGAAAGCTATAAATCTTTAAGTATATGATGGCTCAGCATTGGTCATCAATCAATTATTAGATGAATGGAAAATGTAAGACCTTAAACTCATTTCTTATCGTTAGTACAGTAAGAAGTTGGTAACACAATTTGATCATATCACTTTTAGCCACAAGCCTTAAGAAAGCAATTAGATTTCTAATGCTTTGACAGCAATGTACAAAATTAATTTTAAAGGTAATGCCTAATTAATCCATGTCAATATCCATCACACTTTAGCTTATTGCATGCATATAGATGAGGAGACTAATGGTAAGCCTTGGTATCATGACATAAAGCATTACCTTAGATCTTAGGAGTATCTTGAAGATGCAAATGAAAATCATAAAAGAAGTTTGTGAATGTTGGCAATGAATTTTTTCCTTAGTGGAGACATCCTTTACAATTGTAACTATAACTCAAACTTACTATGATGTGTAGATGCAAGTAAGACAGAAATAATCATGAAAGAAGTGCATGATGGCCTATGTGGATTGCATACTTGTAGCCTCTCCATGGTCAAAAAGATCTTGAGAGTAAGATACTACTAGTCAACTATGAAAATAAATTATTTTGGCACACTCGAAAATGGTATGAATGTCATATATATATGGATAAAATACATGTAACACCTATTTTGTTGCATTTTGTGACATCCTTATGGCCTTTCTTTATATGGGGAATAGATATAATATATCCCATTATTATGAAAGCATCTAATGAGAGTTGATTCATCCTAATGGCAATCAATTACTTCATGAAATGGGTTGAAGTAACATCATATACGAATGTCACTTGTAATGTAGTCATTAAATTTATTAAGAAAGATATCATATGTTGGTATGCTAGAGTGTTTGATCATTGATAATGTCACCAACTTGAATGGTAAAATGATGACTGACTAATTTAAACTCAAGCATCATAACTATGTACTATATCAACCAAAAATGAATAAGGTAGTCAAAGTAGCAAATAAGAATCTTAAGCAAATCAATATAAAAAAGACAATTACATACAAGTATTGGCATAAGATGTTTCCCTTTGCTTTACATGTATATCACACCATAATATATACTTCCATAAAGGCAATCTCATTTGCATTGGTCTATGGAACTAAGGCAGTTTGTTAGTTGAAGTAAAAATTCCTTCTTGAAAGGTTTTGATGGAAGCAAAATTGGAAGAGGTTGAATGGGTCAAAGTTAGATATAAGCAACTAAACCTTTTCAAAGAAAAAAGGCTATATGTGATTTTTCATTAACAATTATACCAAAGTCAAATGAAATGAACCCATGAAAAGAAAATGCACCCTTGAAACTTTAAAAAAAGGGACTTAGTCCTAAAAAGAGTCTTATGTGAAATATTAATTCTAATAAATATCAATGGAGAATATATGTCGAATCCTATAAACTCAAATACAATCAAAAAATATTTTTCCTAAGCCTTAGTCAAGAGCAAATCAATTGATCATATGATGAATAATATCAAAAAGGATATAAGACATAACAAAACAAACAAGGTTTGCATGTGAGGGGCATTCAAACTAGGATCGTGCCAAGTTGCTAGCTATACTACCATAATGATCTAGCTATCTTTTAGCCACTTCACTTTTAAATGTCATGCTTCCCTTAACCAAAGTTGTATAAGACTATCGTTTCCTCTCATTCTCATTTACAAACTAATTGTCTTATGAATAATAACTATCTTCTAAACCTTAACATGAATGTAATTGATATAATCATATTTATTTGACTAACAAGTGTCAATGGGCATTTAGAAACTAAACATAGTATAAATTACACTTATTTGTTTAAGATTCATAGGGATATGAGGAGTTCTTCCTAAAGCCATGCTGGGACAATGTTGGCTAGCCAGGATAGGTCAATAATTCAAAATTTCTCATGAGACTAAAATAATAGGTTGGCAAATTAGGCATGCTCCTCTAAAATGGGAGAGAAAAGAAACTTCAATTATACAATGTGTTACAGGCCATAAAGGCTCTCAGAAGTAGTTTGAAATTGAAAAGAGGGTAAGGAAAAATCAAAAGACATGATGAGGAGTAAGGGACTCTAGAATAAGAAAATAACATTAACCATGATAAGCCAAAGTTGGAAAAGAATAATGCTTTCTTATAATATGTATTTGGGAAGAATGTGAACAACAAGTAAGGATTAAGAAAGACAAACCCTAAACAAAAATATGCCAGTGCAAGTATAAGTTAACAACCATAACCAATGATACTAGTAATTTTGTGCAAATTTGAGACTATGTTCTACATTAGTGACTTAAGCAAAAGGGTAATACAACCATTTTGATCAACTATAGACAACAAGTCACCATACTTATGAAATTTTGACTGTAAATGATAATTTGGGAACAATTTAGTGTGAGTTTAAGGCTATGGTTTGCATTGGCAACCTAAGTAAAAGAGTAATGTAGGCACCTTGAACAAGTACAATTAGAAGCAATTCTTTGCATGCTTGAGACCACATCTTGCATTGGTTACTTGAGCAAAAGGGTAATACAATCACCTTGAATGAGTATAGGCAACATGTCATTTTACTACCAAAATTTCAACTATGAATGGTAGCTAGAAACAATTCAACACCAACTTAAGAATGTATTTCACATTGGTGACTTGAGTAAAAGGGTAATGCAACCATCTTGAGCAGGCTTAAAAGACACATTAATGTATTCTTAACTAAGAACAATAGATAGAAACTCTATTGACATTGCCTAAGGCATGTGACAAAATCCTTACATGTCATTTTTCTTTCTAGTGAAGCTATTAATTAGATATCAGTCAAAGTACCAAAGACAAAAATCCTTAGTGGAGAGTAGTGCAATATCTAGCAATAATATATGTCCCTCAATAAGATCTTTACACTATGATCACCAACAAAATAACGCCAAACATACAAATAATAGCCAATTGCTTAGAGTCAACTAAGCACACATTGTGGATCTTGAGTATATAGGCATTATTGCACAAACATTTATGAGACAAATAAAATAGTAATCTAAGAAAGTCTTTATTCATTCTTTTATGTTAAAGCATCTAACTAAGAAGTGCAATAGTTGTATTCATAATTTGTTTGCCTTAATTAAGGAAGGCCTTACACTTATTAGACATGCGCAAGGCTTTATTTATGACTTGTATTTGGATTATAGGTTATGCATTTGGACACAAGAAAAAAGTGAAAGGTAGCAAAAAATGAATAAAGATAAAAGAAAACAAAAAAAAAAAAACTAAGTTGTTAAAAATTAGTTTACATAATTCAATGTACAATTACAACACATACCTACCCCGAAAGAAAGAGTTGGCAACCCTTCAGGTTCTTAAACTAAACCCAAAGCTTAAAAATATTGTTTGTGGATATAAGTCATATCATCAAACCACAAAAGGGGGCCCTTTCCTTTTCAAGAACCCTAGACCAAGTATCTAAGTGCAACATTATCAACCCTCTTTACAAGGCCCAATATCTCAATCCAAGTGTGAATCTTTTAGGTCACCGACCACACAATGTTAAGTATAGAAATAATTATAGTTATCCAACTAAAAGATAATCAATCTCAACTGCTTAACAAAAGGTAAGTTAATCTATATTGTCCATAAAAAACATTCCATGATCAATGATCAATATTAGGAAAATTTCATTATAAAAGCAAGCCTCATTAATGAGGCCAAGGAGAGGTGAACAAGGGAAAAGACAAAAGCATATAAGAAAGAGAGAGCATTAAATGGGAAACAAGAGAGCATTATTTTGGAACCCAAAAATCCATTGAGAGAGAGCATTAAGAGAGTCAACATTCAAAACTACTAGGGAGAGACAAAGAGAATTAAAAAGAGTCAATCTCACAAAATTGCTAAAGTAATATTTGGGTAGTCATTCAAGAAAAGAAATAACTCTTTTTGTCCAACCATGGTGGAACAAAGATACCTATAACATGATTATAAGATCACTAAATTCTTTTCCTTCCATTTTATTACACTTTTAAGAATATAATCACTTATAAAATGGTTCATATTGAGCTCAAACTTATGATTAAGCCAAGTGAAAATTAATATTATGTATTACTAGCTAAAGGACCAATTGATAGACATTGTTTCACCTACCTAAAGAGGTATTAGTGATCATTAAGGGGAACTTCAATTAATTTGACATTAAAAATGTCATAATTAATAAAAAGAGTACCGAGTTTCTTTCTCAAAAAATAACAACACATTGCCACATATACAATCATCAAAATTAGTCAAGAAATCACTTGCCTAAGATAATAGGGCTCCTCCTTCATCCAATTTAACCTCTGCCTACAAGGAAAAAGGTAAAAGAGATAATGCATTTATTTATTTATTTTTATGCACCGATATACAACTGAAGAAAAAAAAAATCATAAAAAAAGGGTTGGAAGCTTGTCGACACCACTATTAGCCACCAGAAAAAGTGGTCTAAAAATGTCATATGCACCATCCATGGAGTCACCTCATGCCAATCTATACGTCACTGGAGGAGGAATGTTGAACAGAGGCCAGGAAACCCATGAATTGGCGAATGGGCCAAGGTCTGCCATTACATCGCTACTGCTCGTGTCGCAGCCTAGCGTCATTCATCTTGAAAACAACACCAATGAACCCATTAGGCACCAATCTACCCAACAATGTCATCAATGAGCTGGATAGGGCACTTGAAAGCAATGATGGTCACTTCAAAGTTCGAAGCCAGTTGCTAAATCATTGCTGCCGATGGTCATATCACCCTACAATTGGTATTCGTTGGTGTGTCATATGCTGATCTATCTAACGAAGCCCTCCACATGCCAATTGGAGTGTGGGGTGGCAACGACTATCGCCCAAAGCTCATCATCGCCATTGCTTCCACCATCCACATACACTATTTCCAACGACTAGTATCGCCGAAGATTAGCTCCGAATGACTCATCGGACAACAATTACCCATTAGTGTCTCCCACGCACCAATTAGAGGTTGACGTCATCTCATCATTGGCGGCAGTTACTAAATCCCCTCTTCACATACACTTAAAAAAAAATAAAAAACCCAAATTTGAAGTTAGATTGTGACTTTTATCACTCGAAACAACCTCTAAAGTTTGTGGTTGAGGCGTTTTTTAGCCCAAAAGCATGAAAATTGGATAGAGATGTGGGGTATAGAGAGACAGCGAGTGATTTTGTAAAAGGAGGGTGCTTCAAACACAGAGAGAAAGAGAAAAGGAAATAAAAGAAAAGAAAACAAGAAAAATGAAACAAAGGAGTGGGGAAGGAAAAGAACGAAAGAAAAAGTGATGAGAAGAATAAAAAAAAAGTAAACAAAAGAGATCAAAGAAAAGAAAAAGAAACAGAAAAAAAAAATGACAAAATAAAAGAAAAAATTGAGACACAAAGTTATTAGTAATGACATTATTTATAAATATCTTGGGTAAATCCGTATATATAAATCATCTTTTTAACTATATATCTAATTTCCCTTCGATCTAAGTGGGGGTGTGTGTTTTTTGATAAAATATAAAAAAAAAAATTAATTAATTAAAATATTAAAAAAAAATATAAAAATAAAGTAATTAAACAGTGAAACCATTACTTTTAAATAAATATTTGAATCATTTGTAACATCCAATAAATGTAACTATACTTTTAAATCTTGACAAATTTTGATAAAATAGACTTAGTTATTTATAATATTTTAATCATGTCTAAAATAATTAGTAATTAGTAATGACTTTGACATCAACGTACATGTATTATGATGCTCCTTGTTCCCCCCAAATCCTTTAATTCCCAAATTTAGAACATTGTTCCCCAAAAGAATAAAAGGGCATAGAATATTGCATCTGTCGAGTTCCCCGATTCCTAGGAAGCCTATCGCGATAGCCTAGGAGATTTTTGCTTTTTGAGTCTAATGGATTTTATTTATTTTTCTTGGAAGAAATAACATGACTCTTCAATACTCATGTTTTATGCATAAACAACAAGATTACCTCAACTATGTTTCTCCAATAAGATTTTGATCTTATTAATGTAAAAAAAAATCAAGTGTTGACTGGATGCAGCGGGATCAAAATCTAGTGCTTTGGAATATGACATGTTTTATGTATGAGTGTTTCTTTTTTTTTTTTTTTTTTTTTTTTGCTTTGGTTGTCAACTTAATTGTCTTCTTTTAGTTGTTTTTGTAAGGATTCTTTTCATGAAGTATATATATATATATAGCACTCTTTTTGATAAAAGACCTATTGGAATTGGGTTGCAACACACAAACATGAAATTTCCAAAATGAGTACCTAAACTCCTATGCTTTGTTTAGATTTGAAATAGAGGGTTAAAGAACGTTATTCGATAAAAAGTTGTGTAAAGTAAAATTTAGTTGTGAAATCTTCATTTTGCTCACATGCACAAACAAACGAGTAAAAAATTGGACAATTTTATAATTTCACAAGCTATTTGTGTTTTGAATACAAATTTCCCCTCTTTTCTCACCTTAAGATTGAGAAATTGAGGGGCTCATATAAAATTTTCTTATCATGTTCTCATACTTTTCTTTCTTGTCTAATATTTAAACAACAAATTATTCTCATTTCAGACTATTTTCTTTTCTTTATCTCTTTTTATTCTTACCCTTTTCTTCTAAACCAAATAGAGTTTTAGTAAATGCTGTATTAAATTTCCAATACATGTGGATTCTTTCAAATATTTTGTAGTGTGAATAAACATAATAAATTTTCTAAATGTATTAAATGACATACCTACTTTTCTTTTTCCTAACCATAAAAATGAATGCCAATTGGATGGTATTTGGGCCCCACAAAAACGGAAGAGTCTCTACTTCGAGTTCTCCACACGGGGGTGGACATATTGAGTGTGGAGTTTCAACATAGAATCACTTCATCTACCTCAACTCTATTTCTTTTGTTCGGAAAAATGTGGAAAACTAATTAGAAAAACAAAAGTATGCAAAAACGCACGGGTGACGTCTTATTACATTTCCTAAAAGTTCTCGTTGCATTTAGTTGATTCTGTATACTTCCGATTTTAATTCATATTAGTCACATAATTATCTTTGAAGAAATGATAATGATGGAACCTTTTTGGTGCAATTTAACTATCTTTAATAAAATAATTATAATACGGTCCTTTTTTTGGTAGTTTTAATTAGTAGTTTGTAGTTAAAAATTAACGAGGGGTTGTAAAATTAAGACACTTGTGGGGTCTTGAAGTACATGTCAATTAGTAAAAATTCTCTATTTTAAAGGGTGAGAAAAGAGGTCCTTAAATTAACCTCTCCCTAGGGCCCTTAGGAGCCTCCGTAAACGATTTGTTATAGTCCAAGTTATATGTTTATTATATATATAAAGCTTGGTTTAAACATTGATTTAGGCATAAAGTTGACTTACTTGATCAATTGTTCAATGAGTTATGGGTTGAATTGATAGGTTAAAAATATTTAATATTTTATAATGTTTGTGCATATATTTTGTATTTTTTTTCTTAGTTTATATAATTTTATGAACTATAAATAAATATAAAAATTTTTATAATGATAAAAATAAAATCGCATTATTTATTTAATTGTTATGATAAATTAATTATTTTAAAGTATATTATGAGATATTACAAATAAAATAATTTTAATTGAATTAAAGATTTAATTTGATATTTAAATATTTTAATTTTAATTTTATGTATTTTTAGTGATAAAATATTTTGGTATAAAATTTAAAAATAAAAAATTAAATAAAAAAAAACTTGAATTTTGATCGATGAGTTCATGAGTTTGACCATTAGGTAAACTAGTTCAATCGTCTTCAATGATCCAATTAAATTTTTTATTGAACCAAATCAATTTGGAATCAATTCATTGGTCCTTTCACTTGGGTTGGGAAAACTTTATTAGCTACACACCAAAGGAAACTCAATATAAGTCATGGATGAATAAAAAGAAATAAGAAAGTTATTATGCAAAATAAACCATTTAAAGTTCATATAATAACTTGGGCGAAGGAGAAGGAATTTTTTTATGTTGGAGAATATTCATATATAAATAAATAAGTAACTACATATATTCTAACCACATTAGCTTGTTTGAAAGAAATAAATTAAATCTTTAAGTTGCACTTGAAGAGTTGAAGAGTTATGTTGTTCTACATTTACAAAAGGGTTATGTATTTTCATAAAGGTTGTTTTTCCTCTAGAAATCTAATAACCTTTTAATTGTAAACATGCAACGCTTCATTCAAAAAAAAAAATGTGATTCTATTCCAAAGAATATGACTTTGCAATCATAAAACTATAACTTTTCAATTATAAAGATATAATTTTTAAATCATAGAAAGATGTGATTCTTGAATTATGCAAAGGTATGGCTCTTTAATATTAGATTTGTGACTTTTATATGTAACTCTTTAAAGTCCCTAATTAGGATGTCTATTTGACTCCTATGATCATTCATTCTTTAAGTTTCTTTGAAGTTCCTTTCTTCTCCCATAGTTAGAGAAATTCTATAAGGGAGTTTAAAGAAATTGCTACTTATAATCCAAGAGTTTGTAAATCTTAAAGTGATTCATTATAATCTTTGCAACATTTGATAGGGGATAGACATCACTTTAAAGATAGTACTACTTATAAAATAGAGTGTGTGGTTTAAAACTTATTTACCATATTATTTAAATTTGTTATTATGAATATTTTATTGTATAATGTTTCAATCACAAGATACCATTATATATGTGTTTGAGCTTCAAAATTATTAAGAATCCATTATGTTAGACTTTTAGAATTGTTATGGCTTTTGGGTTTCAAATTGAAGTGTTTTTCTTAAGAGGGATGACTAGCTCCTCTTAGTGGTTATATTACAAATAAATTTTTATATAATCAATTTTTAGGAAAAGATTGAAAATACAGTATCTTAGGATTCAAACTTAGGTTAAAGAGGACTTTAAAAGGTGCCATAACCGCTGGACCAAGTGCACTTTTATGGTGGTTATTGTACACAACTTTTAGTGGTTACCATTAGACCGAAGGGCACTTGGTTGGTAGTTAATATAATTAACAATCTATAGGTCTTTTGATTTAAATCATGAAAAGGAAAGTTGTGATTTTCAAACTCATGCCCTTTTAAATGAAAAAAGCAGATTTTTAATTACTAAACCAAGCACAACTACTGGTCATTATATATATAAAAAAAAATTATATATCTAATAACAATTTTACATGAAAGATTGGTACTTCTCTAATTATTATAAAAGGATGTATTATCTTTAGTTTTATTGCAAAAAATTCAATAGAAAATTTTAAGAGTAATTATAAAAAACTACAAAATTCAAAAAAGTTTGATTTCAATAGAGAAAATTATTATTAAACATATTTCATTTTATTCTATGAGTGAATTTGCAAAAGTTTTGTCACAAATTAACGAGAATAAATTTTACGTAAAAGAGAGTGACATTTATTGCACAAATTAAAGCAATTAGGCAATTTTTAATTTGTCTAATTCTTAGTTTTATAATGTTAAGGCAAAATCATGGATTAAACTTTAAAGGGTTTCCTTCCAACTTTGCGAAGCTTGAGAGATTTGATGAATGAAACTTCCTATAATTGCAGAAATGTGTTCACTTTTGGTTGGTAACTTTTCAAATGCCTTATGTTTTAAATACCACAAAGCTAGTGGTATTAAAGAAAGAAACTGATGTTAATGCTAAAAAGAGGGAAAAATGGTAAATAGACAATGAGATATGTAGGCGATATATTTTGAATGCCATGAGTGATTTACTTTGTGATATATACCACAATATTCCTATAACAAAGGCATTATGGGAAAAATTGGAGACAAAGTATATATAAGAAAATGTAATTAACAAAAAAATTTTAGCATTAGGATTTAACAATTTTAAGATAAGGTTTTGAAAATTGGATTAAACCTATCGGTCAGACCAATAAAACTAAAAATTGGATTATGGTTTGGTTCTATTCACTCTAAAAATCATTAATTCTGAAAATTGGTGATTAAATTAATAAATTAACTAGTTAGACTATAAACTGGTGAATCAATAATGATTTTTTTAAATTTGATTAGTTTAAAAAAAATATAAAAAATTGAAGAAAATAATTTTTTTTATATTTTAATTTTCTTAAAAATAAAAATCATATTATTAATTATTTTATATATTTAATATTAAATGTTGGTTTTATCAGTTCAAAATCGGTTAAAACAGTTTAACTGATTGAACCATAAATCCATAAACTTTCTAGTTTAATTATCGACTTGGTTCTTAAAACCTTGTTTAAAAATGATTAATGGTAGGCTAGTAGTAAAATAATTTGGTTGAAATTCAAAAGATTCTAAATCATTTTTATAATACAAAATGTTTATGGATGAAATTATAATCGTAAATTCTAGTATTGATAAATTGCCTATTCTTTTAAATGTTTTCAAGAGAAGCTTGAAATATAAGAAAAAGAATATATCCCTTGAAATCTTTGCTAGCCATCTTTGTGTAGCTAAAGAGTTTTGCATACAAGATGGAAACAATAAGCATGACTTTCATGTTTTAAAGTTGCTTGTCATTGAGAAAAAGATAATGAAGCGAGTCCACTAACAAATGAAAGAATCAATCTAATTATAATTAAAGAAAGGCAAATGGAAATAAAAAAGAGGGCAAATGTCATTTTTGTCACAAAGAAGGGCACAACAAATGTGAGTGTCATCTTAACAAGAAAAAAAAAAAAAGAGAAGAAGTGGCCCCCCTCTAAAGCAATAAATGAAAAAAATGATTGTTATGATCAAAGAGATCAATTCATTTGAGGATGATATTTCTTAATAGATTGATTCTAATATTGCCCAACATGTTTATGAGAACAAAAGTTACTTCAAAGCTATGAAACTAGTAAATGATAGTACTCTTTTTGGTATATGCTCACAATAGTAAGACCTATTAATTCATAATCATAAAGCTTAACAACTTTATATCTATAAAATAATCATTTAATTGATAAGTGTTATTTTTGATAAAAATAAATTCATATTAGTTTTTAATGTTACTAAATAGAATCAAGTTCTTGGTAAAGAAAATGATGCTTTGGAAAATAAAAATGAAAATGATGAAATCATTAAACTTAGTAGGACCAAAAGAGTGAGGGAAGTAAAGACTTTTAGTTATGATTTATTTGTGTTTCTAGTTGAAGAGACAAAGGAATTAGTGTGTAATCAAATTCCATGTTGCTGATTGAAGATAATTATAAGACATTTGATGAAGCGATGAAATTAAAAGATGTTATGTTTTAGAAAAAAATCTATAAATGATGAAATTGACATAATTATGGGTAATTAGACCTAAAAATCAATAGACTTCCCCCCAATTCAAAGCCAGTTGGATGTAAATGGATTTGCAAAAGGAAAATGAAGGTTATTAGAACCATTTACAAGTTTAAAGTTGAGATGATAGCAAAACGACACAAAAGCAAGGTATTAATTATTTTAATGCATATTCATTGTGGCTAAAAGTGCCACAATTTAGGGTGCTCATTGCATTGTCTTTGATTCATAACTTATTAATTTATCAGATGAAAACTAAATTAGCATTTTTAAGTGATGAATTAGAAGAAAAAGTGTATATGGATCAACTTAAACAATTTATTATACTTAGTTAGGGGGAAAATGTGTGCAAATTTGTTAATTACTTGTATAGACTAAAATAAGCACCCAAGACATGACACCAAATATTTGATAATGTGGTACTTGCTAAAAGGATCGAGATTAATAAATTAGACAAATTTGTTTATAGAAAATTCAATGAAGGGATCAAGATTAATAAATTAGGCAAATTTGTTTATAGCAAATTCAATAAAGGGATCAAGATGAATAAATCAGACAAATTTGTTTATAGCAAATTCAATGAAGGAAAAGGTATCATAATCTATTGTATATAAATGTTAATCTTTGGAACTAACTTTGAACAAGTAAAAGTTAACAAAATGTCTATATTAACTAATTTTGATGTGAAAAACATGAGTGAGGTAGATGTAATCCTTGGAATCAAAATCCTATATTATCAAAAGAGAATAACGCTTACTCAATCAATTAAATTGAGAAAGTTCTCAATAAATTTAATCATTCAAATTGTATTTTAATCTTTATCCCTTTTAACCCCAACATTAAGTTTACTAAGAATGTTTGAAGAATAATATCACAATTAGAATATACTTAAGTAATAGGATGTCTAATGTCTTGAATGATATATACAATTCTAGACATAAGCTATGCAATTGGCTAAATGAGTAAGTACATGAATAATCCAAGTAATATGCATTAACATGGAGTAACTAGAATTTTAAAATACCTAAAGAGAAAAAATGATTATGACATAAGTTATTCATTTTATCCTTTTATTTTAGTAGGATATAGATGTTAGTTGGATTACTAATGAGGAGGATCATGCTTTTACTAGTTAGTAGATCTTGATGCTTGGTAGGGGTTTTATTTCTTGGGGTTCCAAGAAACGAATTTGCATAACAAATTTTATCATAACTGTAAAGTTTGTAATACTAGTTTTAGCAAATAAAGAGGTAAAATTGTTAAAGAACTTGCTTTATGAGATTATTTTATAGTCAAAGCTAGTAGCACTTATTTTTATATATCATGAAGAGTTGTAACTCTAGCAAAAACTTATAGTTAAGAGTATAATGGTTAGTCAAGAATCATTAGATGCAAATATAGTTATGCTATAGATTTGGTCACCAATGGAGTGATCATGATTGCCTTTGTGAGATCAAGTCAAAATATGACTGATCCTTTGATAAAAGGACTAGCAAGAGATTTGATGAACAAGATATTATGGAATGAGTCTTGTGCCCATAAAGATTAATCACTCATGATAAGAACTCAATTCAATGTTTAATACTACGTCAAATCTTGTTTTCAGTAGATCAAAGTGTAGATCAAAGTACATCATTAATGTAATTATAATACTGTAATTAATTTTTTTCATCTCATATTTATTACTCATAATTTATAAAAGGATGATGAATTTTAAACTCTATATAAACCTAGGATCTTCTTATATGGATATAAAACTTAAGTTGTTGCAATTAGTTAAAAGACTTGGTTTTAAAATATTTATTAAAAGGAGATAACTAATTACAAAGTCTTAAATATATTAATCAAACTAATTAGATATTTATTATTATAAAATCATTTGTTTGAAATGCTTGTATTATATATTAATTAAGATATATACTTCGAAACTTATTTACTATATTATTTAAGTTTATGGTTATAAATAATTTATTATGCATTGATTTAATTTCAAAATATCATTATTTATGTTTTTTAATTTTAAAATTATTCAAAATTTATCTTTTCAATTCTTTGAAAATAACAATGAGATTGTTGCTGTATTTAAAAAAAAAAAAAAGAAAACAAAAAAAAAAGGAGTAGAAAGGTTGCGCATTCTAAGTTTCAAACCAAGGAGGTATTTTTCCTAAAATTGCTGCCTAAAAGCTAGGCTGACTACTTTTAGCAATTATATTACAGACAATTTATTATATAACTGGCTCTCGGGAAAAACAATCCAAAGTTGTGTCGTCCAAGTTAAAAGAGGACTTTAAGAGGCACCATAACCATTGGAATAAGTGTACTTTTGCGGTGGCTATTGTGCACGTCTTTTACTTAATCGGTCACGTGAAAAAGAATAGTAGACCAAATGGCACTTGGGTGGTAGTTAATATAACTAATTATCATATACGACTTTTGGTTTAAGTCACGGAAAAAGAGTTACATCTAATACGTTTTTTACTCACGAACTTCCAAATATAAGGGTGAACTGCTAATCTAAAAGCTAATTATACAATAAAAAGTTATATATATATATATATATATATGACATCAATTTTTACATAAAAGATTAGCATCTCTTTTATTGTTATAAAAAAAATATATTATTTTTGATTTGTTACATAAAAATTATTAAATAATTTAAAGAGTAATTTTAAAAAATTATAAATTTTAAATGAGATTTTATTTGAATAATATCAATTATAATTAAATATATTTTATTTTATTTTATAAAAAAATTAATTAAATAATATTTATTACAAATTAATAAAATTAAATTTTATATTAATAATAACAACATTTGTTACATAATTTATAGTAGCTCTATAATTTTCAATTTGTCTAATTCTCAATTTTAATACCTCATTATCCTTTTATCTAACACAAGTTGTCAGTGGTTCAAGTCTTGGACTATAGCCTTAAAGTTTAAGAAATTTTTGCAAGATGAAACCTTGAGTAATGATTATGGGTGTATTTTATCATTCTTTTGGGTGGAATTATTTTAATAAATAATTTGCTAATATTGCAAAAAAGTAATTATTTGTTTTTATTCAACTATTTTATTTTTCATAAGAATTGAGGAAAATAATTAAGTAACATTTTCTCTCTCTATTTTTTCTTTCTTCTTTTTTTTTTTATTTTTTTTATCCAATGTCATCCTTTAATAATTTCGTAAGAAAATTGAGAGAAAACTCAAGTTGTGTAAGTGAACAAATGAAAGTTTTATAAATCTTCCTAAGCCCTTGCCTTTGAAGTGGAGTTGAAGTTTTGAAGACTTCCTTTTCCAAGCTTAGAAGCATGGTTTCATGTGGTAGAGTCAATTCAGTCATCCTTAAGAACGATTAATTATTTTGTACTTAATTTTTTCCTTTTGCTTTCATTTTTTCATAAAAAAAGACAATAATTATTTTGATTTACACTAATTAATTTTAAGAAAATTTTCATATCTATTTTGAATATCTTCCCATCTTAAAAGTGTGCCAAAGGCAACAAAGTGTACAAATTGATGTAAAATATTAAAAAACAAAAAAGAAAAGTGTTTGTGATATCAGAAAATATAAAATTCTCATATTGTCTAAATATAAAATTCTCATCTTGTATAAATATAAACACCTCTCATATTGTCACTAACTAAATTTTTTTGTTAGATTTGATATTTTAAATTATTATTTTACATAAAATTAAAATTTAATTTATTTTCTTATTTATACACATAATTTAATGATTTGACTCTTATCATATTTTTAATTAAATTAATTAAATGGTAGTGAGTTATAGTACTTGTATTTAGTCTATTTAATTTAATTTTATTATCTCATGTATTTATTAGAATTATTATAGGTTAAAAAAGAGTGTTAAAAATATAAATTTTTCATAATATTAAAATATACAAATATTAAATAGTTTATAATGTTTATAAATTTTTATATCTATTCGTTTAAATTTTTAAAAAAATTAAAATTTTAAAATAATATTTGGCATTATATTAAAATTTGATTTATAATTTGATTCTTTTCATAATTTTTAATTTAATTAATTGAATTGAATATTAATAAGACATATTATTTAATTTTTACTCATTTAATTTTGAGGGGGAGACAGGTAAGGGAAACACTGTTTATCTTCAACCTAGCAATACCGAGTGAAACACTTCTGAGATAAGTGTGAGTAGTTAAGTCCTGTAGGGCGTACCAGGTAGCAAGACTCAAAGGAGGGGCAGTAAGACCGTTGGATTACCCTAAGCCTTCAACTACAGATCTCACTACCGTTTCTTTTGTAGGTAAAACTTGGTTGAATATAGGTATGTTTACTTTTACTCTTCGACCTCAAACTCTAAGCCATGATTCTAAAGTTTCATCTTCTGGAACTATAAACCGTGATGAAATCCTCATTGAAAACTTTGATAAATCCATTGATAATTGGCAAATACCCAAACTTGTTGAGAAACAAATATACAAAACTCCCAAATTCCATATACTTCGCAAATCTGATTATACCATCAAAACTATTGAAAAGGATTGTCGTCTATCTAGATCTGTTGAGACTGTTAAACTGCTTTCTTATGACTCCATCAAACATCATCAAAAGCATTATAATTACTTGCATCTTGGCATGGTTCAAGTTGGCATCAAACCATTATCTAGGGATGGATTAGATACATCTATTCTTGCTGCATTAAGGGATTGTTGGTTATTAAACTTTGATAATTCTTTACTTGGCATAATAGAATCTAGTTTATGTTCTGGTCCGGTTTACTTCAATTGCTATCCTGACTTTACTGTCTCATTACATGACAAAAATATTCTTGATGTTTTGACTTTACAAATCAAAATTCATAACAATCGTTTTGCAAAAGGATCTATACATCTAAGCTTGATGTATAGAATCCAGTACAAAGCTATGAAATCATCTTTTCATCCAAAGACTTTGCGTGGCCCTGATGACAAAGGTGAAACAATACTCTGGCAAACTGATATGCGCAGATCCAATCTTCAAACTCCAAAGTACATCAAGTGGCACGAAGTTGACCTTCCACAAACATGGAAAATTGACAACGCTTTTATTCCTCAACCTCCTGTTAATCCTAGGCTTAACAGGATCATCCAACATGATGATGGTAGTGTTAGTGTCTCATTTGCAAGACATTCCACTAGCTCATCCAGATCTACATCGTTTAATGATGCAGACCTCCAATCTCGTGTAGCCAATTACCTGCAAAGGAGTAATTCGGCAAGACACCCACCTAGTCATACTAGGACAAATAGTTACGTTTCTAACATTTCAGGTATTGATCTACGGAAACAGATACCAAGACCAACATACAATGAAACATCTCCAAGGTCCCCAGATTCTCTTGAAGCATCAGCTTCCCAAGTTCAATTTCCCGATGAGTCTGAGGTAAATCCTGAACTAAATATTCTTGAAAAAGATATTTCAAATGATTTTCAAATCAACAAAGATGTTTTAAGAAAAGAATTTTATTCTAGATGGAATAATGAAAAAAGAAAATGGTTTTTAGAAAATTTTCAAAATACAAAACGACTAGCCATCCAATAGAAATATTATGACAAGATGACTAGTAATAAAAAAACATATTTTATTTTTTGACTGGTTTGAACAAATAAATTTCCAAAAAGATTTCAACTACCCTTGGAATTCCAAGGAACAACAAGAGTTGCAGACTTGTACTGCAACGCAACAATGGGAGTTGGTGAATGACTCTAAAATAGAATCATTCATCCCCCATCATGCGAAATTCAATTTAAACACAAAGGATCTACTATCTCTGCTTCTCCATTTAAGATCCGCAGAGAACATGAAGATTCCTCTTCAAAAGATTTTCAAAAAATAATTGAACAAAATAATTATACCAACAAAATTTTACAGACTATTGGAAACCAAGTTTCCAATATTGAAACTATCTCAAATGTTTCGAAGCAAACTGAAACAAAATCAAAGCCCATTTCACATCCTATTTTTAAACCTTTCCAAATTTCCTCAAATTCTTCAAATGAATTTCAACAAGCTTTAGTTCAAAGGTACCAGACTCTAAAAGACAAAGCCTCTTCCAGTAAAACCATCCAGACTCTGAATGATTCTGACTCTTCAACTTCGTCCAAAAATTCTTTCAATCTTCACAAAGTCAAAATTGAACCTAAAACTTTTCCAACCAGAATGTATTACCCTAGACCAACTGCTCCGGATATCACCCTGGAAGAAAAACCATCCTTCATTCAAACCAAGTACAGCTCCAACTCCATTTATGAATGGAACATATATGGATTCTCAGAATACCAAATTTTAAATCTTCTCCAACAAATGACTATGGTTGCCAATGTCTATCGGACTCACAGTCAAACTTCTGACCCAACTATTACTGAGATTCTAGTTGCAGGATTTTTGGGCCAACTCAAAGGATGGTGGGATAACATCCTAACTCCTGCGAATCACAGAGAAATATTCTCTAGTATCAAACGCGATGAAGAAGGCATACCACTTAGGGATGATAATGACTGCACTATTCCCGACGCGGTAACAACTCTTATTTTTACAATTACTAAACATTTTATTGGTGATCCTTCCCACTTGAAGGATAAAAGCACTGAATTACTTTCAAATTTACGATGCAAATACTTACACAATTTTCGCTGGTACAAAGATACTTTCATAACCCGTGTTATGCAGCGAAAGGATGCTAACCAATCATTTTGGAAAGAAAAATTCCTAGCTGGTCTTCCTAAATTATTGGGAGAACGGGTTAGAAATAAACTTTATGACCTTTACGACAAACAGATACCGTATGACACACTCTCATATGGTGAATTAATAAGTTTTATCCAAAAGGAAGGATTGCAGGTTTGCAGCGATCTCCGACTCCAAAAGCAGATCAAGAAAGAACGCCAAAAGACCCAGAAGGAGCTTGGATCTTTTTGTGCCCAGTTCGATGACCAAGCTTACCAAAAACACCAAACCAAGAAAAAATCCAAACCTAAGTTCAGAAAACCCCAGCCTAAAAACACGAACCTATTTTACAAAAAATCCAGGCCACATAAAAAACCTTTTAGCCCATACAAACCTAACTCACAACAGGTACAGCCAGGACAACCACTGGACCAAAAACCCATTATCTGCTATAGGTGTGGCAAACCCGGTCATTCCTCCTGTTTCTGTAAACTCTATTCCAAATTACAAACACTTGGGATTGAAGAAGAAATCCAGACAAATTCAAACTCTTCTTATTGACAGTTCAGATGAATCCGATGCCTCTTCTAAAATGGGTCTCCAACCTGACGAAATCAGCACTGACTCTTCATCGGAAAATGAACTTTCAGTACTAACGCGCGATCAAGAACAAATCCTTGACATCCTCGACAACTTAGGTAATGATCAAGCCAAAACCCTCTTTCTTGAAAAACTCCTAAAGGCCCCAACTTCTTCAAAACCCAATAACCTTCTTTTACAAACTCAAACACCTTATGATCTCCAACACATTCTAAACCGTTTTGAGCAAACACAAAAACGACCTATAACCACTCATGATCTCAAAGAAGAAATTAACCTCCTCAAAACAGAAATCTCCCAACTCAAAGAACAACAAAACAATGATCACCAAATCCTCTTATCTCTTCTTCAGAACCAAACCCTGACTCCTGATCAAATCAAGGCACCTCTTTCCACCCCTATTGAACCTACCAATGAATTTCTGTTTCTCTTAACAGAAATCACCTCCCAAAAATGGCTAATCAATGTTAGATTAACTATTACTAACCAATATTCCTTGCAAACAATTGCTTTAGTCGACACTGGTGCAGATCTTAACTGTATACAGGAAGGACTAATCCCAACCAAATTCTTTGAGAAGACAACGGAAGGACTTAAATCAGCAAGCAACCACCGACTGGTCGTTGATTACAAACTCTCGGAAGTGCATGTTTGCCAACAAGGTATTTCTCTAAAAACCTCCTTCATTCTTATCAAAAATCTCAAACAAAAGGTCATCTTAGGAACCCCTTTTCTTAGTTTAATTAAACCCTTCACTGTTACCAATCAAGGAATTCATACAAATGTTTTTGGCCAAACTATTATTTTCGAGTTTATCCAAAAACCTTAGATCAAAAATATCAATCTTCTGAAATCATTATCCCTTCAAAAGTTAGCTGAAATAAACATCCTTCTCCAAACAAAGAAATCACATCTAAACCACTTAAAATCTGAAGTCTCTTTCAAAGATCTCCAAAATCAGCTCCAAACACCTACTGTTCAAAATCAGATCCAAATTATCCAAACCCAAATTGAAAATACTATTTGCTCAGATCTACCAAATGCCTTTTGGCATAGACATAACCACATTGTCACTCTTCCCTATGCCAAAGATTTTAATGAAAGACAAATTCCTACCAAAGCTAGGCCCATACAAATGAACTCCGAATTGGTCAAACATTGCAAACAAGAGATTGACGAATTACTCAACAAGGGCATTATCAGACCCAGCAAGTCTCCATGGAGCTGTGCAGCATTCTACGTTAATAAGAATGCCGAACTAGAACGAGGAGTCCCACGACTGGTGATAAACTACAAACCACTCAATGATGCTCTTGAATGGATCAGGTATCCTATCCCCAACCAAAAAGATCTTTTGCAAAGACTCATTCATCCCCGACTTTTTTCCAAATTTGATATGAAATCTGGTTTTTGGCAAATCCAGATTCATGAAACAGACAGGTATAAAACTGCATTCACTGTTCCTTTTGGACAATTTGAATGGAATGTTATGCCTTTCGGACTAAAAAATGCACCATCTGAATTTCAACAAATTATGAATGACATTTACATCTCATGCATACAATTCATTATTGTCTACATCGATGACGTGCTTGTCTTCTCTGAAAACATTGACAAACATATCAAACACTTGCATCATTTCATACATTTGACCAAGAAGGCAGGACTCGCAGTTTCCAG
The DNA here is from genome assembly GCA_037832345.1 of Rhizophora mangle. Taxonomy (NCBI): domain Eukaryota; kingdom Viridiplantae; phylum Streptophyta; class Magnoliopsida; order Malpighiales; family Rhizophoraceae; genus Rhizophora; species Rhizophora mangle. The sequence continues at coordinate 412,124 of JBAPLJ010001282.1, read as the reverse complement.
GTCAAAGATGGAATTATTTCAAACCAAGGTAAGATTTCTTGGACATTATATTACCCAAGGAATCATTACTCCTTACTCCCGAGCTTTATCCTTTGCAGATAAATTCCCAAACCAGCTTACTGATAAAAATCAATTACAGAGATTTCTAGGAAGTCTCAATTATGTATCTGATTTTTTATCCTAAACTCCAACTTGCTATCAAACCTCTTCATTTGAGATTATCAAAGAAACATTCTTTTGAACCATGGAATGAGGATTTAACCCAACTAGTCCAGAAGATCAAAGCTCAGATCCAAACCCTACCATGTTTACACCTTGCTGATCCTAGTCTACCCAAAGTAGTTGAGACAGATGCATCTGGCATAGGTTATGGGGGTATACTCAAACAGGTGAGGGGCCAAAAGGAGGAATTAGTTAAGTTTACCTCCAAACACTGGAATGACTGCCAAAGGAAGTATTTTGCTATCAAACAGGAAATTTTAGCAATTGTTTTATGTATTTCCAAATTTCAGAATGATTTATTAAACCAAAAATTTTTACTTCGAGTTGATTGTCAAGCAGCAAAATATGTTTTGAAAAAAGATATTCAAAATCTTGCTTCTAAACAAATTTTTGCCCGATGGCAAGCAATTTTGAGTATTTATGATTTTGATATTGAATATATCAAAGGTTCTTCTAATTCTCTTCCTGATTTCCTTACAAGAGAATTCTTACAGGGAAATGCCTCGCAAAATGAAGAACCCCAAGACCAAAACATGGGCTGAGGCCTGCCAACAACATGACTCAGACTATGACTCCCAACCAATAGCCCAACCATGCCAAATAGCCACAACCGAATCTTCAGCATCAAACAACTCAGAACCAGACCTTGACCAACTTAGCCCAACAGCAAAGAAGACTCTAAAGGCTCTTATTGCTAAGCTCAACGAAGATAAATCCACAGCCAAATCCAAACGTAGGCCCACTCCGCCTTCATCTCCAGATGAAAAGCCAACCACCAACAAGGGTAAACAGGTAATCACTTTACCCTCACCAGAAGACCAAACCATCACCAAACATAAACCCCTCCAAATTGCACCACCACAATCACAAAACCTAGCCATTCAGCCAACAACTTCAAAAATTTTCCCTCCAGCATATTTCAAAAAATCTGTCTTTCAAAATATAGAACTCGTAGAATCTGGATTCTATGATCAAAACCCCATCAAATGCGCCAAAAATTTATTCCAAGAAGATTGGTATTTTAAACCTTGGCATCCACTCAAAACACATCAGTATTATGAAGCAATTCTAGTTGACACATATTCTGCAAAATTCCGCCATCATTCCCAACATGGTGAAATTGGGTATTCAACCCTGCAGATTATCAGAATTCTTCATCCAACAGAATGGCCACATCATCCCTGCACTAAGATCTCCTTTAGATCTACAGTATACCAAAATTTCAAATTCGCCCAACATTTTACTTATTCGGACTATAAACAAGCTTGATTTAATGTCCTATATATCCAAAATTCCCAATTCAAACATTCCTGGTTATTTTTCTAGGATACACAAACTGTTATACATTTTCCTTTATGGTTTGTCCAATGGTGGAACTGGATCAGACCAGTTATCCAAATATTCCCCGAATCAATCCAAGAAGGATTTCAAACTTTTGCTTAAAGATATTCTTTCACCAAGACTGAGAATGCATATCCCATGCTTCTCCTATTCTGTTATTATTTTAAACTTCCCTGGTGCTGTATGTGGGAATTCCAATTCAGACTAGATCAACTCACAGCTACTCCAGTTCTTGGTCGAACATACAAGGTCAAGTTCTGGCACCAATTCAATGAGGACCGCCAAAGGAAGGCACATCCCCCAGGTGTCCTGGACTGGTTCAACAAAAATCCTAGCAAATCCAACCATCTCGAAGCTACATCCTCTGAGTTTAAGGCTTACAAGGCACAGAAACAAGCCCAATTAGCCAGCTCTAAATCTCAAGAGGATTATATATTCTCTCTCCAACAGACGCTTGAAGATGCACAAAGACAATTTAGTCAAGTATCTCCATCAAAAGACCCCTTCAGATATCTTGACAACATTCCCACGTCATCTACATAGTCGTCGGCCAAAGAATCCAAGAAAAAGATCAGGTGAATTATTTCCCCTATCTGCTAATTTGGAATCCAACAAAGGTGTTGTCCACTTCACCGAAAGGTTGTTTGTCTTGATATACACCTCACCAAGACTTTATCAAAAGGTGTCGTCCACTCCACCGAAAGGTTGTTTGTCTCGACATACACCTCACCAACCATTGTATACTTCCCTGATTCTATAAAAGGGAAATCCAAACTTAGAGATCGGCAAGCTTTTCTTCCGATCAATTTCTTCTCTCTCCCTTCTCTGAAAATTCTCATTGTAAGTTTCTTTTAATGTTTTCTTTTCCAAACTTCTTCTAAGTATATCAGCTGGAAACCAGTAACCGTTCCCTCAAAAGGCTCTGTCTCTCTCTTGTGGAGAGTTATCCTGGAACGACGTCTGGTATAATAATGTGCAGTACTTAAAAGAATCAAACATTGTATATATTTGTTTGTTTTCAAGTTTTGAGTTTTGACTTGCAATATTATCTTTAAATTTATTAAAGCTTTCTTTAAGGTGTTTTATTACGTTTTAAAAGATCCTGTAGAAAAACAGTGTTTCCCTTACCTGTCTCCCCCTCACGAAAGTCGTAGGCTCTGATACCACTTTCTACAGGATCTTTTAAAATGTAATAAAACACCTTAAAGAAAACTTTAATAAATTTAAAGATAATATTGCAAATCAAAGCTCAAAACTTGAAAACAAACAAATATATACAAATTTTGATTTTTCTAAGTACTGCGCATTGTTATACCAGAGGTCGTTCCAGGATAACTCTCCACAAGAGAGAGACAGAGCCTTTTTGAGGGAACGGTTACTGGTTTCCAGCTGATATACTTAGAAGAAGTTTGGAAAAGAAAACATTAAAAGAAACTTACAATTAGAATTTTCAAAGAAGTGAGAGAGAAGAAATTGATCGGAAGAAAAGCTTGCTGATTTCTAAGTTTGGATTTCCCTTTTATAGAATCAGGGAAGTATACAGTGGTTGGTGAGGTGTATGTCGAGACAAACAACCTTTCGGTGGAGCGGACGACATCCTTTTGCAAAAGTCTTCAGAGTTGGTGAGGTGTATATCAAGACAAACAACCTTTCGGTGGAGTGGACGACACCTTTTGATAAAGTCTTGGTGAGGTGTATATCAAGACAAACAACCTTTCGGTGAAGTGGACAACACCTTTGTTGGATTCCAAATTGGCAGACAGGGGAAATAATTCACCTGATCTTTTTCTTGGATTCTTTGGCCGACGATTGTGTAGATGACATGGGAATATTGTCAAGATATCTGAAGGGATCTTTTGATGGAGATACTTGACTAAATTGTCTTTGTGCATATTCGAACGTCTGTTGGAGAGAGAATATATAATCCTCTTGAGATTTAGAGCTGGCTAATTGGGCTTGTTTCTGTGCCTTGTAAGCCATAAACTCAGAGGATGCAGCTTCGAGATGGTTGGATTTGCTAGGATTTTTGTTGAACCATTCTAGGACACTTGGGGGATGTGCCTTCCTTTGGCGGTCCTCATTGAATTGGTGCCAGAACTTGACCTTGTATGTTCGACCAAGAACTAGAGTAGCTGTGAGTTGATCTGGTCTGAATTGGAATTCCCACATACAGCACCAGGGAAGTTTGAAATAATAATAGAATAGGAGAAGCATGGGATATGCATTCTCAGTCTTGGTGAAAGAATATCTTTCAGCAAAAGTTGAAATCCTTCTTGGATTGATTCGGGGAATATCTGGATAACTGGTCCGATCCAGTTCCACCATTGGACAAACCATAAAGGAAAATGTATAACAGTTTGTGTATCCCAGAAAAATAACCAGGAATGTTTGAATTGGGAATTTTGGATATATAGGACATTAAACCAAGCTTGTTTATAGTCCCAATAAGTAAAATATTGGGCAAATTTGGAATTTTGGTATACTGTAGATCTAAAGGAGATCTTGGTGCAGGGATGATGTGGCCATTCTGTTGGATGAAGAATTCTGATAATCTGCAGGGTTGAATACCCAATTTCACCATGTTGGGAATTATGACGGAATTTTGCAGAATATGTGTCAACTAGAATTGCTTCATAATACTGCTATGTTTTGAGTGGATGCCAAGGTTTAAAATACCAATCTTCTTGGAATAAATTTTTGGCGCATTTGATGAGGTTTTGATCATAGAATCCAGATTCTACGAGTTTTATATTTTGAAAGACAGATTTTTTGAAATATGCTGGAGGGAAAATTTTTGAAGTTGTTGGCTGAATGGCTAGGTTTTGTGATTGTGGTGGTGCAATTTGGAGGGGTTTATGTTTGGTGATGGTTTGGTCTTCTGGTGAGGGTAAAGTGATTACCTGTTTACCCTTGTTGGTGGTTGGCTTTTCATCTGGAGATGAAGGCGGAGTGGGCCTACGTTTGGATTTGGCTGTGGATTTATCTTCGTTGAGCTTAGCAATAAGAGCCTTTAGAGTCTTCTTTGCTGTTGGGCTAAGTTGGTCAAGGTCTGGTTCTGAGTTGTTTGATGCTGAAGATTCGGTTATGGCTGTTTGGCGTGGTTGGGCTATTGGTTGGGAGTCATAGTCTGAGTCATGTTGTTGGCAGGCCTCAGCCCATGTTTCGGTCTTGGGGTTCTTCTTTTTGCGAGGCATTTCTCTGTAAGAATTCTCTTGTAAGGAAATCAGGAAGAGAATTAGAAGAACCTTTGATATATTCAATATCAAAATCATAAATACTCAAAATTGCTTGCCATCGGGCAAAAATTTGTTTAGAAGCAAGATTTTGAACATCTTTTTTCAAAACATATTTTGCTGCTTGACAATTAACTCGAAGTAAAAATTTTTGGTTTAATAAATCATTCTGAAATTTGGAAATATATAAAACAATTGCTAAAATTTCCTGTTTGATAGTAGAATACTTCCTTTGGCAGTCATTCCAGTGTTTGGAGGTAAACTTAACTAATTCCTCCTTTTGGCCCCTCACCTGTTTGAGTATACCCCCATAACCTATGCTAGATGCATCTGTCTCAACTACTTTGGGTAGACTAGGATCAGCGAGGTGTAAACATGGTAGGGTTTGGATCTGAGTTTTGATCTTCTGGACTAGTTGGGTTAAATCCTCATTCCATGGTTCAGAAGAATGTTTCTTTGATAATCTCAAATGAAGAGGTTTGATAGCAAGTTGGAGTTTAGGATAAAAATCAGACACATAATTAAGACTTCCTAGAAATCTCTGTAATTGATTTTTATCAGTAAGCTGGTTTAGGAATTTATCTGCAAAGGATAAAGCTCGGGAGTAAGGAGTAATGATTCCTTGGGTAATATAAAGTCCAAGAAATCTTACCTTGGTTTGAAATAATTCCATCTTTGACCTGGAAACTGCGAGTCCTGCTTTCTTGGTCAAACATATGAAATGATGCAAGTGTTTGATATGTTTGTCAATGTTTTCAGAGAAGACAAGCACGTCATCGATGTAGATAATAATGAATTGTATGCATGAGATGTAAATATCATTCATAATTCGTTGAAATTCAGATGGTGCATTTTTTAGTCCGAAAGGCATAACATTCCATTCAAATTGTCCAAAAGGAACAGTGAATGCAGTTTTATACCTGTCTGTTTCATGAATCTGGATTTGCCAAAAACCAGATTTCATATCAAATTTGGAAAAAAGTCGGGGATGAATGAGTCTTTGCAAAAGATCTTTTTGGTTGGGGATAGGATACCTGATCCATTCAAGAGCATCATTGAGTGGTTTGTAGTTTATCACCAGTCGTGGGACTCCTCGTTCTAGTTCGGCATTCTTATTAACGTAGAATGCTGCACAACTCCATGGAGACTTGCTGGGTCTGATAATGCCCTTGTTGAGTAATTCGTCAATCTCTTGTTTGCAATGTTTGACCAATTCGGAGTTCATTTGTATGGGCCTAGCTTTGGTAGGAATTTGTCTTTCATTAAAATCTTTGGCATAGGAAAGAGTGACAATGTGGTTATGTCTATGCCAGAAGGCATTTGGTAGATTTGAGCAAATAGTATTTTCAATTTGGGTTTGGATAATTTGGATCTGATTTTGAACAGTAGGTGTTTGGAGCTGATTTTGGAGATCTTTGAAAGAGACTTCAGATTTTAAGTGGTTTAGATGCGATTTCTTTGTTTGGAGAAGGATGTTTATTTCAGCTGATTTTTGAAGGGATAATGATTTCAGAAGATTGATATTTTTGATATGAGGTTTTTGGATAAACTCGAAAATAATAGTTTGGCCAAAAACATTTGTATGGATTCCTTGATTGGTAACAGTGAAAGGTTTAATTAAACTAAGAAAAGGGGTTCCTAAGATGACCTTTTGTTTGAGATTTTTGACAAGAATGAAGGAGGTTTTTAGAGAAATACCTTGTTGGCAAACATGCACTTCCGAGAGTTTGTAATCAACGACCAGTCGGTGGTTGCTTGCTGATTTAAGTCCTTCTGTTGTCTTCTCAAAGAATTTGGTTGGGATTAGTCCTTCCTGTATACAGTTAAGATCTGCACCAGTGTCGACTAAAGCAATTGTTTGCAAGGAATATTGGTTAGCAATAGTTAATCTAACATTGATTAGCCATTTTTGGGAGGTGATTTCTGTTAAGAGAAACAGAAATTCATTGGTAGGTTCAATAGGGGTGGAAAGAGGTGCCTTGATTTGATCAGGAGTCAGGGTTTGGTTCTGAAGAAGAGATAAGAGGATTTGGTGATCATTGTTTTGTTTTTCTTTGAGCTGGGAGATTTCTGTTTTAAGGAGGTTAATTTCTTCTTTGAGATCATGAGTGGTTACAGGTCGTTTTTGTGTTTGCTCAAAACGTTTTAGAATGTGTTGGAGATCATAAGGTGTTTGAGTTTGTAAAAGAAGGTTATTGGATTTTGAAGAAGTTGGGGCCTTTAGGAGTTTTTCAAGAAAGAGGGTTTTGGCTTGATCATTACCTAAGTTGTCGAGGATGTCAAGGATTTGTTCTTGATCGCGTGTTAGTACTGAAAGTTCATTTTCGGATGAAGAGTCAGTGCTGATTTCGTCAGGTTGGAGACCCTTTTTAGAAGAGGCATCGGATTCATCTGAACTGTCAATAAGAAGAGTTTGAATTTTTGTCTGGATTTCTTCTTCAATCCCAAGTGTTTGTAATTTGGAATAGAGTTTACAGAAACGGGAGGAATGACCGGGTTTGCCACACCTGTAGCAGATAATGGGTTTTTGGTCCAGTGGTTGTCCTGGCTGTACCTGTTGTGAGTTAGGTTTGTATGGGCTAAAAGGTTTTTTATGTGGCCTGGAGTTTTTTGTAAAATAGGTTCGTGTTTTTAGGCTGGGGTTTTCTAATCTTAGGTTTGGATTTTTTCTTGGGTTGGTGTTTTTGGTAAGCTTGGTCGTCGAACTGGGCACAGAAAGATCCAAGCTCCTTCTGGGTCTTTTGGTGTTCTTTCTTGATCTGCTTTGGGAGTCGGAGATCGTTGCAAACCTACAATCCTTCCTTTTGGATAAAACTTATTAATTCACCATATGAGAGTGTGTCATACGGTATCGGTTTGTCGTAAAGGTCATAAAGTTTGTTTCTAACCCGTTCTCCCAATAATTTAGGAAGACCAGCTAGGAATTTTTCTTTCCAAAATGATTGGTTAGCATCCTTTCACTGCATAACACGGGTTATGAAAGTATCTTTATACCAGCGAAAATTGTGTAAGTATTTGCATCGTAAATTTGAAAGTAATTCAGTGCTTTTATCCTTTAAGTGGGAAGGATAACCAATAAAATGTTTAGTAATTGTAAAAATAAGAGTTGTTACCACGTCGGGAATAGTGCAGTCATTATCATCCCTAAGTGGTATGCCTTCTTCATCGCGTTTGATACTAGAGAATATTTCTCTGTGATTCGCAGGGGTTAGGATGTTATCCCACCATCCTTTGAGTTGGCCCGAAAATCCTGCAACTAGAATATCAGCAATAGTTGGGTCAGAAGTTTGATTGTGAGTCCGATAGACATTGGCAACCATAGTCATTTGTTGGAGAAGATTTAAAATTTGGTATTCTGAGAATCCATCTATGTTCCATTCATAAATGGAGTTGGAGCTGTACTTGGTTTGGATGAAGGATGGTTTTTCTTCCAGGGTGATATCTGGAGCAGTTGGTCTGGGGTAATACATTCTGGTTGGAAAAGTTTTAGGCTCAATTTTGACTTTGTGAAGATTGAAAGAATTTTTGGACGAAGTTGAAGAGTCAGAATCATTCAGAGTCTGGATGGTTTTACTGGAAGAGGCTTTGTCTTTTAGAGTCTGGTACCTTTGAACTAAAGCTTGTTGAAATTCATTTGAAGAATTTGAGGAAATTTGGAAAGGTTTAAAAATAGGATGTGAAATGGGCTTTGATTTTGTTTCAGTTTGCTTCGAAACATTTGAGATAGTTTCAATATTGGAAACTTGGTTTCCAATAGTCTGTAAAATTTTGTTGGTATAATTATTTTGTTCAATTATTTTTTGAAAATCTTTTGAAGAGGAATCTTCATGTTCTCTGTGGATCTTAAATGGAGAAGCAGAGATAGTAGATCGTTTGTGTTTAAATTGAATTTCCCATGATGAGGGATGAATTGATTCTATTTTAGAGCCATTCACCAACTCCCATTGTTGCGTTGCAGTACAAGTCTGCAACTCTTGTTGTTCCTTGGAATTCCAAGGGTAGTTGAAATCTTTTTGGAAATTCATTTGTTCAAACCAGTCAAAAAATAAAATATATTTTTTATTACTAGTTATCCAGTCATAATATTTCTGTTGGATGGCTAGTCGTTTCGTATTTTGAAAATTTTCTAAAAACCATTTTCTTTTTTCATTATTCCATCTAGAATAAAATTCTTTTCTTAAAACATCTTTGTTGATTTGAAAATCATTTGAAATATCTTTTTCAAGAATATTTAGTTCAGGATTTACCTCAGACTCATCGGGAAATTGAACTTGGGAAGCTGATGCTTCAAGAGAATCTGGGGACCTTGGAGATGTTTCATTGTATGTTGGTCTTGGTATCTGTTTCTGTAGATCAATACCTGAAATGTTAGAAACGTAACTGTTTGTCCTAGTATGACTAGGTGGGTGTCTTGCCAAATTACTCCTTTGCAGGTAATTGGCTACACGAGATTGGAGGTTTGCATCATTAAACGATGTAGATCTGGATGAGCTAGTGGAATGTCTTGCAAATGAGACACTAACACTACCATCATCATGTTGGATGATCCTGTTAAGCCTAGGATTAACAGGAGGTTGAGGAATAGAAGCGTTGTCAATTTTCCATGTTTGTGGAAGGTCAACTTCGTGCCACTTGATGTACTTTGGAGTTTGAAGATTGGATCTGCGCATATCAGTTTGCCAGAGTATTGTTTCACCTTTGTCATCAGGGCCACGCAAAGTCTTTGGATGAAAAGATGATTTCATAGCTTTGTATTGGATTCTATACATCAAGCTTAGAGGTATAGATCCTTCTGCAAAACGATTGTTATGAATTTTGATTTGTAAAGTCAAAACATCAAGAATATTTTTGTCATGTAATGAGACAGTAAAGTCAGGATAGCAATTGAAGTAAACCGGACCAGAACATAAACTAGATTCTATTATGCCAAGTAAAGAATCATCAAAGTTTAATAACCGACAATCCCTTAATGCAGCAAGAATAGATGTATCTAATCCATCCCTAGATAATGGTTTGATGCCAACCTGAACCATGCCAAGATGCAAGTAATTATAATGCTTTTGATGATGTTTGATGGAGTCATAAGAAAGCAGTTTAACAGTCTCAACAGATCTAGATAGACGACAATCCTTTTCAACAGTTTTGATGGTATAATCAGATTTGCGAAGTATATGGAATTTGGGAGTTTTGTATATTTGTTTCTCAACAAGTTTGGGTATTTGCCAATTATCAATGGATTTATCAAAGTTTTCAATGAGGATTTCATCACGGTTTATAGTTCTAGAAGATGAAGCTTCAGAATCATGGCTTGGAGTTTGAGGTCGAAGAGTAAAAGTAGACATACCTATATTCAACCAAGTTTTACCTACAAAAGAAACGGTAGTGTGATCTGTAGTTGAAGGCTTAGGGTAATCCAACGGTCTTACTGCCCCTCCTTTGGGTCTTGCTGCCTGGTACGCCCTACAGGACTTAACTACTCACACTTATCTCAGAAGTGTTTCACTCGGTATTGCTAGGTTGAAGATAAACAGTGTTTCCCTTACCTGTCTCCCCCTCACAAAAGCCGCAGGCTCTGATACCACTTTCTATAGGATCTTTTAATACGTAATAAAACACCTTAAATAAAGCTTTAATAAATTTAAAGATAATATTGCAAATCAAAACTCAAACTTGAAAACAAACAAATATATACAATGTTTGATTCTTCTGAGTACTGCACATTGTTATACCAGAGGTCGTTCCAGGATAACTCTCCACAAGAGAGAGACAGAGCCTTTTTGAGGGAACGGTTACTGGTTTCCAGCTGATATACTTAGAAGAAGTTTGGAAAAGAAAACATTAAAAGAAACTTACAATGAGAATTTTCAGAGAAGGGAGAGAGAAGAAATTGATCGGAAGAAAAGCTTGCCGATTTCTAAGATTGGATTTCCCTTTTATAGAATCAGGGAAGTATACAGTGGTTGGTGAGGTGTATGTCGAGACAAACCTTTCGGTGGAGCGGACGACATCCTTTTGCAAAAGTCTTCAGAGTTGGTGAGGTGTATATCAAGACAAACAACCTTTCGGTGGAGTGGACGACACCTTTTGATAAAGTCTTGGTGAGGTGTATATCAAGACAAACAACCTTTCGGTGAAGTAGACAACACCTTTGTTGAATTCCAAATTAGCAGACAGGGGAAATAATTCACCTGATCTTTTTCTTGGATTCTTTGGCCGACGACTATGTAGATGACGTGGGAATGTTGTCAAGATATCTGAAGGGGTCTTTTGATGGAGATACTTGACTAAATTGTCTTTGTGCATCTTCGAGCGTCTGTTGGAGAGAGAATATATAATCCTCTTGAGATTTAGAGCTGGCTAATTGGGCTTGTTTCTGTGCCTTGTAAGCCATAAACTCAAAGGATGCAGCTTCGAGATGGTTGGATTTGCTAGGATTTTTGTTGAACCATTCCAGGACACCTGGGGGATGTGCCTTCCTTTGGCGATCCTCATTGAATTGGTGCCAGAACTTGACCTTGTATGTTCGACCAAGAACTGGAGTAGCTGTGAGTTGATCTGGTCTGAATTGGAATTCCCACATACAACACCAGGGAAGTTTGAAATAATAACAGAATAGGAGAAGCATGGGATATGCATTCTCAGTCTTGGTGAACGAATATCTTTCAGCAAAAGTTTGAAATCCTTCTTGGATTGATTCGGGGAATATCTGGATAACTGGTCCGATCCAGTTCCACCATTGGACAAACCATAAAGGAAAATGTATAACAGTTTGTGTATCCTAGAAAAATAACCAGGAATGTTTGAATTGAAAATTTTGGATATATAGGACATTAAACCAAGCTTGTTTATAGTCCCAATAAGTAAAATGTTGGGCGAATTTGGAATTTTGGTATACTGTAGATCTAAAGGAGATCTTGGTGCAGGGATGATGTGGCCATTCTGTTGGATGAAGAATTCTGATAATCTGCAGGGTTGAATACCCAATTTCACCATGTTGGGAATGATGGCGGAATTTTGCAGAATATGTGTCAACTAGAATTGCTTCATAATACTGCTGTGTTTTGAGTGGATGCCAAGGTTTAAAATATCAATCTTCTTGGAATAAATTTTTGGCGCATTTGATGGGGTTTTGATCATAGAAGCCAGATTCTACGAGTTCTATATTTTGAAAGACAGATTTTTTGAAATATGCTGGAGGGAAAATTTTTGAAGTTGTTGGCTGAATGGCTAGGTTTTGTGATTGTGGTGGTGCAATTTGGAGGGGTTTCTATTTGGTGATGGTTTGTTCTTCTGGTGAGGGTAAAGTGATTACCTGTTTACCCTTGTTGGTGGTTGGCTTTTCATCTGGAGATGAAGGCGGAGTGGGCCTACGTTTGGATTTGGCTGTGGATTTATCTTCGTTGAGCTTAGCAATAAGAGCCTTTAGAGTCTTCTTTGCTGTTGGGCTAAGTTGGTCAAGGTCTGGTTCTGAGTTGTTTGATGCTGAAGATTCGGTTGTGGCTGTTTGGCGTGGTTGGGCTATTGGTTGGGAGTCATAGTCTGAGTCATGTTGTTGGCAGGCCTCAACCCATGTTTTGGTCTTGGGGTTCTTCTTTTTGCGAGGCATTTCCCTGTAAGAATTCTCTTGTAAGGAAATCAGGAGGAGAATTAGAAGAACCTTTGATATATTCAATATCAAAATCATAAATACTCAAAATTGCTTGCCATCGGGCAAAAATTTTTTTAGAAGCAAGATTTTGAACATCTTTTTTCAAAACATATTTTGCTGCTTGACAATCAACTCGAAGTAAAAATTTTTGGTTTAATAAATCATTCTGAAATTTGGAAATACATAAAACAATTGCTAAAATTTCCTGTTTGATAGTAGAATACTTCCTTTGGTAGTCATTCCAGTGTTTGGAGGTAAACTTAACTAATTCCTCTTTTGGCCCCTCACCTGTTTGAGTATACCCCCATAACCTATGCTAGATGCATCTGTCTCAACTACTTTGGGTAGACTAGGATCAGCAAGGTGTAAACATGGTAGGGTTTGGATCTGAGCTTTGATCTTCTGGACTAGTTGGGTTAAATCCTCATTCCATGGTTTAGAAGAATGTTTCTTTGATAATCTCAAATGAAGAGGTTTGATAGCAAGTTGGAGTTTCAGATAAAAATCAGATACATAATTGAGACTTTCTAGAAATCTCTGTAATTGATTTTTATCAGTAAGCTGGTTTGGGAATTTATCTGCAAAGGATAAAGCTCGGGAGTAAGGAGTAATGATTCCTTGGGTAATATAATGTCCAAGAAATCTTACCTTGGTTTGAAATAATTCCATCTTTGACCTGGAAACTGCGAGTCCTACTTTCTTGGTCAAATGTATGAAATGATGCAAGTGTTTGATATGTTTGTCAATGTTTTCAGAGAAGATAAGCACGTCATTGATGTAGACAATAATGAATTGTATGCATGAGATGTAAATGTCATTCATAATTCGTTGAAATTCAGATGGTGCATTTTTTAGTCCGAAAGGCATAACATTCCATTCAAATTGTCCAAAAGGAACAGTGAATGCAGTTTTATACTTGTCTGTTTCATGAATCTGGATTTGCCAAAAACCAGATTTCATATCAAATTTGGAAAAAAGTCGGGCATGAATGAGTCTTTGCAAAAGATCTTTTTGGTTGGGGATAGGATACCTGATCCATTCAAGAGCATCATTGAGTGGTTTGTAGTTTATCACCAGTCGTGGGACTCCTCGTTCTAGTTCGGCATTCTTATTAACGTAGAATGCTGCACAGCTCCATGGAGACTTGCTGGGTTTGATAATGCCCTTGTTGAGTAATTCGTCAATCTCTTGTTTGCAATGTTTGACCAATTCGGAGTTCATTTGTATGGGCCTAGCTTTGGTAGGAATTTGTCTTTCATTAAAATCTTTGGCATAGGGAAGAGTGACAATGTGGTTATGTCTATGCCAGAAGGCATTTAGTAGATCTGAGCAAATAGTATTTTCAATTTGGGTTTGGATAATTTGGATCTGATTTTGAACAGTAGGTGTTTGGAGCTGATTTTGGAGATCTTTGAAAGAGACTTCAGATTTTAAGTGGTTTAGATGTGATTTCTTTGTTTGGAGAAGGATGTTTATTTCAGCTGACTTTTGAAGGGATAATGATTTCAGAAGATTGATATTTTTGATATGAGGTTTTTGGATAAACTCGAAAATAATAGTTTGGCCAAAAACATTTGTATGGATTCCTTGATTGGTAATAGTGAAGGGTTTAATTAAACTAAGAAAAGGGGTTCCTAAGATAACCTTTTGTTTGAGGTTTTTGACAAGAATGAAGGAGGTTTTTAGAGAAATACCTTGTTGGCAAACATGCACTTCCGAGAGTTTGTAATCAACGACCAGTCGGTGGTTGCTTGCTGATTTAAGTCCTTCCGTTGTCTTCTCAAAGAATTTGGTTGGGATTAGTCCTTCCTGTATACAGTTAAGATTTGCACAAGTGTCGACTAAAGCAATTGTTTGCAAGGAATATTGGTTAGCAATAGTTAATCTAACATTGATTAGCCATTTTTGGGAGGTGATTTCTGTTAAGAGAAACAGAAATTCATTGGTAGGTTCAATAGGGGTGGAAAGAGGTGCCTTGATTTGATCAGGAGTATGGGTTTGGTTCTAAAGAAGAGATAAGAGGATTTGGTGATCATTGTTTTGTTGTTCTTTGAGCTGGGAGATTTCTGTTTTGAGGAGGTTAATTTCTTCTTTGAGATCATGAGTGGTTACAGGTCGTTTTTGTGTTTGCTCAAAATGGTTTAGAATGTGTTGGAGATCATAAGTTGTTTGAGTTTGTAAAAGAAGGTTATTGGGTTTTAAAGAAGTTGGGGCCTTTAGGATTTTTTCAAGAAAGAGGGTTTTGGCTTGATCATTACCTAAGTTGTCGAGGATGTCAAGGATTTGTTCTTGATCGTGCGTTAGTACTGAAAGTTCATTTTTAGATGAAGAGTCAGTGCTGATTTCGTCAGGGTGGAGACCCTTTTCAGAAGAGGCATCAGATTCATCTGAACTGTCAATAAGAAGAGTTTGAATTTTTGTCTGGATTTCTTCTTCAATCCCAAGTGTTTGTAATTTGGAATAGAGTTTACAGAAATGAGAGGAATGACCGGGTTTGCCACACCTGTAGCAGATAATGGGTTTTTGGTTCAGTGGTTGTCCTGGCTGTACCTGTTGTGAGTTAGGTTTGTATGGGCTAAAAGGTTTTTTATGTGGCCTGGATTTTTTGTAAAATAGGTTCGTGTTTTTAGGCTGGGGTTTTCTGAACTTAGGTTTGGATTTTTTCTTGGTTTGGTGTTTTTGGTAAGCTTGGTCGTCGAACTGGGCACAGAAAGATCCAAGCTCCTTCTGGGTCTTTTGGCGTTCTTTCAGGGTGATATCTGGAGCAGTTGGTCTGGGGGTAATACATTCTGGTTGGAAAAGTTTTAGGCTCAATTTTGACTTTGTGAAGATTGAAAGAATTTTTGGACGAAGTTGAAGAGTCAGAATCATTCAGAGTCTGGATGGTTTTACTAGAAGAGGCTTTGTCTTTTAGAGTCTGATACCTTTGAACTAAAGCTTGTTGAAATTCATTTGAAGAATTTGAGGAAATTTGGAAAGGTTTAAAAATAGGATGTGAAATGGGCTTTGATTTTGTTTCAGTTTGCTTCGAAACATTTGAGATAGTTTCAATATTGGAAACTTGGTTTCCAATAGTCTGTAAAATTTTGTTGGTATAATTATTTTGTTCAATTATTTTTTGAAAATCTTTTGAAGAGGAATCTTCATGTTCTCTGCGGATCTTAAATGGAGAAGCAGAGATAGTAGATCCTTTGTGTTTAAATTGAATTTCGCATGATGGGGGATGAATTGATTCTATTTTAGAGTCATTCACCAACTCCCATTGTTGCGTTGCAGTACAAGTCTGCAACTCTTGTTGTTCCTTGGAATTCCAAGGGTAGTTGAAATCTTTTTGGAAATTTATTTGTTCAAACCAGTCAAAAAATAAAATATGTTTTTTTATACTAGTCATCTTGTCATAATATTTCTATTGGATGGCTAGTCGTTTTGTATTTTGAAAATTTTCTAAAAACCATTTTCTTTTTTCATTATTCCATCTAGAATAAAATTCTTTTCTTAAAACATCTTTGTTGATTTGAAAATCATTTGAAATATCTTTTTCAAGAATATTTAGTTCAGGATTTACCTCAGACTCATCGGGAAATTGAACTTGGGAAGCTGATGCTTCAAGAGAATCTGGGGACCTTGGAGATGTTTCATTGTATGTTGGTCTTGGTATCTGTTTCCGTAGATCAATACCTGAAATGTTAGAAACGTAACTATTTGTCCTAGTATGACTAGGTGGGTGTCTTGCCGAATTACTCCTTTGCAGGTAATTGGCTACACGAGATTGGAGGTCTGCATCATTAAACGATGTAGATCTGGATGAGCTAGTGGAATGTCTTGCAAATGAGACACTAACACTACCATCATCATGTTGGATGATCCTGTTAAGCCTAGGATTAACAGGAGGTTGAGGAATAGAAGCGTTGTCAATTTTCCATGTTTGTGGAAGGTTAACTTCGTGCCACTTGATGTACTTTGGAGTTTGAAGATTGGATCTGCGCATATCAGTTTGCCAGAGTATTGTTTCACCTTTGTCATCAGGGCCACGCAAAGTCTTTGGATGAAAAGATGATTTCATAGCTTTGTACTGGATTCTATACATCAAGCTTAGAGGTATAGATCCTTCTGCAAAACGATTGTTATGAATTTTGATTTGTAAAGTCAAAACATCAAGAATATTTTTGTCATGTAATGAGATAGTAAAGTCAGGATAGCAATTGAAGTAAACCGGACCAGAACATAAACTAGATTCTATTATGCCAAGTAAAGAATCATCAAAGTTTAATAACCGACAATCCCTTAATGCAGCAAGAATAGATGTATCTAATCCATCCCTAGATAATGGTTTGATGCCAACCTGAACCATGCCAAGATGCAAGTAATTATAATGCTTTTGATGATGTTTGATGGAGTCATAAGAAAGCAATTTAACAATCTCAACAAATCTAGATAGACGGCAATCCTTTTCAACAGTTTTGATGGTATAATCAGATTTGTGAAGTATATGGAATTTGGGAGTTTTGTATATTTGTTTCTCAACAAGTTTGGGTATTTGCCAATTATCAATAGATTTATCAAAGTTTTCAATGAGGATTTCATCACGGTTTATAGTTCTAGAAGATGAAGCTTCAGAATCATGGCTTGGAGTTTGAGGTCGAAGAGTAAAAGTAGACATACCTATATTCAACCAAGTTTTACCTACAAAAGAAACGGTATTGAGATCTGTAGTTGAAGGCTTAGGGTAATCTAACGGTCTTACTGCCCCTCCTTTGGGTCTTGCTGCCTGTTACGCCCTACAGGACTTAACTACTCACACTTATCTCAGAAGTGTTTCACTCGGTATTACTAAGTTGAAGATAAATTTTGTATTTAGAAATTTATATTTAAAAATTATTTGACATTATATTAAATTTTAATTTACATTTTAATTTATATTTTTTACTTGGTGATTTGATAAAGTTTTTTATCATTTATCTAATTAATTGAATATAACATCAATGAGTTTAATAACTAAATTTCACTTATTTAATTTGATCTAATAAGAATATTAAAAATATAAAATATATCATATTAATAAAATATAAATATTTTATATAAATTATAATATTTATAAATATTTTTATTTATTAATTTAAATTTTTAAATAAATTAAAGATTTCACACACATTTTACTGTAGAATTATACGGGGAAGTGGCTCAAAAATTGTGATAGAGTTTTCAAGATTAATTGTAATAGATTATTTATTTGTTAAGATGTATGACTTGATTTTTTTAATTTTTATGCTGAAAAATCTATTTTAATAATCATCGAGTTGCTAAACCGCCGTGGGTGAGATATGCTGAGAAATTTTTTTATGGAATCATCACAGGTAGACCGTATATAAACGGAAAGTTTCAATGTACTACATAAGATTCTTTGCGGGAAGGTCAGAAAGGAAATCAAAAGGAGTTATTAATAATAAAACTATTTTTTTGTTCTTATCAATAAAATTATGTATATTTTTATGTAATATAAAAAAATAAATAATATATTAATAAAAAAAATATTAATAGAACATTAATATTGATTGACGTTATTCTAAGAGTTTATGTGATATTACAGTTGACCCACGAAAGGGAGAGCAAGGAATATTTATTACTTACCATGTTTCAAAATTAAGAATAAGGAATGTTTCAATAAAAAGGATACGTGGGTATCGCATATTCGTGGTTTTTCCATCTAAAGGTCGCAACCATTCCTTATTTAATTTCGAGATTAAAGCCCACCGATTTCCCAACCCCCCTTAAAAAAAGCCAAAAAAAAATAATTGAAAAAAAAAAAAGATGACAAGTCTCTCTCTGTACGTATTCTTGGTTCTTTGGTTCTGTTGATGGATCTTTTTTGGCGGTATTGAAGAAGCTCTGCGTATTTAGGAGCAAATAGCATACATACATGGTCAAGTAGAGGAAAAGATGATGTCCCACAGCCAACTCTGGTTTGCCATTCTTATTGCCTTTCCTTTGTTCTTTCTTCTCTTTTGTGCTCTTGATTTTTCGACTTTAAATGGTAAAACACAAGGAATTTCCTTCATACTCAATAGTTTTACCACTGTCTTCGGTAAACAGGAGCCTGACTGTCTTGATTTCCCTCAAAAATTAAATAAAAATGTTGGTATTACATCGATTGATAGCATGAATCATGTTAGTGAAGCACCCTTGAATTTTTCAGTCTCCTTTGGTCGTGGAAATAATGTTACAGTGAATGAAACCAACGCAATGGCGGAACTTGGTATTGATAATTCTTGTGCCGGTCGTTACATATACATTCACAATCTTCCCAATAGATTCAACGAAGATATCCTCAGGGATTGCACATCGCTTATGAAATGGTTCAGCCTGTGTCCGTTTGTGGCAAACATGGGTCTTGGTCCTCGACTTCAGAATCCTCAAGGGGTCTTACTGAAAAATGGTTGGTATGCTACCAACCAGTTTTTCCTGGAAGTAATATTTCTTAATCGGATGAAGAGCTACAACTGTTTGACAGATGATTCCTCGCAGGCTTCTGCAATTTATGTTCCATTTTATGCTGGTCTTGATGTTGGTCGATACCTTTGGGATTACAATATTTCGGTCAGAGACTCTCTGGCTCTTGATTTGATGAACTGGCTAAAGGAAAAACCTGAATGGATGAGGATGTGGGGTAGAGACCACTTTTTTGTTGCAGGAAGGATTGGTTGGGATTTTCGGAGACAATCTGAGTATGATTCTGATTGGGGAAGCAAGCTTATGTCTTTGCCCGAATCTATGAACTTGACAATGTTGTCTATTGAATCAACTTCCTGGAGCAATGAGTTTGCAATACCTTATCCCACATATTTCCATCCTTCAAGTGACGCTGATGTGTTTCTATGGCAAAAAAGAATGAAAAGACGTAAGAGGAAATACTTATTCTCTTTCGCAGGCGCCCCACGGCCTGGCTCCAAAGGCTCTATCCGCGGGTTGATCATGCGCCAATGTTTGGCTTCAGGGAGACATTGCCAGCTGCTAAACTGTAGTTCCAATGCAAACAAATGTGACAATCCAGTCGAGGTGATAAAGGTGTTTCAGAACTCAGTTTTCTGCTTACAGCCTCCGGGGGATTCCTACACTCGGCGGTCTACTTTTGATTCCATTTTGGCAGGCTGTATTCCAGTTTTATTTCATCCTGGCTCCGCTTACGCACAATACACATGGCATTTCCCCAAGAATTACACAAAATATTCAATTTTCATACCCATGAACTTGATAAAAGATGTCATTTGAGGATATATGAAGCATTGCGTAAGGTCCCGAAAAGCCAAGTATTTGCTATGAGAAAGGAGGTGATAAAGCTAATACCGAAGGTAATATATGCAAATCCTGAGTCTAGGTTAGAGAGCTTGGAAGATGCATTTGATATTGCAGTGAAGGGCATACTTAGAAGAGTCAAGAAAGTGAGAAGGGAGATTAAGGAGGGGAAAGATCCTAGTTTTGGTTTCGCAAAAGAGAATAGTTGGAAGCTCAAACTTTCAGGGACTGGGAAAGAAGATGAATGGGATCATTTCTTTTGAAAGAAAGGGAGCGAAAGATATCTCAAGCACAAGCACAAGCACAAACAAACCGGTTCTCTGCAGTTGTAAACATGTTTAGAGCGTTCGATCCAAAAATTATTTTATTTCCCTAGAACCAACTAGCACTAGGATACAGTTCAATCTGGGCTTAGGTGATTTTCCAATACTTTAAGTGAGCATATATAAGTTTGGTGTCCCTTCATATAACTTACCATTGGGGATTTTCTTTTTTTTTTTTTTAAATTTTTTCATTTGTTTACTTATCTATATGTTACTAATCAATGCTACATATTTATAATTAATATTTTTATTGTCATTATGCAATATGTATACTTTATTTGGTAGTAGTAGTAATGAGTTAAAGTATTTTTAAATTAAAATATAATTAAAATATTACTTGATTATATATTACAAAATTGAGTTTTCTTTTTTCTTTTTTTACCTTAACTCCTTCAAAATCCCAATTTTGAAAAAGTGACAGTGAAATATTTTAAAAATCACACTTATCTCAATTTGTAGAGTCATTATAATTATGTTTTATAAAAATTATAATTATAAATTCTTTATTTTAGTTTTTTTAATGTAGAATTAGTATATTTTTAATATTTGATAGGTATAATTATTTTAAAAATTATTTTAATTATTATCATTTCAAATAATATTTTTATTATTGATTTAAAAACTAATATAATATATTTTTAATATTAAATATACAATTTAAAATATTAAAATATTAATTATATTTTAAAAAAAAAAATAAATTTTTACATCATATTTTTATGATCAATTTATAAATTAATAGTTATTTTTAATAATATTTTTTTAATGAATATTTATAATTTTACTCAATTTTTTCATAAGAATAATAATAGTAATAATAATAATAATAATATTAATGATATTATTATTATTATTAGTAGTATGATCAAATAACATGTAATTTTTAATAATAATACTTTTACTCTCAACACTTTTGTTCATAACAATTTATTTCACGACATTACTAAATAGACCTATATGTTGCAATTTTACTATTTAATACATATTAGTTAGTTAATTTACATAGGTGAATAATATTTAAAATTTAAATCTTCAAATTTTCAACTTTTAGAATGAAAAAGATGAAAAAAAAAAAGGATAGAAAAAGAGTGGATTTACTTAGCTAGCAATTTTTTTATCCTTTAGATGCATCTAAATTTCTAGTTACAATCTAATAGATGAACATGTCACCTTCTTTATTTCTTGTTTTGAACATTTCAATATACATTACTAACCTTGTACTATATTTCCATGGATCAAATTGACTTTTAGGTGGTCATTGATTGACCCAAAACAAGTTGACCTATCAAATAGAATGTGTATAACCCAAGTCTTTAGGAGAAGAGGAAATTTTTTTTTTCAATTCTTTCTCCATTGATTATCATTTGTAATTCAATAGTCATAAACTTTATTATGCATAATTTAGTTATGAGCTTAACCAATTAAGAGATAGCTGAATCATATTTTTCTAAAATGCCAAGATATATTAGCATATTATGTTTTTATTGCCGCATGTAATTGGTCTTGGATATTTCAACTTTATAACAATTTGAAATTGCTTTTGTTGATGTATGCCTTAGTAATGAATAGGTTTGTTTACCTATTATGAACATACTTAATATTTCATGCATGCAATTATTAGTAAAATACAATGTTTATTTTTAAAATGTTTATACAAATGATAAGGTTCTAAATACACTCTAAAAATAATGTTTGTAAAATAAATATACTTTATAAAAATAATTGTGATGAAATTATAAAAAATTAGATACTTATTATATCAAAGTATAATTCCTAATATTATTGTATTGATTAAATATAGATAGTTGAGTAATTAATAAAAAAATTTTCCATCCTAAAATAATTGTTGGAGAATGTTCTATTGTTCTTAATAGATATTAATTTTAGAAATCCTTACATAATTGATATCTAATTAGGGTATTAGTATGACAACATAATTGAATTACAACAAGAGGCGATGTATTGAAAAGATTAGTCAAACCACTTTTATAGTCCTAATATTAAGATCATCATAACATATGACTGGATATTAATCTTGATTTATTGATATAAATTAATTAATTTGAAGATTAATAATAAATTAAAAGGGTTTGATTTGTCTAATTTTTTGAAATTATAATTTATATTCATTGTGTACATGTTAAGATATTAATGGATTACACACATAAAGAAAAATGATGAGAAATATAAAAGGAGATTAAGTTAGAATTGATTAAAAGTTCAAAAATTGTTGTAGTCAAAATATAGTATTTAAAATTATAGGAACTAAAATATAATTTATTAGAAGTTAATACTAGGCTTTACATAACCAAAGTTCTTTATAAATAGAACCTTATATGGCCAACCAAATTGATCCTTGTGAGCTAGCACTCTCTTTTGGTTTGCCCTTTCTATTCCTCTAAAAGAGTTTATGGTTTTAAGAATGATCTCTACAGTTTCTTATGTGCATAATATTAGAGGCTGAACTTTTTGATAGTAATGGTTTGCAACAACTCATCAATTTGACTTGAAAGAGAAAAGAAGACTTAATTCATGGGTAACCATATCATCTTTTAGTATAGTTTGTAATTAAATTCAATAACTTACTGATGTATTTTGGAGATTCTAAATTTTAAAATATCCTTATCACTACTATTTATTCGATAAACCTTCATTTAATTCCTAATAATAGTATTGAAGTTTGATTTGCTTGTTAAATATAATTTAATTTTATATTTAGTTGTTATTGATTAACAATTCACTTGATTTATATGTTTATTTAATGTTATTACAAGTTTACAATTAATTCCTTGATTTTGTTTTTGGTTAAACACGTAAAAAAGGAAAAAAAGAATCGACATTGTGTCTTGCCGTGTAAAAGAGAAAAGTTTTTTTTTTCTGTGTGCCATGGTTCTGAGAAATCCATAGAAGAAAACAGAAAGAAAAAAAAAAAGGAGCTGAAATTAATTTTCGCATTACCGGGAATTGTTGGCTTTAAAGAAAGCCATACTGGGTCGCAAGGCCAAGCCTTTCGTGGCATGCATGCATTGTTAATAATACCCACATTGGTGGCAAGGCTTGGCTTTACTGTCGTGTGGTGCCTATTGCTTTTAATAGTACCTTTGTGTGTCTACAAGTTGTTGATTTTAGAAATCCTTACATAATTGATATCTAATTAGGGTATTTGTATGACAACATAATTGAATTACAACAAGAGTTGATGTAATGAAATGATTATTTAAACCGCTTTTATAGTCTTAATATTAAGGTCATCATAATATGTGACTAGAAATTAATCTTGATTTATTGATATAAATTAATTAATTTGAAGATTAATGATAAATTAAAAGGGTTTGATTTGTCTAATATTTTAAAATTATAATTTATATTCATTGTGTACATGTTAAGATATTAATGGATTACACATATAAAGAAAAATGATGAGAAATATAAAAAGAGATTAAGTTAGAATTGACTAAAAGTTTAAAAAATTGTTGTAGTCAAAATATAGTATTTAAAATTATAGGGACTAAAGTATAATTTATTAGAAGTTAATACTAGGCTTTATATAACCAAAGTTCTCTATAAATAGAACTTTATATGGTCAACCAAATTGATCCTTGTGAGCTAGCACTCTCTTTTAGTTTGCCCTTTCTATTCCTCTAAAAGAGTTTATGGTTTTAAGAATGATCTCTACAGTTTCTTGTGTGCAAATATTAGAGGCCGAACTTTTGGATAGCAATGGTTTTCCACAACTTATCAATTTGACTTGAAAGAGAAAAGAAGACTTGATTCATGGGTAACCATATCATCTTTTAGTATAGTTTGTAATTAAATTTAACAACCTACTGATATATTTTGGGGATTCTAAATTTTAAAATATCCTTATCACTACTATTTATTCAATAAACCTTCATTTAATTCATAATAGTAGTATCAGAGGTTGATTTGCTTGTTAAATATAATTTAATTTTATATTTAGTTGTTATTGATTTACAATTCACTTGATTTATATGTTTATTTAATGTTACTACAAGTTTACAATTAATTCCTTGATTTTGTTTTTGGTTAAACACATAAAAAAGGAAAAAAAGAATCGACATTGTGTCTCGCCATGCAAAAGAGAGAAAAGTTCCTTTTTCTGTGTGCCATGGTTTTGAGAAATCCATATAAGAAAACAGAAAGAAAGAAAAAACAAAGGAGCTGAAATTAATTTTTGCGTTACTGGGAATTGTTGGGTAATTAACAATGGCAGTATTGATGGCTTTAAAGAAAGCCATACTGGGTTGCAAGGCCAAGCCTTTTGTGGCATGCATGCATTGTTAATAATACCCACATTGGTGGCAAGGCATGGCTTTACTGTCGTGTGGTGCCTATTGCTTTTAATAGTACCTTTGTGTGTTTACAAGTTGGTGGTTCCCCGAGTCATGGTTGATGCATGTTGTAAACATGCTTCCGTTGCATCAAGAAACATTTCTGTGTGTAAGCGAGAATTCAAATTAGCACAACAATACGTTTAATTCGATTAGATTTTTAAGATTCAAAATTATTTAGAAGTGGAACGTGAAATTCAATTAAGTTATTGAATTAGATTATAAATATCTTTAACTAAAATTAAAATGTCTTAATTGGATAAGATTGAAGACTTATATTTGATTAGATTATTTATTGAATTAAAAAACTATTTTTTAATTTCATTAGGACTCTTATTTGGATAAATAACTTAATATCAACAATTAAAATTAAATATGTATTTACTTTTATGCATATAACATGAATATGATAACATGATAGAGGATTATAAACTTATAGACCCATATCATTATTTTTATTAATATGAATGAATATAATTTTTGGAGTATAGAGATTGCTTTTTGTTCCTTTCTCTTATGTTTTATTTATAAATTCTCTTCTTATCTAAACTCTCCTTGAATGTAACTCAAAGATTTTCTCATAATTATGTAAAAGTTATATAATTAAAGAATTTAGGATTGGGATGGGATATCTATTTGTAACTATGGAGATCCAAATGAAGGTGTCAAGGGAGACAAATCAAGAGGATATTTCTATTATATAGAATCTATAATGTAAGTCCTATAGATCCTGTCTAATCTTAGTATGTCCATCTTGAGATATCCATAGGAGTAGGATAGGAGAGTTTGGCATATCACTGCCATTAGCACATCTTAATTTGTAAGTTAGATCTTTCCAGTTTAAGGACCTACGTCTACTAGGCCTCAATCCCTTCTCTTCATTGACTCTCGGTACCTAGATACTTTGAATGAATCCTCTCTTTATATGTATCTTTCTATGCTAGCTAAAGGGGTTAGTTTTCTCTTATTTTTTATGGTAGTTACGCTGCAGTCTTTCCTTGTCCATTCCGTCTCATCTTAATTTGGCTATACTTGTATATAGCCAATAATGTTTCCAATGGTTGAAATTGATCTCATGAAACCCACCCACTATCACTAGGAAAAAACCCCTACCCTTTTCCTTCACTACTAGTGAGAGTAATCAACCTCTACTAGTGAAGGACCTCGAGTAAAATTTCTTATGACATGTAAAACGTCCACCAAGCAATCCAATCCAATTATCCCTTGAAGTGGCTTGTCAACCCTACTTTCCCTCCTTCAAAATAATGCTCTTCACCAAATGCCCTTCCTTGGGTTGGAGCAACACAACAATGAGTAGTTTGCTCCACTCCCTCAAGTACAAGATGTTGGTCTAGAGAGAGCTAAGAGCTAACTTAGACTTTCCACATATCATCCCTTCTTTCCAAAAAGGAAGAAAAAAATAAGAGAAAAAAAATGAAAAGATATAAGTGTCATAAGACCTTATTCTTTTCTACTTATTGCTATTATCCTTAGTTTTATTTACTTTTAATTTAATTATAAAAAAGCCTTTGGAAGACTAATTTCCAATCCTCTAGGATTTGACCATTTAACTTCCTTAATAGCTTGAGGAAAAAAAACATAGATCCTATAATCATGCATATTAGAATATTATACTAGAATTGTATGCTATATATGCGATATATATTATAAGAACATAATTATAGAATAAAACCAGAGTTTTGTTTAAAGAAAGTTTGTTGGGTTAGCTAAAAGCCTTCTTAACCTGAATATGTTTGATATTATAATTGATGGGTCCTAATTAACTATATTTGTGTGATTTGGATGAGTTATCTCATGATCACATAAATTTAGAGACAATGGTTAGGTGCATCATATGTGATTTGTTTAGACAAAAAGTTGTCATTTAATTGATATTAGAGTCACATATGATGTAATTGATAAGTTATGTTATCTACCTAATTATTTTTTTTTTGATTGTTAGATTATCTCGAGGTGAAATAAATTAAATGGGATCTTAACCCACTAGAAAATTTTAGAGTAAGATCTTCATGTGAACATAAAGATTTATTGATTTAAATAAAAAAGTGGGAGTAACTAAAATAAGGATTAAAGATCTAATCTAATTTTGGTATGTATGTATGAAATTAATACTCTTTATATATATATATATATATAGGTTGGTAGATCAAAATGAGTAATAATTTGTCCATATATACAAAGCATAGTTGACGTGAACAACCTCATTGGACCAAATGTTTTAGACTGATATAAAATCTTGAGAATCGTTCTCAAGTAAGGAAAGAAGTTCTACATCCTTGATGAGGATCTTTTAGCTCTTGGTAATGAGGAAGAAGTGGAGGCATATATTTAGCATAAGGATGATGATGATCATGCTACATATGTGATGTTAGCTAGTATGTCTCTTAAACTTCAAAGGTAACATAAGAATATTATGAATGCTTGCACAACAATTCTACATCTCAAGAAATTGTTTGATATAGAAACTAGGACTAAGAGATATGAGATCTTAAAGGAATTGTTTTAATGTAAGATGGTAGAAGGATCTTCAGTGAATGCTAATATTCTAAAGATTAACTACATTGAGAAATTGGGCTGATTGTATTTTACCATAACTTCAGAGTTAAGTGTTGACCTGATCTTGTAGTCTCTGCCTTAGGTTTGTTCACAATTTATTGTGAACTTCCATATGAACAAGTTGGAAGTTACATTGGTTGAATTATTAAATATGCTTAAAACTACAAAGCGAACTCTAAAGAAAGAGAATACTCCTTTTCTACTCATGGATCCTTCCAATGTGAAGAGCAAAAGGCCCAAGAAGAAGAACAAAATAGGAAAGGCTCAAGCAACCAAGGCATTTCAAACCAGTGGTGATGGGAAAAGGACAAAAGTAAGAGCACTTGCCATCATTGTGGTGAAAAAGGCCACTAAAAAGGAATTGCAAGATTTATCTTGCTAGACTAAAAGTGAAGAAGCTTGGTCAAGCCTTTGGTTAGTTATGTTTATGATTGACATAAATCTTTCTACTTTTGATTTTATTACTTGGATATTGGATATTTGATATTGGATATTGGATATGGTTATGATATTTGTAGAAATATGTAGGAATACATTAGAAGTAAATAGTTGAAGAAAGGTAAGGTAAACCTATGATTTGTAAATGAAGCAAGAGTTACTGCATTAGCCATTGGAACTTATAGTTTACCTTTTCCTTCTAGCCTAGTAATAGAACTAAAGAATTGTTATATGTTCCTATACTTTCTAAATACATCATTTCCATTTCTAGTTTAACGTTAAATGAATTTACTTTTACATTTAATGATAAAGGTTGTTTTTTTTTAGAAAAATTTTGTTCATTATAGAATTAATATTTATATAAATTGTTTATATAAGCTTGATCAAGAAGGTTAAGTTATATAAAAATTGTTACTTGGATTTATTTGATTATGAATCATCTAAATATGTGAATCTTTTTTATTGGATAAGATAATTGAGACTTCTTTAAAAAGAAAATGAGAACATGTTAATGAGTTATTAGGATTCATACATATAGATGTATGTGGTCCTAGGCAACACATGAAAGAGGTGGTTTGTCTTATTTCATTACATTCACAAATAATCAATCAAGATATAGTTATGTGTAATTAATGAAATATAATTTTGAATCTTTTGAAAAATTCGAGGAATTAAGAAATGGAGTAGAGAAACAAAATGGTAGAGGGATTAAAATCCTACGATTAGATTAAGGAGGTGAATACTTATGCTAAGATTTTGGTGGTTACATGAAAGAGAATGAATGTTTATCTCAATGGACATCTACTTAAACACCACAACATAATCATGTTTCTAAGAGGGCAAATATAACCTTATTAGATGTGGTTTGATGCTTGATGAGACAAGTTGATATTCATTTATCTTTTTGGGTTTATGCCCTTAAAACTACTACTTGTTAATAGACTTTTGTCCAAATCTGTTGACAAGATGGCATATGAGATATAAAATGGTAAGAGACCAAACATCTCATGTCTAAAGATTTAGGATATGATACTTATATGAAGTGTATATCATTTGAGAAATCCTAGGATCATGCACTCCTCTCCCCCTAGCAGTAAGAAAAATGAAGAATAATAAAGCAAATAGAGTTGAAGGAAAAAGAATATAGAAGTAAATTATATAAAATATAAAAATTAGATAAATAGATTCTATAACTAGTCTAATTTATGTTAAAAAGTTTAATAACATTATATATATGCATTTCAATGGTATTATATATATATATACATACACACATGTATGTATGGGTGTGTATATATCTTAATCATATATTAAGAACACATATATTTTTGCTTATCTTTATCTCCCCATTTATATTGATTCATATGTTATGAATTTTCACACCATCTTACTAAATTAGGTTTAGATTTTTTATAGGTTAAAAAAAATATGAAATCAATTATCTTAGATTTTTATTTTTATTTTTATATTTAATTACTTTATACCTTTTAATAATAAGTTTTTCAAAATCAATATGAGTAAATTCTTTAGTTATTTTTTGTTTCATTAAATGATACATTATTTAAAGTAGAAATATTTAATACTCTTCAAAAGTGTTTGGCCAACAGGTTCCTAAACATATATATAGCAAATGAAAGGGTGTTAAAAAAAAAAAACATAACATAGTGAGAAGAAACTAAAGCAAGCATTAGGTACACATGGCTATCAATATTGTAATAGGGAGACTTTTGACGTTGGCATTTGCAGTCATGCTCATACAATCCGCCATTGAAGTACAAGCCTTAAGTTGTGTACAAAATTGTATCTTTGGATGTTCTAGGGCATTTTCTGAGGCATGTATTCCTCAGTGTGTTGCGAGGTGTGGGAAAGAACCACCTGCAGCAGGTATTCTCATTAACTAACCTTTTGTTCTTCATTTTTCTTTTGGACAATCAAAAAATTATAGACAGAGTTGGAGTCATCTTCTTTAGGAGAGTATTACATGGACAAAATGTATAGGATATGTATGCAGAAATCAAAACTAAATGAATGGTAAGCTGCATGAACATAGAACATGAGAAACACCCATAATTTGTCTATTGGCATGGGCAAACGGAGAATAGTGTAAATTACGCACAAAGTCCCCCGTTCACCTATCTCTAGGTGCATTCCATCTTTAAAGTGGGAATCATAGCAATGACTGTCGTAGTAACAATTTGAAATTTATTTGAAAAAATATTTTGTTATTAATAAAATATATGTGAGACTAAATTATAATATGTCCAGCATTTGTCTTCTAAAAAGAAAGAGACTTGCTTATCTTTTGGTTTGTCTTCAATCTTATATTACTATTTTTTATGGATGTAATTGAATTTGATGGTATATCTCTGGCATGAAAATCATGGGACCAAATGTAAGATTACTTTTTGAGCTCGTTTAAATGGTTGCCACATAAACTTATCACAAGTGGTAACATATTTTGGATTTTAAATTTGCTCCTAATTATCTCTTCATGACAATGAGTTTCTTAAGAATTTTGTCAACACTACAGTTGCAAAAGAGAAGGAAGATGAAGGAATAAAGCAAACAGCCAAAGTAAATTAGAAATGTAAACTGAGGATGACAAAAGTTCTCACATTGTCTTCACGTTAAACGACATCTTTTTTGTGTTTATGTGTGGATCTATGAAATAAAATGGTTTTGTCTTGAAATAATTTGAAATGGACCGATTGATTGTTCTTGGTGTGTTCATCATTCGTACACACACACACACACAAATATTGTTTTTTACTATTTTTTATCGGATTTGTTTAGACACATCCAACAATTCACTAAGGCATTATAGATGAATATCGTTTTTGATTTATATGTATATAATCCGTCGTACTTTATAGATTTCTAGTTTCTAGAGATGCACATAGTAAACTTCCACCTATAGTTGCAAAAAGCGGTTTGTCCATACATTCCCGCTTTCTTTTCAGTTCAAGAAAGCATGTCAGCCATTGCTGGCTTGATAGTAATTGGATCATCAAAATTGACACATCCAATAATTCACTAAGGCATTATAGATAAACATCATTTTTTATTTATATGTATATAATTCGTCGTACTTTATAGATTTCTAGTTTCTAGAGATGCACATAGTAAACTTCCACCTATAGATTCAATCCATCACAAATGAAGTAATTCATAGGCTATTACAAAAACCTTCAAATTGGAGAGAATAAAGTGCATTTGTGTTATCTTCTTCTCCTTATCCTCAATTTGCTTCTTGCCTTCCATAAAGTAATGGTCTTTAGCCTTCACATGAAAACTAGCAACAATCCACATACTGGTCTTGAAAGACTAGTGTAAAGAGAGAGAACAAATATTAGATGCATCCAAAACCATACATATTTATGGCTTCGCTACATAAGGTCTTAAAATGATTACAAAAGAAGGTAATGATAGTAGTACTAGAAAACAATTCAGCATTTAAGGGCTAAAAGGTATTACCAACTAGCATACATCTCACAAAGTGAGACTATATTAAGAATCAGTTCTACATATTGTTGTGGCCATTGACTTGTTTTTGCTAATGATTGCACAAATTTTTCATTAGTGTTCAACTTTAAAAAAACACTAGGAAGCTTGTTGGAACAACCTTGGAAAACACCTCCAATAATTTGCCTAAAGCATCCTTCGTAGGAAAATTAGTATACATCTATATGCTAGCAAATGGGCAATATATGTGGAAGACATACCAATTTGTTATTCTATAACTTGCATTTAAAGCATAATTATTAGGATCATTAGACATGCCAATAGCCCACACCTACAGCAGAAGATTGATAGCATTGTTATGGGAATGTAAGAAAACTTGAACTACCTTTCAGTTAAAGAACAATAATGGTCTTAGTTATATTGTGATCCCATCTTCATGTATTCTCATAAAGGCTGAAAAGCATAAAAGCAAGAAAACATTAATAGTTTAACAATTAACTTGAAATTTATATTTCTTGCGCACAAACATGTGATCTATTGATCTTTCTTTATATTTAGGGATGGTTTCAATGAGTAGAGTTTCATTAGAAAAAGATTATTTTGGTAAGCAATTATATAATTATGAAGAAACCAGTAATAGTATAAATTATAATATAGGAGGAAAAAAAAAAGCTCAGGTATGTATAAACTAATCAATCATGCTAAGAAAATGTGGAATAGAGAGAAACTATAGAATAAAAAGAAACAAAACTATTAGAAAAGGAAACTTGAAGGCCAATGTTAACTTTATTAGTTCCTAAAATCCAATTGTGAAATTAGTATAATATTTAAATTCTTTTTGTTTAAAAAGAGGAACAAATAAAAGTCTAGGTAACGATCTAAAATTGCTACTTATATCTTTAATTTCTATAGGAATAGGTAGTTATTTAGAATTGCTACCTTAGCCCTTTATCTTCAAAAGGAATAGGTAGTGGTTTAGAACTGCTACCTTAGCCCCTTAATT
The DNA here is from genome assembly GCA_037832345.1 of Rhizophora mangle. NCBI lineage: Eukaryota > Viridiplantae > Streptophyta > Magnoliopsida > Malpighiales > Rhizophoraceae > Rhizophora > Rhizophora mangle. Next base: position 380,235 of record JBAPLJ010001282.1, on the reverse strand, counting down.
TTTTTTTTTTATGAAAAAGGAGATTAAGTAGTGTTTCTATCTAGACTGCTGCCTTATTCCTTCTTTCTCAAAAAAAAAAAAAAGGTAATCGTTCAAGATCATTGCCTTAACTCCTTATTTTCAAAAGGAATAGGCAAACCCATTGCCTTAGTCCCTTATTGTTTTTTTTTTTTTTTAAAAAGATTAGGTAGTGGTTTTAAAGCATTACATTATTCCTTTTTTTTTTTTAAGAAAAAAAGGTAGCAATTCCATATTGCTACCTTATCCTGTTATTTTCAAGAGGAATATATAGTAGTTTAAAACCATTACCTTAGCCCCTTAATTATTTTTTTTAAAAAGAAGATTAGGTGATGGTTCCAAATCACTACCTGAATCCTTTTTCAGAAAAAAAAAAAGGGTTGTAGCTTAAGACTACTACCTTATCCCTTTATTTTTTTAAACAAAAAAATAAGGTAACGACTACCTTATTGCTTGTTTGTTTTAAAAAAGAAAAGCAGTGGCTTAAGACTACTTCATAAACATTTATAACTATTGCCTTTTCTTAAGATAATGCAGTAGTTTTAAACTGCCCCCATATAACCGTTACCTAAAGTCAACTATTGGAACAATATATTTACATAGTAGTTATTAGTGCTGCCTTAGGTGTTTTAGGTAATAGTTTATAACCACTATGTAAGAATTATTGTTATAGTTCATTTATTTGTTAGTGCATCTAAAGAAAAAATGGGAATGAGTCACCTCTATGATTATAAGTGGGGGCCTTTCTTTAAGTTAATCAATAAGCTATCTTTCTTAGACTTCTTGAGACCTCATTTAACTTGACCTAAAGTAAAATGCCTCAAATAAGAGTACTTTGCAGGTTAGACAAAGCTTTATGCAATGTGTAGTGAAGGCTTTGTTGGCATGCAGTGGTAATTTGTCACTTTTTGCTAGTTAGCTTAAGCATTTTCCTCTACTAGTATGGTTAAATGGGATTCAACAAATACATAAATAGGACTAGACTTTTTAGTTTTAGGCAATATGACTTCTTGAGGATTTTCTTATGCTATCCCTATTGCATTTTCAAAACTCTCTTCTATTTTAGTGGAATGGAATAAAAAATTTTTTTTGGTAATGTCTTTTCATGGAGGAAACACCTTTTAGCGTGACTCTAGAGTAGCCAACTAGTTATGGAAAATTGCATGTCAATGGGTTTTATGCCCTTGGAGTGTCATCTATAAAATGAATTGGAAGTGATTTTAGCTTAAAAGGAAATATTCTAGTTCTAAAATTATTTGGCCTAGTGGATTTTACATGGTGACTAGAATACCTAATACTTTCAAGCAAACACTGTGGTCCAAAGAAAATGTAATAAAATTGAAGCCTTACAAGATGACATAAAGGGATGGATTTGGAATAGTGTATTGTTGTAGCTTTAGCTTGTAATCATCTTAAACAATTATTTTTGAAGGAGGCATGATTTTGGATGCTTTCCACTTCCTAGTTGCTTTCCTCATTTATCTACTTCAGATATTGTTTGCTTCTACATGGCCTTTTAATAGTGAAATGTGAAGAAGACTTTGTTTGACATGGGGCCTTTCAAGGCACCAAGTTTGGATAGTTACAAAGTTATATTTTATCAAAAAACATAGGACTTGGTTGGTCCCTTAGTTATGGATTATGGAACACTATTGGTCCTTAACTTAAGATAGAACCATGTTATGATGTGAAGCCTTATGCTCACCATCTTCAGTGCCACTAGTCAACTTAATGGTGTTAATTGGTTATGAAGGGAGCTCTGTCATTAGAAGACTACCTCTAATGATGTTGATTTTCTTGTTAATGTTAGCTAGCAAGTTCGATTCTTCTACTGATAGCGAGAGCTTCTCTTCATTTGCTTTTTGTTTAGCTTCATAACTTTTCCTTCATTTTGTTTGGTATATCAGAAAATAAGATCCATTGAAATTTTGGAACATGTCATCACATTAAGAAATTTGAAGAAAGAAATCATATCCTTAATAGGAAACAAAGATTAATCAATATTTTGTCTCATAATTGACTAAGTAGTATTTAGTTTGTTGGCATAACTTTTGCTCTAAACTTCCAAATTAGTTGATTCTTATGGTAAAAGAAAGATAAGAGATAGGGTACAACTCTTCATTTGACTCAAACTTGATTCACATTTTGCATAAAAGAAATTTTAGCTACATCATATGAGTCAATGAATTTTTTAATATTGACCAAGGATATAAGACCAAAAGAAAAGGAGTTATCCTAATATAAATGGAGGGATGTAAAGGAGAATCATAAAAGAGAGAAAGGATTAAGAAAAAAAGAAGAAGAAAGCTAAGAAAAGAAAAAAAAGAAGGTAATGGGGTTTAATTTGATATATATTTTCATCTAATTTTGCTCTTAAGTTTGTGTGATTATTTGCATTTATGTTTTATTTTATGCATATTTTATATACTTTTATTTTTATTTTTTTTTCTTGTAAGAGAGGAGTTATGTAAATATTTCAAATGAATGTGTCATCAAATGGAAGAAATATTGATGGAAGAGTAAGAAGTAAATAAAAAAATCATCGATAATATTCTTAATCTGATTTGGAGTTGTTTTTGAAGAGGAGTCCTACCTTTATTTAAAAACCAAATCTAATCATGATTATATGCCATTATTGATTGAGTACTATTTTGTATTTTGGGCATAACTTTCATTTTAGAAGTTCAAATTGAGTTATTATTATGATCAAAAAAATCAAAGAAATAAGGCTACAATTTTTTAGTTAATGTAAAATTCTAATTTGGTTTCTAAATATAGAAACTTTAGTTAGAAGTTATGGGCCATAAATTTTTTTAGAGGTTAAATGGACATAGGAATTCTTAACTTATCAAAATATATGAGGAGACAAAAAATAAATTATCAAAATATATGAGGAGACAAAAAATCAATAGAAAGATAAAGGAGAGAAAAGGACGAAAAGAAGAGACTAAAAGGAGAAGGAAAGTGAAAATAGTAATCCATAAGTTTGGAGAAAGAAGGGAAATAGATTTGACTTTGAGTTTAATCCTCAAACACTAAGTTTTGTTTGATTTTTATTACTTATTCCTTAATGCTCAATGGGTTTCATTTTTAAACTTAATGGATTTATTGAACTTCATTATAACTAGCTAAATTATTTTAAGGTAAGGTTTATATGTAATTTGATCTTTAGATTATGTGATTAATTATTTTTTTAATTCAAGACCTGCTTTTTTTTTTGTTTTGTTATTTGTATGTAGAATTATATTATCAAACTTAATTCTTTAAGAGTTTGACTACCTTTTGCATGATCTTGTGATCCATAAATAAACTTGAGAAAGAGTTATATGTGTCAAATCAATTGTAATATTAACCATGTGTTAGACAATGAGATCAAGAGACAATTAGGATCAAGTGTGGTAATTGTATAAGTGAAAAGGGTTAGGAGTCCCCTTTCTTATATTTGAGATTTCATAAAACTTTATACTTGTTTGCTTGTTTAAAATAACATAAATTCTTGATTAATTTAATAGATAATGAAGGGATTAACTTGACTTAAGAAAGGTAGTTAATTAATTAGGAAAAATTTGCCATCACATGTAAAAATTTTTAATAAATCTTAATTTTTGTTTTTGCTCTTAGATTGAATTATTTAATTTATTGCATTACTTGAATTGAATGAAATTTAAACCCTAGTGTCCTAATATCTGTAGTTTCTTTCCACTTGGAAATTGAAAATAATTTATGTAGTTAATTCAACTTGGGTTAGATTAGAATTGTCTTAATAGTATCGAATAGTCTTCATGGGAATGATAATTTATTCATCCTATATTGCATAATCAATTAGGTATATTAGCCTAAATGTAATGCATAATTCACAAATCATGCTTTTAGCATTGTTGCTAAGGACTAGTCATCTACATTTTGAACACTAACAATCTAGCTGTGGATTAAATTATTAATTTGTAGTGTTAATTATTTGCTTTAGTTTTGAAAGTTTTTATTTGGTCTACTTTTGTAGCTTGGTTATTCCATTTATTTTTAGTTTACTTGGTTTTAATTCTAGGTTTATAGGCATGGTAATGCATGACCCATACTAGTGGTGAGAACGTGTTACTTTTGACTATAAGATAAAGAGAACAATTAGAAAATTTTTGACTCCAAAAGATAAGAACATTATGGCATAAGAAAAAGAGGTAGAAAAAATATGAACAACCCTTAATTCATATGCTAAACCATCTTTAGAAAGGTTGACATCATGCCTTACTAGGCTAGAAATCCAATCTAACTCCTTTGAGATCAAGCTGCTTATCAATTAAATGATCTAAATGAGTGTTCCATTAATGGTTTACCTAATGATGATCCCAATTTTGATATTGCTAAGTTAAAATTTGTGATACTTTTAAGTATAATGGTGTAAGTAATGATGTTATTAGGCTTAAAGTATTTCCTTTTCCATTGTGTGATAAAGTAAGAAGTTAGTTTAACTCTCTTCTTGTAGGATCAGTTAGTATAACTACTTGTGATTCAATGGCATAAAAAATTTAAGCTAAAATTTTCTTCTTTTAAAAAGACAAAGATAAGGAGTCATATAACTATTTTTACCTAATTTGAAATGAGTCATTATATGAGTCAAATCTCTCATAAGTGTTTTTCTCTATACTTTCCTCTCTTATTGATGTTAAGCTTTGGTTGCTCACATTACATATTTATAAGCTACAAGTTATGGTAGTTGATACACTTAACTACTTAAGGACATAAATGATATAACTACTAAGTCAATCAAGCATCCCTTACTTTTAAGAGCACTTCCTTATGATCTTTGGCCAATAATGTTTCCATGTCTTTATGTGCTTGAGGAGTGTTTACCACCTTATTGTGGCTTCATCAAGACATCAGAGAAATCACCTGTGTAATTCTTCTTTCATGCTAAACAAGCTACACACTTGTGTTGGCTAAGACTTCATCTTGGCTACCTAATCAGCCCTTTAACAACATATTCCCATGATTTTGTAGAGCACACTCAACATTATCCCTCTTTTTGTGGTCTTTAATTCACATACTAACTTGCTCTACACTCCAAGCCTTCACCTTATTAACCATTCCATAATTAAATTGCAAATGGTTAGTCCAATCTCAAATTGTGCACTAATATTTCATTGATACTTGAGCTAGTTCTTAGCTCACTTATAAGCAAATTCACAATTAAACCATATATTGTTAGTTTGAACCTCAGCCCAAGTGCTAACATATTAGCTAACTTTTGTGTGAGAGATGCATTACCCCTTTAAAAAGTATTATAGAATTTGACCCTTTAGTGATAAGAGACATTGCCTTAAGCCATCACGCCTTATGTTAGAACATACTTCCTCTCTAAAGAGCATTAAGGAATCTGACCGTTTACTTGTAGGAAACATTACTTTATTTGACCAATCACACATATGCTCTAGCCCCTAATTCTTTAGTAACTTAAGATTAGTGCCATAACCCATAATTTAACTTCTACCTAGCCTTCCTTGTCTTGTTACCATGAACATTGACTTTATGTTCACCTTACCTCCTTGATGTGCTTAACTCATGCCAATCTTTGTGCCAAGCATTGGTGAAAGATGGCACTAATTGGTAAGGTGAACAAACTCTCTTACTTTTGCTTCTTAAACTCTAAGCTAACCAAATAGTATATCAAGTCTAAAAAGAACAAAATCAACAATTAGGGTAAGGAAATGAGTAAAGTGTTGTCCAAAGGTATTTAGCTAAAAAGGGAAAACAAAGATTGTTGAAAGAAAATGTAATTCTAAGGGGTGAATAAAATATAAACTAGTGTTATGTAGTTGTATATTATTCATTTGTGTTCCTTTGATTAACATTGTGTTGTGTTTTAATTTTGGTGAAAGGGCGACCTCATGTTTTTGCTATAGTGTTTTTATTACTGTAATGTTATCAATTGTATAACACATTTATTAATTACTTTTATAATTGTAAATGTTAACTCAATTGGTTTAAATGTGGATAATGGCTATTTGTTGATCATAAATGAATTAAACTATTGATTATTCTAAATCTTAGAATTTTAAGGAGGTTTTGCCCTTTGGCACAAATGTCCCCAATGCTCAATATAAAGGAAATGCTACAATAATGGATATTTTAGATTAACTTCCAACTATTACATTATTGAAAGGGAAAATTTCACTCTTTATCATATAAGAAAAGACGTTCTAGAATAGGAATTCATGATTATAACTTTTTTTTTTTTATGTTTTTTGTCTTTTTATTTTTTACTTGGATAAAGAAAAGTAGGATGGGAAAGTATCATTTTGGCTTTCCTTTTATGAGTTTTGGTAAGGGTAAAGGTCTTTAAATAATTTATTTATTAGATAACAAGCCACAAAATAAGTGTTATAATAGATAATAGATTCTTCTTTAGCATAGTCTAACATTATAAACATTGAATTCATAAACACCCTTTGAAATTACAAATTAATGCGTGTTTAATGGTTACACTATCACAAAATATAGAAAGTGTCTACTATGTCTAATAAATCATAATTCCTAATCATTTCAAAGATACAATCTTTAATTGTTTCAAAAGTACAATCCTTAATTGTTGCAAAAGTATTAACTAATTGCTAACTTAACAACACATTTTAGTTAAGGTTTCTAGATAATTGTTACCTAGTGCTTTCATTGTGCATATTAGTGTGTTACATAGTATCTAATCTAACTAAAGGGGCTATTTTTTTGTCTATGAGTTTGTACAACAGTTGCTAGGACTTAGTTGGCACTAAACACTAATGTTTTGGGATGATATAAAGACATCTAAAATTATAATACAAAGTTGTTAATCAAGGGTTAAGAACAAGTAATTAATTCTTAATCAAGCTAAAAGAGACTTGTTATTGGCATATGTATTCTCAATGTATTGTTTAAGTACAATAGAATTATAAAAATGTTGGTCATGCTCTTTTGTAATGTTAGTATCTTTAGTACACTATTGTCCATGACAAGCAATTTCGCTTAATTGATGACCTTGCTATTCACCAATTATATTATAAATAGAAGATTGTGTCATAATTCCACCAATAAGACAATTTGCACCCTCAACTTCATTTTGCACATACCCAACACTTTTCCACACATCCTTAGTTCCACCATCAAGCTCTTCTAGCTCAACACCACCAATATGTGGAATATCCTCAACAATGGCAAATACAAGTTCATCAACCTCAAGTAGAACATTGATATGTACAACATGCTCTCATGTCAACCATCTAATTCAACAAATATCAAACAATGCTTGTCACTTGTCTTACTGAGACACTTCATAAACTTATATGATTAATTAAGGAACTTATGCATATAGTCAACTAGCATGTAGTCAAGTATGTTATTGTATCCATGACTATTTATTATTGCACCTAAGGTAAGCATCAATAAGGTATCTTTTATGTTGGCTTTAATGACCTTGACTTCTTCCCATTCATATGTAATCTTGGGTTGCAACATCATGGTCCCATCAAGATGAAACATTATAGCAATCAAAATCCACTATGAGTAATTATATTAAGGGTTAATAAACTATGTATGATTTCCAAATAACAAAAAGTTGCATACATGGATAACAAGTTACATTTAATTAATAAAAATTTTGGAAGTGACAAAGCTATAGCCTAGTTTATTATAAATAGAAATTATTTATTCCATAAGCCTATTCCAATATAAAATTTAATTAGTTAATTTCCTTTAACCATAAATGATTTTTTATCCCTTTTTACAAAATCTTAGATAAAACGATTATGTAAGGAAACAAATATGGAATTGAAAATAATAGGAAAACTACAAACTAATGAAATTGAGAGAGAGAATAGAATAAAAAGAGTAAAAAATTAGAAAAAAAATTATAATAACAATTAATATGGCTTTGGGTCATAACAAATTAACCAATAATTGGTATTTTTAAGCAAAATCCTAACCTAGTTAAGCTTAATCCCATTAACCCATTACTCAAAATTAAGATTAATAATCTCATTAACCTTAATCTCATTAACACATAAATTGAATTTTATAGTTCTTAAATTCTAAAACTCAAATAAAAAGGTTTAAGAAAAGTGTGGGTTATCACTGTCTTTGAAATAGTCTTAAGAAAGTAATTAGCTCATATTGCTTTTTGCTCTCTTTCAACTTTCAAAGATCATATGGTCCTTAAAACAATTTTCTCTCTCACATTTTTGTTTTTATTTCAATCACTCACTATCTTACTCAAGAATTTTCTCTCACACACTTCTCTCTTTTATTGTTATGAATGACTATTTATTCTTATTTTCACAAAATATTTTCCTATAAAGAGAAACTAACTAAGGTATTTTATTTTGTTTATTTATATTACAATTATAATTTTATATTTACTTAATTAGGTTTATCTTTTATGTTTAATTAAATTCTCATTTCAAAATTACATGTTTTAATGTTTTCTTGATTTTTTTTTTCATCAAATTATTATATATAATATATTAATGGGTTATTACTTTTTGGATTTCAAGTAGATTTGGGTTTGGGCTTGGCTTAATTGAGATGTGATGCTTTGTTATTGTTGTCTTTAGTACACCTTAGCTTCCTTCTCTTATCAATATGCCTTATTAGCAACATAAATGTTTTCTTTTAATTTGGTTTAACAGTTATCTAGAATTGTTATAAAAATTTTTTAGTTTATTGATTTATTACTTTTGAAAGGTTAGATTAGATTTAACTTATTAGGAAAAATTAAAAATAAAATTATATTATAACCCCTTTTCATTTCACACAAGAAAACATCAAAACAATCTAACCTTAAGAGTGCCCAAAGAAAATCTTAGCCCTAAGTCATTTTTCTCTACAAGTTCTAGGGAGAAAAAGGGCATTTTTGTGTTGAATTCAAGAGCTTATGGTCTAATTTGAAGCCTTGAAGGCAAGATCTAATCTTGGACAAGGCATTAAAAGCAAAAAAGGCCATGGACTCCTGTTTATTCCTATTTTTTATTAATTTTTATTATGTTTTTTATTTTTATATTCCTTAATTATTTTTGAAAAAATAAATAAGGGAATAAGTGGGTTATATTTTTTTGAAAGTAGTTTTTTTTAAAAAAAGAAAAATTATTATAATTCTCCTTTTAGTCTTCAAAGGAAAAGAGAGAAGAAAAAAAGGCATAGGGTTTAGATCTACTCTAATGAATAAAGGAGGCATTAATCTCCTTTTTTTTGTTTAAAAAAAAAAAAAGATCTTAACTTTTATTGTTTTGTTACTTTTAGTTTTCTTGAAGAAATTTTCGGTTTCACTCTTTTTTGGAGTTTTAATGATTGGACCCAAAAAATGAAAGAAAAGATTTGAAAGAATAAGTTCTTGTTGGCTTTGATTAGAGTTTGAAAAAACATGCCATTGTTACTAGAGATTTTTTTCGATTTGTATATAGGCTTGACCTATACAAAGAATGGTACTAGTAATGTGGTGCTTGGTGAAAAATTTCATGTTTAAGTTTTGTGGGGAGTGTGCTTAGTTTGAGTCATGTTTGCAATTTTGAGAAGGCTTAAAGTATTAATTCTAACTCAAGTTCGGATAAGAGGGCGTGGAAGGGAGTTAGCTAATTTAAAATAATAGGGTTTGATTAAGTCAATATTTTATTTTTTTTTTGTGAATTTTTTGACCTTAATACTCTTTTTATGTTTTATTCATTTTCTTGTTTTTTTTTATGAATGTTTTACATATACTTGGACGATTTGAAAGAGGAGGGAACAGAAGGAAAAAGGAGGTGGTAGCTAATGGTAGTAGCCACTTGTTGTCAATGATGGCTTTGGTGACTAGTTTATGGGAAAAATTGAATACAAAGTAAATACAAAACGATGTAACTAGTAGGAAATTTTTGGTATCAAAATTTAATAATTTTAAGATGACTAATGGTAGGCTAACAATAGCATAATTTGTTGAAATTTAAAAGATTTTAAATCATTTTTCATAATACAAAATGTCTAGGTGAAATTGTAATTGTGAATTCTAGTATTGATAAATTGCCACTTTTTTGAAATATTTTCAAGAGAAGCCTAAAATATAAGAAAGAGAATATATCCCTTGAAATTCTTACTAACCATCTTCATGGAGTTAAAGAGTTTTGCATACAAGGTGGAAACAATAAGCATGACTCTTATGTTTTAAAGTTGTATGTGATTAAGAAAACACAATCAAGTGAGTCCACTAATAAAAGAAATAATTAATCTAATGATAACAAAAGAAAAACAAAAGGCAAAAATAAAAGGGGCAAATGTCATTTTTTTTTACAAAAAAGGGCACAATAAATATAAGTGTCATCTTTAGAAGGAAAAAAAAAGAAGGAAAAGAAATAATTCCCCTCAAGAGTAACAAATGAAAAATGATTCTTATGATTAGAAAGATCAATTCATTTGAGGATGATGTTACTTAATAGATTGAATCTAATGTTGCCCAACATGTTTATGAGAACAAAAGTTACTTTAAAGTTATGAAACTAATAAATGGTGGTATTATTATATACATGTGAAATTCCATTATAGTTTTGTCATAAGAATTAAGGAGGTAAAAATGCAATTCACTTGTAAAAGAGTTATCAATTTTACAAATATATTTTACATTCACAAAGTTAAGAAAAATATGATATTACATAATCTTTTAAATAAACTTAGATTCAAATATGATATTACATAATATTTAAGACTGAAACTTTAACCTTCCAAATGAAGTGTGTTTATAAGAAATGGTGATTTTTGTAATGGCATGTTCAAACTTGTTGTTGTTGCTAATAATAATGTTAATGTTTATACTTATATTGCTAAGCATTTTGTTGTATGGCATAATGGGTTAAGACATATAAACTTCCAAAGATTGCATGATATGGTTACATTGAACTTGTTGCCATACTTTGACAAATCTAAAATCAAATGCATAACTTGTAAGCTAACAAACATAATTACAATTCTATTTCCAAGCAATTGAAGATCTTTACACATGTTAACGTTAATTTATAGTGTGTGTGATTTGCACAACACACTGACACTAGGAGGAAGGACATATTTGTGATATTCATTGATAAATACTCAAACTATTGCTATGTTTAATTAATGCATACTAAAAATAAATCTTAGGAAAGATTCAGTTAGTATAAAACTAAAATTAAATTGCAAAATGAAATTTTCATCAAATACTTGCTATATAAGAAGGGAGCAAAATATTATGATATGATTTTTTAAGTATATGAGAATTCTTCATGAAACTACTATTCCTTACACTCTATAACAAAATAGTGTTGTAAATACAAAAAAATGCATGCCAATAGAAATGATCAATGTCATGTAAGCAAATTCTAGCTTTAGTTAGGGATTTTGGGGTAAGGCATAACTTACAACATTCCATAGTTTAAATATAGATCCCACCAAAAGTAACAAAACATCCCTATATAAGTTCTTGAATAAAAGAAAGCCTAACCTTGTTATTTAAGAATTTGGTTTTGTTGAGCAATTGTTAGGTTTCTCAATGAAAATTGAAAAAGTTGGCTCAAAAGGGAGTTGAGTCCATCATTTTAGGATATGTTCACAACAATAAGACTTATCAATTAATAGTCAAAGAGCTTAACATCTTAATATCTATTAAAATAATCATTAAATTGATAAATGATATTTTTGATGAAAATAAATTCATATTAGTTTCTAACATTCCAAAATAGAAACAAGTTCTTAATAATGAAAATGATGCTTTAGCAAATAAAAATAAAAATTATGAAGAGCAAAAGAGTAAGGGAAGTAAAGACTTTTGGTTATGATTTTTTTGTGTTCGTAGTTAAAAGGACAAAAGAATTAGTATGTAATCAAATTCCATATTGCTTACTGATGATAATCTTAAGACATTTGATGAAGCAATGAAATTGCAAAGACTCTCAGTACCTAGACACTTTGAATCAATCCTTTCTTTATATGTATCTTTCTATGTTAGCTAAAGGAGGTGGGTTTTCTCCAATTTTCTATGGTAGTTACACTATAGTCTTTGCTTGTCAATCTCATCTCATCTTAATTTGGCTATACTTGTATGTAGCCAACCATGTTTTTGACAATTGACATACATCTCATGAGACCCACCATCACTACAAAAAAGCCCTCACCCTTTTCCTTCGTTACTAGGGAGAGTAAGCAACCTCTATTAGTAAAGGACCTCAAGTAAAATTTCTTATGTCATGTAAAATGTCCATCAAGCAATCTAGTCCAATTTCCTCCTTGAAGTGGCTTGTCAACCTTGCTTTCCATCCTTCAAAATAATGCTCTTTACCAAATGCCCTTCCTTGGGTTAAGGTAACACAACAATAAGTAGTTTACTCCACTCCCATTGGAGCTTATAGTTTACTTTTTCTTTCTAGCCTAGTAATAGAACGAAAGAATTGTTATATGTCCCTATACTTTTTGAAAACATCATTTCCATTTCTAGTATAACTTTAAATGAATTTACTTTTACATTTAATGTTAAGATTGTTCTTTGGAGAAAAATTATGTTTATTATAGATCTAATATTTATATAATTTTTTTTTTTATATAATCTTGATTAAAGAAGGTTAAGTTATAAAAAATTTGTCACTTAGATCTATTTGTTTATGAGTCATACAAAATATATAAATCTTGTTTATTGGATAAGATAGTTGAGAATTCTTTGGAAAGGAAAAGAGAACGTGTTAATGAGTTATTAGGATTCATACATATAGATCTATGTGGTCCTAGGCAACACATGCAAGAGGAGGTTTGTATTATTTCATTACATTCACAAATAAACAATCAAGATATGGTTATGTGTATTTAATGAAATACAAATTTGAATATTTTAAAGAATTCAAAGAATCAAGAAATGAAGTAGAGAAACAAACAAGTAGAAATATTAAAATCCGATGATTAGATTGAGAAGGTGAATACTTAAGCTAAGAATTTGGTAGTTACATGAAAGAGAATGAGTTTTTCTCTCAATGGACATTTACTCAAACACCACAACAAAATCATGTTTCTAAAAGAGGAAATATAACCTTATTAAATATGGTTTGATCCTTAAGTATCAACTTGATATTCCTTTATCTTTTTGGGTTTATGCCCTTGAGACTACTACTTACCTTCTTAATAAACTTTTGTCCAAATCTATTGACAAGATGGCATATACAATATAAAATGGTAAGAGACCAAACATTTCATGTCGAAAGATTTAGGATATGGTACTTATATAAAGCGTATATCATTCGACAAATCTTGGGATCATGTATTCCTCTCCCTTTACCAGTAAAAAAAATGAAAAATAATAAAGTGAAGAGAGATGAGGGAAAAAGAATATAGAAGTAAACTTTACAAAATCCAAAAATTAGATAGATAAACCTTAAAAATAGTCTAATTTATGTTAAAATTTAGATCTTTTATAGGTTAAAAAAATACAAAATTAGTTATCTTTATCCTTAATATTACTTTTATGTTTAATTAGTTCATAACTTTTAATAATTAGTTTTTAAAATAAATATGAGTAAACTCCTTAATTATTTTTTGTCTTACTGAATGACACGTTAATTAAACTAGAAACATTTAATGCCCTTGAAAAGTGTTTGGCAAACAGTTTCCTAAACATATATATAGCAAATGAAAGGATGTCAAAAAATAACAAAGTGACAAGAAACTAAAGCAAGCATTAGGTACACATGGCTAGCAATATTGTAATAGGGAGACTTTTGACATTGGCATTTGCAATCGTGCTCATACAATCCACAACTGAAGTGCAAGCCTTAAGTTGTGTGCAAAATTGTATCATTGGATGTTCTGGTGCATATTCTGAGGCATGTATTCCTCAGTGCGTTGCAAGGTGTGGAAAAGAACCACCCACAGCAGGTATTCTCATTAACTAACCTTTTGTTTTTCATTTTTCTTTTGGAAGATCAAAACATTATAGTCAAAGTTGCACTCATCTCCTTTATCGGAGTATTATATGGACAAAATGTATAGGATATATATTCACAAAACAAAACTAAATGAATAGTAAGTTGCATGAACATAAAATATGAAAAACACCATAATTTGTTTAGTGGCATAGGCAAACAGAGAATGGTGTAGATTGGGCACAAAGTCCCATGTTCACCTTTTCTCTAGGTGCATTCCATCTTTAAAGTGGAAATCATAGCAATGACTGTCATAGTAACAATTTGAAATTTATTTGAAAAAATATTATGTTATTAATAAAATATATGTGTGACTAAAATATATTATGTTTAGTGTTTATCTTCTATAAAGAAAGAGACTTACTTATTTTTGGTTGTTCTTTGATCTTAATACTATTTTTTATGGATGCAGTCGAATTTGAAGGTATATCTCCAGCATGAAATCATGGGACCAAATGTAAGATTACTTTTTGAGCTCGTTTAAATGATTGTCACGTAAACTTATCACAAGTGGTAACATATTTTGGATTTTAAATTTGCTTCTGATTATCTCTTCATGACAATGAGGTTCTTGAGAATTTTCTCATTGTTGCAGTTGCAGAAGAGAAGGCAGTTGAAGGAATAAAGGAAACAACAAAAGTAAATTAGAAATGTAAATTGAGGATGACAAAAGATTTTACATTGTCTTCACGTTAAATGACATCTCTATTATGTTTACGTGTGGATCTATGAAATGAAATGGTTTTGTCTTGATATAATTTGAAATAGGCCGACTGATTATCCATTGGTGTGTTTGTCGCTCACACACACATATGTATGTTTTTTTTTCTTTATTGTTTTTAATCGGATTTGTTTGGACACATCCAACAATTGTCTAAGCATTCAAGACCAATATCGTTTTTGATTTATGTGTATGTAATCCGTCATACTTTATAGATCCATACGTTCATCTATAGTTGCAAAAAGCAGTTTGTCCATACGTTCCCATTTTCTTTTCAGTTCAAGAAAGCACGTTAGCCATTGACTACTTGAAAGTTAACTAAATCATCAAAATTTCCATTGGTGTGGTGCCAATCTAAGCTAGTTTCAGCCGAAAAGGCCATGTCTTGCATTTCTGGGTAATAATTGGGCCTAGTTGACTTCCTCCCAAAATTTCAGGCCGAATTGATAGGACATCGAGGTTGAACTTGAGGTCCATACTAAATATACTAGAAATACGAGACAATGTCATGATTTCTAGTACTAGAAAATGAGAAACATAATAGCAACAATTATGGTTTCAAAAACAAAAATAATTGCATCAAATCCCCAAATTCTATTTACCATTTTAAGCAAATTATAATATCATCCATTGTTTAGAAAATAAGCAATAAAACTATTTACATATATTCTTTTTCATTACATTTACATCTCGCATGTGTAAAATTTTGTTTACTTTATATAATTTGCTTTTTCTTAACACAAATGATCTCATTCCCTTATCCATATTTTTTGTCATAAAATTATTATTTCTATTTATATAAATAAAGGTAATAATTTGAGTTATAATTCTTTTATGAATTAAAAAGCTTATCAATAAGAGTGATGTTGGCCACTAACAAATAGTCATTATAACATCACCATTCACCATTCTCTAAATAATTTTCATAAAAGAAAATCAGGTTATAATACATACAGAGTATTGTAAGAATTATGAAAGACATAGATTAATTATTTTTCATTTAATCTTATAGATAAATGCTTATTTTTATAAGAAATATTTTTTTTGCTTTCTATTTTTTTTTTTTTTGTGTTTTCCATTGTTTTCTTTCATTTGGATATGTAGTTTTGCATTGCAATACTTTCTTTGTTAATTCTTTAAATGAATAAGTTTTAATAATTAACTATCAATTATAGTTGACTATTTTATTTATTTTCTTCTTTTTTTCCACCCTTGTTAAGAACACAAAATTGTTTAAAATGTTATTGATTTATACAAGGTAAAATTTTCATTTTGGTTTATTTTTCTATTTGGTTAATTTGAAAATGAAGGGATCTACATTTGTTGAGGAAATGATAATATATAAGAAGACAATTTTTATACCAAAAAAAATGATATCACAAGAAGATGTAAACTCAAAAGTGAATGAACATGTACTACCTTTATATTATGTTATGTAATGTAATGTAATGTCGCATTATTACTTAAGTAACTCCTTTCATTTTGTGCAAACTCAAAAGCAGTACTCAATGAAATTTGATTTTAAATTTGCTTCCTATAAGGCTCTTAGTTCTACATAAACTTCTTTAGGTTTCCTACTTACAATGAGAATTGATTTTCTTTAGATATTTATCAATTAACTAATAAATAACACTTTTTTTTTAAAATAAAAGGAAAAAAATTTGATTATTTTTTTAAGAAAAAAAAGGCAAATTTAAAATTATTTTTTCCTTTTAAAAAATGAAAGGAGAAATTTAAGATTATTTTTTTCTTTTTATTAGAAATTATCATTTTAATTATAAGTATTTTCATTACATGAATTTTAAAAATATGTAAAAATTGTTAATATAAATTAGATAAATTGTAATACACTAAGACTATAATTAAGTAAATTAAATATATATATTAAAATTCTAATTTTATTGAAATAGTAAAAAAAAAAAATTATAAACTAACTATTAAGTTAATTTTAAATAGAATAATATATAAGAATTTACTAATAAATTTTAAAATTAAATTAATTACTTAAATATTTTTAAAATTAAGCAAATATTGCAACAAAATCATTTCATCAATTTTCTCTCAGTTTTAATAATATATATTTAAAACATTTGTATTAGACTCACATAATGTGAAAATTTATCTTATTTATTGAAACATGTATTTTTACTTATATTTTATTTAAATGGAAAAAATGAAAAAATAAAACTTAAATTATGAGTTATATTTTTTTTTTTGAGAAATAATGGTAAATTTAGAGATTTTTGTTTCTCTAAAAAAATAAAAAAAAAAAAAATTTCAAATTATTTTTTTATTTTTCATAATCATAAGTATTTGTGCTACCATATTTTTGGAATATGTGAAAAATGATTAATATTAATTGAATAAATTATAATACATCTTAAATTGTAATTAAGTAAACAATATACATGTTGAAATTTTGAAATTTTAATTCCATTAAAAGATTAAAAAAGACTATAAAGCAAGTAGTAACTTAATATTAAATAGTATAAATTATGAAAGTCTACTAAAAAATTAAAACTTAAATCAAATAATTAGATATTTCTAAAATTAAGTGTCATTACATAAACATTTCATTAATTTTCTTTCAACTTTAAAAATATATATTCACATATAGATCATATTTTGTAAGCTACTAATCCATATAAAAATTTCGAAATATCTATATAACAATATGTTAATTTGATAAACATCTATTTGATTTCTATCAATCTTTTTGCTTAGGTAATTAATTTAATCATGTAGTTTCAATTTCAATTTCAATTTAATGACCCTTTATTTGGGAATTTGATTTGCAATGAAGCCGCAAAAAAATTACAACTATGAAATTTTTAGTGCTTTTTGTTGTAATATGCCAATCTTCATCTTCTTTCCTTTCTTCTCTTGTTATTGTTTGTAACAAGGTGGTAACCTTCTCCTCTAAATAATGGTATTAGAGTCCTTTTGATCTTACAAAACTTGTGTTTTAGTGTTTATGAGCAACGAAAAAACCAAAGAGAAAACCTTTTCAAAAGACTTAAAACACTTAAAAAACTGAAATGGTATCTAAGAGTTCATTTCCAACCTTCGCTCCACTAGTATTTTTTGGTGAGAATTATTCTATTAGACTGTTAAGATGAAGGCCTATCTAAGGTCACTTGATCTCTAAAATGTAATTAAGAATGGAGATGAAGTCTAGCACTCTTTAATAGCCCCATTATAACTTAACTTAAGCATTAAAGTAAGGAAACAAATAAATTGTGCAAAACTCTAACATGTATTCATTTTGGTTTCACCATAATAATGTCATGTGAGAGTGCAAAAGAACCTTGGGAAAACCTAAAGGAAGAGTTTCATAGAAGTGACCAAAAGCATTCTAGTTGTAAACTTGCGGTAAGAGTTTAAGTCTCTCAAAATGAATGACATTAAGTTTGCTAAAGAGTTCGTAGGCAAACTTATGAAGACTATCAATGAGATTAGGTTGTTAGTAAAGGACTTGACAAATCAAAGGATAAAGAAAAGGGTCTTATTGTGATTGCCAAAGAAGTATGAGTTTGAAATCTCATCTTTAGAGAACTCTAATGACCAAGCAAGTTTACACTTACCAAGCTAGTTAATGCCTTTCAAGCTTCGGAATTGAGAAGGGCTATTAGATAGAGTGACTCCTTGGATGCTGCTTTAGTGGCAAGATGCATAGACAAGTCAACATTAGACTTAAAAAGGCATAATGATGATAAGATATAAATGGAAAGATGAAATTGAAAGTAGTAAAGTTGGAGAAATGAAAAAGAAAGTGTATCCCTTTGTAAGCACTATAAAAGAACAACTCAGGTTGAGAAGATTGCAAGTTAGACTCAATGAATAATGTAGAATCTACCAAAATTTGAGTCACATGGCTAGAGTATGGAAAAATAAAGGAAATTAACAATAGAAGCAACAACAAGCTTAAGTACTTAAGACCCAACAACAAGAGGAGTAACTTTTCATGGTAGCTTGTAGTAATGAGAGGAGCAGTGTTGAGAATTGGTTGATAGGCAATGGTTGTACTTATCACATGTCTAATGATGAGGAAAAGTTTAAAACACTAGATTAGTCATACAAGTCACATAAAAGTTTAAAAATTATGTCAAGATGTTGGGATCAATCACCATTTCATAGTCACATACACTCCTAAAAAATATAAGGCAAGTGAGAGGAAAAATAGAACTATAATTGGAATGTCTAGGTGTTATTTTTTGTAAAGAACATGCCAATGAAGTTTTGGGTAAAGGTACTTAACACTACTATTTACTCACTTAACAAGTTACGAACCAAAGCATTAGGAGGAAGTAGAATTCCACTAGGCCTGACATGGAAACAAGCCTTCACTCTAGCATTTAAGGTCTTTAGTTACATATTATACAATTTTGTATCGAAGGTCAAGAGAGAAAAGTTGGATTTAGAGGTTGAAATAGGAGTATTACCTGTTATGGTTCAAATTCCAAGGTCTATAAGATCTACTTTTAAAGATATATAAAGTATTTCTGAGTTAAAGCGTAAAATTTGATGAAAATGCCAACTAGGATTAAGACAAAGCTCAAACAAATGGTCAAGTCTAGGATTTCAACATTAACCAATCTCTTTTGTAACTTGATAGTCATACAGATGATGAGGCGGTTGAGTTTGATGATGAGCTAGTAAGAGGAAGCAAATCACTTGCTAAGGTATATGAAAGGAGAAATGTAGCTTCACTAGAGCCTATCAGTTGTGCAAAAGCCTCTTAATCTATTGTATGGATAAATGCTATGAAGGCTAAAATTGAAATGCTTGAAAAGAAAAATACCTAAAATTGGTTTAAAACTTTAATCACAGATAAGTAATTGGTGTCAGTGGGTATTTAAATCTAAAATAAATGTTGATGGCACATTTAACAAACACAAAGCTAAATTAGTTATTAAGGGTCATCCATAGGAGCTTGGAGTGGATTACTTTAAAACCTTTGTACTAGGTTATAGGCTTGACAAAATCAAACTACTCCTAGCACTTATAGCTCAAAAGGGATGGCTGGTGTTTTAACTTGATGTGAAATTAGATTTCTTGAATGGCCTATTAAGAAAGGAAATTTACATTAAGTAGCTAAAGGACTTTTTGAAAAAAAAAAACATGAGAAGGAAGTGTATATGCTCCAAAGAGTTGTATAGGGTCTGAAATAAGCTCTCAGGGCCTAGTATAATAGGCTTGATGGCACTTAGTGCAATAAGGGTTTGTAAGAAGCAATAGAGAAGCTACTTTATATACAAAGAATATTTTTACTAATCTATTAATTATTATAATCTATGTGGATGACCTATTGATCATTCAAAGTTGTAGTAACTTGATTAATAAGTTTAAAGCTAATATTAAAAGGGTCTTTGAAATGACAGACTTAGGATTAATGTGTTACTTTCTTGGAATGTAGGTTACTTAAACTCATAAAGTAATTTTCATCAATCAAAGTAAGTATGCAAATAAGGTTTTAAGAAAGTTCAAATGCAAAATTGTAAACCAATCTTCACACCAATCATGTTAATTAAGAAATTCAATAAAGAAGATGGAGCTGGGAGAGCAAATGGGAGCCTATATAGAAGTGTAATTAGTTGTTTATTATACTTAATAGCAAACATGCCTAATACTATGTTTGCAACCGATCTACTTTTTAGATTTATCCAAAATTCCCAATGAATTGCATTTTCAAGTTGCTCAAAAGGCGCTTAGGTATGTAAAAGGCATAATTGATTTTAGGTTAAAATTCAACAAAAATGGGAAACTAGTATTGAAAGGCTTGTTAGTCAATTACTAAAGTAGCTTCTATGAAGACACAAAGAGCACCGCAAGTCACCTTGTCTCTCTTGACTCAAGCCTTGATATCTTGGGACTTAAAATTGTAAGCAATAGTGGCACACTTTACTATTAAGGTAGAATATATAGTAGTTGCAAAAGTTGTAAATTAGGCACTGTGGCTAGGAAAAATGTTGGTTGATTTGAAGTGCATACAAGATCTACCTATTAAAATTATATTTGATAATAAGTTTGTTGTGGTCATCTTGAAGAACCTTATATTTCATGGGAGAGCAAAACACATCAAGATCAAATACCATTTCATTAGAAAAGCTTAACAAGCTAATGAAGTTATTTTAGTGCATTACAATTTAGAATTGTAGTTAGCAACATTATGACCAAGGCCTTGCTAAGGCTTAAATTTAAAAGGATAAGGGATGACATAAGGCTGAAAAATAAAGAAGCTAAGGAGTGTTGTTGTGAGGCCTAGCTTCTTTAGTGCTTAAGTTCCCAACATTAAGGAGAAAGGAAATTGGAAGTTGAGTTACAACAAGAAGATCACAACTTTAGCATTAAGAAACAAAAGCTTTATTTTGTTTTTCTAGGGCCCTTGGTTAACTTATAACGAGTTTTTTAGTTTAATCTAGTATAGGTAACCAATGAGCAATTATGTTGTAATGAGTTCAACTGATGTTAATGGCTCTCAATCTAGTGAAAATCATCAGTAGTAGGGCTAAATGATAGCTCAGAGCACTAAGTGGAGTTAATGTAATATGGAAGCTTAGTAAGTATGATAACATGTTCTTTGGACATCATTATTGTACTTGAATTTTGTACATTAACCATTTATAAGGGAATTTGATTTACAATGAAAGTTGCAAAAAAAATTACTATCTTAAAATTTTAGTGCTTTTTGTTGTAATATGCTAATCTTCATCTTCTTCCTTTTCTTCTTCTATTGTCTTTTGTAATAAGGTGATAACCTTCTTCCATCAACAAACAATAACGCTACTAGCTTAAGAACTAACTTTCATCTCACACTTCAAAAGCTATAATAGAGATCTCATCAAAAAGATCCTTAGTATGATAAACAACATCTTTGTACTCATCAAGCCATTTCTTGACATTGAAATTATTAATCTACTTCTCTTCATCATTGTTAAGCACAATATAAATTGATAGTAGGATCATCTCCAACATCTTTACCAACCCATGGTTGAGACTCCTTCCTTTTGAAGAAATCAATGAAATTACAAGAAGTTATCATATCTAAGATCACCTAAAGTGATGCAAAGAGAAATGGTCTACACATCAAGGGTCTTGTAATATTGTTTTTAAAAAATTTTCTTCTTTCCTTTATGAATGGAAAGGAAAGAAACAAAAATGATAAGGGGATGGGGTAGATGAGGCAAGATTTAGACCATTAATTGTAGTTGATCATCATAATTAGTTGGTTTTTGCATTTACATCTAATGGTTTAATAATCATCTTATTTACTTGGTCATTAATTTCATTTCCTCACTAACATTGCTCTAAAGGCAATTGATATTATTGCAACCCACCTCCAAGTTGAGATGAAAGTGTGACCCAATGTTGAAGCAAATGCTTGATGTGGGGTATTGTTATTGAATAATGTGTATTGAGCCGCCAGTAATTGTTATAATGTTGCAATGATGGATAAATAATCATTGAGTGAACCATGATGGTAAGGTACTCTACTTGATTCGCCCTTACCACTTGCTTGCCCTATGTAATGCTTGGATTAATTTGAATCTTCACCATCTCAAATCAATCTTAGGATAGTAAAGTCATCACCAAACATTTAATGTATGGTTGGAACAACTCAATTATTAATTTAGAGAACTACCATGCTCTCTAAATTAGTGGGACTCATCTTACGTTACTAAGATACTTTAGGGTTAGGGGCATATTTACACTTGGTGAAAGTCAAGACTAAGCCTTGGAATGAATTCTTCAAGTCCTCTTAAGTCATTAGAGAAGACTGTTCTACTAGCATTTGGTAATAAGAAAGTTAAGGTGTAAATTGGAGCTTTGGTTCCTAGGACTACTTATGAGTAGGATGATGGGTAGGGTTTGACTAATGACTAGTGTCATAAACTCTTGTTATCATGATTCTTTTCTATCTATTAAAGGAATGAATTCTTATAGGCATAAGACAAATAATGTAATGGAAGATGAGAATTTTGATGCTTAGTTTGATGTTGAAGGGGACATGGGTTCTCTAGTTGCGCTAACATAGAATTTCATCCTCAAAGAAGATGCCCTTTCACATGCCATGGAGAAGCAATTTGATTATGAAGCTATTAGGTAGCAAAATTAGGTATACTTATCTACATTGCTCGTTATATCAACTATGGTCACCTAAAGGCCATTTCCAATTGATTGATTTAGGGAATGATTTCTTCTTGGTCACATTTAAAAATTTGAGGATCATTCCATTATTTTTCATGGTGGCCCCGTAATGGTAGTTGGCCATTATCTCATCATGTAATGGTGGTAACCTAATTTTGATCTAGATGAGTCTAACATTGGTCAAGTGGCTATGTGGATACACCTCTCTTATCTACCAATGGAATATTATAGTTATAAGGCTTTATGGAAGATTTGAGATAAGACGAGGCACACGTTGGTCAAGTGGCTATGTGGATACACCTCTCTTATCTACCAATGGAATATTATAGTTATAAGGCTTTATGGAAGATTTGAGATAAGACGAGGCACACATTGAAGATTAATAAAACCACAAAGGATGTTGCTAGGGGAATTTTTGCTAGGGTACGTGTGGAAATTGATTTAAACAAGCCTCTGGTCACTTGGTATGTTAGGGGTGGCAAGGTCTAATGGGTAGAGTATGAAGGAATTCATTAGTCTACTTTGAGTGTGGTTGATATAGACACAAAACTAGGACTTATTTCATGATTGATGAGCAACAACATGGACTTCACCAAGAACTTGTATATGATAAGGTGAGAAGGTTGAGTAAGAATCACCTTATGGCCTATAGATTTTAGAACAAAGGTAGGGTTAATGGAAGGCTAAATATTCAATTTACAAATGTCTAAAATGGTGTTGTTCATAAAGTCCTAGTTAAGTTTCCTACTTTGCAACCTTGGCTAGAGTTGATGGTTAAGATGTGGCTAGAAATAATGGCATGGTGGACAAGGGAGTTGTCTCTGATGGAATAACTAATGGTAGTGATTCTAAGAAAGTAGTAACACATGGTGGATCTCAAATGGCAAACAATGTAGTATGAGAGATATGCTTGTTGTATCATCTAAAGTTCAAAAGATTATTCATCATACGAGTCTTGATATCTTGCAAAAAAGGTCAATAAAATCTAAGAGTTGTCAACAACTAATGAATGTAACTAGCACAAAATCTTTAAAATTGGTTGCATAAAATGATCCTTCATGTGCTAATAATGGCAACATATTAGGTAGTTAATGCAGCATCAACAAGTTCAAAATACTAAGTGAGTGAGGCAACTATTAGGCCATGAAGTGGGTGGGCTTCTCAATCTAGTCATAGTGTTATGGGCCATGATATCCCTAAAGAGGATCCACCTAACAACTTCATTGTTATGGATTGTGGGGTATCATAACATTTGGATAGGGATATGGTCTCTTATGTTCAGAAACTCCAATGTAAGTTGAGGATGTTTTAGGCTTTACATCTAACAATGATGAGCCATACGCTTTGGCCTAGATCTTGGTTGATACAACTTTGTTTCTTTTACTCTAAGAATCTTATAAATATACTTGTTTGGAACTATTTTAGAGTTGCGAAGGATAACTTTAAGATGACTCTACAGTTATTATTGAAGACTAATGTGCCCTTTGTGGTTTGGTTAAATCTTGGGTAAGTGGGTGGAAGCTGAGTGAGGTTTGCAAGAAAATTGGTTTCTTTGAAATTGTAAGGGAGGAGGCTCAAGGTTCTAAGGGAGGCAATTGGGTTCTTTGGGATAATTCAAGTTTGAAACTTAAGCTAGTTAATAGAAGTGAGCAGTTTCTCAATTGCTAGTGTAGAAATGTGATAACTAGTCATAAGATTTGAAAGAATAGCTTGATGTTGGCATTAATAAGAGTTTGAAAAAACATGGCATTATTACTAGGGATTTTTGTCAATTTCTATATAGGTTTGACCTATAATAAGAGTAATACTGGTAATGTGGTGCTTGGTGAGAAATTTCATGTTTGATTTTTATGGGGAGTTTGCTTAGTTTGAGTCATGTTTGCATGTTTGAGAAGGCTTAGAGTATTAATTCCATCTCAAGTTCATGGGTTATGAGTTCAAATAAGAGGGCATGGAAGGGCATTAGCTAGTTTAAATTAACAATGTCTAATTAAGTCAATTTTTTTTTAAATTTTTCGTGAATTTTTTGACATTTTTTACATATTTCATGTTTTATTAATTTTCTTTTTGTTTTTTCATGAATGTTGTACATGTATTAGGATGATTTGAAGAGGAGTGAAAGGAAGGAAAGAGGATATGGTAGCCAAAGGTAGTAGTTGCTTGCTATCGTCAATGATGGCTTTGGTGACTAGTTTATGGGAAAAATTGGAGACAAAGTATATACAAAAGGATATAACTAGTAAGAAATTTTTGGTATCAAAATTGATAATAGCAATCTTTAGTCATCTTAAAATTCTAAAATTTTGATACCAAAAATTTTTGGCTTACTAAAAAATTATCTCTCACAAAAGTTTGTCTCTTTTTATTTTATGAATGACTCTTTATTCTTATTTTCACAAAATATTTACCTACATAAAGAAATTGACTAGGGTCTTGCATTTTGTTTATTTATATTATAATTACAATTTTATATTTACTTAATTAAGTTTATCTTTAAGTTTAATTAAATTTTCTTTTCAAAATTATGTGTTTTAATGTTTTCTTAATTTTTTTCATCTATTTATTATATATATTAGGTTAATGGGTTATTATTATTTGAATTTCAATTACATTTGGTTTGGACTTGGCCCAATTGAGATGTGGTGCTTTGTTATTGTTGTCTTTAATACACCTCAACTTCCCTTTCTTATTAATGCACCATATTACCAATATAAACATTTTTTGTTAATCTAGTTTAATGGCTAGCTAGAATTGTTATAAAAAAAATTCTTAGTTTATTTAATTATTACTTTTGAAAGGTCATATTATATTTAACATATCATGCAAAATTCAAATAAAATTGTATATTAACCCCTTTTCATTTCACACAAGAAAACATCAAGATAATCTAACCCTAAGAACGCCCAAAGAAAATCTTAGCCTTAAGTCATTTTTCTCTACAGGTTCCAAGGGGACAAGGGCATTTTTGTGTTGAATTCAAGCTCTTATGGTCTGATTTGAAGCCTTAAAGGCAAGATCTAATTATGGAAAAGTTTTTAAAGGCAATGAAGGCTATAGACTCCTATTTATTCCTATTTTTTATTGTTTTTTATTATGTTTCTTAATTTTATTTTTCTTGATTATTTTTGAAAAATTAAACAAGAGAAGGAGTGGGTTATATTTTTCTTAAAGTTTTTTTTTTCAAAAAATTATTATCCTTTTTCTTCTAGTCTTTGAAGGAAAAGAGAGAATATAAAAAGGCTTAGGGTTTGGATTTACTCTAACAAATATAGGACGCATTAATCTTCAATTTTCTTGTTTTGAAAATCTTGGCTTTTAATATTTTGTTACTTTTAATTTTTTTAAAGAAATTTTTAATTTCCCTCTTTTTTGGAGTTTTAATGTTTGGGCCTAAAAAATGAAAGACAATATTTGAAAGAATAGGTTCATGTTGGCTTTAATAAGGGTTTGAAAAAACATGTCATTGTTACTAGAGATTTTTGTCAATTTGTATATAGGCTTGACTTATACTAAGACTAGTACTGGTAATGTGGTGCTTGGTGAGAAATCTCATGCTTGACTTTTATGGGGAGTTTGTTTAGTTCGAGTCATGTTTACATGTTTGAGAAGGCTTGTAGTATTAATTCCAACTCAAGTTCATGGGTTACAAGTTTAGATAAGAGGGCATGGAAGGGAGTTAACTAGTTTAAATTAACAGTGTTTGATTAAGTCAATTTTTTTTTGTGAATTTTTTGACACTTTTTACACTTTATGTTTTATTAATTTTCTCTGGTTTTTTTTTTTTTGAATGTTGCACATGTACTAAGATGATTTGAAGAGGAGGGAAAGGAAGGAAAGAGGAGGTGGCAGCCAATGGTAGCAGTCACTTGCTGTCTTCAATGATGGCTTTGGTGACTAGTCTATGTGAAAAATTAGAGACAAAGTATATACAAGATGATGTAACTAGTAAGAAATTTTTGAAATCACAATTTAACAATTTTAAGACGACTAATGGTAGGCCAATAATTTTAAGATGACTGATGGTAGAAAGAGGATGCAATTTTCAGGGAGACATTGCCAGCTACTAAGCTAAAGTTCCAATAAAAAGAAATGTGACAATCCAGTTGAGGTGATTAAGCTATTTCAAAAGTTAGCCTTTTGCTTACAACCTTTGGGGGATTCCTACACTTAGAAATTTACTTTCGATTCCATTTTGGCAGGTTATATTCTAGTTTCATTTCATCTTGGCTTTGCTTACACATAATACATATGGCATTTCCCTAAGAATTACACAAAATATTCAATTTCCTTACCCGTGAACTTGATAAAAGATGGTCATTTAAGGATATATGAAGCATTGTGTAAGGTTTCAAAAAGTCAAGTATTTGCTATGAGAAAGGAGATGATAAAGCTAATACCAAAGGTAATATGCAAATCCTAAATCTAGGTTAGAGAGCTTAGAAGATGCATTTGATATTACAAGGAAGGGCATACTTAGAAGAGTTGAGAAAGTGAGAAGGGAGATTAAGGAGGGAAAAGATCCTAGTTTTGGTTTCATAAAAGAGAATAGTTGGAAGCTTAAACTTTCAGGGATGGGAAAAGAAGATGAATGGGATAATTTCATTTGAAAGAAGGGGAGCAAAATAGTGAGATATCTGAAGCACAAGCATAAGCACAAACAAACTGGTTCTTTGTAGTTGCAAACATGTTTAGAGCTTTTGACTCAAAATCATTTTATTTCACTAAAACCAACTAGCCATAGGATACAATTCAATCTAAGCTTAAGTGATTTTCCAACACTTTAGTGAGCATACATAAGTTTGTTTCCTCTTCGTGTAACTTACCATTGGGGATTTC
Organism: Rhizophora mangle; assembly: GCA_037832345.1. Lineage (NCBI taxonomy): Eukaryota > Viridiplantae > Streptophyta > Magnoliopsida > Malpighiales > Rhizophoraceae > Rhizophora > Rhizophora mangle. The sequence goes on along the minus strand of JBAPLJ010001282.1, from coordinate 352,590 downwards.
TTTTATTTAATTTTTTCATTTGTTTACTTATCTATATATGTTATTAAATAATGTTATATTTTTATATTTAATGTTTTTATAATCATTATACAACATGTATGCCTTATTTGGTAGTGCATTTTAAATTGTGTTGTAATGAGTAAGAGTACCTTTAAATTAAAACACATTTAGAAGATTATTTGATTACATCTTTCAAAATTAAGTTTTCTTACATCAACTCCTTCAAAGCCCAAGTTTTAGAAAAGTGACAATGAAATGTTTTAAAAATCATAATCATCTCATTTTGCAATTCATATGTTTTATAATAATTACAAATATAAATTCTTTAATTAAGTTTTTTAATGTCAAATTGGTATATTCTTTAATATTTCGACAATTATAATATTTATTCCTTTTGTTTTTTTTTAAAATAATTATTATTTTAAAAAAATTACTTTAATTATTTTTAATATAAATAATATTTTTATTATTTATTTCAACTAATAAAATAAAATAAATATTATAAATCATCAATAATATGTTTAATATTAAATATACAATTTAAAATATTGAAATGCTAATTATATTTTAAAAAAAAATAAGAAAAATTTTTCATCATATTTTTTTTATGGTCAATTTATATACTAATAATAATTTTAATAACATTTTTACCAAATATTTATAATTTTATTAAATTTTTTTCACAATATTTTTATTACTATCATCAAGTAACAAGTAATTTTTAGTAATAATAATTTTACTCTCAACACTTTTGTTCATAATTCTTTATTTCACAATATTACTATATCAACTTATATGTTGTGGTTTTATTAGTTAATACATATTAGCCAGTTAATTCATATAGGTAAATAACATTTAAAATTTAAATGTTCAAATTTTCAACTTTTACAATGAAAAAGACAAAAAAAAAAATGATAGAAAAGGAGTGGATTTACATGGCTAACAATTTTTTTTATCCTTTACACACATTTGAATTTTTAAGTTATGATCTATAAATTAACATGTCATCTTCATTATTTCATGTTTTGAGCATATCAATATACATTGCTAACTTTGTACTACCTTTCCATGATCAAATTGACTTGCAGGTGGTCATTAATTGACCAAGAACATGCTACCCTGTCAAATAAAATGTGTATAATTCAAGCCCTTGGAGAAGAAAATATTTTTTTCAAAAATTCTTTTCTCTTCTAATCATCATTTGTAATTCAATAGTTATGAACTTTATTATACATAATTTAATAGTTATGAGCTTAACCAATTAAGATATAGCTGAATCATATTTTTCAAAAATGACGAGATATATTAGCATATTATGTTTTTACTGTTGCATGTAATTGATCTTGGATGTTTCAACTTTATAACAATTTGAAATTGCTTTTGTTGATGTATGCCTTAGCAATGAATAGGTTTGTTTACTTATTATGAATATACTTAATATTTCATGTATGCAAATATTAGTAAAAGACATTATTTATTTTTAAAATGTTTACACAAATGATATGGTTTTAAAAATAAAGTTTGCAAAATAAATATGCATTACAAAAATAAATTTGATGAAATTATAAAAATTAAATACTTATTATATCAAAATATAATTCCTAATATTATTGTATTGCTTACATATAAATAGTTAAGTCATTAATAAATGATTTTCCATGGTAAAGTAATTGTTGGAGAATGTTCTATTGTTCTCAATAGATGTTGATTTGAGAAATCCTTACATAAGATAGAATGATGATTATAAAGAGTTGTGATCTCCTTAATATAATCAATTGTTATATTATTATTTGTGAATAAATATGATTAATCAATATAAAATAAGTACTAGTTTTATACTTAATATTTAATTAGAGTATTTGTATGACAAAATAATTGAATTATAATAAGAGACCATACACTAAAAGGATTAGTCAAACCACTTTTATAGTTCGAATATTAAGGTAATCATAGCATGTGTCGAGACATTAATCCCAATTTTTTGATATAAATTAATTAATTAGAAGATTAATGATAAATTAGAAGAGTTTAATTTGTCTAATTTTTGGAATTATAGTTTATATTTATTATCTACATTTTAAGATCTTAATGGATCACACACATAAAAAAAATGATGAGAAAGGTAAAAAGAGATAAAGTTAGAATTGATTAAAAAGTTTAAGAGATTTTTGTAATCAAAATATAATATTTAAAATTGTAGGAACTAATGTATAATTAATTAGAAGTTAATACTAGGGCTTACATAGCCAAAGTTCTTTATATATAGAACCTTCTATGGCCAACCAAATTGATTCTTATGAGCTAGCACTCTATTTTGGTTTGCCTTTTTATCTCTCTCTTCCCTTAAAAGAGTTTATGGTTTTAAGAATAATCTCTATAGTTTCTTGTGTACATACTATTAAAGGTCAAACTTTTGGATAGTAATGGCTTGCAATAACTTATTAATTTAACTTGAAAGAGAATGGAAGACTTGATTCATTGGTAACTATCTCATCTTTTAGTATAATTTGTATTTAAATTTAACAACCAACTAATGTATTTGGGGAATTTAAAATTTTAAAATATCTATATCTTTATGTATTTTTTTGTTAAACCTTCGTTTAATTTCCAATAGTAGTATTAGAATCTAATTTGCTTGTTAAATATAATTTAATTTTATGTTTAGTTGTTATTGATTAAAAATTTAATTGATTTATATGTTTATTTAGTGTTATTACAAGTTTTCAATTAATTCCTTGATTTGGTTTTTGGTTAAATTCATGGAAAATGTAAAAAAAAAAAAAAGAATTGACATTGTGTCTCACCATGCAAAGGAGAAAATTTTTTTCTTTCATGTGCCATAGTTTTAAGAAATCCATAAAAGTAAATAGAAAGGAAAAAAAATGGGGCTAAAAATAATTGGGTGTTATTGTGGATTGTTGGGTAATTAACCATGGTAGCATTGATGGCTTTAAAGAAAGCCATATTGGGTCGCAAGTCCAAGCCTTGCGTGGCATGCATGCATGGGTTATACCCACAATGGCAGCAAGGCATGGCTTTGCTACCGTGTGGTGGCTATTGCTTTTGACAGCAACTTATGTCTAGAAGTTGGTGGTTACCCCTGTCATGGCTAATGAATGTTGTAAACATGCTTTCGTTGCATTAGGAAACAATTTTGTGTGTAAGAGTGATGTTGAATTAGCATAGTAATAAGATCAGTTTGATTAGAATTTTAAGATTCTAAATTATTCAAAAGTGGAACACCTAAATTATTCAGGAGAAATTTAATTCAAATATAATTTTAAAAATTATGTTTTAAATTATAAATAGTGTTTGACTAAAATTAAAACATCTTAATTAGATTAGAATTAAGGACTTATATTTGATTGGATTACTTGTTGTATTATAAAACTATTTTTTAATTTCACTAGGACTTTTATTTGGATATATAAATTAAATCAAATACTAAATTTTCATCATAATAAAAATTAAACATGTATTTAATGTGAATATGATAACATGATAGGGGATTATAAGCTTATAGACCTATGTGATTGTCTTTGTTAATATGAATGAATGTAATTTTTGTAGTATAAAGATTGCTTTCTATGTCTTTCTCTTATTTTCTAATTATAAATTCTCTTCCTACTTAAACTATTCTTAAATGTAACTTGATGTTTCTCTCATAATTATGTAAAAGTTATATAATTAAAAAATTTAGGATTAAGATCAAATATCTATTTGTAACTATGGAGATCCAAATGAAGGTGTTAAGGAAGACAAATCAAGAGGATATTCCTATTATATAGAATCTATAATGCATGTCCTAAGGATCCCATCTAATCTTAGTATGTCCATTTAGAGATATCAATAAGAGTAGGATAAGTGGGTTTGGCATATCACTACCATTAGCACATCTTAATTTGTAAGTCAGATCTTTCCAATTTAAGGTCTTATGTCTACTAAGCCCCAATCCCTTCTCTTCATTGACTCTTGGTACCTAGGCACTTTGAATCAATCCTTTCTTTATATGTATCTTAGCTAAAGGGGGTGGGTTTTCTCCTATTTTCTATACACTACAGTCTTTGCTTTTCCATCCCATCTCATCTTAATTTGGCTATACTTGTATATAGCCATCCATGTTTCTGACGGTTGACATAGATCTCATGAGAACCACTATCACTATGAAAAAAGCCCCACTCTTTTCCTTCATTACTAGGGAGAGTAAGCAACCTCTATTAGCTATACTTGTATGTGAATCTTGTTTAACGAATAAGATAACTGAGATGTCTTGATAAGAAAAAGAGAACATGTTAATGAGTTATTAGGATTCATAAATATAGATGTATGTGGCCCTATGCAACACATGCAAGAGGTGGTTTGTCTTATTTCATTACATTGACAAATAATCAATCAAGACATGGCTATGTGTATTTAATGAAATACAAATATAAATATTTTAAAAAATTCAAGGAATTAAGAATTGAAGTAGAGAAATAAACTAGTAGAAGTATTAAAATCCTATTATTAGATTGAGGAGGTGAATACTTAAGCTAAGAATTTGGCGGTTACTTGAAAGAGAATGAGTTTTTCTCTCAATGGACATTAACTCAAATACCACAACATAATCATGTTTTTAAAAGGGGAAATATAACCCTATTAGATATGGTTTGATCCTTGATGAATATTACTTAGTTTCTTAATAGGCTTTTGTACAAATCTGTTGACAAGATACCATATAAGATATAAAATGTTAAGAGACCAAAAATCTCACGTCTAGAGAATGAGGATATGATGCTTATATAAAGCATATATCATTCAACAAATCCTGGGATCATGTATTCCTTTTCCTCGACCAGTAACAAAAATGAAGAATAATAAAGTGAAGAGAGTTGAGGGAGAAAGAACATAGAAGTAAACTTTATGAAGTCAAAAATTAGATAAATAGCACCAACAAATAATTTAATTTATGTTAAAATATTCAATAAAATTATATATATACATTTCAATGGTATAATATATATATATATATATCTTGATCTTATATTGAAAATATATATATTTTTTGATAGTCCTTTCCCCCCTTAATTTTTTGTGTTTCTATGTTATGGACTTTAACTCCATCTTACTAAATTAAATTTCAATCTTTTATAGGTTCAAAAATATGAAATCAATTATCTTTGATCTTAATTTTTACTTTTATATTTAATTACTTTATGAGTAAACTCCTTAGTTGTTTTTTGTCTCATTAAATGACATATTAATTAAACTAAAAACATTAATGCCCTTTAAAAGTGTTTAGCCAACGATTTCTTAAACATATATAAAGCAAATGAAAAGGTGTAAAAAAAATCATAGAGTGAGAAGAAACTAAAGCAAGCATTAGGTACACATGCCTAGCAATATTGTAATGGGGAGACTTTTGGCATTGGCATTTGCAGTTATGCTCGTGCAGTTTGCAACTGAAGTGCAAGCCTTAAGTTGTGTACAGAATTGTATCCTTGGATGTTCTGGGGCATTTTCTGAGGCATGTATTCCTCAGTGCGTTGCGAGGTGTGGTAAAGAACCACCCGCAGCAGGTATTCACATTAACTAACCTTTTGTTTTGCATTTTTCTTTTGGACGATCAAAAAATTATAGACAAAATTGGATTCATCTCCTTTATCAAAGTATTACATAGACAAAATGTATAGGATACATATGCAGAAAATAAAACTAAATGAATGGTAAGTTGCATGAACATAAAATATGAGAAACACCCATAGTTTGTCTAGTGGCATAAGCAAACGGAGAATGGTGTAGATTAGGCACAAAGTCCCACATTCACCTTTCTCTAGGTGCATTCCATCTTTAAAGTGGGAATCATAGCAATGACTGTTGTAGTTACAATTTGAAATTTATTTGAAACAATATTTGCTACTAATAAAATATATGTGAGACTAAAGTATAATATGTCTAGCATTTGTCTTTTATAAAGAAAGAGACTTACTTATCTTTTGGTTGTTCTTCGATCTTATAATAATATCTTTTATGGATGCAGCTGAATTTGAAGGTATATCTCCAGCATGAAACCACGGGACTAATCGGATTTGTTTTGGCACATCCAACAATTGTCTAAGGCACTCTAGACAAATATTGTTTTTGATTTATGTGTATGTAATCCGTCATACTTTATAGATTTCTAGATTATACACAGTAAACTTTTGTCTATAGTTGCAAAAAGCAGTTTGTCCATATGTTCCCATTTTCTTTTCAATTCGAGAAAGCATGTTAGCCATTGCCTACTTAAAAGTAAACTAGATCATCAAAATTTCCATTGGTGGGGTGCCAGTCTAAGTTAGTTTCAGCCAAAAAGGCCATAGTTTCAGACAAACTTGGTAGTATCAATTATGGTTTCAAAAACAAAAACAATTGCCTCAAATCCCCAAATTTTATTTACCATATCAATCAAATTATAATATCATCTATTATTTAGAAAATAAGCAATAAAAATGTTTACATTTGCTCCTTTCCACTGCATTTATGTGTAGCGTGTGTAAGATTTGTCAAGAAAATGACAATATGCAAGAAGACGCATTTTAGAGAAAAAAAAATGATATCACATAACGATAGTGTCAGCCTCATCCAACTGATGCTTCCCCGCTTTTGTATTTGGCTTTTTAAGACATCCTATTGCTAAGGCATTCTTTTCTTTTCTTTTCCTTCTTACAGCCTTGTTTTCATTGAGATTTTAAATAAATTCTTGCACTACAATGGTTTTTATATCTAGGACCTTTTGGGTCTTGGGCCTCTATTTTAACGATTAGGCTCAAGCGTTGGTCTCCTACGCAGTGTTCTTACGTGAATGAACCTGTGTCGCCTATATATTATGTTATGTTATGTGATATTATTACTTAAGCAACTCCTTCTATCTTACGCAAACTCAAAAGTAGCGACTACGGGATCTTATTAAACTCAGTGAAATTTGATCTTAAATCTACTCTTGTAAGGTTCTTAATTCTATATAAACTTTTTTAGGTTTCTTAGTTAACAATAAGAATTAATTTTCCTTGAATATTTCTCAATTTAGGTGATCTTCTTTCTAATTAACTAATAAGTAGTATTTTTTTAAATAAAAGGAGAAAAATATGACTAAATTTTTAAAATAAAAAAGTAAATTTTAAAATACTTTTTCCTCTTAAAAATAAAACGAAAAATTTATAATTATTTGTTTTTATTTTTTTAATTATAAATATTATCTTTGCATGAAATTTAAAAATATATGAAAATCATTAAAATAAATTAGATAATTGTAATACATTTAGATCATGATTAAGTAAATTAAATATATATTAAAATTTTAATTTTATTAAAAAAATTATAAACTAACTGTTCAGTTGATATTAAATATAATAATACATTAGAATTTACTAGAAAAATTATAAATTAAATTAATTACTTACTTAAATATTTTTAAAATTAAGCAAATATTATTACAAATTAATTTCATCAATTTTCTCTTAGTTTTGACAGTATATATTTAAATATTTGTATTAGACTCATATGATGCACAAATTTATCATATTTATTAAAAAAGTGTATTTTTACTTATATTTTATTTAAATGAAAAAAATAAAAAAAAGACTTAAATTATGAGTTATATTTTCTTTTTAAAAAAATAAAGATAAATTTAGAAATTTATTTTCACTCTAAAAAAAAAAAAAAAAAAAGGAGAATTTTAGATTTTTTTTAGAAATTATTATTTTTTTATTTTTCTTAATTATAAATATTTGTGCTATGGGTATTTTGGAATATGTAAAAAATGATTTATATTAATTGAGTAAATTATAATACCTTTTAAATAATAATTAAGTAAACAAGATATACGTTAAAATTTTAATTCTATTAAAATGTTAAAAAAGACTAGAAACCAACTAACAAATTAATATTAAATATTATAAATTGTGAGAGTCTAGTGAAAAATAAAAACTTATATCAAATAATTAGATTTTTCTAAATTTAAGTGAATGTCATTACATAAATATTTCATTAGTTTTTTTTCAACTTTAAAAATATATATTTACATATATATGATATTTAGTATGCTACCAATCTATGTCAAAATTCCAAAATATCTATGTGTTAATTCGATAAACTTTCATTTGATTTCTAACATTTTTTTTGCTAAGATAATTAATTTAATCATGTAGTTTCAATTTTAAAATAACAATTTCAATTTCAATTTAATAACCCTTTATTGGGAAATTTTATTTACAATGAAGCTGCAGAAAAATTACAACCATAAAATTTTTAATGCTTTTTGCTTTAACATGCTAATCTCCATCTTCTTTCCTCTCTTCTCTTGTTATTGTCTGTAACAAGGTAGAAACCTTCTCCACTGAATAGTGGGATTAGAGTCGCTTCAATCTTACAAAACCCGCGTTTTAGAGTTTATGAGCAAAGAAAAAACCAAAGAGAAAACCTTCCTTAAAGACCTAAAACACTTAAAAGTTGAAATGGTATCTAAGAGTTCATTTCTAACCTTAGCTCCACTACTATTTTTTGGTGAGAACTATTTTATATGGACTATTAAGATGAAGGCCTATCTAAGGTCTCTTGATCTCTAAAAGATAATTGAGAATGGAGATGAAATCTAGCACTCTTTAATAATCCCATTATAGCTTAACTTAAGCATCACAATAAGGAAACAACTAAATTGTACAAAGCTTTGACATGCATTCATTTTGGTTTCACCATAATAATGTCATGTGAGAGTGCAAAAGAAGCTTGGGAAAAGCTAAAGGAAGAGTTTCATAACAGTGACCAAAGGCATTCCCGTCCAAAACTTAAGGTGAGAGTTTGAGTCACTTAGGATGAAAGACATTGAGTTTGCTAAGGAGTTTGCAGACAAACTTATGAAGACTATCAATGAGATTAGGTTGTTAGGAGTGGACTTGACTAAATAAAGGATAAAGGAAAGGGCCTTGTTGTGATTGTTAGGAGTGGACAAACTATTGAACACAAATTTGTTTAAATTGTTATTGATTTATATAAGGTAGAATTTTTATTTTAGTTTATTCTACTATTTGGTCAATTTGAAAATGAAGGGAACTGTAGTTTGAATGCTGGATCTACATTTATTGAGGAAATGATAATACATAGGAAGACACTTTTTAGACAAAAAAGAAAAAGAAAAAGAAAAAAGGAATGATATCACAAGAAGATAGTGTTAGCCTCATCACACTGATGCTTCCTCGCTTTTGTATTCAAATTTCCCCATATTTGAAAAGGAATCAAGCAGCATAAAAAGAAAGATTGTCATATCCTTATATTTGAAATTCAGTGACGTATAAAATTTGACCCTATAGACAAAACTAACTAGATATGAGTCCCTTTTACTTCAAATGAATGAATCAATGAGGAATGTGTTAGCCTTAAAGGTTAGAGAATAAAGCTAAATAAAAGAAAGGAATAAATTGCTGAAACAATGAAAAGCTATAATACAACAAAGTGATCAAATCCAAGTAAAGAATGAAGGATTAGAGAAAAAGAAGAAGCCAAAACTTGTTGGCAAGGCCATTGACAATGACCTCTTTTACAATGTAAGATATATCCCTCTACATGAAATTCCCATTCACCATTGTCCCTTCCTTACTGTCCCACCCTTTATTTAAGAAGCTAATCAAAACTAACAACAAACAACCTAAAACCAAAAATCAATTTTGCAAGCCCTAGGTAGTCTTGGAGACAATCCATTCAAAATAATGATCAATTCTAACCTAGTAGCATACAAAAACCTTGAATACCTAAAATTGTCTTGGAAAAAATAGATCAAAATGATTTGCACACTATTAGGTCAAAGAATTAAATTTGATTAAGTGAATCAAAAATAAATTTATCCTTTATTTTAATAAAAAGATTAGGCGATGAACAGGAACCACTGCCTTATTCAAAAATTAGGTAACAACTTAAGACTGCCACCTTAACCCTTTTTTTATTTTTTAACACAAAGATTAGCCAATGGTTCTAAATCTCCGCCTCTTTTCATTTCAAGAAAAAAAAAAGGTAATGGTTCAAAATTGCTACCTTATTCCATTTTTACAAAATGAATAGGCAACGATCTAGAACTGTTGCCTTATATCTTTAATTTCAAAAGGGATAAGTAGTTGTTTAGAATTGCTGCCTTAGCCCCTTAGTTTTAAAAAAAAAAGAAATAAGGGGCTAAGGCAGCGGTTCTACCTATTCCCTTTGAAAATAAGGAGCTAAGGTAGTGGTTTTGAACCACTACCTCTTTTTTTAGAAAAAAAAAAAAAAGGAATAATGCAGTAGTCTAGACTCATCTCAAGAAGTTGTTTAATATAGAAACTAGGATGAAGAGATATGAGATCTTAAAGGAATTGTTCTAATGTAAGATGCTAGAAGGATTTTTAGTGAATTTTGATATTATGAGTTATCTATATTGAGAAATTGGGTTGGTTGGGTTTTACCATAAATTTAGAGTTAAGTGTTGACTTGATCTTGTAGTCTCCACCTTAGGTTTATTCATAGTTTATTGTGAACTTCTATATGAACAAGTTGGAAGTTACATTAGTTGAATTATTGAATATGTTTAAAACTACAAAGCAAACTCTAAAGAAAGAGAAGACTCGTTTTCTTCTCATGGATTCTTCCAATGAGAAGAGCAAAAGGCCTAAGAAGAACAACAAAAAGGGAAAGGCTCAAGCAATGAAGGCATTTTAATCAAGTGTTGATGTTAAAAGGACAAGAGCAAGAGCACTTGCCATCATTATGATAAAAAAGGCCACTGAAAAAGGAATTGCAAGATTTATCTCACTAGATTAAAGGTGAAGAAGCTTAGTAAAGCCATGGTTTAGGTATTTTTATGATTGAGATAAATCATTTTACTTTTGATTTTATTACTTGGATATTGGATATTAGATATGGTTCTCATATTTGTAGAAATATGTCAGAAATCATTAGAAGTAGATGGTTAAAGAAATGTGAAGTAGACCTATGATTATGAATGAAGCAAGAGTTGCTACATTAGCCATTGGAACTTATAGTTTACTTTTTCTTTCAAGTCTAGCAATAGAACTAAAGAATTGTTATATGTTCCTATACTTTCTAAAAACAACATTTCCATTTCTATTTTAACTTTAAATAAATTGACTTTTACATTTAATGATAAATGTTTTTCTTTTTAGAAAAATTATGTTTATTATAGGTTAGATATTCATATAAATTTTTTATATAAGCTTGATTAAGGAAAGTTAAGTTATATAAGAATTGTTACTTGCATCTATTTGATTATGAATCATATAAAATATGTGAATCTTGCTTATTGGATAAAATAATTGACACTTCTTGAAAAGAAAAAGAGAATGTGCTGATGAGTTATTAGAATTCATACATCTAGATGTTTGTGGCCCTACATAACACATGCAAGAGGTGGTTTGTCTTATTTCAATACATTAACAAATAATCATTTAAGATATGGCAATGTGTATTTAATGAAATACAAATTTGAATATTTTGAAAAATTCAAGGAATTAAGAAATGAAGTGGAGAGATAAACTAGTAGAAGTATTAAAATCCTATGATTAGAATGAGGAGGTGAATAATTAAGCTAAGAATTTGGTGGTTACTTGAAAGAGAAAAAGTTTTTCTCTCAATGGACATTTACTTAATTACCACAACATAACCATGTTTCTAAAAGGGAAATATAACCCTATTAGGTATGGTTTGATCCTTGATGAATCAAGTTGATATTCCTTTATCTTTTTGGGTTTATGCCCTTGAAACTGCTACTTACCTTCTTAATAGGCTTTTGTTCAAATCTGTTGACAAGATGCTAATAAGATATAAAATGGTAAGATACCAAACATCTCATGTCTAAAGACTTAAGATATGATACTTATATAAAGCATATATCATTTGATAGATCCTGGGATCATGTATTCATTTCCCCTAACCAGTAACAAAAATGAACAATAATAAAGTGAAGAGAGTTGAGGGAACAGGAATATAGAAGTTAACTTTACAAAATCCAAAAATTAGATATATAGACCCTGCAATTAGTCTAATTTATGTTAAAATATTGAATAAAATTATATATACACATTTTAGTGGTATTAAATATATATATAGATTAGTGTGTATATATCTTAATCATACATTAAGAATACACGCCCCCCCCAATTTTTTGGGTTCCTATGTTATGGACTTTCACACCATCTTACTAAATTAGATTCTAATCTTTTATAGGTTAAAAAATATGAAATCAATTATTTTCAATTTTAATTTTTACTTTTATGTTTAATTATTTTGTAACTTTAAATAATCGGTTTTTAAAATAAATATAAGTAAACTCCATAGTTGTTTTTTGTCTCATTAAATGACATATTAATTAAACTAGAACCATTTAATGCCCTTTAAAAGTGTTTACCCAACAATTTCCTAAACTTATATATGGCAAATGAAAAGGTGTAAAAAAAATCATAGAGTGAGAAGAAACTAAAGCAAGCATTAGGCACACATGGCTAGCAATATTGTAATAGGGAGACTTTTGGCGTTGGCATTTGCAGTCATGCTTAGACAATCCGCAACTGAAGTGCAAGCCTTAAGTTGTGTACAAAATTGTATCATTGGATGTTCTGGTGCATTTTCTGAGGCATGTATTCCTCAGTGTGTTGCGAGGTGTGGGAAAGAACCACCCGCAGCAGGTATTCTCACTAACTAACCTTTTGTTTTTCATTTTCCTTTTGGAAGATCAAAAAATTATAGACAAAGTTGGACTCATCTCCTTTACGAGAGTATTACATGGACAAAATGTATAGGATATATATTCGGAAAACAAAACTAAGTGAATGGTAAGTTGCATGAACATAAAATATGAGAAACACCCATAATTTGTCTAGTGGCATAGGCAAACGAAGAATAGTGTAGATTAGGCACAAAATCCCACATTCACCTTTCTCTAGGTGAATTCCATCTTAAAGTGGGAATCAAAGCAATGACTATTGTAGTAACAATTTGAAATTTATTTGAAACAATATTTTGCTATTATTAAAATATGTAACACTAAAAATATAATATGTCTAGCATTTGTCTTCTATAAAAAATTACACTTGCTTATCTTTTGGTCGTTCTTCGATCTTATAATGCTATATTTTATGGGTGCAGTTGAATTTGAAGGTATATCTCCAGCATGAAATTATGGGACTAAATGTAAGTTTACTTTTTGAGCTCATCTAAATGCTTGTCACATAAACTTATCGTGAATGGTAACATATTTTGGATTTTAAATTTTGTTGTGATTATCTCTTCATGACAATGAGGTTCTTAAGAATTTTGTCATTGTTGCAGTTGCCGAAGAGAAGGAAGTTAAAGGCATAAAGCAAATGGCAAAATTAAATTAGAAATGTAAACTGAGGATGACAAAAGATTTCACATTGTCTTCATGTTAAACGAAGTCTCTTTTGTGTTTATGTGTGGATCTTTGGAACGAAATGGTTTTGTCTCAAAATAATTTGAAATGGGCCGATTGATTATCCATTGGTGTGTTCGTCGTTCATATATATATATGTGTGTGTGTGTGTGTGTGTATGTATGCTTTTCTATTGTTCTTAATCGAATTTGTTTTGGCACATCCAACAATTGTCTAAGGCATTCTACACAATTATTGTTTTTGATTTATGTGTATGTAATCCGTCATACTTTATAGATTTCTAGCTTTTAGAGAAGTACACAGTTGCCAAGTTGAAAGTAAACTAGATCATCAAATTTTCCATTGGTGGGGTGCCAATCTAAGCTAGTTTCAGCCAAAAAGGCCATATCTTGCATTGCTAACTTGAGGACCATACTGATTATACTACCAATACGAGACAATGTCATGATTTCTAGTGCTAGACGATGAGACAAACATGGTAGCATCAATTATGGTTTCAAAAACAAAAAAGTTGCCTCAAATCCCCAAATTTTATTTACCATATCAACCAAATTATAATATCATCCATTATTTAGAAAATAAGCAATAAAAGTGTTTACATATGTTCCTTTCCACTGCATTTACATCTCATATGTGTAAGATTTTTTTTGCCTCGTATAATTTTGCTTTTTCTTAACACAAATGATTTCTTTCCCTAGTCCATATTCTTTGTCATATAATTATAATTTCTATTTATATAAATAGAGAAACTAATTTGGGTTATAATTCTTTCATGAATTGAAAAACTTATCAATAGGAATGACATTAACCACTAACATTGGTCATTATGACATTACCATTCACCAGCTTTGATAAAATATTCTCCCAAAAGGAGATCTCGGAGAAGCATTCTGCTAAATATTTTTCATAAATGAAAATTAGGTTGTAACACATATAAACTACTATGAGAATTATGAAAGATATAGATTAATTATTTTTTATTTAGTCTTATAAATGAATGCTTATTTGGATGAGAAATATGTTTTTTTCCTGCTTTTTTCTTTTTTGCTTTTTTCATTATTTTCTTTCATATGGATATGTAGTTTTCCATTGCATTACTTTCTTCATTAATTTTTTAGATAAATGATTTTTAATAATTAATTATCAGTTACCATTCACCCTTTTATTTATTTTCTTTTTTTTTTCCATCCTTGTTAAGATCATAAATTTGTGTAAAATGTTATTAATTTATATAAGGTAGAATTTTCATTTTTGTTTAATTTTCTATTTTCTTACTTTGAAAATGAAGAGATTTATAGTTTGAATTTTAGTTCTACATTTGTCAAGGAAATGATAATATACAAGAAAACGCTTTTTAGAGAAAAAAAAAATGATATCACAAGAAGATAGTGTTAGCCTCATCAGACTAATGCTCCCTTGCTTTTGTATTTAGATTTTTAAGACATCCCATCGCTAAGGCATTTTTTTTTTCCTTTCCTTCTCATCCCCTTGTTCTCATTGAGATTTTTAAGAAATTCTTATGCTAAAATAGTTTTTATACCCAAGACCTTTAGGTCGTGGGCCTATATTTTGGCCATTAGGTTAAAGCTTTGGTCTCCTACATAATGTTCTTATGTGAATGAAGATGTGCTGCCTCTATATTATGTTATGTAATGTTGTATTATTACTTAAGTGACTCCTATTTTATGCAAACTCAAATGTAGTGAATGGGGGATCTTATTAAAATCAGTGAAATTTGATCTTAAATCTACTCCCTATAAGGTTCTTAGTTCTACATAAACTTCTTTAGATTTCCTACATATAATAGAATTGACTTTCCTTCGATATTTGTCAATGTAGGTGATCCTCTTTCTAATTAACTAATAAGTAGCATTTTCTTTTTTTGAAAAATAAATGTTGAAAAATATGAGTAACTTTTTAAGATAAAAAGGTAAATTTTATAATATTTCTTCCTCTTAAAAATAAAATGAGAAATTTAAGATTACTTTTTTTCTTAGAAATTATCTTTTTAATTATAAGTGTTTTTATTGTATAGATTTTAAAAAATGTATGGAAATCATTAATATAAATTAGATAAATTATAATACACTTAGATCATAATTGAGTAAATTAAATATATATTGAAATTTTAATTTTATTGAAATACTAAGGAAAATTATAAATTGACTATTAAATTGATGTCAAATAGAATAAATTATGAGAATTTGCTAGCAAAATAAGAAATTCAATTAATTATTTAAATATTCTTAAAATTAAAAAATTATTATTACAAAATAATTTCATCAGTTTTCTTTTAATTTTAACATTATATATTTAGACATTTAAATTAAACTCATAAGAAATTTATCATATTTATTAAATAGTGTATTTTTACTTGCATTTTATTTAAATGAGAAAAATAAAAAAAAGACTTAAATTATGAGTTATATTTTCATTTTGAGAAATAAAAGTAAATTTGGAGATTTGTTTTCACTCTAAAAGACAAAAAAAAGAGGGGGGGAATTTAAGATTTTTTTTAGAATTTAATTTTTTTTATTTTCTCTAATTTTAAGTATTTGTGCTATGGGTATTTTTGAAATATGTGAAAATTGATTAATATTAATTGAATAAATTATAACACATCTTAAAACATATAAGTAAAAAAGATATATATTGAAATTTTAATTTTATTAAAATATTAATAGAGACTAAAAACTAATTAGCAAATTAATATTAAATACTATAAGTTATGAGAGTCTAATGAAAAATTAAAACTTAAATTAAATAATTAGATATTTCTAAAATTAAGTGTCATTATATAAACATTTCATCAGTTATCTTTCAAATTTAAAAATATATATTCACATATAGATCATACTTAGTATGCTACCAATCTCTATCAAAATTCCAATATGTCCATATGACAATGTGTTAATTTGATAAACATCCATCTGAGTTCTACCAATCTTTTTGCTAAGGTAATTAATTCAATCATGTAGCTTTAATTTCAATTTAATAACCCCTTATTTGGATAAATATTATGAAGACTAAAATTGAAATGCTTGAAGAGAACAACACCTAAAATTGGCTTAAAACCCTAGTCATAGATAAGTAATTGGTGTTAATAGGCTTTTGGAGCTAAAATAAATGTTGATGGCACACTTAACAAACACAAAGCAAGATTAGTTATTAAAGGCTACTCATAAGAGCTTGGAGTGGATTACTTTAAAACCTTTGAACTAGTTTATAGGCTTTACATAATCAAACTACTCTTGGCACTTATAGCTTAAAAGGGATGGATAGTGTTTCAACTTGGTGTGAAATTAGATTTCCTAAATAACCTCTCAAGAAATAAAATTTGCACTAAGCAACTATAGGACTTTGTGAAAGATGGACATGAGGAGGAAGTGCATATGCTCCAAAGAGTTCTATAGGGTCAAAAATAGGCTCTTGGAGCTTAGTATAATAGGCTTAATGAGCACTTAGGGCAATAAGGGTTTATAAGGAGCAATAATGAAGCTACTTTACATAGAAAGTTTGCTCTTACTAATCTATTAATTATTGTAGTCAATGTGGTTGACCTATTGATCATTCAAAGTTGTAGTAACTTGATTAATAAGTTTAAAGCTAATATTAAGAGGGTCCTTGAAATGACAAAGTTGGGATTAATGTGTTACTTTCTTGGAATGTAGTTTACTTACTTATAAAGTTATTTTCATTAATCAAATTAAGTATGCCAATAAAGCTTTAAGAAAGTTCAAAATGCAAAATTGTAAACTAATCTTTGCACAAATCATGTTAATTGAGAAATTCAATGAAGAAGATGGAGCTAGAGAGCAAATGGGAGCATATATAGAAGTGTAATTGGTTGTCTGTTATATTTAATAGCAAACATGCCTAATATCATGTTTGCAACCTGTCTACATTTTAGATTTAGGCAAAATTCCTAGCAAATTGCATTTTCAAGTTGCTAAAAGGGTGCTTAGGTATGTAAAAGGCATAATTGATTTTAGGTTAAAGTTCAACAAAAATGGGACATTGATATTGAAAGGCCAGTTAGTTAATGACTAGAGTAGCTTTTATGAAGACATGAAAAGCACCTTAAATCAACTTTTCTCTCTTGATTCAAGCCTTAATAACATGGGGCTTTAAAAAGCAAGCAACAGTGGCACAATTTACTATTGAGGTAGAAATATGGCAGTTGCAGAATTTGTAAATTAGGCAATATGGCTAAAAAAATTGGTTGATTTGAAGTGCATGCAAGATCTAGCTACTAATATTATGGTTGATAATAAATATGTTATAGTCATTTGGAAGAACCTTATATTCCATGAAGGAGCAAAACACATCATGATCAAATAACATTTTGTTAAAAAAGCTTAATAGGATAATGAAGTTATTGTGGTGCACTAAAATTTAGATTTGTAGTTAGTAACATCATGACAAAGGCCTTGCCAAGGCTTAAATTTGGAAGGCTATGGGATGACATGAGACTAAACAATAAAGAAGCTAAGGAGGAGTGTCGTGAGGCCTAGCCTCTTCATCACTCAAGTTCCCAACATTAAAGAAAAAAGAAATTGGAAGTTGAGTAGCAATAAGATCACAACTTTAGCATTAAGTAACAAAAGTTTTGTTTTGTTTATTTAGTGTTCTTGGTTAACTTGTAACTAGTGTTTTGGTTTAGTCTAGTATATGTAACCAAGGATCAATTATTTTGTAATGAGTTAAATTGATGTTAGTGGCTATCAATCTAGTTAAACTCTTTGGTAGAGGGGCTAAAAGACAACTTAGAGCACTAAGTGAAGTTAATGTAATATGGAAACTTAATAAGTATGGCAAGCATGTTTTTTTGACATCATTAGTGTACTTCTACAATCTTTTGTAACAAGGCAATAACCTTCTCCCATCAACAAACAATAATGCTACTAGCTGAAGAACTAACTTTCAACTCACACTTCAAAAGCTATAATAGAGATCTTATCAAGAAGATCCTTAGCATCATCAACCACACCTTTGAGCTCATCAAGCCATTTCTTGACATTAAAGTTATTAATTTACTTCTTTTCATCAATGTTGAGCATGACATGACCTAACAGAAGGATTATCTCCAACATCTACAGCAACCCATGGTTGAGCCTCCTTCCTTTTGAAGAAATCAATGAAATCACAAGACGTTATCTTATCAAAGATCACCTAAAGTGATGTCAACAGAAAAGGTCTACCCGTAAAGGCTCTTGCAATATTGTTTTTAAAGAATATTCTTCTTTCCCTTATGAATGGAAAGGATTTAGACCATTAGTTGTAGTTGATCATCTAATTAGTTGGTTTTTATATTTGCATCTAATGGTTTAGATATCATCTCATCTACTTGGTCACTAATTTCTTTTCCTCGCAAACATTGCTCTAAAGGCAATTGATATTGTTGCAACCCACCTCTAGGGTGAGATGAGAGTGTGACCCAATGTTAAAGCAAATGCTTGATGCGGGGCCTTGTTATTAAATAATGTGTGTTAAGCTGCCGGTAATTGTTACAATGTTGCCATGGTGGATTAACAATGATTGAGGTGAACCATGATTGTAGGGTACTCTATTTGATTCATCCTTACCACTTTCTTAGCCTATGCAATGCTTTAATTAATTTAAAACTTCACCATCTTAAATCAATCTTAGGATAGTAGAGTCATCACCAAACATTTAATGTATGGTTGGAACAACTTGATTATTGATTTAGAGAACTACCATGCTCTCTAAATTAGTAGGACTCAAGTTGTGTTACTAAGATTCTTTGGGCTAAGGACATAGTTACACCTAGTGAAAGTCAAGACTCCTATGCAATAGGAGTTTTAACTCCTATTGCTTTTCACTATCTTTCAACTGTCATTGACCATATGGTCCTTACAACAATTATCACTCTCACTTTTTTTTTGCTTTCATTCACTCACTATTTCTCTCTTTTATTATTGTGAATGACTCCTTATTCTTATTTCACAAAATATTTTCCTATAGAGAGAAACTGACTAAGATCATGTACTTTGTTTATATATATTATAGTTATAATTTTGTATTTACTTAATTAAGTTTATCTTTTATATTTAATTAAATTTCATTTATAGAACTACATGTTTTAATGTTTTCTTAATTTTTTACATCAAATTATTATTATATAATAGGTTAATGGGTTATTACCATTTGGATTTCAAGCAAAATTTGGGTTTGGGCGTGGACCAATTGAGATGTGGCACTTTGTTATTGCTATCTTTAATGCACCTCAGCTTCCCTTTCTTATTAGTATGCCATATTAGCAACATAAATACTTTTTGCTAAATTGGTTTAATTGTTAGCTAGAATTGTTTTAAAAATTCTTAGTTTATTGAATTGTTACTTTTGAAATGTTAGGTTAGATTTAACATATCATGAAAAATTACAAATAAAATTATATATTAACCCCTATTCATTTCACATAAGAAAACATCAAGACAATCTAACCTTAAGAACATCCAAAAAAAATCTTAGCCCTACCTTATTTTTCTTTACAGGTTCTAGGGTGAACAAGGGCATTTTTGTGTTGGATTTAAGAGCTTATGGCCTAATTTGAAGCCTTAAAGGCAAGATCTAATCTTGGACAAGGCTTTAAAAGCAAAGAAGGACATAGAGTCCTATTTATTCCAATTTTATTGATTTTAAATTTTTTTATTTTTATTTTTCTTGATTGTTTTTGAAATAATGAAGAAAGGGAGGAGTGGGTTTCATTTTTTTGAAAGTATTTTTTTAAAAATTATTATCTTTCTTCTTTTAGTCTTTAAAGGAAAAGAGAGAAGAATAAAATGGCCTAGGATTTGAATCTACTCTAACAAATAGAGGAGGCATTAATCTCTATCTTTTTTGTTTTAAAAAAATCTTAGCTTTTACTATTTTGTTACTTTTAGTTTACTTGAAGAAATTTTTGATTTTACTCTTCTTTGGAGTTTCAATGTCTAGACCCAAAAAATGAAAGAAAAGATTTGAAAGAATAGGCTTTTGTTGGCTTTGATAAGGATTTGAAAAAACATCTCATTGTTACTAGAGATTTTTGTTGATTCATATATAGGCTTGAGCTATACTAAGAATGGTATTGGTAATGTGGTGCTTGGTGAGAATTTTCATGTTTGATTTTTGTGGGGTCTGTGTTTAGTTTGAGTCATGTTTCCATGTTTGAGAAGGCTTTAAGTATCAATTCCAACTCAAGTTCATGGGTTACATGTTCGAATAGGAAGGCATGGAATGTAGTTAATTGGTTTAAATTAACAGGGTTTTATTAAGTCAATCTTTTTTCTTTTGGGTGAATTTTTTGAAATTTTTTACTCTTTTTATGTTTTATTAATTTTCTTTATATTTTTTTGAATGTTTTAGATGTACTAGGATGATTTGAAAGAGGAGGTGATAGCTACTAGTAGTAGCCACTTGTTGGCCTTAATGATGGCTTTGGTCACTAGTCTATAGGAAAAATTGGAGATAAAGTATATACAAGAGGATGTAACTAGTAGAAATTTTTGGTATCAAAATTTAACAATTTTAAGATGACTGATGGTAGGCTAGGAGTAGAATAATTTGTTAAAATTTAAACGGTTTTGAATCATTTTTCATAATACAAAATGTCTATGGATGAAATTGTAATTGTAAATTTCAGCATTAATAAATTGCCTTTTTTTTTTTTGAAATATTTTCAATAGCAGCCTAAAATATAAGAAAAAAAATATATCCCTTAAAATTCTTGTTAACCATCTTTATATAATTAAAGAGTTTTGCATATAAGATGGAAATAATAAGCATGACTCTCATGTTTTAAAGTTACGTATGATTGAGAAAAGACAATCAAGCAAGTTCAATAACAAGAGAAAGAATCAATCTAATGAGAACAAAAGAAAATCAAGAGGCAAGTAAAAAAAAAAAGGCAACAAAAAAGAACACAACAAATATGAATGTCATCTTAACAATTAAAAAAAAAGGGAAAAAAAGTAGTTCCCCTCTAAAGCAACAAATGAAAAAATGATTCCTATGATCACAAAGATCAATTCATTTAAGGATGACATTACTTAATAGATTAATTCTAATGTTGCCCAACATGTTTGTGAGAACAAAAGTAACTTCAAAGCTATGAAACTAGTAAATGGTGGTACTATTATGAGCATATGAAATTCAACTATAATTTTTGTCACAAGAATCAGGGAGGTAGAAATGCAATTCACTTCTAAAAGAGTCATCAATTTTACTAATATATTTTATGTTCTAGAAGGTAAGAAAAATATGATTTTAGGTAATCTTTTAAACAAACTTAAATTCAAACTTGTATTTAAGACTAACAACTTTATTCTTCCAAATGAAGTGTGTTTATGGGAAATGGTTATTTTTGTAATGGCATGTTCAAACTTGATGTTGTTGTTAATAATGTTAATGTTTATGCTTATATTGCTAAGGCATTCTTTTTTATTGCATAATATGCTAAGACATATAAACTTTAAATGATTGCATAATATGGTTAAATTGAACTTGTTGCCATACTTTAATAAATCTAAAAACAAATGCACAACTTGTATGCTAACAAAAATAATTAGAATTCTATTTCCAAGCAGTGGAAGATCCTCAAAATGTTAAAATTAATTTATAGTGATATGTATGATTTGCACAACACACTAATGCTATAAGGAAAGGCATATTTGTGATATTCATTGTTAAATACTCGAATTGCTAGTATGTTTAATTGTTTCATACTAAAATCAAAGCTCATGAGAGATTTAGTTTGTATAAAACTAAAATTAAATTGCAAAATGAAATTTGTCATTAAATACTTGCTATCTAACAAGGGAGTAGAATATTATTATACTAATGTTTTAAGTATATGAGAATTATTCATGAAACTGCTATCCCTTACACTATACAACAAAATGGTGTTGTAAATACAAAAATCTCATGTTAATAGAAAGGCTCAATGTCATGTAATCAAATTTTAGCTTGAGTTAAGGATTTTGGGGTGAGGCATTACTTAGAACATGATATATTTTAAATATAAATCCAACCAAAAGTAACAAAACAACCCCATATAA
Source organism: Rhizophora mangle (assembly GCA_037832345.1). Lineage (NCBI taxonomy): Eukaryota > Viridiplantae > Streptophyta > Magnoliopsida > Malpighiales > Rhizophoraceae > Rhizophora > Rhizophora mangle. Next base: position 330,126 of record JBAPLJ010001282.1, on the reverse strand, counting down.
GTTTTTAAATAAAAGAAAGCCTAACCTTGTTTTTTAAGAATTTGATTTTGTAGAGCAATTGTTAGGTTTCCTTAATCAAAATTGAATAAGTTGGCTAAAAGGGGAGTTGAGTCCATCTTTTTATGATATGCTCACAACAATAAGACCTATCAATTAATAGTCATAGAGTTTAACATCTTAATATCTATTAAAATAATCATTAAATTGATAAATGCTATTTTTGATGGAAGTAAATTCATCTTAGTTTCTAATATTCCAAAATAAAAACAAGTTATTGACATTGAAAATGATGTTTTAGCAAATAAAAATAAAAAAGTTGAGGAGCAAAAGAGTAAGGGAAGTAAAGACTTTTTGATAAGATTTCTTCATGTTTCTAGTTGAAGGGACAAAGGAATTAACATGAAAACAAATTCCATATTGGTTACTAAAGATAATCTTAAGACATTTGATGAAGCAATTAAATTATGAGATGCTATGCTTTTAGAAGAAAGCTATGAATGATGAAAATGACTCAATTATGGGTAATCAAACCTAGAAATCAATAGACTTCCCCCATCTCAAAGCGAACTGAATGTTAATGGATTTGTTTACAAGTTTAAAGTTAGGATGATAGCAAAATGACAAAAAAGCAAGGGTATTGATTATTTCATTGCATAGTCATTAATGGCTAAAAGTGCCATAAGTAAGGTACACATTGCACTTTCCTTGATTCATAACCTAATAATTCATTAGGTGGAAACTAAAATAGCATTTCTAAATGATGCATTAGATGAACAAGTGTATATAGGTCAACTGGAAGGATTTATTATACTTAGTTAAGAGAAAAATGTGCAAATTTGTTAATTACTTGTATGGACTAAAATAAGCACCCAAGACATGGCACCACATTTTTGATTAGGTGGTACTTGCTAAAAGGTTCAAGATTAATAAATTAGACAAATTTGTTCACAATAAATTCAATGAAGGAAAAGGTATTGCGCTTAATGACATGTTTATCTTTTGAACTAACTTTGAACAAGTAAAAGTTAACAAAATGTTTATATTAACTAATTTTGTTGTGAAAAGCATAGCTGAGGTAGATGTAATCCTTCGAATCATAATTTTCTATTATGAAAAGAGAATAATGCTTATTTAATTACATTACATTGAACAAGTTTTCAATAAGTTCAATCATTCAAATTATATTATAATATCTATCGCATTTAACTGTAACATTAAGATTACTAAGAATGTTTGAAGAATATTATCACAACTAGAATATACTTAAGTAATAAAATGTCTCATGTCCTTAATGATATATACAAGACCAAACATAAGCTATGTAATTGGCTAAATAAGTCAGTACATGAGTAATCTAAGTAATATGCATTAACATGGAGTAAATAGAATTTTGAAATACCTAAAGAAAATAAATAATTATGGCATAAACTATACATTTTACCCTTTTATTTTAGAAGGATAGAGATGTTAGTTGGATTACTAATGTAGAAGATCATGCTTTCACTAGTGATTAGATCTTAATGCTTGGCAAGGATTATATTTCTTGGGGTTCCAAGAAATAAAATTGCATAACGAATTTCATCATGGCTACAATATTTGTAGTAGTACTAGCTTCAACAAATAAAAAGGTAAAATCATTAAAGAACTTGCTTTGTGAGATTACTTTGTAGTCAAAGTGAGTCACATTTATTTTTATATACTATGAAGTGTTGCTAGTCTAGCAAAAACTTATAGTCAAGAGTATAATGGTCGGTTAAGAATCATTAGATGTAAATATATTTATGCTAGTGATTTGATCACAAATGGAGTGATTATGATTGCCATTGTGAGATCGAACCAAAATATAATTGATCCTTTGACAAGAAATTTGAATAAGATATTAAGCAGAATGTGTCTCAAGCCTATACAAATTAATCATCAATGATGAAAACTCAATTCAATACTTAATACTATGTCAAGTCTTGTTTTCAATGAATCAAAGTGCACCATTAATGTAATTGAAGTACTAAAATTAATTGTTTTGATCCCATATTTACTACTCAAAATTTGTAAAGGGATGATGAATTTTGAACTTTAAATAGACCTAGGAAAGTTCTTTATGGTTAGGGCACTTAGAATGTCCTTACATGGATATAAAATGTAGGTCGTTGCAATTAGTTAAAAGACTTGACTTTAAAATATCTATGAAAAGGATATAAATACAAGGCCTTAAATGTGTTAATCAAATTAACGAGATGTTTATTGATATAAAATTATTTTCATGAAATGCTTGTACTATTTATTAACTAAAATGTATGGTTCAAAACTTATTTACTATAATATTTAAATTTATGGTTATAAATAATTTGCCATGTATTGTTTAATTTTAAAATACTATTATTTATGTTTTGACTTTCAAAATTATTGAATTATCATTATGTTTTTAATTCTTTGAAAATGACAAGAAGATTATTGATGTCTTAGAAAAAAAGGAACAAAAAAAAGAAGAGAAGGGTTGCTCATTCTAAGTTTTAAATCTAAGGGGTCTTTTTCTTAAAAATGCTGCCAAACAGCTAGGCGAACTACTTTTAACAACTATATTACAAGCAATCTTTTGTGTAACTGGCTCTTGGGAAAAATAATCCAAAATTGTGTCTCATTCAAATCCATGTTAAAGAGGACTTTAAGAGGCGCCGTAACCATTGGAATAAGTGTACTTTTGCGGTGGGTGGTAGTTAATATAATTAACTATCGTATACATCTTTTGATTTAAGTGAAGGAAAATGAGTTGTATCTCATACGTTTTTAACTCATGACCTTCCAAATGGAAGGGTGAATTGCTAATCTATAGGCAAAGTATACTCATAAAGTTCTATATATGTGACATCAATTTTTACATAAAAGATTGCTTCCTTTCTTATTATTATGAAAAAAGATATATTATCTCTAATTTATTATAAAAAAACTATCAGACAATTTAAAGAGTAATTTTAAGAAATTATAAACTTTAAATGAGATTTTATTTGAGTAATATCATTTGTAATTGAATATATTTTAATTTTTTTATTTTATAAAATATTTGAATAATACTTAATATAAATTAATGAAAATAAAATTTACATTAATGATAACAACATTTGTGAGACGACTTAGAGCAATTTTACAATTTTCAACTTATCTAATTCTCAGTTTTAACACCTCATTGTCTTTTTATCCAACATGAGTTGCCAATGATTGAAGTATTGGACTCGAGCCTTAAAGTTTAGGAAATTTTTGCAAGATGAAACCTTGAGTAATGATTATGGGTGCATCTTATCATTCTTCTTGTGTGGAATTATTTTCATGGATCATTTGCTAATGTAATAAAAAAGAAATCATTCATTTTTACTCAACCATTTTATTTTTCATAAAGTTAAGGAAAATAATTAAGCAGCATTTTCTCCTTTCTTTTTTTTTTTTTCCCAATGGATTCCTTTAATAATTCTTCAAGAAGATTGAGAGAAACCCAAGTTATCTTAGTGAACAAATGAAAGTTTTATAAATCTTCCCAAGCCCATACATTTGAATTGGAGTTGAAGTTTTGATGACTTCCTCTTCCAAGCTTAAGAGTGTGGTTTCAAGTAGTAGAGTTCGATTTGGTCATCCCTAAGAATGATTAATTGCCTTGTACTTAATTTTTTTTCCTTTGCTTTCTTTTCTCTTAAAAAGAAAAGACAATAATTGTTTAATTTACACTAATTAATTCGAGGAAATTTTTCATATCTATTTTGAATGTCTTCCTATCTTAAAAGGGAGTCAAAGGTAAAAGAGAGTACAAATTAATATAAGAGATAAGAAAACAACAAAGAAAAGTGTTCATGCTATTAAAAATATAAAATTCTCATATTGTCTAAATTTAGAGACCTCTCATATTATCACTAATTGAAATTTTTAGGTAGATTTGATATTTCAAATTATTATTTTACTTAGAATCAAAATTTAGTTTATCCTATTATTTATACACATAATTTAGTGGTTTGACTTTTACCATATTTTTATTTAAATTAATGAAGTGATAAATAAAGAGTTATAATACTTGAGTTTAGTCCATTTAATTTAATTTTACTATCTCATGTGTTTATTGGACTTAACAAATGTTAAAATATAAAAATGTTCAATGGTTTGTAATGTTTATAAAATTTTATAACTATTAGTTTGATTTCAAAAAAAAATTTAAAATTTTAAAATGTTATTTGACATTTTATTCAAATTTGATTTATAATTTGATTTTTTTTCTACAATCTTGAATTTAATTAGTTAAATTTAATACTAATGAGATATAACACTTATATTTTTTACCTATTTAATTTTGATTTAGTAAATTAAGTTAAAATATAAAATTTTTTTATATTGTTAAAATATATAAATTTTATTTAGTTTATAATATTTATAAAAAATTTTGTACTTATTATATTAAATTTTCAAGTGAAACTCAAATTTTACAAATTATTTGACATTACACCAAAATTTAATTTATTTTCTTATTTATACTTTTTTACTTAGTAATTTGACATTTTTTTTCATTTTTAATCTAATTAATTAAGCATAGTGTAAATAAGTTTAATAACTAAGTATAACCTATTTAATTTGGTCTAATATATATCAAGAGATAATATTAAGAATATAAAATTTTTCATAATAATAAAATATAAAAAGAAAAACTAGATGTTAAATGTTTTATAGGAGAATCTACCTTTACTTTTTCCTAAAGTACTTTTGCTTTTACGTTATGGTATTATAATAGTATGCAAGTAAGAAGAGATTCCCCACCAAAAGATATTTTTTCTAGACTTTGCCAACTTTCCACCTCACCAAGCATCCAAAGCGGCTCTCCTTGCTTATAAAAGTGACTCAACCATTTATAACAAGGCAAGCCTTTAAAAGTAGCACTTCTCTATAGACTTCCTTTATAAGAGTCAAGTGTTTTATAGAAGTCTTCCTTGTAAGTTTCTTACAAGTTTTAATAAATTTAAATTCAAACTTTATTTTACATTCGGTATTTGCATTTAAACAATTTTTCAAACTATAGTATATAGGCTGGAAACTAATAATTGTTCTTAATAAGCTTGCTCTAGATTGCCCTTTGGTTTAACAACACCACGTACTATAATATTTTATCAAAATTTTTCACTCTTGCACTCTTATCCTTTTGTTGATCTTGTGGTGAAAGTGGTATCAAAGCCAAAGGTTTTGTTGTTAAGGAGAGAAGGAGGGTATACATAACTATTAGAAGGAGAGAAACCAAGCATGAGAACCAAAAGGTTTAGCATGAGTGGAAAGGAAACAAATAAGGGTGTTCTAGGCAATAAGTCCTAGGAAAGGTAATAAGACCATTGGTAAGCCCGAGGACGTAAGTAGAGATATCTCCATAAAACCTTCACTAGCTCTAACTGTAGGTTTATCTCTATTCTGGTAAGTATGTCTATTCTTTTTCAACCTTCTACATCAAGCTATGACTTTAAGGCTTCTTCCTTAGGTGTCATCAATTAGGAAGAAATCTTGATTGAAAACTTTGCCAAATTTATTGACACATGGAAAATTCTAAAACCAATTGAAAAATAATTCTACCAAACTAGTTAGTTTAATCTTCTCTATAAAATTGACTACACCATCAAAATAAAGGAACGTGACTTTCATCTATCCAGCCCTATTGAAACAATAAGACTTTTGTCCTCTACCTCTATCTAAGTTCATGAAAAACACCATAGTTACCTCCATCTTGGCCTTGTCCAGGTAGGTATCAAAACTTTATCCTATGAAGGGTTAGATACTTATATTCTATCTTTTTTTTTCCCACAATTTTCTTTCATTTGGAGATGTAGTTTTTCATTGTAGTACTTTCTCTTTTAATTCTTTAGATGAATGAGTTTTAATAATTGACTATCAATTATAGTTGACCTTTTTATTTATTTTCTGCTTTTTTTCCACCCTAGTCAAGAACACAAATTTGTTTAAAATGTTATAGACTTATACAAAGTAGAATTTTCAATTTGGTTTATTTTTCTATTTGGTCAATTTGAAAATGAAGGGATTTATAGTTTAAATGTTGGATCTACATTTGTTGAGGAAATGATAATATACAAGAAGATAGTTTTTATACAAAAAAAAAAAAAAAATATCACAAAAAGATAGTGTTAGCCTCATCAAACTAATGCTCCCTTGCTTTTGTATTTAGATTTTTAAGACATCACGTTGCTAAGGCATTTTTTTTCCCTTCCTTCTCACCCCCTTGTTTTCATTAAGATTTTAAAGAAATTCTTGTGCTACAATGGTTTTTTTACCCAAGACCCTTTAAGAAATTTAAGTTTGAAACTTGAGCTGCTAAGTATAAGTGAGCAATTTATGCATTTGCTAGTGCAAAAAGGTGATGACCAATCATGGTTTTTTAGTGTAGTGTGTAGGTGTTTGCATTTAGATCAAGGAAAATAGCTAAGTGAAGGCCTAAGAACAATCCATGCTACTGCAAATTGCCTTGGTTAATAGCTGCTGAATTTAATTTGATAAGGGCATCACTACCCAAAAAATGGATTAAGGTAGTGGTTCAAATCTAGTGCATTTGAGCTAAAAGCCATTGCCTAAAGTCTAATGTAGTGGTTTTTAGACCACTACATTTGCAAGCACTATAATGAATCTAACGTAGTGGTTTTCTTTGCCTATAATAACATATATGAAACCATTGCCTAAAGGCATTTCAGGCAATAATTTTTTAGAGAATTGGCAATAATTTTTTAAGAGAATGGATAGTGATTTTTTAGGTGAATATGTAATAGTTTTTTAAAGGAATAGACAACAATTTTTTAAGAAAATAAACATGAATTTTTTAAGGAAATAGGTAATGGTTTTTTAAATGAAGAGGTAGTGATTTTTTAATTGAATAGGTAGCAATTTTTTAAGCAAATAGGCAGTGATTTTTTAAAAGAATAGGTAGCAGTTTTTAAGAAAATACGTAATGATTCTTTAATTATTTTGAAGTTCCAAAACTATAACATCTATGACAATTATTTGAATAGAACCAAAAAGATTGATTACACACTAAGTTGTCTCTAAGGAACGCAATTTCTTGGTAATGAATTTTTTAGGGAATATGTAACAATTTTTTAGAGAATAGGTAATAGTTTTTTAAGAGAGTAGATAATAATTTTTTAAGTGAATAGGTAATAGTTTTTTAAAAGAATAGACAAACATTTTTTAAAAGAATAAACATCAATTTTTTAGGGAAAAAGGTAGTGGTTTTTTAAGTGAAGAGGTAGTAATTTTTTAAGTGAATAGGTCACAATTTTTTAAGTAAATAGGTAGTGGTTTTTTAAGAGAATAAGTAACAATTTTTAAGAAAATAGGCAGCGATTCTCTAACTATTTTGAAGTTCTAAAATTATGACATCTATGACAATTATTTGAACAAAACCAAAAAGATTGATTACACACTAAGTTGTCCTTAAAGAATGCATTTTCTTGACAACAAATTTAGAAAGCAACCCATAAATTGAACCAAATGTTGTGTAAATAAAGCAGCAAGCAAAGATCAATATGGTCAATATGGGAGAAATGAGTCCTTTCATTGAAGCATAATAAACATTTGAAATGTGAACATTGGGCTCGATTAAGCATAATAAGTAACAACTAGGAGAAGATAGCAATAGAAATTCATGTTAATTTTTCAATCTAGATTCAATCCATTCCAATTGAAGAAATTCATATACTACCTATAAAACCTTCAAATTTGAGAGAATATAGTGCAATTGCATTATCTTCTTCTCCATATCCTCAATTTGGTTCTTACCTTTCATGAGGTAATGGTCTCTTACCTTCACAAGGAAACTAGCAACAATCCACATTCTTTTCCTCATAAGACCAATGTAGAGAGAGAGAGAGAGAGAGAGAGAGAGAGAGAGAGAGAGAGAGAGAGAGAGAGAAAAAACATTATATGCATCCAAAAGTAGACAAATGTATGCCTTCAATGCATAAGGCCTTGAAATGATTGCATAAGATGGTAATGGTAGTAGTACTAGAAAAAAATTAAGCATTTAAGGGTCAAAGGGTATTACCAACTAGCATAAGTCTTACAAAGTGAGACTGTACTAAGAAGCAAGTAGTATTAAAATCAGTTTTGCAAGTTATTGTGGCCATTAAACTATTTCTAACAATGATTGCACCAATTTTTTGTTAGTGTTTAACTTCAAAAGAGCACTTGGAAGCTTGTTCAAGCAACCTTGAAAAACACCTCCAATAATTTGCCTAAAGCATCCTTCGTGGGAAAATTAGTATACATCTTTGTGCTAGCAAACCTATCATATATAATCATAAAGACTTTGAAATGGACAATATATGTGGAAGACATACCAATTAGTTGTTTTGTAACTTGCATCCATAGCACAATTATCAACATCAATAAATATGCCAATAACCCACACCTATAGTAGAAGATTGATGGCTTTGTTATGGGAATGTAAGAAAACTTGAACTACCTATTAGTTAAAGAACAATAATGGGTGTTAGTTGTATTATGATCCCACCTTCATGTATTCCCATAAAGGCCAAAAAGCACAAAAGGAAGAAAACATTAATAGTTTAACAACTAACTTGAAATTTATATTTCTTAGGCACAAATATGTGATCTATTGATCTTTCTTTATATTCAAGGATGGTTTGAATGAGCAAAGTTTCATTATGAAGAAACCGTTAATAGTATAAACTATAATATAAGAGGAAAAAAAATGCCTAAGTATGTATAAACTGATCAATCATGCCAAGAAAAAGTGGAATAGAGAAACTACAGAATGAAATGAAGCAAAACAATCAAAAAAGGAAATGGGAAGGTTAAGGTTAACATTATCAGTTCCTAAAATGCAACTATCAAATCATTATAAGATTTAATTCTTTTTGTTTAAAAAGAGAAACAAATGAACATCTAGGATAACATAAATTGATTTTGATCTTTACTTGAGTGGATGTGCATTTGGGATAAGAAGAAACACATGGATTTCTACCTTCTAATAGTGTCATTTAGGATAACATGCCTCTAGTAAAAGATCCTATGATTTTGTATCTAATATAACTTTAATTACTTCAAACAAAAACTAGATTGATGAAAAGAGTAAACAATAAGCACCAAACCAATTGAACCATAAATGGTTTCCCAATCAAATAGTAGCTTATAGAAAACTTCAAAACATAAATATTAGATTGGGAAAAGAAAATAGAAAAGAAAAGCAAAAAGGAAAAAAGTGGTAAGGACATAGTGAGCTTCAAAGGCAATATTCTTCATCACTACTCTTTTTCCCATTTGCATGCATGTGTGCAATAATGTTTCCTTGAAGACTTAAAAAAGAAACAAAAAAAAGAAGTAATTAATATTGGATGTCTATCTATTATAACAACTTTCACAATTTTATCCTTACTTGCTCTTCTAAGGATGGTTTTAATATTCTAGTGTAATTTCACTACAAAAATATTGTTCATAGTAAGCAATTACAATAATAAAGAAATTTTACAATATAATATAAAAGTGATTGATGGGAAAAAAAGAAATGTAAGGATATTTATAAACATAAAAATCTTGCCATGAGAAAGTGGTGCACAGAGAAACTGTAGAACAAAGAAGAGAAAAAAAAAAAAAAAAAAAAAGGAAAACAAAGATTAGACTTATGCCTTAATGTAATGGAGAAGGACAAAAATCCAAATTAATTCAATATTTGAATTCTTTATGTTAAAAAACAAAAATCTAATGAACATCAAAGGCAACAAAAAATAACACTTGTCACTGCATGGCACAACAAAGTTTGAAACTTATTGAGATTATGTTGCTTAAAGGAGCAAAATCATTGATAATTGGCTGGTCCTAGCAACCCAAAATTGAAGCTTTAGATGACCAACCTAAAAGGACTATTAAAACTCAGTAGGCACTTCACAAATATCCCCATATTTGAAAAGGAATTGTGCAACATAAAATGAAAGAATGTCATGTCCTCATATTTGAAATTCAGTAGTGTATAAAATTTGACACTACAGACAAAACTAAATAGATATGAGTCCTTCTCAATTCAAGTGAACAAATCAATAAGGAATGTGCTAGCCTCAAAGGTCAGAGAATGAAGCTAAATAAAAGAAAAGAAAAAAATGATGAAACAATGAAAAGCTATAATGCAACAAAGTAATCAAATTAGGAAAAGAAAGAAATGATTATAGAAAAAGAAGTAGCCAAAGCCTGCAAGGCCATTGATGATGACCTCATTTACAACATATGATATAACACTATGTATGAAATTCCAACTTGCCATTGTCCCTTCCTTGTTGCCCAACCCTTTATTTCAAAAGCTAATTGAAAATATCAACAAACAAACCGAAACTAGAAATCAATTTTGCAAACCTTAGACAATCTTGGAGACAATCCAATTAAAATACTAATCAATTCTAACCTAACAAAGTACAAAAACCCCTAACGCCCAAAATTGTCTAGGAAGAAAAGTAGATCAAAATGAATTAAACAATTTTGGGAGAATTGAATTTGATTAAGAGAACTGAAAATAAATTTATCCCTTCATTTTCTTTATTTAAAAGATTAGGTAGAAGTCTAAAACCACTGCCTTATTCAAAAAATAGGTAGCAATTCAAGATTGTTGCCTTAGCCCTTTTCTATAACACAAAGATTGCTACCTATTTCCATTTCAAGAAAATCTATTTTTAGAAAAAGAATAGGCAATGGTATAGAACTATAACCTTATACCTTTAATTTTAAAAGGAATAGGCAATGGTTTAGAACCACTACCATAACCCCTTATTTTGAAAAGTAATAGGCACTAGTTTAAAACGTTGATTAGTCCCTTATTTTGGAAAAAAAAAAGATTAGGCAATGGTTCCAAAAATTAAATAATGGTTCAAGACTGCTGTCTTATCCCTTTATTTTCAAAAGAAATATGAAGTAGTTTAGTACTATTGCCTCAGCCCCTTATTTTTCTTTTATAAAGAAAAAGATTAGGCAGTGGTAATCCTTTTCTAGAAAAAAATAAAAAGGAAGCAGTTAAAGACTATTGCCTTATCCTTTATTTTTTAAAAAGAAAGATTAGGCAATAGTTTTAGACCACTACCTTATTCCCTTTTTAGAAAAAAAAAATAAGCAGCAATTTAAGACTATAGTGTAAACATTATAATTGTTATTTTTGCCTAAGATAATGCAATAGTTTTGAATTACTACATGAAGTCAACTATTGTCACATTATATTTACACAATGGTTATTGGTGTTGTCTTAAGGGTTTATGTAGCAATTTATAATCATCATCATAGTCCCTTTTTTTGGTAATGCATCTAGAGAAAAAATGGAAGTGAATCACCTCTGAGATTATAAGTGGGGGCCTTTCTCTATGTCAATCAATGAGCTACTTTGGTAGACCAAGGCTTCTAGGGACCTCATTTAACTTGGCCAAAAGGTAAAACATCTCAAACAAGAGTACTTTATAGATTAGACAAAGCTTTGTGCAATGTGTAGTGAAGGCTTTCTTGGCATGTGGTGGTGATTTGTCATTTTTTGCAAGTTAGCTTTAGGAATTTTCCTTTATTGGTATGGTTGAATGGGATTCAACAAATGCATAAATAAGATTAGCCATTTCAATTTTAGGCAACATGACTTCTTCCTAAAGATTTTCGTATGCTCTTATGAGACTTATGAAATTAGCAGGTGGCTCTCCTTATTGTATTTTCAAAACTTTCTTCTATTTTAGTGGAATGGAATAAAAAACATTTTTGGTAATGTCTTTTCATGAAGGAAACAACTTTTAGCGTGACTCTAGGGTAGCTAACTATCTATGGAGAATCGCATGTCAATGGGTCTTATTACCTTAGAGCATCATCTATAAATTAAATTGGAAGTAGTTTTTGCTTAAGAGGAGATCTTCTAGTTCCAAAAATATTTAGCCTAATGGATTTTAGATAGTGACTACAATACCTAATACTTTCAAGCAAACATTATGGCCCAAAGAAAATGTAATAAAATTAAAGCTTTACAAGATGGCATAAAGGGATGGATTTGGAATAGTGTATTGTTGCACCTTTAGCTTGTAATCATTTCAAATAGTTATATTCATAAGAGGGCACTCTTTTGGATGCTTTTCCATTCCTTGGTTGCTTTCTCATTTATCTACTTCAAATATGTTTGCTCTTACATGGCCTTTTAATAATGAATATGTGAAGAAGACTATGTTTGACATGGGACCTTTTAGGGCACCAAGTTTGGATGGTTACCAAGCTGTATTTTATTAAAAAACATAGGACTTGGTTAGTCCCTTAGTTATTGATCATGAAACATTGCTGGTCCTTAACTTAAGATAGAACCATGTCACAATGCGAAGCCTTATGCTTGCCATCTTCAGTGCCACTGCTCAACTTAATGGTGCTAGTTGGTTATGAAGGGAGCTCTGCCATTAGGAGACTACCTCTAATGACTTTGACTTTCTTGTTACTGTTGGCTAGTAAGTCTGATTCTTTTGTTGATAACAAGAGCTTCTCTTTGTTTGTTGTTTCTTTTGCCCAATAACTTTTCCTTCATTTTGTTTGGTATATCAGAAAATAAGATCTATTGAACTTTTGGAACATGTCATCACATTTAGAAATTTGAAGAGAGAATTCCTATCCTACATAGGAAACAAAGATTGATTAAGATTCTATCTCATAATTGACTAAGTATTATTTAGTTTATTGGCAAAACTTTTGATCTAAACTTTTAAATTAGTTGATCCTTATGGTAAAAGAAAGATAAGAGATAGGGTACAACTCTTCATTTAACTAAAACTCGATTCACTTTCTCCATATGAGAAATTTTAGCAACATCTTATGAGTCCATGAATTTTTTGAGATTGACTAAGGATATAAGACCAAAAGAAAAGGAGTTATCTCAATAAAAGGTGGAATGTAAAGGAGAATAATGAAAGAGAGAAAGGATAAGAAACAAGAGAAGAAGCAAGCCAAGAAAAGAGAAAAAGGAGAAGGTAATAATGTTTAATTTGTTATATATTTTTGTCTAAATTTACTCTTAAATTTGTGTTATTATTCCCACTTATGTTTTATTTTATGCATATTTTACATATTTTTATTTTTATTTTTTGTAAGAAAGGAGTATTGTGAATATTTCAAATGAATGTGTCTCATAAATGGAAGAAATATTGATGGAAGAGTAAGAAGTCAATAAAAGAAACATTGACAATATTCCGATCTAATTTGGAGTTGTTTTTTAAGAGGAGTCCTACCTTTATTCAAAAACCAAACCCAATCATGATTATATCCCATTATTGATTGAGTACTATTCAGTATTTTGGGCATAAATTTCATTTTAGAAGTTCAAATTGAGTTATTGTTATAATCAAAAAAACTAAAGAAATAAGGCTATAACTTTTTAGTTTATAGAGAACTCTAATTTGGTTTCTATATAAAAAAAAATTTAGTTAGAAGTTATGGGTCAAAAATTTTTTAAAGGTTAAATGGACATAAGAATTCTAAACTTGTGAAAATATAAAAGGAGACATAAAATCAATAGAAAGATAAAGTATAGAAAGGGAAGAAAAGAAGAGAGAAAAAGGAGAAGGAAAGTGAAAATAGCAATGCATAAGTTTGGAGAAAGAAGTGAAATAGCTTTGACATTCAGTTTTTATCCTCAAAGACTAAGTTTTGTCTAATTTTTATTACTTATTCTTTGATGTATTCTCATTGGTTTTTTTTTTAAAAAAAAAACTCAATGGATTTGTTGAACTTTATTATAACTAGTTAAATTATTTTAAGTTAAAGTTTAGATGTAATTTGATCTGTAGTTTATGTGATTAATTGTTCTTTTAATTTAAGACCTCTTTTTTAAAAAAATTTTGTTATTTGTATGAAGAGTTCATATTATTGAACTTACCACTTTAAGAGTTTGACTACCCTTTGCATGATCTTATGATCCATTCATAAACTTGAGAAAGAGTTATATGAATTAGATAAATTGTAATATTAACCATGTATTAGACATTGAGATTAAAAGATAATTAGGATCAAATATGGTAATTAAAGAAGAGAAAAGGGTTACGAGTCCCCTTTCTTAAATTTGAGATTTCATAAAACTTTATACTTGTTTGCTTGATTAAAATAACACATGATTAATTTAATAAGCAAAGAAAAGATTAATTTGACTAAAGAAAGGTAGTTAATTAATTAGGAAAAATCTCCCATCACATGTAATAATTATTAATAAATCTTTTTTTTTTTTGCTCTTAGTTTGAATTATTTAATGGATTGTATAACTTGGATTGAATGAAATTTAGACCCTAGTGTCCTAATATCTATAATTTCTTTCCACTTGGAAATTGAAAATAATTTTTGTAGTTAATTCAACTTGGGTTAGATTAGAATTTTCCTAATATTATAAAATAGTATCCATGGGAATGATAATCTATTCATCCTATATTGCATAATCAATTAGGTATACTAGCCTAAATGTAGTGCATAATTCACACATTATGTTTTTAGCATCATTGCTAGGGACTATTCATCTACATTATTAACACTAATAATCTAGCTTTGGATTAGATTATTAATTTGTAGTGTTAATTATTTGTTTTGGATTTCATAGTATTTATTTAATTTACTTTTGTAGCTGGGTTGTTCCATTTAGTTTTAGTTTACTTGGTTATAATTCTTGGTTTGTAGGCATGGTAGTGCATGACCCATGCTAGTGGTGAGGACTTGCTACTTTTGACAATAAGATAGAGTGAACCATTAGAAAATTTTTGACACAAAAAGAGAAGAACATTATGGCACAAGAAAAGGAGGTACAAAAAAAATGAAGAGCCCTTAGTTCATATGCTACACCATTTTTAGAATGGTTGATACCAAGCATTACTAGGCTAGAAATATAATCTAACTCCTTTGAGGTCAAGTTGGTTATCAATCAAATGATCTAAATGAGTGTTCTATTAATGGTTTACCTAATGATGGTCCCAATTCTAATATTGCTAACTTAAAATTTGTGATACTTTTAAGTATAATGGTGTGAGTAATGATGCTATTAGGCTTAAAGTATTTCCTTTTTCATTATGTGATAAAGCATGAAGTTAGTTTAACTCTCTTCTTATGGGATCTATTAGTATTATTACTTGGAATCTCATGGCATAAAAAATTAATGCTAAAATTTTCTCTCTTTTTAAAAAGATGAAGATGAGGAATCATATAACTATGTTTACCTAATTCGATAACAAGTTATTGTATGAGTCATGGAATAGATTTAAGAACTAGCTTAAGAAGTATCCTCACCATAGTTTATGTCATAACGCTAATTTCTAGCACCAAAATTTTTTTCCCTTGATGGTACCAAGACACCTTTTGGTTTTAGCCAAACCTTGCACACAAACACAAAAAAAAAAAAAAATCTTTGCATGTAAAAACACTTAATTGCACAATTTAAAGAAATGCCACCATATATGGAAATTTTCTCAACCATTATTACTTTCTTACTCATCAAGTACAAATGATTTGACAAAGCTCTCACAAATTTTTTCTCTATACTTTCCTCTTTTGTTGACGTTAAGCTTTGGCTACTCACATTACATATTTATAAGCCACAAGTTATGGTAGTTGATACACTTAACTACTTAAAAACATGCATGATATAACTCCTAAGTCAATCATACATAGTAGTATTCCCTTACTTTTAAGAGCACTTCCCTATTATCTTTGGCCAATAATGTCTCTATGTCTTCCTATGCTTAAGGAGTGTTTACCACCTTATTATGGCTTAGTCAACATTATAGAAATCACCCATGTTCTCCTTCTTTCATGCTAGACAAATTACACACTTGCGTTAGTTAACACTTCATTTTGGCTACCTAATTAGCCCATTAACATCATATTCCCATGATTTTAGGGAGCACACTCCACATTATCCCTATTTTTGTGGCCTTTGATTCACATACTAACTTGGTATACACTCTAAGCCATCACCTTGTTAGCCATCCCATAATTAAATTGCATATAATTTGCCCCAACTCCAATTGTGCACTAATAGTTTATTGATGCTTAAGCTAGTTCTCAACCCATTTATAATCAACTCACAATTAAACCACACATTGTTAGTTTGAACCTTATCCTAAGTGCTCACATAGTGTCAATACATTAGCTAACACTTATGTGAGAGATGCATTACCCCCTTAAAAAGTATTAGAGAATTTAACCCTTTAGTGGAAAGAGACATTGCCTTGGTTGAACCATCACACCTTATGTCAAAATATACTTCCCCTCTAAAGAGCATTAAGGAATCTAACCCTTTACTAGCAAGAGATATTGCCTTATTTGACCCATCACACATGTGTTTTAGCCCAAACTCTTTACCCACTCAACATCATTACCATAACCCATAACTCAACTTCTACCTAGCCTTCCTTGTCCTGTTACCATGAACATTGACTCTATGTTCACCTTGCCTCCTTGATACGCTTGACTCATGCCAATCTTCATGCCAAGCATTAGTGAGAGATGGCACCAATTGGTAGGGTGAACAAACTTTCCTGCTTTTGCTTCTCAAACTCTAAGCTAACTAAAGAGTATATGGAGTTCAAGAAGAATAAAATCAATAATTTGGGTGAGGAAATGAGTTAAGTGTTGTCTAAATGTATTGAGCTAAAAACAAAAAATAGAGATTATCGAAATAAAATGCAATTTTAAGGCATGAATATAATATAAACTAGTCTTATGTAGTTTTATATTATTCACTTATATTCCTTTGATTATCATTGTATTGTGTTTTAATTTTTGTGAAAAAGACAACATCATGTTTTTGCTATAGTGTTTATGTTACTGTAAGGTTATCAATTGTATCACACATTTGTTATATACTTTCATAATTGTAAATGTTAACTCAATTGGTTCACATGTGAATAATAGTTGTTTGTTGATCATAAATGAATTAAAATATTGATTATTCTAACCCTTAGAATTTCAAGGATGTTTTGACTTTTGGCACAAAAGTCCACAGTGGTTAAATTATTTTAATGTTTCCCTTTCTAGAATTACATGTTTTAATGTTTCTTAACCAATTAAGAGATAGTTGAATCATAATTTTCAAAAATGCCAAGATATATTAGCATATTTTGTTTTTATTACTGCATATAATTGATCTTGGATGTTTTAACTTTACAACAATTTGAAATTGCTTTTGTTGATGTATGCCTTAGCAATAAATAGGTTCATTTACTTATTATGAACATACTTAATATTTCATGCATGCAATTATTTGTAAAAGACATTGCTTATTCTTAAAATATTTATACAAATAATATGGTTCTAAAAATAAAGTTTGTAAAATAAATATACTTTACAAAAAATAATTGTGATGAAATTATAAAAATTAGATACTTATCATATCAAAGTATGATTCCTAATATTATTGTATTGCTTACATATAAATAGTTGATTAATTAATAAATGATTTTCCATCCTAAAGTAATTGTTGGAGAATGTTCTATTGTTCTCAATAGATATTGATTTAAGAAATCCTTACACAAGATGGAATGATGATTACAAAGAGTTATGATCTCCTTAATATAATCAATCGTTATATTATCATTTGAGAATGAATATGATTAAACAATATATAATAAGTACTACTTTCATACTCAATATTTAATTAGAGTATTAGTAAGACAAAAAATAATTGAATTACAGTAAGAGACTATATACTAAAAAAATTAGTCAAACCACTTTTACAGTTCTAATATTACATTAATCATAACATGTGTCTAAGTAATAAATTAAAAGAGTTTAATATATCTAATTTTTTGGAATTATAATTTATATTTATTTTCTAATTGTTAAGATCTTAATGGATCACATACATAAAGAAAAATGATGAGAAATGCAAAAAAAGATAAAGTTAGGATTGATTGGAAAGTTTAAGAAATTTTTTTAGTCAAAATATAATATTTAAAATTATAGGAACTAAAGTATACTTTATTAGAAGTTAATACTAGGCCTTACATAGCCAAATTTCTCTGTAAATAGAACCTTATATGGCCAACCAAACTGATTCTTATGAGCTAGCACTCTATTTTGGTTTGCTCTTTTATCTTTCTCTTCCCTTAAAAGAGTTTATGCTTTTAAGAATTGTCTCTATAGTTTCTTGCATGCATACTATTACAGTCTAAACTTTTGGATACTGATAGCTTGCAACAACTTATCAATTTAACTTAAAAGAGAAAAAAAAAACTTAATTCATTGGTAACTATCTCATCTTTTAGCATAGTTTGTAATTAAATTTAACAACCTACGATGTATTTGGGAATTCAAAATTTTAAAATATTTATATTATTATGTATTTATTCAATAAACTTTCATTTAATTTCCAATAATAGTATCAAAGTCTGATTTACTTGTTAAATATAATTTAATTTTATATTTAGTTGTTATTGATTAACAATTCAATTGATTTATATGTTTATTTAGTGTTATTACAAGTTTATAATTAATTCCTTGATTTGGTTTTTGGTTAAACACATAAAAAATGAAAAAAAAAAGAAAGAATCAACATTCTGTCACATTGTGCAAAAGAGAAAAGTTCTTTCTTTTGTGTGTCATGGTTTTGAGAAACAGAAAGAAAAAAAAAAGTGGCTAAAATTAATTTGGGCATTACTATGGATTGTTCGGTAATTAACCATGGCAGTGTTGACGGCTCTAAAGAAAGCCATATTGGGTCGCAAGGCCAAGCCTCGTATGGCACGCATGCATGGGTAATTATACCCATGGTGGTGGCAAGGCATGGCTTTCCTACCTTGTGGTGGCTATTGCTTTTGACAATAGCTTATATGCCTATAAGTCAGTGGTTACTTGAGTCATGGTTAATTAATGTTATAAACATGTTTCCATTGCATTAGGAAACATTTCTATGAGTAAGAGAGATGTCAAATTAGCACAACAATAAGTTCAATTTGATTAGATTTTTAAGATTCTAAATTATTTAGAAGTGGAACACCTAATTCAATTAAGTTATTGAATTAAAAAAAAAATTAATTCAAATATAATTTTAAAAAATATTTTCTACATTATAAATAGTGTTTAACTAAAATTAAAACTTCCTAATTGGATTAGGATTAAGCACTTATGATTGATTAGATTACTTATTGAATTAAAAAACAATTTTTTAATTTCATTAGGACTCTTATTTGGATAGGTAAATTAAACACTAAATTTTCATATCAATAATTAAAATTAAACATATATTTACTTTAGTGCATATAATTTAAATATGATTACATGATAGAGGATTATAAGTTTATAGACCCATGTCATTGTTTTTATTAATATGAATGAATGTAATTTTTGTAGTATAGAGATTACTTTCTGTGCCCTTCTCTTATTTTCTAGTCATAAATTCTATTCTTATTTAAACTCTTCTTAAATGTAACTTGATGTTTCTCTCATAATTATGTAAAAGTTATATAATTAGAGAATTTAGGATTAAGATGGGATATCTATTTGTAACTATGAAGATCCAAATGAAGGTGTCAAAGGAGACAAATCAAAAAGATATTTCTATTATATAAACTCCCTAATACAACTCTTATGGATCCCATCTAATCTTAGTATGTCCATCTTAAGATATCAATAGGAGTACGATTATAGGGTTTGGTATATCATTGCCATTAGCACATCTTAATTTGTAGGTTAGATCTTTCCAGTTTAAGGACATATGTCTACTAAGCCCCAATCCCTTCCCTTCTTTGACTCTCGGTACCTAGACACTTTGAATCAATCCTCTCCTTATATGTTAGCTAAAGGGGGTGGATTTTCTCCTATTTTCATAGGTAGTTACACTACAATCTTTGCTTGTTAATCTCGTCTCGTCTTAATTCAATTATACTTGTATGTAGCCAACCATGTTTTTTATGGTTGACATAGATCTCATAAGACCCACCATCACTACGAAAAAACCCCCTCCCTTTTCCTTTGTTACTAAGGAGAGTAAGCAACCTCTATTAATGAAGGACCTTGAGTAAAATTTCTTATGTCATGTAACATATCCATCAAGCAATCTAGTCCAATTAACTCCTCAAAATGGCTTGTCAACCTTGCTTTTCCTCCATCAAAATAATGCTCTTCACCAAATGCCTTTCCTTGGGTTAGGGTAACATAGCAATGAGCAGTTTGCTTCAATCCCTCAAGAGTAGGATGTTGGCTGAGATAAAGCTAAAAGCTAACTTAGACTTTCTAGGTATCGTCCCTTCATTCCAAAAAGGAAGGAAAAAAAGGATATAAGTGTCGTAAGACCTTATTCTTTTCTACTTGATGTTATTTTTCTCAATTTTCTTTACATTTAATTTAATTGCAAAAATGGCTTTGGAAGACTAATTTGCAATCCTCTAGAATTTGACCATTCATCTTCCTCAATAGCTTGAGGAAGATAACATAGTAGAGCCTATAATCATGCATATTTGAATATCATACTAGGATTGCATGCTATATATCCGATATATATTACAATTATGATGCTAATGCATGTGATAACTATAATTAACTAAATCCCTCAACTTAAATATTAAGTACATGATAAGAACATGGTGAGTTGGCTTTTATAATTATACAATAAGACCATAGTTTTGTTTGAAGAAAGTTTGCTAGGTTAGCTAAAAGCCTCCTCAACCCAGAATATGCTTGGTATGTATGCATGAAATTAATACACACATACACACTTCATATATATATATATGTTGCTAGATAAAAATGAGTAATAATTTGTCCATATATACAAAGCATAGTTGATGTGAACAACCTCATTAGACCAAATGTTTTAGACTAGTATAAAATCTTGAGAATTGTTCTCAAGTACGGGAAAAAGTTCTATGTCTTTGATAAGGATCTTTCTACTCTTGGTGATGAGGAAGAAGTGGAGGCATATATTTAGCATAAGGATGATGATGATCATGCTACATGTGTGATGTTAGCCTATATGTCTCTTAAACTTTAAAGGTAACATGAGAATATCATGAATGCTTGCACAATAATTTTGCATCTCAAGATGTTGTTTGATGTAAACTAGGACTAAGAGATATGAGATCTTAAATGAATTGTTCTAATGTAAGATGGTAGAATGATTTTTAGTGAATGCTAATATTATGAAGATTAGCTATATTGAGAAATTGGCTTGATTGAGTTTTACCATAAATTTAGAGTTAAGTATTAACCTAATCTTACCTTAGGTTTGTTCATAGTTTATTGCGAACTTCTATATGAACAAGTTGGAAGTTACATTAGTTGAATTATTGAATATGCTTAAAAGTAGAAGGAAAACTCTAAAAAAAGAGAAGACTCCTTTTTTTCTTGTAGATTCTTCCAATGTGAAGAGCAAAAGGCCTAAGAAGAAGAACAAAAAAGGAAAGGCTCAAGCAACCAAGGCATTTTAATCGAGTGGTGATGTGAAAAGGACAAGAGCAAGAGCACTTGCCATCATTGTGGTAAAGAAGGCCACTAAAAAGGTAATTGCAAGATTTATCTTGTTAGACTAAAGGTGAAGAAGCTTAGTGAAGCCTTTGGTTTAGGTATGTTTATGATTGAGATAAATCTTTCCACTTTTGATTTTATTACTTAAATATTGGATGTTAGATATTGTTCTCATATTTTTTAAAATATGTAGGAAATCATCAAAAATAAATGGTTAAAGAAATGTGAGGTAGACCTATGATTTGTAAACAAAGCAAGAGTTGCAACATTAGCCATTGGAACTTGTAGTTTACTTTTTCTTTCTAGGCTGGTAATAGAGCTAAAGAATTGTTATATGTTTCTATGCTTTCTAAAAACATCATTTCCATTACTAATTTAACTTTAAATGAATTTACATTTACATTTAATGATAAAGGTTGTTCTTTTTAGAAAAAAAACATGTTTATTATAGATCTAATAATTATATAAACTTTTTATATAAGCTTGATCAAGGAAGGTTAAGTTATAGAATTGTTACTTGCATCTATTTGATTATGAATCATATAAAATATATGAATCTTGTTTATTGGATAAGATAATTGAGACTTTTTTGAAAAGAAAAGGAGAATATATTAATGAGTTATTAGGATTCATACATATAGATATATGTGGTCCTAGGCAACACATGCAAGAGGTGGTTTGTCTTATTTCATTACATTTACAAATAATCAATTGAAATATGGTTATGTGTATTTAATGAAATACAAATTTGAATATTGAAAAAATTAAAGAATTAATAAATGAAGTAGAGAAACAAACTAGTAGAAGTATTAAAATCTTATGATTAGATTGAGGAGGTGAATACTTAAGCTAAGAGTTTGGTGGTCACTTGAAAAAGAATGAGTTTTTCTCTCAATGGACATTTACTTAAACACCACAACATAATTATGTTTTTAAATGGGGACATATAACCCTATTAGATATGGTTTGTTCCTTGATGAATCAAGTTGATATTCCTTTATCTTTTTAGGTTTATGCCCTTGAGATTGCTACTTGCCTTCTTAATAGACTTTTGTCCAAATTTGTTGACAAGATGCCATATGAGATATAAAATGGTAAGAGACTAAACTTCTCATGTCTAAAGATTTAGGATATGATGCTTACATAAAGCGTATGTCGTTCGAAAAATCTTGGGATCATGTATTCCTCTCCCCATACCAGTAAAACAAAAGAAGAATAATAAAGTGAAGAGAGTTGAAGCAAAAAAAATATAGAAGCAAACTTTACAAAGTCCAAAAATTAGATAGATAAAGTCTATAAGTATTCTAATTTATGTTAAAGTGTTCAATAAAATTTTATATACATGCTTCAATGGTATTATATATATGTGAACCCATAAAATTAGGAGGGAAAGGACTAGCAAAAAATATGTATAGTCTTGATGTATGATCAAGACTATACATATTTTTTGCTAGTCCTTTCCCTCCTAATTTTATGGGTTCACATGTTATGAACTTTCACATCATCTTACTAAATTAGATTTATATCTTTTATAGGTTAAAAAATACAAAATTAATTATTTTTGACCATAACTTCTACTTTTATGTTTAATTACTTCACAACTTTTACTAATTAGCTCTTCAAAATAAAAATGAGTAAACTCTTTAGTTGTTTTTTGTCTCACTAAATGATAGATTAATTAAACTAGAAACTTTTAATGCCCTTCAAAAGTGTTTTGGCCAACAGTTTCCTAAATATATATATAGCGAATGAAAGGGTGCAAAAAAAAAAAATATCAGAGCGAGAAGAAACTAAAGCAAGCATTAGGTACAAATGGCTAGCAATATTGTAATAGCGAAACTTTTGGCATTGGCATTTGCAGTCATGCTCATACAATCCACAACTGATGTGCAAGTCTTAAGTTGTGTACAAAATTGTATCATTGGATATCCTGGTGCATTTTCTGAGGCACATATTCCTCTGCATGGTGTGGTAATGAACCACCCGCAGCAGGTATTCTCATTAACTAACCTTTTGTTTTTCAATTTTCTTTTGGAAGATCAAAAAATTATAGACAAAGTTGGACTCATCTCCTTTATGAGAGTATTACATGGACAAAATGTATCGGAAGGGAGAATGGTGTAGATTAGGCAAAAAGTCCTACATTCACCTTTCTCTATGTGCATTCCATCTTTAAAGTGGGAAATCATGCCTCAGATAACTATATCACCAATAAATCCTTAACCATACCTCAGCTCACTCAGTAGTAATTGAATTATTTGATAGATTTGCCCCCTTGGGCTCTAAACTTAGCCTGGCAGGAAGCAAGCCCAAATGGACTCTTGCA
Source organism: Rhizophora mangle (assembly GCA_037832345.1). NCBI lineage: Eukaryota > Viridiplantae > Streptophyta > Magnoliopsida > Malpighiales > Rhizophoraceae > Rhizophora > Rhizophora mangle. The sequence continues at coordinate 306,338 of JBAPLJ010001282.1, read as the reverse complement.
TGTATGTGCTATCAATTCAATTGCACCATGCGTTCCGTTCCATTCTGTGTTCAATTAGTTATGCAGATTAAACTCCACATGGGAAGCTGTTCAATTTGTGCCTTTAGTGGAACCATATTCCAAGCAAAACTGTATAATTTCCAATTTCAGTGATGCAGTAATCTATATAATCTGTTTTTCTCTTTCTTCATTTTTTTGTAAATGTATACCAAAGGCCATTATTTAAGATATTGGATGACAATTACTTCGTTGCCACTTCATTGCCAGCCCACTTAATTACTTCGTTGACAGGAATATGTTTATGAGACATGACAAAGCTAACATAGCTATTTGGAGCCCAACAATGGAAGAGAAGGGGTAAGGGCAAAGGCAAGGTGTTAAGAGACAAATTCTGGGTTATAATCTTTAAAGAAAATATGAAAAATAAGGGAATAACAAAAGATAAGGGCACCATATTTATGTGGTTAGATTAATTTGACTTACGTATATAAATAAAAGTGGAAGCAAATATTAGTAAAATAGAGAATATAATAAAACTCTTCTTGAGTCAATTGATAAAAACTCAAATAATGAATATGAAGTTTTAACTCTTTTAATTTTATTAATTTTTAGAACATACTATATTACTCCTTATTTATAAAAAATAAAATCAATTAATTCTACTTAATTTTTTGATGTGGGACTTTAGCCAACGACTTAACAAATCTCTACCTTACCTTAAGTCTCACATGCAGATATAATAACAATGCTCCACCTTTTTCACAAACACCCAAATCATTATAACACGTCAATTAAGTTCAAGCACTGCTTGAACTTAATAATTGAAAGAGGCATTGTAAATATATTTGCAAAATTGTTTCTTTTACAAATTTTCTTAACTAAAACTTTCTTCTCGACAATTGTCTCTCAAATGAAGTGATATCTCACGTAAATATGTTTTGTCCTCTCATGATATATCTGATCCTTAGTTAAGTGTATTGCACTTTAACTGCCATAATAAATGGTAACAATATCTTGATGTAGACTGAGCTTACCATACAAAACTTTCAATCATAAGACTTTTTTGATTGCCTGAGTCATTGTTATGCATTTTGTTTCAGTAATGGACAAAACAACAACATGTTGCAAAGTAACTTTCCAACTAATAGAAAAACCACCAATGCAAAATACATAACCTATAAGAAATCATCTCTTACCAAGATTAATGATGTAGTAAGAATCAATAAAGCCAACCAATGTGTCTAAATTTTTACCAAACTCCAAACATGTGTCCAAAGTGCCTTGCAAGTATCTGAAAATCCATTTCACAGTATGCCAATGTGATTCGCATAGAGAAGACATACCTACTAACTACTTGTGAAATATCTGCATGCGTGCAAATAATCACATACATAAGATTGCTAACAACACTCCAATATGGAACTTTTTCCATATATCACTTCTCTTCATTTGACTTTGGTGACTAAGTAATTGATAATCTAAAATGATTGGCAATGGGAGTACTAATAGGTTCATACCAAATCATTTTAAAACCTTCTTAACATAATTCTTTTAAGTTAAATATAACTTACTACCTTCACAATTCCTTTTGATTTTCATATCAAGAATCTTCTTTATTGAAGCTCTTAAGTCTTTCATCTCAAATTCACCATTCAAAAACACTTTTAAAGTGTGAATCTCTAACAAATTCTTGGTCTCAATGAGTATGTTGTCGACATAAAGTAACAAGTAAATGAACGAGTCATCATTTAGATTTCTGAAAGTAAACACAACTATCATGCATGCTTACAATAACTATGACCCAGTATAAAGGAATCAAATCTTTTATATCACTATCTTGGAGACTGCTTTAACTCATACAAGAATTTCTTCAGCAAATAAACATAGTTGTCTAAAGGAATCATGAAGGATCTCTTATATTACTATCGTGGAGACTGCTCCTTGTATGTTTGCTCCTTAAGCTCACCATATAAGAAAGCTATCTTGGCATCAAGTTGTCTAACTCCAAATCATACATGGCCCACCAAAGTAAGCAAGACATTTATTGAACTATTTTTAACAATAGGTGAGAAAACATCATTAAAGTCAACACTTTATACTTGACCGAAGCCTTTTGTAATCAAACATGCCTTGTACCTTACATCTTCAACCCTTGGTATGCCTTCCTTCTCTTTGAAGACCCATTTGCAGCCAATGATTCTCTTTTCTAAAGGTGGGTTCACAAAAATCCATGTATCATTCTTGTGGAGAAATTTTATTTTTCATTCATTGCAACTAACTACCTAGATGAGTCAACACCTAAGATAGCTCCTAAATATGTAGATAATTTGCCATTTTCACTAGTCTCTTGTGTAACTAAAAGAGTATAAGCAATGTAGTCATTATATCTCCATAGTAGTCAAATCTCTCTTCTTGATCTATCTTTGGCTATAAAATGATCATCGTTCTTATCTTTAGAAGAATCTACAATATCTGATGAATTTGATTGAATGTGAGGACTCCATTATTGAGTATCTCGATTCATAACTTTAAACTCCACCTGTTTGTATGCAATGTCACCATTACCTACATCAAAAGAAATAAAGGACTCTCTTTTTGGATGTAATATAGAGGATTCATCAAATATAATATCTCTACTAATCATAAATTTTGGTGGTTCAAGATACCATAAACAATATCCCTTCATTTCAAATGCATGTCCAAGCAAAACACACATTTTAGCTCTAGGTTTCAATTTTCTATCATTAACATGCATATATGTAGGATATCCAAATATCTTCAAATCAAAGTAATTAGTAAGAGTATATAACTAGACTTTCTTTAGAGTCTTGAACTTTATAGATATTGAAGGTGTATGATTAATGGACTAGGGGGTCATAGAGTTTTAATTTCATTAATTTTATTGATTTTATAACAAATTATATTACTCTTTATTTATAAGGAATAAAATTGGTCAACTCTACTTAATTTCTTAATGTGGGACTTTAACTATCAACTTAACACCATCTTTGCTTTGGAAGGCTATATAATTTTTTTCATTTCTCCAATGCAATGCATACAGCCCAAAAGTAATGGCACATAGTGAAATTAGTCAAACATGCTCAGTACTCGCCCTTGATTGATCAATATATGATTTGATACATTCCATGGATTCTCACTCTTTTAAGCCCCCATTAGCTTTTGTGTGCCATGATGCTAAATCATATCCATGGAAGAGTTGCCTGCAAGGACCAAAAGAAAGTCAAGATAATTTCCTAATTGAGTTAGACACAAGTGGGACATTTATGCCTAAAAGGGGTTTTTGTCAAGTGAATGCAAATTCATTAAGCTTAGCTTAAGTTTTGCATTGGTTATTGGTTTTTAACTTTTTTGGTCGAAGCTACTATGCTAGTGATCCTTTGCTAGGATAGTTAATTAATATTGTAAATTTTCACAAACTCTTATTGTCTAGCTTCTTCTTGTTGTTGTTTTTTTCTTTTCTTTTTTTTTTTCCCTACTAGAAGGATCCATAGGAAGGCAAATGGGAACATACCTTATACAACAAGGGAGACTTGGATGTAGGGTGGGGTTCAATTATCATTGGGATGATATTATGAGATTTATTAACTAACATGCTCAATAATTTATATTTGTGATTCAAAGAACAATGTGCTGTTTAACAAACCTAAGCCCTTTTTGGCAACTTTGAACAAGCCAAAATGAGGACAAAAGAATATCATGCTAGAATAGAAACTGACATAAAAAGAAAGCTACAAGAAATTAAGTTTAGGCCAATAAAGGGACTACTAAATTTCTGTTAAATTGATTATTAATACGTCAATAGAGAATAATAAAATATTCAGTCTTACAATTATAAGTGAGAAAAACTGTGAACATAACAATCTTCCCTTACATATCAATTTTAAAAATATACCAAGAACTTGAATTTTACTCAATACAAAATTTAAGTGTTGGATGACAATAGACATTGATCATTTTTTTCTGCATTTTTTCTCCATTACAAAATGCTATGAACATCCACCGAGTTTTCTTTCCATTAGATAATACACTAATTTCTCAATTAATGTGATCTCCGTTATTTTTCTTGAAGGTTCTATATTCTTCATTTGAAATGATAAATTAACTATAGCAAGAAAAGGGAACAAGAGGAAAGATGTTCTCATTCTCCAACACAATTTGCTTGAAAGAAGACTAGTCGGGGTGGTGAGAATGATAGAGTAAATGGTACCAGTAGGAAATTTCAACTATAAAGTCAGGTTAAGGATACAGAACAAGTAAAAATCTTGAGGAAAATTTTGTCATTTACAAGTAGCTGATACAAATAAAGTTGTGGCACTTGTACGCTCCATTGTATCCACATTTTGGATCCCCCCAAAGCAAAAATGGCCATCTTGCTGTATTAATTACTTGTGCATGGTTCATCTAGATTCCACAGGCCACCCCATAGCCCATCCTCTGTTACAGAATCTGCCCAAGGTGCAACCTACAGATACATCACTTGCACTATTGAAACTTTTTATGTCATCTTCTGCTTTTTGTTGCTCTTGCTGTTGTTGATCCTGATTCTATTGTTGTTGATTTAAAACTCAAGCTTTTTGCTTCTCTTATATTTAAAAGCATCTCTCTTTGTTCTTGAAATGGGGTGTCCAGTAGTTCTTTATCTCATTGTCTGTCTGGCCAGGCAATTGTCTGGCAATAGTTGTCTACCTGCATAAAAATTATCGAAAATAACTACAGTTTTGCCGCAGCAGCTAGTCTCTGTAACCAAAAGTGTCTCTTCACTGGCACTTTAGGGGAACTATGAATAACAATATAGTATCTAACTACAACTTGAACTTAAAGGTGCAATTTGAGAGAGATGCATTACTTGTTAACCCCAGAGAAAGCGTGCTGCAGCTCATTAATAATTCACTCCTCCAGATGTGTAATTAGACCTCTTTTAAGGCCAGGCAGCACAGGCTCAAGGTAATTTACCCAGCTCAGCCTGCAGCTTTTGCCACTCCTGTTTTAGCCTGGCAGCAACAAAGCAGTAACACAAGTTCTTAAATCAAAATCAGAGAAAAAAAAAAATGCAGAATTGTTCTTTTTTAGATTGTATATGCTGATAATAAATGTCTTACCAGTGCACCTGGCCATGGAACTCCACCTTCCTTCTCAATACAACTTCACATATTCACTAAGCAACTTATCCTCTTCAGGAGTCCAAAGACCCTTCCTCCACCCTTTCTCAGAACCCTCCCAACTGATCATGGCTACGGTTGTTATTCTACTTTCTCTACTTTTCACAATAAGACAACAACAACATTCAGGGCTTTAACCCCTGTGCCTAGAACAAATCCAGTAGAGTATAAATAGTGCTTGCAGTAATTTGATAGCCAAATTTGCCAAAAGACCTGCAAAATATTCATGAAAACTGAAATTAAAGGTTCATCAATATTCACCAAAGAGCAAGCATAGGATTCTCTACTAAAAAATATTGTAGATTGAAAAAGACAACTACGGACCCACTCAAAGTGCAAGGGGTCGTTGTAAATATGGTAAATCCTACAAAACTGAAAATATGGCTAGGGATGTGAGCAATCTTAGGCCAGTTCTTAGACGTCAGTTACTCTTTTCTGGCTTCTGTTGGAAACCAGAGGACTCACCATTTTGGAAGCAATTTCCTTTCACTACTTGAGAGATCAAAAATATTCCAGCATTGATTTGCACATAAAATGATTTACGCTATACTGAGGAAACAAAAAATTGAAATATCCCAGCCTGTGAATCTCACAAGCCCAACACACTCTCAGATATATGAGAAACTATCGTGGGACGAAATACATATAAGTGTTTTGCAAGAAGATGATGATACTAGTTTTGATAAATTTGGTAAGGAAAGATGCAATGTCAATTGAAGATGCCTACAATTTTTTTTCCCTTTTTTGAATTAAAAAAAAAAAAGAAATCTGTTAATTTGAAGGTAGAAAACAGCACTACAGGCTATCTTTTTTAATAGAAACAAATTGGATGGAGATGGAGATAAAAAGAAGAGAGCAGTAGGAGGAGGAACCTGCTGAAACAGGAATGGAAAGATGGACAGATTCTTCTCTGATAAAATCAAAGCTTATTGCAGCCATCCCACTGGATGTCTTTCCCATCGACTGTGATGTTAGGATGTGGGCAATCTTGGGCCAATCCTCGCCCATGTTGTTTTTGCATCTCTCTGACAGTTGGGAACAAGCAGCAATGTATAAATATTGTAATGAGGTGAGGTTGGGCATCCGCTCCTGCCAGGTGCCAAATTATAGCAATCCAATATATTGAGTCTGTGCAGGACAATTCAATGCAGAAGAAGCCCTCCTTGGCAGAAGGACCAACTTTGGAATATTAGCAACATCAAGTGAGACAAGACTTTTAAGGCATTGTCCTTGCCATTGAATATCATCATTGTTGCTGCTGTTGCTGTCATTATCATAATTGGACAGATCTGGATCTTAGCAACTTTCAATGTAGAGATGTTTGAGGGAAGAAGGAGACCATGCTATTGTTGTTGTTGCTACTGCAACAGATATCTGGTTTCAGCTACACTAGTGGTAGCAGTAGTACCCTTCTGGTTGCCTTTTCCATTCCCATCATGCGGCAAATTCACATTAATTAGTTCTCCTCCCAACTTTGCTCAAGTCATTTAATTCACCCAGTCCTCTGCTCTTCCATTTCGAGTTTTTACTAGTAGGTAGTATGAATCACAATAATCTCTCTGGCCATGTCAACTGTCCAATCCAACTTGGTATATGAGTCAAATTATAGCAATAACTGATGTCAAGTTTTTTGAGACCAACCAGATTTTTGATATCCTCAAATAATTGTCTAAGTTCGTAACATCCATATAGTTTGAGAACTTACAAATTTTGTAATCTGGTAATTGAACAGGCAGCAATTTGATCTCAGTATTCCAAGAAAAATCAAGATACCTTAACTTAACTGCTTTAATTTACCAGTGGAATTGGGCACTTTGTACTTGTATATCCAACTGCCTAAACGCTGCAGATTACAAAAAATTGCAGTGGCATTGCCTTTGGCCTATTTTATAGGGATTATAGTATTTTGGCTCTGATGCCAAAACAGTCCGCCAACGTTTTGCGTCAAGCACAGATACTGGAACTTGCCAATTGTCCCTGTTTCTGGTCAAATGAGATATGCCGAGTTTTCTTACCAAATTCTCTTAGGTTGAGATTGACACAAACACTTTCAGCTCCAGCTACTGAGGAAGTAAGATCGTTCATTAAGTCATGCATATTGCAACTCATTATATTCCCCAACTCATCTTCAACCACATCTTGGAAGAGAGACCACCATAGGAGATTCATGAAACACTCCCAACTAATACAGTAACTTGGATCTAATAACTTAATATACCCTTGTGCCATCCAAAGATCTACCAATATCAATATCTCAACATCAATTTCATGATCTTTTGGAAATAATTTACAATAAGCAAAATAGTATTTCAAATGTAAAGGAAGAAGATCATAACTCAACTTAAGAGCTACCATGATACTGGTTTCTCTTTGATCCTTCATCTCTAGTTCCTTATTTCTGAATGATTCTCATTCAAGTATACTTTCATTGAAATACATGAGATATCAATCACTCTTATTATCAGGGGAACTCCTTTACATTTTACAACAATTTCTTTTCCATTTGTTTCATGTCTTAGTGTTGTATGATTATTTATATTTAATTTTGTTAAAATATTCATTAACAAATTTTTTTAGAGCATCTTTTCATTATCATCCGCCAATGCCGTCTTTCCTATTCCTCCCATTCCGATTATGGAAATCACAGTCATATCAATCTTAGAGTTCTCTAACAAAAGTTGTCTAATTGCATCTTTATCAACTTCTCTACCAACAACTATTTCAAGGACAAAAGAAAGTGTTTGCTCTCTTTTCTTTGCCATCACAAACATTGACGAGTCAACAGGACGTTGCTGATAGTTAAACTGCGTTCCGACACGCATAATAGCATCTAGCCTCTCCCGAATTGCCTTGATTTTGCGGTTCGAACTTGAAAAGAAAAGGCTTACCTCATTTGTCACTTTATTCTGCGTCATGACTTGTCGCCACAGAACTTCTGTGGAAAAGTCATCCAGCAAGTCCTCTGCATCGTACACGACTTCTTTCAGATCACCTAGCCAATCTTTGACTGGTTCATCACCTCGTGCTTGCCGGTCTTCTGCATCAAGAAGCCCGACCTTGACACCGTCAACAGTGGTGCGCGGCAATTCAATCTCGTCTTCAACACCCCGCCGCAGGCCAATCTCTTGAAGAGCAAAGGAGCCTAATTTTCCAAGAATTCGTTCTGCAACGCTCAACAGTAATCCTTCTGCCATGTCTCTATTGGGTGCAAGTTGAAAAGCAAGGAACATTATTTGTGTTTGAAGTGATAATAGTCGGCGATCTCATAGGCTTAGGTGCGGTAAGATGTACACTGGGAATTTTTGGGACAAAGGAGGCTTAGGGTTCATCGATGAAGACATGTACACATAGCATGGTCTTTAAAATCACATCCAAATCCACTAAGCACCATCCAAATGTTTACACAACAACGCGCATACATACATACATATCTGTCACCGTGGCCATATTTTTGCATAGATAGTCGTTGAGATGCTGACTGGTCAACTTATTGGAGAAAGGAGAAAAATTAATCAAATGGGAAGCTTCAAGAAACAAGTACGTGGCCCACCGCCACTCTTCGAAGAACAATTAACAAATAAGAGATATTTACTGTACCCTAGAAAAAAAAAAAACTTGCAGAAAGTGGGCATACAAAAAATATATAAAATAGGTGTGAAAGTGAAACCATAGGTGGTGGCAAGTGGGAATCATCCACCAAAGTCGATCCAAACCGACCATCACTGACTTGATTGTCAGGTTCTCCCATCTCCCCGCCGATTAGTAACGAAATATTTAGTGAGTTAAATAGAAACGCGCAGTGAATATAATTTATTATAAAATATTAAAAATAAGATAAATAAATTTTAATATTTTATAAAAATATTTTATTAATAATTATTAATTTTTTTAATTATTATTTATTTCTCTTTTAATTTTTATACGATATATTAAGTTATTTATTAATAATTAATAAAATTTTATAATTTAATTTATTTTTTTAAAATAATTAAATTTAATTAATATTATATATATATATATATATATATATATAAAATATTAATTTATATAAATAATAATAATAATATAAAAAAATAATTTAATATATTTAATAAAATATTTTAATATTTAAATTTTTTTTTTTTAAAAATAAGTAAATTGTATATATATAAAAATTATGTGACTTTTATTTTTATTATTATTATTATTTTTTTAAAAAATGTTTATATTATGAAAATAAAAATTTGATAATAAATACTTATTAGATTTTAAATTTAATTAAAATTTAAATTTTTTTATAAACATAATTTTTTTGAAAAAAAAAAGTAATTTAATATGGTATAAAATTTAAATTTAATATCTTATTGATATAATAATTATTAAAGTATTGAATGATATTATTAAGTAATTTTTTATTATATGATAATTATAATATTTTCTGTAATTTTTTTTAAAAATAGTACTATTTTATAAATATTAATTAGTAATATTTTTAATTTTTTTAAAAATTCATTTTATGTTAAAAAAATAAGTATAAAAATTTTAAAATATAATTACTTGGTGTTGTTAAATTCAAACATGTCAACTAATGCAAAAAAATAGGAAGAAAATGTATGAAAAGAAGTACAATTACCATCAATTTTTGGGAGGAGTTAAGGGATACTCTTTAATACTACTATTTATATCAAGTTGATTTTTGCCGATGACAACATATATTTAAATTATTCTTTTGATTTCAGAATTAGTGATATTTAAATAGAAAAATATTAATGTAAAAATAAAAATAAATTTTGTCATAAAAAAATTAAAGTGAAGTGACAATTATAAATACATTAATTTAATATATATATATATATATATATATATTAAATTAATATATTTATTTTTTCAATTTTTGTAATAAAAAATAGTATAATTATAGAATGCGTGATTATTTTTCAATTGAAATGTTGTCAAATAAGATGACCATTCCATATCATGCATGTACAAAGAAATAAATTTCTTCTAAGTCGCATAAATATTAATGTTTTTTTTTTAGACAAGAGAAAATAAAATATAATACATGCGTGGATAATGAAAATTTAAGGAAGTTCATTCAAACTTACTTAAAGTTTTCTTTTGATTTGAAAGTTTTGGAAGTGCTCTAATTTCTGTGATACTTTTGCATATGTGTTGTCAAAAGCATACATAGAAAGAATTTTATTCAAATGTTGAAAGCATGAGAAGTAATTTGACTTAACTTATGACCCTACTATTCACCAATTATATTATGAATAGAACATTGTGTCACGATTCCATCAACAAGACCATTTGGACCCTCAACTTCATTTTGTACATACTCAACACTTTTCCCCACATTCTTAGTTCCACCATTATGCTCTTCTAGCTCAACACCACCCAAATGCAGAATATCCTTAATAATGGTGAATATAGGTTCATCAACCTCATGTAGAGCATTGATATATGCAACATGCTCTTTTATCTCAACCATCTAATTCAACATATCAAACATTGCTTGTCACTTGTCTTCCTAAGATACTTCATAAACTCATATTATTAGTTAGGGAACCTATGCATATAGTCAACTATGTTATTGTATCCATGTCTTTTTATTATTGCATCTAAGCTAAGCATCAATAAGGTATTTATTATGTTGGCTTCAATGACCTTGACTTCTTCCCATTCATATGTAATCTTAGGTTGTAACATCATGGTCTCATCAAGATAAAACTTTATAGTAATCAAAATCCCACATGTGTAATTATATTAAGGGCTAATAAATATGTATGATTTCCAAATAACAAAAAGATGCATACATGGATAACAAGAAGTTGCATACATGGATAACAAGTTGCATTTGATTAAAAAATAATTGGGGCATAACAAAACTATAGTCAATTTCCACAAGCCTATTACACTACAAAAATTAATTACTCAATTTCCTTCAACTTTAAATGATTTGTTTTCCTTTTCTACAATATTGTAGATAAAATAATTGTGTAAGGAAATAAATCTAGAATTGCAAAGAATAGGAAAGCTACAAACTAAGAAAATAAAAAATGGGAATAGAATAAAAACTTAAAAACTTAGAAAAAGAAAATTATAATAACAATTAATATAGCTTTGGGTCATAACAAAATAACCAATAATTGGAATTTTTAAACAAAAATCCTAAGCCAATTAACCTTAATCCCATTAACCCATTACTTAAAATAAAAATTAATAATCTCATTAACGCTAATCCCATCAACCCATAAATTGAATTTTATAGTTCATAAATTCCAAAACTTAAATAAAAAGGCTCAAGAAAAGTGTGGGTTACCACTATCTCTAAAATAGGTCCTAAGAAAGTAATCAACTCCTATTGCTTTATGCTTTTTTTTGACTCTCATAGACCATATGGTCCTTAAAATAATTGTCTCTCTCACTTTTTTTCTTTTTTTTAACTTTCAATCACTTACTATCTTACTTAAGAATTTTCTCTCACAATCATTTCTCTGTTCTATCATCATGGATGACTCTTTATTCTTATTTTCACAAAATATTTTCTTATAGAGAGAACTTGACTAGGGTCTTATATTTTGTTTATTTATATTATAGTTATAATTTTATATTTACTTAATAAGGTTTATCTTTTTTATGATTAATTAAATTTTCCTTTTAGAATTACATGTTTAAATGTTTTCTTAATTTTGTTTTCATCAAATTGTTATATATAATACGTTAATGGGTTATTACTATTTGGATTTCAAGCAGATTTGGGTTTGGTCTTGGCCCAATTGAGATGTAGCACTTTGTTATTGTTGTATTTAATACACCTTAGCTTCCCTTTCTTATCAATGTGCCATATTAGCAACATAAAATTTTTTTGTTAATTAGGTTTAATGGTTAGCTAGAATTGTTATAAAAAAAAATCTTAGTTTTTTGAATTGTTACTTTTGAAAGGTCAAATTAGATTTAGCATATCATGCAAAGTTACAAATAAAATTGTATATTAACCTCTTTTCATTTCGCATAAAAAAATATCAAGACAATCTAACCCTAAGAATGCCCAAAGAAAATCTCAACCCTAACTTATTTTTCTCTATAGGTTCCAGGAGGGCAAGGGCATTTTTGTGTTGAATTCAAGAGCTTATGGTCTAATTTGAAGCCTTAAAGGCATGATCTCATGGTGGACAAGGCTTTAAAAGTAAAGAAGGCCATGAAATCCTATATATTCTTATTTTTTATTTTTATTATATATTTTTTTATTTTTATGATTATTTTTGACAAAGAAAAAACAAGGAAATGAATGGTTTTTTTTTTTGAAAGTAGCTTTTTTTAAAAAAAAATATTATTTTTTTTTATAACCTTTGAAGGAAAAGAGAGAAGAAAAAAGGCCTAATGTTTGGATCTACTCTAACAAATAAAGGAGGCATTAATCTCTCTTTTTTTTATTTCAAAAAAATCTTAGCTTTTATTATTTTGTTACTTTAGTTTTCTTAAAGAAAATTTTGATTTCACTCTTTTTGGAGTTTTAATGTCTAGACCCAAAAAAATGAAAGAAAAGATTTGAAAGAATAGGTTCTTACAAGCTTTGATAAGGGTTAAAGAAAACATGTCATTGTTACTAGAGATTTTTGTAGATTCGTATATAGGCTTGACCTATATTAAGAATGGTACTGGTAATGTGATGCTTAGTGAGAAATTTAATGTTTGATTTTTGTGGGGAGTGTCTTTAGTTTGAGTCATGTTTTCATGTTTGAGAAGGCTTAGAGTATTAATTCCAACTCAAGTTCATGGGTTATGAGTTTGGATAAAATGGTGTGGAAGGGGGTTAACTAGTTTAAATTAACAAGGTTTGATGAAGTCAATCTTTTTTATTTTTTTGTGAATTTTTTGACATTTTTTACTCTTTTTATTTTTTATTAATTTTCTTTCTTTCTTTCTTTCCTTTTTCACTTTTGAATGTTTTACATGTACTAGGATGATTTGAAAGAGGAGGCAAAGGAAGGAAAGAGGAGGTGGTAGCTAATGGTAACAACTGCTTGTTGTCATCAATGATAGATTTGGTGACAAGTTTATGGGAAAATTTGGACACAAAGTATATACAAGAGGATGTAACTAATAAGAAATTTTTGGTATCAAAATTTAACAATTTGAAGATAATTGATAGTAGGCCAGCAATAGAATAATTTGTTGAAATTTAAAGGATTTTGAATTATTTTTCATAATACAAATTATCTATGGATGAAATTCTAATTGTGAATTCTAGTATTGATTAACTACCACTTTTAAGAGATGCCTAAAATATAAGAAATGGAATATATCCCTTGAAATTCTTGTTAACCATCTTTATGTAGTTAAAGAGTTTTGCATACAAGATAGAAACAATAAGCATGACTCTCATGTTTTAAAGTTGAAAGTGATTGAGAAAAGGCAATCAAGTGAGTCCACTAACAAGAGAAAGAATCAACCTACTGATAACAAAAGAAAATGAAAAGAAAATAAAAAAAATAGGTAAATGTCATTTTTGTCACAAAAAAGGGCACAACAAATATAAGTGTCATCTTAAAAATAGGAAAACAAATGGTTCCCCTTTAGAGCAACAAATGAAAAAATGATTCCTTTAATCATAAAGATCAATTCATTTAAGGATGACATTACTTAACATATTAATTCTAATGTTGTGTAAAATGTTTGTGAGAACAAAAGTTACTTCAAAGCTATGAAACCAGTAAATAATGGTATTGTTATGTACATGTAAAATTCCATTATAGGTTTTGTCATAAGAATTAGGAAGGTAAAAATGTAGTTCACTTCTAAAAGAGTTATCAATTTTACTAATATATTTTATATTCTAAAAGTTAAGATAAATATGATATTAGGTAGTCTTTCAAAAAAACTTGGATTCAAACTTGTATTTAAGACTGACAACTTTATCCTTCCAAAAGAAGTATATTTATGGGAATGGTTATTTTTGTAATGGCATGTTTGAACTTGATGTTGTTGTTGATAATAATGTTAATGTTTATGCTTATATTGCTAAGCATTCTTATCTATAGCATAATAGGTTTAGACATATAACCATTAGAAGATTCTATGATATGGTTAAATTGAAGTTGTTGCCATACTTTGATAAATTTGAAAACAAATACACAAATTGTATGCTAACAAAAATAATTAGAATTCTATTTCCAAGCTGTTGAAGATCTTTGAACATGTTAAAATTAATTTATATTGATATATGTGATTTGCATAACACACTAATACTAGGAGCAAAGACATATTTATGATATTCATTGAAAAATACTCAAACTACTACTATGTTTAATTACTACATACTAAAAATAAAGCTCATGAAAGATTTAATTTGTATAAAACTAAAATTAAATTGCTAAATGAATTTGTCTTTAAATACTTGCTATCTAATAAGGGAGCTATATATTATGATATTAACTTCTTAAGTATATGAGAATTAGTTACAAAACTATTATTCCTTACACTTAACAACATTATGGTGTTGTAAATACAAAAATTGGATGTTAATAGAAATGATCAATGTCATGTAATCAAATTGCATGTCAATAGAAATGATCCAACCAAAAGTAACAAAACAACCCTATATAAGTTCTTGAATAAATGGAAGCCTAACCTTGTTATTTAAGAATTTGGTTTTGTACAACAATTGTTAAGTTTCCTTAATCGAAATTGAAAAAGTTAGCTGAAAGGGGAATTAAGTCCATCTTTTTAGGATATGCTCATAACAATAAGACTTATCAATTAATAGTCAAAGAGCTTAAAAACTTAATATCTATTAAAATAATCATTAAATTGATAAATGCTATTTTTGATGAAAATAAATTCATCATAGTTTCTAATGTTCTAAAATACAAACAAGTTTTAGATAATGAAAATGATGCTTTAGCAAATAAAAATAAAAATGTCGAGGAGCAAAAGAGTAAGGGAAGTAAAGACTTTTTGGTTATGATTTCTTTGTGTTCCTAGTTCAAGGGACAAAGGAATTAGCCTGTAATTGAATTCTATATTGCTTACTAATGATAATCATAAGACATTTGATGAAGTAGTGAAATCAGAAGATGTTATATTGAGAATAATGCTTAATTGCATTACATTGAGAAAGTTCTCAATAAATTCAATCATTCAAATTGTATTCTAATATTTATCCCATTTAACCACATTAAGCTTACTAAGAATGTTTAAAGAATAGTATCATAGCTAGAATATACTTAGGTAATAGGTGTCTAATGTCCTTAATGATATATACAAGACCAGACATATGCAATGCAATTAGCTAAGTGAGTGAGTACATGAGTAATCTAAGCAATATGAATTAACATGGAGTAAATAGAATTTTAAAATACCTAAAGAAAATAAATGATTATGACATAAGCTATACATTTTACCCTTATATTTTAGTAAGATATAGATGTTAGTTGGATTATTAATGAAGAGGATCATGCTTTTATTAGTATGTAGATCTTGATGCTTGGTAGGGGTTCTATTTCATTAAGTTTCAAGAAATAGACTTACATAATGGATTTCATCATGATTACAAAGTTTCTAGTACTAGTTTCAATGAATAAAGAGGTAAAATCACAAAAGAACTTGCTTTATGAGATTATTTTGTAGTCAAAGCGAGTAGCACTTATTTTTATATACTATGAAGTGTTGCAACTCTAGTGAAAACTTATAGTGAAGAGTATAATGGTTAGTTAAGAATCATTAGACATAAATACAGTTATGCTAGAGATTTGATCACAAATGGAATGATTGTGATTGCCATTGTGAGATTAAGCAAAAAAGATGATTAATCCTTTGACAAAAGGACTAACAAGAGATTTGATAGACAAGACATTAAGTAGAATAAGTCTTGAGCCTATATAGATTAATCACTAATGATGAAAACTCAATTCAATACTTAATGCTACTTCAAGTCTTATTTATAATGAATTAAAATGCATCATTAATGTAATTGATATATTATAATTAATTGTTTTCATCCAATATTTACTACTTATAATTGTGAAGGGATGATGAATTTTGAACTCTAAATAGGCCTAGGAAAGTTCTTTATGGTTAGGGTAACTAGAATGTGCTTACATGGATATAAAATGTAACTTGTTGGAATTAGTTAAAAGACTTCACTTTAAAATATCTATGAAAAGGATATAAGTGCAAGGCCTTAAATGTGTTAATCAAATTAATGAGATGTTCATTGTTATAAAATCATTAGCGTGAAATGCTTGCATTATTTATTAACTAAAATATTTGAATAATACTTATTACATATTAGTGAAAATAAATTTTACATTAATGATGATAGTATTTGTTAGATGACTTAAAGTAGTTCTACAATTTTCAATTTGTCCAACTCTCCGTTTTAACACCCTATTGTCTTTTTATCCAACACAAGTTGTTAGTGGTTCAAGTCTTGGAAAATAATTAACTAGCATTTTCTCTCTCTCTCTCTCTCTCTCTCTCTCTCTCTCTTTTTCCCATGTCATCTTTTAATAATTTCACAAGAAGATTGAGAGAAAACCCAAGTTGTCTAAGTGAACAAATGAAAGTTTTATAAATCTTTCTAAGCCCTTACCTCTAAAGTGGAGTTGAAGTTTTCAAGACTTCCTCTTCCGAGCTTAGGAGCATAGTTTCAAGTAGTTAAGTTGATTTGGTCATCCTTAAGAATGATTAATTGTCCTATACTTAATTTTTTTTCCCTTGCTTTCTTTTTGTCATAAAAAAAATGACAATAATTGTTTGATTTATAATAATTAATTTAAGGAAAATTTTCATTTCTATTTTGAATATCTTCCTATCTTAAAAAGAAGTCAAAGGTAAAAGAGTGTACAATTGATGTAAGATATAAGAAAACAACAAAGAAAGTGTTCATGCTATTAAAAATATAAAATTCTCATATTGTTTAAATAAATAAAAAACCTCTCATATTGTCATTAACTAAAATTTTTAAGAGAATTTGATATTTCAAATTATTATTTTACATAAAATCAAAATATAGTTTATTTTTTTTTTCATTTATACATATAATTTAGTGGTTTGACTCTTACCACATATATTTATTTAAATTAATTAAGTGAAAGTTATAGTATTCAAGTTTAATTCATTTAATTTAATTTTATTATCTCATGTGTTTACTAGACTTAACACGTTAAAATATAAAAAAATTAAATGATTTATATCGTTTACAAATTTTTATATCTATTAGTTTTTATTTTTTAAAATAATTAAATTTTAAAATGTTATTTTGACATTGTATTAGAATTTAATTTATAATTTGATTATTTCCATAATCTTCAATTTCATTAATTGAATGCAATAGTAATAAGACATATCACTTATGTTTCAATTATTCAATTTTGATTCGGTAAATCAAGTAAAAATATGAAATTTTATATTGTTAAAATATACAAATTTTATATAGTTTATAATATTTATAAAGTTTTGTACTTATTATAATAAATTTTTAGGTATAATTTTAATTTTATAAAATATTTGACATTATATCAAATTTTAATTGACTTTTTTATTTATACTCTTTAATTAGTGATTTGGCCATTTCTTTATTTTTAATCTAATTAATTGAGTACAATGTTAATAGGTATAATAATTAAATTTAACTCATTTAATTTGTTTCAATATATGTTAAAAGTGAATATTAAAAATAAAAAAATTTTCATATTAATAAAATATAAAAATTTTATATAAATTATAATATTTATAAACCTTTTTACTTATTAATTTAAATTTTTAGGTGAATTGAATATTTCATACACATTGTATTATAAAAGTAAATGAGAAGTGGCTACAAAAATTATGGTACACTTTACAAGATTGATTGCGATGAATTATTTATTTATTAAGATATATGATATATATGCTTGATTTTTTTTTCTTTATGCTGAAAAATCTCTTTTAGTAAACCTTGAATTGCTAAACTGTCGTGGGTGAGATATGCTTGATAAATTTTTTATGGAATTATCACAGGTAGACCATATATAGATGGAAAGCCTCAATGTAATACATAAGATTCTTTGCTTGTGCGGGAACGGGATGGCCATAGTTTCCAAGGAAATCCAAAGTAGTTATTAATAATAAAATTAATTTTTTTCTCACAAATAAAATTCTAGATATTTTTGATAATATAAAAAATAATAATATACCAATCAAAAAATTAATAGACCATTAATATTGATTAATTTTATTCTAAGGGTTTATTTGATATTATAGTTGAGCTTTTATTGTTGCTATAAAAATGATGGTGAGAAAACTTTTTTTTAGTAGATTTAATTGAGTATTTGATTATAATTTACTATATTTTAAAAAAATAAAAAATTGATAAAAAATTAAAATAATAGTGTGTAATTTATTTATATAATTAATTTATAATTATTTTATATATCAAAAAAAGTTATTATTTTACAAATTATTAGTATATCCATGTTAAAAATAAATTTTATAATTTATTAAATATTATTAAAATTGTATTTCATTCAAAATACAAAATATCCTCTTAATAATAAAAATACATCCCCGGGCTTTGAAACAAGTTGCTAGCGTTTAATAATTACATATAGATAGTTGAGTAAATCCTTACACAAGATAGAATAACGATTATAAAGAGTTGTTATGTCCTTAATTTAATCAGTTGTTATATTATTACTTGAGAACAAATATAATTAAACAATATAGAGTAAATACTAATTTTATACTCAATATTTAATTAAAGTATTAGTATAAAAAAATAATTAAATTACAATAAGAGACCATGTACTAAAAGAATTAGTCAAACTACTTTTACAATTCTAATATTAAGGTAATCATAATATGTGTCTAGACATTAATCTTGATTTATTGATATAAATTAATTAATTAGAATATTAGTGATAAATTAAAAGGGTTTAATTTATCAAGTTTTTTGGAATTATAATTTATATTCATTTTCTACATGCTAAGATCTTAATGGATCACATATAGAAAGAAAAATGATGAGAAATGTAAAAAGAGATTAAGGTAAAATTGATTAAAAAGTTTAAGAAATTTTTTTAATCAATATATAATATTAAAAATCGTAGGAACTAATATATAATTTATTAGAAGTTAATAGTAGGCCTTACATAGCCAAAGTTCTCTATAAATAGAACCCTAAATGGCCAACCAAATTGATTGTTGTGAGCTAGCATTCTCTTTTGGTTTGTCCTTTTATTTCTCTCTTCCCCTAAAAGAGTCTATGTTCTTAAGAATTATCACTACGGTTTCTTGTGTGCATACTATTAAAGGCCAAACTTTTGGATAGTAATGGTTTGCAATAACTTATCTATTTCAATTGAAAGAGAAAAGAAGACTTAATTCATTGGTAACTATCTCATCTTTTAGTATAGGTTGTAATTAAATTTAGCAACCTACTGATATACTTTGTGGATTCAAAATTTTAAAATATCTATATCATTAGGTATTTATTTGATAAACATTCATTTAATATTTGCATGTTAAATATAATTTAATTTTATGTTTAATTATTATTGATTAACAATTCAATTGATTTATATGTTTATTTATTGTTATTACAAGTTTACAATTAATTCCTTGATTTTGTTTTTAGTTAAACACATAAAAAAAGGGAAAAAAGAATCGACATTGTGTCTCACCATGCAAAAGAGAAAAGTTCTCCCTTTTGTGTGCCATGGTTTTGAGAAATCCATAGAAGTAATGGGGCTGAAATTAATTTTGGCGTTATTGGGCATTGTTAGGTAATTTAACCGTGGCAGCGTTGATGGCTTTAAAGAAAGCCATACTGGGTCGCAAGGCCAAGCCTTGCGTGGCATGCATGCATTGGTAATCATACCCACAGTGACAGCAAGGCATGGCTTTGCTGCTGCGTGGTGGCTATTGCTTTTGATAGTAGCATGTGTGTCTACAAGTTAGTGGTCACCGGAGTCATCGTTGATGCGTGTTGTAAACATGCTTCCGTGGCATTAGGAAACATTTCTGTGTGTAAGAGATGTTAAATTAGGACAACAATAAGTTTAGTTTGATTAAATTTTTAAGATTCTAAATTAATCAGAAGTGAAACACCTTGAATTAAGTTATTGAATCAAAGGAAATGTAATTTGAATATACTTTAAAAAATTATTCTAGATTATAAATAGTATTTGCCTAAATTTAGGATGTTCTAATTGGATTAGGATTGATGACTTATATCTGATTAGAATACTTGTTGAATTAGAAAACTATTTTTTAATTTCTTTAGGACTCTTATTAGGATAGGTAACTTAAAATAAACATTGAATTTTCAAATCAATAATTAAATTTAAACATATATTTACTCTTGTGCATATAATGTGAATATAATAACATGATAGAAGATTATAAGCTTGTAGATCCAAGTGATGGTTTTATTTATACGAATGAATATAATTTTTTGGAGCATAGAGATTGCTTTTTGTGCCTTTCTCTTATTTTCTAACTATAAATTCTCTTATTATCTAGACTCTCCTTCAATGTAATTTGATGTTTCTCTCATAATTATGTAAAATTTATATAATTAAGGAATTTAGGATTGAGATGGGATGTTTATTTGTAACTATGGGGATCCAAATGAAGGTGTCAAGGGAGACAAATCAAGAGGATATTTCTGTTATATAGAATCTATAATGCAAGTTATAAGGATCCCATCTAATGTTAGTATATCCTTCTTGAGATATAAGTTGGAGTAGGATAGGAGGGTTTGGCATATCACTACCATTAGCACATCTTAATTTGTAAATTAAAATTTTCCAGCTTATGGACTTATGTCCACTAGTCCCCAATCCCTTCTCTTCATTAACTTTCAGTACCTAGGCACTTAGAATCAATTCTCTCTTTATATGTATTCTTCTCAGTTAGCTAAAGGGGTGGGTTTTCTCCTATTTTTTATGGTAGTTATGTTGTAGTCTTAGCTTGTCCATCCTATCTCATCTTAATTTGGCTATACTTGCATGTAGCCAACAATGGTTCTAATGGTTGACATAGATCTCATGAGACCCACCAACTATCACTACATAACCCCTGCCCTTTTCCATTGCTACTAGGGAGAATAAGCAACCTTTGTTAGCAAAGGATCTCAAGTAAAATTTCTTATGTCATGTAAAACATCCATCAGGCAATCCAGTCTAGTTACCTCCTCAAAGTGGCTTGTTAACCCTACTTTCCCTCTTTCAAAATAATGCTCTTCACAAAATGCCCTTCCTTGGGTTGGGGCAATATTGCAACAAGTGGCCACTCCACCACTCCATCGAGAGTAGGATGTTGGCCAAGATAGAGCTAAGAACTAACTTAGACTTTCCACATATCATCCCTTCTTTCCTAAAAGGAAGAGAAAAAAAGATATAAGTGTCATAAGACCTTATTCTTTTCTACTTGTTGCTATTTTCCTCAATTTTCCTTACATTTAATTTAATTACAAAAAACCCTTTGGAAGACTAATCTGCAATCCTCTAGGATTGGACCATTTAACATCTTCAATAGCTTGAGGAAAATAACATAGTAGATACTATAATCAAGCATATTACATATCATACTAGGATTATATGCCATATATGTGATATATATATATATTACAATATGCATGAGATAACTATAATTAACTAAATCACTCACCTCAAATATTAAGTACCCGATAATAACATGGTGAGTTGTCTTTTATAATAATAGAATAAAACCAGAGTTTTGTGTGAAGAAGGTTTGTTAGGTTAGCTAAAAGCCTCCTTAACCTGAATATGTTTGATATTATAATTAATGAGTCCTAATTAACTATATTTGTGTGATTTGGATGAGTTATCTCATGATCACATAAATTTAGAGACAATGGTTAGGAGCAGCATATGTGATTTGTTTAGACAAAGGGCTGTCATTTAATTGATATGAGAGTCACATGCAATGTAATTGATAAGTCAACATATGTGATTTATTTATTTAAATAAGAAAGTGGGAATAACTAAAATAAGGATTAAAGATCCAATCTAATTTTGGTATGTATGCATGAAATTAATACTCACTCTCTTTATATATATAGGTTGCTAGATCAAAATGAGTAATAATTTGTCCATTTATACAAAGCATAGTTGAAGTGAACAACCTCATCAAACTAAATTTTTTAGACTAGTTTAAAATCTTGAGAATTGTTCTCAAGTAAGAAAAAAAGTTCTACATCCTTAATGAGGATCTTCCCAGTCTTGGTGACGAGGAAGAAGTGGAGGCATAAATTTGGCATAAGGATGAGAATGATCATGCTACATGTGTGATGTTAGCTAGTATATCTCTTAACCTTCAAAGGTGGCATAAGAATATTATGAATGCTTGCACATAATTCTGCATCTCGAGAAGTTGTTTGATATTGAAACTAGGACTAAGAGATATGAGATCTTAAAAAAAAATTATTCTAATGTAAGATGGTAGAAGGATCTTGAGACTTGAGTTTATGGCCATAAGACTGCTACTTACCTTTTTAATAGACTTTTGTCCAAATCTATTGACAAGATGCCATATGAGGTATAAAATGGTGAGAGAACAAACATATCATGTCTAAAGATTTAGGATATGATACTTATATGAAGTGCATATCATTTGACAAATCTTGGGATCATGCATTCCTTTCCCCCCATCAGTAAAAAAAATATAAAGAATAATAAAGCAAAGAGAGTTGAAGAAAAAAGAATATATAAGTAGACTTTACAATGTCCAAAATTTAGATAGATAGATTTTGCAAGTAGTCTAATTTATGTTAAAAGGTGCAATAACATTCTATATACACACTTCAATGGTATTATACATATGTGTATGTGTGTGTGTGTGTATGTTTTTATCTTGATCATACATTAAAAATACATATATTTTTTGCTTGTCCTTTTCCCCCTAATTTTATAAATTCATATGTTATGGACTTTCACACCATCTTACTAAATTAGATTTGGATCTTTTGTAGATTAAAAAAAATATGAAATTAGTTATCTTTGGACTTAATTTTTACTTTTATCTTTAATTACTTCATAACTTTTAATAATGCAAATTAACATAGCGAGAAGAAACTAAAGTAGGCATTTGGCAAATAGAGACTTTTGGTGTTGGCATTTGCAGTCATGCTCGTACAATTTGCAACTGAAGTGCAAGCCTTATGTTGTGTGCAAAAATTGTATCATTGGATGTTCTGGTGCATTTTCTGAGGCATGTACTCCTTAGTGCATTGCGAGGTGTGGTAAAGAGCCATCCGCAGCAGGTATTCTCATTAACTAACCTTTTCTTTTTTTCATTTTTCTTTTGGACGATCAAAAAATTATAGACAACGTTGGACTTATCTCCTTTATGAGGGTATTACATGGACAAAATGTGTAGGATATATATGCAGAAAACAAAATTAAATGAATTGTAAGCTGCATGAACATAAAATATGAGAAACACCCATAATTTGTCTAATTGTATAGGCAAACGGAGAATAGTGTAGATTAGGCACAAAGTCCCACGTTCACCTTTCTCTAGGTGCATTCCATCTTTAAAGTGGGAATCATAGCAATAACTGTCGTAGTAACAATTTGAAATTTATTTGAAAAAATTTTTTGCTATTAATAAAATATTTATGAGACAAAATTATAATGTGTCCAACATTTGTCTTCTATAAAGAAAGAGACTTGCTCATCTTTTGGTTGTTCTTCGATCTTAAATTACTATTTTTTATGGATGTAGTTGAATTTGATGGTATATCTCCAGCATGAAATCATGGGACCTAATGTAAGATTACTTTTTGAGCTCGTTTAAATCCTTGTCACATAAACTAATCACAAGTGGTAACATATTTTGGATTTTAAATTTGCTCCTAATTATCTCTTCATGACAATGAGGTTCTTAAGATTTTTGTGATTGCTGCAGTTGCAAAAGAGAGAAGATGAAGGAAAAAAGCGAACGACAAAAGTAAATTAGAAATGTAAACTAAGGATGACCAAAGATTTCACATTGTCTACATGTTAAACAACATAACTCTTATGTTTATGTGCGGATCTATGAAATGAAATGGTTTTGTCTCGAAATAATTCAAAATGGGTCGATTGATTGTTCATTGGTGTGTTTGCCATTCATATATATATATATATATATATATATATATATATATATATATTTGCTTGTTACTACTTTTTATCATATTTGTTTTAACACATCCAAAATGAATATTGTTTTTGATTTATGTGTATGAAATCCATTATACTTTATAGATTTCTAGTTTCTAGAGAAGCACATTGTAAACTTGTGACTACAGTTGCAAAAAGTAGTTTGTCCATATGTTCCCATTTTCATTTTAGTTCAAGAAAGCATGTCAGCCATTGCCTACTTGAAAGTAAACTAGATCACCAATGAACACAAAAGTAAACAACCTAAAGTCTAATGTAGTGGCTTGAAAGCCACTACATTAGCCACTACATTTGCAAGCACTATAATAAATCTAATGTAGCAGTTTTCTCTACCTATAGCATTATATATGAAACCATTGCCTAAAGGCGTCTTAAGATAGGTAGCAAATTTTTTAAGATAATAGGTAGTTATTTTGTAGAGAATAGGTAACAGTTTTTTAAGAGAATAGGTAGTGGTTTTTTAAGGGAATAGGCAATGGTTTTTTAAGGGAATAAGCAATGGTTTTTTAAGCATAGGTAGCAATTTTTTAAGTGAATAAGCAGTAGTTTTGTAACAAAATAGGTAGCAATATTTTAAGGGAATAGATAACGGTTTTTGAAGAGAATAGGTAGCAGTTTTTTAGGGGAATAAGTAACAATTTTTTTTAGGAAATAAGCAATCATTTTGTAAGTAAATAGGTAGTAGTTTAAAAGAATAGGTAGCTATTTTTTAAGAAAATAAGTAGCAGTTCTTTAACTATTTCAAAGTTACAAAACTATGACATCTATGATAATTATTTAAATAGAACCAAAAAGATTGATTGCTAACTAAGTTGTCCTTGAAGAACACATTTTGTTGACAATGAATTTAGAAAGTATCCCATAATCTAAACCATATGTTGTGTAAATAAAGGCATCATGCAATGATCAACATGGACGAAATGAGTCCTCTCACTCAAGCATAATAAGTATTTGAAATGTAAACATTAGGCTCGATTAAGCGTAATAAGTAACAACTAGGAGGAGATAGTAGCAAAAAATCAAGTTAATTTTCCATATTTGATTCAATCCATTAAAAATAAAGAAATTCATATGCTATTTATAAAACTTTCAAACTAGAGAGAATAAAGTGCAATTACATTATCTTCTTCTCCATATCCTCAATTTGCTTCTTGCCTTCCACGAGGTAATGGTCTCTTGCCTTCACAATGAAACTAGCAACAATCCACATACTTCTCCTCACAAGACCAGTACAAAGAGAGAGAGAAAGAGAGAGAGAGAGAGAGAGATAGAACAAACATTAGACATATCCAAAACTAGTCATATTTATGCCTTCGATGCATAAGACCTTGAAATGATCACAGAAGAAGTTAATGGTAGTAGTACTAGAAAACAATTAAGCATTTAAGGGCCAAAAGGTATTACCAACTAGCATACATCAAACAAAGTGAGAGTGTACCAAAAACAAGTAGTACTAAGAATCAGTTCTGCATGTTTTCATGGCCATTAACTTGTTTCTACCAATGATTGCACAAATTTTTCAATAGTGTTCAACTTCAAAAGAACACTTGGAAGCCTACGGAAACAACTTTGGAAAACACATCCAATAATTTGCCTAAAGCATCCTTTGTAGGATAATTAGTATACATCTTTGTGCTAGCAAAATCATCTTATATAATCAAAACGACTCCAAAATGGACAATATACATGGAAGACATACCAATTTGTTGTTCTATAACTTGCATTTGGAGCACAATTATTGGGATCAATAAACATGCCAATAACTCACACCTATAGTAGATGATTGATGGCTTTGTTATGGGAATTTAAGAAAACTTGAACTACCTATTAGTCAATGAACAATAATGGGTGTTGGTTGTACTATGATCCCAACTTCATGTATTCCCGTAAGGCTAAATAGCACAAACGGAAGAAAACATTAATAGTTTACCAATTAATTTGGAATTTATATTTCTTGGGTACAAACATGTGATCTATTGATCTTTCTTTATATTTAAGGATGGTTTCAACGAGCAAAGTTTCATTAGAAAAAAATTATTTTGATGAGCAATTATATAATTATGAAGAAACCATTAATAGTATAAACTATAATATAAGAGGAAAAAATGCCCAGGTATGTATAAATTAATTAATCATACCAAGAAAAAGTGGAATAGAGAAATTACAAAATGAAAAGAAACAAAACAATCAAAAAAGAAAATTGGAGGGCTAATGTTAACATTATCAATTCTTAAAATGCAATTGTCAAATCAGTATAAGATTTAAATTATTTTTTATAAAAAAAGAAACAAATGAATGTCTAAGATAACAATGATTTTGATCTTTACCCAAGTGGATGTGCCTCTGGAATAAGAAGAAACACAAGGATTTCTACCTTCCAATAACGTGACTGACATGCCTCTAGTTAAAGATCCTCTAATTTTGTATCTATTATAACTTGAATTGCTTTAAATAAAAACTAGATTAATAAAAAGAGTAAATAGCAAGCGCTAAACCAATCAAGCCACAAATGGTTTCCCAATCAAACAATAGCTTACCAAAAACTTCAAAACATAAGTATCAGATTGGGAAAAGAAAACTAAAAAGACGAGCAAAAAGGAAAAAAGTTGTAAGGATATAGTGAGTTTCAATGGCAACATTTTTCATCAGTGTTCTTTTTCCCATCCTTATGCATTTGTGCAATAATACTTCCTTGAAGACTTAAGCAAAAAAATAAAACAAAGAAATAATTAATACTGAATGTCTATCTATTATAACAAGTTTCATAAATTTATCCTTTATTGCTCTTCCAAGTTTCATAAACATAGGCAGTAGTTTAAAATTACTATGTAAACATTTATAATTGCTACTTTTTCTAAAGATAAAACAGCGACTTTGAACCATTGGCTTATAACCATTACCTAAAGTCAACTATTGCCATAATATATTTACACAACGGTTATTAATGTTGTCTCATGGGTTTTATGTGGCAGTTTATAACCACTGCATAAGAATCGTTGTCGTAGTCCCTTTATTTGGTAGTGGATCTAGAGAAAAAATGGGAGTGAGTCACCTCCGAGATTATAAGTGGGGTCCTTTCTGCAAGTCTATCAATGAGCTATCTCTGTTAGACTTAGGCTTCTTGGGACCTCAGTTAACTTGGCCTAAAGGTAAAACTCCCCAAACAAGAGTACTTTGTAGGTTAGACAAAGCTTTAAGCAATGTGGATTTAAAAGTAATCAAGAGTACTTTAAAGGGAAGATCTAATCTTGGACAAGGCTTTAAAAGTAAAGAAGGACATGGACTTCTATTTTTTCCTATTTTTTATTGATTTTTATTATTTATTATTTTTATTTTTCTTGTTTATTTTTGAAAAAATAAACAAGGGAAGGAGTGGGTTTCATCTTTTTGAAAGTAATTTTTGAAAAAAAAAATATTATCTTTCTTCTTCTAGTCTTTGAAGGAAAAGAGAGAAGAAAAAAGGGACTAGGGTTTGAATATACTCTAACAAATAGGGGAGGCACTAATCTCCATCATTTTTGTTTTAAAAAAATATTAGCTTTTAATGTTTTGTTGCCTTTAGTTTGCTTAAAGAAATGTTTTATTTCACTCTTAAAAGGAGTTTTAACATCTAGACCAAAAAAATGAAAGAAAAGTTTTGAAAGAATAGGCTCTTGTTGGCTTTGATAAGGATTTGAAAAAACATCTCATTGTTACTAGAGATTTTTGTTGATTCATATATAGGCTTAAGATATATAAAGAATGGTATTGTTAATGCAGTGCTTGGTTAGAAATATCATGTTTAATTTTTATGGGGAGTGTATTTAGTTTGAGTCATGTTTCCATGTTTGAGAAGGCTTTGAGTATAAATCTAAGTCAAGTTCACAGGGCTACGAGTTTGGATAGGAGGGCATGGAATGGAGTTAACTAGTTTAAAATAATAGGTTTTGATAAAGTCAATCTTTTCTTTTATGAATTTTTTTGACTTTTTCACTCTTTATTATGTTTTATTAATTTTCTTTTTCTTTTCTTTTGTTTTTTTAGTTAAGTGTTTTACATGTACTAGGATGATTTGAAAGAGGAGGGAAAGGAAGGAAAAAGGAGGTGGTGGCTAATGGTAGCAACCACTTGTTGTCTTTAATGTTGGCTTTGGTCACTAGTCTATGGGAAAAATTGGGGATAAAGTATATACAAAAGGATGTAACTAGTAAGAAATTTTTGGTATCAAAATTTATCAATTTTAAGATAACTGATGGTAGGCTAGTAGTAGAATAATTTGTTGAAATTTAAAGGATTCTAAATAATGTTTCATAATACAAAATGTCTATGGATGAAATTGTAATTGTAAATTTTAGTATTGATAAATTGCCTCTTTTTTTGAAATATTTTCAATAGAAGCCTAAAATAAAAGAAAAAGAATATATCCCTTCAAATTCTTGCTATCTTTGTGTAGTTAAAGAGTTTTGCATACAAGATGGGAAAATAAGCATGACTCTCATGTTTTAAAGTTACATGTGATTGAGAAAAGACAATCAAGCAAGTTCACTAACAAGAGAAAGAATCAATATAATGATAACAAAAAAAAAAAAAAATCAAGAGGCAAATAAAAAAAAAGGCAACAAAAAAGAACACGATAAATATGAGTGTCATCTTAACAAGTAAAAAAAATGGGTAAAGAAACAATTTTCCCCTCTAAAGCAACAAATGAAAAAATGATTCCTATGATCACAAAGATCAATTCATTTGAGGATGGCATTACTTAATAAATTAATTTTAATGTTGCCCAACATGTTTGTGAGAACAAAAGTTACTTCAAAGCTATGGAACTAGTGAATGGCAGTACTATTATGTACATGTGAAATTTTACTATAGTTTTTGTCTTAGAAATTAGGGAGGTAGAAATGTAATTTACTTCTAAAAGAGTTATCAATTTTACTAATATATTTTATATTCTAGAAGGTAAGAAAAATATGATATTAGGTAGTCTTTTAATCAAACTTAGATTCAAACTTGTATTTAAGATTGACAACTTTATCCTTTCAAATGAAGTGTGTTCATGGGAAGAGGTTATTTTTATAATGGCATGTTCAAACTTGATGTTGTTATTAATAATAATGTTAATGTTTATGCTTATATTGCTAAGCATTCTTTTGTATGGCATAATAGGTTAAGACATATAAACTTTAGAAGATTGCATAATATGGTTAAATTAAACTTGTTGCCATACTTTGATAAATCTAAAAACAAATGCATAACTTGTATGCTAACAAAAATCATTAGAATTCTATTTCCAAGTAGTTAAAGATCCTCAAACATATTAAATTAATTTATGGTGATGTGTGTGATTTGCACAACACATTAATACTAAGAGGAAAGACATATTTGTGATATTCATTGATAAATACTCAAATTGCTAGTATGTTTAATCATTGCATGCTAAAAATAAAGCTCATGAGAGATTCAATTTGTGTAAAACTAAAATAAAATTGCAAAATGGTGTTGTAAGTATATAAGAATTATTCATGAAACTACTATTCCTTACACTCTACAACAAAATGGTGATGTAAATACAAAAATCGCAAGTCAATAGAAAGGATCAATGTCATGTAATCAAATTTTGGCTTGAGTCAAGGATTTTTGGGTGAGGCATAACTTATAACATGCCATATTTTAAATATAGATCCAACCAAAAGTAACAAAACAACCCCATATAAGTTCTTGAATAAAAGGAAGCTTGACCTTGTTATTTAAGAATTTGGCTTTGTAGAGCAATTGTTAGATTTCCTTAATCAAAATTGAAAATGTTGGCTAAAAGGGGAGTTGAGTCCATCTTTTTATGACATGCTTATAACAATAAGACCTATCAATTAATAGTCATAGAGCTTAACAACTTAATATCTATTAAAATAATCATTAAATTGATAAATGTTATTTTTGATGAAAGCAAATTCATCTTAGTTTCTAGCATTCCAAAACAGAAACAAGTTCTTAAGATTGAAAATGATGCTTTAGCAAATAAAAATAAAAAAGATGAGGAGCAAAATAGTAAGGGAAGTAAAGACTTTTGGTTAGGATTTCTTTGTGTTTCTAGTTAAAGGTACAAAGGAATTAACATGTGAACAAATTCCATATTGGTTACTGAAGATAATCTTATGACATTTGATGAAACAATGAAATTGCAAGATGCTATGTTTTTAGAAGAAAGCTATGAATGATGAAATTGACTCAATTATGGGTAATCAAACTTAGAAATCAATAGACTTCCCCTTGCTCAAAGCCAATTGGATGTAAATGAATTTGCAAAAAGAAAAATGAAGCTTAACGGAACCATTTACAACTTTAAAGTTAGGATGATAGCAAAATGACACAAAAGCAAGGTATTGATTATTTCATTGCATAGTCTCTAATGGCTAAAAGTTCAAGTGTACTCATTGCACTTTCTTTGATTCATAACCTTATAATTCATTAGATGGAAACTAAAATAGCATTTCTAAAGGATGTATTAGAAGATCAAGTGTATATGGGTCAACTTGAAGGATTTATTATACTTAGTTAAGAGAAAAATGTGTGCAAATTTGTTAATTACTTGTATGGACTAAAATAAGCACCTAAGACATGGGGCCAAATATTTGATCAGGTGGTACTTGCTAAAAGATTCAAGATTAATAAATCAAACAAATTTTTTACAATAAATTCAACAAAGGAAAAGGTATCATAATCTATTGTACTTGATGACATGTTAATCTTTTAAACCATCTTTAAATAAGAAAAAAGTTAACATAATGTTTATATTAACTAATTTTGTTGTGAAAAGCATAAGTGAGGTAGATGTAATCCTTTGAATCATAATCTTGTATTATCAAAAGAGAATAACGCTTACTCAATTGCATTACAATGAGAAAATTCTTAATAAGTTCAATCATTCAAATTGCATCTTAATATCTATCCCATTTAACCTTAACATTAAGATTACTAAAAATGTTTGAAGAATAATGTCACAAGTAGAATATACTTAAGTAATAGGATGTCTCATGTCCTTAATGATATATATAATACCATACATAGGCTATGTAATTGGCTAAATGAGTTAGTATATGAGTAATCCAAGCAATATGCATTAACATGGAGTAAATAAAATTTTAAAATACCTAAAGAAAATAGATATTTATGGCACAAACTATACATTTTACCCTTTTATTTTAGTAGGATATAGATGTTAGTTAGATTATTAATGTAAAAGATCATGCTTTTACTAGTGAGTAGATCATGATGCTTGGCAAGGGTTGTATTTCTTAGGGTTCCAAGAAATAGAATTGCATAACAGATTTCATCATGGCTACAAAGTTTGTAGTAGTACTAGTTTCAGTGAATAAAAAGGTAAAATCACTAAAGAACTTGCTTTATGAGATTACTTTGTAGTCAAGGCAAGTAGCACTTATTATTATATACTATGAAGTGTTGCTACTCTAGCAAAAACTTATAGTCAAGAGTATAATGGTTAGTCAAGAATCCTTAAACATAAATATAGTTATGCTAGAGATTTGATCACAAATGGAGTGATTGTGATTGCCTTTATGAGAACAAGCCAAAATATGATTGATCCTTTGACAAAAGGACTGACAAGACATTTGATGAATAACACATGAAGCAAAATGATTCTCAAGCCTATATAGATTAATCACAAATGATGAAAACTCAATTCAATACTTAATATTATGCTAAGTCTTGTTTTCAATGAATCAGAGTGCACCATTAATGCAATTGTAGAACTATAATTAAATGTTTTCATCCCATTTTTACTACTTATAATTTGTAAAGAGATGATGAATTTTGAACTCTAAAGAGATGATAAATAGTTCTTTATGGTTAGGGCACTTAGAATGTGCCTACATGGATATAAAATGTAGGTCGTTGCAATTAGTTAATAAACTTGACTTTATAATATCAATGAAAATGATATAAATACAAGGCCTTAATAAAATCATTTGCATGAAATGCTTGTATTATTTATTAACTAAAATGTATGGTTTGAAACTTATTTACTAAAATATTTAAATTTATGGTTATGAACAATTCTTATGTATTGATTTAGTTTTAAAATATTGTTATTTATGTTTTGACTTTCAAAATTATTGAATAATCATTATCTTTTCAATTCTTTGAAAATGACAAGGAGATTTTTAATGTCTCAAAAAAAAAAAAGAAAAAGAAAAAGAAGAGAAGGGTTGTTCATTCTAAGTTTTAAACCTATGAGGTCTTTTTCCTAAAAATTTTGCTAACAACTAGGCTAAATAATTTTAACAATTATATTACAAACAATTTTTTATATAATTGGCTCTTAAGAAAAACAATCCATAGTTGTATCTCATTCAAACCCATGTTAAATACAACTTTAAGAGGCATCATAACCATTGGACTAAGTCAAGGAAAATGAGTTGTATCTAATACGTTTTTAACTCATGACCTTCCAAATGGAAGGGTAAACTGTTAATCTATAGGCTACGTATATTGAAATAGTTTTATATATGTGACATCAATTTTTACATAAAAGATTGGTAACTCTTTTATTATTATGAAAAAATAAATATTGTCTCTAATTTAATATAAAAAAATATTAGATGATTTAAAGTGCAATTTTGAGAAATTATAAACTTTAAATGAGACTTTATTTGAATAATATCATTTGCAATTAAATATATTTTATTTTATTTTATAAAAAAATTTGAATAATATTTATTACAAATTAATGAAAATAAATTTTACATTAACGATAACAACATTTGTTAGATGACTTAGAGTAGTTATACAATTTTCAATTTGTCTGACTCTTAGCTTTAACACCCCATTGCCTTTTTATCCAACACCAGTTGCTAGTGGTTCAAGTATTGGACTAGAGCCTTAAAGTTTAGGAAATTTTTTCAAGACGAAACTTTGAGTAATGATTATTGGTGCATCTTATCATTCTTCTTATGTGGAATTATTTTCATGGATCATTTGCTAATGTTATAAAAAAGCAATTATTCATTTTTACTTGACCATTTTATTTCATAGAGTTGAGTAAAATAATTAAGCAGCATTTTCTCTCTCTCTCTTTTTTTTTCCCAATGTCATCCTTTAATAATTTTACAAGAAGATTGAGAGAAAACCCAAGTTGTCTAAGTGAACAAATGAAAGTTTTACAAATCTTCCCAAGCCCTTACATTTGAATTGGAGTTGAAGTTTTGATGACTTCCTCTTCCAAGCTTAGGAGTGTGGTGTCAAGTAGTAGAGTTCGTCATCCCTAAGAATGATTAATTGTCTTGTACTTAATTTATTTTCCTTTGCTTTCCTTTTCTCAAAAAAAGAAAAGGACAATAATTTTTTGATTTACACTAATTAATTTGATGAAATTTTTCATATCTATTTTGAATGTCTTCCTAACTTAAAAGGAAGTCAAAGGTAAAAGAGAGTACAAATTAATATAAAACATAAGAAAACAACAAAGAAAAGTGTTCATGCTATTGAAAATATAAAATTCTCATATTGTCTAAATTTAATGATCTCTCATATTATCACTAATTGAAATTTTTAGGTGGATTTGATATTTCAAATTATTACTTTACTTATAATCAAAATTTAGTTTATCTTATTATTTATACACATAATTTAGTGGTTTGATTCTTACCATATTTTTATTTAAATTAATTAAGTGATAGAGAGTTATAGTACTTGAGTTTAATCCATTTAATTTAATTTTATTTTATTATCTCATGTGTTTATTGGACTTAACACATGTTAAAATATAAAAACGTTAAATGGTTTGTAATGTTTATAAAATTTTATATCTATTAGTTTCAATTTAAAAAAAAAATTAAAATTTTAAAATGTTATTTGACATTATATTAGAATTTGATTTATAATTTGATTTTTTTTTTCCATAATCTTGGATTTAATTAATTGAATTTAATACTAACGAGACATAACATTTATATTTTACCTATTCAATTTTGATTTATTTAATTAAGTTAAAATATAAAATTTTTATATTGTTAAAATATATAAATTTTTTATTTAATTTATAATATTTATAAAGTTTTGTACTTATTATATTAAATTTTCAAGTGAAACTCAAGTTCTAGAAAGTATTTAATATTATACCAAAATCTAATATATTTTCTTATTTATACTTTTTCACTTAGTGATTTGACCATTTTTTATTTTTAATTTAATTAATTAAGTACAATGTAAATAAGTTTAATAACTAACTATAACCCATTTAATTTAGTCTAATATATATCAAGAGAAAATATTGAGAATATGAAATTTTTCATAATAATAAAATATATAAAGAAAAAGTAGATCTTAAATGTTGGACAGGAGAATCTACCTTTGCTTTTTCCTAAAGTATTTTTGCTTTTACCATATGGTATTACAATAGTATGTAAGTAAAAGTAGATTCCCCACCAAAAGATCTTTTGTCCTGACTTTGCCAACTTTCCACCTTACCAAGCATCCAAAGTAGCTATCCTTGCCTATAAAAGGGACTTAAACATTTGTAACAAACCAAGCCTTTAAAAGTAGCACTTTTCTATAAAATTCCTTTATAAGAGTTAAGTGTTATATAGAAGTCCTCCTTGTAAGTTTCTTACAAGTTTTAATAAGTTTTAATTCAAACATTATTTTACATTCTATATTTGCATTTAAACAAATTTTCAAACTATAGTATAAAGGTTGGAAACCAATAATTATTCTTAAAGAGCTTGCTCTAGAACGCCCTACAGTTTAATAGCACCACATATTATAGATTTTATCAAAATTTTTCACTCTCGCACTCCTATCCTTATGTTGATCTTGTAGTGAAAGTGGTATCAAAGCCAAAGTTCTTGTTGTTAAAGAGAGAAGGAGGGTATACATAACTATTAGAAGGAGAGAAACCAAGTGTGAGAACCAAAGGGTTAAGGGTGAGTGGAGAGGAACCAAATGAGGGTGTTCTAGGCAATAAGTCCTAGGAAAGGTAATATGACCGTTTGTAAGCCCTAAGACATAGGTAGGAAAATCCCTAAATAACCTTCACTAGCTCTAACTCTAGGTCTATCTCTATTCTAGTAAGTATGTCTATTCTTTTTTGACCTTTTTCATCAAGTTATGACTCTGAGGCTTCTTCCTTAGGTGTCATCAATTGGGAAGAATTCCTAATTGAAAACTTTGATAAATCTATTGACACATGGAAAATTCTAAAACCAATTGAAAAAAATCTACTGAACTAGTTAGTTTAATCTTCTTTATAAAACTGACTACACCATCAAAATAAAGGAATGTGACTATCATCTATCTAGCCCTATTGAAATGGTAAGACTTTTGTCCTTTACCTCTATCTAACATCATCAAAAAAACCATAGTTACCTCCATCTTGGTCTTGTCTAGGTAGGTATCGAATCTCTATCTCGTGAAGGGTTAGATACTTCTATTCTAGTTGCTCTTAAAGATTGTTGTCTTTTAAACTTTGATGATTCTCTCTTAGGCATCATAGAATCAAGCCTATGTTCTGGTCCAATTTACTTTAATTTTTATTTAGATTTCATAGTTTCTTTTTATGATTGGAATATACTTGATATTCTTACTCTGTAAATCAAAGTCCATAGCAATATATTCATTGAAGGATCGATTCCAATTTGCCTAATGTATCAAATCCAATACATAGCTATGAAATCATCATTTAATGCAAAAGCCATTCACCAAGAAGGTGTTAAAGAAGCAATATTTTTATGGAAAAATGACATGCAAAGAGCCAACCTTCAAACACCTAGGTACATCAAATGGCATGAGGTAAGTTTGCCTAAAACTTAGAAACTTGAAAATGCTATCACACCAAAACCCCCTGTGGCAACAAATGTCAATAGGATAACACAACACTATAATGAAAGTGTTAGTATATCTTTTGCTAGACACTCAACAAGCATTAGATCTAAATCCAGTTAGGATGAAGATCTTGATTCAAAAATTGCTAATTATCTACAAGGAAGTCGGTCTGTGAGACATACTACTAGTCATACTAGAATAGGGAGTCTGCAATCTAACCTTGCAGGTATAGATTTATGTAGACAAGTACCGCAAGTTGCTTGCATAACTTCTTAAACAGGATCTCTAGAATCCCTTAGAGCATCAAAACCCCAAGTTTAGTTTTCAATAGAGTTTGAGGTACACCATGCTCAATGTTTTGGAAAAAGAATTAGAAAAACCTTTTGAAATTGAAAAGCAAGTTTTAAAAAGGAATTTAATGGTGATTAGAATAAAGAAAAATGTGAATGGTTTTAAGACATTTTCAAATTGAAAAACATTTGGAAGTCTAACAAGATTATTTTGATTGGATGTCCAAAGAAAGAAAACATGTTTTGTTTTTTAACTGATTTGATAAGTACTACTTTTAATGGGATATCAATATCCTTGGACTTCATAGAGGAAGATGAAATCCAAGCTCAAATCAAATCACAACAATAGGAGTTAATGAATGGCTTAAAAGTTGAGTCTATTCATCCTCCATTATGTGAAATTTAATTCAAACACAAAGGAACTTATGTTCTTGCATCACCATTAGAGGTACAACAAGAACATGAAGATTTTTGTTCAAAAGATATTCAAAAATTAATTGAACAAAATAACTATACAAACAAAATTTTATTGACAATTGGCAACTAACTTTCTAATGTGGATGCCACTGTTTCAAACTTCTCAGTCCAAAAAGAAATTTCAAAATTAGAAACTAGTGCTACAGAGTTTTAAAAACTTTTTTTTAAACCTTTT
The DNA here is from genome assembly GCA_037832345.1 of Rhizophora mangle. Lineage (NCBI taxonomy): Eukaryota > Viridiplantae > Streptophyta > Magnoliopsida > Malpighiales > Rhizophoraceae > Rhizophora > Rhizophora mangle. Next base: position 269,245 of record JBAPLJ010001282.1, on the reverse strand, counting down.
CAAATTTCAAATAATGCTTCTAATGAATTTCACCAAGCTTTGATGCTCAAACTCCAACCTTTATAGGAAATTATGACTGATGCCTCCTTAAATAAAGCCATATGACCCTTCAAGGATTTGGATCTAGCAAAATGTCATCTGAAATATTGATATCAGATACAAAATCTCTTAAGATTTAACATATCAACGTTGAACCTTTGGGGCCATCCACAAGGATGTATTACCTTAGGCCAATTGCATTATACCTTGCCTTTGAAGAAAAACCAGCTTTTCTTCAAGCAAAATATAGTTTTAATTTAATTTATGAATGAAACATTGATGGGTATTCAAAATATCAGATTTTGAATCTCTTTCAGCAAATGACCATGGTGTCTAATACTTATTGGACCCATAGTCACACATATGACCAAACCATTGCCGAAATCCTCGTTGCAAGATAATCTAGCCAACTTAAAGGCTAGTGGGATCATATTCTCACTACCACTGACCACACCACAATTTTCCATGCCATCAAGAAAGATATTCATGGCGAACCTCTTCTTGACAAAAACGGTAGGACTATTCCTAATGTGGTGGCAAGTCTCATCTTTACCATCACCAATCATTTTATAGTTGATCCTTCTTACCTAAGGGATAAGACTATAGAGCTCTTATCCAATCTCAAATGCAAATATTTTCACAATTTTTATTGGTACAAAGATACATTTCTAACTCATTTCATGCAGCAGGAAGATGCATACCAAGTCTTTTGGAAAGAAAAATTTCTAGTTGGCTTACCCAAGCTACTTGGTGACAAGGTAAGATCCAAACTACAAACTTAGTACAATGGTCAAAGACCTTACCATCAACTTGCCTATAGTGAACTAATCAATTTTGTCAAGAAAGAAGGATTGCAAATTTTGAGTAGATATCAAACTTCAAAGACAAGTCAAAAGGGAACAAAAGTAGACTTGAAAAGAATTTGGATTTTTCTGTGCCTAATTTGATGATAGCCTCTACCAAAAGGAAAAAGCTAAGAGAAAACACCCATTACCAAATCCAAAACCCATATTATAAAAAATCCAAACCTAAACAATTCAAACGAACTTTTAAGCCTAAGCCAAAAAAAAAAAAGAATCCTATGAAATTTAAACCAACAAAAGCCCAAATGACTAAGTACAACTATCACAGATGTGGCAAACTAAGTCATTTAGCCCATTACTACAAACCAAACACAAAACTCCAAACACTTGATCTAGTAGAAAATGTCTAAGTCCAATTCCAAGACTTATTGATTGAAACTTTAGAAGATAGCACCCCAGAAGTATCTTTGAGGAATGAAGCTGGACTCTAAATTGATGAACTTAGAACTTCATCTTCTAAAACAGAAACTGGATCTAAAGAAAAAGAGGTATGTGTCCTAACGTGCGATTAAGAACAAATTTTAGAAATACTTGACTCGTTGGGTAACGACCATGCAATGGCCAAATTTCTACAGAAGCTTCTTGAAAGCCCATGTTCTTCTTCAAACCTAAATGCCTTGCTACAATGTATCTAGGCTCCTTATAATCTTAAAGATGTCCTAAAATAATTTGACCAGCCCAAAACCAAGCCTATTACTTTAACGAACTTGAAACAAGAAATAAACTAGATCAAACATGAAATCCATGAACTCAAAACCCAACAATCGAAAGACCATCAAATACTAGTGACCCTATTAGGCCTAGTTGACCCACAAAATACCAAAAATTTGGACCAATCGAAGTCCTCTAATGCACCCTGAGCAAATGTCAAAAATTTGGAAAGCAATAAATTTCTATTTCTTTTAGTAGAAATCACTACCCAAAAATAGCTTATTTAAATCAATTAAAAATTGTTAACCAATTTTCTTTGGAGACCATAGCTCTTGTAGATACTGGTATTGATCTAAATTGGATTTAAGAAGGACTTACCCCAAAAAAATTCTTTGAGAAAACTATAAAAGGATTAAAGTCAACAAGCAATTGTCAACTGCACATTGAATACAAACTCCCTAAGGTAGAGGTTTGCCAACAAGGAATTTCAATTCAAACTTCTTTTGTCCTTACCAGAAACCTCAAACAAAAGGTAATCCTTAGAAACCCTTTCTTAAATTTAATTAAGTCTTTCTAAGTAACTAACCAATGAATCCATACCACTGTTCTTGGTCAACCTATTACCTTTCATTTCATTCAAAAACTTCAGACTAAAATTTAAATATTCTTCAAAATTTTATCTTTTCAAAAATCAGCAAAAATTAATCTTCTACTTTAGACAAAAAAATCTTATCTTCAATCTTTAAAATCTAAAGTATCTTTCAAACAACTTGAACAACAACTTTCTTCTCCTGTTGTTTAACAAAAAATTTAAATTTTAAAAGCACAAATTGAAGCATCAATTTGTTATGATGTTCCTCATGCCTTTTGGTTTTGTCAACAATATACGATAACTTTACCTTATGTTAAAAATTTTAATGAAAGGAACATTCTAACTAAAGTTAGACCTATTTAGATGAACTTTGAGTTGGTCAAGCATTGTAAATAGGAAATTGACGATCTTTTACAAAAATGGATCATTTGTTTAGGTCAATCATTATAGAGTTTTGCAGCTTTCTACGTCAATAAAAATGTAAAGCTAAAACATGGTGTTCCATGATTAGTAATCATCTATAGACCTCTAAATAATGCGTTGGAATGGATTCAATATCCAATTCCAAATTAAAGGGATCTATTACAAAGGCTGGTAAGAGCCCGTATCTTTTTAAAATTTGACTTAAAGTTAAGATTCTAGAAAATCTAGATTCATGAAAATGACCATTACAAAACAATTTTTACTATTCCATTTGGATAGTATGAATGGAATATAATGCCATTCAGTCTCAAAAATGTTACCTTTGAATTTCAAAAAATTATGAATGAAATTTACTTGCCTTACATGCATTTCATCATTGTTTATATTGATGATATTCTAGTTTTCTTTAAAAATCTAGATCAACATCTTAGGCATATCCAATCCATGCCACCAAAAAAGCTGGCCAAGCCATTTCCAAGTCAAAGCTTGATCTCTTCCAAACTAAAGTAAGGTTCTTAGGACATTTCATACAACAAGGTACAATTACTCCTTACTCTAAAGCCTTAACCTTTGCTGATAAATTCCTTGATAAAATCATAGATAAAACTTAAATCTAGCATTTCCTAGGATGTTTGAATTATATCTCAGATTTCTATCCCAAACTTAACCTAGTCTATAAGCCTTTTCATGACAAGTTATCCAAATAAAAGTCTTCCTAACCTTGGACTGAGGAACATATAGCCATAGTAAGGGAAATCAAAAGACAAGTTAAAGAATTACCTTGCCTATACATAGCTAACCCTAACCTATCTAAGCTTGTTGAAATAGATGCATTTGAGTTAGGTTATAGAGGAGTGTTGAGATAAGTCAAAGGTCAACAGGAGCAACTTAATTGTTTTACGTCAAAACATTAGAATGATTGTCAATAACAGTATTCCACTATTAAAAAGAAAATTTTAGCAATTGTTTTATATATTTCCAAATTTCAAAATGATTTGTTAAATTGAAAATTTTTGTTATGAATTGATTGTCAAGCTGAAAAATTTGTTTTACAAAAAGATGTTCAAAACTTGCATCAAACAATTTTTTGCACAATAACAAGCAATTTTAAATATTTTTGATTTGAAATTAAGCATATTAAAGGTTCTTCTTGATCACATGGCTGTGTATATATCTTGATCACACATTAAGAACACACATATTTTTTGCTCATTCTTATCCCTTTAATTATATGGGTTCATACGTTATGGACTTTCACACCATCCTACTGAATTAGATTTAGATCTTTTATAAGTTAAAAAATATGAAATCATATATCTTTGATCTTAATTTTTACTTTTATGTTTAATTACTTCATATCTTTTAATAATTGGTTTTTCAAAATCTATATGAGTAAACTCCTTGGTTGTTTTTTGTCTCATTAAATGATACATTAATTAAACTAGAAACATTTAATACTCTTCAAAAGTGTTTGGCCAACAGTTTCCTAAACATATATATAGCAAATGAAAGGGTGTAAAAAAAAAAAAAGGTAACATCGTGAGAAGAAACTAAAGAAAGCCTTAGGTACACATGGCTAGCAATATTGTAATAGGGAGACTTTTGATGTTGGCATTTGCAGTCATGCTCATACAATCCGCCGCTGAAGTGCAAGCCTTAAGTTGTGTACAAAATTGTATCATTGGATGTTCTGGTGCATTTTCTGAGGCATGTATTCCTCAGTGCATTGCGAGGTGTGGGAAAGAACCACCTGCAGCAGGTATTCTCATTAACTAACCTTTTGTTCTTATTTTTTCTTTTGGACAATCAAAAAATTATAGACAAAGTTGGACTCATCTCCTTTAGGAGAGTATTACATGGAGAAAATGTATAGGATATATATGCAGAAAACAAAACTAAATGAATGGTAAGCTGCATGAACATAAAACATGAGAAAAACCCATAATTTGTCTATTGGCATAGGCAAATGGAGAATAGTGTAGATTACACACAAAGTCCCACATTCACCTATCTTTAAGTGCATTCACCTATTTTCATGTCGTAGTAACATTTGAAATTTATTTGAAAAGATACTTTGTTATTAATAAAATATATGTGAGACTAAATTATAATATGTCCATTATTTGTCTTCTAAAATGAAAGAGACTTGCTTATCTTTTGGTTTGTCTTTGATCTTATATTACTATTTTTTATGGATGCAGTTGAATTTGATGATATATCTCCGGCATGAAAATGATGGGACCAAATGTAAGATTACATTTTGAGCTCGTTTAAATCATTGGATTTTAAATTTGCTCCTAATTATCTCATCATGACAATGAGTTTCTTAAGAGTTTTGTCAACACTGCAGTTGCAAAAGAGAAGGAAGTTGAAGTAATAAAGCAAACAGTAAAAGTAAATTATAAACGTAAACTGAGGATGACAAAAGTTCTCACATTGTCTTCACGTTAAACGACATCTTTTTTGTGTTTATGTGTGGATCTATGAAATAAAATGGTTTTGTCTTGAAATAATTTGAAATGGGCCAATTGATTGTTCTTGGTGTGTTCATCATTCGTATACACACACACACACACACACACACACACATTGTTTTTGACTATTTTTTATCGGATTTGTTTTGACACATCCAACAATTCACTAAGGCATTATAGATGAATATCGTTTTTGATTTATATGTATATAATCCGTCATACTTTATAGATTTCTAGTTTCTAGAGATGCACATAGTAAACTTCCACCTATTGATTCAATCCATTACAAAAGTAATTCATATGCTATCTACAAAAACCTTCAAATTGGAGAGAATAAAGTGCATTTGTGTTATCTTCTTCTCCTTATCCTCAATTTGCTTCTTGCCTTCCACAAAGTAATGGTCTTTAGCCTTCACGTGGAAACTAGCAACAATCCACATACTGGTCCTCACAAGACTAGTGTAGAGAGAGAGAGAGAACAAATATTAGATGCATCTAAAACCATACATATTTATGGCTTCGATGCATAAGGTCTTAAAATGATTACAAAAGAAGGTAATGATAGTAGTACTAGAAAACAATTAAGCATTTAAGGGCTAAAAGGTATTACCAACTAGCATACATCTTACAAAGTGAGACTATAATAAGAATCAATTCTACATGTTGTTGTGGCCATTGACTTGTTTTTGCTAATTATTGCACAAATTTTTCATCAGTGTTCAACTTCAAAAGAACACTAGGAAGCTTGTTGGAACAACCTTGGAAAACACCTCCAATAATTTGCCTAAAGCATCCTTCGTAGGAAAATTAGTATACATCTCTATGCTAGCAAATGGGCAATATGTGTGTAAGACATACCAATTTGTTATTCTATAACTTGCATTTAAAGCATAATTATTAGGATCATTAGACATGCCAATAGTCCACACCTACAGCAGAAGATTGATAGCATTGTTATGGGAATGTAAGAAAACTTGAACTACCTTTTAGTTAAAGAACAATAATGGTCTTGGTTATATTGTGATCCCATCTTCATGTATTCTCATAAAGGCTGAAAAGCATAAAAGGAAGAAAACATTAATAGTTTAACAATTAACTTGAAATTTATATTTCTTGTGCACAAACATGTGATCTATTGATCTTTCTTTATATTTAGGGATGGTTTCAATGAGTAGAGTTTCATTAGAAAAAGATTATTTTGGTAAGCAATTATATAATTATGAAGAAACCATTAATGGTATAAATTATAATATAGGAGGAAAAAAAAAAAAAGCTCAGGTATGTATAAACTAATCAATCATGCCAAGAAAATGTGGAATAGAGAGAAACTATAGAATAAAAAAAAAACAAAACTATTAGAAAAGGAAACTTGAAGGCTAATGTTAACTTTATTAGTTCCTAAAATGCAATTGTGAAATTAGTATAATATTTAAATTCTTTTTGTTTAAAAAGAGAAACAAATAAATGTCTAGGGAACATAAATTGTTTTTTGATCTTTACTTGAGTGAAAGTGCCTCTAGAATAAGAAGAAACACATGGATTTCTACCTCAAATAACATCACTAACATGCCTTTAGTTAAAAATCCTCTAATTTTGTATCTAATATAGCTCTAATTGCTTTAAACAAAAGCTAGATTAGTAAAAAGAGTAAATAGTAAGCACTAAAATCAATCAAACCACAAATGGTTTCCCAATCAAATAGTAGCTTATTGAAAAGTTCAAAACATAAATATCAAATTGGGAAAAGAAAACAAAAAAGAAGAGTTAAAAAGAAAAAAGTGGTAAGGATATAGTGAGCTTTAAAGGCAACATTCTTTATCCATATTCTTTTTCCCATCTGCATGCATTTGTGCAATAATGTTTCCTTGAAGACTTAAAAAAAAATAAAATAAAGAAATAATTAATAATGGATGCCTATCTATTATATCATCTTTCACAAATTTATCCTTTCTTGCTCTTCCAAGGACAACTTTAATACTCTAGTGTAGTTTCACTACAAAAATAATGTTCTTAGTAAGAAATTACAATTTTAAAGAAATTTTACACTATAATATAAAATAGATTGAAGGGGAAAAAAAGGAAATACAGGGATACATATTAAAAAAAAAAAAAAGAACAATCTTGCCAAGAGAAAGTGGTGCATAAAGAAACTATAGCACAAAGAAAACAAAAAAAATGAAAATAAAGGAAAGGAAAAGAGGAAAACAAATATTAGACTTATGCCTCAATGTAATGGTGATGGACAAAAGTCAAAATCAATTCAAAATTTGAATTCTTTATGTTTAAAAACAACAAACTAATGACCATCAAAGGCAACAAAAAATAACACTTGTCACTACATGGCACAACAAAGTTTGAAAGTTATTGAGATTGTGTTGCTCAGGGGAGCAAAATCATTGGGAATTGGCTAGTTCTAGTAACCCAAAATTGAAACTTTAGATGACTAACCTAAAAGGATTACTAAAGCTCAGCAGGCACTTTGCAAATTTCCCCATATTTGAAAAGGAATCATGTAGCATAAAAAGAAAGAATGTCATGTCCTCATATTTGAAATTCAATAGCATATAAAATTTGACACTGTAGACAAAACTAATTAGATATGAGTTCCTCTTGCTTCAAATAAATGAATCAATGAGGAATGTGTTAGCCTTAAAGGTTAGAGAATGAAGCTAAATAAAAGAAAGGAATAAATTGATGAAACAATGAAAAGCTATTGTACAACAAAGCAATCAAATCCAAGTAAAGAATGAAAGATTATAGAAGAGAAGAAACCAAAACTTGTTGTCAAGGCCATTGACAATGACCTTGTGTACAACATAAGATATATCCCTTTGCATGAAATTCCCACCTGTGATTGTCCCTTCCTTGCTGTCCCCCCACCATTTATTTAAGAAGCTAATCAAAACTACCAATAAACAAAACCAAAACCAAAAATCAATTTTGCAAGCCGTAGACAGTCTTAAAGACAATCCATTCAAAATACCAATCAATTCTAACCTAATAAAGTATGAAAACCCTAAATGCCCAAAATTGTCTAAGAAGAAAAATAGATCAAAAATGAATTGTACACTATTGAGTCAAAGAATTGAATTTGATTAGGAGAATCAAAAATAAATTTATCCCTTCATTTTAATAAAAAGATTAGGTAGTGACCAAGAACCATTACCTTATTCAAAAAAATAGGTTGCAGCTTAAGACTATTGCCTTAACTTTTTTTTTTTTAACATAAAGATTAGGCAGCAATTCTAAACCTCTACTTTTTCCATTTCAAGAAAAAAAATAAGGCAGGCAGTGGTTCAAGACTGCTACCTTATTCCATTTTTAGAAAAAAAAAAAAAGGTAACGATCTAAAACTGCTGCCTTATATCTTTAATTTCTATAGGAATAGGTAGTTCTTTAGAATTGCTACCTTAGTCCCTTATCTTCAAAAGGAATAGGTAGTGGTTTAGAACTACCACCTTAGCCCCTTAAATTTTTTTTTTTTTTTGAAAAAGGAGATTAAGTAGTGGTTCTAGACTGCTACCTTATTCCTTCTTTCTCAAAAAAAAAAAAAAAAAAGGTAGTGGTTCAAGATCATTGCCTTAACTCCTTATTTTCAAAAAGAATAGGCAAAACCATTGCCTTAGTCCCTTATTGTTTTTGTTTTTTAAAAAAAAAAAGATTAGGTAGTGGTTCTAAACGATTACATTATTCTTTTTTTTTTTAGAAAAAAAAAAAAGCAATTCCATATAGCTACCTTATCCTGTTATTTTCAAGAGGAATATATAGTAGTTTTAAACCATTACCTTAGCCTCTTAATTTTTTTTTTTAAAAGAAGATTAGGTGATGGTTCCAAATCACTACCTTAATCCTTTTTCAAAAAAAAAAAAAAAAAAAAAGGTAGTAGCTTAAGACTACTGCCTTATCCCTTTATTTTTTTAAACAAAAAATAAGGTAACAACTACCTTATTGCTTGTTTGTTTTAGAAAAGAAAGGCAGTGGCTTAAGACTACTTCATAAACATTTATAACTATTGCCTTTTCTTAAGATAACACAGTAGTTTTAAACCACCACCATATAAACTATTACCTAAAGTCAACTATTGGAACAATATATTTACATAGTAGTTATTAGTGCTGTCTAGGTGTTTTGGGCAACAGTTTATAACCACTATGTAAGAATTATTGTTGTAGTTCATTTATTTGTTAGTGCATCTAAAGAAAAAATGGGAATAAGTCACCTCTGTGATTATAAGTGGGAGCCTTTCTCTAAGTTAATCAATAAGCTATCTTTCTTAGACTTCTTAAGACCTCATCATTTAACTTGACCTAAAGGTAAAATGCCTCAAATAAGAATACTTTGCAGGTTAGACAAAGCTTTATGCAATGTGTAGTGAAGGCTTTGTTGGCATGTAGTGGTAATTTGTCACTTTTTGCAAGTTAGCTTAAGCATTTTCCTTGATTGGTATGGTTAAATGGGATTCAACAAATGCATAAATAGGACTAGACTTTTCAGTTTTAGGCAACATGACTTCTTGAGGATTTTCCTATGCTCTTATGAGACTTATGGAATGAATTAACAAGTGGCTATCCCTATTGCATTTTCAAAACTCTCTTCTATTTTAGTGGAATGGAATAAAAAAATTTTTTTGGCAATGTCTTTTCATGGAGGAAACACCTTTTAGCATGACTCTAGAGTAGTCAACTAGTTATGGAAATTTGCATGTCAATGGGTTTTATGCCCTTGGAGTGTCATCTATAAAATGAAGTGGAAGTGATTTTAGCTTAAAAGGAGATATTCTAGTTCTAAAATTATTTGGCCCTAGTGGATTTTAGATGGTGACTAGAATACCTAATACTTTCAAGCAAACACTGTGGTCCAAAGAAAATGTAATAAAATTAGAGCCTTATGAGATGACATAGAGGGATGGATTTGGAATAGTGTATTGTTGTAGTTTTAGCTTGTAATCATCTTAAACAATTATTTTTGAAGGAGGCATGATTTCAGATGCTTTTCCATTTCCTAGTTGCTTTCCTCATTTATCTACTTCAGATATTGTTTGCTCTTACATGGCCTTTTAATAGTGAAATGTGAAGAAGACTTTGTTTGACATGGGGCCTTTCAAGGCACCAAGTTTGGATAGTTACAAAGTTATATTTTATCAAAAAAAACATAGGACTTGGTTGGTCCCTTAGTTATGGATCATGGAACACTATTGGTCCTTAACTTAAGATAGAACCATGTTATGATGTGAAGCCTTATGCTCACCATCTTCAGTGCCACTAGTCAACTTAATGGTGTTAATTGGTTATGAAGGGAGCTCTGTCATTAGAAGACTACCTCTAATGATGTTGATTTTCTTGTTAATGTTAGCTAGCAAGTTTGATTCTTCTATTGATAGCAAGAGCTTCTCTTCATTTGCTTTTTGTTTAGCCTAATAACTTTTCCTTCATTTTGTTTGGTAAATCAGAAAATAAGATCTATTGAAATTTTGGAACATGTCATCACATTAAGAAATTTGAAGAAAGAAATCCTATCCTTAATAGGAAACAAAGATTAATCAATATATTTTGTCTCTCATAATTGACTAAGTAGTATTTAGTTTGTTGGCATAACTTTTGCTCTAAACTTCCAAATTAGTTGATTCTTATGGTAAAAGAAAGATAAGAAGAGATAGGGTACAACTCTTCATTTGACTCAAACTTGATTCACATTTTGCATAAAAGAAATTTTAGCTACATCATATGAGTCAATGAATTTTTTAATATTGACTAAGGATATAAGACCAAAAGAAAAGGAGTTATCCTAATATAAAAGGAGGGATGTAAAGGAGAATCATAAAAGAGAGAAAGGATTAGAAAAAAGAGAAGAAGAAAGCTAAGAAAAAAAAAAAAAGGCGAAGGTTTAATTTGATATATATTTTCATCTAATTTTGCTCTTAAGTTTGTGCGATTATTTGCATTTATGTTTTATTTTATGCATATTTTACATACTTTTATTTTTATTTTTTTTTTTTGTAAGAGAGGAGTTATGTAAATATTTTTCAAATGAATGTGTCATCAAATGGGAAGAAATATTGATGGAAGAGTAAGAAGTAAATAAAAAAAAAAATCGACAATATTCTTGATCTGATTTGGAATTGTTTTTGAAGAGGAGTCCTACCTTTATTTAAAAACCAAATCTAATCATGATTATATGTCATTATTGATTGAGTACTATTTTGTATTTTGGGCATAACTTTCATTTTAGAAGTTCAAATTGAGTTATTATTATGATCAAGAAAATTAAAGAAATAAGGCTACAATTTTTTAGTTAATGTAGAACTTTGATTTGGTTTCTAAATATAGAAACTTTAGTTAGAAGTTATGGGCAATAAATTTTTTTAAAGGTTAAATGGACATAGGAATTCTTAACTTATCAAAATATACGAGGAGACAAAAAAAAATAGAAAGATAAAGGAAAGAAAGGGACGAAAAGAAGAGACTAAAAGGAGAAGGAAAGTGAAAATAGTAATCCATAAGTTTGGAGAAAGAAGGGAAATAGATTTGACTTTGAGTTTAATCCTAATCCTCAAACACTAAGTTTTGTTTGATTTTTATTACTTATTCCTTGATGCTCAATGGGTTTCATTTTTAAACTTAATGGATTTGTTGAACTTCATTATAACTAGCTAAATTATTTTAAGGTAAGGTTTATATGTAATTTGATCTTTTGATTATGTGATTAATTATTTTTTTTTTTTTCAAGACCTCCTTTTTTTTTGTTTTGTTATTTGTATGTAGAGTTATATTATCAAACTTAATGCTTTAAGAGTTTGACTACCTTTTTGCATGATCTTGTGATCCATAAATAAACTTGAGAAAGAGTTATATGAATCAGATCAATTGTAATATTAACCATGTGTTAGACAATGAGATCAAGAGACAATTAGGATCAAATGTGGTAATTGATGAAGTGAAAAGGGTTAGGAGTCCCCTTTCTTATATTTAAGATTTAATAAAACTTTTATACTTGTTTGCTTGTTTAAAATAAATATAAATTCTTGATTAATTTAATAGACAATGAAGGGATTAACTTGACTTAAGAAAGGTAGTTAATTAATTAGGAAAAATGTTCCATCACATGTAATAATTTTTAATAAATCTTAATTTTTGTTTTTGCTCTTAGATAGAATTATTTAATTTATTGCATTACTTGGATTGAATGAAATTTAAACCCTAGTGTCCTAATATCTATAGTTTCTTTCCACTTGGAAATTGAAAATAATTTATGTAGTTAATTCAACTTGGGTTAGATTAGAATTGTCTTAATAGTATCAAATAGTCTTCATGGGAATGACAATCTATTCATCCTATATTGCATAATCAATTAGGTATATTAGCCTAAATGTAGTGCATAATTCACAAATCATGCTTTTAGCATTGTTGCTAAGGACTAGTCATCTACATTTTGAACACTAACAATCTAGCTTTGGAATAAATTATTAATTTGTAGTGTTAATTATTTGCTTTAGTTTTCAAAGTTTTTATTTGGTCTACTTTTGTAGCTTGGTTATTCCATTTATATTTTTAGTTTACTTGGTTTTAATTCTAGGTTTATAGGCATGGTAATGCATGACCCATACTAGTGGTGAGAACTTGCTACTTTTGACTATAAGATAGAGAGAACAATTAGAAAAATTTTTTACTCAAAAAGAGAAGAACATTATGGCACAAGAAAAGGAGGTAGAAAAAATATGAACAGCCCTCAATTCATATGCTAAACCATCTTTAGAAAGGTTGACATCATGCCTTACTATGCTAGAAATCCAATCTAACTCTTTTGAGATCAAGCTGCTTATCAATTAAATGATCTAAATGAGTGTTCTATTAATGGTTTACCTAATGATGATCCCAATTCTGATATTGCTAAGTTAAAATTTGTGATACTTTTAAGTATAATGGTGTGAGTAATGATGTTATTAGGCTTAAAGTAGTTCCTTTTCCATTGTGTGATAAAGTAAGAAGTTAGTTTAACTCTCTTCTTGTAGGATCTGTTAGTATTACTACTTGTGATTCAATGGCAATGGCATAAAAAATTTAAGCTAAAATTTTCTCCTTTTAAAAAGACAAAGATAAGGAGTCATATAACTATTTTTACCTAATTTGATAATGAGTCATTATATGAGTCAAAGCTCTCATAAGTGTTTTTCTCTATACTTTCCTCTCTTGTTGATGTTAAGCTTTGGTTGCTCACATTACATATTTATAAGCTACAAGTTATGGTAGTTGATACACTTAACTACTTAAGGACATGAATGATATAACTACTAAGTCAATCAAGCATCCCTTACTTTTAAGAGCACTTCCTTATGATCTTTGGCCAATAATGTGTCCATGTCTTGGTGTGCTTGAGGAGTGTTTACCACCTTATTATGGCTTCATCAGGACATTAGAGAAATCACCCATGTACTCCTTTCATGCTAAACAAGCTACACACTTGTGTTGGCTAAGACTTCATCTTGGCTACCTAATAAGCCCTTTAACAACATATTCCCATGATTTTGTAGAGCACACTCAACATTATCCCTCTTTTTATGGTCTTTGATTCACATACTAACTTGCTCTACACTCCAAGCCTTCACCTTATTAGCCATCCCATAATTAAATCGCAAATGGTTAGTCCAAACTCAAATTGTGCACTAATATTTCATTGATGCTTGAGCTAGTTCTTAGCTCACTTATAAGCCAATTCACAATTAAACCATACATTGTTAGTTTGAACCTTAACCCAAGTGCTGACATATTAGCTAACTTTTGTGTGAGAGATGCATTACCCCTTTAAAAAGTATTAAAGAATTTGACCCTTTAGTGGTAAGAGATATTGCCTTGCTTAAGCCATCACACCATATGTTAGAACATACTTCCCCTCTAAAGAGCATTAAGAAATCTGACTCTTTACTAGTAAGAAACATTGCTTTATTTGACCTATCACACATAGCCCCCAAATCTTTAGTAACTTAACATCAATGCCATAACCCATAACTTAACTTATACCTAGCCTTCCTTGTTTGTTACCATGAACATTGACTCTATGTTCACCTTACCTCCTTGATGTGCTTGACTCATGCCAATCTTTGTGCCAAGCATTGGTGAAAGATGGCACTAATTGGTAAGGTGAACTAACTTTCTTGCTTTTGCTTCTTAAACTCTAAGCTAATCAAATAGTATATTAAGTCTAAGAAGAACAAAATCAACAATTAAGGTAAGGAAATGAGTAAAGTGTTGTCTAAAGGTATTTAGCTAAAAAGGGAAAATAGAGATTGTTGAAAGAAAATCCAATTCTAAGGGGTGAATAAAATATAAACTAGTGTTATGTAGTTGTATATTATTCAATTGTGTTCCTTAGATTAACATTGTGTTGTGTTTTAATTTTGGTGAAAGGGCAACCTCATGTTTTTGCTATAGTGTTTTTATTACTGTAATGTTATCAATTGTATGACACATTTATTATTTACTTTTATAATTGTAAATGTTAACTCAATTGGTTCAAATGTGGATAATGGCTGTTTGTTGATCATAAATGAATTAAACTATTGATTATTCTAACTCTTAGAATTTCAAGGAGGTTTTACCCTTTGGCACAAATGTCCCCAGTGCTCAATATAGAGGAAAGGCTACAATAATGGATATTTTAGATTAACTTCCAACTATTACATTATTGAAAGGGAAAATTCCACTCTTTATCATATAAGAAAAGACGTTCTAGAATAGAATTCATGATTTATAACTTTTTTTTTATATTTTTTTATTTTTTTTTTTTTTTTTTACTTGGATAAAGAAAATTAGGATGGGAAAGTATCATTTTGGCTTTCCTTTTATGAGTTTTGGTAAGGGTGAAGGTCTTTAAATAATTTATTTATTAGATAACAAGCCACAAAATAAGTGTTATAATAGGTAATAGATCCTTCTTTGGCATAGTCTAACATTATAAACATTGAATTCATAAACACCCTTTGAAATCACAAATTAATGCGTGTTTAATGGTTAGACTATCACAAAATATAGAAAGTGTCTAATATGTCTAATACATCATAATTTCTAATCATTTCAAAGATACAATCTTTAATTGTTTCAAAAGTACAATCCTTAATTGTTGCAAAAGTATTAACTAATTGCTAACTTAATAACACATTTTAGTTAAGGTTTCTAGATAATTGTTACCTAGTGCTTTCATTGTGCATAATAGTGTGTTACATAGTATCTAATCTAACTAAAGGGGCTACTTTTTTGTCTATGAGTTTGTATAACAGTTGCTAGGACTTAGTTGGCACTAAGCACTAATGTTTTGGGATGATATAAAGACATCTAAAATTATAATACAAAGTTGTTAATCAAGGGTTAAGAACAAGTAATTAATTCTTAATCAAGCTAAAAGAGACCTGTTATTGGCATATGTACTCTCAATGTATTGTTCAAGTACAATAGAATTATAAAAATGTTGGTCATGCTCTTTTTTGTAATGTCAGTATCTTTAGTACACTATTGTCCATGACAAGCAATTTGACTTAATTGATGACCTTGCTATTCACCAATTACATTATAAATAGAAGATTGTGTCACAATTCCACCAATAAGACAATTTGCACCCTTAACTTCATTTTGCTCATACCTAACACTTTTCCACACATCTTGAGTTCCACCATCAAGCTCTTCTAGCTCAACACCACCAACATGTGGAATATCCTCAACAATGGCAAATACAAGTTCATCAACCTTAAGTAGAACATTGATATGTACAACATGCTCTCATGTCAACCATCTAATTCAACAAATATCAAACATTGCTTGTCACTTGTCTTACTGAGACACTTTATAAACTCATATGATTAGTTAGGGAACTTATGCATATAGTCAACTAGCATATAGTCAAGCATGTTATTGTATCCATGACTGTTTATTATTGCACCTAAGGTAAGCATCAATAAGGTATCATTTATGTTGGCTTTAATGACCTTGACTTCTTCCCATTCATATGTAATCTTGGGTTGCAACATCATGGTCCCATCAAGATGAAACACATTATAGCAATCAAAATCCACTGAGTAATTATATTAAGGGTTAATAAACTATGTATGATTTCCAAATAACAAAAAGTTGCATACATGGATAACAAGTTACATTTAATTAATAAAAATTTTGGAAGTGACAAAGCTATAGCCTAGTTTATTATAAATAGAAATTATTTATTCCATAAGCCTATTCCACTATAAAATTTAATTAGTTAATTTCCTTTAACCATAAGTGATTTTTTATCCTTTTTTTTTAAAAAATCTCTTAGATAAAACGATTGTGTAAGGAAACAAATATGGAATTGCAAATAATAGGAAAGCTACAAACTAATGAAATTGAGAAAGAGAATAGAATAAAAAAATAAAAAAAAAAAAAAAAAAAAAAATAATATAATAACAATATGGGCTTTAGGTCATAACAAATTAACCAATAATTGGTATTTTTAAGCAAAATCCTAACCTAGTTAAGCTTAATCCCATTAACCCATTACTCAAAATTAAGATTAATAATCTCATTAACCTTAATCTCATTAACTCATAAATTGAATTTTATAGTCCTTAAATTCTAAAACTCAAATAAAAAGGCTTGAGAAAAGTGTGGGTTATCACTGTCTTTGAAATAGTCTTAAGAAAGTAATTAGCTCCTATTGCTTTTTGCTCTCTTTCAACTTTCAAAGATTATGTGGTCCTTAAAACAATTGTCTCTCTCACATTTTTGTTTTTATTTCAATCACTCACTATCTTACTCAAGAATTTTCTCTCACAAACACTTCTCTCTTTTATTGTTATGAATGACTATTTATTCTTATCTTCACAAAATATTTTTTTTTCTATAGAGAGAAACTAACTAAGGTATTTTTTTTTGTTTATTTTATATTACAATTATAATTTTATATTTTACTTAATTAGGTTTATCTTTTATGTTTAATTAAATTCCCATTTCAAATTACATGTTTTAATGTTTTCTTGATTTTTTTCTATCAAATTATTAAATATAATATATTAATGGGTTATTACCTTTTGGATTTCAAGTAGATTTGGGTTTGGGCTTGGCCTAATTGAGATGTGATGCTTTGTTATTGTTGTCTTTAGTACACCTTAGCTTCCTTCTCTTATCAATGTGCCTTATTAGCAACATAATTTTTTTCTTTTAATTTGGTTTAACAGTTAGCTAGAATTGTTATAAAAATTTTTTAGTTTATTGATTTATTACTTTTGAAAGGTTAGACTAAATTTAACTTATCAGGAAAAATTAAAAATAAAATTATATTATAAGCCCTTTTCATTTCACACAAGAAAACATCAAGACAATCTAACCTTAAGAATGCCCAAAAAAAATCTTAGCCCTAAGTCATTTTTCTCTATAGGTTTTAGGGAGAAGAAGGGCATTTTTGTGTTGAATTCAAGAGCTTATGGTCTAATTTGAAGCCTTAAAGGCAAGATCTAATCTTGGACAAGGCATTAAAAGCAAAGAAGGCCATGGACTCCTATTTATTCCTATTTTTTATTAATTTTTATTATGTTTTTTATTTTTATATTCCTTGATTATTTTTGAAAAAATAAATAAGGGAATGAGTGGGTTATATTTTTTTGAAAGTAGTTTTTTAGAAAAAAAAAAAAAAAAAAAATTATAATTCTTCTTCTAGTCTTCAAAGGAAAAGAGAGAAGAAAAAAAAAAAGCCTAGGGTTTGGATCTACTCTAATGAATAAAGGAGGCATTAATCTCTTTTTTTTTTGTTTCAAAAAAAAAAATCTTAGCTTTTATTGTTTTGTTACTTTTAGTTTTCTTAAAGAAATTTTTGGTTTCACTCTTTTTTGGATTTTTAATGTTTAGACCCAAAAAATGAAAGAAAAGATTTGAAAGAATAAGTTCTTGTTGGCTTTGATTAGAGTTTGAAAAAACATGCCATTGTTACTAGAGATTTTTTACAATTTGTATATAAGCTTGACCTATACAAAGAATAGTACTAGTAATGTGGTGCTTGGTGAGGAATTTCAAGTTTAAGTTTTGTGGGAAGTGTGCTTAGTTTGAGTCATGTTTGCAATTTTGAGAAGGCTTAAAGTATTAATTCCAACTCAAGTTCTTGGGTTACAAGTTCGGATAGGAGGGCATGAAAGGGAGTTAGCTAGTTTAAATTAATAGGATTTGATTAAGTCAATCTTTTATTTTTTTTGTGAATTTTTTGACCTTATTACTCATTTTATGTTTTATTAATTTTTTTTTCTTTTTGATGAATGTTTTACATGTACTTGGATGATTTGAAAGAGGAGGGAACAGAAGGAAAGAGGAGGTGGAAGCTAATGGCAGTAGCCACTTGTTGTCAATGATGGCTTCAGTGACTAGCTTATGGGAAAAATTGGATACAAAGTAAATACAAAAGGATGTAACTAGGAGGAAATTTTTGGTATCAAAATTTAATAATTTTTAAGATGACTAATGGTAGGCCAACAATAGCATAATTTGTTGAAATTTAAAAAGATTCTAAATCATTTTTCATAATACAAAATGTCTAGGTGAAATTGTAATTGTGAATTCTAGTATTGATAAATTGCCATTTTTTTGAAATATTTTCAAGAGAAGCCTAAGATATAAGAAAAAGAATATATCCCTTGAAATTCTTACTAACCATCTTCATGGAGTTAAAGAGTTTTGCATACAAGGTGGAAACAATAAGCATAACTCTCATGTTTTAAAGTTGTATGTGATTAAGAAAACACAATCAAGTGAGTCCACTAACAAAATAAATAATTAATCTAATGATAACTAAAGAAAAAAAAAAAAAAAGAAAATATAAAAAGGGCAAATGTCATTTTTTTTTTTTTTTTTTCAAAAAAAGGCACAACAAATATGAGTGTCATCTTTAGAAGAAAAAAAAAAGAAGGAAAAGAAACAATTCCCCTTAAGAGTAACAAATGAAAAATGATTCTTATGATCAGAAAGATCAATTCATTTGAGGATGATGTTACTTAATAGATTGAATCTAATGTTGCCCAACATGTTTATGAGAACAAAAGTTACTTTAAAATTATGAAACCAATAAATGGTGGTATTATTATATACATGTGAAATTCCACTATAGTTTTGTCATAAGAATTAGGGAGGTAAAAATGTAATTCACTTGTAAAAGCGTTATCAATTTTACAAATATATTTTCTGTTCTTAAAGTTAAGAAAAATATGATATTACATAATCTTTTAAATAAACTTAGATTCAAATATGATATTACATAATATTTAAGACTAAAACTTTAACCTTCCAAATGAAGTGTGTTTATGAGAAATGGTGATTTTTGTAATGGCATGTTCAAACTTCTTGTTGTTGCTAATAATAATGTTAATGTTTATGCTTATATTGCTAAGCATTTTGTTGCATGGCATAATAGGTTAAGACATATAAACTTCCAAAGATTGCATGATATGGTTAAATTGAACTTGTTGTCATACTTTGATAAATCTAAAATCAAATGCATAACTTGTAAGCTAACAAAATAATAATATAATTCTATTTCCAAGCAGTTGAAGATCTTTACACATGGTAACGTTAATTTATAGTGTGTGTGATTTGCACAACACACTAATACTAGGAGGAAGGACATATTTGTGATATTCATTGATAAATACTCAAACTATTGCTATGTTTAATTAATGCATACTAAAAAATAAATCTTATGAAAGATTCAGTTAGTATAAAAAACTAAATTTAAATTGCAAAATGAAAATTTTCATCAAATACTAGCTATTTAAGAAGGGAGCAAAATATTATGATATGATTTTTTAAGTATATGAGAATTCTTCATGAAACTACTATTCCTTACACTTTATAACAAAATGGTGTTGTAAATACAAAAAATGCATGCCAATAGAAATGATCAATGTCATGTAAGCAAATTCTAGCTTCAGTTAGGGATTTTGGGGTGAGGCATAACTTACAACATTCCATATTTTAAATATAGATCCCCCCAAAAGTAACAAAACATCCCTATATAAGTTCTTGAATTAAAGAAAGCCTAACCTTGTTATTTAAGAATTTGGTTTTGTAGAGCAATTGTTAGGTTTCCTCAATGAAAATTGAAAAGGTTGGCTCAAAGGGGAGTTGAGTCCATCGTTTTAGGATATGTTCACAACAATAAGACTTATCAATTAATAGTCAAAGAGCTTAACATCTTAATGTCTATTAAAATAATCGTTAAATTGATAAATGATATTTTTGATGAAAATAAATTCATATTAGTTTCTAACATTCCAAAATAGAAACAAGTTCTTAATAATGAAAATGATGCTTTAGCAAATAAAAAATAAAAATTATAAGGAGCAAAAGAGTAAGGGAAGTAAAGACTTCTAGTTATGATTTTTTTGTGTTCGTAGCTAAAGGGGCAAAAGAATTAGTATGTAATCAAATTCCATATTGCTTATTGATGATAATCTTAAGACATTTGATGAAGCAATGAAATTGCGAAAACTCTCAATACCTAGACACTTTGAATCAATCCTTTCTTTATATGTATCTTTCTATGTTAGCTAAAGAAGGTGGGTTTTCTCTAATTTTCTATGGTAGTTACACTGTAGTCTTTGCTTGTCCATCTCATCTCATCTTAATTTGGCTATACTTGTATGTAGCCAACCATGTTTTTGACAATTAACATACATCTCATGAGACCCACCATCACTACAAAAAAAACCCCCCACCCTTTTCCTTCGTTACTAGGGAGAGTAAGCAACCTTTATTAGTAAAGGACCTCATATAAAATTTCTTATGTCATGTAAAATGTCCATCAAGCAATCCAGTCAAATTTCCTCCTTGAAGTGACTTGTCAACCTTGCTTTCCATCCTTCAAAATAATGCTCTTTACCAAATGCCCTTCCTTGGGTTAAGGTAACACAACAATAAGTAGTTTGCTTCACTCCCATTGGAGCTTATAGTTTACTTTTTCTTTCGAGCCTAGTAATAGAATGAAAGAATTGTTATATGTCCCTATACTTTTTGAAAACATCATTTCCATTTCTAGTGTAACTTTAAATGAATTTACTTTTACATTTAATGTTAAGGTTGTTGTTCTTTTGTGAAAAATTATATTTATTATAGATCTAATATTTATATAATTTTTTTTTTTTATATAAGCTTGATTAAAGAAGGTTAAGTTATAAAAAATTTGTCACTTGGATCTATTTGTTTATGAGTCATACAAATTATATAAATCTTGTTTATTGGATAAGATAGTTGAGAATTCTCTGGAAAGGAAAAGAGAACATGTTAATGAGTTATTAGGATTCATACATATAGATCTATGTGGTCCTAGGCAACACATGCAAGAGGAGGTTTGTATTATTTCATTACATTCACAAATAACCAATCAAGATATGGTTATGTGTATTTAATGAAATACAAATTTGAATATTTTGAAGAATTCAAAGAATCAAGAAATGAAGTAGAGAAACAAACAAGTAGAAATATTAAAATCTGATGATTAGATTGAGGAGGTGAATACTTAAGCTAAGAATTTAGTAGTTACATGAAAGAGAATGAGTTTTTCTCTCAATGGACATTTACTCAAACACCACAACAAAATCATGTTTCTAAAAGAGGAAATATAACCCTATTAAATATGGTTTGATCCTTAAGTATCAACTCGATATTCCTTTATCTTTTTGGGTTTATGCCCTTGAGACTACTACTTACCTTCTTAATAAACTTTTGTCCAAATCTGTTGACAAGATGGCATATACGATATAAAATGGTAAGAGACTAAACATTTCATGTCGAAAGATTTAGGATATGATACTTATATAAAGCGTATATCATTCGACAAATCTTGGGATCATGTATTCCTCTCCCTTTACCAATAAAAAAAAAAAAAAAAAAATAATAAAGTGAAGAGAGATGAGGGAAAAAGAATATAGAAGTAAACTTTACAAAGTCCAAAAATTAGATATATAGACCCTATAAATAGTCTAATTTATATTAAAATGTTCAATAAAATTATATATATATATATATATATATATTATATATATATATATATATATATATATATATATATATATATATATATGTGTGTATATCTTGATCATACTTTCAGATTTAGATCTTTTATCGGTTAAAAAAATTCATAATCAGTTATCTTTAGCCTTAATTTTACTTTTATGTTTAATTAGTTCATAACTTTTAATAATCAGTTTTTCAAAATAAATATGAGTAAACTCCTTAATTGCTTTTTGTCTCACTGAATGACACATTAATTAAATTAGAAACATTTAATGCCCTTGAAAAGTGTTTGGCCAATGGTTTCCTAAACATATATATAGCAAATGAAAGGATGTCAAAAAAATAACAAAGTGACAAGAAACTAAAGCAAGCATTAGGTACACATGGCTAGCAATATTGTAATAGGAAGACTTTTGACATTGGCATTTGCTATCATGCTCATACAATCCACAACTGAAGTGCAAGCCCTAAGTTGTGTGCAAAATTGTATCATTGGATGTTCTGGTGCATATTCTGAGGCATGTATTCCTCAGTGCGTTGCAAGGTGTGGAAAAGAACCACCTACAACAGGTATTCTCATTAACTAACCTTTTGTTTTTCATTTTTCTTTTGGAAGATCAAAAAATTATAGTCAAAGTTGCACTCATCTCCTTTACGCGAGTATTATATGGACAAAATGTATAGGATATATATTTAGAAAACAAAACAAAATGAATAGTAAGTTGCATGAACATAAAATATGAGAAACACCCATAATTTGTCTAGTGGCATAGGCAAACAGAGAATGGTGTAGATTGGGCACAAAGTCCCACGTTCATCATCTTTTCTCTAGGTGCATTCCATCTTTAAAGTGGAAATCATAACAATGACTGTCATAGTAACAATTTGAAATTTATTTGAAAAAATATTATGTTATTAATAAAATATATGTGTGACTAAAATATATTATGTCTAGCGCTTGTCTTCTATAAAGAAAGAGACTTGCTTATTTTTGGTTGTTCTTTGATCTTAATACTATTTTTTATGGATGCAGTCGAATTTGAAGGTATATCTCCAGCATGAAATCATGGGACCAAACGTAAGATTACTTTTTGAGCTCGTTTAAATGATTGTCACGTAAACTTATCACAAGTGGTAACATATTTTGGATTTTAAATTTGCTCCTGATTATCTCTTCATGACAATGAGGTTCTTGAGAATTTTCTCATTGTTGCAGTTGCAGAAGAGAAGGCAGTTGAAGGAATAAAGGAAACAACAAAAGTAAATTAGAAATGTAAATTGAGGATGACAAAAGATTTTACATTGTCTTCACGTTAAATGACATCTCTATTATGTTTACGTGTGGATCTATGAAATGAAATGGTTTTGTCTTGATATAATTTGAAATGGGCCGACTGATTATCCATTGGTGTGTTTATTGCTCACACACACATATGTATGTCTTTTTTTTCTTTATTGTTTTTAATCGGATTTGTTTGGACACATCCAACAATTGTCTAAGCATTCAGACCAATATCGTTTTTGATTTATGTGTATGTAATCCGTCATACTTTATAGATCCATACGTTCATCTATAGTTGCAAAAAGCAGTTTGTCCATACGTTCCCATTTTCTTTTCAGTTCAAGAAAGCACGTTAGCCATTGCCTACTTGAAAGTAAACTAAATCATCAAAAATTCCATTGGTGTGGTGCCAATCTAAGCTAGTTTCAGCCGAAAAGGCCATGTCCTGCATTGCTGGGTAATAATTGGGCCTAGTTGACTTCCTCCCAAAATTTCAGGCCAAATTGATAGGACATCGAGGTTGAACTTGAGGTCCATACGAATTATACTAGAAATACGAGACAATGTCATGATTTCTAGTACTAGAAAATGAGAAACATAATAGCATCAATTATGGTTTCAAAAACAAAAATAATAGCTTCAAATCCCCAAATTCTATTTACCATATTAAGCAAATTATAATATCATCCATTAGTTAGAAAATAAGCAATAAAACTATTTATATATGTTTTTTTTCATTGCATTTATGTCTCGCATGTGTAAAAATTTTTTTTTACTTCATATAATTTTGCTTTTTCTTAACACAAATGATCTCATTCCCTTATCCATATTTTTTGTCACAAAATTATTATTTATATTTATATAAATAAAGATAATAATTTGTGTTATAATTCTTTCATGAATTGAAAAACTTATCAATAAGACTGACGTTGGCCACTAACAAATGGTCATTATGACATCACCATTCACTATCCTCCAAATATTTTTCATAAAAGAAGATCAGGTTGTAATATATACAGAGTATTGTAAGAATTATGAAAGACATAGATTAATTATTTTTTATTTAATCTTATAGATGAATGCTTATTTTTATAAGAAATATTTTTTTTCTCTCTATTTTCTTTTTTGTGTTTTCCATTGTTCTCTTTCATTTGGATATGTAGTTTTGCATTGCAATACTTTCTTTGTTAATTCTTTAGATGAACAAGTTTTAATAATTAGCAATCAATTATAGTTGACCATTTTATTTATTTTGTTCTTTTATTCCACACTTGTTAAGAGTACAAAATTGTTTAAAATGTTATTGATTTATACAAGGTAAAATTTTCATTTTGGTTTATTTTTCTATTTGGTTAATTTGAAAATGAAGGGATCTATAATTTGAATTTTGGATCTACATTTGTCGAGGAAATGATAATATACATGAAGACAGTTTTTAGACCAAAAAAAATGATATTACAAGAAGATAGTTTCAGCTTCATCAAAATGATGCTCCCCTACTTTTGTGTTCAGATTTGAAAGACATCCCATTGCTAAGGCATTCTTTTTTTTTTTTTTGTTCTTTCCTTCCCACCCCTGTGTCTTCATTCAGATTTTTAAGAAATTCTTGTGCTACAATGGTTTTTATACCTAGGGCCTTTTGGGTCTAGAGCCTTTACTTTGACCATTAGGTTAAAGCTTTGGTCTCCTATGTAGTGTTCTTACATAAATGAACATGTGCTGTGCTGCCTTTATATTATGTTATGTAATGTGATGTCGTATTATTACTTAAGTGACACCTTTTATTTTGTGCAAACTCAAAAGCAGTACTCAAT
Source organism: Rhizophora mangle (assembly GCA_037832345.1). Classification (NCBI taxonomy): domain Eukaryota; kingdom Viridiplantae; phylum Streptophyta; class Magnoliopsida; order Malpighiales; family Rhizophoraceae; genus Rhizophora; species Rhizophora mangle. Next base: position 244,095 of record JBAPLJ010001282.1, on the reverse strand, counting down.
GAAATTTGATCTTAAATTTGCTTCTTGTAAGGTTCTTAGTTCTACATAAGTTTCTTTAGGTTTCCTACTTACAATGACAATTGATTTTTCTTAGATATTTATCAATTAACTAATAAGTAGTATTTTTTTTTCAAAAAATAAAAGGAAAAAAATTTGAGTAGTTTTTAAGGAAAAAAAAGGCAAATTTAAAATTATTTTTTTCCTTTTAAAAAAATGAAAGAAGAAATTTAAGATTATTTTTTTTCTTAGAAATTATCATTTTAATTATAATTATTTTCATTACATGGATTTTAAAAATATGTAAAAATTGTTAATATAAATTAGATAAATTATAATACAGTAAGACTATAATTAAGTAAATTAAATATATATTAAAATTCTAATTTTATTAAAATAGTAAAAAAAATTATAAACTAACTATTAAGTTAATTTTAAATAGAATAATACATAAGAATTTGTTAATAAATTTTAAAATTAAATTAATTACTTAATCTGTTTAAAATTAAGCAAATATTATAACAAAATCATTTCATCAATTTTCTATTAGTTTTAATAACATATATTTAAAAACATTAGTATTAGACTCACATAATGTGTAATTTATTATATTTATTGAAACATGTATTTTTTCTTATATTTTATTTAAATGGGAAAAATGGAAAAATAAAACAAAAAATATGAGTTATATTTTCTTTTTGAGAAATAACGATAAATTTGAAGATTCTTTTTCTCCAAAAATCGAAAAAAAGAAGAATTTCAAATTATTTTTTTTATTTTTCATAATCATAAGTATTTGTGCTACACATAATTTTGGAATATATGAAAAATGATTAATATTAATTGAATAAATTATAAGACATCTTAAATTGTAATTAAGTAAATAATATACATGTTGAAAATTTGAAATTTTAATTCTATTAAAAAATTAAAAAAGACTATAAAACAAGTAGTAAGTTAATATTAAATAGTATAAATTGTGAGAGTTTACTAAAAAATTAAAATTTAAATCAAATAATTAGATTTTTCTAAAATTAAGTGTCATTACATAAAAATTTCATTAATTTTCTTTCAACTTTAAAAATATATATTCACATATAGATCATATTTTGTAAGCTACCAATCCATATAAAAATTTCAAAATATCTATATAACAATATGTTAATTTGATAAACACCTATTTGATTTCTATCAATCTTTTTGCTTAGGTAATTAATTTAATCATGTAGTTTCAATTTCAATTTCAATTTAATGACCCTTTATTTGGGAATTTGATTTACAATGAAGCCACAAAAAAATTACAACCATGAAATTTTTAGTGCTTTTTGTTGTAATATGCCAATCTTCATCTTCTTTCCTTTCTTCTCTTGTTATTGTTTGTAACAAGGTGGTAACCTTCTCCTCTAAAGAGTGGCATTAGAGTGCTTTTGATCTTACAAAACTTGTGTTTTAGTGTTTATGAGCAAAGAAAAAACCAAGAGAAAACCTTCTTAAAAGACCTAAAACACTTAAAAAATTGAAATGGTATCTAAGAGTTCATTTATAACCTTAGCCCCACTAGATTATTCTATTAGACTCTTAAGATGAAGGCCTATCTAAAGTCACTTGATCTATAAAATGGAGATGAAGTCTAGCACTCTTTAATAGCCCTATTATAACTTAACTTAACCATCAAAGTAAGGAAACAAATAAATTGTGCAGAACTCTAACATGTATTCATTTTGGTTTCACCATAATAATGTCATGTGAGAGTGCAAAAGAAGCTTGGGAAAACCTAAAGGAAGAGTTTCATAGCAATGACCAAACACATTCTAGTTGTTAACTTGTAGTGAGAGTTTAAGTCTCTCAAAATGAATGACATTAAGTTTGCTAAAGAGTTCGTAGGCAAACTTATGAAGACTATCAATGAGATTAGGTTGTTAGTAAAGGACTTGACAAATCAAAGGATAAAGAAAAGGGTCTTATTGTGATTGCCAAAGAAGTATGAGTGTGAAATCTCATCTTTGGAGAACTCTAACAACTAAGCAAGTTTACACTTACCAAGCTAGTTAATGCCTTTCAAGCTTTGGAATTGAGAAGGGCTATTAGATAGAGTGACTCCTTGGATGTTGCTTTAGTGGCAAGAAACATAGACAAGTCAACATTAGACTTAAAAAGGCATAGTGATGAAATTGAAAGTAGTAAAGTTGGAGAAATGAAAAAGAAAGTGTATCCCTTTGCAAGCACTATAAAAGAACAACTCAAGTTGAGAAGTATTGCAAGTTAGACTCAATGAACAATGTAGAATCTACCAGAATTTGAGTCACATGGCTAGAGTATGGAAAAATAAAGGAAATTAACAATAGAAGCAACAACAAGCTCAAGTACTTAAGAACCAACAACAAGAGGAGTAACTTTTCATGGCAGCTTATAGTAATGAGAGGAGCAGTGTTGAGAATTGGTTGATTGGCAATGGTTGTACTTACCACATGTCTAATGATGTGGAAAAGTTTAAAACACTAGATTAGTTGTACAAGTCACATAAAAGTTTAAAAATTGTGTCAAGATGTTGGGATCAATCACCATTTTATAGTCATATACACTCCTAAAAAATATAAGGCAAGTGAAAGGAAAACTAGAACTATAATTGGAATGACCAGGTGTTGATTTTTTGTAAAGAACATGCCAATGAAGTTTTGGGTAGAGGTACTTAACACTACTATTTACTCATATAACAAGTTACGGACCAAAGCATTAGGAGGAAGTAGAACTGCATATGAGGCCTGACATGGAAACAAGCCTTTACTCCAACATTTAAGGGTCTTTAGTTACATATGTTACAATTTTGAATCAAAGATCAAAAGAGAAAAGTTAGATTTATAGGTTGAAATAGGAGTATTACCTATTATGGTTCAAATTCCAAGGTCTATAAGATATACATTTTAAAGATATAAAAAGTATTTCTAAGTTAAAGCGTAAAATTTGATGAAAATGCCAACTAGGATTAGGACAAAGCTTAAACAAATGGTCAAGTCTAGTATTCCAACATTAACCATTCTCCTTTGTAACTTGATATTCATACAGATGATAAGGCGGTTGAGTTTGATGATGAGCTTGTAAGAGGAAGCAAATCACTTGCTGCGGTATATGAAAGGCAAAATGTAGCTTCACTAGAGCCTATCAGTTGTGCAAAAGCCTCTTAATCTATTGTATGGATAAATGCTATGAAGGCTAAAATTGAAATGCTTGAAAAGAACAATACCTAAAATTGGTTTAAAACTTTAATCATAGACAAGTAATTGGTGTCAGTGGGTATTTAAATGTAAAATAAATGTTGATGGCACACTTAACAAACACAAAGCTAAATTAGTTATTAAGGGTTATCTATAGGAGCTTACCATGGAAAAGCAATTTGATTGTGAAGCTATTAGGTAGCAAAATTATGTATACTTATCTACATTGCTTGTTATATCAACTATGGTCACCTAAAGGCCATTTCCAATTGATTGATTTAGGGAATGATTTCTTCTTGGTCACATTTAAAAATTTGAGGATCATTCCATTATTTTTCATGGTGGCCCCTCAATGGTAGTTGGCCATTTATCTCATCATGTAATAGTGGTAACCTAATTTTGATCTAGATAAGTCTAACATTGGTCAAGTGGCTATGTGGATACGCCTCTCTTATCTACCAATGGAATATTATAGTTATAAGGCTTTATGGAAGATTTGAGATAAGACGAGGCACACATTGAAGATTAATAAAACCACAAAGGATGTTGCTATGGGAATCTTTGCTAGGTGCGCATGGAAATTGATTTAAACAAGCCTCTGGTCACTTGGTATGTTAGGGGTGGTAAGGTCTAAGGGGTAGAGTATGAAGGAATTCATCTAGTCTACTTTGAGTGTGGTTGATATAGACACAAACTAGGACTTATGTCATGATTGATGAGCAACAACATGGACTTCACCAAGAACTTGTATATGATAAGGTAAGAAGGTTGAGTAAGAATCACCTTATGGCCCATAGATTTTAGAACAAAGGTAGGGTTAATGGAAGGTTAAATATTCAATTTGCAAATGTCTAAAATGGTATTGTTGATAAAGTCCTAGTTAAGTTTACCACTTTGCAACCTTGGCTAGAGTCAATGGTTAAGATGTGGCTGGAAATAGTGGCATGGTGGACAAGGGAGTTGTCTTTGATGGAATAACTAATGGTAGTGATTCTGAGAAAGTAATAACACATGGTGGGTTTTAATTGGCTATGGGAAAGGGTAAGTAGTAAACTTTTACAAATGGCAAACAATGTAGTATGGGAGATATGCTTGTTGTATCATCTAAAGTTCAAAAAATTATTCATCATATGAGTCTTGATATCTTGCAAAAAAGGTCAATAAAATCTAAGAGTTGTCAACAACTAATGAATGTAACTAGCACAAAATCTTTAAAATTGGTTGCATAAAATGATCCTTCATGTGCTAATAATGGCAAGATATTGGGTAGTTAATGCAACATCAACAAGTTTAAAATACTAAGCAAGTGAGGCAACTATTAGGCCTTGAAGTGGGTGGGCTTCTCAATCTAGTCATAGTGTTATGGGCCATGATAGCCCTAAAGAGGATCCACCTAACAACTTCATTGTTATGGATTGTGGGGAATCATAACATTTGGATAGGGATATGGTCTCTTATGTTCAGAAACTCTAATGTAAGTTGAGGATGTTTTAGGCTTTACATCTAACAATGATGAGCCATATGCTTTGGCCTAGATCTTGGTTGATACAACTTTGTTTCTTTTACTCTAAGAATCTTATAAATATACTTGTTTGGAACTATTTTACAGTTGTGAAGGATAGCTTTAAGATGACTCTACAGTTATTATTGAAGACTAATGTGCCCTTTGTGGTTTGGTTAAATCTTGGGTAAGTGGGTGGAAGATGAGTGAGGTTTGCAAGAAAATTGGTTTCTTTGAAATTGTAAAGGAGGAGGCTCAAGGTTCTAAGGGAGGCAATTGGGTTCTTTGGGATAATTCAAGTTTGAAACTTAAGCTAGTTAATAGAAGTGAGCAATTTGTCAATTTGCTAGTGTAGAAATGTGAAAACTAGTCATAGCTTTTTAATGCAGTGTATGGGAGTTTGTACCAAGATAGACAAAAATAGCTAAGGGAAGGCCTAAGAATAATACATGTTATTGTGAATTTCCTTGGTTAATAGCTAATGGTTTTAATTTGATAATGAAAGCTAGAGAAAAAAATGAGAGTGCATCACTTCTAAAATTATAAGGGGGTCTTTCTTTAAGTCAAAATTTTTTGCCCTTTATGGTGCTAAGACACCTTTTCATTTTAGCCAAACCTTACACACAAACACACATAAAAAAGTGTTTGTGCACAACAACACTTAATTGCACAATTTAGAGAAATGCCACCATATACAACAATGCTTCTTAACCATTATTACTTTCTTACTCACAAAGTACAAAGGATTTGACAAATCTATCATAAGTGTTTTTCTCTATACTTTCCTGTTTTATTGATGTTAAGTTTTGGCTATTCACATTACATTTTATAAGCTATAATTTATGGTAGTTAAAACAATTAACTACTTAAGGACATGCATGATATAACTACTAAGTCAATCATGCATAGTGGTATTCCTCTACTTTTTAGAGCACTTCCCTATGATCTTTGGCCAATAATGTCTCCATATCTTCTTGTGCTTGAGGAGTGTTTTCCACCTTCTTATGGCTTAGTCAAGCCATTAGAGAAATCAGCCATGTTCTCCTTCTTTCATGCTAAACAAGCTAAACACCTGTGTTGGCTAGCACTTCACAATGGCTACCTAATTAGCCTAGTAACAACATATTTCCTTGATTTTAGAGAACACACTCCACATTATTCCTATTTTTGTGGTCCTTAATTGCATATAGTTGACACAAACTTCAATTATGCACTAAAATTTCATTGATGCTTGAGCTAGTTCTCAACTCACTTATAAGCCAACTCACATTTAACCCACACATTGTTACTTTAAACCTTAGCCTAAGTGCTCACATAGTGTTAATGCATTAGCTAACTTTTGTGTGAGAGATAAATTACCCCCTTAAAAAGTGTTAGAGAATTTGACCCTTTAGTGGTTAGACACATTGCCTTACTTGAGCCATCACACCTTATGTCAGAACGTACTTCCCTTTAAATAGAATTAAGGAATCTGACCCTTGACTAGTAAGAGACAATGCCTTATTTGACCTATCACACATGTGCTTTAGCCCCCAACTCCTTAGCCATTAAACTTCTATGCCATAACCCATTACTCAACTTCTACCTGGCCTTCCTTGTCTTGTTACTATGAACAATGACTCTATGTTCACCTTGCCTCCTTGATGTGCTTAACTCATGCTAATCTCAGTGCCAAGCATTAGTGAAAGATGGCACCAACTAGTAAGGTGAACTAACTTTTCTGCTTTTACTTCTCAAACTTTAAGCTAACCAAAGAGTACATTGAGTCCAAGAAGAACAAAATTGACAATTATGGTAAGGAAATGAGTAAAGTGTTGTCTAAATATATTGAACTAAAAAGGAAAAATAGAGATTGTTGAAAGAAAATCCAATTATAAGGGGTGAATATAATATAAACTAGTGTTATGTAGTTATATACTATTTAGTTGTGTTCCTTTGATTAACATTGTGTTATGTTTTAATTTTGGTAAAAAGGGCAACATCATGTTTTTATTGTAGATTTTTTGTTATTGTAAGGTTATTAATTGTATGACACATTTGTCACATACATTTATAATTGTAAATGTTCACTCAATTGGTTCAAATGTGGATAATAATTGTTTTTTGATCATAAATAAAGTAAACTATTGATTATTCTAACCCTTAGAATTTTAAGGGGATTTTGACTTTTGGCACAAAAGTCCATAGGGATCAACGTTAAGGAAAGGCCATGGTAGTGGGGTTTTTTAGATTAAGTTCCAACTATTACATTATTGAAAGGATAAATTCCACTCTTTATCATATAAGAAAAGAGGTTCTCGTATAAAAACTCATGATTAATAACCCTTTTTTTTAAGTTGGATAGTGAAAATTAGGATGGAAAAGTATCATTGTGGCTCTCCTTTTATGGGTATTAGCAAAGGTGAATATCTCTAAATAATTAAACTATTAAGCTAATCCAAAAAAAAAGAAAAAACAAATATTTATTAGATAATAAGTCATAACGTAAGTGTTATAATAGGTAATAGATTCTTCATTGGTATAGTCTAACCATATAAATATTGAATTCATAAACAACCTTTAAAATCACATACCAATGGGTGTTTGATGGCTACACTGTGACAAAATAAAGCAAGCATATCCTATGGTCAATACATCATAATTCCTAATTATTTCAAGAATACTATCCTTAATTGTTTCAAAAATACAATCCTTAATTGTTGCAAAAGTATTAACTAATTGTTAACTTAACAACACATTTTAGTTAAGGTTTTTAGATAATTGTACCCAATGATTTTATTCTGCATATTAGTGTGCTACACAATATCTAATCTACTTAAAGGGGCTATTTTTTGTCCATGAGTTTGTACAACAGCTACTAGAACTTAGTTGGTACTAAACATTAATGTTTTAGGATGATATAAAGACAACTAAAATTGTAATACAAAGTTGTTAATTAAAGGTTTAGTGCAAGCAATTAATTTCCATTAAGCTGAAAGAGACTTGTTATTGGCATATGTACTCTTAATGTGTTGTTCAAGTATAGTAACATTATAAAAATGTTGTTTATGCCCTTTTGTAATGTTAGTATCTTTAGTACACTGTTGTTCATGACAAGTAGTATGACTTAATTGATGACCCTATTATTCATCAATTATATTATAAATAAAAGATTGTGTCACAATTCCATCAACAAGACCATTTGCACTCTCAACTTCATTTTGTACATGCCTAACACTTTTCCCCACTTTCCTAGTTCCACCATCAAACACTTTTAGTTCAACACCACCTATATGTAGATTATCCTTGATAGTGGCAAATACAAGTTTATCAACCTAATTTAGAACATCGATATGTACAATATTCTCTCATCTCAACCATCTCATTCAACATATCAAACATTGCTTGTCACTTCTCTTGCTTAGATACTTCATAAACTCATATGATTAGTTAAGGAACTTATGCATGTAGTTAACTAGCATATAGTTAACGATGTTATTGTATCCATGACTTTTTATTACTACATCTAAGCTAAGCATCAATAATGTATCTATAATGTTAGCTTTAATGCCCTTGACATCTTCACATTCATACATAATCTTAGGTTGCAACATCATGGTCCCATCAAAATGAAACTTTATAGTAATTAATATCCCCTATGAGTAATTATATTAAGGGTTAATAAACTTTGTATGATTTTCAAATAACAAAAAGCTACATACATGGATAATAAGTTGCATTTAATTAATAAACATCCAGGAAGTGACAAAGTTATAGCCTAGTTTATTATAAATAAAAATTATTTATTCCACAAGCCTATTCTACTATAAAAATTAATTAGTCAATTTCCTTCAACCATAAATGATTTTTTTTTCCTTTTTTACAAAATTATGGATAAAATGATTGTATAAAGAAACAAATCTAGAATTGCAAAGAACAGGAAAGCTACAAACTATGAAAATAAAGAAAGGGAATAGAATAAAAAAGTAAAATCTTTGAAAAAGAAAATCATAATAACAATTAATATGGCTTCAGGTCATAACAAATTAACTAATAATTGGCAGTTATAATCAAAAATTCTAACCCAATTAAACTTAATCCCATTAACCCATTACTTAAATTTAAATTAATAATCACATTAACCCTAATTCCATTAACCAATAAATTGGATTTTACAGTCCCTAAATTCTAAAACTCAAATGAAAATGCTCAAGAAAAGTGTGTACTACCACTGTCTTTGAAATAGGTCTTAAGAAAGTAATTAACACCTATTGCTTTTTGCTCCCTTTTAACTCTCATAAACCATATGGTTGTTAAAACAATTGTCTCTCACTTTTTTTTTTCTTTCAATCACTCATTATCTTACTGAAGAATTATCTCTCACAAACATTTGTCTCATTTATTGTTATGAATGACTTTTTAATGTTTGTCTCTTTTATTGTCATGAATGACTTTTTATTCTTATTTTCACAAAATATGGTCCTACAAAAAAAAATTGACTAAGGTCTTGCATTTTATTTATTTATATTATAATTACAATTTAATATTTACTTAATTAGGTTTATCTTTTATGTTTAATTAAATTTCCTTTTCAAAATTACATGATTTAATGATTTCTTAAATTTGTTTCATCAATTTATTATATATAATAGGTTAATGGGTTATTACTATTTGGATTTCAAGTAGATTTGGGTTTGGGCTTGGCCCAATTGAGATGTGGTGCCTTTTTATTGTTGTCTTTAATACAGCTCAGCTTCCCTTTCTTATCAATGTGTCATATTAGCAACATAAACTTTTTCTATTAATCTGGTTTAATGGCTAGCTAAAATTGTTATAAAAAATTCTTAGTTTATTGAATTGTTACTTTTGAAAGGTTAGATTAGATTTAACATATCATGCAAAATTACAAATAAAATTATCTATTAACTCCTTTCATTTCACATAAAAAAACATCAAGACAATCTAACCCTAAGAACACCTAAAAAAATTCTCAGTCCTAACTCATTTTTCTCTATTGGTTATGGGGGATAAGGGCATTTTTGTGTTGAATTGAAGAGCTTATAGTATGATTTGAAGCCTTAAAGGCAAGATCTAATAATGGACAGGGCTTTAAAAGCAAAGAAGGCCATGGACTCCTACTTATTCCTATTTTTTATTGATTTTTATTATATTTCTTATTTTTATTTTTCTTGATTATTTTTTAAAAAAAGAATAAGAGAAGGAGTGGGTTATATTTTTTTTAAAGTAGTTTTTTTTCCAAAAAAAAATTATTATCTTTCTTCTTGTAGTTTTGAAGGAAAAGAGAGAATAAAAAAAAGCTTAGGGCTTGGATCTACTCTAATGTATAGAGTTGGCATTAATCTTCATTTTTTCTTTTTTGTCTTAAAAAAATCTTAGCCGTTATTGTTTTGTTACTTTTAGTTTTCTTAAAAAAATTTTTGATTTCACTCCTCTTTTGAGTGTTAATGTTTGGACCCAAAAAATGAAAGAAAATACTTGAAAGAATAGGTTCATGCTAGCATTAATAAGAGTTTGAAAAGACATGGCATTATTACTAGGGATTTTTGTCAATTTCTATATAGGCTTGACCTTTAAGAGTAATACTGGTAATGTGGTGCTTGGTGAGAAATTTCATGTTTGATTTTTCTGGGGAGTTTGCTTAGTTTGAATCATGTTTTCATGTTTGAGAAGGCTTAGAGTATTAATTCTAGCTTAAGTTCATGGGTTATGAGTTCAGATAAGAGGGCATGGAAGGGCATTAGCTAGTTTAAATTAACAATGTCTAATTAAGTCAATTTTTTTAATTTTTTGTGATTTTTTTGACATTTTTTACACTTTTTATGTTTTATTAATTTTCTTTTTGTTTTTCTTGAATGTTGTACATGTACTAGGATGATTTGAAGAGGAGTGAAAGGAAGGAAAGAAAAATATGGTAGCTAAAGGTAGTAGTTGCTTGCTATCGACAATGATGGCTTTGGTGACTAGTTTATGGGAAAAATTGGAGACAAAGTATATACAAAAGGATGTAACTAGTAAGAAATTTTTGGCATCAAAATTGATAATAGCAATCTTTAGTTGTCTTAAAATTCTAAAATTTTGATACCAAAAATTTTTGGTATCTTACTAAAGAATTATCTCTCATAAATGTTTGTTACTTTTTATTTTATGAATGACTCTTTATTCTTATTTTCACAAAATATTTTCCTACATAAAGAAATTAACTAGGGTCTTGCATTTTGTTTATTTATATTATAATTACAATTTTATATTTACTTAATTAAGTTTATCTTTAAGTTTAATTAAATTTCCTTTTCAAAATTATGTGTTTTAATGTTTTCTTAATTTTTTTCATCTATTTATTATATATATTAGGTTAATGAGCTATTATTATTTGAATTTCAATTACATTTGGTTTGGGCTTGGCTCAATTGAGATGTGGTGCTTTGTTATTGTTGTCTTTAATACACCTTAGCTTCCCTTTCTTATTAATACACCATATTACCAATATAAACATTTTTTGTTAATCTAGTTTAATGGCTTAGCTAGAATTGTTATAAAAAAATTCTTAGTTTATTTAATTAGTACTTTTGAAAGGTCATATTATATTTAACATATCATGCAAAATTCAAATAAAATTGTATATTAATCCCTTTTCATTTCACACAAGAAAACATCAAGACAATCTAACCCTAAGAATGCCCAAAGAAAATCTTAGCCTTAAGTCATTTTTCTCTACAGGTTCCAAGGGGACAAGGGCATTTTTGTGTTGAATTCAAGCACTTATGGTCTGATTGGAAGCCTTAAAGGCAAGATTAAATAATGGAAAAGTTTTTAAAGGCAATGAAGGCTATAGACTCCTATTTATTCATATTTTTTATTGATTTTTATTATGTTTCTTAATTTTATTTTTCTTGATTATTTTTGAAAAAATAAATAAGAGAAGGAGTGAGTTATATTTTTCTTAAGTTTTTTTTTTCAAAAAAATTATTATCCTTTTTTTTCTAGTCTTTGAAGGAAAAGAGAGAATATAAAAAGGCTTAGGGTTTGGATTTACTCTAACAAATATAGGATGCATTAATCTTTAATTTTCTTGTTCTGAAAAAATCTTGGCTTTTACTATTTTGTTACTTTTAATTTTTTTAAAGAAATTTTTAATTTCCCTCTTTTTTGGAGTTTTAATGTTTGGGCCTAAAAAATGAAAGACAAGATTTGAAAGAATAGGTTCATGTTGGCTTTAATATGGGTTTGAAAAAACATGTCATTGTTACTAGAGATTTTTGTCAATTCGTATATAGGCTTGACCTATACTAAGACTAGTACTGGTAATGTGGTGCTTGGTGAGAAATCTCATGCTTGACTTTTGTGGGGAGTTTGTTTAGTTCGAGTCATGTTTACATGTTTGAGAAGGCTTGTAGTATTAATTCCAACTCAAGTTCATGGGTGACAAGTTTAGATAAGAGGGCATGGAAGGGAGTTAACTAGTTTAAATTAATAGTGTTTGATTAAGTCAATCCTTTTTCTTTTGTGAATTTTTTGACATTTTTTACACTTTTTATGTTTTATTAATTTTCTTTGGTTTTTTTTTTTTTTTGAATGTTGCACATGTACTAAGATGATTTGAAGAGGAGGGAAAGGAAGGAAAGAGGAGGTGGCAGCAAATGGTAGCAGTCACTTGCTGTCTTCAATGATGGCTTTGGTGACTAGTCTATGTGAAAAATTAGAGACAAAGTATATACAAGAGGATGTAACTAGTAAGAAATTTTTGGTATCACAATTTAACAATTTTAATATGACTAATAGTAGGCCAATAATTTTAAGATGACTGATGGAAGAAAGAGGATGCAATTTTTAGGGAGACATTGCCAGCTGCTAAGCTGTAGTTCCAATAAAAAGAAATGTGACAATCCAGTTGGTGATTAAGTTATTTCAAAACTTAGCTTTTTGCTTACAACCTTTGGGGGATTCCTTCACTTGGCAATTTACTTTCAATTCCATTTTGGTAGGTTGTATTCTAGTTTCATTTCATCTTGGCTCTGCTTACACATAATACATATGGCATTTCCCTAAGAATTACACAAAATATTCAATTTCCTTACCTATGAACTTGATAAAAGATGGTCATTTAAGGATATATGAAGCATTGTGTAAGGTTTCAAAAAGTCAAGTATTTGCTATGAGAAAGGAGATGATAAAGCTAATACCAAAGGTAATTTATGCAAATCTTAAATCCAGGTTAGAGAGCTTTGAAGATGCATTTGATATTACAAGGAAGGGCATACTTAGAAGAGTTAAGAAAGTGAGAAGGGAGATTAAGGAGGGAAAAGATCCTAGTTTTGGTTTCATAAAAGAGAATAGTTGGAAACTTAAACTTTCAGGGATGGGAAAAGAAGATGAATGGGATAATTTCTTTTGAAAGAAGGGGAGCAAAATAGTGAGATATCTCAAGCACAAGCATAAGCACAAACAAACTGGTTCTTTGTAGTTGCAAACATGTTTAGAGCTTTCACATTGTCTTCATGTTAAATGACGTCTCTTTTATGTTTACGTGTGGATCTTTGGAATGAAATGGTTTTGTCTCAAAATAATTTAAAATGGGACGATTGATTATACATCGGTGTGTTCGTCGTTCATATATATATATATATATATATATATATATATATATATGTATGTATGTATGCTTTTCTATTGTTCTTAATCGAATTTCTTTTGGCACATCCAACAATTGTCTAAGGCATTCTGGACAATTATTGTTTTTGATTTATGTGTATGTAATCCGTCATACTTTACAGATTTCTAGCTCTTAGAGAAGTACACAGTTGCATACTTGAAAGTAAACTAGATCATCAAATTTTCCATTGGTGGGGTGCCAAAAAGGCCATATCTTGCATTCCTAACTTGAGGTCCATACTGATTATACTACAAATACGAGACAATGTCATGATTTCTAGTGCTAGACAATGAGACAAACATGGTAGCATCAATTATGGTTTCAAAAACAAAAAAATTGCCTCAAATCCCCAAATTTTATTTACCATATCAACCAAATTATAATATCATCCATTATTTAGAAAATAAGCAATAAAAGTGTTTACATATGTTCCTTTCCACTGCATTTACGTCTCATATGTGTAAGATTTTTTTTTGCCTTGTATAATTTTGCTTTTTCTTAACACAAATGATTTCTTTTCCTAGTCCATATTCTTTGTCATATAATTATAATTTCTATTTATATAAATAGAGAAACTAATTTGGGTTATAATTCTTTCATGAATTGAAAAACTTATTAATAGGAGTGACATTAACCACTAACATTGGTCATTATGACATTACCATTCACCAGCTTTGATAAAATATTCTCCCAAAAGGAGATCTCGGAGAAGCATGCCTCTAAATATTTTTCATAAATGAAAATTAGGTTGTAACACATATAAAATACTATGAGAATTATGAAAGACATAGATTAATTATTTTTTATTTAGTCTTATAAATGAATGCTTATTTGGATGAGAAATATGTTTTTTTTTCCTACTTTTTTCTTTTTTGCTTTTTTCGTTATTTTCTTTCATATGGATATGTAGTGTTCCATTGCAGTATTTTCTTTATTAATTCTTTAGATAAATGATTTTTAATAATTAATTATCAGTTACCATTCACCCTTTTATTTATTTCCCTTTTTTTTTTTCCATCCTTGTTAAGAATATAAATTTGTGTAAAATGTTATTAATTTATACAAGGTAGAATTTTCATTTTGGTTTATTTTTCTATTTGCTTACTTTGAAAATGAAGATATTTATAGTTTAAATTTTAGATCTACATTTGTTAAGGAAATGATAATATACAAGAAGATGCTTTTTAGAGAAAAAAAAAATGATATCACAAAAAGATAGTGTTAGCCTCATCAGACTAATGCTCCCTCGCTTTTTGTATTTAGATTTTGAAGACATCCCATTGCTAAGGCATTCTTTTGTTTTTTTTTTTCCTTTCCTTCTCATCCCCTTGTTCTCATTGAGATTTTTAAGAAATTCTTATGCTACAATAGTTTTTATGCCCAAGACCTTTGGGTCTTGGGCCTATATTTTGGCCATTAGTTTAAAGCTTTGGTCTCCTACATAATATTCTTATGTGAATGAAGATGTGCTGCCTCTATATTATGTTATGTAATGTTGTATTATTTAAGTGACTCCTATTTTATGCAAACTCAAATGTAGTGAATGGGGGATCTTATTAAAATCAGTGAAATTTGATCTTAAATCTATACCCTATAAGGTTCTTAGTTCTACATAAACTTCTTTAGGTTTTCTACATACAATAAGAATTGACTTTCCTTCGATATTTGTCAATGTAAGTGATTCTCTTTCTAATTAACTGATAAGTAGCATTTTCTTTTTTTGAAAAATAAATGTTGAAAAATATGAGTAATTTTTTAAGATAAAAAGGTAAATTTTATAATATTTCTTCCTCTTAAAAGTAAAATGAGAAATTTAAAATTATTTTTTTCTTAGAAATTATCTTTTTAATTATAAGCATTTTTATTGCACAGATTTTAAAAATATATGAAAATCATTAACATAAATTAGATAAATTATAATGCACCTAGATCATAATTGAGTAAATTAAATATATATTAAAATTTTAATTTTATTGAAATACTAAGGAAAATTATAAATTGACTATTAAGTTGATGTTAAATAGAATAAATCATGAGAATTTGCTAGCAAAATAAGAAATTCAATTAATTATTCAAATATTCTTAAAATTAAAAAATTATTATTGCAAAATAATTTCATTAGTTTTCTCTTGATTTTAACTTTATATATTTAGACATTTGAATTAAACTCATAAGAAATTTATAATATTTATTAAAGAGTGTATTTTTACTTGCATTTTATTTAAATGAGAAAAATAAAAAAGACTTAAATTATGAGTTATATTTTCATTTTGAGAAATAAAAGTAAATTTGGAGATTTGTTTTCACTCTAAAAGACCAAAAAAGGGGGGGGGGGAATTTTAGATTTTTTTTAGAATTTAATTTTTTTTATTTTCCCTAAATTTAAGTATCTGTGCTATAGGTATTTTTGGAATATGTGAAAATTGATTAATATTAATTAAATAAATTATAACACATCTTAAAACATATAAGTAAGCAAGATATATGTTAAAATTTTAATTTTATTAAAATATTAAAAGAGACTAAAAACTATTAGAAAGTTAATATTAAATACTATAAGTTGTAAGAGTCTAATGAAAAATTAAAACTTAAATTAAATAATTAAATATTTCTAAAATTAAGTGTCATTACATAAACATTTCATTAGTTATCTTTCAAATTTAAAAATATATATTCACATATAGATCATACTTAGTACGCTACCAATCTATATCAAAATTCCAATATGTCCATATGACAATGTGTTAATTTGATAAACATCCATCTGAGTTCTAACAATCTTTTTGCTAAGGCAATTAATTTAATCATGTAGCTTCAATTTCAATTTAATAACCCCTTATTGGGCAATTTTATTTACGAAGAAGCTACATAAAAATTACAACCATAAAAATTTTAGTGCTTTTTGCTTAAATATGCCAATCTCCATCTTTTATCCTCTCTTCTCTTGCTATTGTCTATAACAAGGTAGAAACCTTCTCCTCTAAATAGTGGGATTAGAGTCTAGGTAAAAGTGTGAAATTTGATGAAAATGCCAACTAGGATTAGGACAAAACTCAAACAAAGGATTTCAACATTAACCAATCTCCTTTGTAACTTGATATTCATACAAATGATGAAGTGGCTGAGTTTTAAGATGAGCCAATAAGAGGAAGTAAATCACTTGCTAAGGTATATGAAAGGAGCAATGTAGCTTCATTAGAGCCTATTAGTTATGCAAAAGTCTTTAAATCTACTCTTAGGATAAATATTATGAAGGCTAAAATTGAAATGCTTGAAGAGAACAACACCTAAAATTGGCTTAAAACCCTAGTCATAGATAAGTAATTGGTGTCAATAGGCTTTTGGAGCTAAAATAAATGTTGATGGCACACTTAACAAACACAAAGCAAGATTAGTTATTAAAGGCTACTCATAAGAGCTTGGAGTGGATTACTTTAAAACCTTTGAACTAGTTTATAGGCTTTACATAATCAAACTACTCTTGGCACTTATAGCTTAAAAAGGATGGATAGTGTTTCAACTTGGTGTGAAATTAGATTTCCTAAATAACCTCTCAAGAAATGAAATTTGCACTAAGCAGCTATAGGACTTTGTGAAAGATGGACATGAAGAGGAAGTGTATATGCTCCAAAGAGTTCTATAGGGTCTAAAATAGGCTCTTGGGGCCTAGTATAATAGGCTTAATGAGCACTTAGGGCAATAAGGGTTTGTAAGAAGCAATAATGAAGCTACTTTACATAGAAAGTTTGCTCATACTAATCTATTAATTATTGTAGTCCATGTGGTTAACTTATTGATCATTCAAAGTTGTAGTAACTTGATTAATAAATTTAAAGCTAATATTAAGGGGGTCCTTGAAATGACAAAGTTGGGATTAATGTGTTACTTTCTTGGAATGTAGTTTACTTACTCATAAAGTTATTTTCATTAATCAAATTAAGTATGCCAATAAAGCTTTAAGAAAGTTCAAAATGTAAAAGTGTAAACTAATCTTCGTACAAATCATGTTAATTGAGAAATTCAATGAAGAAGATGGAGTTAAAGAGCAAATGGGAGCATATATAAAAGTGTAATTGGTTGTCTGTCATATTTAATAGCAAACATGCCTAATACCATGTTTGCAACCTGTCTACATTTTAGATTTAGGCAAAATTCCTAGTAAATTACATTTTCAAGTTGCTAAAAGGGTGCTTAGGCATGTAAAAGGCATAATTCATTTTAGGTTAAAGTTCAACAAAAATGGGACATTGATATTGAAAGGCCAGTTAGTTAATGACTAGAGTAGCTTTTATAAAGACATGAAAAGCACCTTAAATCACCTTTTCTCTCTTCATTCAAGCCTTAATAACATGGGGCTTACAAAAGCAAGCAACAGTGGCACAATTTACTATTAAGGTAGAAATATGGCAGTTGCAAAATTTGTAAATTAGGCAATATGGCTAAAAAAAAATTGGTTGATTTGAAGTGCATGCAAGATCTAGCTACTAATATTATGGTTGATAATAAATCTGTTATAGTGATTTGGAAGAACCTTATATTCCATGGAGGAGCAAAACACATCATGATCAAATAACATTTTGTTAAAAGAGCTTATTAGGATAATGAAGTTATTGTGGTGCACTAAAATTTAGATTTGTAGTTAGTAACATGATGACAAAGGCCTTGCCAAGGCTTAAATTTGGAAGGCTATGGGATGACATGAGACTAAACAATAGAGAAGCCAAGGAGGAGTGTTGTGAGGCCTAGTTTCTTCATTGCTCAAGTTCCCAACATTAAAGAAAAAAGAAATTGGAAGTTGAGTGGCAATAAGATCACAACTTTAGCATTAAGTAACAAAAGTTTTGTTTTGTTTATTTAGTGTTCTTAGTTAACTTGTAACTAGTGTTTTGGTTTAGTCTAGTATATGTAACCAAGGATCAATTATTTTGTAATGAGTTAAATTGATGTTAATGGCTATCAATCTAGTCAAACTCATTGGTAGGGGGCTAAAAGACAGCTTAGAGCACTAAGTGAAGTTAATGTAATATGGAAGCTTAATAAGTATGGCAAGCATGTTTTTTTGACATCATTAGTGTACTTCTACAATCTTTTGTAACAAGGCAATAACCTTCTCCCATCAACAAACAATAATGCTACTAGCTGAAGAACTAACTTTCAACTCACAGATCAAAAGCTATAATAGAGATCTTATTAAGAAGATCCTTAGCATCATAAACCACATCTTTGAGCTCATCAAGCCATTTCTTGACATTAAAGTTATTGATTTACTTCTTTTCATCAGTGTTGAGCATGACATGACATAACAAAAGGATTATCTCCAACATCTACAGCAATCCATGGTTAAGCCTCCTTCCTTTGAAGAAATCAATGAAATCACAAGAAGTTATCTTATCAAAGATCACCTAAAGTGATGTCAAGAGAAAAGGTCTACCCATCAAGGCTCTTGGAATATTGTTTTTAAAGAATTTTCTTCTTTCCCTTATGAATGGAAAGGATTTAGACCATTAGTTGTAGTTGATCATCTAATTAGTTGGTTTTTATATTTGCATCTAATGGTTTAGATATCATCTCATCTACTTGGTCACTAATTTCTTTTCCTCGCAAACATTGCTCTAGAGGCAATTGATATTGTTGTAACCCACCTTTGGGGTGAGATGAGAGTGTGACCCAATGTTAAAGCAAATGTTTGATGTGGGGCCTTGTTATTAAATAATGTGTGTTAAGCTACCGGTAATTGTTACAATGTTTCCATGGTGGATTAACAATGATTGAGGTGAACCATGATTGTAAGGTACTCTACTTGATTCATCCTTACCACTTTCTTAGCCTATGCAATGCTTTAATTAATTTAAAACTTCACCATCTTAAATCAATCTTAGGATAGTAGAATCATCACCAAACATTTAATGTATGGTTGGAACAACTCGATTATTGATTTAGAGAACTACCATGCTCTTTAAATTAGTAAGACTCAAGTTGTGATACTAAGATTCTTTGGGCTAAGGACATAGTTACAACTAGTGAAAGTCAAGACTCCTATGCAATAGGAGTTTTAACTCCTATTGCTTTTCACTCTCTTTTGACTGTCATAGACCATATGGTCCTTAAAATAATTATCTCTCTCATTTTCTTTTTTGCTTTCATTCACTCACTATTTTAGTTAAAAATTTTCTCTCAAATGTTTCCCTCTTTTATCGTTGTGAATGACTCCTTATTCTTATTTCACAAAATATTTTCCTATAAAGAGAAACTGACTAGGATCATGTACTTTGTTTATATATATTATAGTTATAATTTTGTATTTACCTAATTAAGTTTATCTTTTATATTTAATTAAATTTCCTTTATAGAACTACATGTTTTAATGTTTTACATCAAATTATTATATATAATAGGTTAATGGTCTATTAACATTTGGATTTCAAGCAAAATTTGGGTTTGGGCTTAGACCAATTGAGATGTGGCACTTTGTTATTTCTGACTTTAATGCACCTCAGCTTCCCTTTCTTATTAGTATGTCATATTAGCAACATAAATGTTTTTTGCTAAATTGGTTTAATTGTTAGCTAGATTTGTTTTAAAAAATTCTTAGTTTATTGAATTGTTACTTTTGAAATGTTAGGCTAGATTTAATATATCATGAAAAATTACAAATAAAATTATATATAACCTCTATTCATTTCACATAAGAAAACATCAAGACAATTTAACCTTAAGAACATCCAAAGAAAATCTTAGCCCTACCTTATTTTTCTTTACAGGTTGTAGGGGGAACAAGGGCATTTTTGTGTTTGATTTAAGAGTTATGGCCTAATTTGAAGCATTAAAGGCAAGATTAAATCTTGGACAAGGCTTCAAAAGCAAATAAGGACATGGAGTCCTATTTATTCCAATTTTTTATTGATTTTTAATTTTTTTATATTTTTCTTGATTGTTTTTGAAATAATGAAGAAGGGGAGGAGTGGGTTTCATTTTTTTGAAAGTGTTTTTTTTTTAAATTATTATCTTTCTTCTTCTAGTCTTTAAAGGAAAAGAGAGAAGAATAAAATGGCCTAGGATTTGAATCTACTCTAACAAATAGAGGAGGCATTAATCTCTATCTTTTTTGTTTTAAAAAAATCTTAGCTTTTACTATTTTGTTACTTTTAGTTTACTTAAAGAAATTTTTGATTTCACTCTTTTTTGGAGTTTCAATGTCTAGACCCAAAAAATGAAAGAAAAGATTTGAAAGAATAGGCTTTTGCTAGCTTTCATAAGGATTTGAAAAAACATCTCATTGTTACTAGAGATTTTTGTTGATTCATATATAGGCTTGAGCTATACTAAGAATGGTATTGGTAATGTGGTGCTTGGTGAGAATTTTCATGTTTGATTTTTATAGGGTATGTGTTTAGTTTGAGTCATGTTTCCATGTTTGAGAAGGCTTTAAGTATCAATTCCAACTCAAGTTCATGGGTTACGAGTTCGAATAGGAAGGCATGGAAGGCAGTTAATTGGTTTAAATTAACAAGGTTTGATTAAGTCAATCTTTTTTCTTTTGGGTGAATTTTTAGAAATTTTTTACTCTTTTTATGTTTTATTAATTTTCTTTATATTTTTTTTGAATGTTTTATATGTACTAGGATGATTTGAAAGAGGAGGTGATAGCTACTAGTAGTAGCCACTTGTTGTCCTCAATGATGGCTTTGGTCACTAGTCTATAGGAAAAATTGGAGATAAAGTATATACAAGAGGATGTAACTAGTAGAAATTTTTGGTATCAAAATTTAACAATTTTAAGATGACTGATGGTAGGCTAGGAGTAGAATAATGTGTTAAAATTTAAATGGTTCTGAATCATTTTTTTCATAATACAAAATGTCTATGGATGAAATTGTAATTGTAAATTTCAGCATTGATAAATTGCCCTTTTTTTTTTTTTTTTTGAAATATTTTCAAGAGCAGCCTAAAATATAAGAAAAAGAATATATCCCTCAAAATTCTTGTTAACCATCTTCATGTAATTAAAGATTTTTTTGCTTATAAGATGGAAATAATAAGCATGACTCTCATGTTTTAAAGTTACATATGATTGAGAAAAGACAATCAAGCAAGTTCAACAACAAGAGAAAGAATCAATCTCATGAGAACAAAAGAAAATCAAGAGGCAAGAAAAAAAAAAAAAGGGCAACAAAAAAAGAACACAACAAATATGAATGTCATCTTAACAAGTAAAAAAAATGGGAAAAAAAGATAGTTCCCCTCTAAAGCAACAAATGAAAAAATGATTCCTATGATCACAAAGATCAATTCATTTAAGGATGACATTACTTAATAGATTAATTCTAATATTGCCCAACATGTTTGTGAGAACAAAAGTAACTTCAAAGCTATGAAACTAGTAAATGGTGGTACTATTATGAGCATATGAAATTCAACTATAATTTTTGTCACAAGAATCAGGGAGGTAAAAATGCAGTTCACTTCTAAAAGAGTCATCAATTTTACTAATATATTTTATGTTCTAAAAGGTAAGAAAAATATGATTTTAGGTAATCTTTTAAACAAACTTTTATTTAAGACTAACAACTTTATTCTTCCAAATGAAGTGTATTTATGGGAAATGGTTATTTTTCTAATGGCATATTCAAACTTGATGTTGTTGCTAATAATAATGTTAATGTTTATGCTTATATTGCTAAGGCATTCTTTTTTATGGCATAATATGCTCAGACATATAAACTTTAAATGATTGCATAATATGGTTAAATTGAACTTGTTGCCATACTTTAATAAATCTAAAAACAAATGCACAACTTGTATGTTAACAAAAATAATTAGAATTCTATTTCCAAGCAGTGGAAGATCCTCAAACATGTTAAAATTAATTTATAATGATGTGTATGATTTGCACAAACACACTAACGCTATAAGGAAAGGCATATTTGTATGTTCATTGTTAAATACTCAAATTGCTAGTATGTTTAATTTTTACATACATAAATCAAAGCCCATGAGAGATTTAGTTTGTATAAAACTAAATTAAATTTTAAAATGAAATTTGTCATTAAATACTTGCTATCTAACAAGGAAGTAGAATATTATTATACTAATGTTTTAAGTATATGAGAATTATTCATGAAACTGCTATCCCTTACACTCTACAACAAAATGGTGTTGTAAATACAAAAATCTCATGTCAATAGAAAGGCTCAATGTCATGTAATCAAATTTTAGCTTGAGTTAAGGATTTTGGGGTTAGGCATTACTTAGAACATGTCATATTTTAAATATAAATCCAACCAAAAGTAACAAAACACCCTATATAAGTTCTTAAATAAAAGAAAGCCTAACCTTGTTATTTAAGAATTTGATTTTGTAGAGCAATTGTCAGGTTTCCTTAATCAAAATTGAATAAGTCGGCTAAAAGGGGAGTTGAGTCCATCTTTTTATGATATGCTCACAACAATAAGAGCTATCAATTAATCGTCATAGAGCTTAACATCTTAATATCTATTAAAATAATCATTAAATTGATAAATGCTATTTTTGATGGAAGTAAATTCATCTTAGTTTCTAATATTCCAAAATAAAAACAAGTTATTGACAATGAAAATGATGTTTTAGCAAATAAAAATAAAAAATATGAGGAGCAAAAGAGTAAGGGAAGTAAAGACTTTTTGATAAGATTTCTTTATGTTCCTAGTTGAAGGGAAAAAGGAATTAACATGAAAACAAATTCCATATTGGTTACTAAAGATAATCTTAAGACATTTGATGAAGCAATTAAATTATGAGATGCTATGTTTTTAGAAGAAAGCTATGAATGATGAAATTGACTTAATTATGGGTAATCAAACCTAGAAATCAATAGACTTCCCCCATCTCAAAGCCAATTGAATGTTAATGGATTTGTTTACAAGTTTAAGGTTAGGATGATAGCAAAATGACAAAAAAGCAAGGTATTGATTATTTCATTGCATAGTCATTAATGGCTAAAAGTGCCATAATTAAGGTACACATTGCACTTTCTTTGATTCATAACCTAATAATTCATTAGGTGGAAACTAAAATAGCATTTCTAAATGATGCATTAGATGAACAAGTGTATATAGGTCAACTATAAGGATTTATTATACTTAGTTAAGAGAAAAATGTGTGCAAATTTGTTAATTACTTGTATGGACTAAAATAAGCACCCAAGACATGGCACCACTTATTTGATCAAGTGATAGTTGCTAAAAGGTTCAAGATTAATAAATTAGACAAATTTGTTTACAATAAATTCAATGAAGGAAAAGGTATTGCGCTTGATGATATGTTTATCTTTTGAACTAACTTTGAACAAGTAAAAGTTAACAATATGTTTATATTAACTAATTTTGTTGTGAAAAGCATAGCTGAGGTAGATGTAATCCTTGGAATCATAATTTTGCATTATGAAAAGAGAAATGCTTACTTAATTACATTACATTGAGAAACTTCTCAATAAGTTCAATCATTCAAATTATATTATAATATCTATCGCATTTAACTGTAACATTAAGATTACTAAGAATGTTTGAAGAATATTATCACAACTAGAATATACTTAAGTAATAAAACGTCTCATGTCCTTAATGATATATACAAGACCAAACATAAGCTATGTAATTGGCTAAATAAGTTAGTACATGAGTAATCTAAGTAATATGCATTAACATGGAGTAAATAGAATTTTGAAATACCTAAAGAAATTAAATAATTATGGCATAAACTATACATTTTACCCTTTTATTTTAGAAGGATACAGATGTTAGTTGGATTACTAATGTAGAAGATCATGCTTTCACTAGTGATTAGATCTTGATGCTTGGCAAGGATTATATTTCTTGGGGTTCCAAGAAATAGAATTGCATAACCAATTTCATCATGGCTACAAAGTTTGTAGTAGTACTAGCTTCAATAAATAAAAAGGTAAAATCATTAAAGAACTTTCTTTGTGAGATTACTTTGTAGTCAAAGCGAGTCACATTTATTTTTATATACTATGAAGTGTTGCTAGTCTAGCAAAAACTTATAGTCAAGAGTATAAAGGTCGGTCAAGAATCATTAGACGTAAATATAGTTACGCTAGTGATTTGATCACAAATGGAGTGATTATAATTGCCTTTGTGAGATCGAGCCAAAATATAATTGATCCTTCGACAAAAGGATTGACAAGAGATTTGATGAATCAGACATTAAGCAGAATGTGTCTCAAGCCTATACAAATTAATCATCAATGATGAAAACTCAATTCAATACTCAATACTATGTCAAGTCTTGTTTTCAATGAATCAAAGAGCACCATTAATGTAATTGTAGTACTAAAATTAATTGTTTTGATCCCATATTTACTACTCATAATTTGTAAAGGGATGATGAATTTTGAACTCTAAATAGACCTAGGAAAGTTCTTTATGGTTAAGGCGCTTAGAATGTCCTTACATGGATATAACATGTAGGTCGTTGCAATTAGTTAAAAGACTTGACTTTAAAATATCTATGAAAAGGATATAAATACAAGGCCTTAAATGTGTTAATCAAATTAATGAGATGTTCATTGATATAAAATCATTTTCATGAAATGCTTGTACTATTTATTAACTAAAATGTATGGTTCAAAACTTATTTACTATAATATTTAAATATATGGTTATAAATAATTCACCATGTGTTAATTTAATTTTAAAATATTATTATTTATGTTTTGACTTTCAAAATTATTGAATTATCATTATGTTTTTAATTCTTTGAAAATGAAAAGAAGATTGTTGATATCTTAGAAAAAAAGGAACAAAAAAAAAAAAGAAGAGAAGGGTTGCTCATTCTAAGTTTCAAATCTAGGGGTCTTTTTCTTAAAAATGCTGCCAAACAGCTAGGCTAACTACTTTTAACAACTATATTACAAACAATCTTTTGCGTAACTAGCTCTTGGGAAAAATAATCCAAAGTTGTGTCTCATTCAAATCCATGTTAAAGAGGACTTTAAGAGGCGCCGTAACCATTGGAATAAGTGTACTTTTGCAGTGGGTGGTAGTTAATATAATTAACTATCGTATACATCTTTTGATTTAAGTGAAGGAAAATGAGTTGTATCTCATACGTTTTTAACTCATGACCTTCCAAATGGAAGGGTGAACTGCTAATCTATAGGCAAAGTATATTCAAAGAGTTCTATATATGTGACATCAATTTTTACATAAAAGATTGCTTCCTTTCTTATTATTTTGGAAAAGGATATATTATCTCTGATTTATTATAGAAAAATTATCAAACAATTTAAAGAGTAATTTTAAGAAATTATAAACTTTAAATGAGGCTTTATATGAGTAATATCATTTGTAATTGAATATATTTTAATTTTTTTATTTTATAAAATATTTGAATAATACTTAGTACAAATTAATGAAAATAAATTTTACATTAATGATAACTGTATTTGTTAGACGACTTAGAGCAGTTTTACAATTTTAAACTTGTCTAATTCTCGGTTTTAACACCCCATTGTCTTTTTATCCAACACGAATTGCCAGTGGTTGAAGTATTGGACTCGAGCCTTAAAGTTTAGGAAATTTTTGCAAGACGAAACCTTGAGTAATGATTATGGGTGCATCTTATCATTCTTCTTGTGTGGAATTATTTTCATGGATGATTTGCTAATGTACTAAAAAAGAAATTATTTATTTTTACTCGACCATTTTATTTTTCATAGAGTTGAGGAAAATAAATTAAGCAACATTTTCTCCTTTCTTTTTTTTTTTCTTTTCCCAATGGCTTCCTTTAATAATTTTTCAAGAAGATTGAGAGAAAACCCAAGTTATCTCAGTGAACAAATGAAAGTTTTATAAATCTTCCCAAGCCCATACATTTGAATTGGAGTTGAAGTTTTGACGACTTCCTCTTCCAAGCTTAAGAGTGTGGTTTCAAGTAGTAGGGTTTGATTTGGTCATCCCTAAGAATGATTAATTGTCTTATACTTAATTTTTTTTTCCTTTACTTTCTTTTCTCTTAAAAAGAAAAAGACAATAATTGTTTAATTTACACTAATTAATTCGAGGAAATTTTTCATATCTATTTTGAATATCTTCCTATCTTAAAAGGGAGTAAAAGGTAAAAGAGAGCACAAATTAATATAAGAGATAAGAAAACAACAAAGAAAAGTGTTTGTGCTATTAAAAATATAAAATTTTCATATTGTCTAAATTTAAAGACCTCTCATATTGTCACTAACTGAAATTTTTAGGTAGATTTGACATTTCAAATTATTATTTTACTTAGAGTCAAAATTTAGTTTATCTTATTATTTATACACATAATTTAGTGGTTTGACTCTTACCATATTTTTATTTAAATTAATGAAGTGATAAATAAAGAGTTATAATACTTGAGTTTAGTCCATTTAATTTAATTTTTTACTATCTCATGTGTTTATTGGACTTAACACATGTTAAAATATAAAAATGTTCAATGGTTTGTAATATTTATAAAAAATTTTGTAACTATTAGTTTAATTTAAAAAAAATTAAAATTTTAAAATGTTATTTGACATTTTATTAAAATTTTTCATTTATAATTTGATTTTTTTTCTACAATCTTGAATTTAATTAATTGAATTTAATACTAATGAGATATAACATTTATATTTTACCTATTTAGTTTTGATTTAGTAAATTAAGTTAAAATATAAAATTTTTTATATTGTTAAAATATATAAATTTTTTCTAGTTTATAATATTTATAAAGTTTTGTACTTATTATATTAAATTTTCAAGTGAAACTCAAATTTTACAAATTATTTGACATTATACCAAAATCTAATTTATTTTCTTATTTATACTTTTTTACTTAGTAATTTGACATTTTTTTCATTTTTAATTTAATTAATTAAGTATAGTGTAAATAAGTTTAATAACTAAATATAACCCATTTAATTTGGTCTAATATATATCAAGAAATAATATTAAGAATATAAAATTTTTCATAATAATAAAATATAAAAAGAAAAAGTAGATGTTAAATGTTTTATAGGAGAATCTACCTTTACTTTTTCCTAAAGTACTTTTACTTTTACCTTATGGTATTATAATAGCATGCAAGTAAGAGTAGATTACCCACCAAAAGATATTTTTTCTAGACTTTGCCAATTTTCCACCTCACCAAGCATCCAAAGCGGCTCTCCTTGCTTATAAAAGTGACTCAACCATTTATAACAAGGCAAGTTGGCAAAGTCGCACTTCACTATAGACTTCCTTTATAAAAGTCAAGTGTTTTATAGAAGTCTTCCTTGTAAGTTTCTTACAAGTTTTAATAAATTTAAATTCAAACTTTATTTTACATTCGGTATTTGCATTTAAACAATTTTTCAAACTATAGTATATAGACTAGAAACTAGTAACTATTCTTAAGAAGCTTGCTCTAGATTGCCCTTTGGTTTAACAACGCCACGTACTATAAGATTTTATCAAAATTTTTCACTCTTGCACTCTTATCCTTTTGTTGATCTTATGGTGAAAGTGGTATCAAAGCCAAAGGTTTTGTTGTTAAGGAGAGAAGGAGGGTATACATAACTATTAGAAGGAGAGAAACCAAGCGTGAGAACCAAAAGGTTTAGCATGAGTGGAAAGGAAACAAATAAGGGTGTTCTAGGCAATAAGTCCTAGGAAAGGTAATAAGACTATTGGTAAGCCCTAGGACGTAAGTAGGGATATCTCCATAAAACCTTCACTAGCTCTAACTGTAGGTTTATCTCTATTCTAGTGAGTATGTCTATTCTTTTTCAACCTTCTACATCAAGCTATGACTCTAAGGCTTCTTCCTTAGGTGTCATCAATTAGGAAGAAATCTTGATTGAAAACTTTGACAAATTTATTGACACATGGAAAATTCTAAAACCAATTGAAAAACAATTCTACCAAACTAGTTAGTTTAATCTTCTTTATAAAACTAACTACATCATCGAAACAAAGGAACATGACTTTCATCTATCCAGCCCTATTGAAACAGTAAGACTTTTGTCCTTTGCCTCTATCTAAGTTCATGAAAAACACCATAGTTACCTCCATCTTGGTCTTGTCTAGGTAGGTATCAAAACTCTATCCTATGAAGGGTTAGATACTTCTATTCTATCTTTTCTTTTTCCCACTATTTTCTTTCATTTGGAGATGTAGTTTTCATTGCAATACTTTCTCTTTTAATTCTTTAGATGAATTAGCTTTAATAATTGATTATCAATTATAGTTGACCCTTTTATTTATTTTCTGCTTTTTTCCACCCTAGTCAAGAACACAAATTTGTTTAAAATGTTATAGACTTATACAAGGTAGAATTTTCAATTTGGCTTATTTTTCTATTTGGTCAATTTGAAAATGAAGGGATTTGTAGTTTAAATGTTGGATCTACATTTGTTAAGGAAATGATAATATACAAGAAGATAGTTTTCAGACAAAAAAAAAAAAAAAATATCACAAGAAGACAGTGTAAGCCTCATCAAACTAATGCTCCCTTGCTTTTGTATTTAGATTTTTAAGACATCACGTTGCTAAGGCACTTTTTTCCCTTCCTTCTCACCCCCTTGTTTTCATTAAGATTTTAAAGAAATTCTTGTGCCACAATGGTTTTTTTACCCAAGACCCTTTAAAAAATTGAAGTTTGAAACTTGAGCTGCTAAGTATAAGCGAGCAATTTATGCATTTGCTAGTGCAAAAAGGTGATGACCAATCATGGTTTTTTAGTGTAGTGTATAGGTGTTTGCATTTAGATCAAGGAAATTAGCTAAGTGAAGGGCTAAGAACAATCCATGCTACTGCAAATTGCCTTGGTTAATAGCTGCTGAATTTAATTTGATAAGGGCATCACTACCCAAAAAATGGATTAAGGTAGTTGTTCAAATTAGTGCATTTGAGCTAAAAGCCATTGCCTAAAGTCTAATGTAGTGGTTTTTAGACCACTACATTTGCAAGCACTATAATGAATCTAACGTAGTGGTTTTCTTTGCCTATAATAACATATATGAAACCATTGCCTAAAGGCATTTCAAGAAATAATTTTTTAGAGAATTGGCAATAGCTTTTTAAGAGAATGGATAGTAATTTTTTAGGTGAATATGTAATAGTTTTTTAAAGGAATAGACAACAATTTTTTAAGAAAATAAACATCAATTTTTTAAGGAAATAGGTAATGGTTTTTTAAATGAAGAGGTAGTGATTTTTTAATTGAATAAGTAGCAATTTTTTAAGCAAATAGGTAGTGATTTTTTAAGAGAATAGGTAACAGTTTTTAAGAAAATACGCAATGATTCTCTAACTATTTTGAAGTTCCAAAACTATAACATCTATGACAATTATTTGAATAGAACTAAAAAGATTGATTACACACTAAGTTGTCCCTAAGGAATGCATTTTCTTGGCAATGAATTCTTTAGGGAATATGTAACAATTTTTTAGAGAATAGGTAATAGTTTTTTAAGAGAGTAGATAACAATTTTTTAAGCGAATAGGTAGAGAATAAACATCAATTTTTTAGGGAAAAAGGTAGTGGTTTTTTAAATGAAGAGGTAGTGATTTTTTAAGTGAATAGGTCGCAATTTTTTAAGTAA
Source organism: Rhizophora mangle (assembly GCA_037832345.1). Taxonomy (NCBI): domain Eukaryota; kingdom Viridiplantae; phylum Streptophyta; class Magnoliopsida; order Malpighiales; family Rhizophoraceae; genus Rhizophora; species Rhizophora mangle. The sequence continues at coordinate 214,138 of JBAPLJ010001282.1, read as the reverse complement.
ATAGGTAGTGGTTTTTTAAGAGAATAAGTAGTTTTTAAGAAAAAAACAGTGATTCTCTAACTATTTTGAAGTTCTAAAATTATGACATCTATGACAATTATTTGAACAAAACCAAAAAGATTGATTACACACTAAGTTGTCCTTAAAGAATGCATTTTCTTGACAACGAATTTAGAAAGCAACCCATAAATTGAACCAAATGTTGTGTAAATAAAGGCAGCAAGCAAAGATCGATATGGGAGAAATGAGTCATCTCACTGAAGCATAATAAGGATTTGAAATGTGAACATTGGGCTTGATTAAGTGTAATAAGTAACAACTAGGAGAAGATAGCAATAGAAATTCATGTTAATTTTTCAATCTAGATTCAATCCATTCCAATTGAAGAAATTCATATACTACCTACAAAACCTTCAAATTTGAGAGAATAGAGTGCAATTGCATTATCTTCTTCTCCATATCCTCAATTTGATTCTTACCTTTCATGAGGTAATGGTCTCTTACCTTCAAGAGGAAACTAGCAACAATCCACATTCTTCTCCTCATAAGACCAATGTAGAGAGAGAGAGAGAGAGAATAAACATTATATGCATCCAAAAGTAGACAAATGTATGCCTTCAATGCATAAGGCCTTGAAACGATTGCATAAGATGGTAATGGTAGTAGTACTAGAAAAAAATTAAGCATTTAAGGGTCAAAGGGTATTACCGACTAGCATAAGTCTTACAAAGTGAGATTGTACTAAGAAGCAAGTAGTATTAAAATCAGTTTTGCATGTTATTCTGGCCATTAACCTATTTCTACCAATGATTGCACAAATGTTTTGTTAGTGTTTAACTTCAAAAGAGCACTTGGAAGCTTGTTCAAGCAACCTTGAAAAACAACTCCAATAATTTGCCTAAAGCATCCTTCGTGGGAAAATTAGTATACATCTTTGTGCTAGCAAACCTATCGTATATAATCATAATGACTTTGAAATGGACAATATATGTGGAAGACATACCAATTAGTTATTTAGTAACTTGCATCCATAGCACAATTATCAACATCAATAAACATGCCAATAACCCATACCTATAGAAGAAGATTGATGGCTTTGTTATGGGAATGTAAGAAAACTTGAACTACCTATTAGTTAAAGAACAATAATGGGTGTTGGTCGTATTATGATCCCACCTTCATGTATTCCCATAAAGGCCAAAAAGCATAAAAGGAAGAAAATATTAATAATTTTAACAACTAACTTGAAATTTATATTTCTTGGGCACAAATATGTGATCTATTGATCTTTCTTTATATTCAAGGATGGTTTGAATAAGCAGAGTTTCATTAGAAAAATAAAATTTTGGTAAGCAATTATATAATTATGAAGAAACCTTTAATAGTATAAACTGTAATATAAGAGGAAAAAAATGCCCAAGTATGTATAAACTAATCAATCATGCCAAGAAAAAGTGGAATAGAGAAACTTCATAATGAAATGAAGCAAAACAATAAAAAAAGGAAATGGGAAAGTTAAGGTTAACTTTATCAGTTCCTAAAATGCAACTATCAAATCATTATAAGATTTAATTCTTTTTGTTTAAAAAGAGAAACAAATGAACATCTAAGATAACATAAATTGATTTTGATCTTTACTTGAGTGAATGTGCGTTTGGGATAAGAAGAAACACATGGATTTTTACCTTCTATTAATGTCATTTAGGATAACATGCCTCTAGTAAAAGATCCTATGATTTTGTATCTAATATAACTTTAATTACTTCAAACAAAAACTAGATCGATGAAAAGAGTAAACAATAAGCACCAAACCAATTGAACCATAAATGGTTTCCCAATCAAATAGTAGCTTACGGAAAACTTCACAACATAAATATTAGATTGGGAAAAGAAAATAGAAAAAAAGAGCAAAAAGGAAAAAAGTGGTAAGAACATGGTGAGCTTCAAAGGCAATATTCTTCATCACTACTCTTTTTCCCATTTGCATGCATTTGTGCAATAATGTTTCCTTGAAGACTTAAAAAAAAACAAAACAAAGAAGTAATTAATATTGGATGTCTATCTATTATAACAACTTTCACAATTTTATCCTTACTTGCTCTTCTAAGGATGGTTTTAATATTCTAGTGTAATTTCACTACAAAAACATTGTTCATAGTAAGCAATTACAATTATAAAGAAATTTTACAATATAATATAAAAGTGATTGATGGGGAAAAAACAAATGTAAGGATATTTATAATCGTAAAAATCTTACCATGAGAAAGTGGTGCACAGAGAAACTGTAGAACAAAGAAAAGAAAAAAAAAAAAGAAAACAAAGGAAAACAAAGATTAGACTTATGCCTTAATGTAATGGAGAAGGACAAAAATCCAAATTAATTCAAGATTTGAATTCTTTATGTTAAAAAACAAAAATCTAATGAACATCGAAGGCAACAAAAAATAACACTTGTCACTGCATGGCACAACAAAGTTTGAAACTTATTGAGATTATGTTGCTTAAAGAAGCAAAATCATTGATAATTGGCTGGTCCTAGCAACCCAAAATTGAAGCTTTAGATGACGAACCTAAAAGGGCTATTAAAACTTAGTAGGCACTTCACAAATATCCCCATATTTGAAAAGGAATTGTGCAACATAAAATGAAAGAATGCCATGTCCTCATATTTGAAATTCAGTAGTGTATAAAATTTGACACTATAGACAAAACTAAATAGATATGAGTCCTTCTCAATTCAAGTGAACAAATCAATGAGGAATGTGCTAGCCTTAAATGTCAGAGAATGAAGCTAAATAAAAGAAAAGAAAAAATGATGAAACAATGAAAAGTTATAATGCAACAAAGTAATCAAATTAGGAAAAGAAAGAAATGATTATAGAAAAAGAAGTAGCCAAAGCCTGCAAGGCCATTGATGCTGACCTCATTTACAACATATGATATAACACTATGTATGAAATTCCAACTTGCCATTGTTCCTTCCTTATTGCCCAACCCTTTATTTCAAAAGCTAATTGAAAATATCAACAAAAAAACCAAAACTAGAAATCAATTTTGCAAACCTTAGACAATCTTAGAGACAATCCAATCAAAATACTAATCAATTCTAACCTAACAAAGTACAAAAACGCCTAATGCCCAAAATTGTCCAGGAAGAAAAGTAGATTAAAATGAATTGAACAATTTTGGGAGAAATGAATTTGATTAAGAGAACTGAAAATAAATTTATCCCTTCATTTTCTTTATTTAAAAGATTAGGTAAAAGTCTAAAACCACTGCCTTATTCAAAAAATAGGTAGCAATTCAAGGTTATCAATTGTATCACACATTTGTTATATACTTTCATAATTATAAATGTTAACTCAATTGGTTCAAATGTGGATAATGGTTGTTTGTTGATCATAAATGAATTAAAATATTGATTATTCTAACCCTTAGAATTTCAACGATGTTTTGACTTTTGGCACAAAAGTCCATAGTGGTAAAATTATTTTAATGTTTCCCTTTCTCGAATTACATGTTTTAATGTTTCTTAACCAATTAAGAGATAGTTGAATCATATTTTTCAAAAATGCCAAGATATATTAGCATATTTTGTTTTTACTACTGCATATAATTGATCTTGGATGTTTCAACTTTACAACAATTTGAAATTGCTTTTGTTGATGTATGCCTTAGCAATGAATAGGTTCATTTACTTATTATGAACATACTTAATATTTCATGCATGCAATTATTTGTAAAAGACATTGCTTATTCTTAAAATGTTTATACAAATGATATGGCTCTAAAAATAAAGTTTGTAAAATAAATATACTTTACAAAAAATAATTGTGATGAAATTATAAAAATTAGATACTTATCATATCAAAGTATGATTCCTAATATTATTGTATTGCTTACATATAAATAGTTGATTAATTGACAAATGATTTTCCATCCTAAAGTAATTGTTGGAGAATGTTCTATTGTTCTCAATAGATATTGATTTGAGAAATCCTTTCACAAGATGGAATGATGATTATAAAGAGTTGTGATCTCCTTAATATAATCAATTGTTATATTATCATTTGAGAATGAATATGATTAAACAATATAGAATAAGTACTACTTTCATACTCAATATTTAATTAGAGTATTAGTAAGACAAAATAATTGAATTACAGTAAGAGACTATATACTAAAAAAATTAGTCAAACCACTTTTACAGTTCTAATATTAAATTAATCATAACATGTGTCTAAGTGATAAATTAAAAGGGTTTAATCTATCTAATTTTTTGGAATTATAATTTATATTTATTTTCTAATTGTTAAGATCTTAATGGATCACATACATAAAGAAAAAATGATGAGAAACACAAAAAAAAGATAAAGTTAGCATTGATTAGAATGTTTAAGAAATTTTTTTAGTCAAAATATAATATTTAAAATTATAGGAACTAAAGTATACTTTATTAAAAGTTAATACTAGGCCTTACATAGCCAAATTTCTTTGTAAATAGAACCTTATATGGCCAACCAAATTGATTCTTATGAGCTAGTACTCTATTTTGGTTTGCTCTTTTATCTTTCTCTTCCCTTAAAAGAGTTTATGCTTTTAAGAATTGTCTCTATAGTTTCTTTTATGCATACTATTAGAGTCTAAACATTTGGATATTGACAACTTGCAACAACTTATCAATTTAACTTAAAAGAGAAAAAAAGACTTAATTCATTGGTAACTATCTTATCTTTTAGCATAGTTTGTAATTAAATTTAACAACCTACGATGTATTTTGGGAATTCAAAATTTTAAAATATTTATATTATTATGTATTTATTCAATAAACTTTTATTTAATTTCCAATAATAGTATCAAAGTCTGATTTACTTGTTAAATATAATTTAATTTTATATCTAGTTGTTATTGATTAACAATTCAATTGATTTATATGTTTATTTAGTGTTATTACAAGTTTACAATTAATTCCTTTATTTGGTTTTTGGTTAACACATAAAAAATGAAAAAAAAAAGAAAGAATCAACATTATGTCCCATTGTGCAAAAGAGAAAAGTTCTTTCTTTTGTGTGTCATGGTTTTGAGAAACAAAAAGAAAAAAAAAGTGGCTAAAATTAATTTGGGCATTACTATGGATTGTTCCGTAATTAACCATGGCAGTGTTGACGGCTCTAAAGAAAGCCATATTGGGTCACAAGGCCAAGCCTCGTGTGGCACGCATGCATGGGTAATTATACCCATGGTGGTGGCAAGGCATGGCTTTCTTACCTTGTGGTGGCTATTGCTTTTGACAGTAGCTTATGTGCCTACAAGTCGGTGGTTACTTGAGTCATGGTTAATGAATGTTATAAACATGCTTCCATTGCATTAGGAAACATTTCTGTGAGTAAGAGGGATGTCAAATTAGCACAACAATAAGTTCAATTTGATTAGATTTTTAAGATTCTAAATTATTTAGAAGTGGAACACCTAATTCAATTAAGTTATTGAATTAAAAAAATTTTAATTCAAATATAATTTTAAAAATTATTTTCTACATTATAAATAGTGTTTGACTAAAATTAAAACTTCCTAATTGGATTAGGATTGAGTACTTATGATTGATTAGATTACTTGTTGAATTAAAAAACTATTTTTTAATTTCATTAGGACTCTTATTTAGATAGGTAAATTAAACACTAAATTTTCATATCAATAATTAAAATTAAACATATATTTACTTTTGTGCATATAATCTAAATATGATCACATGATAGAGGATTATAAGCTTATAGACCCATGTCATTGTTTTTATTAACAAGAATGAATGTAATTTTTGTAGTATAGAGATTGCTTTCTGTGTCCTTCTCTTATTTTCTAGTCATAAATTCTATTCTTATTTAAACTCTTCTTAAATGTAACTTGATGTTTCTCTCATAATTATGTAAAAGTTATATAATTAAAGAATTTAGGATTAAGATGGGATATCTATTTGTAACTATGAAAATCCAAATGAAGGTGTCAAGGGAGACAAATTAAAAAGATATTTCTATTATATAAACTCCCTAATACAACTCCTATGGATCCCATCTAATCTTAGTATGTCCATCTTAAGATATCAATAGGAGTATGATTATAGGGTTTAGTATATCATTGCCATTAGCACATCTTAATTTGTAGGTTAGATCTTTCCAGTTTAAGGACATATGTCTACTAAGCCCTAATCCCTTCCCTTCTTTGACTCTTGGTACCTAGACACTTTGAATCAATCCTCTCCTTATATGTTAGCTAAAGGGGGTGGATTTTCTCCTATTTTCATAGGTAGTTACATTGCAATCTTTGCTTGTTAATCTCGTCTCGTCTTAATTCAATTATACTTGTATGTAGCCAACCATGTTTTTGATGGTTGACATAGATCTCATGAGACCCACCATCACTACGAAAAAACCCCCTCCCTTTTCCTTCTTTACTAAGGAGAGTAAGCAACCTCTATTAACGAAGGACCTTGAGTAAAATTTCTTATGTCATGTAACATATCCAGGAAGCAATCTAGTCCAATTAACTCCTCAAAATGGCTTGTCAACCTTGCTTTTCCTCCATCAAAATAATGCTTTTCACCAAATGCCTTTCCTTAGGTTAGGGTAACGTAACACAACAATGAGCAATTTGCTTCAATCCCCCAAGAGTAGGATGTTGGCTGAGATAGAGTTAAAAGCTAACTTAGACTTTCTAGGTATCGTCCCTTCATTCTAAAAAGGAAGGAAAAAAAAGATATAAGTGTTGTAAGACCTTATTCTTTTCTACTTGATGTTGTTTTCCTCAATTTTCTTTACATTTAATTTAATTGCAAAAATGGCTTTGGAAGACTAATTTGCAATCCTCTAGAATTTGACCATTCATCTTCCTCAATAGCTTAAGGAAGATAACATAGTATAGCCTATATTCATGCATATTTGTATATTATCTTAGGATTGTATGCTATATATCTGATATATATTACAATTATGATGCTAATGCATGTGATAACAATGTATGCATGAAATTAATACACACATACACACTTATATATATATATATATATATATGTGTGTGTGTTGCTAGATAAAAATGAGTAATAATTTGTCCATATATACAAAGCATAGTTGATGTGAACAACCTCATTAGACCAAATGTTTTAGACTAGCATAAAATCTTGAGAATTGTTCACAAGTACGGGAAAGTTCTACATCTTTGATAAGGATCTTTCTACTCTTGGTGATGAGGAGGAAGTGGAGGCATATATTTAGCATAAGGATGATGATGATCATGCTACATGTGTGATGTTAGCCTATATGTCTCTTAAACTTCAAAGGTAACATGAGAATATTATGAATGCTTGCACAATAATTTTGCATCTCAAGATGTTGTTTGATGTAAAAACTAGGACTAAGAGATGTGAAATCTTAAAGGAATTGTTCTAATGTAAGATGGTAGAATGATTTTTAGTGAATGCTAATATTATGAAGATTAGCTATATTGAGAAATTGGCTTGATTGAGTTTTACCATAAATTTAAAGTTAAGTATTAACCTAATCTTGTAGTCTATACCTTAGGTTTGTTCATAGTTTATTGTGAACTTCTATATGAACAAGTTTGAAGTTACATTAGTTGAATTATTGAATATGCTTAAAACTAGAAAGAAAACTCTAAAGAAAGAGAAGACTCCTTTTTTTCTTGTAGATTTTTCCAATGTGAAGAGCAAAAGGCCTAAGAAGAAGAACAAAAATGGAAAGGCTTAAGCAACCATGGCATTTCAATCAAGTGGTGATGTGAAAAGGGCAAGAGCAAGAGCACTTACCATCATTACGGTAAAGAAGGCCACTTAAAAAGTAATTTCAAGATTAATCTTGTTAGACTAAAGGTGAAAAAGCTTAGTGAAGCCTTTGCTTTAGGTATGTTTATGATTGAGATAAATCTTTCCACTTTTGATTTTATTACTTAAATATTGGATATTAGATATTGTTCTCATATTTGTTGAAATATGTAGGAAATCATCAGAAGTAGATGGTTAAAGAAATGTGAGGTAGACCTATGATTTGTAAACAAAGCAAAAGTTGTAACATTAGCCATTGGAACTTGTAGTTTACTTTTTCTTTCTAGGTTGGTAATAGAACTAAAAAATTGTTATATGTTTCTATGCTTTTTCTAAAAACATCATTTTCATTACTAGTTTAACTTTAAATGAATTTACATTTACATTTAATGATGAAGGTTGTTCTTTTTAGAAAAAAAAAACATGTTTATTATAGATCTAATAATTATATAAACCTATTATATAAGCTTGATCAAGGAAGGTTAAGTTATAGAATTGTTACTTGCATCTATTTGATTATAAATCATATAAAATATGTGAATCTTGTTTATTGGATAAGATAATTGAGACTTTTTTGAAAAGAAAAGGAGAATATGTTAATGAGTTATTAGGATTCATGCATATAGATATATGTGGTCCTAGGCAACACATGCAAGAGGTGGTTTTTCTTATTTCATTACATTTACAAATAATCAATTGAAATATGGTTATGTGTATTTAATGAAATACAAATTTGAATATTTTGAAAAATTTAAAGAATTAAGAAATGAAGTAGAGAAACAAACTAGTAGAAGTATTAAAATCCTATGATTAGATTGAGGAGGTGAATACTTAAGCTAAGAGTTTAGTGGTCACTTGAAAAGGAATGAGTTTTTCTCTCAATGGACATTTACTTAAACACCATAACATAATTATGTTTTTAAAAGGGGACATATAACCCTATTAGATATGGTTTGTTCCTTGATGAATCAAGTTGATATTCCTTTATCTTTTTAGGTTTATGCCCTTGAGATTGCTACTTGCCTTCTTAATAGACTTTTGTCCAAATTTGTTGACAAGATGCCATATGAGATATAAAATGGTAAGAGACCAAACTTCTCATGTCTAAAGATTTAGGATATGAATCTTACATAAAGCGTATGTCATTTGAAAAATCTTGGGATCATCTATTCCTCTCCCCATACCGGTAAAACAAAAGAAGAATAATAAAGTGAAGAGAGTTGAAGGAAAAAAAATATAGAAGTAAACTTTACAAAGTCCAAAAATTAGATAGATAAAGTCTATAAGTATTCTAATTTATGTTAAAGTGTTCAATAAAATTTTATATATATGCTTCAATGGTATTATATATATATATATATATATATATATAAGATTGTATATTTCTTGATCATACATCAAGACTATAGATATTTTTTGCTAGTCCTTTCCCTCCTAATTTCATGGGTTCATATGTTATGGACTTTCACATCATCTTACTAAATTAGATTTAGATCTTTTATAGGTTAAAAAATACAAAATTAATTATTTTTGACCTTAATTTTTACTTTTATGTTTAATTACTTCACAACTTTTACTAATTAGCTCTTTAAAATAAATTTAAGTAAACTCCATAGTTGTATTTTGTCTCACTAAATGATAGATTAATTAAATTAGAAACTTTTAATGCCCTTCAAAAGTGTTTGGCCAACAATTTCCTAAATATATATATAGCAAATGAAAGGGTGCAAAAAAAAATATCAAAGTGAGAAGAAACTAAAGCAAGCATTAGGTACACATGGCTAGCAATATTGTAATAGGGAAACTTTTGGCGTTGGCATTTGCAGTCATGCTCATACAATCCACAACTGAAGTGCAAGCCTTAAGTTGTGTACAAAATTGTATCATTGGATGTCCTGGTGCATTTTCTGAGGCATGTATTCCTCTGCATGGTGTGGTAATGAACCACCCGCAACAGGTATTCTCATTAACTAACCTTTTGTTTTTCAATTTTCTTTTGGAAGATCAAAAAATTATAGACAAAGTTGGACTTATCTCCTTTATGAGAGTATTACATGGACAAAATGTATAGGAAGGGAGAATGGTGTAAATTAGGCAAAAAGTCCCATGTTCATCTTTCTCTAGGTGCATTCCATCTTTAAAGTGGGAAATCATGCCTCAGATAACTATATCACCAATAAATCCTTAACCATACCTCAGCTCACTCAGTAGTAATTGAATTATCTGATAGATTTGCCCCCTTGGGCTATAAACTTGGCCTGGCAGGAAGCAGGCCCAAATGGACTCTTGGATGTATGTGTTATCAATTCAATTGCACCATGTGTTCCATTCCATTCTGTGTTCAATTAGTTATGCAGATTAATCAAACATGCCTTGTACCTTGCATCTTCAACCCTTGGTATGCCTTCCTTCTCTTTGAAGACCCATTTGCAGCCAATGATTCTCTTTTCTAAAGGTGGGTTCACAAAAATCCATGTATCATTCTTGTGGAGAAATTTTATTTTTCATTCATTGCAACTAACTACCTAGATGAGTCAACACCTAAGATAGCTCCTAAATATGTAGATAATTTGCCATTTTCACTAGTCTCTTATGTAACTAAAATAGTATAAGCAACATAGTCATTATATCTCTATAACAGTCAAATCTCTCTTCTTGATTTGTCTTTGGCTATAAAATGATCCTCCTTCTTATCTTTAGAAGAATCTGCAATATTTGATGAATTTGATTGAATGTGAGGACTCCACTATTGAGTATCTCGATTTATAACTTCAAACTCCACTTGTTTGTATGCAATGTCACCATTACCTACATCAAATGAAATAGAGGACTCTCTTTTTGGATGTAATATAGAGGATTCATCAAATATAATATCTCTACTAATCATAAATTTTGGTGGATCAAGATACCATAAACAATATCCCTTCACTTCATATGCATGTCCAAGCAAAACACACATTTTAGCTCTAGGTTTCAATTTTTATCATTAACATGCATATATGTAGGATATCCAAATATCTTCAAATCAAAGTAATTAGTAAGAGTATTTGACTAGACTTTCTTTAGAGTCTTAAACTTTATAGATATTGAAGGTGCATGATTAATGGACTAGAGGCTCATGGAGTTTTAATTTCATTAATTTTATTGATTTTATAACAAATTATATTACTCCTTATTTATAAGGAATAAAATCGGTCAACTTTACTTAATTTCTCAATGTGGGACTTTAGCTACCAACTTAACACCATCTTTGCTTTGGAAGGCTATATAATTTTTTTCATTTCTCCAATGCAATGCATATAGCCCAAAAGTAATGGCACATAGTGAAATTAGTCAAACATGCTTAGTACTCGCCCTTGATTAATCAATATATGATTTGATACATTCCATGAATTCTCACTCTTTTAAGCTCCCACTAGCTTTTGTGTGCCATGATGCTAAATCATATCCATGGAAGAGTTGCCTACAAGGACCAAAAGAAAGTCAAGATAATTTCCTAATTGAGTTAGACACAAGTGGGACATTTTTGCCTAAAAGGGGTTTTTGTCAAGTGAATGCAAATTCATTAAGCTTCAACTTAGCTTAAGTTTTGCATTGGTTATTAGTTTTTAACTTTTCTGGCTGAAGCTACTATGCTACTAATCCTTTGCTAGGATAGTTAATTAACATTGTAAATTTTCACAAACTCTTATTGTCTAGCTTCTTCTTCTTCTTGTTTTGTTCTTTTTTTTTTTTCCCACTAGAAGGGTCCATAGGAAGGCAAATGGGAATATACCCTGTACAATAAGGGAGACTTGGATGTAGGGTAGGGTTCAATTATCATTGGGATGATATTATGAGATTTATTAACTAACATGCTCAATAATTTCTATTTGTGATTCAAAGAACAATGTACTGTTTAACAAACCTAAGCCCTTTTTGGCAACTTTGAACAAGCCAAAATGGGGGCAGAAGAACATCATGCTAGTATAGAAACTGGCATAAAAGGAAAGCTACAAGAAATTGAGTTTTGGCCAATAAAGGGATCACTAAATTTTCATTAAATTAATTACTAGTACGCCAATAGAGAATAACAAAATCAATGTTACAGTTACAAGTGGGAAGAACTGTGAAGATAACAATCTTCCCTTACATATCAATTTTAAAAATATACCAAGAACTTGAATTTTACCTAATACAAAATTTAAGTGTTGGATGACAATAGAAATTGATCATTTTTTTCTGCATTTTTTCTCCATTACAAAATGCTATGAACATCCACCGAGTTTTCTTTCCATTAGATAATACACTAATTTCTCAATTAATTTGATCTCCATTATTTTTCTTGAAGGTTCTATATTCTTCATTTGAAATGATAAATTAACTATAGCAAGACAAGGGTGCAAGAGGAAAGATGGTCTCATTCTCCAACACAATTTGCTTGAAAGAAGACTAGTTGGGGTGGTGAGAATGATAGAGTAAATGGTACCAGTAGGAAATTTCAACTATAAAGTCAGGTTAAGGATACAGAACAAGTAAAAATCTTGAGGAAAATTTTGGTCATTTACAAGTAGCTGATACAAATAAAGTTGTGGCACTTGTACGCTCCATTGTATCCACATTTTGGATCCCTCCAAAGCAAAAATGGCCATCTTGCTGTATTAATTACTTGTGCATGGTTCATCTAGATTCCACAGGCCACCCTATAGCCCATTCTCTGTTACAGAATCTGCCCAAGGTGCAACCTACAGATACATCACTTGCACTATTGAAACTTTTTATGTCATCTTCTGCTTTATAGTAACTTTTGTTCTCATAAACATGTTGGGCAACATTAGAATCAATCTATTAAGTAACATCATCCTCAGATGAATTGATCTTTCTTATCATAGGAATCATTTTTCATTTGTTACTCTTAAGGGGAATTGTTTCTTTTCCTTCTTTTTCTTTTTTACTTCTAAAGATGACACTCACATTTGTTGTGCCCTTTTCTGTAAAAAAAAAAATGACATTTGCCCTTTTTACATTTGCCTTTTGTTTTTCATTTGTTATCATTAGATTAATTATTTCTTTTGTTAATGGACTCACTTGATTGTGTTTTCTTAATCACATACAACTTTAAAACATGAGAGTCATGCTTATTGTTTCCACCTTGTATGCAAAACTCTTTAACTCCATGAAGATGGTTAGCAAGAATTTCAAGGGATATATTCTTTTTCTTATATTTTAGGCTTCTCTTGAAAATATTTCAAAAAAGTGGCAATTCATCAATACTAGAATTCACAATTATAATTTCACCTAGACATTTTGTATTATGAAAAATGATTTAGAATCTTTTAAATTTCAACAAACTATGCTATTGTTGGCCTACCATTAGTCATCTTAAAATTGCTAGCCATGTGTACCTAAGGCTTGCTTTAGTTTATTCTCACTATGCTATGATTTTTTTTTTTTACACCCTTTCATTTGCTATATATATGTTTAGGAAACTGTTGGCCAAACACTTTTGAAGAGTATTACATACAACCAAGGAGTTTACTCATATATATTTTGAAAAATCGATTATTAAAAGATATGAAGTAATTAAATATAAAAGTAAAAATTAAGATCAAAGATATCTGATTTTATATTTTTTTAACTTATAAAAGATCTAAATCTAATTCAGTAAGATGGTGTGAAAGTCCATAACATATGAACCCATATAATTAAAGGGATAAGGATGAGCAAAAAATATGTGTGTTCTTTATGTGTGATCAAGATATATACACACCCATGTATATATATATATATATAATACTATTGAAACATGTATATATAATGCTATTGAACCTTTTAATATAAATTAGACTATTTGCAGAATCTATCTATCTAATTTTTAAACTTCGTAAAGTTTACTTCTATATTCTTTTTCTTTTAACTCTCTTCACTTTATTATTCTTCATTTTTTTTACTGTTAGGGGGAGAGGAGTGCATGATACTAGGATTTCTTAAATGATATACACTTCATATAAGTATCATATCCTAAATCTTTAGACATGAGATGTTTGATCTCTTACCATTTTATATCTCATATGGCATCTTGTCAACAGATTTGGGAAAAAGTCTATTAAGAAAGTAAGTAGTAGTTTTAAGGGCAAAAACCCAAAAAGATAAAGGAATATCAACTTGACTCATCAAGGATCAAACCACATCTAATAGGCTTATATTTCCCCTCTTAGAAACATGATTATGTTGTGGTGTTTAAGTAAATGTCCATTGAGATAAACACTCATTCTCTTTCAAGTAACCACCAAAATCTTAGCTTAAGTATTCACCACCTTAATCTAATCATAGAATTTTAATACCTCTACTAGTTTATTTCTCTACTTCAATTCTTAATTCTTTGAACTTTTCAAAATATACAAATTTGTATTTCATTAAATATACATAACTATATCTTGATTGATTATTTGTGAATGTAATGAAATAATACAACCTCCTCTTTCATGTGTTGCCTAGGACCACATACGTCTATATGTATGAATCCTAATAACTCATTAGCATGTTCTCGTTTACTTTTTAAAGAAGTCTTAGTTATCTTATCCAATAAACACGATTCACATATTTTATATGATTCATAATCAAATAAATCCAAGTAACAATTCTTACATAACTTAACCTTCTTGATCAAGTTTATATAAACAATTTATATAAATATCAAATCTATAATAAACATAATTTTTTTTAAAATGAACAACCTTCATCATTAAATGTAAAAGTAAATTTATTTAACGTTAAACTAGAAAAGGAAATGATATTTTTAGAAAGCACAAGAACATATGACAATTCTTTAGTTCTATTACTAGGCTAGAAGGAAAAAGTAAACTATAAGTTCCAATGGTGAATGCAGCAACTCTTGCTTCATTTACAAATCATAATTTTACCTCACCTTTCTTCAACCATCTACTTCTAATAATTTCCTACATATTTCTACAAATATCATAACCATATCCAATATCCAAGTAATAAAATCAAAAGTAGAAAGATTTATCTCAATCATAAACATAACTAAACCAAAGGCTTCACCTTTAGCCTAACAAGATAAATCTTGCAATTCTGTTCTTAGTGGCTTTTTCACCATAGTGATGACAAGTGCTCCTGCTTTTGTCCTTTTCACATCACCACTCTTTTGAAATGCCTTGGTTGCTTGAGCCTTTCCTGTTTTGTTCTTCTTCTTGGGTCTTTTGCTCTTCAGATTGGAAGAATTCATGAGAAGAGTGTCTTCTCCTTCTTTAGAATTCACTTTGTAGTTTTAAGCATATTTAATAATTCAACCAATGTAACTTCCAACTTGTTCATATAAAAGTTCACAATAAATTGTGAACAAACCTAAGGTAGAGACTACAAGATCAGGTCAACACTTAACTCTGAAGTTATGGTAAAATACAATCAGCCCAATTTCTCAATGTAGCTAATCTTCATAATATGAGCATTCATTGAAGATCCTTCTACCATCTTACATTAGAACAATTCCTTTAAGATCTCATATTTCCTAGTCATAGTTTCTATATCAAACAACTTCTTGAGATGCAGAATTGTTGTGCAGGCATTCATAATATTCATATGTTACCTTTGAAGTTTAAGAGACATACTAGCTAACATGACATATGTAGTATAATCATCTTCTTCCTTATCACCAAGAGTAGGACGATCCTCATCAAGGACGTAGGACATCTTTCCTTACTTAAGAACAATTCTCAAAATTTTATACTAGTCTAAAACATTTGGTCTGATAAGGTTGTTCACATCAACCATGCTTTGTATATATGGACAAATTATTACTCATTTGGATATAGTAACCTATATTTATAAAGAGAATGAGTATTAATTTCATGCATACATACCAAAATTATATTAGGTCTTTAATTCTTATTTTACTTCCATTTTTTTTATTCAAATCAATAAATCTTTATGTTCATATAAAAGATCTTACCGTAAAATTTTCTAGTGGGTCAAGACCCCATTTAAATTATTTCACCTTGAGATAATCTAACAATCAAAAAAAAAAAAAAAAGGGTAGATAACATAACTTATCAATTACATCACATGTGACTCTTATATCAATTAAATAACAACTCTTTGTCTAAACAAATCACATATGATGCACCTAACCATTGTCTCTAAATTTATGTGATCATGAGATAACTCATCCAAATCACATAAATATAGTTAATTAGGAACCATCAATTATAATATCAAACATATTTAGGTTAAGGAGGCTTTTAGCTAACCTAACAAACTTTGGTTTTATTCTATAATAATAAAAGCCAACTCACCATGTTCTTATAATATATATCGCATATATAGCATACAATCCTAGTATGATATTCTAATATACATGATTATAGGATCTACTATGTTATTTTCCTCAAGCTATTGAGGAAGTTAGATGGTCAAATCTTAGAGGATTGGAAATTAGTCTTCCAAAGGCTATTTTATAAAACTAAGGAAAATAACAATAAGTAGAGAAGAATAAGGTCTTATGACACTTTATCTTTTCTTTTTTTCTTTTTATTTTTTCTTCCTTTTTGGAAAGAAGGGACAATACGTGGAAAGTCTAAGTTATCTCTTAGCTATATCTTGGCCAACATCTCACTCTCAAGGGAGTGGAGCAAACTACTCATTGTTGTGTTGCTCCATCTCAAGGAAGAGCATTTGGTGAAGAGCATTATTTTGAAGGAGGGAAAGCAGGGTTGACAAGCTAGTTCAAGGAGGTAACTAGACTAGATTGCATGATGGACATTTTACATGTCATAAGAAATCTTACCCGAGGTCCTTTGCTAGTAGAGGTCGAGGTCCTTTGCTAGTAGAGGTTGCTTACGCTCACTAGTAGCGAAGAAAAATGGTGGGGGCTTTTTCCTAGTGATAGTGGGTGGGTCTTATGAGATCTATGTCATCGGTCAGAAACATTGCTGGCTACATACAAGTATAGCCAAATTGAGATGAGACGGGATGGAGAAGCCAAGACTGCAGCGTAACTACAATAGAAAATAGGAGAAAACCCACCCTTTTAGCTAACATCGAAAGATACATATAAAGAGAGGATTCATTCAAACTATCTAGGTACCAAGAGTCAATGAAGAGAAGGGATTGGGGCCCAGTAGACAAGTCCTTAAACTGGAAAGATATGACTTACAAATAAAGATGTGCTAAAGGCAGTGATATGCCAAACCCTTCTATCCAACTCCTATTGATATCTCAAGATGGACATACTAAGATTAGATGGGATCCATAGGACTTGCATTATAGATTCTATATAATAGAAATATCCTCTTGAGTTGTCTCTCTTGACACCTTCATTTGGATCTCCATAGTTACAAATAGATATCCCATCTCAATTCTTTAATTATATAACTTTTACATAATTATAAGAGAATCTTTATGTTACATTCAAGGAGAGTTGAGATAAAAAGAAAATTTATAAATAGAAAATGAGAGAAAGGGATAGAAAGCAATCTTTATGCTCCAAAAATAATATTCATTCATAATAATTAAAACAATGACATAGATCTATAAGCTTATAATTCTCTATAATGTTACCATATTCACAAAAGTAAATACAATTTTAATTCTAATTATTGATATTAAGTTACCTATCCAAATAAGAGTCCTAATGAAATTAAAAAATAGTTTTCTAATTCAACAAGTAATCTAATATAAGTCCTCAATCCTAATCCAATTAGGACATTTTAATTTTAATCAAATACTATATATAATCTAGAAAATAATTTTTTAGATTATATTTGAATTAAATTTCTTTTAATTCAATAACTTAATTGAATTAGGTGTTCCACTTTTAAATAATTTTGAATCTTAAAAATCTAATCAAACTGAACTTATTGTTGTGCTAATTTAAAATCTCTCTTACACACAGAAATGTTTCTTGATGCAACAGAAGCATGTTTAAAACATGCATCAACCATGACTCGGGTAACCACCAACTTGTAGACAAACAAGCTACTATCAAAAGCAATAGCCACCATTCAGCAGTAAAGCCATGCCTTGCCACCACTGTGGGTATAAGTACCAACGCATGCATGCCGCGAAAGGCTTGGCCTTGCAACCCAGTATAGATTTCTTTGAAGCCATCAACACTGCCATGGTTAATTGCCCAACAATCCCCAATAAGGCCAAAATAAATTTCAGCCCCATTTGTATTCTTTTTGTTTACTTCAATGGATTTCTCAAAACCATGGCACACGGAAAAAAGAACTTTTCACTTTTGCATGGCGAGACATAATCTCGACTATTTGTTTCCTTTTTTATGTGTTTAACAAAAAACAAAATAAACAAATTAATTGTAAACTTGTAATAACACTAAATAAACATATAAATCAATTGAATTGTTAATCAATAGCAATTAAACATAAAATTAAATTATATTTAACAAGCAAATCAAACTCTAATACTACTATTGGGAATTAAACAAAGGTTTATCAAATAAATACATAGTGATAAGGATATTTTAAAATTTTGAATCCCTCAAATACATCAATTAGTTGTTAAACTTAATTACAAACTATACTAAAAGATGAGATGGTTACCCATCAATCAAGTTTTCTTTTCTTTTTCATGTCAAATTGATAAGTTGTTGCAAACCATTACTATCCAAAAGTTTGGCCTCTAATATTATGCACACAAGAAACTGTAGAGATAATTCTTAAAAACATAAACTCTTTTAAAGGAATAGAAAGATAAAAGGGCTAACCAAAAGAGAGTGCTTGCTCATAAGAATCAATGTGGTTGGCCATATAAAGTTCTATTTATAGAGAACTTTGGCTATGTAAGGCCTAGTATTAACTTCTAATAAATTACACTTTAGTTCCTATAATTTTAAATACTATATTTTGACCACAAAATTTTCTTAAACTTTTAATCAATTATAACTTAATCTCTTTTTATGTT
Organism: Rhizophora mangle; assembly: GCA_037832345.1. NCBI lineage: Eukaryota > Viridiplantae > Streptophyta > Magnoliopsida > Malpighiales > Rhizophoraceae > Rhizophora > Rhizophora mangle. The sequence continues at coordinate 195,384 of JBAPLJ010001282.1, read as the reverse complement.
TCTCATCACTTTTTTTTATTTATGTAATCCATTAATATCTTAACATGTAGACAATGAATATAAATTATGATTCAAAAAAATAGATAAATTAAACCTTTTTAATTTGTCATTAATCTTCTAATTAAATAATTTATATCAATAAATCAAGATTAATGTCTAGACAGATGTTATGATTACCTTAATATTAGGACAATAAAAGTGGTTTGACTAATCTTTTTAGTACATGGTCTCTTATTGTAATTCAATTATGTTGTCATACTAATACCCTAATTAGATATTAAGTATGAAATTAGTACTTGCTCTATATTGTTTAATCATATTTGTTCTCAAATAATAATATAACAATTGATTATATTAAGGATATCACATCCATTTATAATCATATTCAATCTTATGTAAGGATTTCTCAAGTCAATATCTATTAAGAACAATAAAACATTCTCCAACAATTACTTTAGGATGGAAAATCATTTATTAATTACTCAACTATCTATATGTAATCAATACAATAATATTGGGAATTATACTTTGATATAATAAATATCTAATTTTTATAATTTCATCACAATTATTTTTATAAAGTATATTTATTTTTCAAACATTGTTTTTAGAGTCTATTTAGAACCTTATCATTTGTATAAACACTTTAAAAATAAACATTGTATTTTACTAATAATTGCATGCATGAAATATTAAGTATGTTCATATAAGTAAACAAACAAAAGATGAAACATCCAAGACCAATTACATACGAGAATAAAAACATAATATGCTAATATATCTTGGCATTTTTGAAAAATATGATTTAGCTAGCTCTTAATTGGTTGAGCTCATAACTATTAAATCATGCATAATAAATTTATGACTATTGAATTACAAATAATGATTCAAGGAGAAAAAATTGAAAAAAAAGAGGGAAATCTCCTCTTCTCCTAAAGACTTGAATTATACACATTCTATTTGATAGGGCTACATGTTTTGGGTTAATCAATGACCACCTAAAAGTCAATTTGATACATGGAAAGGTAGTACAAGGTTAGTAGTGTATAGTGAAATATTCAAAACAAAAATAAAGAAGATGGCATGTTCTTCTATTAGATTGTAACTAGAAGATTTAGATGCGTCAAAAGGATAAAAAAAATTGCTAGCTAAGGAAATCCACTCTGTCTTTTGCCTTTTTCTTCTCGTCTTTTTCATTCTAAAAATTAAAAATTTGAAGGTTTAAATTTTAAATATTATTCACTTATGTGAATTAACTGGCTAATATATATTAAATAATAAAACTGTAACATATAGCTCTATTTAGTAATACTTGAAATAAAGTGTTATGAACAAAAGTGTTGAGAGTAAAAGCATTATTATTAAAAGTTACATGTTACTTGATAATAATAATAAAAATACTATGAAAAAAATTTAGTAAAATTATAAATATTCGGTAAAAATGTCATTAAAATAACTATTAGTTTATAAATTGACCATAAAAATATGATGTAAAAATTATTTTATTTTTTAAAATATAACAAGTATTTTAATATTTAAAATTGTGCATTTAATATTAAACATATTATATTAGTTTAAATTAATAATAAAAAATATTTTTTAAAATGACAATAATTAAAGTAATTTTTAAAAAATAATAATTATTTTAAAATAAAATAAAAAAATAAATATTATAACTATCAAATATTAAAAAATATAATAATTTTACATTAAAAACCTTAAATAAAAAATTTATGATCATAATTCTTACAAAATATAAGAACCATAATGACTCTACAATTTGAGATGAGTGTGATTTTTAAAACATTTCATCGTCAGTTTTCTAAAACTAGGATTTTGAACAATATAATCAAATAATATTTTAATTGTACTTTAATTTAAAAATACTTTAACTCATTACAACATAGTTTAAAATGCATTACCAAATGAAGCATACATGTTGCATTATGACCATAAAAACATTAACTATAAACATGTAACATTTTTTAGTAACATATAGATAAGTAAATAAATGAAAAAAAAAAAAACCCTAATGGTAAGTTGCATGAAGTGACACCAAACTTACGTATGCTCACTAAAGTATTGGAAAATCACCTAAGCCTAGATTGAACTATCACTTAGTGCTAGTTGGTTCTAATGAAATAAAATGATTTTTGGGTCAAATGCTTTAAACATGTTTACAACTACAAAGAATTAGTTTGTTTGTGCCTATGCTTGTGGTTGAGATATCTTTCACTCTCTTTTTTTCCAAAGAAACAACCCCATTCATCTTCTTTCCCAATCACTAAAAATGTTTGAGCTTCCAACTATTCTCTTTACAAAACCAAAACTAGGATCTTTCCCCTCCTTAATCTCCCTTCTTACTTTCTCGACTCTTCTAAGTATGCCCTTCATTGCAATATCAAATGCATATCGAGCTTAAACAATGTTAATTCCTTCTTGGATAAGTTCGGGGAAGATTTGTTTGACTAGGCTAAATCATGACCACCATTGAATGAACCATAAGGGAAACCTAATACAATTTTGACTTTCCCAGAAGAATAACTAGGAATGTTGAAATTGTGAATTTTGAAAATAAAATGTATTATACCATGCCTATTTATAATCCTAATAAGAAAAATAGTAGGTAAAGGAAAAGGCTTGGTAAATAGGATTTTTGAAGGATATTTGGAGGATGGTTGGGCCATTTATTTGGCTAAATGATTTTGAGAATTTGGATGGTTAAGTAAGCATATTCATCAATTTGGGTATGGTGTCTAATTTTTATTGATTGAGTATTAATCAGTATGGCTTCATAGAATTGGCAGTTTTTCTTGGAGTCCCAAGGTTTGTATACTCAAGTCTTGAAGAGACGTTGGGCTAAGATTTTGGGATCTTCATGGTAAAAACCATGTTCAATTAGTTCAATATTTTGAAGACTAGGTTTTCTACAGTATGCTTGAAAATTTTTTGAAAGTTTTTGAGGGGTGATAGAAATAGCCACCTGTAATTTTTAAAAATAAATTTTTAGAGGGGATGATGAAACCATGATCACCTGTTGTTGTTTGGAGGTTGATGGTAGAACCATCATTTGTTTGGAAAGAGATGACTTCTTCTATTTTGGTCATGGTGGTGAAACCACCTATTTTCCTTTTGACAATACTTTGATTGTTGCAATTTTTGGGGAAGAAGATGATGGAGTGGGCCATCTTCTAGATTTTGCGATAGATCTATCTTAATGGATTTTATTAAACTAGGCTTTTAGGAGCTTTTGGGTTTTATGACCTAGGTCCTCAAATTTGGGTAAGTTTGGAACTAAAGACTCATAGGAATCATCAGTGTTTATAGCTTATTTGCGTGGGCTTTTGATATTCTAGGAGTTCAATGGGCTTAAGCTAGAGTGACTGAACATGTCAACCCATGTTTTTGGTTTGTTTGTTTGTTGCTTTTCTAGGGCTTGGTTTTTCTTTTTGAATTTTCTGGGCATTTTTAGTAGGGTTTTGAGGTGTTTGAATTCCCTATAAAATTTCCCTTATAAGAAAATTAGGCAAAGAATTAGAAGAACCTTTAATATGCTTAATTTTGAAATAAAAAATACTTAAAATTGCTTGCTATCATGCAAAATTCTATTTTGATGCAAGATTCATCTTTTTGTAAAACAAATTTTCCCGCTTAACTATCAATTTGTAATACAAATTTTTAATTTAACAAATCATTTTGAAATTTGAAAATGCATAAAACAATTGCTAGAATATCCTTTTTAATAGTGGAATACCATCGTTGACAATCATTCTAATGTTTTAATGTAAAACAAACAAGTTGCTCCTATTGACCTTTGACCTATTTCAACACTCCTCCATAACCTAACTCAAATGCATCTGTTTCAACAATTTTAGGTAGGTTAGGGTTAGCTATGTATAGGCAAAGTAACTCTTTAACTTGTCTTCTAATTTCCCTTACTATGGTTGTATGTTCCTCAGTCCAAGGTTAGGAAGACTTTTGTTTGGATAACTTGTCATGAAGAGGCTTATAGACAAGGTTAAGTTTGAGATAGAAATCAGAGATATAATTCAAACATCCCAAGAAATGTTGGATTTAAGTTTTATCTAAGATTTCATCATGGAAGTTATTAGCAAGGGTTAAGGCTTTACAGTAAGGAGTAATCATACCTTGTTGGATGAAATGTCCTAAGAGCCTTACCTTTGTTTGAAAGAGATCAAGCTTTGACTTGGAAATGACTAGGCCAACCTTTTTGGTGGCATGAATGAAACTTCATATATGCTTAAAATACTAATCTAGATTTTCAGAGAAAACTAGAACATCATCAATATAAACAATGATGAAATGCATGTAAGGCAAGTAAATTTCATTCATAATCCTTTGGAATTCAAAGGGAACATTTTTTAGACTGAATGGCATTACATTCCATTCATACTATCCAAATGGAACAATAAAAGTTGTTTTATAAAGGTCATTTTCATGAATTTGGATTTGTTAGAATCTCGACTTTATGTCAAATTTTGAAAAGATTTGGGCTCTTAATAGCCTTTGTAACAAATCCCTTTAATTTGAAATTAGATATTGGATCCATTCCAACAAATTGTTTAGAGTTTTATAGTTGATTACTAATTGTGAAATGTCATGTTCTAGCTCTACAATTTTGTTGACATAGAAAGTGGCAAAACTCCATAGTGATTGGACTAGACGAATGATCCCTTTTTGTAAAAGGTCATCATTTTCTTGTTTACAATGCTTGACCAACTTAGAGTTCATTTGAATAGGTCTAACTTTAGTTGGAATATTCTTTTAATCAAAATTTTTAACATAAGTTAAAGTAACCGTATATTGTTGATAAAACCAAAAGGCATTATAAATATCATAATAAATTGATGATTCAATTTGGGTTTTTAAAATTTGAATTTTTTGTTGAACAATAGAAGAAGAAAGTTGTTGTTCAAGTTGTTTGAAAGATACTTCAAATTTTAAAGATTAAAGATGAGATTGTTTTGTTTGAAATAAAAGATTAATTTTTACTAATTTTTGAAAAGACAAATTTTTTAGAATATTTAAATTTCTAGTTTGAGGTTCTTGAATGAAATGGAAGGTAATAGGTTGACCAAGAACATATTATGGATTCCTTGGCTAGTTACTTGAAAAGGGTTAATTAAATTTAAGAAAAGGTTTCTAAGGATTACCTTCTGTTTGAGGTTTCTGATAAGGACAAAGGAAGTTTGAATTGAAATTCCTTGTTGGCAAACCTATATCTTAGGGAGTTTGTAGTTAACATGCAGTTAGAGGTTGCTTGATGACTTTAATCCTTTTATAGTTTTCTTGAAAAACTTCATTGGGACAAGTCCTTCTTGAATACAATTTAGATTTACACAAGTATCTAAAAGAGCTATGGTCTCCAAAGAAAATTGGCTAGCAATTTTTAATTGGATTTTAACAAGCCATTTTTGGGTAGTGATTTCTACTTAAAAAAAAAAAAAATTATTGCTTTCCAAGTTTTCAACCTTTTCTTAGGGTGCATTGGAGGTCTTGGGTTGGTCCAAATTTTTGGTAGATTGTGGGTTAACTAGGTTTAATAGGGTCATTAGCATTTGATGGTCTTTTAGACTATTGGGTTTTGAGTTCATGGATTTCATGTTTGATCTAGTTTATTTCTTGTTTCAAGTCTATTAAAGTAACAAGCTTGGTTTTGGGCTGGTCAAATTGTTTTAGGACATCCTTGAGATTACAAGGAGCCTAGATACATTGTAGCAAGGTGTTTGGGTTTGAAGAAGAAAATGGGCTTTCAAGAATCTTCTGCAGAAACAAGGCCTTTGCATGGTCATTACCCAACAAGTCAAGTATTTCTAAAATTTGTTCTTGATTGCACGTTATGACACATACCTCTTTTTCTTCAGATCCAGTTTCTGTTTTAGAAGATGAAGTTCTAAGTTCATTAATTTGGAGTCGAGCTTCATTCTCGAAAGATAGTTCTAGGGTGCTATCTTTTGAAGTTTCAATCAATAAGGCTTGGAGTTGGGCTTGGACATTTTCTGCTAGATCAAATGTTTGGAGTTTTGTGTCTAGTTTGTAGTAATGGGCTAAATGACCTAGTTTGCCACATCTATGATAGGTGTACTTAGTCATTTAGGCTTGTATTGGTTTAAATTTCTTGGGTTTAATTTTTGACTTGAGCTCAAAAGTTTGTTTGAACTGCTTAGGTTTGGATTATTTATAATATGGGTTTATGGATTTGGTAATGGGTTTGCATTTTCTCTTAGCTTTTTCCTTTTGGTAGAGGTTATCATCAAATTAGGCACAGAAAGATCCAAGTTCCTTCTGAGTCTACTTTTGCTCCCTTTTAACTTGTCTTTGAAGTTTGATATTTGCACAATTTTGCAATCCTTCTTTCTAGACAAAACTGATTAGTTCACTATAGGCCAGTTGACGGTAAGGTATTTGACCATTGTACTAAGTTTACAGTTTGCATCTTACCTTGTCACCAAGTAGCTTGGGTAAGCCAACCAGAAATTTTTCTTTCCAAAAGACTTGGTTTGAAACTTCTTGCTACATGACATGAGTTAGAATCATATCTTTGTACCAACAGAAATTGTGCAAATATTTGCATTTGAGATTGGATAAGAGCTTTGTAGTCTTATCCCTTAGGTAAGAAGGATTGACTATAAAATGTTTGGTGATGGCAAAAATGAGACTTGCCACCACATCAGGAATAGTCCTGTCGTTTTCATCAAGAAGAGGTTGACCATGGATATCTTTCTTGATGGCATGGAAAATTGTGGTGTGGTCAATGATAGTGAGAATATGATCCCACTAGCCTTTATGATGGCTAGATTATCCTACAATGAAAATTTCAGCAATGTTTTGGTCATATGTGTGGCTATGGGTCTAATAAGCATTAAACACCATGGTCATTTGCTGAAGGATTCAAAATCTGATATTTTGAATACCCATCAATGTTCCATTCATAAACTGAATTGGAATTGTATTTTGCTTAAAGAAAAGTTGGCTTTTCTTCAAAGACAAGGTCTGGTGCAATTGGCCTAGGGTAATACATCCTTATGGATGGCCTTAAAGGTTTAGCTTTGATATGTTAAATCTTAAGAGATTTTGTATTTGAAATCAATATTTGAGATGAAATTTTGCTAGATCCAGATCCTTGAAGGGTCTATATGGCTTTACTTGAGGAGGCATCAATTTTAGTTTCTTGTAAAGCCTAGAGTTTGACCATCGAAGCTTGGTGAAATTTATCAGAAGCATTATTTGAAATTTGAAAAGGTTTAAGAACAAGTTTTTAAAACTTTATAGCATTAGTTTCTAATTTGAAATTTCTTTTTGGACAAAGAAGTTTGAAATAGTGGCATCCACATTAAAAAGTTGGTTGCTAATTTTCTGTAAAATTTTGTTTATAATTATTTTGTTTAATTAATTTTTGAATATCTTTTGAATAAAAATCTTCATATTTTCTTTGTACCTTCAATGGTGATGCAAAAACATAAGTCCCTTTGTGCTTAAATTGAATTTCACATGGTGGAGGAAGCCATTCATTAACTCCCATTGTTGTGATTCAATATGAGCCTAGATTTCATCTTCCTTTATGAAAGAAGTCCAAGGATATTCATATCCCCTTTAAAAGTAGTACTTATCAAACTAATCAAAAAACAAAACATGTTTTGTTTTCTCTAGTCATCTAATCAAAATAATCTTGTAGGACTTCCATATATTTTTCATTTTGAAAATTTTTTAAAAACCATTCACATTTTTCTTATTCTAATCACCATAAAATTCTTTTCTTAAAACTTCTTTTTGAATTTCAAAAGGTATTTCCAAATCTTTTTCCAAAACATTGAGCTAATGGTGTACCCCAAACTCTATTAAACTTAGGATGTTGATGCTCCAAGGGATTCCAAAGATCCTATTTGAGAAGATGTGCAAGCAGTTTATGGTACTTGTCTACATAAATCTATACCTACAAGGTTAGATTGTAAACTCCCTATTCTAGTATGACTAGTAAGGTGTCTCATAGACTAACTTCTTTGCAGATAATTTGTAATTTTTGAATCAAGATCTTCATCCTTACTAGATTTAGATCTAGTGCTCCTTGAATGTCTAGCAAAAGATATACTAACACTTCCGTTATAATGTTATGTTATCCTATTGACATCCATTGCCATAAGTGGTTTTGGTGTGATAGCATTTTCATGTTTCTAGGTTTCAAGGAAACATACCTCATGCCATTTGATGTGCTTGGGTGTTTGAAGGTTGGCTCTTCGCATGTCAATTTGCCGTAAAACTATTTCTCCTTTAACACCTTCTTGGTGAATGGCTTTTACATTGAACGATGATTTCATAGCCTTATATTGGATTTGATACATTATGTTAATTGGAATATATCCTTCAACAAATTTGTTGCTATGGACTTTGATTTGTAGAGTAAGAACATAAGTATATTCCTATCATGCAAAGAAACTATGAAATCTAAATAACAATTAAGTAAATTGGACCAAAACACAGGCTTGATTCTATGATGCCTAAGAGAGAATCATCAAAGTTTACAAGATGACAATCTCTAACAATAACTAGAATAAAAGCATTTAACCCTTCACAAGATAAAGGTTTAATACCTACTTAGACAAGAACAAGATAGAGGTAACTATAATGTTTTTGATGATGTTAGATAGAGATAGAGGACAAAAGTCTTACTATTTCAATAGGGCTAGATAGATGATAGTCATGTTCCTCTATTTTGATGGTATAATCAATTTTATGGAGAAGATTAAATTGACTAGTTTGGTAGATTTGTTTTTCAATTGGTTTTAGAATTTTCCATGTGTCAATAGATTTATCAAAGTTTTCAATTAGGAATTCTTCTCGATTGATGACACCTAAGGAAGAAGCCTCAAAGTCATGTTTTGATGTAGAAGGTTGAAAAAGAATAGACATACTTACTAAAATAGAGATAAACCTATAGTTAGAGCTAGTGAACGTTCTGTGGAGATTTCTTTACCTACGTCCAAGGGCTTGCCAATAGTCTTATTACCTTTCTTAGGACTTGTTGCCTAGAACACCCTTATTTGGTTCCTCTCCACTTATGCTTAACCTTCTGGTTCTCAAACTTGGTTTCTCTCCTTCTGATAGTTATGTATACCCTCCTTCTCTCCTTAACAATAAAACCTTTGGCTTTAATACCACTTTCAACATAGGATTAGGATAAGAGTGCAAGAGTGAAAAATTTTGATAAAATTTATAGTATATAAAATTTATAGTATGTGACACTGTTAAACCAGATGGCATTCTAAAGCAAACTCCTTAAGAATAGTTATTAGTTTCCAACCTATATACTATAGTTTGAAAAATTGTTTAAATGAAAATACAGAATGTAAAATAAAGTTTGAATTTAAATTTATTAAAACTTGTAAGAAACTTATAAGGAAGACTTCTATAGAACTTTTGACTCTTATAAAGGAAGTTTATAGAGAAGTACTACTTCTAAAGGCTTCCTTTATTACAAATGGTTGAGTCCCTTTTGTAGGCAAGGAGAACCACTTTGAATGCTTGGTGAGGTGGAAAGTTGGCAAAGTTAGGACAAAAGATCTTTCAGTTGGGAATTTACTTTTACTTGCATACTATTGTAATACCATATGGTAAAAGCAAAATTACTTTAGGAAAAGCAAAGGTAGATTCTCTTATCCAGCATTTAACATCTACTTTTTCTTTTTATATTTTATTATTATGAAAAATTTTATATTCATAATATTTTCTCTTGATATATATTAGACCAAATTAAATGGGTTATACTTAGTTATGAAACTTATTCACACTATACTTAATTAATTATATTAAAAATAAAATAAAATTGAATCACTAAGAAAAAAAATATAAATAAGAAAATAAATTAAATTTTGGTATAATGTCAAATAATTTCTAGAATTTGAGTTTCACTTGAAAATTTAATATAATAAGTACAAAACTTTATAAATATTATAAACTAAATAAAATTTATATATTTTAATAGTATAAATAATTTTATATTTTAGCTTAATTTACTAAATCAAAATTGAATAGATAAAATATAAATGTTATGTCTCATTAGTATTAAATTCAATTAATTAAATTGAAAATTATGAAAAAAAAAAAAAAAAATTATATATCAATTCTAATACAATGTCAAATAACATTTTAAAATTTTAATTTTTTTTTAAATCAAACTAATAGATATAAAAACTTTTTATAACATTACAAACCATTTAACATTTCTATATTTTAACATGTCCGATAACACATGAGATAATAAAATGAAATTAAATAGATTAAACTCAAGTACTATAACTCTCTATCACTTAATTAATTTAAATAAAAATATGGTAAGAGTCAAACCACTAAATTATGTGTATAAATAATAAGATAAACTAAATTTTGATTCTATGTAAAATAATAATTTAAAATATCAAATCTACCTAAAAATTTCAGTTAGTAGCAATACGACAGGTCTTTAAATTTAGACAATATGAGAATTTTATATTTTTAACAGCATAAACATTTTTCTTTGTTGTTTTCTTATGTCTTACATTAATTTGTACTCTCTTTTACCTTTGACTCCCTTTTAAGATAGGAAGACATTCAAAATAGATATGAAAAATTTCCTTGAATTAATTAGTATAAATCAAACAAATATTGTCTTTTTTTTATAAAAAAAAAAAAGCAAAGAAAAAAAAATTGAGTTCAAGATAATTAATCATTCTTAGGGATGATCAAATTGAACTCTACTACTTGAAGCCACACTCCTAAGCTTGGAAGAGGATGTCTTCAAAACTTCAACTCCAATTCAAAGGCAAGGGCTTAGGAAGATTTATAAAACTTTCATTTGTGCACTTAGACAACTTGGGTTTTTTCTTAATCTTCTTGAAAAATTATCAAAGGATGACATTGGGAGAAAAAAAAACAAAAAGAGAGAAAATGCTGCTTAATTATTTTCCTCAACTCTAGGAAAAATAAAATGGTCAAGTAAAAATGAATTGCTTTTTTGCAACATTAGCAAATGATCCATGACAATAATTCCACACAAGAAGAATGATAAGATGCACCCACAATCATTACTCAAGGTTTTGTCTTACGAAAATTTCCTAAACTTTAAGGCTTTAGTCCAATACTTAAACCACTGGCAACTTGTGTTGGATAAAAAGACAATGGGGGTGTTAAAACCGAGAGTTGGCCAAAATTGAAAATTGTAGAATTGCTCTAAGTCATCTTATAAATATTGTTATCATTAATGTAAAATTTATTTTCATTAATTTGTAATAAGTATTATGCAAATTTTTTATAAAATAAAAAAATATATTTAATTACAAATGATATTACTCAAATAAAGTCTCATTTAAAGTTTATAATTTCTTAAAATTACTCTTTAAATTGTCTAATAGTTTTTCTACAATAAATCAAAGATAATATATCTTTTTTCATAATAATAAGAGAGGCACCAATCTTTTATGTAAAATTAATGTCACATATATAGAACTTTTCCAATATACTTAGCCTATAGATTAGCAATTCACCCTTCCTTTTGGATGGTCATGAGTTGAAAACGTATTAGATACAACTTATTTTCCTTCACTTAAATTAAAAGATGTATATGATAGTTAATTATGTTAACTACCACCCATCACAAAAGTACACTTATTCCAATGGTTATGGTGCCTCTTGAAGTCCTCTTTAACATGGATTTGAATGAGACACAACTTTGGATTGTTTTTCCCAAGAGCAATTTGAAACTTAGAATGAGCAACCCTTCTCTACTTTTTTTCTTTTTCCTTTTTTTTACAGCATAAAAAATCTCCTTGTCATTTTCAAAGAATTGAAAACATAGTGATTATTCAATAATTTTGAAATTCAAAACATAAATAATAGTATTTTAAAATTAAATCAATCCATATTGAATTATTTATAACCATAAATTTAAATATTATAGTAAATAAGTTTAGAACCATACAATTTAGTTAATAAATAAGACAAGAATTTCATGAAAACGATTTTATAGCAATGAACATCTCATTAATTTGATTAACACATTTAAGGCCTTGTATTTATATCCTTTTCATAGATATTTTAAAGTCAAGTCTTTTAACTAATTGCTATGACTTGCATTTTATATCCATGTAAGGACATTCTCAGTACCCTAACCATAAAGAACTTTCCTAGGTCTATTTAGAGTTCAAAATTCATCTTCCCTTTACAAATTATGAGTAGTAAATATGGGATCAAAATAATTAATTATAGTACTACAATTACATTAATGGTGTACTTTGATTCATTGAAAACAAGACTTGACATAGTATTAAGTATTGAATTGAATTTTCATCTTTGGTGATTAATTTGTATAGGCTTGAGACTCATTCTACTTAATGTCTTAATCATCAAATCCCTTGTTAGTCATTTTGTCAAAAGATCAATCATATTTTGGCTTGATCTCACAAAGGCAATCATAATCACTCCATTTGTGATCAAATCTCTAGCATAACTATATTTACATCTAATGATTCTTGATCGACCATTATAGTCTTGACTATAAGTTTTTGCTAGAGTAGCAACACTTCATAGTTTATAAAATTAAGTGCAACTCGCTTTGACTACAAAGTAATCTCATAAAGCAAGTTCTTTAATGATTTTACCTCTTTATTTGTTGAAGCTAGTACTACTACAAACTTTGTAGTCATGATGAAATTCGTTGTACAATTCTATTTCTTGGAACCCCAAAAAATACAACCCCTACCAAGCTTTAAGATCTATTTACTAGTGAAAGCATGATCTTCTACATAGTAATCCAACTAACATCAGTATCCTTTTAAAATAAAAGGGTAAAATGTATTGTTTATGCCATATTTATTTATTTTCTTTAGGTATTTTAAAATTTTATTTATTCAATGTTAATGCATATTACTTAGATTACTCATGTATTGACTCATTTAGCTAATTACATAGCCTATGTCTGGTCTTGTATATATCATTAAGGACATGAGGCATCTTATTATTTAAGTATATTTTAGTTGTGATAATATTCTTCAAACATTCTTAGTAATCTTAATGTTAGGGTTAAATGGGATAGATATTAGAATATAATTTGAATGATTGAATTTATTGAGAACTTTCTCAATGTAATGCAATTAAGTAAGCATTATTCTCTTTTAATAATACAAGATTATGATTCCATGCATTATCCTCTCAATCATGTTGGGCAACATCAAAATTAATCTATTAAGTGATGTCATCCTTTAATGAATTGATTATTATGATCATAGGAATCTTCTTTTCATTTATTGCTCTAGAGGGGAACTACTTTTTTTCCCTTTTTTTTTACTTGTTAAGATGACACTCATAATTGTTGTGTTCTTTTTTTGTTGCCTTTTTTTTTCACTTGCCTCATGATTTTCTTTTGTTCTCATTAGACTGATTCTTTCTCTTGTTAGTGAACTTGCTTGATTGTCTTTTCTCAATCACATGCAACTTTAAAACATGAGAGTCATGTTTATTATTTTCACTTATATGCAAAACTCTTTAACTACACAAAAATGGTTGACAAGAATTTTGAGAGATATATTCTTTTTTTATATATTTAGGCTTTTCTTGAAAATATTTTTTTTTAAAAAAAGGCAATTTAACAATGTTGAAATTTACAATTACAATTTCATCCATAGATATTTTGTATTATGAAAATTGATTTAAAACCATTTAAATTTTAACAAATTATTCTACTGCTAGCCTACCATCAGTCGACTTAATACCAAAAGTTTCTTACTAGTTACATCCTCTTGTATATACTTTATCTCCAATTTTTCCTATATATTAGTGACTAAAGTGATCATTAAGGACAACAAGTGGCTACTACTAGTAGCTATCACCTCCTCTTTCCTTCCTTTCCCTTATCTTTCAAATCATCCTATTACATGTAAAACATTCAAAAAAAAAAAAGAAATAAATAAAACATAAAAAGATTAAAAAGGTCAAAAAATTCACAAAAAAAAAGATTAATTTAATCAAACCTTGATAATTAAACCAATTAACTCCATTCATTAACTTAATCAAACCTTGACAATTTAAACCAATTAACTCCATTCCATGCCCTCTTATTCAAATTTGTAACCCATGAACTTGAGTTGGAATTAATACTCAAAGCCTTCTCAAACATGGAAACATGACCCAAACTAATCACACACCCCACAAAAATCAAACATGAAATTTCTCACCAAGCACCACATTACTAGTACCATTCTTAGTATAGCTCAAGCTTATATATTAATCAATAAAAATCTCTAGTAACATTGAGATGTTTTTTCAAATCCTTATCAAAGCTAGCAAGAGCTTATTCTTTTAAATCTTTTCTTTCATTTTTTGGGTCTCGACATTAAATCTCCAAAAAAGAGTGAAATCAAAAATTTCTTTAAGTAAACCAAAAGTAACACATTAGTAAAAGCTAAGATTTTTTTAAAACAAAAAAGATAGAGATTAATGCCTCCTCTATTTGTTGGAGTAGATTCAAATCCTAGGCCATTTTATTCTTCTCTCTTTTCCTTTAAACACTAAAAGAAGAAAAATAATAATTTTAAAAAAAAAAACTACTTTCAAAAATATGATACCCACTCTTTCCCTTGTTTATTATTTCAAAAATAATCAAGAAAAATAAAAATAATAAAATAATAAAAATAATAAAAAAAATTGGAATAAATAGGACTCCATGTCCTTCTTTGCTTTTAAAGCCTTGTCCAAGATTAAATCTTGCCTTTAAGGCTTCAAATTAGACCATAAGCTCTTGAATCCAACATAAAAATTCCCTTGTCCCCCCTATAACCTATAAAGAAAAATGAGGTGGGGTTGAGATTTTTTTTGGTTGTTCTTAGGGTTAGATTGTCTTGATGTTTCCTTTTGTGAAATGAATAGGGGTTAATATATAATTTTATTTTTAATTTTGCATGATATGTTAAATCTAACCTAACCTTTCAAAAGTAACAATTCAATAAACTAAGAAATTTTTTATAACAATTCTTACTAACAATTAAACCAATTTAGCAAAAAGACATTTATGTTGCTAATATGGCATATTAATAAGAAAGGGAAGCTAAGGTGCATTGAAGAAAACAATAACAAAGTGCTGTATCTCAATTGGTCCAAGCCTAAACCCAAATCTACTTGAAATCCAAATGGTAATAACCCATTAACCTATTATATATGATAATTTGATGTAAAAAATGAAGAAAACATTAAAGCATGTAGTTTTAAAAAGGAAATTTAATTAAACATAAAAGTTAAACTTAATTAAGCAAATATAAAATTATAACTATAATATATATATAAACAAAATACATGATCCTAGTCAGTTTCTCTCTATAGGAAAATATTTGTTGAAAATATGAATAAGGAGTCATTCATAATGATAAAAGAGAGAAATGTTTGTGAGAGAAAATTCAAGGTAAGATAGTGAGTGATTGAAAGAAAAAAAAAGAGTGAGAGAGACAATTGTTTTAAGGATTATATAGTCTATAAGAGATAGGAGAGCAAAAAGCAATAGGAGTTTCAACTCTTATTGCATAGGAGTCTTCTTGACTTTCACTAGTTGTAACTATGTACCTAGCCCAAAGAACCTTAGTAACACAACTCAAGTCCTACTAATTTAGAGAGCATGGTAGTTCTCTAAATCAATAATCGAGTTGTTCCAACCATACATTAAATGTTTGGTGATGACTCTACTATCCTATGATTGATTTGAGGTGGTGAAGTTTTAAATTAATTAAAGCATTGCATAGGCCAAGCAAGTGGTAAGGATGAATCAAGTAGAGTACCCTACAATCATGGTTCACCTCAATCATTGTTAATCCATCATGGCAACATTGCAACAATTACCGGCAGCTTAACACACATTGTTCAATAACAAGGCCCCACATCAAGCATTCGCTTCAACATTAGGTCACACTCTCATCTCACCCTGGAGGTGGGTTGCAACAATATCATTTGCCTCTAGAGCAATGTTAGCAAGGAAAAGAAATTAATGCCCAAGTAAATGAGATGATATCTAAACCATTAGATGCAAATATAAAAACCAACTAATTATGATGATCAACTACAACTAATGGTCTAAATCCTGCCTCATCTACCTCATCCCCCTATCATTTGTGTTTCCTCTCCTTTCCATTCTTAAGGGAAAGAAGAAAATTCTTTGAAGTCAATATTGCAAAAGCCTTGATGGGTAAACTTTTCTCTTGATATCACTTTAGGTGATCTTTGATATGATAACTTTTTGTGATTTCATTGATTTCTTCAAAAGGAAGGAGGCTCAACCATGGGTTGCTAAAGATGTTGGAGATAATCCTACTGTCAATTCACATCATGCTCAACAATGATGAAAAGAAGTAAATCAATAACTTTAATGTCAAGAAATGGCTTGATGAGCTCAAAGATGTTGTTTATGATGCTAAGGATCTTCTTGATAAGATCTTTATTATAGCTTTTGAAGTGTGAGATGAAAGTTAGTTCTTCAACTAGTAGCATTATTGTTTGTTGATGGGAGAAGGTTACCGCCTTGTTACAAAAGATAGTAGAAGAAAAAAGGGAAGAAGATGAAGATTGGCATATTATAGCAAAAAGCACTAAAATTTTAAGATTGTAATTTTTCTGCAACTTTCATTATAAATCAAATTCCCTTATAAAGGGTTAATGTATAAAATTCAAGTACACTAATGATGTCCAAAAAAACATGCTTGTCATACTTATTAGGCTTCCATATTATGTTAACTTCATTTAATGCTCTAAGCTGTCATTTAGCCCCCCTACCAATGAGTTTGACTAGATTGATAGCCACTAACATCAATTCAACTCATTACAACATAATTGCTCATTGGTTACCTATACTAGACTAAACCAAAAAAATTAGTTACAAGTTAACCAAGAGCACTAAATAAACAAAACAAAACTTTTGTTGCTTGATGCTAAAGTTGTGATCTTATTACAACTCAACTTCCAATTTTTTTTTTCTTTAATGTTGGGAACTTGAGCAATGAAGAAGCTAGGCCTCACAACACTCCTCCTTAGCTTTGTTCTTGTTCAGTTGCATGTCATCCCTTAGCCTTTCAAATTTAAGCCTTGGCAAGGCTTTTGTCATGATGTTACTAACTACAAATCTAAATTGTAGTGCACAATATTAACTTCATTATCCTGTTAGGCTTTTTTAACGAAATGTCATTTGATCATGATGTGTTTTGCTCCTTTATGGAATATAAGGTTCTTCCAAATGACTACAACAGATTTATTATTGACCATAATTTTAGTAGGTAGATCTTGCATGTATTTCAAATCAACCAACTTTTTTCCTAGCCATATTGCCTAATTTACAAATTCTACAACTGCCATATATTCTACCTCAATAGTAAATTGTGCCATTATTGCTTACATTTTTAAGACCCAAGTTATTAAGGCTTGAATCAAGAGAGAAAAGGTGATTCAAGGTTCTTTTCATGTCTTCATAAAAGCTACTCCAGTCATTGACTAACTAGCCTATAATATTAGTTTCCCATTTTTGTTGAACTTTAACCTAAAATCAATTATGCCTTTTACATACCTAAGCACGCTTTTAGCAACTTGAAAATGCAATTTACTGGGACTTTTGTGTAAATCTAAAAAGTAGACTAGTTGAAAACATTGTATTAGGCATGTTTGCTATTAAGTATAACAGATAACCAATTACACTTCTATATTAGCTCCCATTTGCTCTTCCAGCTCCATCTTCTTTATTGAATTTCTCAATTAACATGATTTGTGTGAAGATTAGTTTACAATTTTGCATTTTGAACTTTCTTAAAGCCTTTTTGGCATACTTAATTTGATTATTGAAATTAACTTTATGAGTTTAAGTAAACTACATTCCAAGAAAGTAACACATTAATCCCAAGTTTGTCATTTCAAGGACCCTCTTAATATTAGCTTTAAACTTATTAATCAAGTTACTACAACTTTGAATGATCAATAGGTCAGCCATATAGACTACAATAATTAATAGATTAGTAAGAGCAATCATTGTATGTAAAGTAGCTTCATTATTGCTTCTTACAAACCCTTATTGCCCTAAGTGCTCATCAAGCCTATTATACTAGGCCCCAAAAGCCTATTTTAGACCCTATAGAACTCTTTGGAGCATATACACTTCCTCCTCATGTCCTTCTTTCACAAAGTCCTTTAACTGCTTAATGTAGATTTCCTTTCTTGAGAGGCTACTTAGGAAATCTGATTTCACAAAAAGTTGAAACATTATCCATCCCTTTTAAGTTATAAGTGCCAAGAGTAGTTTGATTTTGTAAAGCCTATAAACTAGTTCAAAGGTTTTAAAGTAATCCACTCTAAGCTCTTATGAGTAGCTTTTAATAACTAATCTAGCTTTGTGTTTGTTAAGTGTACCATCAACATTTATTTTAGCTCTAAAAACCCATTGACACCAATTACTAATCTATGACTAGGGTTTTAAACCAATTTTAGGTGTTGTTCTCTTCAAGCATTTCAATTTTAGCCTTCATAACATTTATCCATATAGTAGATGTATAGGCTTTTTCATAATTAATAGGCCATAGTGAAGCTACATTGCTCCTTTCATATACCTTAGCAAGTGATTTGCTTCCTCTTATTCGCTCATCTTCAAACTTAGCCACTTCATCATTTGTATGAATATCAAGTTACAAAGGAGATTGGTTAATGTTAAAATTCTTTGTTTGAGTTTTGTCCTAATCCTAGTTGGCATTTTTGTTGAATTTCACACTTCTACCTAGACTATAATCCCACTATTTAAAGGAAAATGTTTCTACCTTGTTACAGACAATAGCAAGAGAAGAGAGGATAAAAGATGGAGATTGCCATACTAAAGGAAAAAGCATAAGAATTTTATGGTTGTAATTTTTTTGTAGTTTTTTTGTAAATAAAATTCCCCATTATAGGGTTATTAAATTGAAATTGAAATTTTTATTTTGAAATTGAAGTTAGATGATTAAATTAATTACCTTAGCAAAAAGGATTGTAAGAAATCAAATGGATGTTTATCAAATTAACACATTGTCATATAGATATATTGGAATTTTAATATAGATTGGTAGCTCACTGAATATGATCTATATGTGAATATGTATTTTAAAAGTTGAAAGAAAACTAATGAAATATTTATGTAATGATACTTAATTAAAGAAATATCTAACTATTTGATTTAAGTTTTAATTTTTTATTAAGCTTTTATAATTTATAGTATTTAATATTAAACTTACTAGTTCGTTTTTAGTCTTTTTTAATATTTTAATATAATTAAAATTTCAAAATATATCTTGTTTACTTAATTATGATTTAAGATGTATTATAATTTATTCAATTAATATTAATCATTTTTTATATATTCCAAAAATACTCATAACATAGATACTTAAAATTAGGGAAAATAAAAAAACAATAATTTCTAAAAGAAAAATCTAGAAGTCTTTCTTTTTTTATTTTTTTGTTTTTTAGAGTGAAAACAATTCTCCAAATTTATTTTCATTTCTCAAAAGGAAAATATAACTCATAATTTAAGTCTTCTTTTTATTATTTTTCCCATTTAAATAAAATGTAACTAAAAATACACTCTTTAATAAATATGATAAATTTCATTTGAGTCTAATACAAATGTCTAAATATATATTGTCAAAACTAAGAAAAAACTGATGAAATTATTTTGTAACAATATTTGCTTAATTTTAAGAATATTTAAGTAATTAATTAAATTTCTAATTTTGCTAGCAAATTCTCATGTCTATTAGACATCAACTTAATAGTCAATTTATAATTTTTCCTAGTATTTCAATAAAATTAGAATTTTAATATGTATTTAATTTACTCAATTATGATCAAAGTGCATTACAATTTATCTAATTTATATTAATGATTTCCATATATTTTTAAAATCAATGTAATGAAAATACTAATAATTAAAAAGACAATTTCTAAGAAAAAAAAAGTAATCCTAAATTTTTCATTTTATTTTTTAGAAGAAAAATATTTTAAAAGTTACCTTTTTATCTTAAAAAATTACTCATATTTTTCACTTTTTTTTTTTTTGAAAAATGCTACTTATCAGTTAATTAGAAAGAGGATTACCTAGAATGAGAAATATCCAAGGAAAATTGATTCTTATTGTATGTAGGAAACCTAAAAAAGTTTATGTAGAGCTAAGAAACTTACAAGGAGTAGATTTAAGATCAAATTTTGCTGTGTTTAATATGATCCACCATTCACTACTTTTGAGTTTGCATAAAATAAAAAGAGTTACTTAAGTAATAATACAACATTACATAACATAATATAAATGTAACACATCTTCATTCACATAAGAACACTATGTAGGAGACCAAAGCTTTAGCCTATTGGTCAAAATAAAGGCCCAAGACCCAAAGATCCCGGGTATAAAAACCATTGTAGCACAAGAATTTCTTAGAAATCTCAATGAAAACAAGGGGGTGAGAAGGAAAGGAAAAGAAAAAAATGCCTTAGCAATAGGGTGTCTTAAAAATCTAAATACAAAAGTGAGGGAGCATTAGTCTAATGAGGCTAACACTATCTTCTTGTGATGTCTTTTTTTTTTTTTTTTCTAAAAAGCGTCTTTTTATATATTATCATTTCCTTAACATATGTAGATCCAAAATTGAAACTACAAATCTCTTCATTTTTAAATTAACCAAATAGAAAAATAAACCAAAATGAAGATTCTACCTTGTATAAATTAATAACATTTTACACAAATTTGTGTTCTTAACAAGGGTGGAAAAAAAGAAGAAAATAAATAAAATGGTGAATGGTAACTCATAGTTAATTATTAAAATTCATTTATCTAAAGAATTAATGAAAAAAGTACTACAATGCAAAATTGCATATCCATATGAAAGAAAACAAACGGAAAAAACAAAAAAAAAGTAAGAAAAAAAAATATTTCTCATAAAAATAAGCATTCATCTTTAAGAATAAATAAAAAATAACTAATCTATATCTTTTATAATTCTCATCGTACTCTACATGTGTTACAACCTAATTTTCATTTACGAAAAAATATTTGGAGGCATGTTTCTCCAAGATCTCCTTTTTGGGAAAATATTTTATCAAGGCTGGTGAATAGTGATGTCATAATGACCATTTCTTAATGATTAATATCACTTTTTTCAATTCATGAAAGAATTATAATTCAAATTAGTTTCTTTATTTATATAAATAGAAATTATAATTATATGACAAAAAATATTGACTAGGGAAAGAGATCATTTGTGTCATGAAAAAACAAAATTATATGAGGTAAAAATGTTCTTACACACATGAGACGTAAATGCAGTAGAAAGGAATATATGTAAATACTTTTATTGCTTATTTTTTAAATAATGAATAATATTATAATTTGGTTGATATGGTAAATAAAATTTAGGGATTTGAGGCAATTGCTTTTGTTTTTGAAACCATAATTGATGCTACCATGTTTGTCTTATTGTCTAGCACTGGAAATCATGACATTGTCTCGTATTTTAAGTATAATTAGTATGGACCTCAAGTTCAACCTCGTTGTCCTTTGACCTGAAATTCTGGGCGGAAAGCAACTAGGCCCAATTATTACCCAGCAATGCAAGACATGGCCTTTTTGGCTGAAACTGGCTTAGATTGGCACCACACCAATGGAAATTTTGATGATCTAGTTTACTTTCAAGTAGGCAATGGCCAACATGCTTTCTTGAACTGAAAAGTATGACGGATTACATACACATAAATCAAAACTAATATTTATCTAGAATGCCTTAGGCAATTGTTGGATGTGCCAAAACAAATTCGATAAAAAACATTAAAAACACACACACACACACACACACACACACACACACACACACACACACACACACACACACACACACACACACACACACACACATGAACGACAAACACACCAATGGAGAATCCATCGGCCCATTTCATATTATTTTGAGACAAAACCACTTCATTCCAAAGATCCACATGTAAACACAAAAGCGACGTCGTTTAACATGAAGACAATGTGAAATCCTTTGTCATCCTCAGTTTACATTTCTAATTTACTTTTGCCATTTGCTTTATGCCTTTAACTTCCTTCTCTTCTGCAACTGCAACAATGACAAAATTCTTAAGAACCTCATTGTCATGAAGAGATAATCAGGAGCAAATTTAAAATTCAAAATATGTTACCATTCATGATAAGTTTATGTGACAAGCATTTAAATGAGCTCGAAAAGTAATCTTACATTTAGTCCCATGATTTCATGCTGGAGATATACCTTCAAATTCAACTGCACCCATAAAATATAGCATTATAAGATCAAAGAACGACCAAAAGATAAGCAAGTCTCTTTCTTTATAGAAGACAAATGCTAGATATATTATATTGTTAGTCTCACATATATTTTATTAATAGCAAAATGTTGTTTCAAATAAATTTCAAATTGTTACTACAAGAGTCATTGCTTTGATTCCCACTTTAAAGATGGAATGCATCTAAGGAAAGGTGAATGTGGGGCTTTGTGCCTAATCTACACCATTCTTCGTTTGCCTATGCCACTAGACAAATTATGGGTGTTTCTCATATTTTATGTTCATGCAACTTACCATTCATTTAGTTTTGTTTTCTGAATATATATCATATACATTTTGTCCATATAATACTCTCGTAAAGGAGATGAGTCCAACTTTGTCTATAATTTTTTTAATCTTCCTAAAGGAAAATGACAAACAAAAGGTTAGTTAATGAGAATACTGCTGCGGGTGGTTCTTTCCCACACCTTGCAACGCACTGAGGAATACATGCCTCAGAAAATGCACCAGAACATCCAATGATACAATTTTGTACACAAATTAAGGCTTGCACTTCAGTTGCGGATTGTATGAGCATGACTGCAAATGCCAACGCCAAAAGTCTCCCTATTACAATATTGCTAGCCATGTGTACCTAATGCTTGCTTTAGTTTCTTCTCACTCTATGATTTTTTTTACACCTTTTCATTTGCTATATATATGTTTAGGAAATTGTTGGCTACACACTTTTAAAGGGCATTAAATGTTTCTAGTTTAATTAATATGTCATTTAATGAGACAAAAAACAACTAAGGTGTTTACTCGTATTTATTTTGAAAAATCAATTATTAAAAGTTATGAAGTAATTAAACATAAAAATAAAAATTAAGATTAAAGATAATTGATTTCATATTTTTTAACCTATAGAAGATTGGAATCTAATTTAGTAAGATGGTGTGAAAGTCCATAACATAAGAACACAAAAAATTAGGGGGGGAGAAGACTAGCAAAAAATACCACTGAATTTTATTGTATGATCAAGATTTATATACACTCATATATATATATATATATATATATATATACCACCACTGCAGTGTACATATATAATTTTATCTAACATTTTAACATAAATTAGACTACTTGTAGGTTTTATCTAACTAATTTTTGGACTTTGTAAAGTTTAATTCTATATTCCTTTTCCCTTAACTCTCATCACTTTATTATCCTTCATTTTTATTATTGGTTGGGGGAAATGAATACATGATCCCAAGATTTGTCAAATGATATATGCTTTATATAAGTATCATAACCTAAATCTTTAGACATAAGATGTTTGGTCTCTTACTATTTTATATCTTATATGGCATCTTGTCAACAAATTTGAACAAAAGCCTATTAAGAAGGTAAGTAGCAGTTTCAAGGGCATAAACCCAAAAAGATATAGGAATATCGAGTTGATACTTCAAGGATCAAACCATATTTAATAGGGTTATATTTCCCCTTTCAGAAACATGGTTATGTTGTGGTAATTAAGTAAATGTCCATTAAGAGAAAAACTCATTCTCTTTCAAGTAACCACTAAATTCTTAGCTTAAGTATTTGCCTCCTTAATCTAATCATAGGATTTTAATACTTCTAATAGTTTATTTCTCCACTTCATTTCTTAATTCCTTGAATTTTTTAAAATATTTAAATTTGTATTTCATTAAATACACATAGCCATATCTCAATTAATTATTTGTCAATGCAATGAAATAAGACAAACCACCTCTTGCATGTGTCACTTAGGGCCATAAACATCTAGATGTATGACTCCTAATAACTCATCAACACATTCTCTTTTTCTTTTCAAGAAGTCACATATTTCATATGATTCATAATCAAATAGATGCAAGTAACAATTCTTATATAACTTAACATTCCTTAATCAAGCTTATATCAAAAACTTATATAAATATCCAACCTATATTAAGTATAATTTTTCTAAAAGGAACAACATTTATCATTAAATGTAAATGTCAATTTATTTAAAGTTAAAATAGAAATAAAAATGTTGTTTTTAGAAAGTATAGGAACATATAACAATTTTTTAGTTCTATTACTAGGCTCAAAAGAAAAGTAAACTATAAGTTCCAATGGCTAATGTAGCAACGTTTACTTCATTTACAAATCATAGGTCTACCTCACATTTCTTCAACTATCTACTTCTAATGATTTATGATATATCTCTACAAATATGAGAACCATATCCAATGTCCAATATCCAAGTAATAAAATCAAAAGTAGAAAGATTTATCTCAATCATAAAATTACCTAAACCAATGGCTTCACTAAGCTTCTTCACCTTTAGTCTAGAGAGATAAATCTTGCAATTCCTTTTTTAGTGGCCTTCTTTACCATAATGATGGCAAGTGCTCTTGCTTTTGTCCTTTTGACATCACCACTTGATTGAAATGCCTTCATTGCATGAGCCTTTCCTTTTTGTTCTTCTTCTTAGGCCTTCTACTCTTCTCATTGGAAGAATCCATGAGAAGAAAATGAGTCTTCTCTTTCTTTAGAGTTTGCTTTGTAGTTATAAGCATATTCAATAATTCAATTAATGTAACTTCCAACTTGTTCATATAGAAGTTCACAATAAACTATGAACAAACCTAAGGTAGAGACTACAAGATTAGGTCAACACTTAACTTTGAATTTATGGTAAAACCCAATTAGTCCAATTTCTTAATGTATCTAACTTCATAATATCAGTATTCACTGAAGATCCTTCTAACATCTTACATCAGAATAATTCCTTTAAGATCTCATACCTTTTTGTCCTAGTTTCTATATCAAACAACTTCTTGAGATGCAGAATTATTGTCTAGGCATTCATAATATTCTCATGTTACATTTGAAGTTTAAGACGCATAGTAACTAACATCACACATGTAGTCTAGTTATCATCATCCTTATGCTTAAAATATGCCTCCACTTCTTCCTCATCACCAAGAGTAAGAAGATCCTCATCAAAGATGTAGAACTTCTTTCCATACTTGAGAACAATTCTCAAAATTTTATACTAGTCTAAAACATTTAGTTTGATGAGGTTGTTCACATCAATTATGCTTTGTATATATGGACAAATTATTACTCATTTTGATCTAGCAACATCTATATATATAGAGTGAGTATTAATTTCTTGCATACATACCAAAATTAGATCAAGCTTTAATCCCTATTTTAGTTACTTCCTCTTTTTTATTTAAATCAATAAATCTCTATGTTGACTTGAAAGATCTTACTTTAAAATTTTCTAGTGGGTCAAGATACCACTTAATTTATTTCACCTTGAGATAATCTAACAATCAAATAAAAAACAATTAGGTAGATAACATAACTGATCAATTACATCATATGTGACTCTTATAACAATTAAATGACAATTCTTTGTCTAAACAAATCACCTATGTTGCACCTAAGCATTGTCTCTAAATTTATGTGATCATGAGATAATTCATCCAAATCACACAAATATAGTTAATTAGGACCCATTAATTATAATATCAAACATATTCAGGTTAAGGAGGCTTTTAGCTAACCTAACAAATATTCTTTAAACAAAACTTTGGTTTTATTCTATAACTATAAAAGCCAACTCAGCATGTTCTTATCATGTACTTAATATTTGAGATGAGGGATTTTGTTAATTATAGTTATCTCATACATTAGCATCACAATTGTAATATATATTGCATATATAGCATATAATCCCAATATGTATTCAAATATGCATGATTATAGGCTCTACTTTGTTATCATCCTTAAGCTATTCAAGAAGTTAAATGGTCAAATCCTAGAGGATTGCAAATTAGTCTTCCAAAGCCCTTTCTGTAGTTAAATTAAATGTAAAGAAAATTGAGGAAAATAACATCAAGTAGAAAAAAATGAGGTCTTACGACACTTATATCTTTTCTTTTTCCTTTTTTTTTTTCCCTTCCCTTTTGGAAAGAAAGGATGATACATGGAATGTCTAAGTTTGCTCTTAGCTTTATCTTAGCCAACATCCTACTCTCGAGGGAGTGAAGCTAACTACTCATTTTGTGTGCTGCCCTAACCTAATGAAGGGCATTTGGTGAAGAGCTTTATTTTGAAGGAGGGAAAGTAGGGTTGATAAGCCATTTCAAGGAGAAAATTGGACTGGATTGCTTGATGGACATTTTACATGACATAAGAAATTTTACCCGAGGTCTTTTGCTAATAAAGGTTGCTAATGAAGGAAAAGGGCGGGGGTTATTCATAGTAAGGGTGGATCTCATGAGATCTATGTCAATTGTCGAAAACATGGTTGGCTACATACAAGTATAGCCAAATTAAGATGAAACAAGATGGACAAGCAAAGACTACAATGTAACTACTATAGAAAATAGGAGAAAACCTACCCCTTTTAGCTAACATTGAAAGATACATATAAAGACTAGATTCATTCAAAGTGTCTCAGTACTGAGAGTTAATGAAGAGAAAGGATTAGGGCTTAGTAGACATAAATCCTTAAATTGGAAAGATTTTACTTACAAATTAAGATTTGCTAATGGTAGTGATATGCCAAACCCTTTTATCTTGCTCCTATTAATATCTCAAGATAGACATACTAAGATTAGATGGGATCCTTAGGGCATGCATTATAGATTCTATATAATAGAAATATCCTCTTGATTTGTCTTCCTTAACACCTTCATTTGGATCTCTATAGTTACAAATAGATATCATCCTAAATTCTTTAATTATATAACTTTTATGTAATTATGAGAGAAACATCAAGTTACATTTAAGAAGAGTTTAAATAAGAAGAGAATTTATAACTAGAAAATAAGAGAAAGACATAGACAACAATCTCTATATTGCAAAAATTACATTCATTCATATTAATAAAAACAATCATATGGGTCTATAAGTTTATAATCCTCTATCATGTTATCATATTCACATTATATGCACAAAAGTAAATAAATGTTTAATTTTTATTATATATAAAAATGTAGTGTTTAATTCACCTATCCAAATAAGAGTCCTAATAAAATTAAAAAATAGTTTTTTAATTCAACAAGTAATCTAATCAAATACAAGTCCTCAATCCTAATCCAATTAAGACATTTTAATTTTGGTCAAATACTATTTATAATAGGAAACATAATTTTTAAAATTATATTTGAATTAAATTTCTCCTAATTTAATAACTTAATTGAATTAGGTGTTCCACTTCTGAATAATTTTAAATCTTAAAAATCTAATCAAACTGATCTTATTGCTGTGCCAATTCGACATCTCTCTTACACAGAAATGTTTCCTTATGCAACTGTGAAGCTTTTCTAACAAAATGGTATTTGATCTTGATGTGTTTTGCTTTCCCAAGGAATATAAGAATCTTCAAGATGATCATAATAGACTTATTATCAACCATAATTTTAGTAGTTAGATCTTGCATGCACTTCAAATCAACCAACATTTTTCCTAGCCATAGTGCCTAATTTATAGCTTTTGCAATTGCAATATATTCTACCTTAATAGTAAATTATGCCATTATTGCTTGCTTTTTTAAGCCCTAAGTTATCAAGGCTTAAATCAAGAGAGACAAGGTGACTTGCAGCACTCTTCATGTCTTTATAAAAGCTACTTCAGTCATGGACTAAGTAGCCTTTCAATACTAGTTTCCCATTTTTGTTGAATTTTAACCTAAAATCAATTATGCCTTTTACATATGTAAGCACCCTTGAGCAACTTGAAAATGCAATTCATTGGGATTTTTTCATAAATCTAAAAGGTAGACTAGTTGTAAACATGGTATTAGGCATGTTTGCTATTAAGTATAACAAACAACCAATTACACTTCTATATAGGTTCCCATTTGCTCTCCCAACTCCATCTTCTTTATTGAATTTCTCAATTAACATGATTGGTGTGAAGATTGTTCACAATTTAGCATTTTGAACTTTCTTAAAACCTTATTTTCATACTTACTTTGATTAATGAAAATTGCTTTTTGAGTTTAAGTAAACTATATTCCAAGAAAGTAACACATTAATCCTAGGTTTGTCATTTCAAAGATCCTCTTAATATTAACTTTAAACTTATTAATCTAATTACTATAACTTTGAATGATCAACAAGTCATCCACATAGACTACAACAATTAATAGATTAGTAAGAGCAATCTTTATATGCAAAATAGCTTCTCTATTGCTTCTTACAAACCCTTGTTGCACTAAATGCTCATCAAGCCTATTATACTAGGCCTAAGAGCCTATTTTAGACCCTATCAAACTCTTTCAAGCATATACACTTCCTCCTTATGTCTTTCTTTCACAAATTCTTCTAGCTGCTTAATGTAAATTTCCTTTCTTAAAAGGTCATTCAAGAAATCTGATTTCACATTAAGTTAAAAACCAACCATCCCTTTTGAGGTATAAGTGCCAATAGTAGTTTGATTTTTTCAAGCCTATAACCTAGTACTAAGGTTTTTAAGTAATCCATTCTGATCTCTTATGGGTAGCCCTTAATAACTAGTCTAGCTTTATGTTTGTTAAGTGTGCCATCAATATTTATTTTAGATTTAAATACCCACTAACATCAATTACTTATGTATGATTAGGGTTTTAAACAAATTTTAGGTGTTGTTCTTTTCAAGCATTTCAATTTTAGCCTTCATAAAATGTATCCATATAGTAGATTTAGAGGCTTTTGCAAAATTGATAGGCTCTAATGAAGCTGCTTTGCTCCTTTCATATATCTTAGCAAGTGAATTGTTTCCTCTTACTAGCTCATTATCAAACTCAACCACCTCATCATCTATATGAATATCAAGTTACAAAGGAGATTGGTTGATGTTGAAATCCTAGACTTCACCATTTGTTTGAGCTTTGTCCTAATCCTAGTTGGCCTTTTCATCAAATTTTACACTTTAACTCAAAATACTTTCTATATCTTCAAAATGTAGTTCCTATTAACCTTGGAATTTGAACCATAACAAGTAATATTCATATTTCAACATCTGAATCCAACTTTTCTCTTTTGACCTTTGAAACAAAATTGTAACATATGCAATTAAAGACCCTTAAGTGCTAGAGTGAAGGCTTGTTTCCATGCTAGGCCTCATATCGAGCTCTACTTCCTCCTCAAGCTCTGGTAGGAAACTTGTTTAGTAAGTAAATAGTAGTGTTGACTACCTCTACCCAAAACTTCTTTGGCATGTTCTTTTCAAAAAATAGACACTTGGTCATTCTAATTATAGTTATATTTTTCCTCTCACTTGCCTCATATTTTTAAAGGTTGTATGTGATTATGAATTGGTGATGGATCCCAGCATCTTGACACAAGTTATAAACTTGATAGATGTGTACTTAGTACCATTATCTAATACTATCATTTTCAACTTGTAACTAGTTTGATTTTCTATCCATAATTTGAACTTCAAGAAAATATCAAGCACCTTTGACTTAAGTTTCATAAAATAAACCTAGGACATTTTGATGTAGTTGTCTATGAATAAGATATAGAACCTATTATCATTCAATGAAGGAATGCTTATGGTGCCACACACATTAGTGTATAAGCTACAACCTCTAAGTAGCTCTCTTAGCCTAATTGGCAAGAAATGGTAACCTACTTTGCTTTCCAAACTAACAAGATTTACAAACCTAAGGAGACTTAATTATAGCATGAATATCTAATGCTAACTACTTTTCATACATATGGCTTAATGATGAATAATTAAAATGTCCCAACCTTTTATGCCTTAAGGTTTAGTCATGCATAATATGTATAAAAGATTTACTATGCATGATTCCTATGAATCATAAAGCTCTTGTTCTTCATTTCCAAAGTTAACAACTTATGGTTTTGAGAATTAACAATTTAATAAAATTTGTCTTAAAAGTGTAGTTTATATCCTTTTTCTAACAAATGTCCAATAGTGGGCAAATTTTGGTTAAAACCAAGAACATAAAGAACTTCAAGTATAAGTTTAATACTTGTTACTATCATAATAACTATAGAGTCTTTTCCTTTTACATTGCCTACCCTTACTGTAGACTTGTATGACTAATCTAGTGTTTCAAACTTTTCCACCTCATTTGACATGTGGTAAGTACAACCATTGTCTATCAACTAATTCTTAGCACTACTCCTCTAGCCATAAGACCCAAATTCTTGCATATTCTACATTATACATTTAGTCTAACTAGCATTACTTCTTAACATGAGCTCTCCTTTTATAGTGCTTGCAAAAGGATACACTTTCTTTATTTTTTTTTTCTCCATTTTTACTACTTTTAGTTTCATCTTTCCATTTCTGTCTTATCATCACTTTTCCTTTTTAAGTGTGAAGTCAGCTTGTCTATGCTTCATGCCATTAGAGCAACTTCCAAGAAGTCATTGTATCTGATAGTCCTTCTTAATTCCAAAGCTTGTAAGGAATTAACTAGCTTGGCAAGTGTACATTTGCTTAGGTCATCAAAGTTTTACACATATGAGATTTCAAACTCATACTTCTTTAGCAATCAAAATAAAACCTTTTCCTTTATACTTTATTTAGTCATGTCCTCTACCAATGACCTAATCTCATTGATAGTCTTCATAAGTTTGTCTACAAACTCTTTAGCAAACTCAATGTCTTTCATTATAAGAGACAACTCAAACTCTCACCTCAAGTTTAGGATTGTAATGCTTTTGGTCACTGCTATGAAACTCATCCTTTAGCTTTTCCCAAGCTTCTTTTGCACTCTCACATGACATTATTATGGTGAAACCAAAATGATTACATGTTAGAGTTTTGCACAATTTAGTTATTTCCTTACTATGATGCTTAAGTTAAGTTATAATGGGATTATTAAAGATGTTAGACTTCATCTCCATTCTCAATTATATTTTAGAGATCAAGAGACCTTAGATAGGCCTTTATCTTAATAGTCCATGTAGAATAGTTCTCACCAAATAATATTGGTGGAGCCAAGGTTGGAAATGAACTCTTAGATACCATTTTAGTTTTTTAAGCATTTTAGGTCTATTAAGAAGGTTTTCTCTTTAGTTTTTTCTTTTCTCTTAAACACTAAAACATGGGTTTTGTAAGATCAAAGTGACTCTAATACCATTATTTAGAGGAGAAGGTTACAACCTTGTTACAAACAATGACAAGAGAAGAAAGGAAAAAAAAAATGAAGATTAGCATATTACAACAAAAACACTAAAAATTTCATGGTTGTAATTTTTCTGTAGCTTCATTGTAAATCAAATTTCCCAATAAAGGGTGAACAACATTTCAAAGTTTCCCAAAGAGTCTTGAGATATATCCAAAGGTCTATAGAATTAAGGATTATGTATAGAAGGATAAATCAGTTGCAACTTACTAGATATACAGATAATGATTGGGTTGGATCCTTGGAAGACATGAAAAGAACATCTGGTTTTGTCTTTACCTTTAGTGTTGGAGCCT
This sequence comes from Rhizophora mangle, assembly GCA_037832345.1. NCBI lineage: Eukaryota > Viridiplantae > Streptophyta > Magnoliopsida > Malpighiales > Rhizophoraceae > Rhizophora > Rhizophora mangle. The sequence continues at coordinate 163,587 of JBAPLJ010001282.1, read as the reverse complement.
TTTATTGGAACTTGAAGAAACAAGTAACCATTGTTCAATCAACAGCAAAAGCAGAATACATAGCAATTGCATCTACCATTAATTAAGCATTTTGGCTCAAAAAAGTTGCTTCTTAATTTGAATCTAGAACCCAAAGAAGCTACATGCCTCTATTGTGATAACCAAGCCACCATCACCATCTCAAAAAACCCAGTCTTATGTGAAAAAACAAAGCAATTTAAAGTAAAGTTGCGCTTTATTAGAGAAGTTTAGGAAAGCAATGAAATTAAGCTTGAATATTACCCGTCTAAGCATCAGCTTGCTAATATTCTCTCTAAATGTTTGCCAAAGTAGAGGTTTGAAGTCTTGAGAAGTAGTCTAGGCATGTAATCCTTCAGCCCCCAAGGAGGAGAATTAAAGCCTTACAAGGTGCTCACATGGTGCTAAAGTATTGCACAATATACTCAAAATTTTAGAATGCAAGTTTCCCTCTTTTGTTTTTTGAAAGTTAGTTATAATAGTCACTTACTATATAAGCAATGTCAACCCATCTTCCTTAAGAAGTTTTTGTGAGTCTAAATTTCAAGTCAGATTTGATTGACTTGCTAAGTAGTGTGTTAGTGACTTCTTTTGTAAGTTTTAGGAAAAAATTCAAATTAGTTTGAATTTGTATCCAAACTGTCAACTGTGAGTTTAAATTCAAACTGATGTAATCATGTAGCAAACCGAGTATTGATAATGGTGAAATTGAAATAAAATTCTAGATAAATAGTTTATATAAATTTTTATTGATGATTTAGAATTTTTTTAATTGATTTTGATTTAATTTTTTATTGTAATTAATTTTAAATTTTAAATTTATTAATACTAAAATGAATATAAAAAAATTCAATCTAAACAAATAACTAATCTATTAGTAATATAATATTTTTTAATAAAAAAAAATATATCCTACAAATACCAGTAAGCCAAGGTATAATATGGTCCAAGTCAATGAAGTCAACTATTTTTTAAAAAATTATAATTTTCTAATATATATATATATATATATATCAAATATAAGCAAATATTTTCTAATAAATTTTAGTATTACAATTAAATAATAAAAAATAATTTATTTTTATTTTAAATTAAATTTATCTATATCAATTAAAAATTTATTATTAGATAATTTTATATTATTTTTATTTTATTATTATATTTTTAAGTGTAATTTAATTCATTTTTAAATTAAATTTCTCATGCCCATTTGGGTTTAGTTTGTCAAAATGTGTAATGTGGTGTGGAGGTTAGTCTTCATAAACCCTAAACCTTAAACTTAAACCCATAAATATCCTACTATCATTGCAAATCTTTTTATGAATGATTTCTTGTAATGAGAGGACATTATTGCCAATGAAATAGGTAATGGTCTTAAGTTTTAAGGAATGAATCATTCTTTCTTGATAAAGAAAGATAGTTAAGAGTAATAGATCCTTTGTTCAATTGACTTCATTAGATTCATAATAATTAAATAAGAAGCCTTATAGCAAGCAATGAAGAGATAGACTCATGTTTCAATCAATAACAAATCACTCATAGTAAAGAAGATTAATCAAGAATAAAAGCTTTGCTATTTGATAGACTTCAATATATTTGGACTATCGAAAATACACTAATGTGCATCTTGCAATGGAATAAATGATCACTGTAGACATTATAGTTAAATTAATTATTCCCTTGTGTGAATGACATCTTTAAACAAAAGAGAAGCATTATTTGCTAGAAATGAAGTTTTTGTCTCATGTTTTATGCTATGAATGTCAATCTAAGGAAATCTAATCAAGATGAATGACTTCTTTGTTTGATGAAATTCAATAGATTTAGATAGGAATTTAATACATACTTATTTTTTGTATATGATTTCTTACATAAAAAATAGATGTGCCTAAGAGTTAAGTGACAATCTCAAGTTTCAACAAATGAACATAAGACTCTCATGGTAAGTGAAGCTAACAAGAGTAATAGCTTTGGTATTTGATGCATTTCAAATATTTTGGAGTACCAAGTCCTATTGTAAAGTAATCAAGAGATAGTTTCTTATTTCAAGTAATGAATAATTATCTTATAATAATGAATGCTAATTAAGAGTAACAACCCTTTAATTAGATGAACTTTAATAGATTTGAACTACACAAGAAATGATAACATGTATATTCCGGCAGCAATTAACATGAATGTTTCCTTTCAGATGCTCCACATCCAAAGAGGAAAAGAACTATGAATTCGAAGGCCTTGGAGGTTCAACAATCAGAACAAGAAGAGCATTCACTTTCACTCTCTCAACATTCATCTCCTTCTCAATCTGATCGAGAACAGACACCGGTAAGGAGTACTGCTGGCTCTGTTGTAGTCTGTCAAGGGCTTAATCTGTTTAAGAAGTTAAATCATATTCCAAGAAATTGTCAACTCAATGAGGTTGCAAGCAAACGCAAAGGACCTGGATGTGTGGTCCCCAGAGCTCCATTTGATCTCCAATTGTCGGATGAGGGTCAAAATGGGGACCAATATTCTCATGTAGCTCACGTAGGAAGACAAGGAACACCACTCTCGGCAGTGGAATGTAAGCCAATGGAGGCAGTGTCTACTCCAAGCCTGGTATATACATTTTTTTTTATTTATTTTTTATCAAGCCATTCTTTGAATATGTGGTATCAAGACATTTTTTTCAATCTGTCCTGTTTATGTGTTCGCGACTTCTCGGTTCTGCTTCTCTTTTTTCATTCCTTTCATTATTATGGGTTCACTCGCTCCTCAGCTTGGTGCTGAAGTCCGGGGGAAAGTTGAAGGAGCCTTCGATTCAGGTCTCCTAATGACTGCAACTGTTAATGGGAAGATTTACAGAGGGGTCTTGTTTGCACCGGTAAGTAAGCTTCTATTACACAATTATTGTGGATTCCTCGCCTGGGAGAATTTTAAAGTAAAGCTCAAATTCACTGGCTTTGTTTATCAGACACCTGGGCTCATATCAAGAGGGACCATTGTAGACCAAAATATTTCACCTCCAGCAACCCAACGGGGAGCTGTTCAACCAGGTCCCAACCCAAGTCACATGCAATCCTCGAAGCCTTCATGGCGGCCAACAACACTTCCCATGGCAGAATCTTGCCGGACTTTGAGAAGTCAACCAAATAATAGGCCAATCTTCTCTAATTTCTGATCGCCGGAAACAAAATTAAGAGTGTAACAGAGTATGAATTTGATGTGCCGCTTTTAGTATCCAATTTTTGATTCGCACGACAATTTAATAGCCACGGTGCAATGGACTTTGGACTTTGCTTTGACTCAATCAAAATGGGGTCCCGTGAAATACTCAGGATCTGAGTGGTGTTCGAAGCAGACAAGGGGGACGGACTAACTGACTCATCAGAAATGGCTGGAGCTGTGCGCATGGCAGAGACCGCTGGAACGGTTGACCTTTTTCTCTCTCTCCATTAACATTATAATCAAAGATCTCCAGTAAATTTTTTTCCTTTTTTTTTGTCAAAGGAATGAAACATATTCCCCAACAGAACACAACAGCAAGCAAAGTGCTGGATTTTTTGGAGTACCAGAATCACAACGAAAGTCCTGCCGTAGGCATCGATTAAAGAAGAAAGAGATATATATTATAAAAAAAAAAAAAAAAAAAAAAAAAAAGGAGTTCCTTTCCATTCGTGAAACTCTTTGATAGAGTTTCACTTGGGTAGTTGGGTTTCCGACTCTAGCCAGAGGATTCAAACATGAAGGAATATACATCTTCGAGGGGAAAGTCTATGGAGGCTCAGGCAAATCAACTAGGTACGGAGCCTCGACCTTTCTCTTTATTATACGATACACCAAAAAATTCTCATTGCCTCTCTTTTCATCCCTAAGAACTCGATTCTATCAAATTATAGGTGAGGAGCCTATTTTGGATTGCAAAACTTTAAGAAAACCCCGTATTTTTGGATGAAACTCCATTTCCCTTCGGAGAGCTTAAAACTAATCTTGGTTTTGCTTAGAATTAGGAAGACTGACAGTGTATTTTCGATGTGCAAATTTGAATGAATACTATAGTTTGGTTAGAATTATTAATTATAATTATTTATTAAATAATTATAAATATACAATTATTAGATAATAATAAAATTTTTTATTAAATTATAAGTTAAAAAATTATATTAATAAGAAATATTATTATTATTATATATAAATTATAAGAGTTAAATTAAATTAAAATTATAAATAAATAATTTATATAAATTTATATTAGTAATTTAATATTTTTTAAGTAATTTTAATTTAATTTTTTAATAAATGAAAATTTATATTTAAATTTAAATATTAAATTTTAAATTAATTAATATTAAAATAAATATAAAAAAATTTAATTTAAACAAATAACTAATTTATTAGTAATATAATATTTTTTAATAAAAAAAATATATTATGTAAATATTAATAAACCAAGGCATAATAGAGTTCAAGTCAATGAATTCAACTATTTTTTAAAAGACAGGTGTGGAGGTTGGTCTTCATAATGTGGCGGGTGGACGGTTATGCCTTTTGTCTTTACGTTTGAAGATGGGTGTATGAATGTGTATGGGAACCATGAAATGAAAGTTGGAATAAATCATGTATATGGGGGAAGTAGGGTCTAAAGGGTGTTAGACAAAAGTCTATTAAGAAGGTAAGTAGTAGTCTTAAGGGCATAAACCCAAAAAGATGAAGGAATGTCAAGTTGATACTTCAAGGATCAAACCATATTTAATAGGGTTATATTTCCTCTTTTAAAAACATGATTATGTTGTGGTGTTTGAGTAAACGTCCATTGAGAGAAAAATTGATTCTCTTTCAAGTAACCACCAAATGCTTAGCTTAAGTGTTCACCTCTTTAATCTAATAATAAGATTTTAATACTTCTACTAGTTTGTTTCTCTACTTCATTTCTTAATTCTTTGAATTCTTCAAAATATTCAAATTTGTATTTCATTAAATATACATAACCATACTTGACTGATTATTTGTGAATGTAATGAAATAAGACAAACTACCTCTTGCATGTGTTGCCTAAGACCACATACATCTATATGTATGAATCCTAATAACTTATTAACATATTCTCTTTTCATTTCTAAAGAAGTCTCAATTATCTTATCCAATTAACAAGATTCATATATTTTATGTGACTCATAATCAAATAGACCCAAGTAACAATTATTATATAACTTAACCTTCCTTAATCAAGCTTATTAGAAAAAATTCATATAAATATTAAATCTATAATAAGTATAATTTTTCTCAAAAGAACAACCTTTATCATTAAATGTAAAATTAAATTCATTTAAAGTTAGACTAGAAATGAAAATGATGTTTTCAAAAACCATAAGGACATATAACAATTCTTTAGCTCTATTACTAATCTAGAAGGAAAAGGTAAACTATAAGTTCCAATGGCTAATACAACAACTCTTGCTTCATTTGTAAATCATAGATCTACCTCACATTTCTTAACAACCATATACTTTTGATAATTTCCTACATATTTCTACAAATTTGAAAACCATATCCAAGTAATAAAAACAAAAGTAGAAAGATTTATCTCAATCATAAACATACTTGATCCAAAGGCTTCACTAAGCTTCTTTACCTTTAGTCTAACAAGATAAATCTTGCAATTCCTTTTTTTGTTTCCTTCTTTACCACAATGATGGCAAGTGGTCTTGCTCTTGTCCTTTTCACATCACCACTTGATTCAAATGCCTTGGTTTCTTGAGCCTTTCCTTTTTTTTTTTTTTTGTTTTTCTTCTTAGGCCTTGCTCTTCACATTTGAAGAATCCACATGAAAGAAAGGAGTCTTCTCTTTCATTAGAGTTTGCTTTGTAGTTTTAAGCATATTTAATAATTCAACTAATGTAACTTCCAACTTGTTCATTCAAAAGTTCACAATACTTTGAACAAACCTAAGGTAGAGACTATAGGATCAGGTTAACACTTAACTTTGAATTTATGATAAAACCCAATCAGCCCAATTTCTCAATGTAGCTAATCTTCATAATATTAGCATTCATTGAAGATCCTTTTACCATCTTACATTAGAATAATTCCTTTAAGATCTCATATCTCTTTGTCCTAGTTTCTATATTAAACAAATTTTTGAGATGCAAACTTTATTGTGTAGGCATTCATGATATTCTCATGTTACCTTTGAAGTTCAAGAGACAAACTAGCTAACATCACACATGTAGCATGATCATCATCATCCTTATGCTAAATATATGCCTCCACTTCTTCCTCATCACCAAGAGTAGGAAGATCCTCATCAAGGATGTAGAACTTCTTTCCTTACTTGAGAACAATTTTCAAGATTTTATACTAGTCTAAAACATTTGGTCCAATGAGTTTGTTCACTTCAACTATGCTTTATATATATGGACAAATTATTACTCATTTTAATCTAGCAACCAATATAAATAAGAGAGTGAGTATTAATTTCATGCATACATGCCAAAATTAGATCAAGTCTTTAATCCTTATTTTATTTACTCTGATTTTTTTATTTAAATCAATAAATCTCTATGTTGACTTGAAAGATGTTACTCTAAAATTTTATAGTGGGTCAATATCCCATTTAATTTATTTCTCCTTGAGATAATCTAACAATCAAATAAAAAAATAATTAGGTAGATAATATAAATTATCAATTACATCACATGTGACTCTTATATCAATTAAATGATAACTTTTTGTCTAAACAAATCACATATGATGCACCCAACCATTGTCTCTGAATTTATGTGATCATGAGATAACTCATCAAAATCACACAAATATAGTTAATTAGGACCCATTAATTATAATATCAAACATATTCAAGTTAACAGGGTTTTTGGCTAACCTAACAAACCTTCTTTAAACAAAAATCTGGTTTTATTCTATAATAATAAAAGCCAACTCATCATGTTCTTATCATGCACTTAATGTTTGAGTTGTGGATTTTAGTTAATTATAGTTATCCCATGCATTAGCATCACAATTGTAATATATAGTGCATATATATATATATATATATCATATAAGCCTTTATTATATTCTAATATGCATGATTATAAGCTTTACTGTGTTATCTTCCTCGAGCTATTCAGGAAGTTAAATGGTTAAATCCTAAGGGATTTGAAATTAATCTTCCAAAGGCTGTTTTGTAATTAAATTAAATGTAAAGAAAATTGAAAAAAATAGCATCAAGTAGAAAAGAATAAGGTCTTACAACAATTATATTTTTTCTTTTTTTTTTCCTCTTTAGAAAGAAGGGAAGATGAATGGAATGTCTAGGTTAGCTCTCAGCTTTATCTCAGCCAACATCTTACTCTCGAGGGAGTGGAGCAAACTACTTATTGTTGTGTTGCCCTAACCCAAGGAAGGGCATTTAGTAAAGAGCATTGTTTTGAAGGAGGGAAAGCAAGGTTGACAAGGCACTTTGAGGAGGTAACTGGATTGGATTGCTTGATGGACATTTTACATGAGGTCCATTACTAATAGAGGTTGCTCACTCTCCATAATAATAAAGGAAAAGGGTGGGGGTTAGTTCATAGTGATGGTGGATCTCATGAGATCTATGTTAATTGTTAGAAACATGACTGGCTATATCCAAGTATAGCCAACTTAGTTTGAGATGGGATGGACAAGCAAAGACTACAACATAAATACCATAGAAAATTGGAGAAAACCCACCCCTTGTAGCCAACATAGAAAGATACATATATAGAAAGGATTGATTCAAAGTGTCTAGGTACTGAGAGTCTCAATTCCATTGCATCATCAAATGTCTTAAGTTTATCTTCACTAAGTAATATGGAATTTGATTCCATGCTAATTCCTTTGTCCCTTCAACTACAAACACAAAGAAATCATAACCAAAAGTCTTCACTTGCCTTACTCTTTTGCTCCTCATCAATTTTATTTTTATTTGCTAAAGCATTATTTTCATTATTAAGAACTTGTTTCTATTTTGGAATGTTAGAAACTAAGATGAATTTATTTTCATAAAAAATAGCATTTATTAATTTAATGATTATTTTAATAGATATTAAGATGTTATGCTCTATGACAATTAATTGATAAGTCTTATTGATGTGATCATATCTTAAAAAAATGGACTCAACTCCCCTTTGAACTAACTTTTTCAATTTTCATTAAGGAAACCTAACAATTGCTTTACAAAACCAAATTCTTAAACATCAAGGTTAGGCTTTCTTTTATTCAAGAACTTATATGGGGTTGTTTTGTTACTTTTGGTTGGATCTATATTTAAAATATGGAATGTTGTAAGTTATGCCTCACCCTAAAATCCCTCACTCAAGCTAAAATTTGATTACATGACAATGATCATTTCTATTGACATGCAAGTATCCTAATATTTTGCTCATTTCTTAAATAACAAGTATTTCATGAAAAATTCATTTTTCAATTCAATTTTAGTTTTGTACAAACTAAATCTTTCTTGAGATTTATTTTTAGTATGCATCAATTAAACATAGCAATAGTTTGAGTATTTATCAATGACTATCACAAATATGTCCTTCCTCCTAGTATTGGTGTGTTGTGCAATCAAATCACACACATCATTATAAATTAATGTTAACATGTTTAAAGATCTTCAACTACTTGGAAATAGAATTCTAATTAATTTTGTTAGCTTACATGTTATGCATTTGATATTAGATTTATCAAAGTATGGCAACAAGTTCAATTTAACCATATGATGCAATCTTCTAAAGTTTATATGTCTTAACCTATTATGCCATGCAAAAGAATGCTTGGCAATATAAGCATAAACATTGACATTATTATTAGCAACAAGAAGAAGTTTGAACATGGCACTACAAAAATAACAATTTCCCATAAACACACTTCATTTGGAAGGATAAAGTTGTTGATCTTAAATACAAGTTTGAATCTAAGTTTGTTTAAAAGACCATGTAATATCATACTTTTTCTTAACTTCTACAACATAAAATATAGTAGTAAAATTGATATCTCATTTAGAAGTGAATTGCATTTTTACCTCCTTAATTTGTATGACAAAAACTATAGTGGAATTTCACATGTACATAATAATACCACCCTTTATTGGTTTCATAGCTTTAAAGTAACTGTTTTTCTCACAAAAATGTTGGGCAACATTAGAATCATCAATTAAGTAACATCATCCTCAAATGAATTGATCTTTCTGATTATAGAAATCATTTTTTCATTTATTACTCTAAAGGGGAACTATTTCTTTTCCCTTTTTTTTTTCTTCTAAAGATGACACTCATAAATGTTGTGCCCCTTTTTGTGACAAAAATGACATTTGCCCCTTTTATATTTGCCTTTTTTTTCAATTGTTATTATTAGATTAATTCTTTCCTTTGTTAGTGGACTTACTTAATTGTGTTTTCTCAATCGCATGCAACTTTAAAACATGAGAGTCATGCTTATTTTTTCCATCTTGTATGCAAAACTCTTTAACTACATGAAGATGATTAGTAAGAATTTCAAGGAATATATTCTTTTTCTTATATTTCAGGCTTCACTTGAAAATATTTCAAAAAAGTGGCAATTTATCAATGCTGGAATTCACAATTACAATTTCACCTATAAACATTTTGTATTATGAAAGATGATTTAGAATCCTTAAATTTCAACAAATTATTCTACTACTAGCCTACCATCAATCATCTTAAAATTATTAAATTTTGATACCAAAAATTTTTTACTAGTTACATCCCTTTGTATTTGCTTTGTATCCAATGTTTCCCATAAACTAGTCACCAAAGCCATCATTGACAACAAGTGGCCACTACCATTAGCTACCACCTCCTCTTTCCTTCTTTTTGCCCCTCTTTCAAATCATTTAAGTACATGTAAAACATTCAAAAAGAAATTAATCAAACATAAAAAGAGTAAAAAGGTCAAAAATTTCACAAAAGAAAAATAAATAAAAAATTGACTTAATCAAACCCTATTAATTTAAACAAGTTAACTCCCTTCCATGCACTCTTATCCCAACTCGTAACCCGTGAAATTGAGTTGGAATTAATACTTTAAGCCTTCTCAAACATGCAAACATGACTCAAACTAAACACAGTCCCCACAAAAATCAAACACGAAATTTCTCACCAAGCACCACATTGCCAATACCATTCTTTGTGTAGGTCAAGCCTATATACGAATCAACAAAAATCTTTAGTAACAATTGGCATTACAAAAGAGCATGAACATCATTTTTATAAAGCTACTGTACTTGAACAACACATTAAGAGTACATATGCCAATAATAGGTCTCTTTTAGCTTGATTAAGAGTTAATTGCTTGTTTTAAACCCTTGATTAACAACTTTGTATTACAATTTCAGATGTCTTTATATCATCGCAAAACATTAGTGTTTAGTGCCAACTAAGTCCTAGCAACTATTGTACAAATTCATGGACAAAAAATAGCCCCTTTAGTTAGATTAGATACTGTGTAACGCATTAATATACATATTGAAAGCACTAGGTAACAATTATCTAGAAACCTTAACAAAAAAGTGATGTTAAGTTAGCAATTAGTTAATACTTTTGAAAAATTTAAGGATTGTACTTTTGAATCAATTAAGGATTGTATCTTTGAAATAATTAGGAATTATGATGTATTAGACATAGCATACTCTTGCTTTATTTTGTGATAGTGTAACCATTAAATAGACATTAAGCTGTGATTTCAGAGGGTGTTTATGAATTCAATATTTATAATGTTAGAGTATGCCAATGAAGGATCTATTACCTATTATAACACTTATTTTGTGGCTTGTTATCTAATAAATTTTTTTTTTTGGTTTGGCTTAATAGTTCAATTATTTAAAGACCTTCTCCCTTCCCAATACCCATAAAAGGAAAGTCAAAATGATACTTTCTCATCCTAATTTTCATTATCCAACTAAAAAATAAAAAAGATAACACAAAAAAAAGTTATAAATCATGAATTCCTATATTAAAACCTTTTTTTCTTATATGATAAAGAGTGGAAATTTTCCTTTCAATAATGTAATAGTTGGAACTTAATCTAAAATATCCATTATCATAGCCTTTCCTCTATATTGACCACTGTGGTCATTTATGCCAAAAGTTAAAACCTCCTTAAAGTTATAATGGTTAAAATAATTAATTGTTTAATTCACTTATGATCAACAAATAGCCATTATCCACATTTGAACCAATTGAGTTAACATTTGCAATTACAAAAGTGGATAACAAATGTGTCATACAATTGATAACCTTACAGTAATAATGAAAACACTACAACAAAATCATGATGTCACCCTTTCACCAAAATTAAAACTCAACACAATGTTAATCAAAGGAACATAATTGAATATTATACAACTACATAACATTAGTTTATATTATATTCAATCCTTAGAATTGCATTTTCTTTCAACAATCTCTATTTTCTCTTTTTAGCTCAAAACATTTAGACAACACTTTACTCATTTCCTTGCCTTAATTATTGATTTTGTTCTTCTTAGACTTAATAAACTATTTGGTTAGCTTAGAGTTTGAGAAGCTAAAGAAAGAAAGTTAGTTCACCCTACCAATTGGTGCCATCTTTCACCAATGCTTGGCATAAAGATTGGCATGGGTGAAGCACATCAAGGAGGCAAGGTGAAAATAGAGTCAATGTTCATGGTAACATGACAAGGAAGGCTAGGTAGAAGTTAAGTTATGGGTTATGGCATTGATGTTAAGCTATTAAAGAGTTAGGGGCTAGAGCACACGTGTGATAGGTCAAATAAGGCAATGTTTCCTACTAGTAAAGGGTCAGATTCCTTAATGCTTTTTAGAAGGGAAGTATGTTCTAACATATGGTGTGATGGGTCAAGCAAGACAATGTCTCTTATAGCTAAAGGATCAAATTCTTTAATACTTTTTAAGGGGGTAATGCATCTTTCACACAAAAGTTATCTAATTATGTTAGCACTTAGGTTATGATTCAAACTAACAATGTGTGGTTTAATTATGAGTTGGATTATAAGTGGGTTGAGAACTAGCTTAAGCATCAATGAAATATTAGTGCATAATTGGAGTTGGGGAAAATTATATGCAATTTAATTATGGGATGGCTAACAAGGTGATGGCTTGGAGTGTATACCAAGTTAGTATGTGAATCAAAGGCCACAAAAATAGGGATAATGTGGAGTGTGCTCCATAGAATCATAAGAATATGTTGTTAATGGGCTAATTAGGTAGCCAAGATGAAGTCCAAGCCAACACAAATGAGTAGCTTGTTTAGCATGAAAGAAGGAGAACATAGGTGATTTCTCTCATGTCCTAGCTAAGCCACAATATGGTGGTAAACACTCCTTAAGCACAAGAAGACATGGAGACATTATTGGCCAAGAATCATAGGGAAGTGCTCTTAAAAGTAAGGGAATATCACTATGCATGATTGACTTAGGAGTTATATCATTCATGTCCTTAATACAACATTAATAACTACTACATAAATATATTATGGCAAAAGATGAATTTAGGTAACAATTATATGGTAGCAATTTAAAACCACTGTGTTATCTTAAGTAAAGGTTTATGGCATAGTCTTAAGCCATTGCCTTTTTTTTTTCTAAAAAATGATAAAAGCAATAAGGCAGTTGCTAACTTATCTTTTGATGAAAAAAATAAAAGGATAAAGCAACAATCTTAAGCTATTACTTTTTTTTTTTTTGGGAAAAAGGATTAAGACAGTGATTTGGAACCATTGCCTAATCTTTTTTTTTTTTAAAAAAAAATACAAGTGGCTAAGGTAATAGTTCTAAATTGCTATATATTCCTCTTGAAAATAAAAGGATAAAGCAACTATTTAGAACTACTACCTTTTCTTTTTTGAAAAATCAATAATGTAGTGGTTTGGAACCACTGCTTAATCTTTTAAAAAGAAAAATAAAGGGCTAAGACAATGGTTCTACCTATTCCTTATGAAAATAAGGAGCTAAGATAGTGGTCTTAAACCACTACCCTTTTTTTTTTCTAAAAAGGAATAAGGCAATGATCTAAAACCACTACCTAATCTTTTTTTTCAAAAAACAAAAAAATAAAGGGCTAAGGCAATAGTTCTAAATCACTACCTATTCCTTTTGAAGATAAAAGGCTAAGGTAGCAATTTTAAACAAATGCCTATTCCTTTTTTAAATTAAAGGTATAAGGCAATGGTTCTAGATCGTTGCCTATTTTTTTTTTCTAAAAATGGAATAAGGTAGCAGTCTTGAACCACTACCTAATTTTTTTCTTGAAATGGAAAAAGGTAGATGTTTAAAATCACTACCTAATCTTTGTGTTAAAAAAAAATCAAAAGGGTTAAGGTAGTAGTCTTAAGTTGTTACCTATTTTTTGAACAAGGCAGTGGTTCCTGATCACTACCTAATCTTTTTATTAAAATGAAGGGATAAATTTATTTTTGATTGTCTTAATCAAATTCAATTCTTTGACCCAATAGTGTACAATTCATTTTGATCTATTTTTCTTCCTAGACAATTTTCGGCATTTAGGGTTTTTGTACTTTATTAGGTTAGAATTGATTAGTATTTTAAATGGATTGTCTCCAAGATTGTCTAGACAACATCCTACTCTTGAGGGAGTGGGGCAAACTACTCATTGCTATGTTGCTCTGTCTCAAGGAAGAGCATTTGGTGAAGAGCATTATTTTAAAGGAGGGAAAGTAGAGTTGACAAGCCACTTCGAAGAGGAAATTGGACTAGATTGCTTAATGGACGTTTTACATTTCATAAGAAATTTTACTCAAGGTCCTTTGCTAGTAGAGGTTGCTTACTATTACTAGTAGCAAAGGAAAATGGTAGGGGTTTTTCCCTAGTGATAGTGGGTGGGTCTCATGAGATCTAAGTCATATGTTAGAAACATTGTTGGCTACATACAAGTATAGCCAAATTAAGATGAGATGAAATGGACAAGCCAAGACTATAGCATAACTACGATAGAAAATAAGAGAAAACCCACTCTTTTAGCTAACATAGAAAGATACATATAAAGAGAGGATTCATTTAAAGTGTCTAGGTATCGAAAGTCAATAAAGAGAAGGGATTGGGGCCTAGTAGACTTAAGTCCTTAAATTGGAAAAATTTGACTTACAAATAAAGATGTGCTAATGGTAGTGATATGCCAAACCCTCCTATCCTACTCCTATTGATATCTCAAGATGGATATACTAAGATTAGATGGGATCAATAGGACTTGCATTAGAGATTTAATATAATAGAATATCTTCTTGAGTTGTCTCCTTTGACACCTTCATTTGGATCTCCATAGTTACAAATAGATATCCCATCTCAATTCCTTAATTATATGGTACATAATTATGAGAGAATCTTTAAGTTACATTCAAGGAGAGTTTAGATAAAAAGAGAATTTATAAATATAAAATAAAAGATGGGTTAGGACACAAACCTTTTTTTCTTTAGATACAATTTTTGTTTCAGAAGATGAAGTTCTAAGTTCATCAATTTGGAGTCTAGCTTCATTCTTGAAAGATAGTTTTTAGGTGTTATCTTCTGAAGTTTCTTGGAGTTAGGCTTAGACATTTTCTACTAGATCAACTGTTTGGAGTTTTGTGTTTGGATTGTAGTAATAGGCTAAATGACCTAGTTTGCCACATTTGTGATAGTTGTACTTAGTCATTTAGGCTTTTGTTGGTTTAAATTTTTTGGGTTTATTTTTTGACTTGAGCTCAGAAGTTTTTTTGAATTGTTTAGGTTTGAACTTTTTATAATATGGGTATTTGGATTTGGTAATGGGTGTTTTTACTTTTGCTCCCTTTTGACTTGTCTTTGAAGTTTGATATCTGCACAAATTTGCAATCCTTCTTTCTAGACAACTCACCATGTTCTTATCATGTACTTAATATTTGTGTTGTGGATTTTAGTTAATTATAGTTATCCCATGCATTAGCATCATAATTCTAATATATATTGTATATATAGCATACAATCCTTGTATGATATTCTAATATGCATGATTATAGGCTCTACTATGTTTTCTTCCTCAACCTATTCAGGAAGTTAAATGGTCAAATCCTAAAGGATTTGAAATTAATCTTCCAAAGCTTTTTTAGTAATTAAATTAAATGTAAAGAAAACTAAAGAAAAATAGCATTAATTAGAAAAAAATAAGATCTTTTGACAATTATATTTTTTCTTTTTTTTTTTTCCTTTTCTCTTTGGAAAGAAGGGATGATGCATGGAAAGTCTAGGTTAGCTCTCAGCTTTATCTCAACCAACATCCTACTTAAGGGAGTGGAGCAAACTACTTATTGTTGTCTTACCCTAACCTAAGGAAGGGCATTTGGTAAAGAGCATTATTTTGAAGGAGGGAAAGTAAGGTTGATAAGGCACTTTGAGGAGGTAACTGGACTGGATTGCTTGATGGACATTTTACATGATGTAAGAAATTTTACTCAAGGTCCACTGCTAATAGAGGTTGCTCACTCTCCCTAATAACGAAGGAAAAGGGTGGGGGTTAGTTCATAGTGATGCTGGATCTCGTGAGATCTATGTTAATTGTTAGAAACATGACTGGCTACATCCAAGTATAGCCACCTTAGGTTGAGATGGGATGGACAAGCAAAGACTACAACATAAATACCATAGAAAATTGGAGAAAACCCACCCCTTGTAGCCAACATAGAAAGATACATATATAGAAAGGATTGATTCAAAGTGTCTAGGTATTGAGAGTCTTTGCAATTTCATTGCGTCATCAAATGTCTTAAGATTATCTTCACTAAGTAATATGGAATTTGATTCCATGCTAATTCCTTTGTCCCTTCAATTATGAACACAAAGAAATCATAACCAAAAGTCTTTACTTCATTTACTCTTTTGCTCCTCATCAATTTTATTTTTTATTTGCTAAAGCATCATTTTCATTATCAAGAACTTGTTTTTATTTTGGAATGTTAGAAACTAAGATGAATTTATTTTCATGAAAAATAACATTTATCAATTTAATGATTATTTTAATAGATATTAAGATGTTATGCTCTATGACAATTAATTGATAAGTCTTATTGATGTGAACATATCCTAAAAAGATGGACACAACTCCCCTTTGAACTAACTTTTCAATTTTCATCAGGGAAACCTAACAATTGCTTTACAAAACCAAATTCTTAAACAACAAGGTTAGGCTTTCTTTTATTCAAGAACTGATATGAGGTTTTTTTGTTACTTTTGGTTGGATCTATATTTAAAATGTGGAATGTTGTAAGTTATGCCTCACCTCAAAATCCCTCACTCAAGCTAGAATTTGATTACGTGACATTGATCATTTCTATTGACATGCAAGTATCATAGTATGTTACTCCTTTCTTAAATAGCAAGTATTTGATGAAAAATTCATTTTGCAATTCAATTTTAGTTTTGTACAAACTAAATATTTCATGAGATTTATTTTTAGTATGCATCAATTAAACATTGCAATAGTTTGAGTATTTATCAATGACTATCACAAATATGTCCTTCCTCCTAGTATTAGTGTGTTGTGAAAACAAATCACACACATCATTATAAATTAATGTTAACATGTTTAAAGATCTTTAACTACTTGGAAATAAAATTTTAATTAATTTTGTTAGCTTACAAGTTATGCATTTGTTTTTAGATTTATCAAAGTATAGCAACAATTTCATTTTAACCATATAATGCAATCTTCTAAAGTTTATATGTCTTAACCTATTATGCCATACAAACGAATGTTTAGTAATATATGCATAAACATTAACATTATTATTAGCAACAACAAGAAGTTTGAACGTACCATTATAAAAATAATTATTTCCCATAAACACACTTTATTTGGAAGTATAAAGTTGTTGATCTTAAATTTAAGTTTATTTAAAAGATTACCTAAAATCATATTTTTCTTACCTTCTAAAACATAAAATATATTAATAAAATTGATGACTTTTTTAGAAGTCAATTGCATTTTTACCTCCCTAATTCATATGACAAAAACTATAGTGGAATTTCACATGTACATAATAATACCACCCTTTATTGGTTTCATAGCTTTAAAGTAACTTTTGTTCTCACAAACATGTTGGGCAACATTAGAATCAATCAATTAAGTAACATCATCCTCAAATGAATTGATCATTCTGATCATAGGAATCATTTGGTATTTGTTACTCTAAAGGGGAATTGTTTCTTTTCCTTCTTTTTTCTTCTTCTAAAGATGACACTCATATTTGTTATGCCCTTTTTTGTGACAAAGATGATATTTGCCCCTTTTATATTTTCCTCTTTTTTTCTATAGTTATTTTTAGACTAATTCTTTCTCTTGTTAGTGGACTCACTTAATTATGTTTTCTCAATCACAAGCAACTTTAAAACATGAGAGTCATGCTTATTGTTTCCATCTTGTATGCAAAACTCTTTAACTGCATGAAGATGGTTAGTAAGAATTTCAAAGGATATGTTCTTTTTCCTATATTTTAGGCTTCTCTTAAAAATATTTTAAAAAAGTGGCAATTTATCAATACTGGAATTCACAATTACAATTTCACCTATAAACATTTTGTATTATGAAAGATGATTTAGAATTCTTTAAATTTCAACAAATTATTCTACTGTTAGCCTACCATCAATCATCTTAAAATTATTAAATTTTGATTTTAAAAATTTCTTACTAGTTACATCCCTTTGTATTTACTTTGTATCCAATTTTTCCCATAAACTAGTCACCAAAGCCATCATTGACAACAAGTGGCTACTACCATTAGCTACCACCTCCTCTTTCCTTCCTTTTCCTCCTCATTAAAATCATTCAAGTACATGTAAAACATTCAAAAAAAAAAAGAAAGAAAATTAATAAAACAAAAAAAGAGTATAAAGGTCAAAAAATTCACAAAAAAATAAAATAAAATAAAAAATTGACTTAATCAAACCCTATTAATTTAAACTAGTTAACTCCCTTCTGCGCACTCTTATCCAAACTTGTAACCCATGAACTTAAGTTGGAATTAATACTTTAAGCCTTCTCAAACATGCAAACATGACTAAATCTAAACACAATCCCCACAAAAATCAATCACAAAATTTCTCACCAAGCACCACATTACCAGTACCATTCTTTGCATAGGTCAAGCCTATATACGAATCAACAAAAATCTCTAGTAACAATGGCATGTTTTTTCAAACTCTTATCAAAGCCAACAAGAATTTATTCTTTCAAATCTTTTCTTTCATTTTTTGGGTCCAAACATTAAAACTCCGAAAAAGAGTGAAATCAAGAATTTCTTTAAGAAAGCTAAAAGTCATAAATCAATAAAAGCTAAGATTTTTTTAAAACAAAAAAAAATGGATATTAATGCCTCCTTTATTCGTTAGAGTAGATCTAAACCCTAGCCATTTTTTTCTTCTCTCTTTTCCTTTAAAGACTAGAAGAAGAAAGATAATAACTTTTTTTTAAAAAAAATCTACTTTCAAAAAAATATAACCCACTCCTTCCCTTAATTATATTTCCAAAAACTATGAAGGAATATAAAAATTAAAAACATCATAAAAATCAATAAAAAATAAGAATAAATAGGAGTCCATGATCTTCTTTGCTTTTAATGCCTTGTCCAATGTTAGATCTTGTCTTTAAGGCTTCAAATTAGACCATAGGCTCTTGAATTCAACACAAAAATGCCCTTCTTCTCCCTAGACCTTATAGTGAAAAATGAGTTAGGGCTAAGATTTTCTTTGGGTGTTCTTATGGTTAGATTGTCTTGATGTTTTCTTGTGTGAAATGAAAAGGGTTATTATATAATTTTATTTTTAATTTTGAGTGATATCTTAAATCTAATCTAACCTTTCAAAAGCAACAATTCAATAAACTAAGTATTTTTTAACAATTTGAGCTAATCACTAAACCAAATTAAAAGAAAACATTTATGTTGCTAATAAGGCACACTAATAGGAGAATGAAGCTGAGGTGTAATAAAGACATCAATATCAAAGCACCACATCTCAATTGGGCCATGCCTAAACCCAAATCTACTTGAAATCTAAATGGTAATAACCCATTAACCTATTATATTGAATACTTTGATGAAAAAAAAATCAAAAAAACATTAAAACATGTAATTTTGAAAAGGAAATTTGATTAAACATAAAAGATAAACCTAATTAAGTAAATGTAAAATTACAATTATAATATAAATAAATAAATAAAATAAAAGACCCTAGTTAGTTTCTCTCTATAGGAAAATATTTTGTGAAAATAAGAATAAATAGTCATTCCTAACAATAAAAGAGAGAAACATGTATGAGAGAAAATTCTTGAGTAAGATAGTGAGTGATTGAAAGAAAAAAAAAAGTGAGAGAGACAATTGTTTTAAGGACCATATGATTGATGAAAGTTGAAAGGGAGCAAAAAGCAATAATTGCTAATTATTTTCTTAAGACCATTTCAAAGACAGTGATAACCCACACCTTTTTTTAAGCCTTTTAAGTAATGGGTTAATGGGATTAAGCTTAACTGGGTTAGGATTTTTGTTTAGAAATACCAATTATTGGTTAATTTGTAATGACCTAAGCCATATTAATTGTTATTATAATTTTCTTTTTCTAATTTTTTATTTTTTTATTCTATTCTCTTTCTCGATTTTATTAGTTTATTGCTTTCATATTCTTTGCAATTCAAGATTTGTTTCCTTACATAATCATTTATGTTTGAAGGAAATTGACTAATTAATTTTGATAGTGGAATAGGATTATGGAATAAATAATTTCTATTTATAATGAACTGGGCTATAGCTTTGTCACTTCCTAATTGTTTATTAATTAAATGTAACTTGTTATCCATGTATGCAACTTTTTAGGACCATGATGTAACTTGTTAATTGTTTATTAACCCTTAATATAATTACTTATGGTGGCTATTGATTACTATAAAATTTCATCTTAATGGGACCATGTTGTTGCAACCTAAGATTACATATGAATGGGAAGAAGTCAAGGTCATTAAAGCCAACATAAAATATACCTTATTGATGCTTAGTTTAAATGTAATAATAAAATTTCATGGATATAATAACATACTTGACTATATGCATAAGTTCCCTAACTAATCATATAAGTTTATGAAGTATCTCAGTAGGACAAGTGACAAGCAATGTTTGATATGTTGAATTAGATGGTTCACATGAGAGCATGTTGTTGATATCAATGTTCTACATGAGGTTGATGAACTTGTATTTGCCATTGTTAAGGATATTCCACATGTAAGTGGTGTTGAGCTAGAAGAGCTTGATTGTGGAACTAAGAATGTGTGGAAAAGTGTTGGGTGTGTGTAAAATGAAGTTAAGGGTGCAAATTGCCTTATTGATGGAATTGTGACATAATCTTCTATTTATAATATAATTGGTGAATACCAAGGTCATCAGTTAAGTCAAATAGCTTGTCATGAACAATAGTGTACTGAAGATACTAACATGACAAAAGAGCATGAATAACATTTTTGTAATGCTACTATACTTGAACAACACATTAAGAGTACATATGCCAATAATAGGTCTCTTTTAGCTTGATTAAGAATTAATTGCTTGTTCTAAACCCTTGATTAACAACTTTGTATTACAATTTCAAATGTCTTTATATCATCCCAAAACATTAGTGTTTAGTGCCAACTAAGTCCTAGCAATTGTTGTACAAACTCATGGACAAAAAATAACTCCTTTAGTTAGATTAGATATTGTGTAACACACATATGCATAATGAAAGCACTAGGTAACAATTATCTAGAAACCTTAACTAAAAATGTTAAGTTAGCAATTAGTTAATACTTTTGCAACAATTAAGGATTGTACTTTTGAAACAATTAAGGATTGTATCTTTGAAATAATTAGGAATTATGATGTATTAGACATAGCATACACTTGCTTTATTTTGTGATAGTGTAGCCATTAAACAGACATTAAGCTATGATTTTAGAGGGTGTTTATGAATTCAATATTTATAATGTTAGACTATGCCAACAAAGGATCTATTACCTATTATAACACTTATTTTGTGGCTTGTTATCTAATAATTTTTTTTTTTTTGGTTTGGCTTAATAGTTCAATTATTTAAAGACCTTCACCCTTCCTAATACCCATAAAAGGAAAGCCAAAATGATACTTTCCCATCCTAATTTTCATTATCCAACTAAAAAATAAAAAAATATAACAAAAAAAGGTTATAAATCATAAATTCCTATTTAGAACCTCTTTTATTATATGATAAGAGTGGAATTTTTCCTTTTAATAATGTAATAGTTGGAACTTAATCTAAAATATTCATTATCATAGCCTTTCCTCTATATTGACCATTATGGTTGTTTGTGCAAAAGTTAAAACCTCCTTGAAGTTCTAATGGTTAAAATAATCAATAGTTCAGTTCACTTGTGATCAATAACCATTATCCACATTTGAACCAATTAAGTTAACATTTACAATTGCAAAAGTAGATAACAAATGTGTCATACAATTGATAACCTTATAGTAATGGAAACACTACAACAAAAACATGTTTATATTATATTATAAACATAAGTGAATAGTATACAACAAAATAACACTAGTTTATATTATATTCAACCCTTAGAATTGCATTTTCTTTCAACAATCTCTATTTTCCCTTTTTAGCTCAAAACATTTGGACAACACTTTACTCATTTCCTTGCCCTAATTGTTGATTTTGTTCTTCTTAGACTTAATATACTATTTGGTTAGCTTAGAGTTTGAGAAGCAAAAGCAAAAAAGTTAGTTCACCCAACCAATTGGTGCCATCTTTCACCAATGCTTGGCACAAAGATTGGCATAAGTCAAGCACATCAAGGAGGCAAGGCAAAAATAGAGTCAATGTTCATGGTAACAAGACAAGGAAGGCTAGGTAGAAGTTAAGTTATGGGTTATGGCATTGATGTTAAGTTGCTAAAGAGTTGGGGGCTAGAGCACATGTGTGATAGGTCAAATAAGGCAATGTTTCCTACTAGTAAAGGGTTAGATTTCATAATGCTCTTTAGAGGGGAAGTATGTTCTAACTTAAGGTGTGATGGCTCAAGCAAGGCAATGTCTCTTACTGCTAAAGGGTCAAATTCTATAATACTTTTTAAGGGGGTAATGCATCTCTCACACAAAAGTTATCTAATTATGTTAGCACTTAGGTTGAGGTTCAAACTAACAATGTGTGGTTTAATTATGAGTTGGCTTATAAGCAAGCTAAGAACTAGCTCAAGCATTAATGAAATATTAGTGCACAATTAAAGTATGGGCTAACTATATGCAATTTAATTACAAGATGGCTAACAAGGTAAAGGCTTGGAGTGTAGAGCAAGTTAGAATGTGAATCAAAGACCACAAAAATAGGGATAATATGGAGTGTGCTCCATAAAATCATGAGAATATGTTGTTAGCAGGCTAATTAGGTAGCCAAGATGAAGTCCAAGCCAACGCAAGTGAGTAACTTGTTTGGCATGAAAGGAGAACATAGGCAATTTCTTTAATGTCTTGGCTAAGCCACATTAAGGTGGTAAACACTCCTTAAGCATAGGAAGACATGGAGACATTGTTGGCCAAGGATCATAGGGAATTGCTCTTAAAAGTAAGGGAATATCACTATGCATGAATGACTTAAGAGTTATATCATTCATGTCTTTAATACAACAAAATAACTGTTACGTAAATATATTCTGGCAATAGTTGAATTTAGGTAACAATTTTATGGTAGCAATTCAAAACCACTGTGTTATCTTAAGAAAAGGCAATACTTATAAATGTATATGCCATAGTCTTAAGCTACTACCTTTTTTTTTCTAAAAAAAGAAAAAAACAATAAGGAAGTCACTGACTTATCTTTTGTTTAAAAAAATAAAGAAATAAGACATCAGTCTTGAACTCCTACATTTTTTTTTTTTGAAAAAGGATTAAGGCAGTGATTTGGAACCATTGCCTAATTTTCTTTTTAAAAAAAAAAAAACCAAGGGGCTAAGGTAATAGTTCTAAACTACTATATATTCCTCTTGAAAATAAAAGGAAAAGGCAACGGTTTGGAACTATTACAATTTTTTTTTTTGAAAAATCAAAAATACGGGAGGGAGGCAAACTACTCATTGCTATGTTGCTCCATCTCAAGGAAGAGCATTATTTTAAAGGAGGGAAAGTAGGGTTGACAAGCCATTTTGAGGAGGTAATTGGACTAGATTGCTTGATGGACATAAGAAATTTTACTCAAGGTCCTTTGCTAGTAGAGTTTGCTTACTGTTACTAGTAGCAAAGGAAAATGCTAGGGGTTTTTTCCTAGTGATAGTGGGTGGGTCTGATGTGATCTAAGTCATCTCTCAGAAACATTGCTGGCTACATACAAGTATAGCTAAATTAAGATGAGATGAAATGGACAAGCCAAGACTGCAGTGTAACTATGATAGAAAATAGGAGAAAGCCCACCCTTTCAGCTAACATAGAAAGATACATATAAAGAGGGGATTCATTCAAAGTGTCTAGGTATCGAGAATCAATGAAGAGAAGGGATTGCGACCTAGTAGACATAAGCCCTTAAACTGGAAAGATTTGACTTACAAATAAAGATATGCTAATGGTAATGATATACCAAAGCCTCCTATCTTTTTCCTATTGATATCTCAAGATGGACATACTAAGATTAGATGGGATCCATAAGACTTGCATTAGAGATTTCATATAATAGAAATATCCTCTTGAGTTGTCTCCCTTGACACCTTCATTTGGATCTCCATAGTTACAAATAGATATCCCATCTCAATTCTTTAATTATATAATACATAATTATGAGAGAATCTTTAAGATACATTTAAGGAGAGTTTAGATAAAAAGAGAATTTATAAATAGAAAATAAGAGAAAGGGAGCAATCTTTATACTCCAAAAATCATATTCATTCATATTAATAAAAACAATGACATGGATCTATAAGCTTATAATCCTCTATCATGTTATCATATTCACATTATATGCATAATAGAAAATACAATTTTAATTTATATTATTGATATTAAGTTACCTATCCAAATAATTGTCCTAATGAAATTAAAAAATAGTTTTCTAATTCAACAAGTAATCTAATCAAATATAAATCCTCAATCCTAATCCAATTAGGATGTTTTAATTATAGTCAAAGACTATATATAATCTAGAAAATAATTTTTTAGATTATATTTAAATTAATTGTTTTTAATTCAATAACTTAATTGAATTAGGTGTTCCACTTTTAAAGAATTTTAAATTTTAAAATTCTAATAAAACTGGCATCCATGCCACGAAAGGCTTGGCCTTGTGACCCAGTATGGCTTTCTTTAAAGCCATCAACATTGCCATGGTTAATTACCCAACAATCCCCAATAATGCTAAAATTAATTTCAGCCCCATTTTTTTCTTTCTGTTTACTTCTATGGATTTCTCAAAACCATGGCACACGAAAAAAAGTTTTTTCTCTTTTGCATGGTGAGACACAATCTCAACTCTTTTTTTTCTTTTTTATGTGTTTAACCAAAAGTTCAACCTCTAATATTATGCACACAAGAAACTTTAGAGATAATTCTAAAATCATAAACTCTTTTAAAGGAATAGAAAGATAAAAGGGCAAACCAAAAGCGAGTGCTTGCTCACAAGAATCAATTTGGTTGGCCATACAAGGTTCTATTTATAAAAAACTTTGGCTATGTAAGGCATAGTATTAACTTCTAATAAATTATACTTTAGTTCCTATAATTTTAAATACTATATTTTAACTACAAAATTTTCTTAAACTTTTAATCAATTCTAACTTATTCTCTTTTTATATTTCTCATCATTTTACTTTATGTGTATAATCCATTAATATCTTGACATGTAGACAATGAATATAAATTATAATTCCAAAAAATAAGATAAATTAAATCCTTTAAATTTATCATTAATTTTCTAATTAATTAATTAATTTATATGAATAAATCAAGATTAATGTCTAGATAGATGTTATGATTACCATAATAGTAGGACTATAAAAGTGGTTTGACTAATCTTTTTAGAACATGGTCTCTTGTTGTAATTCAATTATGTTGTCATACTAATACCCTAATTAGATATTGAGTATGAAATTAGTACTTACTCTATATTGTTTAATCATATTTGTTCTCAAATAATAATATAACAAATGATTATATTAAGGATATCACAACCATTTATAATCATTATTCAATCTTATATAAGGATTTCTCAAATCAATATCTATTAAGAACAATAAAACATTCTCCACCAATTACTTTAGGCTGGAAAATCATTTATTAATTACTTAACTATCTATATGTAATCAATACAATAATATTAGGAATTATACTTTGATATAATAAGTATCTAATTTTTATAATTTCATCACAATTATTTTTATAAAGTATATTTACTTTATAAACATTATTTTTAGAGTCTATTTAGAACCTTATCATTTGTATAAACATTTTAAGAATAAACATTGTATTTTACTAATAATTGCAAGGATGAAATATAAATTATGTTCATAATAAGTAAACAAACCTATTCATTACTAAGGCATACATCAACAAAAGCAATTTCAAATTGTTATAAAGTTAAAACAACCAAGACCAATTACATGCAACAATGAAAACATAATATGCTAAGATATCTTGGAAATTTTGAAAAATATGATTCAACTATCTCTTAATTGGTTGAGCTCATAACTATTAAATTATGCATAAAAAAGTTTATGACTATTGAATTACAAATAATGATTAAAGGAGAAAAAATTGAAAAAGAAGAGGAAAATCTCCTCTTCTCTTAAAGACTTGAATTATACACATTCTTCTATTTGATTGAGCTGCATGTTTTGGGTCAATCAATGACCACCTAAAAGTCAATTTGATCCATGGAAAGGTAGCACAAGGTTAGCAATATATAGTGAAATGTTCAAATCAAAAACAAAGAAGATGACATGTTCTATTATATCACAACTAGAAAATTTAAATGTGTCTAAAGGATAAAAAAATTGCTAGCTAAGTAAATCCACTCTTTTTTTGTCTTTTTCATTCTAAAAATTGATAATTTAAAGATTTAAATTTTAAATATCATTCACCTATATGAATTAACTAGCTAATATGTATTAAATAGTAAAATTGCAACATATAACTCTATTTAGTAATACTTGAAATAAAGTGTTGGGAACTAAAGTGTTGAGAGTAAAAGTATTATAATTAAAAATTACATGTTATTTGATAATAATAATAATAATAATAATATTGTAAAAAAATTAGTAAAATTATAAATATTTAGTAAAAATGTTATTAAAATAACTATTAATTTATAAATTAACCATAAAAGTATGATGTAAAATTTATTTCATTTTTTAAAATATAACTAGTATTTTAATATTTTATATTTAACATATTATATTAGTTTAAGTTGATAATAAAAAATATTATTTAAAATGACAATAATTAAAGTAATTTTTAAAAAATAATAATTATTTTAAAATAAAATAAAAAGAATAAATATTATAATTATTAAATATTAAAAAATATATTAATATTATATTGAAAACCTTTAGTAAAGAATTTATAATCATAATTCTTACAAAATGTAAGAACTACAATGACTCTACAAATCAAGATGAGTGTGATTTTTAAAACATTTCATCATCACTTTTCCAAAACTAGGATTTTGAAGGAGTTGAGGTAAGAAAACTCAATTTTGAAAAATATAATCAAATAATATTTTAATTGTACTTTAATTTAAATTTACTTTAACCCATTACAACACAGTTCAAAATGCTTTACCAAATAAAGCATATATGTTGCATAATGACCATGAAAACATTAACTATAAACATGTAACATTTTTTTAGTAACATATAGATAAGTAAATAAATGAAAAAATTTTAAAAAAAATTCTACAATGGTAAGTTGCATTAAGTAACACCAAACTTAAGTATGCTCACTAAAGTATTGGAAAACCACCTAAGCCCAGATTGAACTGTATCCTAGTGCTAGTTAGTTCTAGTGAAATAAAATGATTTTTGGGTCAAATGTTCTTAACATGTTTACAACTGCAAAGATTCAGTTTGTTTATGCCTATGCTTGTGCTTAAGATATCTTTTGCTCATTTTGATTAAAAAAAAACGACCCCATTCATCTTCTTTCCTAGTCACTAAAAGTTTGAGCTTCTAAATATTCTCTTTTGCAAAACCAAAACTAGGTTCTTTCCCCTCCTTAATCTCCCTTCTCACTTTCTTGACTCTTCTAAGTATGCCCTTCATTGCAATATCAAATGCATATTGAGCTTAAAATTGTTAATTCCTTCATGGATAAGTTTAGGGAAGATTTGTTTGATTGGGCTAAATTATGACCACCATTGGATAAACCATAAGGGAAACCTAATACAAGTTTAACTTTCCTAGAGGAATAACCAAGAATGTCAAAAATGTGAATCTTGAAAACAAAATATATTATACCATGCCTATTTATAATCCTAAGGGAAAAACACTAGGCAAAGGAAAAGGCTTGGTAAATAGGATTTTTGAAAATTATTTGGAGGATGGTTGGGCCACTTATTTGGCTAAATGATTATGAGAATTTGGACAATTGAGTAAGCATATTCATCAACTGATTAAGTATCAACCAGTATGGCTTCATAGAATTGGCATTTTTTTTTGGAGTCCCAAGGTTTGTATACTTAAGTCTTAAAGAGATGTTGGACTAAGATTTTGGGATCTTCATGGTAAAAACCATGTTTAACTAGTTCAATATTTTAAAGACTAGGTTTTCTAAAATATGCTTGAAAATTTTTTGAAAGTTTTGGAGGGGCACATAAAAAATAGCCACCTCTAAGTTTTGAAAATGAATTTTTAGAGGGGACGGTGAAATTGTAACCACCTATTGCTGTTTGGAGGTTAATGGTAAAACCATCATTTATTTGGAAGAAGAAAAATTCTTCTATTTTGGTCATGGTGGTGAAACCACCTATTTTCCTTTTGATGATATTTTGATTGTCACATTTTTTAAGGAAGAAGATGATGGAGTGGGCCATCTTCTAGATTTTGTAGTAGATTTATCTTTATGGACTTTGTCAAACTAGGCTTTTAGGAGCTTCTGGGTTCTAAGACTTTGGTTCTCAAATTTGGGTGAGTTTGGAACTAAAGACTCAAAGTAATCATTAGTGTTTGTAGCTTGTTTGTGTGGGCTTTGGATATTTTGGGAGCCCGATGGGCTCAAGCTAGAGTGACTAAACATGTCAACCCATGTTTATCAAATGATATACGCTTTATATAATTATCATATCCTAAATCTTTCGATATGAAACATTTAGTCTCTTACCATTTTATATCTTATATGCCATCTTGTCAATAGATTTGGACAAAAGTTTATTAAGAAGGTAAGTAGCAATCTCAAGGGTAGAAACCCAAAAAGATAAAGGAATATCAAGTTGATTCATCAAGGATCAAACAATATTTAATAGGGTTATATTTCCTCTTTTAGAAACATGATTATGTTGTGGTGTTTGACTAAATGTCCATTAAGAGAAGAGCTTATTCACTTTCAAGTAACCACCAAATTTTTAGCTTCAGTATTCACCTCCTCAATCTAATCATAGGATTTTAATACTTCTACTTGTTTGTTTCTCTACATCATTTTTTGATTCATTGAATTCTTCAAAATATTCAAATTTGAATTTCATTAAATACACACAACCACATCTTGATTGATTATTTGTGAATGTAATGAAATTAGACAAACCACCTCTTACATATGTTGCCTAGGATAAATCTATATGTATAAATCCTAAAACTCATTCACATGTTTTCTTTTCCCTTTTAAAGAAGTCTCAATTATCTTATCCAATAAACAAGATTCATATATTTTATAGGACTCATAATCAAATAGATCTAAATAACAATTTTTATATAACTTAACCTTCCTTAATCAAGTTTATATAAAAAAATTTGTATAAATATTACAACTATAATAAACACAATTTTTCTCAAAAGAGCAACCTTTATCATTAAATGTAAATGTAAATTCATTTAAAGTTAAACTAGAAATGGAAATGATGTTTTCAAAAAGTATAGGAACATGCAACAATTCTTTAGTTCTATTGCTAGGCTAGAATGAAAAAGTAAACTATAAGTTCCAATGGCTAATGCAACAACTCTTGCTTCATTTACAAATCATAGGTCTACCTCACATTTCTTCAACATTTACTTCTGATGATTCCCTACATATTTCTACAAATATGATTACCATATCCAATATCTAATATCCAAGTAATAAAATCAAAAGTTAAAAGATTTATCTCAATCATAAACATACCTAAACTAAAGGCTTCACTAAGCTTCTTCACCTTTAGTCTAGCATGATAAATCTTGCAATTCCTTTTTTAGTGGCCTTTTTTACCACAATGATGGCAAGTGCTCTTGCTCTTGTCCTTTTCACATCACCACTTAATTCAAATGCCTTGGTTTCTTGAGCCTTTCCCTTTTTTTAGTTGTTCTTCTTAGGCCTTGCTCTTCACATTACAAGAATCCATGAGAAGAAAAGGAGTCTTCTCTTTCTTTAGAGTTTGCTTTGTCATTTTAAGCATATTCAATAATTCAACTAATGTAACTTCCAACTTGTTCATATATAAGTTCATAATAAACTATGAACAAACCTAGGGTAGAGACTACAAGATTAGGTAAATACTTAACTTTGAGTTTATGGTATAACCTAGTTAGGCCAATTTCTTAATGTAGCTAATCTTCATAATATTAGCATTTACTAATGATCCTTCCACCATCTTACATTAGAACAATTCTTTTAAGATCTCATATCTCTTTGTCCTAGTTTCTATATCAAACAACTTACTAAGATGCAAACTTTATTGTGCAGGCATTCATGATATTCTCATGTTACCTTTGAAGTTTAAGAGACATACTATCTAATATCACACATGTAGCATGATCAACATCATCCTTATGCTAAATATATGCCTCTACTTGTTCCTTATCACCATGAGTAGGAAGATCCTCATCAGGGATGTAGGACTTCTTTCCTTACTTGAGAATAATTCTCAAGATTTTATACTAGTCTAAAACATTTGGTCCAATGAGTTTGTTCACATCAACTATGCTTTATATATATGGACAAATTATTACTCATTTTGATCTAGCAACCAATATAAATAAAAGGAGAGTGAGTATT
Source organism: Rhizophora mangle (assembly GCA_037832345.1). Taxonomy (NCBI): domain Eukaryota; kingdom Viridiplantae; phylum Streptophyta; class Magnoliopsida; order Malpighiales; family Rhizophoraceae; genus Rhizophora; species Rhizophora mangle. The sequence goes on along the minus strand of JBAPLJ010001282.1, from coordinate 133,359 downwards.
AATTTCATGCATACATACCAAAATTAGATCAAGTCTTTAATCCTTATTTTAGTTACTCCCACTTTTTTATTTAAATCAATAAATTTCTATATTGACTTGAGATCTTACTCTAAAATTTTCTATTGGGTCAAGATCCCATTTAATTTATTTCACCTTGAGATAATCTAACAATCAAATAAAAAATAATTAGGTAGATAACATAACTTATCAATTACATCACATGTGACTCTTATATCAATTAAATGACAACTCTTTATCTAAACAAATCACATATGGTGCACCTAACCATTGTCTCTAAATTTATGTGATCATGAAATAACTCATCCAAATCACACAAATATAGTTAATTAAGACCCATTAATTATAATATCAAACATATTCAAGTTAAGGAGGCTTTTAGCTAACCTAACAAACCTTCTTCAAAACTATACTCTCTATCATTATAAAAGCCAACTCGTCATGTTCTTATCATGTACTTAAATGTAAAATTAGTCTTCCAAAGCTCTTTTTGTAATTAAATTAAATGTAAAAAAACCTGAGGAAAATAGCATCAAGTGGAAAAGAATAAGGTCTTACAACACTTATATCTTTTCTTTTTTTTCCCCTTCCCTTTTGGAAAGAAGGGACAATACATGGAAAGTCTAGGTTAGCTCTTAGCTCCTCAGCCAACATCCTACTCTTGAGGGAGTGGAGCAAGCTACTTATTGTTGTGTTGTCTTAACCCAAGGAATGGAATTCGGTAAAGAGCATTATTTTGAAGGAGGGAAGGCAAGGTTGACAAGCCACTTCGAGGTGGTAATTGGACTAGATTGCTTAAAGGACATTTTATATGAGATAAGAAATTTTACTTCAAGTCCTCTGCTAATAGAGGTTACTTACTCTCCCTAGTAACGACGGAAAAGGGTGGATGTTATTTCATAGTGATGGTAGGTCTTATGAGATCTATGTTAACCATTAGAAACATGGCTGGATACATCTAAGTATAGCCAAATTAAGATGAGATGGGATGGACGAGCAAAAACTATAGCGTAACTACCATAGAAATTTGGAAAAAGCCCACCTCCTGTAGCTAACATAGAAAGATACATATAAAAAGAGGATTGATTCAAAGTGTCTAGGTACTAACAGTCTTTACAATTTCATTATTTCATCAAATATCTTAAGATTATCTTTAGTAAGCAATATGGAATGTGATTACATGTTAATTCCTTTGTCCCTTCAACTAGGAACACAAAGAAATCATAACCAAAAGTCTTTACTTCCCTTACTCTTTTGCTCCTCATTATTTTTATTTTTATTTGCTAAAGCATCATTTTCACTATCAAGAACTTGTTTCTGTCTTGGAATGTTAGAAACTGAGATGAATTTCTTTTCATCAAAAATATCATTTATCAATTTAACGATTATTTTAATAGATATTAAGATGTTAACCTCTATGGCTATTAATTAATAAGTCTTATTGTTGTGAACATATCCTAAAAAGATGGACTTAACTCTCCTTTGAGCCAACTTTTTCAATTTTCATTAAGGAAACCTAACAATTGCTTTACAAAACCAAATTCTTAAATAAAAAGGTTAGGCTTTCTTTTATTTAAGAACTCATATGGGGTTCTTTTATTACTTTTGGGTAGATTTATATTTAAAATATGGAATGCTATAAGTTATGCCTTACTCCAAAATCCCTAACTCAAGTCAGAATTTGATCACGTGACATTGATCATTTCTATTGACAAGCAATTTTTGTATTTACAACACCATTTTGTTAAAGAGTGTAAGGAATAGTAGTCTCAAGAAGAATTCTCATATACTTAAAAAATCAGTATCATAATATTTTGCTCCCTTCTTAGATAATAAGTATTTGATGAAAAATCCATTTAGCAATTTAATTTTAGTTTTATACAAACTGAATCTTTCATGAGATTTATTTTTAGTATGCATCAATTAAACATAGTAGTTGTTTGAGTTTTTATCAATGAATATCAAAAATATGTCCTACCTCCTAGTATTAGTGTATTATGTAAATCACACACATCATTATAAATTAATTTTAACATGCTCAAAGATCTTCAACTACTTGGAAATAGAATTTTAATTACTTTTGTTAACTTACAAGATATGCATTTGTTTTTAGATTTATCAAAGTATGGCAACATGTTCAATTTAGCCATATCATGCAATCTTCTAAAGTTTATATGTCTTAACCTATTATGTCATACAAAAGAATGCTCAACAATATAAGCATAACATTAACATTATTATTAGCAACAACAAGTTTGAACATGCCATTACAAAAATAACCATTTCCCATAAACACACTTCATTTGGAAGGATAAAGTTGTCAGTTTTTAGAAGTGAATTGCATTTCTTCCTGCCTAATTCCAATGTGAAAAACTATAATGGAATTTCACATGTACATAATAATACACTATTTACTAGTTTCATAGCTTTAAAGCAACTTTTATTCTCACAAACATGTTGGGCAACATTAGAATCAAACTATTAAGTGACGTCATCCTCAAATGAATTGATCTTTCTAATCATAGGAATCATTTTTTCACATTGTGCCCTTTTTTGTGACAAATATGACATTTTCCCCTTTTATATTTGCATTTTGATTTTCTTTTGTTATCATTAGATTGATTCTTTCTCATATTAATGGACTCACTTGATTGTGTTTTCTCAATCACATGCAACTTTAAAACATGAGAGTCATGCTTATTGTTTTCATCTTGTATGCAAAACTCTTTAACTACCTAAAGATGGTTAGTGAGAATTTCGAGGGATATGTTCTTTTTCTTATATTTGATACTTCTCTTGAAAATATTTCAAAAAAGTGGCAATTTATCAATATTGGAAGTCACAATTACAATTTCATCTTTATGAAAGATGATTTAGAATTCTTTAAATTTCAACAAATTATTCTATTGTTGGCTTATCATCAGTCATCCTAAAATTTTTAAATTTTAATACCAGAAATTTCTTACTAGTTACATCCTTTTGTATTTAATTTGTCTCCAATTTTTCCCATAGACTAGTCACTAAAGCCATCATTGACGACAAGTGGCTACTACCATTAGCTACCACCTCCTCTTTCCTTCTTTTCCCTCCTCTTTCAAATCATCAAAGTACATGTAAAACATTAAAAACAAAATTTAATAAAACATAAAAAGAGTAAAAAAGAACTTTGTATATATTCTTAAAAGGAGAAAATTTTAGCTTAAATTTTCTATGCCATTGAATCACAAGTAGTAATACTAATAGATCCTACAAGAAGAGAGTTACTAACTTCTTTCTTTATCACACAATGAAAAAGGAAATACTTTAAGCCTAATAGCATCATTAATCACACCATTATACTTAAAAGTATCTCAAATTTTAAGTTAGTAATATCAGAATTGAGATCATCATTAGGTAAACCATTAATGGAACACTCATTTAGATTATTTAATTGATAACCAACTTCATCTCAAAGGAGTTAGATTGGATTTCTAGCCTAGTAATGCTTGATGTTAACCTTTCTAAAGATGGTGCAGCATATGAATTGAGGGCTCTTCATTTTTTTTGCACCTCCCTTTCTTGTGCCGTAATGTTCTTTGCTTTTTGTTTCAAAAGTTTTCTAATTGTTCTCTCTATCTTATAGTCAAAAGTAGCAAGTTCTCACCATTAGTATGGGTCATGCATTACCATGACTACAAACCAAGAATTAAAACCAAGTAAATCAAAAATAATCGAATAACCAAGCTACAAAAGTAAACTAAATAAAAACAATGAAAACCAAAGCAAATAATTAACACTACAAATTAATAATCTAATCCAAAGCTAGATTATTAGTGTTAATAATGTAGATGTCTCGTCCCTAGGAATGACACTAAAAACATGATGTGTGAATCATGCACTACATTTAGGCTAGTATACCTAATTGATTATGCATACAGGATGAATAGATTATCATTCCCATGGAGACTATTTGATACTATTAAGACAATTCTAATCTAACCCAAGTTGAATTAACTACATAAGTTATTTTCAATTTCCAAGTGGAAAGAAACTATAGATATTAGGACACTAGGGTTTAAATTTCATTCAATCCTCATTATGCAATTGATTACATAATTCAATCTAAGAGAAAAAAAGTTAAGATTTATAAAAAATTATTACATGCAATGGCAAATTTTTCCTAATTAATTAACTACCTTTATTAAGTCAAGTTAATCCTTTCATTGTCTATTAAATTAATTAAGGATTTATGTTATTTTAAACAAGCAAACAAGTGTAAAGTTTTATGAAATCTCAAATTTAAGAAAGGAGACTCCTAACCCTTTTCTCTTCATCAATTACCACATTTAATCCTAATCTACTCTTAATCTCATTGTTTAACACATGGTTAATATTACAATTGATCTAATTCATATAATTCTTTCTCAAGTTTATTTTTGGATCACAAGATCATGCAAAAGGTAGTCAAACTCTTAAAGCATTAAGTTAGATAATATAACTCTACATACAAATAACAAAATAATAATAAAAAAAGAGGTCTTGAATTAAAAGAATAATTAATCACATATACTAAAGATCAAATTACATATAAACCTTACCTTAAAATAATTTAGCTAGTGATAATGGATTACTATTTTCACTTTCCTTATTCTTTTTTCTCTCTTTTTTTCTTCCCTCTCTCTCCTTTAGCTCTTTATTGATTTTATGTCTCCTCTTACATTTTGACAAGTTTAAAATTCCTATTTCAATTTAACCTCTAAAAAAATTTTTGACCCATAACTTCTAAGTAAAGTTTCTTTACATAGAAACCAAATCAGAGTTCTACATAAACTAAATTTAGAGTAAAGTTCTACATAAAGTGAATTTACATAGAAATCAAATCAGAATAAAGTTTCTTGATCATAAAAGTAACTTAATTTGAACTTTTAAAATGAAATTTATGCCCAAAATACATAATAGTACTCAATCATTAATGACACATCATCTTGATTGGATTTGGTTTTTGGATAAAGGTAGGACTCCTCTTTGAAAGCAACTCCAAATCAAATCAAAAATATTGTCAATGATTCTTTTATTTACTTCCTACTCTTCCATCAATATTTCTTCCATTTGATGACACACATTCATTTGAAACATTCACATAACTCCTCACTTGCAAAAAGAATAAAAATAAAAATATGTAAATTATGGATAAAATAAAACATAAGTGGGAATAATCACACAAACTAAAGAGTAAAGTTAAATGAAAATATATATCAAATTAAACCTTACTACCTTCTCCTTTTTCTCTTTTCTTAGCTTGCTTCTTCTTTTTTTTCTAATCCTTTCTCTCTTTTATGATTCTCCTTTACATCCCTCCTTTTATGTTAGGACAAGTCTTTTTCTTTTGGTGTTATATTCCTAGTCAATCTCAAAAATTTCATTGACTCATATGATGTAGCAAAAATTTCTTTTATGTAAAATTTTAATTAGGTTTTAGTCAAATGAAGAGTTTTACCCTATCACTTATCTTTCCTTTACCATGAGAATCAACTAATTTGGAAGTTTAGAGTAAAAGTTATGCCAACAAACTAAATACTACTTAGTCAATTATGAGCCAAAATCTTGATTAATCTTTGTTTCCTATTGAGGATAGGATTTCTTTCTTTAAATTTCTAAATGTGATGACATGTTCCAAAAGTTCAATAGATTTTATTTTCTAATATACCAAACAAAATGAAGGAAAAGTTATTATGTTAAAGAAATAGCAAATGAATAGAAGTTCTCACTATAAAAGGAAGAATTGGACTTGTTAGCTAGCAATAACAAGAAAGCCATTATCATTGGAGGTAGTCTTCTAATGAAAAAGCTCCCTTCATATGCAACTAGCACCATTAAGTTGACTAGTGGCACTAAAGATGAGCATAAGGCTTCACAGCATGACATGGTTCTTCTATCTTAAGTTAAGGACCAATATTGTTCCATTATCCATAACTAAGGGACTAACCAAGTCCTATGTTTTTTGATAATATACAACTTTGTAACCATCTAAACTTGGTGCCTTGAAAGGTCCCATGTCAAACAAAGTCTTCTTAACTTCTTCACTATTAAAAGGTCATGCAAGAGCAAATATATCTAAAGTAAATAAATGAGGAAAGCAACTAGGAAATGGAAAAGTATATGAAATATTGCCCTTTTTCAAAACTAACTATTTAAAATGATTACAAGCTAAAGCTGCAACAATACACTATTCTAAATTTATCCCTCTATGTCATCTTGTAAGGCTTCAATTTTATTACATTTTCTTTGGACCATAGTGTTTGCTTGAAAGTATTAGGTATTCTAGTCACCATATAAATCCACTAGGCCAAGTATTTTTGGAAGTAGAAGATCTCCTTTTAAGCTAAAATTGCTTCCAACTCAATTTATAAATGACACTCCAAGGCAATAAGACCCATTGACATACAATTCTCCATAGATAGTTGGCTACCCTAGAGTCATGCTAAAAGATGTTTCCTCCATGAAAAGACATTACCAATTTTTTTTTTTATTCCATTCCACTAAAATAGAAGAAAGTTTTGAAAATGCAATGGGGATAGCCACCTGTTAATTCCATAAGTCTCATGAGAGCATACAAAAATCCTTAAGAAGAATTCATATTGCCTAAAACTGAAAAGGCTAGTCCTATTTATGCATTTGTTGAATCCCATTCAACCATACTAGTAAAGGAAAATGATTAAAGCTAACTTGAAAAAAATGACAAATTTCCACCGCATGCCAATAAGGCCTTCACTACACATTGCACAAAGCTTTGTCTAACCTAGAAAGTACTCTTGTTTAAGGCATTTTACCTTTAGGCCAAGTTAATTGAGGTCCCAAGAAGCCTAAGTCTAACAAAGGTAGCTCATTGATTGACTTAGAGAAAGGCCCCCACTTATAATCGTAGAGGTGACTCAATCCCATTTTTTCGCTAGATGCACTAACAAATAAATGAACGATAGCAGTGATTCTTATGCAATGGTTATAAATCGCTGCCTAAAACACCTAAGACAATACCAATAACTGCTATGTAAATATGTTGTGGCAATAATTGACTTTAGGTAACAATTATATGGTAGCGGTTCAAAATCACTATGTTATCTTAAGAAAAGGCAATAGTTATAAATGAATATGTAACAATCTTAAATCATTGTTTTTTCTTTTTCTTAAAAAAAAAGTAGTAAGGTAGCCACTACCTTGTCTTTCATTTAAAAAAAAAAATAAAGGGATAAGGCATCAATCTTGAATTGCTACTTTTTTTTTTTTATGAAAAAGGATTAAGTCGCGATTTGGAACTACTACCTAATCTTCTGTTTTTGAAAAAAGAAAAACAAGGGACTAAGTCCATGGTTCTAAACTACTATATATTCCTTTTGAAAATAAAGGGATGAGACAATGGTCTGGAACTGCTACTTATTTTTTTTTTAAAATGAATAATGTAGCAGTTTGGAACCACTACCTAATCTTTTTTTTTTTAAAAAAAAAAAAAAGCTAAGGTAACAATTCTGCCTATTCCCTTTGAAAATAAAAAGCTAAGACAATGGTCTTAAACCACTAACTCTATTTTTTTTTTTTAAATTAAGGGGCTAAGGCAGTAGTTATAAACCACTACCTATTCCTTTTAAAAATAAGGGGCTAAGGTAGCAATTCTAAGCAACTACCTATTCCTTTTGAAATTAAAGGTATAAGGCAGTGGTTCTAGACTATTGCCTATTTTTTTTTTTTTAAAATGAAACAAGATTATAGTCTTGAACCATTGCCTAATTTTTTTTCTTGAAATGAAAAAAGGCAGAGGATTAGAATTACTGTCTAATCTTTGTATTAAAAAAAAAGGGAGTTAAGGCAACTATCTTAAGCTGCTACTTATTTTTGAATAAGGCAGTGGTTCCTAATCACTACCTAATATTTTTATTAAAATGAAGATATAAATTTATTTTTGATTCTTATTTTTGATTCTCCTAATCAAATTCAATTCTTTGACCTTATAGTGTACAATTCATTTTAATCTATTTTTTTTCCTAGACAATTTTGGGCATTTAGGGATTTTGTACCTATCAAGTTAAAATTGATTGATATTTTAAATGGATTGTCTCCAAGACTGCCTAGGGCTTGCAAAATTGATTTCTAGTTTCAAATTGTTTGTTGATAGTTTTGATTAGCTTCTTAAAAAAAGGGTGGGACAATGGCAGGTGAGAATTTTATGCAAAGGGATACATCTTACATTGCAAATGAGGTCAAATCAATGGCCTTGCCAATAGGTTTTGGCTTCTTCATCTTTTATAATCTTTTATTCTTTACATGGATTTGATCACTTTGTTGTATTATAGCTTTTCATTGTTTCATCAATTTATTCTTTTCTTTTATTTAGCTTCATTCTTTAACCTTCAAGGCTATCACATTCCTCATTGATTCATTCATTTAAAGCAAGAGGGACTCATATCTAATTAGTTTTGTTTGCAGTATCAAATTTTATACGCTGTTAAATTTCAAATATAAGGACATGACATTTTTTTTTATGCAACATGATTCCTTTTCAAATATGGGGAAATTTGCAAAGTGCCTGCTAAGCTTTAATAATCCTTTTTGGTTAGACATCTAAATTTTAATTTTAGGCCACAAGAACTAGCCAATTCTTGAAGATTTTGCTCCCTTAAGCAACATAATCTCAATAACATTCAAACTTTGTTGTGCCATGTAATGACTAGTGTTATTTTTTGTTGCCTTCAATGTTCATTAGTTTTTTGTTTTTAAACATATAAAATTCAAATCTTGAATTGATTTTGACTTTTTTCCATCACCATTATATTGAGACATAAGTCTAATCTCTATTTTCCTTTTTTTCTTTTCCTTTATCTTCATTCTGTAGTTTCTCTATACACCACTTTCTCTTGGCAAGATTGATTTTTTTATATGTATCCTTGTATTTCCATTTTTTCCCTTCAATCTCTTTTATATTATAATGTAAAATTTCTTTAAAATTGTAATTGCTTACTAAGAACAATGTTTTAGTAGTGAAACTACACCGGAATATTAAAGCTGTCTTGGAAGAGTAAGAAAAGATAAATTTGTGAAAGTTGTTATAATAGATAGGCATCCATTATTAATTATTTCTTTATTTTTTTAAGTCTTCAAGGAAACATTATTGCACAAATGCATGGAGATGGGAAATCAAACATGGATGAAGAATGTTGCCTTTAAAGCTCACTACATCCTTACAACTTTTTTTCTTTTTTGCTCTTCCTTTTTGTTTTCTTTTCCCAATTTGATATTTATGTTTTGAACATTTCAGTAAGCAACTATTTGATTGTGGGAAACCATTTGTGGTTTGATTGGTTTTAGTGCTTACTGTTTACTCTTTTTATTAATCTAGCTTTTGTTTAAAGTAATTAAAGTTATATAAGATACAAAATCAAAGGATTTTTAACTAGAGGCATGGCAATGATGTTATTGAAGGTAGAAATCCATGTGTTTCTTCTTATTCTAGGGGCACATTCACTTAGGCAAAGATCAAAATCAATTTATGTTACCCTAGACATTCATTTGTTTCTCTTTTTAATCAAAAAGAATTTAAATCTTATACTATTTTCATAGTTGCATTTTAGGAACTAATAATGTTAACCTCAACCTTCCCATTTCCTTTTCTAATTGTTTTTCTTCTTTTTATTCTATAGTTTCTCTATTCCACTTTTTCTCGGCATGATTGATTAGTTTATACATACTTGGGCATTTTTTCCTCTTATATTATAGTTTATACTATTAATGGTTTCTTCATAATTATATACTTGCTTACCAAAATAATCTTTTTCTAATGAAACTCTACCTATTGAAACCATCCCTGAATATAAAGAAAGATCAATAGATCACATTTTTATGCCTAAGAAATATAAATTTCAAGTTAATTGTTAAACTATTAATGTTTTCTTCCTTTTATGCCTTTCAGCCTTTATGGGAATACATGAAGACGGGATCACATTATAACCAACATGCATTATTGTTCTTTAACTAATAGGTAGTTTAAGTTTTCTTACATTCCCATAACAAAGCTATCAATCTTCTGCTGTAGGTGTGGGCTATTGACATGTCTACTGATCCTAATAATTATGCTTTGGATGTAAGTTACATAATAACTAATTGGTATGTCTTCCACACCTATTGTTCATTTTGGAGTCTTTTTGATTATATATGATGAGTTTGCTAGCATAGAGATGCATACTAATTTTCCTATAAGGGATGCATTAGGCAAATTATTAGAGGTGTTTTCCAATGTTGTTCCAATAAGCTTCCTAGTGTTCTATTGAAGTTGAACATTGATGAAAATTTTGTGCAATCATTAGCAGAAACAAGTCAATGGCCATAACAACATGCAAAACTAATTCTTAGTACTACTTGCTTCTTAGTATAGTCTCACTTTGTAAGATGTATGCTAGTTAGTCCCTTTGGCCCTTAAATACGTAATTGTTTTCTAGTACTACTACCATTACCTTCTTCTGTGATCATTTTAAGGCCTTATAAATCAAAGGCATAAATATGTTTAGTTTTGGATACATCTAATATTTGTTCTCTCTCTCTCTCTCTCTCTCTCTCTCTCTCTCTCTGCATTGGTCTTATGAGGAGAAGTATGTGGATTGTTACTAATTTCCTCAAGAAGGCAAGAGACCCTTACCTCGTGGAATGGAGAAGAAGATAATGCAATTGCACTTTAATCTCTCTAATTTGAAGGTTTTGTAGATAACAAATGAATTACTTCATTTGTAATAGATTGAATCCACTCTAGAAAATTAACTTGAATTTCTATTGCTATCTCCTACTAGTTATTACTTATTATGCTTAAGTGAACCCAATGTCTACATTTCAATTACTTATCATGCTTGACTAAGAGGACTCATTTCTCCCATGTTGATCTTTGCTTGATGCCTTTATTTACACAACATTTGGTTTAGATTGTGGGATGCTTACTCAATTCATTGTCAACAAAATGTGTTCTTTAGGGAAAACTTAGTGTGTAATCAATCTTTTTGAATCTATTCATATAATTGTCATAGATGTCATAGTTTTGGAACTTTGAAATAATTAGAGAACCACTACTTATTTTCTTAAAAAACTATTGCTTATTCACTTAAAAAATTGCTACCTATTCACTTAATAAACTGTTACCAATTCTCATAAAAAAACACTATTTATTCCCTTAAAAATTGTTGCTTATTTCCTTAAAAACAAACTATTGCCTATTCCCTTAAAAAAACTTCTACCTATTCACTTAAAAAATTACAACCTATTTCCTCAAAAAACTAGTGCCTATTTATTTAAAAAATCATTATCTATTCTCTTAAAAACTAGATGTCTATTATCTAAAAAACCATTGTCTATTATCTGAATGAACTACTACTTATTTTCAAAAAAATCACTACCTAAATTGCCTTTAGGCAGTAGTTGCATATGTGTTGCTATAAGCACAAAGAATTGCTATGTTAGATTTATTGCAACTCTTGCAAATGTGATAACCAAAAAATCACTATATTAGACTTTAAGCAGTGGTTTTTATTTCAAAAGTAGTAGTTTTGAACTATTGCCTTAATCCATTTTTTTTGGTAGTGATGCCCTTATCAAATTAAAATTATCAACTATTAACCAAAGAAATTTTGCAATAGCATGGTTTGTTCTTAGGCCTTCCCTTAGCTATTTTCATCAATCTAGGTGCAAACTCCTATACACTACACAAAAAACCATGACTAGTTATCACCTTTCTACATCAGCAACTAGATAAACAACTTATTTCTACTTAATAGCTTAATTTTCAAACTTGAATTTCTTAAAAGGTCTTGGGTACAAAAACCATTGAAACATAAGAATTTCTTAAAATTTGAATGAAAACAAAGGGGTGAGAAGGAAAAAAAAAAAATGCCTTAGCAACTAGATGTCTTAAAAATCTGAATACAAAAGTGGGGGAGCATTAGTGTGATAAGGCTAACACTATCTTCTTGTGATATCAATTTTTTTCTTTTTCATTTTTTCGTCTAAAAGGTGTCTTTCTATATTGTCATTTCCTTAACAAATGTAGATCTAACATTCAAACTACAAATCCCTTCATTTTCAAATTGACCAAATAGTAAAATAAACCAAAACGAAAATTCTACCTTGTATAAATCAATAATAATTTAAACAAATTTGTGTTCATAAGTTTGTCCACTCCTAACAATCACAACAAGACCTTTTGTAAGTCATACTTCTCTACTATTCATAACAAGACCTTTTCCTTTATCCTTTGTTTAGTCAAGTCCACTTCTAACAATCTAATCTCATTGATAGTCTTCATAAGTTTGTCTACAAACTCCTTAGCAAACTCAATGTCTTTCATTTTGAGAGACTCAAAGTCTTACCTCAAGTTTAGGACTAGAATGCTTTTGGTCACTATTTTAAAACTCTTCCTTTAGCTTTTCCCAAGCTTCTTTTGCACTCTCACATGACATTATTATGGTGAAACCAAAATGAATGCAAGTTAGAGCTTTGTACAATTTAGTTGTTTCCTAATTGTGATGCTTAAGTTAAGTTGTAATGGGATTATTAAAGAGTGCTAGACTTCATCTCCATTCTCAATTATCTTTCAGAGATCAAGAGACCTTTGATAGGCCTTCATCTTAACAATCCATATAGAATAGTTCTCACCAAAAAAATACTAGTGGAGCTAAGGTTAGAAATGAACTTTTAGATAAAATTTTAGTTTTTAAGTGTTTCAGGTCTTTTAGGAAGGATTTGTCTTTGGTTTTTCCTTTGCTCATAAACTCTAAAACACGGGTTTTGTAAGATCAAAGGGACTATAATCCCACTATTTAGAGGAGAAGGATTCTACCTTGTTATAGACAATAGCAAGAGAAGGGAAGAAAGAAGATGGAGATTGGCATATTAAAGCAAAAAGCACTAAAAATTCTATGGTTGTAATTTTTCTGCAGCTTCATTGTAAATAAAATTCCCCAATAAATAGTCATTAAATTGAAATTGAAATTATAATTTTGAAATTAAAATTGCATGGTTAAATTAATTACCTTTACAGAAAGATTATTAGAAACCAAATGGATGTTTATTGAATTAATAAATTCTTGTATAGATATTTAGGAATTTTGATATAGATTGGTAGTTTACTAAATATGATATATATGTGAATATATATTTTTAAAGTTAAAAGAAAACTAATGAAATATTTATGTAATGACACTCACTTAAATTTATAAATATTTAATTATTTGATTTAAGTTTTAATTTGTGACTAGACTTTCACAATTTATAGTATTTAATATTAACTTACTAATTGATTTGTAATCTTTTTTTAATATTATAATAAAATTAAAATTTGAACCTATATCTTATTTACTTAATTATGATTTAATTTATTAAATTAATATTAATAAATTTTCACATATTCCAAAAATACTCATAGTATAGATACTTATAATTAAGGAAAATAAAAAAAATAATAATTTCTAAAAAAAATGTAAAATTTTTTTTTTTTAAAAGTGAAAAAAATCTCCAAATTTACTTTTTATTTTTCCAAAAGAAAATATAACTCATAATTTAAGTCTTTTTTTTTATTTTTTCTATTTAAATAAAATACAAAGTAAAAATACTCTCTTTAATAAATAAGATAAATTTACAATCATATGAGTCTAATACAAATATCTAAATATATATTGTCAAAACTAAGAGAAAATTAATGAAATTATTTTGTAATAATATTTGCTTAATTTTAAGAATATTTAAGTAATTAATTCAATTTCTAATTTATAATTTTTCTTAGTATTTCAATACAATTAGAATTTTAACATATATTTAATTTATTTAATCATGATTTAAGTGCATTATAATTTATCTAATTTACATATATATTTTTAAAATCTATACAATAAAAATACTTATAATAAAATGATAAATAGAAAAAATAATCCTAAATTTCTCATTTTATTTTTAAGAGGAAAAAATATTTTAAAATTTACTTTTTTATCTTAAAAAATTACTCATATTTTTTCTTCTTAATCTTTTTTTTTTAAAAAAAATGCTACTTATTAGTTAATCAGAAGGAGGATCATCTACATTGAGAAATATCCAAGGAAAATCAATTCTTATTATAGGTAGGAAACCTAAGGAAGTTTATGTAGAACTAAGAACCTTACAAGAAGTAGATTTAAGATCAAATTTTTAATAAGATCCCCCAGTCACTATTTTTGAGTTTGCATAAAATAGGAGTCACTTAAGTAATATTACGAGATTACATAAACATAATATAGAGATAGCATGTGTTCATTCACGTAAGAACACTGCGTAGGAGACCAAAGCTTTAGCCTAATGGTCAAAATAAATGACCAACACCCAAAAGGTCTTGGATATAAAAACCATTGTAGTGCAAGAATTTCTTAAAAATCTCAATGAAAACAAGGGGGTGAGAAGGAAAGGAAAAAAAAAAAAGAATGCCTTTAATAATAGGATGTCTTAAAAATGAATACAAAAGCGAGGGAGCATCGGTCTGATGAGGCTGACACTATCTTCTTGTGATATCATTTTTTTTCTTTAAAAAGTGTCTTCTTGCATATTATCATTTCCTTGACAAATCTTACACACCTGAGACATAAATGCAGTGGAAAGGAACATATGTAAACACTTCGATTGCTTATTTTGCTAAATAATAGATGATATGGTAAATAAAATTTGGGGATTTGAGGTAATTTTTTTTGTTTTTATGACATTGTCTAGCACTAAAAATCAAGACTTTGTCCCATATTTCTAATATAATTAGTATGGACCTCAAGTTCAACCTCGACATCCTACCAATTTGACCTGAAATTTTGGGTGGAAGGCAACCTTGACATCACACCTCGCAACACACTGAGGAATACATGCCTCAGAAAATGCACCAGAACATCCAATGATACAATTTTGTACACAACTTAAGGCTTGCACTTCAGTTGCAGATTGTATAAGCATGACTGCAAATGCCAACGCCAAAAGTCTCGCTGTTACAATATTGCTAGTCATGTGTACCTAATGCTTGCTTTAGTTTCTTCTCACTCTATGATTTTTTTTACACCTTTTCATTTGTTATATATATGTTTAGGAAATTGTTGGCTAAACACATTTAAAGGGCATTAAATGTTTTTAGTTTAATTAGTATGTCATTTAATGAGACAAAAATCAGAGGAGTTTACTTATATTTATTTTGAAATACTGATTATTAAAAGTTATGAAATAATTAAACATAAAAGTAAAAAATTAAGGTCAATGATAATTAATTTCATATTTTTTTAACCTATAAAAGATCATAATCTAATTTAGTAAGATGGTGTGAAATTCCATAACATTGGGACACAAAAAATTAGGGGGGGAAAGGACTAGCAAAAAATATTTGTATTCTTAATGTATGATCAAGATATATATACACTATATATATATATATATATATAATACCATTGAAGTGTGTATATATAATTTTATTGAATATTTTAACATAAATTAGACTACTTGTAGGGTCTATCTATGTAATTTTTGGACTTTGTAAAGTTTACTTCTATATTCTTTTTCCCTAAACTCTCTTCACTTTATTATTCTTCATTTTTGTTATTGGTCAGGGGAGAGGAATACATGATCCTAGGATTTGTAAAATGATATACGTTTTATATAAGTATCATATCCTAAATCTTTAGACATGAGATTTTTGGTCTCTTAACATTTTATATCTTATATGGCATCTTGTCAACAAATTTGGATGAAAGCCTATTAAGAAGCTTAGTAGCAGTTTTAAGGGCATAAACGCAAAAAGATAAAGGAATATCAACTTGATTCAACAAGGATCAAACCATATCTAATAGGGTTATATTTCCCCTTTTAGAAACATGATTATGTAGTGGTATATGAGTAAATGTCCATTGAGAGAAAAACTTGTTCTCTTTCAAGTGACTACCAAATTCTTAGCTTAAGTATTCACCTCCTCAATCTAATCATAGGATTTTAATACTTCTACTAGTTTATTTCTCTTCATTTCTTATTCCTTAAATTTTTCAAAATATTCAAATTTGTATTTCTCTAAATACACATAGTCATATCTTGATTAATTATTTGTCAATGTAATGAAATAAGACAAACCACCTATTGCATGTGTTGCCTAGGGCCATATAGATCTATATGTATGAATCCTAATAACTCATTAACACATTCTCTTTTTCTTTTCAAGAAGTCTCAATTATTTATCCAATATACAAGATTCACATATTTTATATGATTCATAATCAAATAGATCCAAGTAATAATTCTTATATAACTTAACCTTCCTTAATCAAGCTTATATAAAAAGTTTATATAAATATTAGATCTATAATAAACATAATTTTTCTAAAAAGAACAACATTTATCATTAAATGTAAAGTCAATTCACTTAAAGTTAAACTAGAAATGGAAATGATGTTTTTAGAAAGTATAGGAACATATAACAATTTGTTAGTTTTATTACCAGGCTCAAAAGAAAAAGTAAACTATAAGTTTTAATGGCTAATGTAGTAACTCTTGCTTCATTTACAAATCATAGGTCTACCTTACATTTCTTCAACCATATACTTTTGATAATTTCTAACATATTTCTACAAATATGAGAACCATATCTAATATCAAATATCCAAGTATTAAAATCAAAAGTAGAAAGATTTATCTCAATCATAAACATACCTAAACCAAAGGCTTCACTAAGCTTCTTCACCTTTAGTCTAGCAAGATAAATCTTGCAATTCCTTTTTTAGTGGCCTTATTTACCACAATGATGGCCAATGCTCTTGCTTTTGTCCTTTTCACATCACTACTTCATTAAAATGCCTTGGTTGCATGAGCCTTTCCCTTTTTGTTCTTCTTCTTAGGCCTTTTGCTCTTTATATTGGAAGAATTCGCGAGAAGAAAATGGGTCTTCTCTTTCTTTAGAGTTTTTTTTTTTTGTAGTTTTAAGCATATTAAATAATTCAACTAATGTAACTTCCAACTTTTTCATATAGAAGTTTACAATAAATTGTGAACAAACCTGAGGTAAAGACTACAAGATCAGGTTAACACTTAACTTTGAATTTATTGTAAAACCCAATTAGCCCAATTTCTTAATGTAGCTAATCTCCATAATATTAGCATTCACTGAAGATCCCTCTACCATCTTACATTGGAATAATTCCTTTAAAATCTTATATCTTTTAGTCCTAGTTTCTATATCAATCAACTTCTTAAGATGCAGAATTATTGTCTAGGCATTCATAATATTCTCATGTTACCTTTGAAGTTTAAGAGGCATACTAATTAACATCACACATGTAGCATAATCATCATCATCATCCTTATGCTAAATATATGCCTCCACTTCTTCCTCATCACCAAGAGTAGGAAGATCCACATCAAGGACATGAAACTTCTTTGCATCCTTAAGAACAATTCTCAAGATTTTATACTAGTCTAAAACATTTGGTTGGATGAGGTTGTTCACATTAGTTATGCTTTGTATATATGGACAAATTATTACTCATTTGGATCTAGCAACCTATCTATATATATATATATATATATATATATATATATATATATATAATAAAGAGAGTGATTATTAATTTCATGCATACATACCAAAATTAGATCAAGTCTTTAATCCTTATTTTAGTTACTCTCACTTTTTTATTTAAATCAATAAATTTCTAAGTTGACTTGAAAGATCTTACTTTAAAACTTTCTAGTGGGTCAAGATCCCATTTAATTTATTTCACCTTGAGATAATCTAACAATCAAATAAAAAATAATTAGGTAGATAACATAACTTATCAATTACATCATATATGACTCTTATATCAATTGAATGACAACTCTTTGTTTGAACAAGTCACCAATGATACACCTAACCATTGTCTCTAAATTTATGTGATCATAAGATAATTCATCCAAATCACATAACTATAGTTAATTAGGTCCTAACAATTATAATATAAAACATATTTAGGTTAAGGAGGCTTTCAGTTAACCTAACAAACCTTCTTTAAACAAAACTCTAGTTTTATCCTATAATTATAAAAGCCAACTCACCATGTTTTTATCATGTACTTAATATTTGAGTTGAGGGATTTTGTTAATAATAGTTATCTCATGCATTAGCATCACAATTGTAATCTATATCACATATATAGCATACAATCCTAGTATGATATTCTAATATGCATGATTATAGGCTTTACCATGTTATCTTCCTTAAGCTATTGAGGAAGTTAAATGGTCAAATCCTAGAGGATTGCAAATTAGTCTTCCAAAAGCTTTTTTGCAGTTAAATTAAATGTAAAGAAAATTGATGAAAATAGCATCAAGAAGAAAAGAATAAGGTCTTATGACACTTATATCTTTTCTTTTTCTTTTTTTTCTTTTCCTTTCCTTTGGGAAAGAAAGGATGATATGTGGAAAGTCTAAGTTAAGTTAGGTCTCAGCACTATCTTAACCAACATCCTACTCTCGAGGGAGTGGAGCAAACTACTCATTGTTGTATTACCTTAACCCAAGGAAGGGCATTTGGTGAAGAGCATTATTTTGAAGGAGGCAAAGTAGGGGTTGACAAGCCACTTCAAGGAGGTAACTGAAATGGATTGCTTGATGGACATTTTACATGACATAAGAAATTTTACTTGAGGTCCCTTACCTATGGAGGTTGCTTACTCTCCTTAGTAACAAAGGAAAAGGGTGGGGGTATTTTTGTAGTGATAGTGGTTCTCATGAGATCAATGTCAACTATCAGAAACATGGCTGGCTACATACAAATATAGCCAAATTAAGATGAGACGGGATGGACAAGCAAAGATTGCAGCGTAACTACCATAGAAAATAGGAGAAAACCCACCCCTTTTAGCTAACATTGAAAGATACATATAAAGAGAGGATTGATTCAAAGTTCCTAGGTACCGAGAGTCAATGAAGAGAAGGGTTGGGGCTTAGTAGACATAAGTCCTTAAATTGGAAAAATTTGACTTACAAATTAAGATGTGCTAATGGCAGTGATATGCCAAACCCATTACTCCTATTGATATCTCAAGATGGACATACTAAGATGAGATGGGATCCTTAGGACATGTATTATAGATTATGTATAATAAAAATATCCTCTTGATTTGTCTCCCTTGACACCTTTATTTGGATCTTCATAGTTACAAATAGATATCCAATCTTAATCCTAAATTCTTTAATTATATAACTTTTACATAATTATGAGAAAAACAACAAGTTACATTTAAGAAGAGTTTAAATAAGAAGAGAATTTATAACTAGAAAATAAGAGAAAGGCACTGAAATCAATCTCTATACTGCAAAATTTACATTCATTCATATTAACAATTAACAATAGAACATTCTCCAATAATTACTTCAGGATGGAAAATCATTTATTAATTGCTTAACTATTTATATGTAAGCAATACAATAATATTATGAATTATACTTTGATATAATAAGTATTTAATTTTTTTAATTTCATCACAATTATTTTTAAAAAGTATATTTATTTTACAAACTTTATTTTTATAACCATATCATTTGTGTAAACATTTTAAAAGTAAATAATGTCTTTTACTAATAATTACACACATGAAATATTAAGTATATTCATAATAAGTAAACAAACCTATTCATTGCTAGGGCATACATGAACAAAAGCAATTTCAAATTATTATAAAGTTGAAACATCCAAGATCAATTACATGTGGTAGTAAAAACATAATATGCTAATATATCTCGACATTTTTTAAATATATTATTTAGTTATCTCTTAATTAGTTAAGCTTATAACTATTAAATTATGCATAATAAAATTCATGACCATTGAATTACAAATGATGATCAAAAGAGAAAAAAATTGTAAAAGAAATCTCCTCTTCTCCTAAAGACTTGAATTATGCACATTTTATTTGATAAGGCAGCATGTTCTTGGTCAATTAATGACCACCTGCAAGTCAATTTGATCCATGGAAAGGTAGTACAAGGTTAGCAACATATATTGAAATGTTCAAAACAAAACAAAGATGACATGTTCATTTATTAGATCATAACAAGAAAATTCAAATGTGTATAAAGGATAAAAAAAAATTGTTAGCTATGTAAATCTACTCCTTCTCTATTTTTTTTTTTTTGTCTTTTTCATTGTAGAAGTTGAAAATTTGAACACTTAAATTTTAAATGTTATTCACCTATGTGAATTAACTGGTTAATATGTATTAACTAATAAAACCACAACATATAGGTTTATATAATAATACTATGAAATCAAGTGTCATGAACAAAAGCATTAAGAGTAAAATTATTATTATTAGAAATTACATATTACTTGATAATAGTAATAAAAATATTATGAAAAAAATTAATAAAATAATAAATATTTGCAAAAAAAATGTATTAAAATAACAATTATAATATAAATTGACCATAAAAAAAAAATGATAAAAAATTAATTTTATGTTTTTAAAATATAACTACTATTATATTTTAAAATTTTAAAATTTTAAGTTGTATATTTAATATTAAATATATTATTGATGATTTATAACATTTATTTTATTTTTATTTTATTATGTTAAATAAATAATAAAAATAAATTTATTTAAATTAATAATAATTAAAGTAATTTTTTTAAAAAAAATAATAATTTTAAAAAAAAAAAAAAAAAAAATAATTATTATAATTATTAAATGTTAGAGAATATACCAATTTGATATTAAAAACCTTAATTAAAAAATTTGTAATCATAATTGTTATAAAACATATGAACTATAACAGCTCTACAAAGTGAGATGATTCTGATTTTTAAAGCATTTCATTGTCACATTTCCAAAACTTGGGTTTTGAAGGAGTTGATGTAAGAAAACTCAATTTTGAAAGATATAATCAAATAATCTTCTAATTGGGTTATAATTTAAAGGTATTTTTACTCATTACAATGCAATTTAAAATACACTACCAAATAAGGCATACATGTTGCATAATGACCATAAAAATATTAAAAATAAACAAGTAATATTGTTTAATATCATATAAATAAGTAAACAAATGAAAAAAATAAATGAAAGAAAACCCCAAAGGTAAGTTACATAAAGAGGAAACAAACTTATGTATACTTACTAAAGTATTGGAAAATCACCTAAGCTCAACTTGAACTGTATCCTATTGCTAGTTGGTTCTAACGAAATAAAATGATTTTGAGTCAAAAGCTCTAAACATGTTTACAAGTACAAAAAACTGGTTTGTTTGTGCTTGTGCTTGTGCTTATGCTTGAGATATCTTCTTATTTCACTCCCTTTCTTTCAAAAGAAATGATCCCATTTTCCCATCCTTAAAAGTTTAAGCTTTTAATTATTCTCTTTTATGAAACCAAAACTAGGATCTTTCCCCACCTTAATCTCTCTTCTCACTTTCTTAACTCTTCTAAGTATGCCCTTCACTGCAATATCAAATACATCTTCAACGCTCTCTAACCTAGACTCAGGAGTTGCAAATATTACCTTTGGTATTAGCTTTATCACCTCCTTTCTCATAGCAAATACTCGACCTTTTAGAAGCTTATACAATGCTTCATATATCCTTAAATGACCATCTTTTATCAAGTTCATGGGTATGAAAATTGAAAATTTTGTGTAATTCTTAGGGAAATGCCATGTGTATTATGCATAAGTGGAGCCAGGATGAGATGAAACTAGAATATAGCTTGCCAAAATGGAACTGAAAGTAAACCATTGAGTGTAGGAATCCCTTAAAGGCTATAAGCAGAAAACTGAGATTTGAAATACCTTAATCACATCAACTGGATTGTCACATTTCTTTTTGTTGGAACTATAGCTTAGTGGCTGGTGTTATCTCCCTAAAGATTGCATCCTCTTTCTACCATCGGTTCTCTTAAAGTGATTGACCTACCATTAGTCATCTTAAAATTGTTAAATTTTAATACAAAATATTTTTTACTAGTTACATCCTCTTGTATATACTTTGTCTCCAAATTTTTCCATAGACTAGTCACCAAAGCCATCATTGATGATAGCAAATAGCTACTACCATTGGCTACCAACCTCTTCTTTCCTTCCTTTCCCTACTCTTCAAATCATCCTAGTACATGTGCAACATTCAAAAAAAAAAAAAGAAAATTAATAAAACATGAAAAGTGTAAAAGAAAAGTCAAAAAATTCACAAAAAAAAATAAAAAAGATTGGCTTAATCAAACAATGTTAATTTAAACTAGCTAGCTCCCTTCCAGGCCCTCTTATCTAAACTTGTAACCCATGAACTTGAGTTGGAATTAATACTACAAGCCTTCTCAAACATGCAAACATGACTTGAACTAAACAAACTCCCCACAAAAATCAAAAATGAAATTTCTCACCAAGCACGACATTACCAATACTAGTCTTAGTATAGGTTAAGCCTATATATGAATCGACAAAAATCTCTAGTAACAATGGCATGTTTTTCAAACTCTTATTAAAGCCAACAATAACCTATTCTTGCAAATCTTTTCTTTCAATTTTTGGGTTCAAAAATTAAAACTCCAAAAAAGAGTGAAATAAAAAATTTCTTAAAGAAAACTAAAAGTAACAAAACAATAAAAGTCAAGATTTTTTTAAAATAAGAAAAATGAAGATTAATGTCTCCTTTATTTGTTAGAGCAGATCCAAACCCTAGGCCTTTTTTTATTCTCTCTTTTCCTTCAAAGACCAGAAAAAGAAAGTAATAATATTTTTGGAAAAAAAACCACTTTTAAAAAAAATATAACCCTCTCCTTTTTTTGTTTATTTTTTTAAAAAATAATCAAGAAAAATAAAATTAAGAAACGTAATAAAAATCAATAAAAAATAAGAATAAATAGGAGTCCATGGCCTTTATTGCTTTTAAAGCCTTGTCCATGATTAGATCTTGTGTTTAAGGCTTCAAATTAGACCATAACCTCTTGAATTCATCACAAAAATGCCCTTATCCCCCCAATACCTATAGAGAAAAATGAGTTAAGGCTAATATTTTCTTTGGGCGTTCTTAGGGTTAAATTGTCTTGATGTTTTCTTTTGTGAAATGAAAAGGGATTAATATATTATTTTATTTGTAATTTTTCATGATAAATCTCATATGACCTTTCAAAAGTAACAATTCAATAGACTAAGAATTTTTTTTATAACAATTCTAGCTAGCCATTAAACTAGACTAACAAAAAATGTTATTGTTGCTAATATGGCACATTGATAAGAAAGGGAAGCTGAGGTGTATTAAAGACAACAATAACAACGCATCACATCTCAATTGGGCGAAGCCCAAACCCAAATCTACTTGAAATCCAATTGGTAATAACCCATTAACCTAATATATATAATAAATAGATGAAAAAATTAAGAAAACATTAAAACATGTAATTTTGAAATGGAAATTTAATTAAAATAAAAGATAAACTGAACAAAGTAAATATAAAATTGTAATTATAATAAAAATAAACAAAATAGAAGACCTTGGTCAATTTCTTTCTGTAGGAAAATATTTTGTAAAAATAAGAATAAAGAGTCATTCATGACAATAAAAGAGACAAACATTCATGAGAGATAATTCTTCAATAAGATACCAAAAATTTTTGGTATCAAAATTTAAGAATTTTAAGACTACTGAAGATTGCAATCATCAATTTTGATACCAAAAATTTCTTACTAGTTACATCCTCTTATATATACTTTGTCTCCAATTTTTCCCATAAACGAGTCACCAAAGCCATCATTAATGATAGCAAGCAGCTACTACCATTGGCTACCACATCCTCTTTCCTTCCTTTTCCCTCCTCTTCAAATTATCCTAGTACATGTACAACATTCAAAAAAAAAAAGAATTTTAATAAAACATAAAAAGAGTAAAAATGTCAAAAATTCACAAAA
The DNA here is from genome assembly GCA_037832345.1 of Rhizophora mangle. NCBI lineage: Eukaryota > Viridiplantae > Streptophyta > Magnoliopsida > Malpighiales > Rhizophoraceae > Rhizophora > Rhizophora mangle. Next base: position 109,420 of record JBAPLJ010001282.1, on the reverse strand, counting down.
GGAAAAAAGAAAGATTGACTTAATTAGACATTGTTAATTTAAACTAGTTAACTCCCTTCCATGCCCTCTTATTTGAACTCATAACTCATGAACTTAAGTTGGGATTAATACTTTAAACCTTCTCAAACATGCAAACATGACTTGAACTAAGCAAACTCCCCACAAAAATCAAACATGAAATTCCTCACTAAGCACCACATTACCAGTACTAGTCTTAGTATATAGGTCAAGCCTATATAGGAATTGAAAAAAATCTTTAGTAACAATGGCATGTTTTTACAAACTCTTATTAATGCTAACAACAACCTATTCTTTCAAATCTTTTCTTTAATTATTTCTGTCTAGACATTAAAACTCAAAAAAAAAAAGTGAAATAAAAAATTTCTTTAAGAAAATTAAAAGTATTAAAATAGCAATAACTAAGATTTTTTTAAAACAAAAATATGAAGATTAATGCCTCTACATTTGTTAGAGTAGATTTAAACCCTAGGCCTTTTTTTGTTCTCTTTTTTCCCTCAAAGACAAGAAGAAGAAAGATAATAATTTTTTTGCAAAAAAAAACTACTTTAAAAAAAAAATAAAACCTACTCCTTCTCTTGTTTATTTTTTCAAAAATAATCAAGCAAAATAAAAACAAGCAACATAATAAAAATCAATAAAAAAATAGGAATAAATAGGAGTCCATGGCCTTCTTTGCTTTTAAAGTTGTGTCCATGATTAGATCTTGCCTTTAAGGCCTCAAATCACACCATAGGCTCTTGAATTCAACACACAAATGCCCTTATCCCCTGAAACCTATAAAGAAATATGAGTTAGCACTAAAATTTTCTTTGGTTAGATTGTCTTGATGTTTTCTTATGTGAAATTAAAAAGGGTTAATAGATAATTTTATTTGTAACTTTGCTTGATATGTTAAATCTAATCTAACCTTTCAAAAGTAACAATTCAATAGACTAAGAATTTTTTTTATAACAATTCTAGCTAGCCATGAAACAAGATTAACAAAAAAAAGTTTATGTTACTAATATGGCACATTAATAAGAAAGGGAAGTTAAGGTGTATTAAAGACAACAATAACAAAACACCATATCTCAATTGGGCTAAGCCCAAACCCAAACCTACATGAAATCCAAATGGTAATAACCCATTAACCTATTATATATAATAAATTGATGAAAAGAATTTAAGAAAACATTAAAACATGTAATTTTGAAAAGGAAATTTAATTAAACATAAAAGATAAACCTAATTAAGTAAATATAAAATTGTAATTATAATATAAATAAACAAAATACTAGACCCTAGTTAATGTCTTTTTGTAGGAAAATAATTTGTGAAAATAAGATTAAAGAGTCATTCATGACAATAAAGGAGACAAACATTTGTGAGAGATAATACTTTAGTAAGATAGTGAGTGATTGAAAGAAAAAAAAGGGTGAGAGACAATTTTTTTAACAATCATATGGTCTATAAGAGTTGAAAGGAAGCAAAAAGCAATAGGTGTTAATTACTTTCTTAAGACCTATTTCAAAGACAATGGTAGTCCACACTTTTCTTAAGCCTTTCTATTTAAGTTTTAGAATTTAAAGACTATAAAATCCAATTCATGGGTTAATGGGATTAGGGTTAATGAGATTATTAATTTAAATTTTGAGTAATGGGTTAATTGGGTTAGAATTTTTGTTTAAAATTGCAAATTTTAGTTAATTTGTTATGACCCAAAGCCATAATAATTGTTATCATAATTTTCTTTTTCTAAGTTCTTATTTTTTTATTCTATTCCATTTCTTGATTTTCTTAGTTTGTAGCTTTCCTATTCTTTGCAATTCTAGATTTGTTTCTTTACTCAAGCATTTTATCTATGATTATGTAAAAAAGGAAATCAAAATCATTTATGTTTGAAGGAAATCAGCTAATTAATTGTTATAGTGGAATAGGCTTGTGGAATGAATAATTTTTATTTATAATAAACTAGGCTTTAGCTTTGTCACTTCCTAATTGTTTATTAATTAAATGCAACTTATTATCCATATATGCAACTTTTTGTTATTTGGAAATCATACACACTTTATTAACCCTTAATATAATTACTCATGGGAGATATTAATTACTATAGAGTTTCATCTTGATGGGACCATGATGTTGCAACCTAAGATTATGTATGAATGTGAAGATGTCAAGGTCATTAAAACCAACATTATAGATACGTTATTGATGCTTAGCTTAGATGTAAATAAAAAGTCATGGATACAATATCATAGTTAATTATATGCTAGTTAACTATATGCATAAGTTCCTTAACTAATCATATGAATTTATGAAGTATCTGAGCAAGACAAGTGACAAGCAATTTTTGATATGTTGAATTGGATGGTTGAGATCAGGGCATATTATACATATTAATGTTTTACATAAGGTTGATGAACTTGTATTTGCCATTGTCAAAGATATTTTACATATATGTGGTGTTGAGCTAGAAGAGCTTGATAGTGGAACTAGGAATGTGAGGAAAAGTGTTGGGCATGTACAAAATGAAGTTGAAGGTGCACATGGTCTTGTTGATGGAATTGTGACACAATCTTCTATTACTAATATAATTGATGAATAACAGGGTCATCAATTAAGTCAAACTACTTGTCATAAACAACAGTGTACTTAAAGATACTAACATTACAAAAGGGCTTAAACAACATTTTTATAATGCTACTATACTTGAACATCACATTAAGAGTATATAAGCCAATAATAGGTCTCTTTTAGCTTGATTGAAAATTAATTGCTTGCATTAAGCCCTTGATTGACAAATTTGTATTACAATTTTTGATGTCTTTATATTATCCCAAAAACATTAGTGTCTAGTACCATTAAGTTCTTGTAGCTACTATACAAACTCATGGACAAAAAATAGCCCCTTTAAGTAGATCAAATATTGTGTACCACACTAATATGCACAATAAAAGCATTAGGAAATAATTATCTAGAAACCTTAATTAAAATGTGTTGTTAGGTTAACAATTAGTTAATATTTTTGCAACTATTAAGGATTTTACTTTTGAAACAATTAAGGATAGTATTTTTGAAATAGTTAGGAATTATGAAGTATTGGCCATAGGATACGCTTGCTTTATTTTGTGATAGTGTAGCCATTAAACACCCATTGATATGTGATTTTAGAAGTTTTTTATGAATTCAATATTTATACGGTTAGACTATACCAATAAAGAATCTATTACCTATTATAACAATTATGTTGTGTTTTGTTATCTAATAAATATTTGTTATTTGTTTTTTTCTTTGTTCAACTTAATAGTTCAATTATTTAGATACCTTCACCCTTGGAAACCCATGGAAGGAGAGCCACAATGATACTTTTCCATCCTAATTTTCACTATCCATTTAAAAAATAAAAAAAGAAAAGGTTATAAATCATGAGATTCTATACTAGAACCTCTTTTCTTATATGATAAAGAGTGGAATTTTTCCTTTAAATAATGTAATACTTGAGCTTAATCTAAAATACCTACTATTGTAGCCTTTCCTCAACATTGACCCCTGTGGATTTTTGTGCCAAAAGTTAAAACCCCCTTGAAATTCTAAGGGTTAGAATAATCAATAGTTTAATTCATTTATGATTAATAAACAACCATTATCCACATTTGAACCAATTGAGTTAACATTTAAAATTATAAACATATATAACAAATGTGTCATACAATTAATAGCCTTACCATAATGGAAAAACTACAACAAAAACAAGATGTTGCCATTTCACCAAAATTAAAACACAACACAATGTTAATCAAAGGAACACAAGTGAATAGTGTACAACTACATAGCATTAGTTTATATTATATTCACCCTTTATAATTGCATTTTCTTTCAACAATCTCTATTTTTCCTTTTCAACTCAATACATTTAGACAACATTGTACTCATTTCCTCACCCTAATTGTCGATTTTGTTCTTCTTGGACTCAATATACTCTTTGGTTAGCTTAGAGTTTGAGAAGCAAAAATAAGAAAGTTAGTTCACCTTACTAGTTGGTGCCATCTTTCACTAATGCATGGCATAGAGATTGGCATGAGTCAAGCATATCAAGAAGGCAAGGTGAACATAGAGTCAATGTTCATAGTAACAAGACAAGGAAGGCTAAGTAGAAGTTAAGTTATGGGTTATGGCATTAATGTTTAGTGGCTAAAGAGTTGGGTGCTAGAGCACATGTGTGATAGGTTAAATAAGCCAATGTCTCCTACTAGTAAAGGGTTAGATTCCTTAATGTTCTTTAGAGGGGAAGTATGTTCTAACATAAGGTGTGATGGTTCAAGTAAGGCAATGTCTCTTACCACTAAAGGCTAATACTCTTTATAGGGGCAATGCATCTCTCACACAAAAGTTAGATAATGCATTAACACTATATGAGCACTTAGGCTAAGGTTTAAACTAACAATGTATGGGTAAATTGTGAGTTGGCTTATAAGCAAGTTGAGAACTAGCTTATGCATTAATGAAATATTAGTGCACAATTGGAGTTTGCATTGACTATACGCAATTTAATTGCAAGATGGATAACAACATGAAGGCTTGGAGTGAAAACCAAGTTAGAATGTGAATCAAGGACCACAAAAATAGGGATAATGTGGAGTGTTCTCTCTAAAATCATGGGAATATGTTGTTACTAAGCTGATTAGGTAGCCAAGGTGAAGTGATAGCTCACACAAGTGTGTAGCTTGTCTAACTTGAAAGAAGGAGAACATGGCAGATTTCTCTAATGTCAAAATAAGGTGGTAAACACTCCTTAAGCAAAGGAAGACACAGAGACGTTATTGGCCAAAAATTATAAGGAAGTGCTTTAAAAAGTAGGGAATACCACTATGCATGATTAACTTAGTAGTTATATCATGCATGTCCTTAAGTAGTTAAGTGTATCAACTACCATAACTTGTAGCTTATAAATATGTAATGTGAACAGCCAAAGCTTAATATCAACAAAAGAGGAAAGCACAAAGAAAAACACTTATGAGAGATTTGTCAAATCCTTTATACTTTGTGAGTAAGAAAGTAACAATGGTTAAGAAACATTCTCATATATGGTGGCATTTCCCTAAATTGTGCCATTAAGTGTTGTTTTGTGCAAATACTTTTTTATGTGTGTTTGTGTGCAAGGTTTGGCTAAAAGGAAAAGGTGTCTTGGTACCATTGAGGGAAAAAAATTTTGACATAGTGAAAGGCCCCTACTTATAATCTTAAAAGTGATGCACTCTTGTTTTTTTTCTCTAGATTCCATTATCAAATTAAAATCATCAGCTATTAACCAAGGAAATTCACAATAATGTGTATTATTCTTAGGCCTTCCCTTAGTTGTTTTCATCAATCCTTGTGCAAACTCCCATACATTGCACTAAAAAACCATGACTGGTTATCACATTTCTACACTAGCAAATAGATAAACTGCTCACTTCCATTTACTAGCTTAAGTTTCAAACTTGAATTATTCCAAAGAACCCAATTGCATCCCTTAAAGCCTTGAGCCTCTTCCCTTAAAATTTCAATGAAACCAATTTTTTTGCAAACCTCACTTGCCTTCCACCTGCTCATTGGAGATTTAACCAAACCACAAAGGGCACATTAGTCTACAATAATAACCATAGAGTCATCTTAAAGCTATCCTTCTCAACTTTGAAATAGTTCCAAACAAGTATATTCATAAGATTCTTAGAGTAAAAGAAACAAAATGGTTTCAACCAAGATCTAGGCCAAAGCTTATGGCTCATCATTGTTAGATGTAAAGCCTAAAACTTCCTTAACTTACATTAAAGTTTCTTGAACATAAGAGACCAGATCCCTATCCAAATGTTGTGATTCCCCACATTCCATAACAAAGAAGTTGTTAGGTGGATCCTTTTTAAAGTTATCATGGCCTATAACACTATGACTAGATTGAGAGGCCCACCCACTTTAAGGCCTAATAGTTGCCTCACTCACTTAATATTTTGAACTTGTTAATGCTACATTAACAACCCAATATCTTGCTATTATTGCCACATTGAGGATCATTTTACGCAACCAATTTTAAAGATTTTGTGCTAGTCACATTCATTAGTTGTCAACAATTCTTGGATTCTATTGACCTTTTTTGCAAGATATCAAGACTTGTACAAGGAATAATTTTTTGAACTTTAGGTGAGACAACAAGCATATCTTCCATTCTATGTTGTTTACCATTTGGAGAAGTTTACTACTTACCCTTTCCCATAGCCAATTGAGTTCCACCACGTGTTACTAATTTTTTAGAATCACTACTATCAATTATTCCATCAGAGCCAACTCCTTTGTCCACCATGCCATTATTTCCAACCACATCTTAGCCATTGGCTCTAGCCAAGGTTGCAAAGTGGGAAACTTAACTGGGCCTTTATCAACAACACCATTTTAGACACCTGCAAATTGAATATTTAGCCTTCCATTAACCCAACTTTTGTTCTAAAATCCATGGGCCATAAACCGATTCTTACTCAGCCTTCTTTACCTTATCATATACAAGTTCTTGGTGAAGTCCATGTCATTGCTCATCAATCATAACATAAGTCCTAGTTTTGTGTCTATATTAACCACACTCAGAGTAAACTAGACAAATTCCTTCATACTCTACCCACCGGAGCTACCATTAACATACAGAGTGACTAGAACCACTTAGCAAAGATTCCCTTAGCAACATCCTTTATGGTTTTATTAATCTTTAACGTATGCCTCATTTTATCTTGAATCTTCCACAAAGCCTTATAACTATAATATACCATTGGTAAACAAGAGAGGCATATCCATATAGCCACTTGATCAATACCAAACTCATCTAGATCAAAATCAGGTTATCACCATTACACGATGAGATAATGGCTAACTATCACTGAGGGGCCACCATGAAAAATAAAGGAATGATCCTTAAATTTTTAAATGTGACTAAGAAGAAATCATTCCCTAAATTAATCAACTATAAATGGCCTCTAGGTGGCCATAGTTGATATAACGAGCAATATGGATAAGTATACCTAATTTTGCTACCTAATAGCCTCACAATTAAATTGCTTCTCCATGGCTCATGAATAGTTATCTTCTTTAAGGATGAAATTCTATGTTAGTGCAATCTAGAGAACCCATGTCCCCTTTAACATCAAACTGAGCATTAACATTCTCATCTTCCATTACATTAATTGTCTTATACCTCTAAGAATTCATTCCTTTAACAAATAGAAATGAATCATGATAACAAAAGTTTATGACACCATTCACTAGTCAAACCCCACCCATTATCCTACTCATAAGAAGCCTTAGGAACCAAAGCTTCATTTTGCAACTTAACTTTCTTATTACCAAATGCTAGTTAATTAGTCTTCTTTAATGACTTGAGAGGACTTGAAGAATTCATTCCAAGGCTTTATTTTATTGCAAAACATAAAGTAGGATTTCTTTTGGTGCAAGGGAGGTTGACAATGGAATCAAAATTAAGCTTAGGTTGCACTTTTAAAATGAATTTTTTAATCCATTCCATAATATATCTCGATTTGTGAGACATAGGTTGAGTTTCCCTTGAACCCAATTTATTAGCCCCCTTTTTAGATGATTGAAGTGGGTTGTAAGATAGGTTTCTTAGACTTGCATGCCCAACATTGGATGAAACTTTTTTATTTTTCCTTTCCTTTTTCTTTTCCTTAAATTTTGGGTATTTTCATTATCAAAAATCATGTAGTAATTTCTGTCAAATAAAATTTTTTTACTTTTCAATATTTCCAAAACTCAAAAACTTCCTATTTCAAAATTTGAAATTTCTGTATTTTTCCAAAAATAAAATCTCTTCAGTGCTAAAAATCCCTAAGAGGGTGCAAATATTCTCAAACAATAATAATAAATTATCCTTTCCTTCTCCATTCCATAAATCTTCAAAATCTCAAACATGTACAAATTTTCTAAATGAGATTTTCATATCATTTCCTAAGTTTAGAATTTCAAGAATTTCCCACTTGTCATTTTTGTCCAAAAAATTTCCCTTATCATTTTCCAAGAAAATACTCACAGTCCAAAATTTGCCAAATTCCTCCAAAAATTGTGTAAAAGAAAAATAAAACAAATTCTCAAATTTTCTTTTCAAATTTCTTTAAATTTTTCAATGCAAGGATCACTATAAAAAGTATTTCAATTCTTTCCAAAATTTTTTAAAGCAAGAGATCTATGTTAAAAGCATTTCATTTCCAAACACAATTCCAATTGGAGCATGAGATCTTCATAAAAAGCATCCATTGATTTTTCTCAAACCCTAATCTCACATCCTATCATGTCAACATTTTTAGAACCCTAATGTGTGCCCATGAAAAAATTTTGTTAAGCTACATGTCATTAAGAAAGATAAACAAATAAAATATTAAATTAAGAAGAATCATAAAAATAAATTAAATGTTAAAATTGTAGTTTTGTTGTAATATTAGTCTCGACTTTCATTAGGTGTAACTATCCCCCTAACCCCAAAGAATCTTTGTAATGTAAGTCAAGTCCCACTAATTTAGAGAGCATGGTAGTTCTCTAAATCAATAATCAAGTTGTCCCAACCATAAATTAAATGTTTTGTGATGACTTTACCATCCAAAGATTGATTTGAGAAGGTGAAGATTCAAATTAATCCAAGCATTGCATAGGCCAAGCAAGTAGTAAGGGAAAATCAAGTAAAGTACCTTACCATCACAGTTCACCTTAGTCATTGTTAATCCATCATTACAACATTGTAGCAATTGTCAACGGCTCAAGACACATTGTTCAATAACAAGGCCAAACATCAAGCATTCACTTCACCATTGGGCCACACTCTCATCTCACCCAGGAGATGGGTTGCAACAATATCAATTGCCTTTAGAACAATGTTAGTGAGGAAAGGAAATAAATGACCAAGTAGATGACATGATATCTAAACCATTAGATGCAAATGCAAAAACCAACTAATTATGATGATCAACTACAACTAATGATCTAAATCCTGCCTTATCTACCCCATCCCCCCATCATTTTTGTTTCCTTTCCTTTCCATTCATAAGGGAATGAAGAAAATTTTTTAAAAACAATATTGCAAGACCCTTGATGGGTAGACCTTTTCTCTCTACATCACTTTATATGATCTTTGATATGATAACTTCTTGTGATTTCATTAATTTCTTCCTCAACATGGGTTGCTGAAGATGTTGGAGATATTCCTACTATCAATCCATATTGTGCTCAACAATGGTGAAGAGAAGTAGATTAATAATTTCAATGTCAAAAAATGGTTTGATGAGCACAAAGATGTTGTTTATCATGCTAAGGATCTTCTTGATGAGATCTTTATTATAGCTTTTGAAGTGTGAGATGAAAATTAGTTCTTAAGCTAGTAGCATTATTGTTTGTTGATGGAAGAAGGTTAATCACCTTGTTACAAAAGATTATAGAACAACAAAAGGAAGAAGATGAAGATTGGCATATTGCAACAAAAAGCATTAAAATTTTAAGATTGTAATTTTTTTGCAACTTTCATTGTAAATCAAATTCCCTTATAAATGGTTAAAGTACAAAATTCAAGTACAATAATGATGTCCAAAGAACAAGCTTGCCATACTTACTAAGCTTCCATATTATGTTAACTCCACTTAGTGCTCTAAGCTGTCATTTAGCCCCACTACCAATGATTTTCACTAGATTAATAGCCACTAACATCAATTGAACTCATTATGACATAATTGTTCATTGGTTACATATACTAGACTAAACTAGAAAACTAGTTACAAGTTAACCAAGAGCCCTAAAAAAGAAAAAAAAGAAAAAAACAGCTTTTGTTTCTTAATGCTAAAGTTGTGATCTTCTTGTTGCAACTCAACTGACAATCTCTTTTCTCTTTAATGTGGGGAACTTGAGCAATGAAAAAGCTAGGCCTCACAACAACACTCCTTAGCTTCTTTATTTTTCATCATCATGTCATCCCTTATCCTTTTAAATTTAAGCCTTAGCAAGGCCTTGGTCATGATGTTGCTAACTACAAATCTAAATTGTAGTGCCCTAGAATAACTTTATTAGCCTATTAAACTTTTCTTACGAAATGGTATTTGATCTTGATGTGTTTTGCTCTCCGTTGGAAGATAAGGTTCTTCAAGATGATCACAACAAACTTATTATCAACCATAATTTTAGTAGATAGATCTTGCATTCACTTGAAATCAACCAACATTTTTCCTAGCCATAGTGCCTAATTTATAGCTTTTGCAACTGCTATATATTCTACCTCAATAGCAAATTGTACCACTATTGCTTGTTTTTTTATGCCCCTAGTTATCAAGGCTTAAATCAAGAGAGATAAGGTGACTTGCGGTGCTCTTTGTGTCTTTATAAAAGCTAATCCAGTCATTGACTAAGTAGCCTTTCAATACCAGTTTCCCATTTTTGTTGAATTTTAACCTAAAATCAATTATGCCTTTTACATACCTAAGCACCCTTTGAGCAACTTAAAATGCAATTAATTGGGAATTTTGCATAAATCTAAAAAGTAGATTGATTGCAAACATGATTTTAGGCATGTTTGCTACTAAGTATAATAGACAACTAATTACACTTCTATATAGGCTCCCATTTGCTCTCCCAACTCCGTCTTCTTTATTGAATTTCTCAATTAACATGATTGGTGTGAAGACTGGTTTAACATTTTGCATTTTGAACTTTCTTAAAACCTTAGTTGCATACTTACTTTGATTAATGAAAATTACTTTATGAGTTTAAGTAACTTGCATTTCAAGAAAGTAACACATTAATCCTAAGTCTGTCATTTCAAAGAGCCTCCTACTATTAGCTTTAAACTTATTAATCAAGTTACTGCAACTTTGAATGATCAATAAGTCATCCACACAGACTACAACAATTAATATATTAGTAAGAGCAATCTTTATATGTTAAGTAGCTTCTCTATTACTTCTTACAAACCCTTGTTACACTAAGTGCTCATCAAGCCTATTATGCTAGGCCCTAAGAGCTTATTTTAGACCTTATAAAACTCTTTGGAGCATATACAGTTCCTCCTTATGTCTTTCTTTCATAAAGTCCTCTAGCTACTTAATGTAAATTTCCTTTCTCAATATGCCATTCAAGAAATCCGATTTTACATGAAGTTAAAATAGTAACCATCCCTTTTGAGCTACAAGTGCTAGGATAGTTTGATTTTGTAAAGCCTATAACCTAGTACAAAGGTTTTAAAGTAATCCGCTCCAAGCTCCTATGGATAGCACTTAATAACTAATCTAGCTTTGTGTTTGTTAGGTGTGCCATCAACATTTAATTTAGATTTAAATACCCATTGACACCAACTACTAATCTATGATTAGGGTTTTAAACCAATTTTAGGTGTTATTTTCAATTTTAGCCTTCATAGCATTTATCCATACAATAGATTTAGAGCCTTTTGTATAATTGATAGGTTTTGGTGAAGTTACATTGCTCCTTTCATATACCTTAGCAAGTGATTTGCTTCCTCTTACTAGGTCATCATGAAACTCAACCACCTCATCATTTGTATGAATATCAAGTTATAAAGAGGATTGGTTAATGTTGAAATCATAGACTTCACCATTTGTTTGAGCTTTGTCCTAAACCTAGCTAGCATTTTCATCAAATTTTACACTTTAACTCAAAAATACTTTCTATATCTTTAAAATGTAGTTCCTATTGACCTTGGAATTTGAACCATAACAAGTAATATTCATATTTCAATCTTTAAATACAACTTCTCTTTTGACCTTAGATACAAAATTGTAACATATGCAACTAAAGACCCTCAAGTGTTGGAGTGAAGGCTTATTTCCATGCTAGGCCTCATATGGAGTTCAACTTCCTAGAGCTCTAGTAAGTAACTTGTTAAGTAAGTAAATAATAGTGTTGACTACCTTTACCCAAAACTTCTTTGGAATGTTCTTTTCAAAAAATAGACACTTGATCATTCCAATTATAATTCTATTTTTCCTCTCATTTGCCCTATATTTTTTAGGAGTGTATGTGACTATGAATTGGTGATGGATCCTAGCATCTTGACACAATTTATAAACTTGTTAGATGTGTACTCAGTACCATTATCTAATATTATCATTTAAACTTATAACTAGCTTGATTTTTAATCCATAATTTGAACTTCAAGAAAATATCAAGCACTTTGACTTGAGTTTCATAAAATAAATCCAATACATTCTAATGTAGTCGTCAATGAATAAGATATAAAGCCTACTATTATTCAATGAAGGAATGCTCATAGTGCCACACATATCAGTGTGTATGAGCCCCAACCTCTAAGTAACTCTCTTAGCCTCGTTGGCAAGAAATGGTAACCTACTTTGCTTTCCAAACTAACAAGATTTACAAATCTAAAGAGACTTAATTATAGCATGAATATCCAATGCTAACTACTTTTCATACATATGGCTTAATGATGAATAATTAAAATGCCCCAACCTTTTATTCCCTAAGGTTGAGTCATGAACAATATGTATAAAAGCTTAACTATGTATGAGATTCCCATTAATCATAAAGCTCTTGTTCTTCATTTCCAAAGTTTACAACTTATGGTTTTAAGAATCAACAATTTAATTGGATTTGTCTATAAAGTGTAGTTTATAACCTTTTTCTAATGATTGTCCAATCATGGGCAAATTTTGGTTAATACCAGGAACATAAAGAACTTCAGGTACAAGTTTAATACCTGTTGCTATCATAATAACTATAGAACCTTTTCCTTTTACATTGATGAAATTTGCATTGCCTACCTTTACTTTGGACTTGTATGACTAATCTAGTGTTTTAAACTTTTCCACATCGTTTGACATGTGGTAAGTACAACCATTGCCTATCAACCAATTCTTAGCACTATTCCTCTCATTACTACAAGCTGCCATGAAAAGTTACTCCTCTTGTTATTGGTTCTTAAGTACTTGAGCTTATTGCTTCTATTGTTGATTTCCTTTATTTTTCCATACTCTAGCCAAATTCTTATAGATTCTAAATTGTAAATTGAGTCTAACTAGCAATAGTTCTTAACATAAGTTATTCTTTTATAGTGCTTCCAAAAGGATACACTTTCTTTTTCTTTTCTCCATCTTTACTATTTTCAATTTCATCTTTCCATTTATCCCTTATCATCATTATGCCTTTTTAAGTGTGATGTTGGCTTATCTATGCTTCTTGCCACCAAAGCAGCTTCCAAGGAGTCACTTTATCTAATAGCCCTTCTCAATTCCAAAGCTTGTCAGCCATTAACTAGCTTGGCAAGTGTAAAATAGCTTAGGTCATTAAAGTTCTTCAAAGATGAGATTTCAAACTCATACTTCTTTGGCAATCACAGTAAGGCCTTCTCTTCTATCCTTTGTTTAGTCAAGTCCTCTACTAACAACCTAATCTCATTGATAGTTTTCATAAGTTTGTCTGTAACTCTGTAGCAAACTGAATGTCTTTCACTATAAGAGACTTAAACTATTACTTCAAGTTTAGGACTAGAATGTTTTTGGTCACTACTATGAAACTCTTCCTTTAGCTTTTCCCAAGCTTCTTTTGCACTCTCACATGACATTATTATGGTGAAACTAAAATGAATACATGTTAGAGTTTTGCACAATTTAGTTATTTCCTTACTATGATGCTTAAGTTAAGTTATAATGAGATTATTAAAGAGTGCTAGACTTCATCTCCATTCTCAATTATATTTTAAAGATCAAGAGACCCTAGATAGTCCTTCATGTTAACTATCCATGTAGAACACTTCTCACCAAAAAATACTGGTGGGGCTAAGGTTAGAAATGAACTCTTAGATACCATGTTAGTTTTTTAAGTGTTTTAGGTCTTTTAAGAAGGTTTTCTCTTTGGTTTTTTCTTTACTCATAAACACTAAAACATGAGTTTTGTAAGATCAAAGGGACTTTAATACCACTATTTAGAGGAGAAGGTTACTACCTTGTTACAGACAACAACAAGAGATGGAAGGAAAGAAGATGAAGATTGGCATATTACAACAAAAAGCACTAAAAATTTCATGGTTGTAATTTTTATGCAGCTTCATTATTATTTTGAAATTGAACCTACATGATTAAATTAACTATCTTAGCAAAAAGATTATTAGAAATCAAATAGATGTTTATTAAATTAACACATTGTCATATAGATATTTTGAAATTTTGATATAGATTGGTAGCTTACTAAATATGATCTATATGTGAATTTATAATTTTTAAAGTTGAAAGAAAACTAATGAAATGTTTATGTAGCAACAATTAATTTTAGAAATATCTAATTATTTGATTCAAGTTTTAATATTTCCGTATACTCTCACAATTTATACTATTTATTATTAACTTACTAGTTGTTTTATAGTCTTTTTTAATATTTTAATGGAATTAAAATTTCAACATATATCTTATTTACTTAATTACAATTTAAGATGTATTATAATTTATTCATTTAATATTGATCATTTTCACATATTCCAAAAATATGTATAGCACAAATACTTATAATTAAGGAAAATAAAAAAAATAATTTCCAAAAAAATAATTTGAAATTCCTCTTCTTTTGTTTTTTTAGAGCAAAAAAAATCTCTAAATTTACCATTATTTCTCAAAAAGACAATATTACTCATAATTTAAGTCTTCTTTTTTCATTTTTTCCATTTAAATAAAATATAAGTAAAAAATACATTCTTTAATAAATATGATGAATTTATGCATAATGTGAGTCTAATATAAATGTTTAAATATATATTAAAGAAAATTGATGAAATGATTTTGTAGTAATATTTGCTTAATTTTAAGAATATTTAGGTAATTAATTTATTTTTTAATTTTATTAGTAAATTGTCATGTATTGTTCTAATTGACATCAATTTAATAATTAGTTTATAATTTTTCTTAGTATTTCAAAAAAATTAGAATTTCAATATATGTTTAATTTACTTAATCATAGTTTAAGTGCATTACAATTTATCTAATTTACGTTACCAATTTTCACATATTTTAAAAATCCACATAATGAAAATACTTATAATTAAAATGATAATTTCTAAGAAAAAAAATTAATTCTAAATTTTTCCTTTTATTTTTTTAAAAAATATTTTTAAATTTACCCTTTTTTCTTAAAAAAACTCAAATTTTATTTCTTTTATTTTTTTGAAAAACAAACAATGTTACTTATCAGTTAATTCAAAAGATGATCACCTACATTGATAAATATGCAAGGAAAATTAATTTTCATTGTAAGTAGGAAACTTAAAGAAGTTTATGTAGAATTGAGAACCTTATAAGGAGCAGATTTAAGATCAAATTTCATTGAGTTTTAACAAGATCCCTCAGTCACTACTTTTGAGTTTGCACAAAATAAAAGGAGTCATTTAAGTAATAATATGACATTACATTACATAACAAAATATAGAGGCAGCACATGTTCATTCATGTAAGAACATTGCGTAAGAGACCAAAGCTTTAGCCTAATGGTCAAAGTAAGGGCTCTAGACCCAAAAGGCCCTAGGTATAAAAACCATTGTAGCACAAGAATTTCTTAAAAATCTAAAGGAAAACAAATGGGTGAGAAGGAAAGGAAAAAAAACAAAAGAATGCCTTAGCAATGGGATGCCTTACAAATTTGAACACAAAATTAGGGGATCATTAGTTTGATGAGGCTGAAACTATCTTCTTATGATATCAATTTTTTTTTTTTTTGCTCTAAAAAGTGTCTTCTTGAATATTTAATTTCTTCAACAAATGTAGATCCAAAATTCAAACTACAAATCCCTTCATTTCAAATTAATCAAATGGAAAAATAAACCAAAATGAAAATTCTACCTTGTATAAATGAATAACATTTTAAAACAAATTTGTGTTCTTAACAAGGGTGGAAAAAAAGAAGAAAATAAATAAAATGGTCAACTATAACTAATAGTTAATTATTAAAACTTGTTCATCTAAAGAATTAACAAAGAACGTACTGCAATGCAAAACCACATACCAATATTAAAGAAAACAATGCAAAACACAAAAAAGAAAAAGGTCAAAAAAAACATATTTCTTATAAAAATAAGCATTCATTTATATGATTAAATGAAAAATAATTAATTTATATCTTTCATAATTCTTACAATACTCTGTATGTGTTATAACCTGATTTTCTTTTATGAAAAATATTTGGAGGCATGTTTCTTTGAGATCTCCTTTTGGTAGATTTTTTATCAAGGTTAGTGAATGGTGATGGCATAATGACCATTTGTTAGTGGTCAACATCACTCATATTGATAAGTTTTTCAATTCATGAAAGAATTATAAATCAAATTATTTTCTCAATTTATATAAATAGAAATAATAATTTTATGACAAAGAATACGAATGAGGGAATGAGATCATTTGTGTTAAGAAAAAGCAAAATTATACAAGGTAAAAAAAAATCTTACACATGTGAAACATGAATGCAATGAAAAAATCATATGTAAATAGTTTTATTGCTTATTTTCTGAATAATGGATGATATTACAATTTGCTTGATATGGTAAATAAAATTTGGGGATTTGAAACAATTGTTTTTGAAACCATAATTGATACTGCTATGTTTGTTTCATTTTCTAGCACTAGAAATCATGACTTTGTCTCGTATTTCTAGTATAATTAGTATGGACCTCAAGTTCAACCTCGATGTCCTATCATATCATGCAGGCAATGGCTAACATGCTTTCTTGAACTGAAAAGAAAATGGGAACGTATGGACAAACTGCTTTTTGCAACTATAGATGAATGTTTACTGTGTAATCCAAAAACTAGAAATCTATAAAGTATGACGGATTACATACACATAAATCAAAAACGATATTCGTCTAGAATGCTTAGACAACCATATATATATCTTGTGAGTGTGTGTGAGCGAAAAACACACCAATGGATAATCAATCAGCCCATTAAAAATTATTTCAAGACAAAACCATTTCGTTTCATAGATCCACATGTAAACATAATAGAGATGTCATTTAACGTGAAGACAATGTAAGATCTTTTGTCATCCTCAATTTACATTTCTGATTTACTTTTGTTGTTACCTTTATTCCTTCAACTACCTTCTCTTCTGCAACTGCAACAATATGAAAATTCTTAAGAACCCCATTGTCATGAAGAGATAATTAGGAGCAAATTTAAAATCCAAAATATGTTACCACTTGTGATAAGGTTACGTGACAATCATTTAAACGAGCTCTAAAGGTAATCTTACATTTAGTCCCATGATTTCATGCTGGAGATATACCTTCAAATTCAACTGCATCCATAAAAAATAGTATTAAGATCAAAGAACAACCAAAAATAAGCAAGTCTCTTTCTTTATAGAAGACAAACGCTAGACATAATATATTTTAGTCACACATATATTTTATTAATAGCAAATTATTTTTTCAAATAAATTTCAAATTGTTACTATGATAGTCATTGCTATGATTTCCACTTTAAAGATGGAATGCATCTAGAGACAAGGTGAACATGGGACTTTGTGCCTAATCTACACCATTCTCTATTTGCCTATGCCACCAGACAAATTATGGGTGTTTTTTATATTTTATGTTCGTGCAACGTACCATTCATTTAGTTTTGATTTCTGAATATATATCCTATACATTTTGTCCATATAATACCCACGTAAAGGAGATGAGTGCAACTGTCTATAATTTTTGATCTTCCAAAAGAAAAATGGAAAACAAAGGGTTAGTTAATGAGAATACCTGCTGCGGGTGGTTCTTTTCCACACCTAGCAACACACTGAGGAATATATGTCTCAGAAAATGCACCGGAACATCCAATGATACAATTTTGTACACAACTTTGGGCTTGTACTTCAGTTGTGGATTGTAGGAGCATGATTGCAAATGCCAATGCCAAAAGTCTCCCTATAACAATATTGCTAGCCATGTGTACCTAATGCTTGCTTTAGTTTCTTGTCTCTTTGTTTTTTTTTTCTTTTTGAGATCCTTTCATTTGCTATATATATGTTTAAGAAATTGTTGGCCAAACACTTTTGAAGGGCATTAAATGTTTCTAGTCTAATTAATGTCTCATTTAGTGAGACAAAAACAACTAAAGAGTTTACTCATGTGTATTTTGATTGGCTTGATTGGCTTCTTTTCCAATGGATTCAAAATATAGATTAAGTGCATATTCAGGAGAACCAGTAGTGGATCTAAGTTAATACCATTGCCTTGTTGGTAGATTGCTTTGTTTAACTATCACTTAACCAAACATTACATATCTAGTACAAGTCCTGAGTCAATTTATTTAGTGTCCTTAGATTCCATATATGAATGTAGCCTTTCACATCCTTAAATATGTGAATGGTTCTCCAAGACAAGATATTTTTCTTTCATTTTCCAATTGCCTTGAATTATTCACATACAATGATTTGGATTAAGTTAGTTGCCATACAACATAAATGATCCACTACATGATATGTTGTTTTCCTTGGAAATAGTCCTATATCTTGGAAATCAAAGAAATAATAATTTTTTTTTAGATCTTTAGTTGAAGCTGAGTATCGAGCCATGGTAAATGTTATAAATGAATTATTGTGGTTTTGATCTCTTCTACTTGCTTTACATGTGACTTTATCTGTACCAATAACTTTTTATTATGACAACTAGGTAGCTCTTCACATCTTTGCTAATCTAATCTTTCATGAAAGCACCAATCACATTGAGATAGATAGCTACTTCATACGTGATCAATTCCTCTATAATGATTTCTGCCCTACCCATGTTTGTTCATGTGACCAAGTCATTGATTTATTCACAAAAACTCTTGGGAATTCACCTTTTTAGCATTTACTTGGCAAGTTAGGTATTCGTAACATCCATACTCCAACTTGAGGGAGGTATGATAAAATATTATCTAAATATCTTGTAATATTTGATATGTATCTTACCTTAATTTAATCGATTATTAGATCAATCTTTACCTTAATTTAACAAATTATTAAACTAATTTTAGTTAGTTATTATAATTAGTTTTTTTTTGCTTTTTTAGGATATATATATAATACCATGGAAACGTGTATATATAATTTTATTGAACATTTTTACATAAATTAGACTATTTGCAAAGAGTTTACTCATGTGTATTTTGAAAAATTGATTATTGAAAGTTATTAAATAATTAAATATAAAAGTAAAATTAAGGCTAAAGATAAGTGATTTTATACTTTTTAACCTATACAAAATCTAAATTTTAATGTATGATCAAGATATATACACACTCATATATATGTATACATACATATATATATATATATATATATATATAAAATATACCATGGAAACGTGTAACGTATATATTTTTATTGAACATTTTTACATAAATTAGACTATTTGCAAGGTCTATCTATCAAATTTTTGGACTTTGTAAAGTTTACTTCTATATTTTTTTTCCCTCAAATCTCTTCACTTTATTAATCTTCCTTTTTTTTTTTCAAATTGGTAGAGGGAGAGGAATACATGATCCTAGGACTTATTGAATGATATACACTTTATATAAGTATCATATCCTAAATCTTTAGACATGAAACATTTAGTCTCTTACCATTTTATATCTTATATGCCATCTTGTCAACAGATTTGGACAAAAGTTTATTAAGAAGGTAAGTAGCAGTCTCAAGGGCATAAACCCAAAAAGTAAAAGGAATATCAAGTTGATTCATCAATGATCAAACCACATTTAATAGGGTTATATTTCCTCTTTTAGAAATATGATTATGTTGTGGTGTTTGAGTATTCCATTAAGAGAGAACCTTATTCTCTTTCAAGTAACCACCAAATTCTTAGCTTAAGTGTTCACCTCCTCAATCTAATCATGGGATTTTGATACTTCTACTAGTTTGTTTCTCTACTTCATTTCATGATTCTTTGAACTTTTTAAAATATTCAAATTTGAATTTCATTAAATACACATAGCCTTATCTTGATTGATTATTTGTGAATGTAATGAATTAAGACAAAACACCATTTGCATGTGTTGCCTAGGATCACTTACATCTATATGTATAAATCTTAATAACACATTAACACATTCTCTTCTCCTTTTTAAAGAAGTCTTAGTTATCTTATCCAATAAACAAGATTCATATATTTTATATGACTCATAATCAAATAGATCTAAGTAACAATTTTTAAATAACCTAACTTTCCTTAATCAAGCTTATATAAAAAAAAAAAGTATATAAATATTAGATCTATAATAAACATAATTTTTCTCAAAAGAACAACCTTTATCATTAATTGTAAAAGTAAATTCATTTAAAGTTAGACTAGAAATGGAAATGATGTTTTTAAAAAGTATAGGAACATATAACAATTCATTAGTTCTATTACTAGGCTAGAAAGAAAAAGTAAACTATAAGTTCCAATGGCTAATGTAGCAACTCTTGCTTCATTTACAAATCGTAGGTCTACCTCACTTTTCTTCAACCATTTACTTCTAATGATTTCCAACATATTTCTACAAATATGAGAACCATATCCATTATCTAATATCCAGGTAACAAAATCAAATGTAGAAAGATTTATCTCAATTATAAACATACCTAAATTGAATGCTTCACTAAGCTTCTTCACCTTTTGTCTAGCAAGATAAATCTTGTAATTCCTTTTTTAGTGGCCTTCTTTACCATAATGTTGGCAAGTGC
The DNA here is from genome assembly GCA_037832345.1 of Rhizophora mangle. Lineage (NCBI taxonomy): Eukaryota > Viridiplantae > Streptophyta > Magnoliopsida > Malpighiales > Rhizophoraceae > Rhizophora > Rhizophora mangle. Next base: position 88,693 of record JBAPLJ010001282.1, on the reverse strand, counting down.
TCTTGCTCTTGTCCTTTTCACATCACCACGTGATTCAAAAGCCTTGGTTTCTTGAGCCTTTCTATTTTTGTTATTCTTCTTGGGCCTTGCTCTTCACTTTGAAAGAATCCACGAGAAGAAAAGGAGGCTTTTCTTTCTTTAGAGTTTGCTTTGTAGTTTTAAGCATATTCAATAATTCAACTAATGTAACTTCCAACTTGTTCATATAAAATTTCACAATAAACTATGAACAAACCTAAGGTAGAGACTACAAGATTAGGTCAACACTTAGCTTTAAATTTATGGTAAGACCCAATTTGCCCAATTTCTAAATGTAGCTAATCTTTATAATATTAGCATTTGCTGAAGATCCCTCTACCGTCTTACAATGGAACAATTCCTTAAAGATCTCATATCTCTTTGTCTTAGATTTTATATCAATCAACTTCTTGAGATGTAGAATTTATTATGCAGGCATTCATGATATTCTCATGTTACCTTTGAAGTTTAAGAGACATGCTAGCTAACATCACACATGTAGCATGAACATCATCATCCTTATGCTAAATATATGCCTTCACTTCTTCCTTGTCACTAATAGTAGGAAGATCCTCATCAAGGTTGTAGAACTTCTTCCATATTTGAGAACAATTCTCAAGTTTTTATACTAGTCTATAACATTTGGTTGGATGAGGATGTTCACATCAATTATGCTTTGTATATATGGACAAATTACTACTCATTTTGATATAGCAACCTATATATATATAGAGAGTGTGTATTAATTTCATGCATACATACCAAAATAGAACCAATGTTTAATCCTTATTTTAGTTACTCTCACTTTCTTATTTAAATGAATAAATCTCCATGTTGACTTGAAAGATCTTACTCTAAAATTTTCTTGTGGGTCAAGATCCCATTTAATTTATTTCACCTTGAGATAATCTAACAATAAAAAAAAAAATAATTACATAGATAACATAACTTATCAATTACATCGCATGTGACTCTTATATCAATTAAATGACAGCTCTTTGTGTAAACAAATCACCTATGCTACACCTAACCATTGTCTCTAAATTTATGTGATCATGAGATAATTCATCCAAATCACACAAATATAGTTAATTAGGACCCATCAATTATAATATCAAACATATTCAGGTTATAGAGGCTTTCAGCTATCCTAACAAACCTTCTTTAAACAAAACTTTGGTTCTATTCTCTAATTATAAAAGCCAACTCACCATGTTCTTATCATGTTCTTAATATTTGAGTTGTAGGATTTAGTTTATTATAGTTATCTCATGCCTTAGCATCATAATTGTAATATATATCACATATATAACATACAATCCTAGTATGATATTCTAATATGCATGATTATAAGCTCCACTATGTTATCTTCCTCAAGCTATTCAGGAAGTTAAATGGTCAAATCCTAGAGGATTGTAAATTAGTCTTCCAAAGCTCTTTTTGTATTTAAATTAAATGTAAAAAAGCTCAAAAAAATAGCATCAAGTAGAATAGAATAAGGTCTTATGACACTTATATCTTTTTCTTTTTTTTTTCCCTTTCTTTTTGGAAAGAAGGGACAATATGTGGAAAGTCTAGGTTAGCTCTTAACCTTATCTCAGCCAACATCCTATTCTCGAGGGAGTGGACCAAACTACTTATTGTTGTGTTGCCCTAACCCAAGGAAGGGCATTTGTTAAAGAGCATTATTGAAGGAGAGAAAACAGGGTTGACAAGCCACTTCATGGAGGTAACTGGACTAGATTGCTTGATGGACATTTTACATGACATAAGAAATTTTACTCAAGGTCCTTTCCTAATAAAGGTTGCTTACTTTCCTTAGTAATGAAGGAAAAGGGTAAGGGTTATTTTGTAGTGATGGGGGGTCTCATGAGATCTATGTCAACCATCAAAAACATGGTTGGCTACATCCAAGTATAGCCAAATTAAGATGAGATGAGATGGACAAGCAAAGACTATAGTGTAACTACCATAAAAATTGGAGAAAACCTGCCCCCTGTAGCTAACATAGAAAGATACATATAAAGAGAGGTTTGATTCAAAGTGTCTAGATATTGAAAGTCTTTGCAAGTTCATTGCTTCATTAAATGTCTTAAGATTATCTTTAGTAAGCAATATGGAATTTGATTTCATTCTAATTCCTTTGTCCCTTTAACTAGGAACACAAAGAAATCCTAACCAGAAGTCTTTTTCTTCTCTTACTCTTTTGCTCCTCATCATTTTTATTTTTATTTGCTAAAGCACATTTTCATTATCAAGAACTTGTTTCAATTTTAGAATGTTAGAAACTAAGATGAATTTGTTTTCATAAAAAATAGCATTTATCAATTTAAAGATTATTGTAATAGATATTAAGATGTTAAGCTCTATGGCTATTGATTGATAGGTCTTATTGTTGTGAACATATCCTAAAAAGATGGACTCAACTCTCCTTTGGGCCAACTTTTTCAATTTTCATTAAGGAAACTTAACAATTGCTTTACAAAACCAAATTCTTAAATAACAAGGTTAGGCTTTCTTTTATTTAAGAACTTATATGGGGTTGTTTTGTTACTTTTGGTTGGATTTATTTTTAAAATATGGAATGATGTAAGTTATGCCTCACCCCGAAATCCTTGACTTAAGCTAGAATTTGATTACATGACATTGATCATTTCTATTGACATGTGATTTTTGTATTTACAACACAATTTTGTTATCAAGTGTAAGGAATAGTAGTTTCATGAAGAATTCTCATATACTTAAAAAATTAGTATCATAATATTTTGCTCCCTCCTTAGATAGCAAGTACTTGATGAAAAATTCATTTTGCACTTTTATTTTAGTTTTATCCAAATTGAATCTTTCATGAGATTTATTTTTAGTATACATCAATTAAACATAGTATTAGTTTGAGTATTTTTCAATGAATATCACAAATATGTCCTTCCTCCTAATATTAGTGTGTTATGCAAATCACACACATCATTATAATTTAATTTTAACATGTTTAAAGATCTTTAATTGCTTGGAAATAGAATTTTAATTATTTTTGTTAGCTTGCAAGTTATGCATTTGTTTTTAGATTTATTGAAGTATGGCAACAAGTTCAATTTAACCATATCATGCAATCTTCTAAAGTTTATATGTCTTAACCTATTATACCATACAAAAGAATGCTTAGCAATATAAGCATAAACACTAACATTATTATTAGCAACAACAAGTTTGAACATGCCATTACAAAAATAACCATTTCCCATAAACACACTTCATTTGGAAGGATAAAGTTGTTAGTCTTAAATACAAGTTTGAATCTAAGTTTGTTTAAAAGACTATGTAATAACATATTTTTCTTAACTTCTAGAATATAAAATACATCAATAAAATTGATAACTCTTTTAGAAGTGAATTGCATTTCTACCTCCCTAATTCCTATGACAAAAACTCTAATGGAATTTCACATGTACATAACAATACCTCCACTTACTAGTTTCATAGCTTTAAAGTAACTTTTGTTCTCATAAACATGTTGGGCAACATTGGAATCAATCTATTAAGTAATGTCATCCTCAAATGAATTGACTTTCTGATCATATGAATCATTTTTTCATTTATTACACTAGAGGGCAACTATTTCTTTTCCTTTTTTTTTTTTCTTCTAAAGATGCACTCATATTTGTTGTGCCCCTTTTTGTGACAAAAATGACATTTGCCCTTTTTAATTTTCCTTTTGTTTTTCTTTTGTTATCATTAGATTGATTCTTTCTCTTGTTAGTGGACTCACTTTATTGTGTTTTCTCAATCGCATGCAACTTTAAAACATGAGAGTAATGCTTATTGTTTCCATCTTGTATGCAAAACTCTTTAACTACATAAAGATGGTTAGCAAGAATTTCGAAGGATATATTCTTTTTCTTATATTTTAGGCTTCTCTTGGAAATATTTCAAAAAGTGGCAATTTATCCATACTAGAATTCACAATTACAATTTCATCTATAGACATTTTGTATTAAAGATGATTTAGAATCCTATAAATTTTAACAAATTATTCAACTACTAGCTTATCATCAGTCATCTTAAAATTATTAAATTTTGATACCAAAAATTTCTTACTAGTTACATCCTTTTGCATTTACTTTCTCTCCAATTTTTCCCATAGACTAGTCTCCAAAGTCATCATTGATGACAAGTGGCTACTACCATTAGCTACCACCTCCTCTTTCCTTCCTTTCCCTCCTCTTTCAAATCATCCACGTACATGTAAAACATTCAAAAAAAAAAAAAAAATTTAATAAAACATAAAAAGAGCACAAAGTAAAAAAATTCACAAAAAAAAAAAACAAGATTAACTTAATCAAACCCTATTAATTTAAACCAGTTAACTCCCTTCCATGCCCTTTTATCCAAACCTATAACCAATGAACTTGAGTTAGAATTAATACTTTAAGCCTTCTTAAACATGCAAACATGACTCAAATTAAACACACTCCCCACAAAAATCAAGCACAAAATCTCTCACCAAGCACCACAATACCTGTATCATTCTTTGTATAGGTCAAGCCTATATACAAATCGACAAAAATCTCTAGTAACAATGACATGTCTTTTCAAACTCTTATCAAAACCAACAAGAACTTATTCTTTCATTTTTTTTTTTGGGTCTAGACATTAAAACTCCAAAAAAGAGTGAAATCAACAATTTCATTAAGAAAACTGAAAATAACAAAACAATAAAAGCTAATATATTTTTAAAACTAAAAAAAAAAATAGAGATTAATGCCTCCTTTATTCATTAGAGTAGATCCAAACCCTAGGCCTTTCTTTCTTCTTTCTTTTTGTTTGAAGACTACAAAAAGAAAGATAATAATTTAAAAGAAAACTACTTTAAAAAAATATAACTCATTCCTTCCCTTAATTATTTTTTTGAAAATAATCAAGAAAAATAAAAATAAAAATCATAATTAAAATCAATGAAAAAAATAGGAATAAATAGGAGTCCATGGCCATCTTTGCTTTTAATGCCTTGTCCAAGATTAGATCTTGCCTTTAAGGCTTTAAATTAGACCATAAGCTTTTGAATTCAACACAAAAATGCCCTTCTTCCACCTGGAACCTATAGAGAAAAATGAGTGAGGTCTAAGATTTTCTTTGGGCGTTCTTAGAGTTAGATTGTGTGAAATGAAAAGGGGTTATTATATAGTTTTTTATTTATAATTATGCATGATATGTTAAATTTAATCTAACCTTTCAAATGTAACAATTCAATAAACCAAGAATTTTTTATAACAATTCTAGCCAACCGTTAAACCAAATTAAAAGAAAACATTTTTGTTGCTACTAATATGGTGCACTAATAAGAGAAGGAAGCTGAGGCATACTAAAGAAAACAATAATGAACCACCACATCTCAATTGGGTTGAGCCCAAACCCAAATCTACTTGAATCCCAAATAGTAATAACCCATTAACCTATTATATATAATAATTTGATGAAAAAAAATTCAAGAAAACATGTAATTTTGAAAAGGAAATTTAATTAAACATAAAAGATAAACCAAATAAAGTAAATATAAAATTATAATTATAATATGAATAAACAAAATAAATGACCCCAATCAATTTCTATAGGAAAATATTTTGTGAAAATAAGAATAAAAAGTCATTCATGGCAATAAAAGAGAGAAAAATTTGAGAGAGAAAATTCTTGAGTAAGATAATGAGTGATTGAAAGAAAAAGAAAGTGAGTGAGACAATTTTTTTAAGGACCATATGATCTATGATAGTTGAAAGGGAGCAAAAAGCAATAGGAGCTAATTATTTTCTTAAGACTATTTCAAGACAGTGATAACCCACACTTTTTTTAAGCCTTTTTATTTGAGTTTTAGAATTTAAGGACTATAAATTCAATTTTTGGGTTGATGATATTAGGATTAATGAGATTATTAATTTTAATTTTCAGTAATGTGTCAATAGGATTAAGCTTAACTAGGTTAAGATTTTTGTTTAAAAATACCAATTATTGGTTAATTTGTTATGATGCAAAGCCATATAATTGCTATTATAATTTTCTTTTTCTAAATTTTTACTTTTTTATTCTATTCCCTTTCTCAATTTTATTAGTTTGTAGCTTTCCTATTCTTTGCAATTCTAGATTTGTTTCCTTACACAATCATTTTATCTAAGATTTTGTTAAAAAGGATAAAAAATCATATATGGTTCAAGGAAATTGACTAATTAATTTTTATAGTGGAATAGGCATATGAAATAAATAATTTCTATTTATAATAAACTAGGCTATAGCTTTGTCACTTCATAATTGTTTATTAATTAAATATAACTTGTTATCCGTGTATGCAACTTTTTGTTATTAGGAAATCATACATTGTTTATTAGCCCTTAATATAATTAATTACTCATGGTGGATATTGATTACGATAAAGTTTCATCTTGATGGGACCATGATGTTGCAACCTAAGATTACATATGAATGAGAAGAAGTCAAGGCCATTGAAGCCAACATAAAAGATACCTTATTGATGCTTAGCTTAGATGCAATAAGAAAAAGTCATGGATACAATAACATACTTGACTATATGCTAGTTGACTATATGCATAAGTTCCCTACCTAATCATATGAGTTTATGAAGTATATTAGAAAGACAAGAGACATGCAATGTTTGATATGTTGAATTAGATGGTTGACATGAGAGCATGTTGTACATATCAATGTTTTAAATGAAGTTGATCAACCTACATTTGCCATTGTTGAGGATATTCCACATGTAGGTGGTGTTGAGCTAGAAGAGCTTGATGGTGAAACTAAGAATGTGTGGAAAAGTGATGGGTATGTGCAAAATCAAGTTGAGGGTGCAAATTGTCTTATTGATGGAATTATGACATAATCTACTATTTATAATATGTTTGGTGAACAACAAGGTCATTAGTTAAGTCAAATTGCTTGTCATCAACAATATTGTACTAAAGATCTTGACATTACAAAAGAGCATGAACAACATTTTTACAATGTGACTCTACTTGAACAAAACATTGAGAGCACATATGCCAATAATAAGTCTCTTTCAGCTTGATTAAAAATTAATTTTCTAAACCCTTGATTAACAACTTTGTATTACAATTTTAGATGTCATTATATCATTGCAAAACATTAGTGTTTAGTGCAAACTAACTCCTAGCAACTGCTCTACAAACTCATTGACAAAAAATAGCCCCTTTAGGTAGATCAAATATTATGCAACTCACTAATATGCATAATAAAAGCACTGGGTAACAATTATCTATAAACCTTAACTAAAATGTGTTGTTAAGTTAGCAATTAGCTAATACTTTTGCAACAATTAAGGATTGCATGTTTGAAATAGTTAGGAATTATGATGTATTAAACATAGCATATGCTATAGTGTAGCCATTAAACATGCATTAAGTTGTGATTTCAGAGGGTGTTTATGAATTCAATATTTGTAATGTTAGACTATGCCAATGAAGGATCTATTACCTATTATAACACTCATTTTGTGGCTTGTTATCTAATAAATATTTCTTCATGGTTTAGCTTAATAGTTTAATTATTTAAAGACCTTCACCCTTGCCAATACATATAAAAGGAAAGCCAAAATGATACTTTCCCATCCTAATTTTCATTATCCAACTAAAAAAATGATAAAAAAAACAAAAAAAAAGTTATAAATCATAAATTCCTATACTACAACCTCTTTTCTTATATAATAAATAGTGGAATTTTTTATTTCAATAATGTAATAGTCGGAAGTTAATCTAAAATATCCACTATCATAGCCTTTCCTCTAGAATGACCACTATGGACTTTTGTGCCAAAAGTTAAAACCTTCTCAAAATTCTAAGTGTTAGAATAAACAATAGTTTAATTTTTTTTATGATCAACAAACAACCATTATCCACATTTGAACCAATTGAGTTAACATTTACAATTATAAAAGTATATAATAAATGTGTCATACAATTGATAACCTTACAGTAACAGAAACACCACAACAAAAACATCATGTTGCCTTTTCACCTAAATTAAAACACAACACAATGTCAATCAAAGGAACACAAGTGAATAGTATACAACTACATAACACTAGTTTGTGTTAGATTCACCCCTTAGAATTGCATTTTCTTTTAACAATCTATGTTTCCCTTTTTAGCTCAATACATTTAGACAACACTTTACTCATTTCCTTGCCCTAATATACTATTTGGTTAGCTTAGAGTTTGAGAAGCAAAAGCAAGAATGTTAGTTCACCTTAGCAATTGGTGCCATCTTTCACCAATGCTTGGTACAAAGATTGGCATGAGCCAAGCACATCAAGTAGGCAAGGGGAACATAAAGTCAATGTTCAGGGTATCAAGACAAGGAAAGCTAGGTAAAAGTTAAGTTATGGATTATGGCATTGATGTTAAGTTGCTAAAGAGTTGGGGGCATTGAGAGAAAGGTGAATGTGGGACTTTATGCCTAATCTACACCATTCTCCAATTGCTTAGGCCATTAGACAAATTATGGGTGTTTCTCATATTTTATGTTCATGCAACTTACCATCGAACTTTACCTATAATTTTTTGATCTTCCACAGGAAAAATGAAAAACAAAAGGTTAGTTAATGAGAATACCTGCTGCAGGTGGCTCTTTCCCGCACCTTGTAAAGCATTGAGGAATACATGCCTCAAAAAATGCACCAAAACATCCAATGATACAATTTTGTACACAACTTAAGGCTTGCACTTCAGTTGTGGATTGTATGAGCATGACTGCAAATGCCAACATCAAAAGTTTCCCTATTAAAATATTGCTAGTCATGTGTACCTAATGCTTGCTTTACTTTCTTCTCACTCTATAATTTTTTTTACACCTTTTCATTTGCTATATATACGTTTAGGAAATTGTTGGCTAAACACATTTAAAGGGCATTAAATGTTTTTATTTTAATTGATATGTCATTTAATGAGACAAAAAACAACTAAGGAGTTTACTCATATTTATTTTGAAATATTGATTATTAAAAGTTATGAAGTAATTAAACATAAAAGTAAAAATTAAGGCCAAAGATAATTGATTTCACATTTTTTAACTTATAAAAGATCATAATCTAATTTAGTAAGATGGTGTGAAAGTCCATAACATAGAAGCTCAAAAAATTAGGGAGGGAAAGGACTAGCAAAAAATATGTGTATTCTTAATGTATGATCAAGATATATACACACTCATATATATATAATACCATTAAAGTATGTAAATATAATTTTATTGAACATTGTAACATAAATTAGACTATTTGTAAGGTTTATCTATCTAATTTTTGAACTTTGTAAAGTTTTCTTTTATATTCTTTTTCCCTTAACTCTCTTCACTTTATTATTCTTCATTTATATTATTGGTCGAGGGAGAGGAGTACATGATCCCAAGATCTATCAAATGATATATGCTTTATATAAGTATCATATCCTAAATCTTTAGACATGAGAATTTTTGGTCTTTAACATTTTATATCTTATATGGCATCATGTCAATAGATTAGGAGAAAAGCCTATTAAAAAGGTAAGTAGCAGTTTCAAGGGCATAAACCCAAAAAGATAAAGGAATATCAACTTGATTCATCATGGATCAAACCATATCTAATAAGGTTATATTTCCCCTATTAGAAACATGATTATGTTGTGGTATTTGAGTAAATGTCCATTAAGAGAAAAACTCATTATCTTTCAAGTAACTACCAAATTCTTGGCTTAAGTATTACCCTTCTCAATCTAATTGTAGGATTTTACTACTTTTACTAGTTTATTTCTCTACTTCATTTCTTAATTCCTTAAATTTTTCAAAATATTCAAATTTGTATTTCATTAAATACACAGTCATATCTCAATCGATTATTTGTGACTGTAATGAATTAGGACAAACCACCATTTGCATGTGTTGCCTAGGATCACTTACATCTATATGTATAAATCTTAATAACACATTAACATGTTCTCTTCTCCTTTTTAAAGAAGTCTTAGTTATCTTATCCAATAAACAAGATTCATATATTTTATATGACTCATAATCAAATAGATCTAAGTAACAATTTTTAAATAACTTAACTTTCCTTAATCAAGCTTATATATAAAAAAAAGTATGTAAATATTAGATCTTTAATAAATATAATTTTTCTCAAAAGAACAACCTTTATCATTAATTGTAAAAGTAAATTCATTTAAAGTTAGACTAGAAATGGAAATGATGTTTTTAAAAAGTATAGGAACATATAACAATTCATTAGTTCTATTACTAGGCTAGAAAGAAAAAGTTAAACTATAAGTTCCAATGGCTAATTCAACAACTCTTGCTTCATTTACAAATCATAGGTCTACCTCACATTTCCTCAACCATCTACTTCTAATGATTTCTAACATATTTCTACAAATATGAGAACCATATCCAATATCCAAGTAATAATATCAAAAATAGAAAGATTTATCTTAATCATAAACATACCTAAACCAAAGGCTTCACTAATCTTCTTCACCTTTTGTCTAGCAAGATAAATCTTGTAATTCTTTTTTTAGTGGCTTTCTTTACCATAATGATGGCTAGTGCTCTACTCTTGTCTCTTTCACATCACTACTCGATTGAAATGCCTTAGTTGCTTGAGCCTTTCCTTTTTGGTTCTTCTTCTTAGGCCTTTTGCTCTTCACATTGGAAGAATTCACAAGAAGAAATTGGTCTTCTCTTTCTTTAGAGTTTGCTTCGTAGTTTTAAGCATATTCAATAATTTAATTAATGTAACTTCCAACTTGTTCATATATAAGTTTACAATAAATTGTGAACAATCCTAAGGTGGAGACTACAAGATAAGGTCAACACTTAAGTCTAAATTTATGGTAAAACCCAATTAGCCCAATTTCTCAATGTAGCTAATCTTCATAATATTAGCATTCACTGGAGATCCTTTTACCATCTTACATTAGAACAATTCCTTTAAGATCTCTTATCTTTTAGTCCTAGTTTCTATAACAAACAACTTCTTGAGATGCAGAATTATTGTCTAGGCATTCCTGATATTCTCATGTTACCTTTGAAGTTTAAGAGACATGCTAACTAACATCACACATGTAGCATGAACATCATCATCCTTATGCCAACTATATGCCTCCACTTCTTCCTCATCACCAAGAGTAGGAAGATCCTCATCAAGGTCATAGAACTTCTTCCATATTTGAGAACAATTCTCAAGTTTTTATACTAGTCTATAACATTTGGTTGGATGAGGATGTTCACATCAATTATGCTTTGTCTATATGGAAAAATTACTACTCATTTTGATTTAGCAACCTATATATATATATATAGAGTGAGTATTAATTTCATGCATACATACCAAAATAGATCCAATGTATAATCCTTATTTTAGTTACTCTCACTTTCTTATTTAAATCAATAAATCTCTATGTTGACTTGAAAGATCTTACTCTAAAATTTTCTTGTGGGTCAAGATCCCATTTAATTTATTTCACCTTGAGATAATCTAACAATCAAAAAAATAATAATAATTATGTAGATAACATAACTTATCAATTATATTACATGTGACTCTTATATCAATTAAATGACAGCTCTTTGTGTAAACAAATCACCTATGCTACACCTAAACATTGTCTCTAAATTTATGTGATCATGAGATAATTCATCCAAATCACACAAATATAGTTAATTAGGACCCATCAATTATAATATCAAACATATTCAGGTTATGGAGGCTTTCAGCTAACCTAACAAACCTTCTTTAAACAAAACTTTGGTTTTATTCTCCAATTGTAAAAGCCAACTCACCATGTTATTATCATGTTCTTAATATTTGAGTTGTAGGATTTAGTTTATTATAGTTATCTCATGCCTTAGCATCATAATTGTAATATATATCACATATATAGCATACAATCCTAGTATGATATTCTAATATGCATGATTATAAGCTCCACTATGTTACCTTCCTTTGAGGAAGTTAAATGGTTAAATCCTAGAGGATTGCAAATTAGTCTTCCGAAGCCCTTTTTGTAGTTAAATCAAATGTAAAGAAAACTAAGGAAAATAGCATCAAGTAGAAAAGAATAAGGTCTTACAACACTTATATCATTTCATTTGCTTTTCTTCTTTTCCTTCCCTTTGGGAAGGAATGGACGATATGTGGAAAGTCTAAGTTAGCTCTCAGCTCTATCTCAGCCAACATCCTACACTTGAGGGAGTGGTGCAAACTACTCATTGTTGTGTTGCCTTAACCAAAGGAAGGGCATTTGGTGAAGAGCATTATTTTGAAGGAGGGAAAGTAGGGTTGACAAGCCACTTTAAGGAGCTAATTGGATTGGATTGCTTGATGGACATTTTACATGACATAAGAAATTTTACTCGAGGTCCCTTGCTAATAGAGGTTGCTTACTCTCCCTAGTAACAAAGGAAAAGGGTAAGGGTTTTTTCATGGTGATAACGGGTCTCAGGAGATCTATGTCAACCATCTGAAACATGGCTAGCCACATATAAGTATAGCCAAATTAAGACAAGACAGGATGGACAAGCAAAGACTATAGCATAACTACCATAGAATATATGAGAAAACACGCCCTCATTAGCTAACATAGAAAGATACATATAAAGAGAGGATTGATTCAAAGTGCCTAGGTACTAAGAGTCAATGAAGAGAAGGGATTGGGGCCTTGTAGACATAAGTCCTTAAACTAGAAAGATTTGACTTACAAATTAAGATGTGCTAATGGCAGTGATATGCCAAACCCACTTATCCTACTCCTATCAATGTCTTAAGATAGACATACTAAGTTTAGATGGGATCCTTAGGACTTGCATTACAGATTCTATATATTAGAAATATTCTCTTGATTTGTCTCCCTTGACACCTTCATTTGGATCTCCAAAGTTACAAATAGATATCCAATCTTAATCCTAAATTCTTTAATTATATAACTTTTACATAATTATGAGAATAACATCAAGTTACATTTAAGAAGAGTTTAAATAAGAAGAGAATTTATAACTAGAAAATAAGAGAAAGGCATAGAAAGCAATCTCTATACTGCAAAAATTACATTCATTCATATCAATAAAAACAATCACATGGGTTTATAAACTTATAATCCTTTATCATGTTATCATATTCACATTATATGCACAAAAGTAAATAAATGTTTAATCTTTATTATTGACATCAAAATTTAGTGTTTAATTTATGTATCTAAATAAGAGTCCTAGTAAAATTAGAAAATAGTTTTCTAATTCAACAAGTATTCTAATCAAATATAAGTCTTCAATCCTAATCCAATTTGGATGTTTTAATTTTAGTTAAACATTATTTATAATGTTATTCATAATTTTAAAAATTATATTTGAATTAAATTTCTCCTAATTTAATAAGTTAATTGAATTAGGTGTTCCACTTATGAATAATTTAGAATCTTAAAAATCTAATCATATTGATCTTATTGTTGTGCTAATTCAACATCACTATTACACATAGAAATGTTTCTTGATGCAACGGAAGCATGTTTACAACATTCATTAGCCATGACTGGGGTAACCACCAATTTTTAGACTCAAGCTACGGTCAAAAGCAATAGCCACCACACGGTAGCAAAGCCATGCCTTGCCTCCGTTGTGGGTATAATTACCCATGCATGCATGCCACGTAAGGCTTGGCCTTGCGACCCAATGTGGCTTTCTTTAAGGCCATCAATGCTGCCATCGTTAATTACCCAACAATCCATAGTAACACCCAAATTAATTTCAGCCCCATTTTTTTTCTTTTTGTTTACTTCTATGGATTTCTCAAAACCATGTCACACGAAAGAAAGAACTTTTCTCTTTTGCATGGTGAGACACAATGTCAATTCTGTTTTTTTGTTTTCTATGGGTTTAACCAAAAACCAAATCAAGGAATTAATTATAAACTTGTAATAACACTAATTAAACATATAAATCAATTGAATTGTTAATCAATAATAACTAAGCATAAATTTAAATTATATTTAATAAGCAAATCAGACTCTGATACTACTATTGGAAGTTAAACAAAAATTTATCAAAAAATAAAAAACATAATGATATAGATATTTTAAAATTTTGAATTCCCAAAATACATCAGTTGGTTGTTAAACTTAAATACAAACTATACTAAAAGATGAGATATTTACCAATGAATCAAGTCTTCTTTTCTCTTTCAAGTCAAATTGCTATGTTGTTGCAAGCCATTACTATCCAAAAGTTTGGCCTATAATAGTATGCACACAAGAAACTATAGAGATAATTCTTAGAAATATAAACTCTTTTAAGGGAAAAGAGTGATAAAAAGGAAAACCAAAATAGAATTCTAGCTCACAAGAATCAATTTAGTTGGCCATATAAGGTTCTATATATAAAGAACTTTGGCTATGTGAGGCCTAGTATTAACCTCTAATAAATTATACTTTAGTTCCTATAATTTTAAATATTATATTTTGGCTACAAAAATTTCTTGAACTTCTTAATTAATTCTAACTTAATCTCTTTTTACCTTTCTCATCAATTTTCTTTATGTATGTGATCCATTAAGATCATAACACATAGATAATAAATATAAATTATAATTCCAAAAAATTAGACAAATGAAACTCTTTTAATTTATTACAAATCTTCTAATTAATTAATTTATATCAATAAATTGAGATTAATGTCTAGACATGTGTTATGATTACCTTATTATTAGAACTATAAAAGTGGTTTGACTAATCCTTATAGTATATAGTCTTTTACTATAATTCAATTATTTTGTCATACTAATACTCTAATTAAATATTGAGTATGAAACTAGTACTTATTTTATATTATTTAATCATATTCGTTCTCAAATAATAATATAACAATTGATTATATTAAGCAAATCACAACTCTTTATGATCATCATTCTATCTTGTGTAAGGATTTCTCAAATCAATATCTATTGTGAACAATCAAACATTCTCCAACGATTACTTTAGGATGGAAAATTATTTATTAATTACTTAACTATTTATATGTAAGCAATACAATAATATTTGGAATTATATTTTGATATATTAAGTATTTAATTTTTATAATTTCATCACAATTATTTTTATAAAGTATATTTATTTTATAAACTTTATTTTTAGAACCATATCATTTGTATAAACATTTTAAAAATAAATAATGTCTTTTATTAATAATTGCATGCATGAAATATTAAGTATGTTCATATTAAGTAAACAAACCTATTCATTGCTAGGGCATACATCAACAAAAGCAATTCAAATTTTCATAAAGTTGAAACATCTAAAATCATCTACATGTAGCAGTAAAAACAAATATGCTAATATATCTCAACATTTTTGAAAAAAATGATTCAACTATCTCTTAATTGATTAGGCTCATAACTATTAAATTATGCATAATAAAATTCATGACTATTGAATTACAAATGATGATTAGAAGAGAAAAAAAATTCTTTGAAAAAATTCTCCTCTTCACCTATAGACCTGAATTATACACATTTTATTTGATAAGGTAGCATGTTCTTGGTAAATTAATGACTACCTACAAGTCAATTTGATCCATGGGAAAGGTAGGACAAAGTTAGCAATGTATATTGAAATGTTCAAAACAAGAAATAACAAAGATGACATGTTCATTTATTAGATCATAACTAGAAAATTGAAATGTGTCTAAAGGATTAAAAAAAATTGTTATCTATGTAAATCCACTCCTTTTCTATCTTGTTGTTTTTTTCTCTTTTTTTTCATTGTAGAAGTTGAAAATTTGAACATTTAAATTTTAAATGTTATTCACCTGTGTGAATTGGCTGGCTAATATGTATTAACTAATAAAACCACAACATATAAGTCTGTATAGCAATAATGTGAAATAAAGTGTCATGAACAAAATTATTGAGAGTAACATTATTATTACTAAAAATTACATATTACTTGATAATAGTAATAAATATTTTTGTGAAAAAAAATTTAATAAAATTATAAATATTCGGTAAAAATGTTATTAAAATAATTATTAGTATATTAATTGACCATAAAAAATGTGATAAAAAATTTATCTTATTTTTTAAAAATAAAACTAGTATTGTAATATTTTAAGTTGTATATTTAATATTAAACATATTATTGATGATTTATAACATTTATTTTATTTTATTTTATTATTTTAAATAAATGATCAAAATATTATTTAAATTGATAATAATTAAAGTAATTTTGTAAAAATAATAATTATTTTACAATAAAACAAAAAAATATTATAATTATCAAATATTAAAGAATATACTAATTTGACATTAAAAAACTTAATTAAAGAATTTATAATCATAATTGTTACAAAACATATGAACTGCAATAGCTTTACAAAGTGAGATGATTATGAGTTTTAAAACATTTCATTGTCACCTTTCCAAACTTGGGTTTTGAAGGAGTGATGTAAGAAAACTCAATTTTGAAAGATATAATCAAATAAACTTTTAATTGTGTTTTAATTTAAAGGTACTTTTACTCATTATAACAAACACACCACCAAATAAGGCATACATGTTGCATAATGACCATAAAAACATTAACTATAAATATGTAACATTGTTTAATAACATAAAGAAAAGTAAACAAATGAAAAAATTAAATAAAAGAAATCCCCAATGGCAACTTACATGAAGAGGAAACAAACTTATGTATGCTTATTAAAGTATTGGAAAATCACCTCAGCTCAAATTGAACTATATCCTATTACTAGTTAGTTGTAGTCAAATCAAAATGATTTTGAGTTAAAAGCTCTAAACATGTTTATAACTACAAAGAACTGGTTTATTTGTGCTTGTGCTTGAGATATCTTGCTATTTCACTCCCTTTCTTTCAAAAGAAATGATCCCATTCATCTTCTTTTTTCATCCCTGAAAGTTTAAGCTTCCAACTATTCTCTTTTATGAAACCAAGACTAGGATACTTCCCCTCCTTAATCTCCCTTCTCACTTTCTTAACTCTTCTAATTATGCCCTTCATTACAATCTCAAATGCATCTTTAAAGTCTTTAGCCTAGACTTGGGATTTGCATATATTACCTTTGGTATTAGCTTTATCACCTCCTTTCTCATAGCAAATACTCAACTTTTTGGAATTTATGCAATCCTTCATATATCCTAAAATGACCATCTTTTATCAAGCTCATGGGTATGATAATTGAATATTTTGTGTAATTCTTAGGGAAATGCCATGTGTATTATGTGTAAGCATAGCAAGGGTGAAATGAAACTAGAATATAGCCTGCCAAAATGGAATCAAAAGTAAATGGCCGAGTGTAGGAATCCCTTAGAGGTTGTAAGCAGAAAACTAAGTTTTGAAATACCTTAATCACATCAACTAGATTATCACATTTCTTTTTATTGGAACTATAGCTTAGTAGTTGGCAATGTCTCCCTAAAGATTTCATCCTCTTTCTACCATCAATCATCTTAAAATTATTGGCCTACCATTAGTCATCTTAAAAAGTTAAATATTGATACCAAAAATTTCTTATTAGTTACATCCTCTTGTATATACTTTGTCTCCAATTTTTCCCATAGACTAGTCATCAAAGCTGTCATTGATGACGGCAAGTGGCTACTACCATTAGCTACCACCTCCTCTTTTCTTCTTTTCCCTCATCTTCAAATCATCATAGTATATGTGCAACATTCAAAAAGAAAAGAAAAGAAAAGAAAAGTAATAAAATATAAAAAGTGTAAAAAATGTCAAAAAATTCACAAAAAAATTGAAAAAGATTGACTTAATCAAACATTGTTAATTTTAACTAGTTAACTCCATTCCATGCCCTCTTATTAGAACTCGTAACCCATGAACTTGACTTTAAATTAATACTCCAAGCCTTCTTAAACATGCAAACATGACTCAAACTAAACAAACTCCCCACATAAATCAAATATGAAATTTCTCACCAAGCACCACATTACTAGTACCATTCTTTGTATGGGTCATGCCTATATATGAATTGACAAAAATCTCTAGTAACAATGACATATTTATTCAAACACTTATTAAAGCCAACAAGAACCTATTCTTTCAAATCTTTTCTTTCATTTTTTGGGTCCAAACATTAAAACTTCAAAAATGAGTGAAATCAAAAGTTTCTTTAAGAAAACTAAAAGTAACAAAATAGTAAAAGCCACAATTTTTCTTAAAACAAGAAAAATGAAGATTAATGCCTCCTCTATTTGTTAGAGTAGACCCAAACCCTAGGCCCTTATTTACTCTCTTTTCCTTCAACGACCTTAAGAAGAAAGATAATAATTCTTTTGGAAAAAAAAAAAACCACTTTAGAAAAAATATAGCCCCACTCATTCCCTTGTTTATTTTTTCAAAAATAATTGAGAAAAATAAAAATAAGAAACATAATAAAAATCAATTAAAAAAAGGAATAAATAGGTATCCATGGCCTTCTTTGCTTTTAAAGCCTTATCCATGATTAGATCTTGCCTTTAAGGCTTTAAGTCAGACCATAAGCTCTTGAATTCAACACAAGAATGCCCTTATCCCCCCATAACCTGTAGAGAAAATGAGTTAGGGCTAAGATTTTCTTTGGGTGCTTTTAGGGTTAGATTGTCTTAATGTTTTCTTGAGTGAAATGAAAAGGGGTTAATAGATAATTTTATTTGTAATTTTGCATGAAATGTTAAATTTAATATGACCTTTCAGAAGTAACAATTCAATAAACTAAGAATTTTTTTATAACAATTCTAGCTAGCCAGTAAACTAGATTAACAAAAAATGTTTATGTTGCTAATGTGGCACATTGATAAGAAAGGGAATCTGAGGTGTATTAAAGACAACAATAACAAAGCACCACATCTTAATTAGGCCAAGCCCAAACCCAAATCTACTTGAAATCCAAATGGTAAGAACCCATTAATCTAATTTATATAATAAATTGATGAAAAAAAATAAGAAAACATTAAAACATGTAATTTTGAAAAGGAAATTTAATTAAACATAAAAGATAAACCCAATTAAGTAAATATAAAATTGAAATTGTAATATAAATAAACAAAATACAAGACCCTAGTTAATTTCTTTTTTTAGGAGAATATTTTGTGAAAATAAGAATAAAGAGTCATTCATGATAATAAAAGAGACAAATATTTGTGAGAGATAATTCTTCAATAAGATACCAAAAATTTTTGGTATCAAAATTAAGGAATTTTAAGATGACTGAAGATTGCAATCATCAATTTTGATACCAAAAATTTCTTACTAGTTACATCCTCTTGTATATACTTTGTCTCCAATTTTACCCATAGACTAGTCACCAAAGCCATCATTGACAACAGCAAGTGGCTACTACCATTAGCTAAGACATCCTCTTTCCTTCCTTTCCCTCCTCTTCAAATCATCCAAGTACATGTACAACATTAAAAAATAATAAAAAAAATTAATAAATCATAAAAAGAGTAAAAAAAAATATTAAAAAATTCACAAAAAAAAAGATTGACTTAATCAAACATTATTAATTTAAATTAGTTAACTCTCTTTTGTGCCCTCTTATTTGAACTTGTAACTCGTGAACTTAAGTTGGTATTAATACTCCAAGCCTTTTTAAACATGTGAATATGACTTAAACTAAACAAACTCCCCACAAAAATCAAACATGAAATTTCTCACCATGCACCACATTACCAATACCAATCTTAGTATAGGTCAAGCCTAAATAGGAATCGATGGTAATCTTTAGTAACAATGGCATAGTTTTTCAAACTCTTATTAAAGCCAGCAAGAACCTATTCTTTAAATTTTTTTTTTTCATTTTTCATGTCCAAACATTAAAACTCAAAAAAATAGTGAAATAAAATTTTTTTTTAAGAAAACTAAAAGTAACAAAATAGTAAAAGCTAAGATTTTTTTAAAATTAAAAAATGAAGATTAATGCCTTCTCTATTCATTAGAGTAGGTCTAAACCCTATGCCTTTTTTTATTTTCTCTTTTCCTTCAAAGACTAGAAGAAGAAATAATAATTATTTTGGAAAAATGAAAACTACTTTAAAAAAAAATATATAACCCACTCCTTCTCTTGTTTATTTTTTCAAAAATAATCAACAAAAATAAAATAATAAAAATAATAAAAATCAATAAAAAAGGGAATAAATAGGTGTCCATGGCCTTCTTTGCTTTTAAAGCCTTGTCCATGATTAGATCTTACCTTTAAGGCTTCAAATCAAACCATAAGCTCTTGAACTCAACACAAAAATGCCCTTGTCCCCTAGAACCTGTAGGGAAAAATGAGTTAGGGCTAAGATTTTCTTTGGATGTTCTTTGAGTTAGATTATCTTGATGTTTTCTTATGTGAAATAAAAATGGGTTAATAGATAATTTTATTTGTAATTTTGCATGATATGTTAAATCTAATTTGACCTTTCAAAAGTAACAATGCAATAAACTAAGAATTTGTTTACAACAATTCTAGCTAACCATTAAACCAGATTAACAGAAAATGTTTATGTTGTTAACATGGCACATTGATAAGAAAGGGAAGCTAAGGTGTATTAAAGACAACAATAACAAAGCACCACATCTCAATTGGGCTAAGCCAAAACCCAAATCCACATGAAATCCAAATGGTAATAACCCATTAACCTATTATATATAATAAATTGATGAAAAAAGTTTAAGAAAACATTAAAACATGTAATTTTGAAAAAGAAATTTAATTAACCATAAAAGATAAACCTAATTAAGTGAATATAAAATTGTAATTATAATATATAAACAAAATACAATACTCTAGTCAATTTCTTTCTATAGGAAAATATTTTGTGTAAATAAGAATAAAGAGTCATTCATGACAATAAAAGAGACAAATGTTTGTAAGAGATAATTCTTCAGTAAGATAGTGAGTGATTAAAAGAATGAGAGACAATTGTTTTAAGGACTATATGGTTTATAAGAGTCCAAAAGGGAGCAAAAAGTAATAGGTGTTAATTACTTTTATATGACCTATTTCAAAGACAGTGGTAGTACACACTTTTCTTGAGCCTTTGTATTTGAGTTTTAGGATTTAGGGACCATAAAATCCAATTTATGGGTTAATGGGATTAGGGTTAATGAGATTATTAATTTTAATTTTAAGTAATGGGTTAACGGGATTAAGGTTAATTGGATTAGGATTTTTTTTAAAATGCCAATTATTAGTTAATTTGTTATGACCCAAAGCCATATTAATTGTTATTATAATTTTCTTTTTCTAAGTTTTTACTTTTTATAATTGGATTAGAGTCAATGTTCATAGGAACAACATAAGGAAGACTAGGTAAAAGTTGAGTTATGGGGTTATGGCATTAATGTTTAATGGCTAAAGAGTTGAGGGCTAAAGCACATATGTGATACGTCAAATAAGGCCATGTCTCTTGCTAGTAAAGGGTTAGATTCCTTAATGCTCCTTAGAGGGGAAGTATGTTCTGACATAAGGTGTGATGGCTTAAGTAAGGTAATGTCTCTTACCATTAAAGGGTCAAATTCTCTAATACTTTTTAAGGGAGTAATGAATCTCTCACACAAAAGTTAGCTAATGCATTAACACTATGTGAGCACTTAGGCTAAGGTTTAAACTAACAATGTGAGAACTAGCTCAAGCATCAATGAAATATCAGTGCACAGTTGGAGTTTGCATTAACTACATGCAATTTAATTGTAGGATGGATAACAAGGTGAAGGCTTGGAGTGTAGACTAAGTTAGAATGTGAATCAAGGACCATAAAAATAGGGATAATGTGGGGTGTGCTCTCTAAAATCATAGTAATATGTTGTTACTAGGTTGATTAGGTAACTAAGGAGAAGTGTAGCCAACATAAGTATGTAGCTCATCTAGCATGAAAGGAGAACATGGTTGATTTCTCTAATGTCTTGACTAAGCCATAATAAGGTGGTAAACACTTCTCAAGTATAGGAAGACATAGAGACATTATTGGCCAAAGATCATAGGGAAGTGCTCCTAAATGTAAGAAAATACCACTATCCACGATTGACTTAACAGTTATATCATGCATGTCCTTAAGTAGTTAAGTGTATCAACTACCATAACTTGTAGCTTATAAATAAGTAATGTGAATAGCCAAAGCTTAACATCAACAAAAGAGGAAAGCATAAAGAAAAACACTTATGAGAGATTTGTCAAATCCTTTGTACTTTGTGTGTAAGAAAGTAATAATGGTTAAGAAACATTCTCGTATATAGTGGCATTTCTCTAAATTGTGCAATTAAGTGTTGTTATGCAATCCCTTTTAATATGTGTTTGTGTGCAAGGTTTGGCTAAAATGGAAAGGTGTCTTGGTACCATCAAGGGCAAGAGATTTTGACTTAAAGAAAGGCCCCCACTTATAATTTTAAAAGTGATGCACTCTTGTTTTTCCTCTAGATTCCATTTTCAAAATAAAATCATTAGCTATTAACAAAGGAAATTCACAATAACATATATTATTCTTAGGCCTTCCCTTAGATGTTTTCATCAATCCTAGTGTGAACTCCCATACACTACACTAAAAAAGCATGACTAGTTATCACATTTCTACAATAGTAAATTGATAAACTACTTACTTTTACTTACCAACTTAAGTTTCAAACTTGAATTATCCTAAAGAACCCAATTGCCTCCCTTAAACCTTTAAGCTTCCTCCCTTAAAATTTCAAAGAAACCAATTTTCTTGCAAACCTCACTTGCCTTCCACTCATTCACCCAAGATTCAACCAAACACAAAGGCACATTAGTCTATAATAATAATCGTGGAGTCATCTTAAAGCCATCCTTCACAACTTTGAAATAGTTCCAAACATAGGGTGATTCTGACTTAGCCTTCTTCACCTTATCATATACAAGTTCTTAGTGAAGTCAATGTTATTGCTCATCAATCATTACATAAGTCCTAGTTTTGTGTCTATATCAACCATACTTAAAGTAGACTACATGAATTCCTTCATACTCTATCCACTAGACCTTGCCACCCTTAACATACTGAGTGACTAGTGGCTTGTTTAAATTAATTTTGCACGCACACTCTAGCAAAGCTTCCCCTAGCAACATCCTTTGGGGTTTTATTATTCTTTAACATGTGCCCCAATTTATCTTAAATCTTCCATAAAGCCTTATAACTATAATATTCCATTGGTAGGTGAGATAGGTGTATCCACATAGCCACTTGATCAGTGTTAGACTCATCTAGATCAAAATTCGGTTACCACCATTACATGATGAGATAATGGCCAACTACCATTGAGGGCCCACCATGAAAATCAAAAGAATGATCCTTAAATTTTTAAATGTGACCAAGAAGAAATCATTCCCTAAATCACTCAATTGGAAATGGCCTTTAGGTGACCATAGTTGATATAACGAGCAATGTAGATAAGTATACCCAATTTTGCTACCCAATAACTTCATAATCAAATTACTTGTCCATGGCTTGTGAAAGGCTATCTTCTTTGAGGATGAAATTCTATACTAGCGCAATCTAGAGAACCCATGTCCCCTTTAACATCAAATTGAGCATCAACATTCTCATCTTCCATTACATTATTTGTCTTATACCTCTAAGAATTCATTCCTTTAACAAATAGAAAAGAATCTTGATAACAAAAGTTTATGACACCATTCACTAGTCAAACCGTACCCATCATCCTACTCTTAAGTAGCCTTAGGAACCAAAGCTCCATTTTGCACCATAACTTTCTTATTACCAAATGCTAGTTGATCAATCTTCTCTAATGACTTAAGAGGACTTCAAGAATTCATTCCGAGGCTTTATTTTATTACATTACTTAAAGTGGGACTTCTTTTGGTGCAAGGGAGGTTGACAATGGAATTAAAAAAAGCTTAGGTTGCACTTTTAAAACCAACTTTTAAATCCATTCCTTAATATATCTTGACTTGTGAGACATGGGTTGATTTTCCCTTGAATCTGATTTATTACCCCCTTTTTAAATGATTGATGTAGATTGTAAGGTGGGTTTCTTAGACTTTCATGCCCACCATTAGAGGAAACTTGTTCTTTTTTTTTTTCTCCCTTCTTTCTTTTCCTTAAATTTTGGGTATTTTCATTATCAAAAATCATGTAGTAATTTCCAACAAATAAAATTTTCTCTTTTTTCAATATTCCCAAAACTCAAAAATTTTGTTTTTCAAAATTTGAAATTTCTATATTTTTCTAAAAATAAAAATCTCTTAAGTGATAAAAATCCCCAAGAGGGTGCAAATATTCTCAAACAATAATTATAAAATATCTTTTCCTTCTCCAATCCAAAAATCTTCAAAATCTCAAACATGTACATATTTTCTAAATGAGATTTTCATATTATTTCCTAAGTCTAGAATTTCAAGAATTTCCCACTTTTCACTTGTCCAAAAAATTTCCCTTACCATTTTCCAAAAAAATCCTCATAGTCCAAAATTTTCCAAATTCCTCCAAAAGTTATGAAAAAAAAAAAACAATTCTCAAATTTGCTTTTCAAATTTCTTAAAAATTTTTTCAATGCAAGGGATCATTTTAAAAATTATCTCAATTTTTTCCAAAATTTTTTGAAGCAAGAGATCTTTGTTAAAAGCATCTCATTTCCAAACACAATTCAAATTGGAGCATGAGATCTTTGTAAAAAGCATCCATTGATTTTTCTCAAACCCTAATCTCACATCCTATCATGTCAACATTTTCAAAGCCCTAATATGTGCCCATGAGAAAATTTTGTTAAACTACATGTCATTAAGAAAGATAAACAAATAAAATATTAAATCAAGAAGAATCATAAAAATAAAATAAATGTTAAAATTATAGTTTTATTGTTCACAATGGGAATCTAGGTTAGTCTTGACTTTCACTAGGTGAACTATGCCCCTAACCCTAAAGAATTTTAGTAACACAAGTTGAGTCCCATTAATTTAGAGAGCATGGTAGTTCTCTAAATCAATAATTAAGTTGTTCAAACCATACATTAAATGTTTGGTATGACTTTAATATCCTAAGATTGATTTGAGATGGTGAAGTTTCAAATTAATCCAAGCATTGCATAGGCCAAGCAAGTGGTAAGGGTGAATCAAGTAGAGTACCCTATCATCATGGTTCACCAGAATCATTGTTAATCCATCATTGCAACATTGTAGTAATTACCGGCAGCTCAACACATACTATTCAATAACAAGGCCCCATATCAAGCATTCACTTCAACATTGGGTCACGCTCTCATCTCATCCTAGAGGTAGGTTACGACAAAATCAATTGCTTTTAAAGCAATAATGGTGAGGAAATGAAACTAATGACCAAGTAAATGAGATGATATCTAAACCATTAAATGCAAATTAAAAAACTAACTAATTATGATGATATACTATGGCTAATGGTCTAAATCCTACCTCATCTACCCCATACCCCTATCATTTTTGTTTCCTTTCCTTTCCATTCATCAGGGAATGAAGAAAATTATTTAAAAACAATATTGTAAGCCCTTGATGGGGTAGACCTTTTCTCTCTGCATCACTTTAAGTGATTTTTGATATGATAACTTCTTGTGATTTCAATGATTTCTTCAAAAGGAAGGAGGCTCAGCCATGGGTTGCTGAAGATGTTAGAGATAATCCTACTATTAATTCATATTGTGCTCAAAAATGATGAAGAGAAGTAGATCAATAATTTCAATGTCAAGAAATAGCTTGATGAGCACAAAGATGTTGTTTATAATGTTAAGGATCTTTTTATTTAGATCTCTATTATAGCTTTTGAAGTGTGAGATGAAAGTTAGTTCTTAATATTGTTTGTTGATGGGAGAAGGTTATCGCCTTGTTACAAAAAATAGTAAAGGAAGATGAAAATTGGCATATTACAACAAAAAACACTAAAATTTTAAGATTGTAATTTTTTTCAAACTTTCATTGTAAATCAAATTCCCTTATAAATGGTTAATGTACAAAATTCAAGTACAATAATGATGTCTAAACAACATGCTTGCCATACTTACTAAGCTTCCATATTATGTTAACTCCACTTAGTGCTCTAAGTTGTCATTTAGCCCCACTACCAATGATTTGCACTAGATTGAGAGCCACTAACATCAATTGAACTCATTACATCATAATTGCTCATTGGTTACTAATACTAGACTAAACTAGAAAGCTAGTTACAAGTTAACCAAGAGCCCTAAAAAAACAAAATAAAGTTTTTGTTTCTTAATGCTAAAGTTGTGATCTTCTTGTTGCATCTCAACTTCCAAGTTCTTTTCTCCTTAATGTTAGGAACTTGAACAATGAAGAAACTAGGCCTCACAATAACACTCCTTAGCTTGTTTACTTTTCAGCCTCATGTCATCCCTTATCCTTCTAAATTTAAGCCTTAGCAAGGCCTTGGTCATGATGTTGCTAACTACAAATTTAAATTGTAGTGCACTAGAATAGCTTCATTAGCTTGTTAAGCTTTTCTATTGAAATGGTATTTCATCTTGATGTGTTTTGCTCTCCTATGGAAATTAGGTCCTTCAAGATGACCATAAAAGACTTATTATCAACCATAATTTTAGTAGGTAGATCTTGCATGCACTTCAAATCAACCAACATTTTTCCTAGCCATAATGCCCAATTTACAGCTTTTGCAACTGCTATATATTCTACCTCAATAGTAAATTATGCCACTATTGCTTGCTTTTTTAGCCCCAAGTTATCGAGGCTTCAATCAAGAGAGACAAGGTGACTTGTGGCACTCTTCTTGTCTTCATAAAAGCTACTTCAGTCATTAACTAAATAGCTTCGAATACCAATTTCCCATTTTTGTTGAATTTAACCTAAAATCAATTATGCTTTTTACATACCTAAGCACCCTTTGAACAACTTGAAAATGCAATTCATTGGGAATTTTGCATAAATCTAAAATGTAGACTGGTTGCAAACATGGTATTAGGCATGTTTGCTATTAAGTATAATAGACAACCAATTACACTTCTATATAGGCTTCCATTTGCTCTCTTAGCTCCATCTTCTTTATTGAATTTCTCAATTAACATGATTGGTGTGAAGATTGGATTACAATTTTGCATTTTGAACATTCTTAAAACCTTATTTGCATACTTACATTGATTAATGAAAATTACTTTATGAGTTTAAGTAACATACATTCCAAGAAAGTAACACATTAATCCTATGTCTATCATTTCAAAGATCCTCTTAATATCAGCTTTAAACTTATTAATCAAGTTACTGCAACTTTGAATGATCAACAAGTCATCCACATAGACTACATCAATTAATAGATTAGTATGAGCAATCTTTGTATGTAAAGTAGCTTCGTTGTTGCTTCTTACAAACCCTTGTTGCACTAAGTGCTCATCAAGCCTGTTATACTAGGCCCTAAGAGTATATTTTAGACCCTATAGAACTCTTTGGAGCATATACACTTCCTCCTTATGTCTTTCTTTCACAAAGTCCTCTAGCTACTTAATGTAAATTTCCTTTCTCAATAGGCCATTCAAGAAATCTGATTTCACATCAAGTTAAAACACCAACCATCCCTTTTGAGCTATAAGTGCTAGGAGTAGTTTGATTTCGTCAAGCCTATAACCTAGTACAAAGGTTTTAAAGTAATCCACTCCAAGCTCTTATGGATAGCCCTTAATAACTAATCTAGCATTGTGTTTGTTAAGTGTGCCATTAAAATTTATTTTAGATTAAATACCCATTGACACCAATTACTTATCAATGGTTAGGGTATTAAACCAATTTTAGGTGTTGTTGTTCAAGCATTTAAATTTTAGCCTTTATAGCATTTATCCATATAGTAGATTTAAAGGCTTCTACATAACTAATAAGCTCTAGTAAAGCTAAATTACTCCTTTCATATACCTTGACAAGTGATTTGCTACCTCTTACTGGCTCATCTCAAACTCAACCTCATCATCTATATGAATATCAGGTTACAAAGGAGATTGGTTAATGTTGAAATCCTAGACTTCACCATTTGTTTGAGCTTTATCCTAATCCTAGTTGGCATTTTCATCAAACTTTACACTTAACTTAGAAATACTTTTTATATCTTCAAAATGTAGATCTTAATGACCTTGGAATTTGAACCATAACAAGTAATATTCCTATTTCAACCTTTGAATCAAACTTTTCTCTTTTGACATTAGATACAAAATTGTAACATATGCAAATAAAGACCCTCAAGTGCTAGAGTGAAGGCTTGTATTTTACTTCCCTCACTCTTTTGGTCCTCATCATTTTAAATTTATTTGCTAAAGCATAATTTTTATTATGAAGAACTTGTTTCTATTTTAGAATGTTAGAAACTAAGATGAATTTATTTCATCAAAAATAGCATTTATCAATTTAATGATTATTTTAATAGATATTAAGATGTTAAGCTCTATGACTATTAATTGATAGGTCATATTGTTGTGAACATATCCTAAAAAGATGGACTCAACTCTCCTTTGAGCCAACATTTTCAATTTTCATTAAGGAAACTTAACAATTGCTCTACAAAACCAAATTCTTAAATAACAAGGTTAGGCTTTCTTTTATTTAAGAACTTATATGGAGTTGTTTTGTTACTTTTGATTGGATTTATATTTAAAATAAGGAATGTTGTACGTTATGCCTCACCCCAAAATCCTTGACTCAAGCTAGAATTTAATTACATGACATTGATCATTTCTATTGACATGTGATTTTTGTACTTACAACACCATTTTGTTATAAAGTGTAAGGAATAGTAGTCTCATGAAGAATTCTCTTATACTTAAAAGTCAGTATCATTATATTTTTCTCCCTCTTAGATAGCAAGTATTTGATGAAAAATTCATTTTGAAATTTAATTTTAGTTTTTCATAAACTGAATCTTACATGAGATTTATTTTTAGTATGCATCAATTAAACATAGTATTAGTTTGAGTATTTATCAATGAATATCACAAATATGTCCTTCCTTCTAGTATTAGTGTGGTGTGCAATTCACACACATCACTATAAATTAATTTTGACATGTTTAAAGATCTTCAACTACTTGGAAATAAGATTGTAATTATTTTTGTTAGCTTACAAGTTATGCATTTGTTTTTAAATTTATCAAAGTATGGCAACAAGTTCAATTTAACCATATCATGCAATCTTCTAAAGTTTATATGTCTTAACCTATTATGCCATACAAAAAAATGTTGAGTGATATAAGCATAAAAATTAACATTATTATTAGCAACAACAAGTTTGAGCATGCCATTACAAAAATAACCATTTCTCACAAACACATTTCATTTGGAAGGATAAAGTTGTTAGTCTTTATGACCAAAACTATAGTGGAATTTCACATGTACATAACAATACCACTACTTATTAGTTTCATAGCTTTAAAGTAACTTTTGCTCTCACAAACATGTTGGGCAACACTAGAATCAATCAATTAAGTAACGTCATCCTCAAATGAATTGACCTTTCTGATCATAGGAATCATTTTTTCATTTATTACTCTAGAGGGGAACTATTTCTTTTCCAATTTTTTTTATCTTCTAAAGATGACACTCATATTTATTATGCCCTTTTTTGTGACAAAAATGACATTTGCCCTTTTTATATTTGCCCTTTGTTTTGCTTTTGCTATCATTAGATTGATTCTTTCTCTTGTTGGTGGACTCACTTGATTATGTTTTCTCAATCACATGAAACTTTAAAACAAGAAAGTCATGCTTATTGTTTCCATCTTATATGCAAATCTCTTTAACTACATGAAGATGGTTAGCAAGAATTTCAAGGGATATATTCTTTTTCTTATATTTTAGGCTTCTCTTGAAAATATTTCAAAAAAGTGGCAATTTATCAATACTAAAATTCACAATTACAATTTCATTTGTAGATATTTTGTTTTATGAAAGATGATCTAGAATCCTTTAAATTTCTACAAATTATTCTATTGCTAGCCTACCATTAATCATCTTAAAATTATTAAATTTTGATACCAAAAATTTCTTACTAGTTACATCCTTTTGTATTTACTTTGTCTCCATTTTTTCCCATAAACTAGTCACCAAAGCCATCATTGATGACAAGTGGCTACTACCATTAGCTACCACCTCCTCTTTCCTTCCTTTCCCTCCTCTTTCAAATCATCCAAGTACATGTAAAACATAAAAAAAATAAAATAAAATTAATAAAACATAAAAAATGTAAAAAGGTCAAAAAATTCACAAAGATTAGATTGACTTAATCAAACCTTGTTAATTTAAACTAGTTAACCCCCTTCCATGCCCTCTTATCTAAACTTGTAACCCATTAACCTGAGTTGGAATTAATACTTTAAGCCTTCTCAAATGTGCAAACATGACTCAAACTAAACACACTCCCAACAAAAATCAAACACGAAATTTCTTGCCATGCACCACATTACCAGTACTATTTTTTGTATAGGTCAAGTCTATATACAAATTGACAAAAATCTCTAGTAACAATGACATGTTTTTTCAAACTCTTATCAAAGCTAACAAGAACTTATTCTTTCAAATCTTTTCTTTCAATTTTTGGGTCTAGACATTAAAACTCCAAAAAAGAGTGAAATCAAGAATTTCTTTAAGAAAACAAAAGGTAACAAAACAATAAAAGCTAAGATTTTTTTACAACAAGAAAAAAAAAAGAGAGATTAATGCCTCCTCTATTTGTTAGAGTAGATCCAAACCCTATGCCTTTTTTTTTTTTCTGTCTTTTCCTTGGAAGACTAAAAGAATAAAGATAATAATTAAAATAAAAACTACTTTCAAAAAAATATGACCTACTCCTTCCCTTATTTATTTTTTCAAAAATAATCAAAAAAAAATA
Organism: Rhizophora mangle; assembly: GCA_037832345.1. Classification (NCBI taxonomy): domain Eukaryota; kingdom Viridiplantae; phylum Streptophyta; class Magnoliopsida; order Malpighiales; family Rhizophoraceae; genus Rhizophora; species Rhizophora mangle. The sequence goes on along the minus strand of JBAPLJ010001282.1, from coordinate 57,811 downwards.
AAAATAAATCATAAAAAAATCAATAAAAGACAAGAATAAATAGGAGTCCATGGCCTTCTTTACTTTTAATGCCTTGTCCAAGATTAGATCTTGCCTTAAGGCTTTAAATTAGACCATAAGCTCTTGAATCAACATAAAAATGCCCTTCTTCCCCTTGGAACCTATAGAGAAAAATGAGTTGGGGCTAAGATTTTCCTTAGGTGTTCTTAAGGTTAGATTGTCTTGATGTTTTCTTGTGTGAAATGAAAAAGGGTTATTATATAGTTTTAATTTTAATTTTGCATGATATGTTAAATCTAATTTGACCTTTCAAAAGTCACAATTCAATAAACTATAATTTTTTATAACAATTCTAGCTAATCGTTAAACCAAATTGAAAGAAAATATTTATGCTGCTAATATGGTGCATTGATAAGGGAAGGAAGTTGAGGTGTACTAAAGACAACAACAACAAAGCACTACATCTCAATTGGGCCAAGCCCAAACCCAAAGCTACTTGAAATCCAAAGAGTAATAACTCATTAACCTATTATATATAATAATTTGAAGTAAAAGAATCAAGAAAACATTAAAACATGTAATTTGGAAAAGGAAATTTAATTAAACATAAAAGATAAAAGTAATTAAGTAAATAGAAAATTATAATTATAGTATATATAAACAAAATAAAAGACCCTAGTTAGTTTCTTTTTATAAGAAAATGTTTTATGATGTTAAGAATAAAAAGTCATTCATAACAATAAAAGAGAGAAATGTTTGTGAGAGATAATTCTTGAGTGAGATAGTAAGTGATTGAAAGAAGAAAAGATTGAGAGAGACAATTGTTTTAAGGACCATATGATCTATGAAAGTCGAAAGGGAGCATAAAGCAATAGGAGCTAATTACTTTCTTAAGACTATTTCCCCACACTTTTCTTAAGCCTTTTTATTTGAGTTTTAGAATTTAAGGACTATAAAATTCAATTTTTTGGGTTGATGAGATTAGGGTTAATGAGATTATTAATTTTAATTTTGAGTAATGGGTTAATGGGATTAAGCTTAATTGGGTTAGGATTTTTGTTTAAAAATAGCAATTATTGGTTAATTTGTTATGACCTAAAGCCATATTAATTGTTATTATAATTTTCTTTTTCTAATCTTTTACTTTTTTTATTCTATTCCCTTTCACAATTTCATTAGTTTGTAGCTTTCCTATTTGCAATTCCACAGTTGTTTCCTTGCATAATTGTTTTATCTAAGATTTTTTTAAAAAGGATAAAAAATCATTTATGGTTGAAGGAAATTAACTAATTAATTTTTATAGTGGAATAGGCTAATGGAATAAATAATTTCTATTTACAATAAACTAGGCTATAGCTTTGTCACTTCCTAATTGTTTATTAATTAAATGTAACTTGTTATTCATGTATGCAACTTTTTGTTATTTGGAAATCATACATAATTTATTAACCCTTAATTTAATTGCTCATGGTGGATTTTGATTACTATAATGTTTCATCTTGATGGGACCATGATGTTGCAACCTAAGATTTCATATGAATGGGAAGAAGTCAAGTTCATTGAAGCCAACATAAAAGATACCTTATTGATGCTTAACTTTGATGCAATAATAAAAAGTCATGGATACCATAACATACTGGACTATATGCATAAGTTCCCTAACTAATCATATGAGTTTATGAAGTATCTCAGTAAGACAAGTGACAAGCAATGTTTGATATGTTGAATTAGATGGTTGACATAAAAGCATGTTGTACATATCAATGTTTTAAATGTGGTTGATCAACCTACATTTGCCATTGTCGAGGATATTCCACATGTAGGTGGTGTTGAGCTAGAAGAGCTTGATGGTGGAACTAAGAATGTGAGGAAAAGTGTTCGGTATGTACAAAATGAAGTTGAGGGTGCAAATTGTCTTATTGATGGAATTATGACATAATCTTATATTTATAATATATTCGGTGAACAACAAAGTCAATAGTTAAGTCAAATTGCTAGTCATCAACAATATTGTACTAAGGATCTTGACATTACAATGCTATTGTACTTAACCAACACATTAAGAGTATATATGCCAATAACAGGTCTCTTTCAACTTGATTAAAAATTAATTTTCTAAGCCCTTGATTAACAACTTTGTATTACAATTTTTGATGTCTTTATATCGTCCCAAAACATTAGTGTTTAGTGCTAACTAAATCCTAGCAACTGCTATACAAACTCATGGACAAAAAATAGCCCCTTTAGGTATATTAGATATTGTGCAACACACTAATATACATAATAAAAGAACTGGGTAACAATTATCTAGAAACCTCATCTAAAATGTGTTGTTAAGTTAGCAATTAGTTAATACTTTTGCAACAATTAAGGATTGTACTTTTGAAACAATTAAAGATTGTATCCTTGAAATAATGAGGCATTATGATGTATTAGACATAGCATATGCTTTCTTTATTTTGTGATAGTGTAGCCATTAAACATGCATTAAGCTATGATTTCAGAGGGTGTTTATGAATTCAATATTTATAATGTTGGACTATTCCAATGAAGGATCTATTACCTATTATTACACTTATTTTATGGCTTGTTATCTAATAAATATTCTTTTTTTTTTGGGTTTAGCTTAATAGTTCAATTATTTAGACCTTTACCCTTGCTAATACCCACAAAAGGAAAGCCAAAATGATACTTTCTCATCCTAATTTTCATTATCCAACTAAATAAACAAAATTTAAAAAAAAATTTAGAGATCATGATGTAATAGTTGGAAGTTAATATAAAATATCCACTATCATGCCTTTCCCCTATATTGACCATTGTGAAAATTTGTGCCAAAAGTTGAAACCTCCTCAAAATTCTAAGGGTTAGAATAATCAATAGTTTAATTCATTGATGATCAACAAACAACTATTATCAATGTTTGAACCAATTAAGTTAACATTTAGAATTACAAAAGTATATAACAAATGTGTCATGCAATTGATAACCTTACAGTAATAGAAACACTATGGCAAAAACATGATGTTGCCATTTCACCAAAATTAAGACATAACACAATGTTAATCAAAGGAACACAAGTGAATATAGTATGCAATGACATAACACTAGTTTATATTATATTCACCCCTTAAAATTGCATTTTCTTTCAATAATCTTTGTTTTCCCTTTTTAGCGTAATACATTTAGACAACACTTTACTCATTTCCTCACCCTAATTGTCAATTTGTTTCTTCTTGGACTTAATATACTATTTGGTTTTAGTTCACCATACCAATTAGTGCCATCTTTCACCAATTCTTGGCACAAAGATTGGCATAAGTCAAGCACATTAAGGAGGCAAGGTGAACATAGAGTCAATGTTCATGGTAACAAAACGACGAAAGCTAGGTAGAAGTTAAGTTATGGGCTATGGAGTTGAGTTTAAGTTTTGAAAGAGTTGGAGGCTAGAGCACATGTGTGATAGGTCAAATCAAGCAATGTCTCCTACTAGTAAAGGGTCAGATTCCTCAATGTGTTGATGCATCACTCACATAAAAGTTAGCTAATTACATTAACACTTTGGCTGAGGTTCAAACTAACAATGTGTGGTTTAATTGTGGGTTGGCTTATAAGTAAGCTAAGAACTAGCTCAAGCATTATTGAAATATTAGGGCACAGTTAGAGTTTAGGCTAACTATATGCAATTTAATTACAAACCATGTTAGTATGTGAATCAAAGACCACAAAAATAGAGATAATGTGGAGTGTGCTCCCTGAAATCATGGGAATATGTTGTTAGTGGGCTGATTAGGTACCTAAGATGAAGTCCTAACCAATGCAAGTGTGTAACTTGTTTAGCATGAAAGAAGAACATGGGTGATTTCTCTAATGTCCTAACTAAGCCATAATAAGGTGGTAAACACTCCTCAAGCACATAAAGACATGGAGACATTATTGGCAAAAGATCTCAGGGAAGTGCTCATAAAAGTAGGGGAATACCACTATGCATGATTGACTTAATAGTTATAACATGCATGTCCTTAAGTAGTTAAGTGTATCAACTACCATAACGTGTAGCTTATAAATATGTAGTATGAGTAGCGAAAGCTTAACATCAACAAAAGAGGTAAGTATAAAGAAAAACACTTGTGAAAGCTTTGTCAAATCCTTTGTACTTAATGGTTGAGAAACATTCTCATATATGGTGGCATTTCCTTAAATTGTTCAATTAAGTGTTCTTGTGTGTAACACTTTTTTGTGTGTGTTTGTGTGCAAGGTTTGGCTAAAACCAAAAGGTATTTGTTACCATCAAGAGCAAAAAATTTTGTTACTAGAAATTAGCCTCATAACATAAACTATGGTGAGGACACTTCCAAAGCTAGTTCTTAAATCTTTTCCATGACTCATACAATGACTCGTTATTAAATTAGGTAAAAATAGTTATATTAATGTCTTTTTAAAAGGAGAAAATTTTAGCTTAAATTTTTTATGCATCAAATCACAAGTAGTAATGCTAATAGATCCTATAAGAAGAGAGTTAAACTAACTTCTTACTTTATCACACAATGGAAAGGGAAATACTTTAAGCCTAATAGCATCATTACTCACACCATTACACTTAAAAGTATCACAAATTTTAAGTTAGCAATATTAGAATTGGGATCATCATTAGGTAAACCATTAATGTGACACTCATTTAGATCATTTAATTGATAACCAGCTTGGTCTCAAAGGAGTTAGATTGGATTTCTAGCCTAGTAATGCTTGATGTTAACCTTTCTAAAGATGGTGTAGCATATGAACTAAAGGCTCTTTATTTTTTTTGTACCTCCTTTTCTTATGCCACAATGTTTTTCTCATTGTGTCAAAAATTTTCTGATTGTTCTTTCTATCTTATAGTCAAAAGTAGCAAGTTCTCACCACGAGTATGGGTCATGCCTACCATGCCTACAAACCAAGAATTAAAACCAAGTAAACTAAAACAAATGGAATAACCAAGCTACAATAGTAAACTAAATAAAAACTATGAAAACCAAAGCAAATAATTAACACTACAAATTAATAATCTAATCCAAAGCTAGATTATTAGTGTTAATAATGTAGATGACAAGTCCTTCACAATGATACTAAAAGCATGATGTGTGAATTATGCATTACATTTAGGCTAGTACACCTAATTGATTATGCAATACATGATGAATAGAATATCATTCCCATAGAGACTATTTGATATTATTAAGACAATTCTAATGTAACCTAAGTTGAATTAACTACATAAATTATTTTCTATTTCCAAGTGGAAAGAAACTATAAATATTAGGACACTAAGGTTTAAATTTCATTCAATCTAAGTTATGCAATCAATTAAATAATTCAATCTAAGAGCAAAAAAAATTAAGATTTATTAAAAATTATTATATGTGATGGCAAATTTTTCCTAATTAATTTACTACCTTTCTTAAGTCAAGTTAATCCTTTCATTGTCTATTAAATTAATTAAGGATTAATGTTATTTTAAACAAGCAAACAAGTATAAAGTTTTATGAAATCTCAAATTTAAAAGGGGACTCCTAACCCTTTCCTCTTCTTCAATTACCACATTTGATCCTAATTATCTCTCTATCTCATTGTCCAACACATGGTTAATATTACAATTGATCTAAGTCATATAACTCTTTCTCAAGTTTATTTACAAATCACAAGATCATGCAAAAGGTAGTTAAACTCTTAAAGCATTAAGTTCAACAATATAACTCTACATACAAGTAACAAAATAACAAAAAAAACAAAAAGAAAAAGAGGTCTTGAATTAAAAGAACAATTAATCACATAAACTAAAGATCAAATTACATATAAACCTTACCTTAAAATAATTTATCTAGTTATAATGAAGTTTAAAAAATTAATTAAGTTTAAAAAAGAAACCCAATGATCATACATCAAGCAATAAGTATTAAAAATCAAACAAAAATTTGTCTTTAAGAATTAACACTCAAAGTCAAAGCTATTTCCCTTCTTTCTCCAAACTTATGGATTATTAATTTTCACTTTCCTTCTCATTTTTGTCTCTTCTTTTCTTCTCTTTCTCTCCTTTATCTTCTATTGATTTTGTCTCCTTTTATATTTTGAAAAGTTTAAAATTTTTATGTCCATTTAACCTTTAAAAAAATTTATGACCCATAACTTCTAACAAAAGTTTCTTTACATAGAAACCAAATCAGAGTTCCACATAAACTGAAAAGTTGTAGCCTTATTTCTTTTGTTTTCTTGATCATAATAATAACTCAATTTGAACTTCCAAAATGACAGTTGTGCCCAAAATATAGAATAGTACTCAATCAATAATGGCATATAATCATGATTGGATTTGGTTTTTGAATAAAGATAGGACTCCTCTTTGAACAAGACTCCAACTTAGATCAAGAATATTGTCAATGATTCTTTTATTTACTTCCTACTCTTCCATCAATATTTCTTCCATTTAATGACACACATTCATTTGAAATATTCATATAACTATTCTCTTACAATTATATATATACATGTGTGTGTGTAAAATATGCATAAAATAAAACACAAGTGGGAATTATCACACAAACTTAAGAGTAAAATTAGACAAAAAATATATATCAAATTAAACCCTATTACCTTCTCCTTTTTCTCTTTTCTTGGCTTGCTTCTCTTTTTTCTAATCCTTTCTCTCTTTTATGATTCTCCTTTATGTCCCTCCTTTTATATTGGGACAACACTTTTTCTTTTGGTCTTATATCCTTAATCAATCTCAAAAAATTCAATGACTCATATGATGTAGTTAAAATTTCTTTTGTGCAAAACATGAATCAAGTTTTTTGTCAAATGAAGAGTTGTACCCTATCTCTTATCTTTCTTTTACCATAAGAATCAACTAATTTGGAAGTATAGAGCAAAAGTTATGCCAAGAAACTAAATACTACTTAGTCAATTATGAGACAAAATCTTGATCAATCTTTGCTTCCTATTGTGGATAAGATTTCTTTCTCCAAATTTCCAAATGTGATGACATGTTCCAAAAGTTCAATAGATCTTATATTTTGATATACCAAATAAAATGAAGGAAAAGTTATTAGACTAAAGAAATAGAAAATGAAGAGAAGCTCTCATTATCAACAGAAGAATTAGACTTGCTAGCTAGCAATAACAAGAAAGTCAACATCATTGAAGGTAGTCTTCTAATGAAAAAGTTTGCTTTATAACCAACTAGCACCATTAAGGTGACTAGTGGTGCTGAAGATGGTGAGCATAAGGCTTCACATCATGACATGGTTATATCTTAAGTTAAGAACCAATAGTGTTCCATTATCCATAACTAAGGGACCAACCAAGTCCTTTTTTTTTTTTTTTTGATAAAGTACAACTTTGTAACCATCCAAACTTGGTGCTTCAAAAGGTCCCATGTCAAACAAAGTCTTTTTCATATCTTCACTGTTAAAAGGGCATGTAAGAGCAAACATATCTGAAGTAAATAAATGAGGAAAGCAACTATGAAATGGAAAAGCATCTGAAATAGTGCCCCTTTTAAAAAATAACTGTTTAAAATGATTACAAGCTAAAGCTACAACAATACACTATTCTAAATCCATCCCTTTATGTCATCTCATAAGGCTTCAATTTTATTACATTTACATTGTACCATAGTGTTTGCTTGAAAGTATTTGGTATTCTAGTCACCATCTAAATCCACTAGGCTGAATATTTTTGGAACTAAAAGATCTCCTTTTAAGCTAAAATTGCTTCCAATTCATTTTATAGATGAAATTCCAAGGCAATAAGACCCATTGACATGCAATTCTCCACTGCTAGTTGGCTGCCCAAGAGTTACACTAAAAGATGTTTCCTCCATGAAAAGACATTACCAAAAACTTTTTTTTGTTCCATTCCATTAAAATAGAAGAGAGTTCTGAAAATGTAATAGGGATAGCCACTTGTTAATTCCATAAGTCTCATGAGAGCATATGAAAATCCTTAAGAAGAAGTCATGTTGCCTAAAACTAAAAGGGCTAGTCCTATTTATGCATTTGTTGAATCCCATTCAACCATACAAATAAAGGAAAATGCTTAAAGCTAACTCACAAAAGATGACAAATTACCACCACATGCCAACAAAGCCTTCACTACACATTGCACAAAGCTTTGTCTAACCTACAAAGTACTCTTGTTTGAGGCATTTTACCTTTAGGTTGGTCATCTAAAGTTTCAAATTTGGGGAAATTGCAAAGTGCCTACTGAGCTTTAATAATCCTTTTAGGTTGGTCATCTAAAGTTTCAAATTTGGGCTACTAGAACTAGCCAATTCCTGATGATTTTGCTCCCTTGAGCAACACAATCTCAATAACTTTCAAACTTTATTGTGCCATGTAGTGACAAGTGTTAATTTTTGTTGCCTTCAATGTTTGTTAGCTTTTTGTTTATACACATAAAGAATTCAAATCTTGAATTGATTTTGACTTTTGACTATCATCATTACATTGAGGTATAAGTCTAATCTTTGTTTTCTCTCTTCTCTTTTCATTTCCTTTATTTTCATTTGTTTCTTTTCTTTTTTCTGCAGTTTCTCTATGCACCACTTTCTTTTAGCAAGATTGTTTTTTCTTTATATGTTTCCTTGTATTTCCTTTTTTTTTTTCCCTTCAATCTCTTTTATATTATAGTGTAAAATTTCTTTAAAATTGTAATTGCTTACTAAGAACAATGTTTTTGTAGTGAAACTACACCAGAATATTAAAGCTGTCCCTAGAAGAGTAAGAAAGGATAAATTTGTGAAAGTTGTTATAATAGATAGGCATCCATTATTAATTATTTCTTTATTTTATTTTTTAAGTCTTTAAACATTATTGCACAAATGCATACGGATGGGAAAAGGAACATGGATGAAGACTGTTGCCTTTAAAGCTCACTATATCCTTACCACCTTTTTCTTTTTTACACTTCTTTTTTATTTTCTTTTCTCAATTTGATATTTATGTTCTGAACATTTCAGTAAGCTACTATTTGATTGGGAAACCATTTGTGGTTTGATTGGTTTTAGTGCTTATTGTTTACTTTTTTTTATTAATCTAGCTTTCATTTAAAGCAATTAAAGTTATATAAGATACAAAATCAGAGGATTTTTAACTAAAGGCATGTCAGTTATGTTATTAAAGGTAAAAATCTATGTGTTTCTTCTTATTTTAGAGGCACATTCACTCAGGTAAAGATCAAAATCAATTTGTGTTGCTCTAGACATTCATTTGTTTCTCTTTTTAAACAAAAAGAATTTAAATCTTATACTAATTTCATAGTTGTATTTTAGGAACTAATAATGTTAACCTTAACCTTCCCATTTCCTTTTCTAATTGTTTTGTTTCTTTTCATTATATAGTTTCTCTATTTCACTTTTTCTTGACATGATTGATTAGTTTATACATACCAAGGCATCTTTTCCTCTTATATTACAGTTTATACTATTAATGATTTCTTTATAATGATATAATTGCTTACCAAAATAATCTTTTTCTAATGAAACTCTGCTTATTGAAACCATCCCTAGATATAAAGAAAGATCAATAAATCACAAGTTTGTGCCAAAGAAATATAAATTTCAAGTTAATTGTTAAACTATTAATGTTTTCTTCCTTTTATGCTTTTCAACCTTTATAGGAATACATGAAGATGGGATCATAATATAACCAACACCCATTATTGTTCTTTAACTGATAGGTAGTTCAAGTTTTCTTACATTCCCATAACAAAGCTATCAATCTTTTGTTGTAGGTGTGGGCTATTGACATGTATGCTAATCCTAATTATTGTGCTCTGGATGCAAGTTACTGAATAACCAATTAGTATGTTTGCTAGCACATAGATGTATACTAATTTTCCTACAAAGGATGCATTAGGCAAACTAATGGAGTTGTTTTCCAAGGTTGTTCTAGTAGGCTTCCTAGTGTTCTTTTAAACTTGAACACTAACGAAAAATTTGTGCAATCATTAGCAAAAACAGGTCAATGGCCACGACAACATGTAGAACTAATTCTTAGTACTACTTGCTTCTTAGTATAGTCTCACTTTGTAAGATGTATGCTAGTTGGTAATACCCTTTGGCCCTTGAAAGCTGAATTATTTTCTAGTACTACAACCATTACCTTCTTCTATGATCATTTTAAGGCTTTATGCATCAATGGCATAAATATGTCTAGTTTTGGATGCATCTAATATTTGTTCTCTCTCTCTTTCTCTCTCTCTGCACTGGTCATAGGAGGAGAAGTATATGGATTGTTGCTAGTTTCCTTATGAAGGCAAGAGACCATTACCTCGTGGAAGGCAAGAAGCAAATTAAGGATAAATGGAAGAAGATAATGCAATTGCACTTTATTCTCTCCAATTTGAAGGTTTTGTAGATAGCATATGAATTACTTCATTTGTAATGGATTGAATCAACTCTAGAAAATTAACTTGAATTTCTACTATTATCTCCTGCTAGTTATTACTTATTATGCTTAATCAAACCCGATGTCTACATTTCATATGCTTATTATGCTTAAGTAAGAAAACTCATTTCTCCCATATTGATCTTTGCTTGATGCCTTTATTTGTGCAACATTTGGTTTAGATTGTGGGATGCTTTCTAAATTCATTATCAACAAAATGTGTTCTTTAGGGACAACTTGGTGTGTAATCAATCTTTTTGAATTGTGATAGATGTTATAGTTTTCTAGAGAACCACTACTTATTTTTTAAAAAGTCATTGTTTATTCTCTTAAAAAATTGTTACTTATTCGCTTAAAAGTACTACCTATTCACTTAAAAAATTGCTACTTATTCACTTAAAACATCACTACTTATTCCCTTAAAAAACCACAATCTATTCCTTTAAAAACACTACTACCTACTAATTTAAAAAATTGTTACCTATTTGATGAGATCCTTTTAGTTAGGAAATTGTTATTATTAATTATTTTATTTAATATTTGTCTTTTATTATTTTCAAATTAATAGGCGGGATTATATCTGCAATAGTGGTTTATTAAATCTATATATTTGTAATGTCCTATGGTTTTTGGAATTAAGCAATTAATAATATTATCAGAGCATTTAGCTTATTGGAACTTCTTCCAAAAGCTTGTCTCGATCAATAGTCTTCTTCAATCTCACCTTTTTCCATGTAACTTCACTTATATGATAATTGAATGCTACATTACTTTTAACACAATAATTTTTCTTTGAAAAATGTCATAAAATATTAACTGTGACTTGTACATTGAGCTTGTTACACATCTTCAAAGGAATAAGTTGTTTGGTCAGCTTCTCATTCATGAACTCATTAGTTCAATTTAATTCAACCATAATGACTTATTCTTCCTTGAAAAATTCAACAATCTCCATAAATTCTTTGAATGATTCATCAATTTTCATGGATGACAAATTAGAATATTCAGTTAAAGGTATGATGAGTTTACTAGAATTTTTTTTGTTCATAATTTCATGCTCTAAGTTGATATCATCACCAAAATCTTGACCTTTAACAACTTCTAGCTCTAAATCAATGTCATCAGTAGAATCTTTGTCTTTTACAATGTCATACTTTGAATTGATAACATCACCTAAATCTTTTCCTTCCATAGTGTCATACTTTGTCTCTTTAGCTTTCTTAACCTCAATAAGTTTGTTGACTTTTTTAGCAATTGGGTGTTGAATTTTAGTGCCTAACCTCTCTTCATATAGGTGAGCAAAGGAGATAGCAGCTAACATCATTCATGGGTAGCAAATTTTAACTTCATGTTGAATATCAGGAACAAGTCCTTCAATGAAAACTTTTGCCAATTGCCTTTTTAACCAATCTTTAGATTGGTTAATCAATCGCTTGAATTGACTCTGATGTTCTAGGATGGTGGATGTCTGACGAATTGTTGTGAGCTCTCCATCAACATGGTCCCTTGACTGATTATGTGCTTTAGAAAGAACTATCTGCTCAATCCTCTTAAAGGACTTTTGCAACTGTTCTTGCATTTGTTTAAACTTCTTAAAAGATTCTTGCATGAGAGACTGTGATTGCTTGACTTTGGATAATCTAGCTTCTGAATCATATGAGTTGTACAAAGACATGGTATAAGACTGCAAATCAATGATACCTAGGTCTTTCTTTTGTTGGCAAGGGGCATAAACCCTTTTTCTTTTTTTTTTTTTTTGTAGGGAAGCATGGAACAGATCCCTAAGAACGCCACTCTAATACTAGATGTTAAGAACCTAGGGTTTTGTGATTAGGAATTTGGAAGTAGCAATTGAGATTTAGGGATTTGAAATGAGAAAAAGGGATAGGATTGATCTCTTCAAGGGGATCAACCTCCAATGATTGCTTTAAGGGGATCGGCCTCCGATGATTACTTTAAGGCGATTAGCCTCTAATAAACTAAACACTCTGATAATATTATTGATTGCTTAATTCCAAAAACCATAGGGCATTACAATTATATAGGCTTGACAGACCACTATTATGGATATAATCTCGCATATTAATTTCGAAATAATATAAGACAAATATTAAATAAAATAATTAATAATAATAATTTCCTAATTAGAAGGATCTCATCATTGTTCCATTAAAAAACTATTGCCTATTTTTTAAAAAAAATCATTATCCATTATTTTAAAAAATAGCTATATTATTCTATAAAATATCATTTTTTATTGTCTTAAAATACTACTATCTATTTTCTAAAAAATCATTGCCTAAAATGCCTTTAGGCAACAGTTGCAGATGTGTTGCTATAGGCAGAGAGAACTGCTATGTTAGATCTATTGCAACACTTGCAAATGTAGTAGCCTGAAAGTTGCTACATTAGACTTTAAGTAGTTGGTTTTAGCTCAAAGGTAATAGTTTTGAACTATTGCCTAAATCCTTTTTTTTTTTTTTTTGGTAGTTATGCCATTATCAAATTAAAATCATCTACTATTAACCAAGGAAATTTACAATAGCATGGATTGTTCTCAAGCCTTCTCTTAGCTATTTTCATCAATCTAGGTGCAAACTCCCATATGTTACATTAAAAAATCATGACTAGTTATCGCCTTTCTACACTAGTAAATGGAAAAACTACTTATTTTTACTTAACAACTTAAGCTTCAAAATTGAATTTCTTAAAAGGTCTTGGGTACAAAAACCATTGTAACACAAGAATTTCTTAAAATTTTGAATGAAATTAAGGGGGTGAGAAGGAAAGGAAAAAATAAATAATGCCTTAGCAACTAGATGTCTTAAAAATTTAAATACAAAAGCAAAGGAGCATCAATGTAATGAGGCTAACACTATCTTCTTGTGATATCAATTTTTTTCTTATTCTTTTTTTTTTTTGTCTAAAAAGTGTCTTCTTGTATATTGTCTTTTCCTCAACATGTAGATCCAACATTTAAACTACAAATCCTTTCATTTTCAAATTGACCAAATAGTAAAATAAACCAAAATGATAATTCTACTATTTATAAATCAATAACATTTAAAGCAAATTTGTGTTCTTAAAAAGGGTGGACAATAGAAGAAAATAAATAAAAAGGTCAATTATAATAGATTATCAATTATTAAAACTTGGTCATATAAATAATTAACAAAGAAAGTATTGCGACACAAAACTACATCTCCATATGAAAGAAAATATTGGAAATAACAAAAAAAAATCAAAAAAAATATATTTCTTATAAAAATGGGCATTCATTTATAAGATTAAATAAAAAATAATTTATCTACCTTTCATAATTCTTAGAGTACTTTATAGGTGTCACTACCTAATTTTCTTTTATGAGATATTTGGAGGCATGTTTCTTCGAGATCTCGTTGTGGGAGATTTTTTATTAAGGCTGGTGAATGGTGATGTCATAATGACCACTTGTTAGTGGTTAACATCACTCCTATTGATAAGCTTTTCAATTCACCAAAGAATTTAACTCAAATTATTTTTTTTTGTTTATATAAATAGAAATAATAATTATATGATAAAAAATATGGATAAGGAAATGGGGTCATTTGTGTTAAGAAAAAGCAAAATTATATGAAGTAAAAAAAAATCTTACACACACAAGACATAAATGCAATGGAAAGGAATACATGTAAACACTTTTATTGCTTATTTTATAAATAATGGTTGATATTATTATTTGGTTGATATGGTAAATAAAATTTGGGGATTTGAGGCAATTGTTTTTGTTGTTCAAACCGTAATTGATGCTACCATGTTTGTCCCATTGTCTAGCACTAGAAACCATGACATTGACTCATATTTCTAGTATAATAATTAGTATGGACCTCAAGTTCAACCTCGACATCCCACCAATTCGACCTGAAATTTTGGTAGGAAGGCAACTAGGCCCAATTATTACCCAGCAATGCAAGATATGGCCTTTTCGGCTGAAACTGGCTCAAATTGGCATCACACCATTGGAAATTTTGATGATCCAATTTACTTTCAATTAGGCAATGGCTGACATGCTTTCTTGAACTGAAATCAAAATGGGAACGTATGGACAAACTGCTTTTTGCAACTATAGGTGAAAGTTTACTGTGTGCATCTCTAGAAACTAAAAATCTATAAAGTATGACAGATTATATATATATATAAATCAAAAACTATATTCATCGATAATGCCTTAGAGAATAGTTGGACGTGTCAAAACAATTCCGATAAAAAATAGTAATATTTATATATGAATGATAAACACACCAAGAACAATCAATCGGCCCATTTCAAATTATTTCGAGACAAAACCATTTCCTTTCATAGATCCACAAATAAACACGAAAAAGATGTCGTTTAACGTGAAAACAATGTGAAATCTTTTGTCATCCTCAATTTACATTTCTAATTTACTTTTGCTGTTTCCTTTATTCCTTCAACTGCCTTCTCTTCTGCAATTGCAACAGTGAGAAAATTCTTAAGAACCTCATTGTCATGAAGAGATAATTAGGAGCAAATTTAAAATACAAAATATGTTTCCACTGGAGATATACCTTCAAATTCAACTGCATCCATAAAAAATAGTATTAAGATCAAAGGACATCCAAAAATAAGCAAGTCTCTTTCTTTATAGAAGACAAACGCTAGACATAATATATTTTAGTCACACATATATTTTATTAATATATTGTAATACTCGCGTCAAGGAGATGAGTGCAACTTTGTCTATAATTTTTTGATCCTCCAAAAGAAAAATGAAAAACAAAAGGTTAGTTAATGACAATACCTGCTGCGGGTGGTTCTTTTCCACACCTTGCAACGCACTGAGGAATACATGCCTCAGAAAATGCACCAGAACATCCAATGATACACAGGAATATAATTTAGTAAAATGGTGTTAAAGTCCATAACATAGGAACACAAAAAATTAGGGGAGAGAAGACTAGCAAAAAAAATATGTATTCTTAATGTACATATATAAAACCATTGAAGTGTGTATATATAATTTTATTGAATATTTTAACATAAATTAGACTACTTGCAAGGTCTATATATCTAATTTTTGAACTTTGAAAAGTTTACTTCTATATTTCTTTTTCCTTAACTCTCTTCACTTTTTTATTCTTCATTTTTGTTACTGGTTGGGGGAAAGGAATACATGATCCCAGAATCTGTCGAATGATATATGCTTTATATAAGTATCTTATCCTAAATGTCCATTGAGAGAAAACTCATTCTCTTTCAAGTAACCACCAAATTCTTAGCTTAAGTATTCACCTCCTCAATCTAATCATAAGATTTTAATACTTCTACTAGTTTATTTCTCAACTTCATTTCTTAATTCCTTAAATTTTTCAAAATATTCAAATTTGTATTTCATTAAATACACATAGCCATATCTCAATTGATTATTTGTCAATGTAATGAAATAAGACAAACCACCTCTTGCAGGTGTTGCCGACGGCCACAAACATCTATATGTATGAACCCTAACAACTCATTAACACATTCTCTTTTTCTTTTCAAGAAGTATCAATTATCTTATCCAATAAACAAGATTCACACATTTTATATGATTCATAATCAAATAGATGCAAGTAACAATTCTTATATAACTTAACCTTCCTTAATCAAGCTTATATAAAAAATTTATATAAATATCCGACTTATAATAATCATAAATTTTCTAAAAGGAACAACATTTACCATTAAATGTAAAAGTTAATTTATTTAAAGTTAAGCTAGAAATGGAAATGATGCTTTTAGAAAGTATGGGAACATATAACAATTCTTTAGTTCTATTACTAGGCTCTAAAGAAAAGGTAAACTATAAGTTCCAATGGCTAATGTAGCAACTCTTGTTTCATTTACAAATCATAAGTCTACCTCACATTTCTTCAACTGTATACTTTTGATGATTTCTAACATATTTCTACAAATATGGGAACCATATCCAAATCCAATATCCAAGTAATAAAATCAAAAGTAGAAAGATTTATCTCAATCATAAAAATACCTAAACCAAAGGCTTCACTAAGCTTCTTCACCTTTAATCTAGTGAGATAAATCCTGCAATTCTTTTTTTAGTGGCCCTCTTTACCACAATGATGGCAAGTGCTGTTGCTCCTGTCCTTTTCAAATCACTACATCAATTATGCTTTGTATATATGGACAAATTATTACTCATTTTGATCTAGCAACCTATATATATATAGAGTGAGTGTTAATTTCATGCATACATACCAAAATTAGATCAAGTTTTAATCCCTATTTTAGCTACTCCCACTTTTTTATTTAGATCAATAAATCTCTATGTTGACTTGAAAGATCTTACTCTAGAATTTTCTAGTGGGTCAAGATCCCACTTAATTTATTTCACCTTTAGATAATCTAACAATCAAATAAAAAATAATTAGGTAGATAACATAACTTATCAATTACGTCACATGTGACTCTTATATCAATTAAATGACAACTCTTTGTCTAAACAAATCACATATGATGCACTTAGCCATTGTCTCTAAATTTATGTGATCATGAGATAACTCATCCAAATCACACAAATATAGTTAATTAGGACCCATCAATTATAATGTCAAACATATTTAGGTTAAGGAGGCTTTTTGCTAACCTAACAAACTTTCTTCGAACAAAACTCTGGTTTTATTCTACAATTATAAAAGCCAACTCACCATGTTCTTATAATATATATCGCATATTTAGCGTACAAATCCTAGTATGATATCCTAATATGCATGATTATAGGATCTACCATGTTATTTTCCTCAAGCTATTGAGGAAGTTAGATGGTCAAATCCTAGAGGATTGGAAATTAGTCTTCCAAAGGCTTTTTTTTTGTAAAACTAAGGAAAATAGCAATAAGTAGAAAAGAATAAGGTCTTATGACACTTATATCTTTTCTTTGTTTTTTTTTTAAAATTTTTCTTTCTTTTTAGAAAGAAGGGATGATACATGGAAGTTCTAAGTTAGCTCTCAACTATACCTCGACCAACATCCTACTCTTGAGGGAGTGGGGCAAACTACTCATTGCTATGTTGCTCCATCTCAAGGAAGAGCTTTTGGTGAAGAGTATTATTTTGAAGGAGGGAAAGTAGGGTTGATAAGCCACTTTGAGGAGGTAACTGGACTAGATTGCTTGATGGATGTTTTACATGTCATAAGAAATTTTAGTCGAGGCCCTTTGCTAGTAAAGGTTGCTTACTCTCACTAGTAGCAAAGGAAAATGGGGGGGGTTTCCTAGTGATAATGAGTGGGTCTCATGAGATCTATGTCATTTGTCAGAAACATTGCTGGCTACATACAAGTATAACCAAATTAAGATGAGACGAGATGAAAAAGCCAAGACTACAGCGTAACTACAATAGAAAATAGGAGAAAACCCACCCTTTTAGCTAACATAGAAAGATACATATAAAGAGAGGATTCATTCAAAGTCTCTAGGTACCGAGAGTTCATGAAGAGAAGGGATTGGGGCCTAGTAGACATAAGTCCTTAAACTAGAAAGATTTGACTTACAAATAAAGATGTGCTAATGGCAATGATATGCCAAACCCTCCTATCCTACTCTTATTGATATCTCAAGATGGACATACTAAGATTAGATGGGATCCATAGGACTTGCATTATAGATTTTATAATCCTCTTGAGTTGTCTCCCTTGACACCTTCATTTGGATCTCCATAGTTACAAATAGATACCCCATCTCAATTCTTCAATTATATAACTTTTACATAACTATGAGAGAATCTTTAAGTTACATTCAAGGAGAGTTTAGATAAGAAGAGAATTTATAAATAGAAAATAAGAGAAAGGGACAAAAAGCAATCTTTATACTCAAAAAATTATATTCATTCATATTAATAAAAATAATGACATGGATCTATAAGCTTATAATCCTCTATCATGTTATCATATTCACATTATATGCACAAAAGTAAATACAATTTTAATTTTAATTATTGATATTAAGTTACCTATCCAAATAATAGTCCTAATGAAATAAAAAAATAGTTTTCTAATTCAACAAGTAATCTAATCAAATATAAATTGTCAATCCTAATCCAATTAGGATGTTTTAATTCTAGTCAAGGACTATATATAATCTAAAATATAATTTTTTAGATTATATTTGAATTAAATTTCTTTTAATTCAATAACTTAATTGAATTAGGTGTTCCATTTCTGAAGAATTTTGAATCTTGAAAATCTAATCAAATTGAACTTATTGTTCTCTACCCATGAATCAAGTCTTTTCTCTTTCAAGTCAAATTGATAAGTGTGTGCAAACCATTACTATCCAAAAGTTTAGCATCTAATACTATGCACACAAGAAACTATAGAGATAATTCTTAAAATCATAAACTCTTTTAAAGGAATAGAAAAATAAAAGGGCAAACCAAAAGAGAGTGCTTGCTCATAAGAATGAATTTGGTTGGCCATATAAGGTTCTATTTATAGAGAACTTTGGCTATATAAGGCCTAGTATTAACTTCTAATAAATTATACTTTAGTTCCTATAATTTTAAATAATATATTTTGACTACAAAAATTTCTTAAACTTTTAATCAATTCTGACTTAATCTCTTTTTATATTTCTCATCATTTTTCTTTATGTGTGTAATCCATTAATATCTTGACATGTAGACAACAAATATTAATTATAATTCCAAAAAATTAGAGAAATTAAACCCTTTTAATTTATCATTAATTTTCTAATTAATTAATTTATATGAATAAATCAAGATTAATGTCTAGACAGATATTATGATTACCTTAATAGTAGGACTATAAAAGTGGTTTGACTAATCTTTTTAGTACATGGTCTCTTGTTGTAATTCAATTATGTTATCATACTAATACCCTAATTAGATATTGAGTATGAAATTAGTATTTACTCTATATTGTTTAATCATATTTGTTCTCAAATAATAATACAACAATTGATTATATTAAGGATATCACGACCATATATAATCATTATTCAATCATATGTAAGGATTTCTTAAATTAATATCTATTAAGAACAATAGAACATTCTCTAATAATTACTTTAGGATGGAAAATTATTTATTAATTACTCAACTATCTATATGTAATCAATATAATAATGTCAGGAATTATATTTTGATACAATAAGTATCTAATTTTTATAATTTTATCACAATTATTTTTACAAAATATATTTACTTTACAAACATTATTTTTAGAGTTTATTTAGAACCTTACCATTTGTATAAACATTTTAAAATTGAACATTGTATTTTACTAATAATTGCATGCATGAAATATTAAGATGTTCATAATAAGTAAAAAAAAAACCTATTTATTACTAGGGCATACATCAATAAAACCATTTTCAAATTGTTTTAAAGTTGAAACATCCTAGACCAATTACATGCGACAATGAAAACATAATATGCTAATATACTTGGCATTTTTGAAAAATATGATTCAGCTATCTCTTAATTGGTTAAGCTCATAACTATTAGATTATGCATAATAAAGTTTATGACTATTGAATTGCAAATAATGATTAAAGGAGAAAAAATTGAAAAAAAGAGGAAAATCTCCTCTTCTCCTAAAGACTTGAATTGTACACATTCTATTTGATTGGGCTGCATGTTTTGGGTCAATCAATGACCACCTAAAAGTCAATTTGATCCATGGAAAGGTAGTACAAGGTTAATTAGTAGTGTATAGTGAAATGTTCAAAACAAAAATAAAGAAGATGACATGTTCTTCTATTAGATCGTAACTAGAAAATTTAGATGCATTTAAAGAATAAAAAAATTGCTAGCTAAGTAAATCCACTCGTTTTTTGCCCCTTTTTTTTTTCTTCTTTTTCATTCTAAAAATTGAAATTTTGAAGATTCAAATTTTAAATATTATTCATTTATGTGAATTAACTGGCTAAAATGTATTAAATAGTAAAACAGTAACATATAGTTCTATTTTATAATATTTGAAATAAAGTGTTGTGAACAAAAGTGTTGAGAGTAAAAGTATTACTATTAAAAATTACATGTTATTTGATAATAATAAAAAAATACTATGAAAAAAATTTAGTAAAATTATAAATATTTAGTAAAAATGTTATTAAAATAACTATTAGTTTATAAATTGACCATAAAAATACGATGTAAAAATTATTTTATTTTTTAAAATATGACTAGTATTTTAATATTTTATATTGTATATTTAATATTAAACATATTATATTAGTTTAAATTAATAATAAAAATATCATTTAAAATGACAATAATTAAAGTAATTTTTTAAAAATAATAATTATTTTAAAATAAAAAATATATATTATAACTATCAAATATTAAAAAAAAATACTAATTTTACATTAAAAACCTTAAGTAAAGAATTTATAATCATAATTCTTACAAAATCTAAGAACTGCAATGACTCTACAAATCAAGATGAGTGTGATTTTCAAAACATTTCATCATCACTTTTCCAAAACTAGGATTTTGAAGGAGTTGAGGTAAGAAAAATCAATTTTGAAAGATATAATCAAATAATATTTTAATTGTACTTTAATTTAAAGATACTTTAACTCATTACAACACAGTTTAAAATGCATTACCAAATAAAGCATATATGTTGCATAATGACCATAAAAACATTAACTATAAACATGTAACATTTTTTTAGTAACACATAGATAAGTAAATAAATGAAAAAAATTTAAAAAGAAATCTAAAATGGTAAGTTGCATGAAGTAACACCAAACTTATGTATGCTCACTAAAGTATTGGAAAATCACTTAAGCCCAGATTGAACTGTATCCTAATGCTAGTTGGTTCTAGTGAAATAAAATGATTTTTGGGACAAATGCTCTTAACATGTTTACAACTACAAAGATTCGGTTTGTTTGTGCCTACGCTTGTGCTTGAGATATCTTTTGCTCCCTTTCTTTCAAAAGAAATGACCCCATTCATCTTCTTTCCTAGTCCCTAAAGTTTAAGCTTCTAATTGTTCTCTTTTGCAAAACCAAAACTAGGATCTTTCCCCTCCTTAATCTCCCTTCTCACTTTCTTGACTCTTCTAAGTATGCCCTTCACTGCAATATCAAATGCATATCGAGCCTAAAAAATGTTAATTTCTTCTTGGATAAGTTTGGGGAAGATTTGTTTGATTGGGCTAAACCATGACCACCATTGGATGAACCATAAAGGAAACCTAATACAAGTTTGACTTTCCTAAAAGAATAACCAAGAACGTCAATATTGTGAATTTTGAATATAAAATGTATTATACCATACAAGCTTATAAACCTAATAGGAAAAATGCTAGGCAAAGGAAGGGGCTTGGTAAACAAGATTTTTGAAGGATATTTGGCTAGGCCATTTATTTGGCTAAATGATTTTAAGAATTTGGATGATTGAGTAAGCATATTTATCATTTTGGGTATGGTGTCTAATGTTTACTAATTGAGTATCAACCAATATGGCTTCATAGAATTGGTAGTTTTTTTTTTGGAGTCCCAAGGTTTGTATACTTAAGTCTTGAAGAGATGTTGGACTGAGATTTTGGGATCTTCATGGTAAAACCCATGTTTAACTAGCTTAATATTTTTAAGACTAGGTTTTTCTAAAGTATGCTTGAAAATTTTTTGAAAGTTTTGGAGGGGCACATCAGAAATAGCCACATTTGATTTTTAAAATGAATTTTTAGAGGGGACAATGAAACTATGACCACTTATTGTTGTTTGAAGGTTAATGGTAGAACTATCATTTATTTGGAAAAAAATGACTTCTTCTAGTTTGGTCATGGTGGTGAAACCACATTTTTTTTATGATACTTTGATTGTTGCATTTTCTAAGGAAGAAGATGATGGAGTGGGCCATCTTTTAGATATTGTAGTAGATCTATCTTCATGGACTTTGTCAAACTAGGCTTTTAGGAGCTTTTGGGTTTTAAGACATAGGTCCCCAAATTTAAGTGAGTTTGGAACTAAAGACTTAAAGGACTCATTACTATTTATAGCTTGTTTGTGTGGGCTTTTGATATTTTAGGAGCCCGATGGGCTCAAGTTAAAGTGACTAAACATGTCAACCCATGTTTTTGGTTTGTTTGTTTGTTGGTTTTCCTGGGCTTGGTTCTTCTTTTTGGATTTTCTGGGCATTTTTAGTGGGGTTTTGAGGTGTTTAAATTCCCTACAAAAATTCCCTTGTAAAAAAATCAGGCAAAGAATTAGAAGAACCTTTAATATGCTCAATTTCAAAATCAAAATTGTTTGACGCAAGTTTTGAACATCCTTTTGTAAAACAAATTTTTTAGCTTAACAATCAATTCATAACAAAACTTTTCAATTTGACAAATCATTTTGAAATTTGGAAATATATGAAACAATTGCTAAAATTTCCTTTTTAATAGTGAAATATTGTCATTGACAGTCATTTTAATGTTTTGATGTAAAACAATCAAGTTGCTCATGTTGACCTTTAACTTATCTCAACACTCCTCTATAACCTAACTCAAATGCATCTATTTCAACAATCTTAGATAGGTTAGGGTTAGCTATGTATAGGCAAGGTAATTCATTAACTTGTCTTTTGATTTCCCTTACTATGGCTATATGTTCCTCAGTCCAAGGTTAGGAAGACTTTTATTTGGATAACTTGTCACGAAAAGGCTTATAGACTAGGTTAAGTTTGGGATAGAAATCAGAGATATAATTCAAACATCCTAAGAAATGCTAGATTTAAGTTTTATCTATGATTTTATTAGGGAATTTATCAGCAAAGGTTAAGGCTTTAGAGTAAGGAGTAATCGTACCTTGTTGTATGAAATGTCCTAAGAACCTTACCTTAGTTTGGAAGAGATCAAGCTTTGACTTGGAAATAGCTAGGCCAGCTTTTTTGGTGGCATGGATGAAGCTTTGGATATGACTAAACGCATGATCCCATTTTGTAAAAGATCGTCAATTTCCTATTTACAATGATTGACCAACTCAAAGTTCATCTAAATAGGTCTAGCTTTAGTTAGAATGTTCCTTTCATCAAAATTTTTAACATAAGGTAAAGTTATCGTATATTGTTGACAAAACCAAAAAGCATGAGGAACATCATAACAAATTGATGCTTCAATTTGTGCTTTTAAAATTTAAATTTTTTGTTAAACAATAGGAGAAGAAAGTTGTTGTTCAAGTTGTTTGAAAGATACTTTAGATTTTAAAGATTGAAGATAAGATTGTTTTGTTTAAAGTAAAAGATTAAATTTTGCTGATTTTTGAAAAGACAAAATTTTTAAGAATATTTAAATTTTAGTTTGAAGTTTTTGAATGAAATGAAAGGTAATAGGTTGACCAAGAACAGTGGTATGGATTCCTTGGTTAGTTACTTAGAAAGGCTTAATTAAATTTAAGAAAGGGTTTCCAAGGATTACCTTTTGTTTGAGGTTTCTGACAAGGACAAAAGAAGTTTGAATTGAAATTCCTTGTGGCAAACCTCTACCTTAGGGAGTTGTAGTCAATGTGCAATTGACGATTGCTTGTTGACTTTAATCCTTTTATAGTTTTCTTAAAAAATTTTTTTGGGACAAGTCCTTCTTGAATACAATTTAGATCAATACCAGTATCTACAAGAGCTATGGTCTCCAAAGAAAATTGGTTAACAATTTTTAATTGATTTAAATAAATCATTTTTGGGTAGTGATTTCTACTAAAAGAAATAGAAATTTATTGCTTTACAAAATTTTGACATTTTCTTAGGGTGCATTAGAGGACTTCGATTGGTCCAAATTTTCAGTATTTTGTGGGTTAACTAGGTCTAATAGGGTCATTAGTATTTCATGGTCTTTCGATTGTTGGGTTTTGAGTTCATGGATTTCATGTTTGATCTAGTTTATTTCTTGTTTCAAGTCTGTTAAAGTAATAGGCTTGGTTTTGGGCTGGTCAAATTGTTTTAGGACATCTTTAAGATTATAAGGAACCTAGATATATTGTAGCAAGGCATTTAGGTTTGAAGAAGAACATGGGCTTTCAAGAAGCTTCTATAGAAACTGGGCCATTGCATGGTCATTACCCAATGAGTCCAATATTTCTAAAATTTGTTCTCAATCACACGTTAGGACACATACCTCTTTTTCTTTGGATCTAGTTTCTGTCTTAGAAGATGAAGTTCTAAGTTCATCAATTTATAGTCCATCTTCATTCTTCAAAGATAGTTCTGGGGTGCTATCTTCTAAAATTTCAATCAATAAGGCTTGGAATTGGGCTTAGACATTTTCTACTAGATCAAGTGTTTGGAGTTTTGTGTTTGGTTTGTAGTAATGGGCGAAATGACTTAGTTTGCGACATTTATGATAGTTATACTTGGTCATTTGGGCTTTTGTTGGTTTAAATTTCTTGGGATTGTTTTTTTTTTTGGCTTAGGCTCAAAAGTTCATTTGAATTATTTACGTTTGGATTTTTTATAATATGGGTTTTGGATTTGGTAATGGGTGTTTTCTCTTAGCTTTGTCCTTTTGGTGGAGGCTATCATCAAATTAGGCATAGAAAGATCCAAGTTCCTTTCGAGTCTACTTTTGTTCCCTTTTGACTTGTCTTCGAAGTTTGATATCTGCACAAATTTGCAATACTTCTTTCTAGACAAAATTGATTAGTTCACTATAGGCAAGTTGATGGTAAGGTCTTTGACCATTGTACTGAGTTTGTAGTTTGGATCTTACCTTGTCACCAAGTAGCTTGGGTAAGCCAACTAGAAATTTTTCTTTCCAAAAGACTTGGTTTGCATCTTCCTACTGCATGACATGAGTTAGACATGTATCTTTGTACCAATAGAAATTGTGCAAATATTTGCATTTGAGATTGGATAAGAGCTCTATAGTCTTATCCCTTAGGTAAGAAGGATCAACTATAAATTGATTAGTGATGGTAAAGATGAGACTTGCCACCACATTAGGAATAGTCCTACCGTTTTCATCAAGAAGAGGTTCACCATGAATATCTTTCTTGATGGCACGAAAAATTGTGGTATGGTCAGTGATAGTGAGAATATGATCCTACTAGCCTTTAAGTTTGCCAAATTATCTTGCAACGAGGATTTTGGCAATGGTTTGGTCATATGTGTGGCTATGGGTCCAATAAGTATTAGACACTATGGTCATTTGCTGAAAGAGATTCAAAATCTGATATTTTGAATACCCATCAATGTTCCATTTATAAATTGAATTCGAACTATATTTTGCTTAAAGAAAAGGCAAGGTATAATGCAATTGGCCTAAGGTAATACATCCTTATGGATGGCCCCAAAGGTTTAACCTTGATATGTTAAATCTTAAGAGATTTTGTATCCGATATCAATATTTAAGATGACATTTTGCTAGATCCAAATCCTTGAAGGGTTGTATGGCTTTATTTAAGGAGGCATCAGTCTTAGTTTCCTGTAAAGCTTGGAGTTTGAGCATCAAAGCTTGGTGAAATTCATTAGAAGCATTATTTGAAATTTGAAAAGGTTTAAAAATAAGTTTTTAAAACTTTGTAGCACTAGTTTCTAATTTTGAAATTTCTTTTTGGACTGAGAAGTTTGAAACAGTGGCATCCACGTTAGAAAATTAGTTACCAATTATCAATAAAATTTTGTTTGTATAATTATTTTGTTCAATTAATTTTTGAATATCTTTTGAACAAAAATCTTCATGTTCTTGTTGTACCTCTAATGGTGATGCAAGAACATAAGTCCCTTTGTGTTTGAATTGAATTTCACATGATGAAGGATGAATAGACTCAACTTTTGATCCATTCATTAACTCCCATTGTTGTGATTCGATTTGAGCTTGGATTTCATCTTCCTCTATGAAGTCCAAGGATATTGATATCCCATTAAAAGCAGTACTTATCAAATCAGTCAAAAAACAAAACATGTTTTCTTTCTCTGGACATCCAATCAAAATAATCTTGTTGGACTTCCAAATGCTTTTCAATTTGAAAATTTCTTAAAACCATTCACATTTTTCTTTATTCTAATAACCATTAAATTCTTTTTTTAAACTTCTTTTTCAATTTCAAAAGGTTTTTCCAATTCTTTTTCCAAAACATTAAGCATGGTGTACCTTAAACTCTATTGAAAACTAAACTTGGGATTTTAATGCTCTAGGGGATTCTACAGATCCTATTTGAGAAGTCAAGCAAGCAGCTTGTGGTACTTGTCTACATAAATCTATACCTGTAAGGTTAGATTATAGACTCCCTATTCTAGTATGACTAGTAGTATGTCTCACAAATCGACTTCTTTGTAGATAATAGGCAATTTTTGAATCAAGATCTTCATCCTAACTAGATTTAGATCTAATGCTTGTTGAGTGTCTAGCAAATGATATACTAACACTTTCATTACAGTGTTGTGTTATCCTATTGACATTTGTTGCCATAGGGGGTTTTAGTGTGATAGCATTTTCAAGTTTCTAAGTTTTAGGCAAACTTACCCCATGCCATTTGATGTACCTAGGTGTTTGAAGGTTGGCTCTTTGCATGTCATTTTGCCATAAAACTATTTCTCCTTTAACACCTTCTTGGTGAATGGCTTTTGCATTAAATGATGATTTCATAGCCTTGTATTGGATCTGATACATTAGGTTAATTGGAATCAATCCATCAATGAATCTATTACTATGGACTTTAATTTGTAAAGTAAAAATAGCAAGTATATTCCTATCATGATAAGAAACTATGAAATCTAAATAAAAATTAAAGTAAATTGGACCAGAACATAGGCTTGATTCTATGATGCCTAAGAGAGAATCATCAAAGTTTAAAAGATAATAATCTTTAAGAGCAATTAGAATAAAAGTATCTAACCCTTCATGAGATAGAGATTTGATACCTACCTGGACAAGACCAAGATAGAGGTAACTATGGTTTTTTTTTTATGATGTCAATAGATTTATCAAAGTTTTCAATTAGGAATTCTTCCCAATTGATGACACCTAAGGAAGAAGCCTCAGAGTCATAACTTGATGAAAAAGGTCAAAAAAGAATAGACATACTTACCAGAACAAAGATAAACCTACAGTTAAAGCTAGTGAAGGTTTTGTGGGGATTTCCCTACCTACGTCTTAGGGCTTACAAATGGTCATATTACCTTTCCTAGGACTTATTGCCTAGAACACCCTCATTTAGTTCCTCTCCACTTACGCTTAACCCTTTGGTTCTCACACTTGGTTTCTCTCCTTCTAATAGTTATGTATACCCTCTTTCTCTCTTTAACAACAAGACCTTTGGCTTTAATACCACTTTCACTACAAGATCAACATAAGGATATGAGTGCGAGAGTGAATAATTTTGATAAAATCTATAATATGTGGTGCTATTAAATTGTAGGGCGTTCTAGAGCAAGCTCCTTAAGAATAGTTACTAGTTTCCAACCTATATACTATAGTTTGAAAAATTGTTTAAATGCAAATATAGAATGTAAAATAAAGTTTGAATTTAAGCTTATTAAAACTTATAAGAAACTTACAAGGAAGACTTCCATATAACACTTGACTTTTATAAAGGAAGTTTATAGATAAGTGCTACTTCTAAAGGCTTGCTTTGTTACAAATGGTTAAGTTCCTTTTATAGGCAAGGATAGCCGCTTTGGATGCTTGGTGAGGTGGAAAGTTGGCAAAGTCAAGACAAAAGATCTTTTAGTGGGGAATCTACTCTTACTTGCATACTATTGTAATACCATATGGTAAAAACAAAAATACTTTAGGAAAAAGCAATGGTTAAGTTCTTTTTTTTTTCTTTTTTTTTTTCGAGACATTAGCAATCTCCTTGTCATTTTCAAAGAATTGAAAAGATAATGATTATTCAATAATTTTGAAAGTCAAATCATAAATAACAATATTTTAAAATTAAATCAATACATAAGAATCATTCTTAACCATAAATTTAAATATTATAGTAAATAAGTTTCGAACTATACATTTTAGTTAATAAATAATACAAGCATTTCATGCAAATGATTTTATTAAGGCCTTGTATTTATATCATTTTCATTGATATTATAAAGTCAAGTCTATTAACTAATTGCAACGACCAACATTTTATATCCATGTAAGCACATTCTAAGTGCCCTAACCATAAAGAACTTTCCTAGGTCTATTTACAATTCAAAATTCATCATCTCTTTACAAATTATGAGTAGTAAAAATGGGATGAAAACATTTAATTATAGTACTCCAATTACATTAATGGTGCATTATGATTCATTGAAAACAAAACTTGGCATAACATTAAGTATTGAATTGAGTTTTCATCATTTGTGATTAATCTATATAGGCTTGAGAATCATTTCGCTTCATGTGTTATTCATTAAATGTCTTGTCAATCCTTTTGTCCAAGGATCAATCATATTTTGGCTTGATTTCACAAAGGCAATCACGATCACTCCATTTGTGATCAAATCTTTAGCATAACTATATTTATGTTTAAGGATTATTGACTGACCATTATACTCTTGACTATAAGTTTTTGCTAGAGTAGCAACACTCCATAGTATATAATAATAAGTGCTACTCAATTTGACTACAAATTAATCTCATAAAGCAAGTTCTTTAGTGATTTTACCTCTTTATTCACTAAAACTAGTACTACTACAAACTTTGTAGCCATGATGAAATCTATTATGCCATTCAATTTCTTGGAACCCCAAGAAATACAACCCTTGCCAAGCATCAAGATCTACTCACTAGTAAAAGTATGATCTTTTACATTAGTAATCCAACTAATATTTATATCCTGCTAAAATAAAATGGTAAAATGTATAGTTTATGCCATAAGTATCTATTTTCTTTAGGTATTTTAAAATTTTATTTACTCCATGTTAATGCATATTGCTTTGATTACTCATGTACTAACTCATTTAGCCAATTACATAGCCTATGTTTGGTCTTATATATATCATTAAGGACATGAGACATCCTATTACTTAAGTATATTCTAGTTGTGATACTATTCTTCAAACATTTTTAGAAATTTTAATGTTAAGGTTAAATGGGATAGATATTAGAATGCAATTTGAATGATTGAACTTATTAAGAATTTTCTCAATGTAAAGCAATTGAGTAACCATTATTCTCTTTTGATAATACAAGATTATGATTCAAAGGATTACATCTACCTTACCTATGCTTTTCATAACAAAATTAGTTAATATAAACATTTTGTTAACTTTTACTTGTTTAAAGATGGTTTAAAAGATTAACAATGTCATCAAGTACAATAGATTATGATACCTTTTCCTTTATTGAATTTATTATAAAAAATTTGTTTGATTTATTAATCTTGAATCTTTTAGCAAGTACCACTTGATCAAAATTTGGCCCTATGTCTTAGGTGCTTATTTTAGTCCATACAAGTAATTAACAAATTTACACACATTTTTCTCTTAACTAAGTATAATAAATCCTTCAAGTTGACCCATATACACTTGATCTTCTAATACATCCATTAGAAATGTTATTTTAGTTTCCTTCTAATGAATTATTAGGTTATGTATCAAAGAAAGTGCAATGAGTACACTTGAACTTTTAGCCAATAGAGACTATGCAATGAAATAATCAATAACTTGCTTTTGTGTCATTTGCTATCATCCTAACTTTAAAGTTGTAAATGGTTCCATTAAGCTTCATTTTTCTTTTTGCAAATTCATTTACATCCAATTGGCTTTGAGCAAGGGAAGTCTATTAATTTCTAGGTTTGATTACCCATAATTGAGTCAATTTCATCATTCGTAGCTTTCTTCTAAAAACATAGCATCTTGCAATTTCATTGTTTCATCAAATGTCTTAAGATTATCTTTAGTAACCAATATGCAATTTGTTTACATGTTAATTCCTTTGTCCCTTCAACTAGAAACACAAAGAAATCCTAACCAAAAGTCTTTACTTCCCTTACTCTTTTGCTCCTCATCTTTTTTATTTTTATTTGCTAAAGCATCATTTTCAATCTTAAGAACTTGTTTCTGTTTTGGAATGTTAGAAACTAAGATGAATTTGCTTTCATCAAAAATAGCATTTATCAATTTAATGATTATTTTAATAGATATTAAGATGTTAAGCTCTATGACTATTAATTGATAGGTCTTATTGTTATAAGCATATCATAAAAAGATGGACTCAACTCCCCTTTTAGCCAACATTTTCAATTTTGATTAAGAAAATCTAGCAATTGCTCTACAAAGCCAAATTCTTAAATAACAAGGTTAGGCTTTCTTTTATTCAAGAACTTATATGGGTTTGTTTTGTTACTTTTGGTTGGATCTATATTTAAAATATGGCATGTTATAAGTTATGCCTCACCCAAAAATTCTTGACTCAAGCCAAAATTTGATTACATGACATTGATCTTTTCTATTGACTTGCAATTTTTTTATTTACATCACCATTTTGTTGTAAAGTGTAAGGAATAGTAGTTTTATGAATAATTCTCATATACTTACAACACCATTTTGCAATTTTATTTTAGTTTTACACAAATTAAATCTCTTATGAGCTTTATTTTTAGTAAGCAATGATTAAACATACTAGCAATTTGAGTATTTATCAATGAATATCACAAATATGTCTTTCCTCTTAGTATTAATGTGTTGTGCAAATCACACACATCACTATAAATTAATTTAACATGTTTGAGGATCTTTAACTGCTTGGAAATAGGATTCTAATGATTTTTGTTAGCATACAAGTTATGCATTTGTTTTTAGATTTATCAAAGTATGGCAACAAATTAAATTTAACCATATCATGCAATCTTCTAAAGTTTATGTCTTAACCTATTATGCCATACAAAAGAATGCTTAGCAATATAAGCATAAACATTAACATTATTATTAACAACAACATCAAGTTCGAACATGCCATTACAAAAATAACCTCTTCCCATGAACACACTTTATTTGAAAGGATAAAGTTGTTAGTCTTAAATACAAGTTTGAATCTAAGTTTGATTAAAAGACTACCTAATATCATATTTTTCTTACCTTCTAAAACATAAAATATATTAGTAAAATTGATAACTCTTTTATAAGTAAATTACATTTCTACCTCCCTAATTTCTAAGACAAAAACTATAGTGGAATTTCACATGTGCATAATAGTACTGCCATTTACTAGTTCCATAGCTTTGAAGTAACTTTTGTTCTCACAAACATTTTGGGCAATATCAAAATTAATTTATTAAGTAATGTCATCCTCAAATAAATTGATCTTTGTGATCATAGGAATCATTTTTTCATTTGTTGCTTTAGAGGGGAACTATTTCTTTACCCATTTTTTTTACTTGTTAAGATGACACTCATATTTGTTGTGTTCTTTTTTGTTGCCTTTTTTTTATTTTGCCTCTTGATTTTCTTTTGTTATCATTATATTGATTCTTTCTCTTGTTAGTGAACTTGCTTGATTGTCTTTTCTCAATCACATGTAACTTTAAAACGTCAGAGTCATGCTTATTTTTCCATCTTGTATGCAAAATTCTTTAACTACACAAAGATAGTTAGCAAGAATTTGAAGGGATATATTTTTTTTCTTATATTTTAGACTTCTATTGAAAATATTTCAAAAAAAAGGCAATTTATCAATATTAAAATTTACAATTACAATTTCATCCATAGACATTTTGTATTATGAAACATTATTTAGAATCCTTTAAATTTCAACAAATTATTCTACTATTAGCTTACCATCAGTTATCTTAAAATTGTTAAATTTAGATATCAAAAATTTCTTACTAGTTACATCCTCTTATATATACTTTATCCCCAATTTTTCCCATAGACTAGTGACCAAAGCCAACATTAAGGACAACAAGTAGCTGCTACCATTAGCCACCACCTCCTTTTTCCTTCCTTTCCCTCCTCTTTCAAATCATCCTAGTACATGTAAAACATTCAACTAAAAAAACAAAAAAATGAAAAAGAAAATTGATAAAACATAAAAAAGAGTAAAAAAGTCAAAAAATTCACAAAAGAAAAGATTGACTTTATCTAAGCCTGTTAATTTAAACTAGTTAACTCCATTCCATGCCCTCTTATCTGAACTCATAACCCTGTGAACTTGAGTTAGAATTAATACTTAAAGTCTTCTCAAACATGGAAACATGACTCAAACTAAACACACTCCCCACAAAAATTAAACATGAAATTTCTGACTAAGCACTGCATTAACAATACCATTCTTAGTATATCTTAAGCCTATATATGAATCAACAAAAATCTTTAGTAACAATGAGATGTTTTTTCAAATCCTTATCAAAGCCAACAAGAGCCTATTCTTTCAAATCTTTTCTTTCATTTTTTGGGTATAGACATTAAAACTCCAAAAAAGAGTGAAATAAAACATTTCTTTAAGCAAACTAAAAGCATCAAAACAGTAAAAGCTAATATTTTTTTAAAACAAAAATGATGGAGATTAGTGCCTCCTCTATTTGTTAGAGTATATTCAAACCTTAGGCTTTTTTCTCTTCTCTCTTTTCCTTCAAAGACTAGAAGAAGAAAGATAATATTTTTTTTTCAAAAATTACTTTCAAAAAAATGAAACTCACTCCTTCCCTTGTTTATTTTTTCAAAAATAAACAAGAAAAATTAAAATAAAAAATAATAAAAATCAATAAAAAATAGGAATAAATAAAAGTCCATGTCCTTCTTTACTTTTAAAGCCTTGTCCAAGATTAGATCTTCCCTTTAAGGCTTTAAATTAGACCATATGCTCTTAAATCCAACACAAAAATGCCCTTGTCCCCCTTGGAACTTGTAAAGAAAATTAAGTTAAGGCTAAGATTTTCTTTGGACGTTCTTAGAGTTAGATTATCTTGATGTTTTCTTATGTGAAATGAAAAAGGGTTAATATATAATTTTATTTGTAATTTTGCATGATATGATAAATCTAACCTAACCTTTCAAAAGTAACAATTCAATAAACTAAGGTTTGTTTTATAACAATTCTAGCTAATTGTTAAGCCAAATTAACAAAGAACATTTATGTTAATAATATTGTGCATTGATAAGAAAGGGAAGCTAAGGTGTATTGAAGACAACAAAAACAAAATGCCATATCTCAATTGGTCCAAGCCCAAACCCAAATCTACTTGGAATCCAAATGGTAATAACCCATTAACCTTTTATTTATAATAATTTAATGAAAAAAAAATAAAAAAACATTAAACAATGTAATTCTAAAAAGGAAATTTAATTAAACATATAAGATAAACTTAATTAAGTAAATAAAAAATTATAACTATAATATATATAGACAAAATGCAAAACTCTAGTCAATTTCTCTCTATAGGAAAATATTTTATGAAAATAAGAATGAAGAAAAGAGAAACATTTGTGAGAAAAAATTCTTAAGTAAGATAGTGAGTGATTGAAAAAAAGAAAATGCGAGAGAGACAATTGTTTTAAGGGTCATATGGTCTATAAGAGTCGAAAGAGAGTAAAAAGTAATAGGAAGTAATTACTTTCATAAGACCTATATCAAAGATAGTGGTAACCTGCACTTTACTTCAATATTTTTATTCGAGTTTTAGAATTTAGGGACTATAATATCCAATTTATGGGTTGTTGGGATTAGGGGCATTTGTTTAAAAATGTCAATTATTGGTTAATCTATTATGACCCAAAGCCATATTAATTGTTATTATAATTTTCTTTTTCTAAGTTTTTACTTTTTTATTCTATTCCCTTTCTCGATTTTCTTAGCTTGTAGCTTTCCTATTCTTTGCAATTCTTGATTTGTTTCCTTACACAATCATTTTATCTATCATTTTGTAAAAAAGGAAAAAAAAACATTTATGGTTAAAGGAAATCGACTAATTAATTTTTATAGTGGAATAAGCTTGTGGAATAAATAATTTTTATTTATAATAAACTAGGCTATAGCTTTGCCACTTCCTAATTATTTATTAATTTAATGTAACTTGTTATCCTTGTATGCAATTTTTTGTTATTTGAAAATCATACATAGTTTATTAACCCTTAATATAATTACTCATTTGGGATATTAATTATTATAAAGTTTCATCTTAATGGGACCATGATGTTGCAACCTAAGATTACATATGAATGGGAAGAAGTCAAGGTCATTGAAGCCAACATAATAGACACTTTATTGATGCTTAGCTTCAATGCAATAATAAAAAGACATGGAGACAATAACATAGTTGACTACATGCAAGTTGACTAATTATATGAGTTTATGAAGTATCTTAGCAAGACAAGTGACAAGCAATGTTTGATATGTTGAATTAGATGGTTGAGACAAGAGAGCATGTTGTGCATATCAATGTTCTACATGAGGTTAATGAACATGTATTTGCCATTGTTGAGGATATTCTACATGTAGGTGGTGTTGAGCTACAAGAGCTTAATGGTGGAACTAAGAATGTGGGAAAATGTGTTGGTAATGTGCAAAATGAAGTTGAGGGTGCAAATGGTCTTACTAATGGAATTGTGACACAATCTTTTATTTATAATATAATTGGTCAATAGCAAGGTCATCAGTTAAGTCAAACTACTTGTCACAAACAACAATGTGTTAAAGTAACTAACATTATAAAAGAGCATGAACAATATTTTTATAATGCTACTATATTTGAACAACACATTAAGAGTACTTATGCCAATAACAGGTCTCTTTCAGCTTGATTGCAAAATAATTACTTGTACTAAACCCTTGGTTAACAACTTTGTATTACAATTTTAGATGTCTTTATATCATCCCAAAACTTTAGTGTTTAGTACCAAATAGGTCCAAGCAACTATTGTACAAACTCATGGACAAAAATAGAAGGTGTTGGGAAATAATAAAAGCATTGGGAAACAATTATGTAGAAACCTTAACTAGAAGGTGTTGTTAAGTTAGCAATAAGTTAATACTTTTGCAACAATTAAGGATTGTACTTTTCAATCAATTACAAATTATATTTTTGAAATAATTAGGAATTATGATGTAATAGTATTCACTTGCTTTATTTTGTAATAGTGCAACCATTAAACACCCATTAAGCTATGATTTTAGAGGGTGTTCATGAATTCAATATCTATATGGCTAGACTATGCCAATGAAGGATCTATTACCTATTATAACACTTATTTTATGGCTTGTTAACTAATATATATATATATATATATATTTGGTTTAGCTTAATAGTCCAATTATTTATAGACCTTTACCCTTGCCAATAATCATAAAAAAGAGACCAAATGATACTTTCCCATCTTAATTTTCACTATCCAACTAAAAATCAAATAAGATAAAAAAAACAAAAAAAAAAGTTATAAATAAGAATTCCTCTACTAGAACTTCTTTTCTCATATGATAAAGAAAGGAATTTTTCCTTTTAATAATGTAATAGTTGGAAGTTAATCAAAAATATCCACTATTGTAGCCTTTCCTCTCCATTGACCACTGTGGACTTTTATGCCAAAAGTTAAAACCTCCTTGAAATTTTAAGGGTTAGAATAATCAATAGTTTAATTCATTTATGATCAACAAACAACCATTATCCACATTTTAAACCAATTGAGTTAACATTTACAATTTTAAAAGCATATAACAAATGTGTCATACAATTGATAACCTTGCAATAACATAAACTCTACAACAAAAACATGATGTTGCCCTTTGCACCAATAACACTAATGCTTGGCACAAAGATCAACATGAGTTAAGCACATCAAGGAGGCAAGGTGAACATAGAGTCGATGTTCATGGTAACAAGACAAGGAAGGCTAGGTAGAAGTTGAGTTATGGGTTATGGCATTGATGTTAAGTAGCTGAAGAGTTGGGGGATAGAGCACATGCATGATGGGTCAAATAAGGCAATGTCTCCTGCTAGTAAAGGGTCAGATTCTTTAATGCTCTTTAGATGGGAAGTATGTTTTGACATAAGGTGTGATGGCTCAAGCAAGGTAATGTCTCTTACCACTAAAGGGTCGAATTCTTTAATACTTTTTAAAGGGGTAATGCATCTCTCACACAAAAGTTAGCTAATGTATTGATACTATGTGAGCACTTAGGCTGAGGTTCAAACTAACAATGTGTGGTTTAATTGTGAGTTGGCTTATAAGTAAGTTGAGAATAGCTTAAGCATTGATGAAATATTAGTGCACTGTTGGAGAGTTTGGGTTAACTATATGCAATTTAATTGTAGGATGGGTAAAGTATGAAGTTTTATGAAATCACAAATTTAAGGGGACTCTTAACCTTTTCTCCTCTTCAATTACCACAATTGATCCTAATTATCTCTCGACCTCATTGTCTAACACATGGTTAACATTACAATTGACCTAATTCATATAACACTTTTTCAAGTTTATGTATGGATCACAAGATCATGCATAAGGTAGTCAAACTCTTAAAGTGTTAAGTTCAATAATATAAACTCTTTATATAAATAAGAAAATAATAATAATAATAAAGGTTTTGAATTAAAAGAATAATTAATCACATAAACTAAAGATCAAATTACATCTAAACCTTAGCTTAAAATAGTTTAGCATAATGAAGTTCAACAATCCATTAAGTTTAGAAAAGAAACCCAATGAGATTACATCAAAGAGTAAGTAATTAAAATCAAACAAAACTTAGTCTTTGAAGATAAAAACTCATAGTCAAAGCTATTCCCCTTCTTTCTCCAAACTTGTCGATTGCTATTTTCACTTTCCTTCTCCTTTTTTTTTCTCTTCTTTTTCTTCCCTTACTCTCCTTTATCTTTCTATTGATTTTATGTCTCCTCTTATATTTTGACAAGTTTAGAATTCCTATGTCCATTTAACCTCTAAAAAATTTATAAACAATAACTTCTAACTAAAGTTTCTTTTATATAGACACCAAATCAAAGTTCTACATAAACTGAAAAATTGTAGCCTTGTTTCTTTTGTTTTCTTAATCATAATAATAACTCAATTCAATCTTCTAAAATGAAAGTTATGCCCAAAATGCTGAATTGTACTCAATCAATAATGGGATATAATCATGATTGGATTTGGTTTTTGAATATAGGTAGGACTCCTCTTCAAAAACAACTCCAAATCAGATTAGAATTTTGTCAATGATTCTTTTTTTACTTGTTACTCTTCCATCAATATTTCTTCCACTTTATGACACATATTCATTTGAAATATTCACATAACTCCTCTCTTACAAAATATATATATGTGTATGTGTGTGTGTGTGTGTGTGTGTGTGTGTGTGTGTAAAATATGCTTTAGGCAAATTATTGGAGGTGTTTTCCAAAGTTGTTTCCGTAGGCTTCCAAGTGTTCTTTTGAAGTTGAACACTATTGAAAAATTTGTGCAATCATTGGTAGAAACAAGTTAATGGCCATGACAACATGCAGAACTGATTCTTAGTACTACTTGTTTTTTGGTACACTCTCACTTTGTTTGATGTATGCTAGTTGGTAATACCTTTTGGCCCTGAAATGCTTAATTGTTTTCTAGTACTACTACCATTACCTTCTTCTGTGATCATTTCAAGGTCTTATGCACCAAAGGCATAAATATGGCAAGTTTTGGATATGTATAATGCTTGTTCTATCTCTCTCTCTCTCTCTCTCTCTCTCTCTCTCTCTCTCTCTCTCTCTCTCTCTGTATTGGTCTTGTGAGGAGAAGTATGTGGATTGTTGCTAGTTTCATTGTGAAGGCAAGAGACCATTACCTCATGGAAGGCAAGAAGCAAATTGAGGATATGGAGAAGAAGATAATGTAATTGCACTTTATTCTCTCTAGTTTGAAAGTTTTATAAATAGCATATGAATATCTTTATTTTTAATGGATTGAATCAATTATAGAAAATTAACTTGATTTTTTGCTACTATCTCCTCCTAGTTGTTACTTATTATACTTAATTGAGCCTAATGTTTACATTTCAAATACTTATTATGCTTGAGTTAGAGGACTCATTTCTTCCATGTTGATCATTGCATGATGCCTTTATTTACATAACATATGGTTTAGATTATAGGATACTTTCTAAATTCATTGTCAACAAAATGTGTTCTTCAAGGACAACTTAGTGAGCAATCAATCTTTTTGGTTCTATTCAAATAATTATCATAGATGTCATAGTTTTGCAACTTTGAAATAGTTAAAGAACTACTACTTATTTTCTTAAAAAATAGCTACCTATTCTCTTAACAAACTACTACCTATTTACTTAAAAAATGGTTGCTTATTTCCTAAAAAAAATTGTTACTTATTCCCCTAAAAAACTGCTGCCTATTCTCTTCAAAAACCATTGTCTATTCCCTTGAAAAATTGCTACCTATTTCCTTACAAAACTACTACTTATTCACTTAAAAAATTGCTACCTATTCTCTAAAAAAACTATTGCCTATTCACTTAAAAAACCACTACCTATTTGCATAAAAAATTGCTGCCTATTCCCTTAAAAAAACCATTGTCTATTCCCTTGAAAAATTCCTTCTTATTCCTCTACAAAACTGCTACTTATTTGCTTAAAAAATTGCTACCTATTCGCCTAATAAAATGTTACCTATTCCATTAAAAAACTGCTATCTATTTACTTAAAAAATTGTTGCCTATTCCCTTAAAACCATTGTCTAATTTTTTACAAAATCACAGCCTATTTCCTTATAAAACTGCTACTTATTTGCTTTGTCTAACAAACTGTTTCTTATTTGCTTAAAAAACTATTGCCTATTCATTTAAAAAACTAATACCTATTTTCTTAAAAAAAACTGTTACCTATTCTCTAAAAAATAACTACTTATTATTTTAAAAAACTGTTACCTATCTTAAGATGCCTTTAGGCAACAATTTCATTTGTGTAACTATAGGCAGAGAAAACTACCACCTTAGATTTATTGCAGCACTCGTAAATGTAACAGCATGAAAATTGTTGCATTAGACTTTAAGCAATTTACTTTTGTGTTCATCGGTGATCCAATTTACTTTCGAGTAGGCAATGGCTGACATGCTTTCTTGAACTAAAAAGAAAATGGGAACGTATGGGCAAACAACTTTTTGCAACTATAGTCACAAGTTTACTATGTGCTTCTCTTGAAACTAGAAATCTATAAAGTATAACGGATTACAAACACATAAATCAAAAACAACATTCATTGGATGTGTTGAAACAAATGTGATAAAAAATAGTAAAAAACAATATATATGAATGACAAACACACCAATGAACAATCAATTGGCCCATTTCAAAATATTTCGTGACAAAACCATTTCATTTCATAGATCCACACATAAACACAAAAGAGATGTTGTTTAATGTGAAAATAATGTGAAATCTTTTGTCATCCTTAGTTTACATTTCTAATTTACTTTTGTCATTTGCTTTTTTCCTTCAACTTCCTTCTCTTTTGCAACTATAGCAATGACAAAATTCTTAAGAACCTCATTGTCAGGAAGAGATAATTAGGAGCAAATTTAAAATCCAAAATATGTTACCACTTGTAATTAGTTTATGTGACAAGCATTTAAATGAGCTCAAAAAGTAATCTTACATTTGGTTCCATGATTTCATGTAGGAGATATACGATTAAATTCAACTACATAAAAAATAGTGATATAAGATCAAAGAACAACCAAAGATAAGCAAGTATCTTTCTTTATGGAAGACAAATGTTGGACATATTATAATTTTGTCTCATATATATTTTACTAAGAGCAAAACATTTTTTCAAATTGTTACTACAATAGTTATTACTATGATTCCTACTTTAAAGATGAAATGCACCTAGAGAAAGGTGAACATGGGACTTTGTGCCTAATCTACACTATTCTCTGTTTGCCTATGCCATTAGACAAATTATGGGTGTTTCTCATATTTTATATTCATGCAGCTTACCATTCATTTAATTTTGTTTACTACATATATATCCTATACATTTTGTCCATGTAATACACTCATAAAGGAGATAAGTCCAACTTTGTCTATAATTTTTTGATCATCCAAAAGAAAAATGAAAAACAAAAGGTTAGTTAATGAGAATACTTGCTACGAATGGTTTTTTACCATACCTCGCAATGCACTGAGGAATACATACCTCAGAAAATGCACCAAAACATCCAATGATACAATTTTTGTACATAACTTAAGGCTTGTACTTCAGTTGCAGATTGTACAAGCATGATCGTAAATGCGAACACCAAAAGTCTCCCTATTATAGTTTCTTCTCACTATATTTTTTTTTTTTTTTTACACATTCATTTGCTATATATACGTTTAGGAAATTGTTGGCCAAACACTTTTAAAGGATATTAAATATTTCTAGTTTAATTAATGCAATATTTAGTGAGACAAAAAACAACTGAGGAGTTTACTCATATTGATTTTGAAAATTTAATTATTAAAAGTTATGAAGTAATTAAATATAAAAGTAAAAATTAAGGCCAAAGATAAGTAATTTCATATTTTGTTAACCTAAAAAAGATCCAAATCTAATTTAGTAAGATGACATAAAAGTCCATAACATACAAACCCATAAAATAAGGAGGAAAAGGATGAGCAAAAAATATATGTATTCTAAATGTATGATCAAGATAAACACACACACACACATACATATATGTATAATACCATTGAAGTGTGTATATATAATGTTACTGAACCTTTTAACATAAATTAGACTACTTGCAAAATCTATCAATCTAATTTTTAGACTTCATTAAGTTTACTTCTATATTCTTTTTTCCTTAACTTTCTTCAATTTTTTGGCTGGTAGGGGGGAGAGGAATGCATGATCCCAAGATTTGTCAAATGATATGCACTTTATAAAAGTATCATATCCTAAATCTTTAGACATGAGATTTTTGGTCTCTTACCATTTTATACCTCATATAGCATCTTATTAATAGATTTGGTCAAAAGTCTATTAAGAAGATAAGTTGCAATCTCAAGGGCAAAAACTAAGAAAGATAAAGGAATATCAACTTGACTCATTAAGGATCAAACCACATCTAATAGGGTTATATTTCCCTTCTTAGATACATGACTCTATTATGGTGTTTGAGTAGATGTCCAT
Organism: Rhizophora mangle; assembly: GCA_037832345.1. Taxonomy (NCBI): domain Eukaryota; kingdom Viridiplantae; phylum Streptophyta; class Magnoliopsida; order Malpighiales; family Rhizophoraceae; genus Rhizophora; species Rhizophora mangle. Next base: position 16,351 of record JBAPLJ010001282.1, on the reverse strand, counting down.
TGAGAGAAAAACTTATTCTCTTTCAAGTAACCACCAAATTTTTAGCTTAAGTATTCACCTCCTCAATCTAATCACAAGATTTTAATACTTTTACTAATTTATTTCTCTACTTCATTGCTTATTTCTTTGAATTTTTCAAAAGATTCAATTTGTATTTCATTAAATACACATAATCATATCTCTATTGATTATTTGTGAATGTAATGAAATAAGACAAACCACCTCTTTCATGTATTTCCTAAGACCACATACATCTATAAGTATGTTCTCTTTTTCCTTTTGAAGAAGTCTCAATTATCTTATCCAATAAATAAGACTCACATATTTTATATGACTCATAATCAAGAAGATCCAAGTAACAATTCTCTTATAACTTAACCTTCTTAATCAAGCTTATGTAAACAATTTATATGTATATTAGATCCATAATAAACATATTTTTTTCTAAAAGGAACAACTTTTATAATTGAATGTAAAAGTGAATTAATTTAAAGTTAAACTAAAAATGGAAATGATGTTTTTAGAAAGTATAAGAACATACAATCTAACCCTAAGAATGCTTAAAGAAAATCTCAACCCTAACTCAATTTTCTTTATAAGTTCTAATAGGACAAGGACATTTTTTGTGTTGAGTTCAAGAGCTTATGGTCTGATTGGAAGCCTTAAAGGCAAGATCTAATCATGGATAAGGCTTTAAAAGCAAAGAAGGCCATGGACTCCTATTTATTCCTATTTTTTATTGATTTTTATTTTGTTCGTATTTTTATTTTTCTTAATTATTTTTGAAAAAATTAAACAAGGCAAGGAGTGGGTTTTTTTTTAAAGTGATTTTTTTTCCAAAAAAGTTATTATCTTTCTTCTTCTAGTCTTTGAAGAAAAAGAGAGAATAAAAAAGGCCTAGGGTTTGGATCTACTCTAACAAATAGAGGAGGCATTAATCTTCATTTTTATTGTTTTAAAAAAATCTTGGCTTTTATTTTTTCGTTACATTTAGTTTTCTTAAAGAAATTTTTGATTTCACTCTTTTTTGAAGTTTTAATGTTTAGACCCAAAAAAAAATGAAAGAAAAGATTTGAAATAAGAGTTTGAAAAAGCATGCCATTGTTACTAGAGATTTTTGTCAATTTGTATATAGGCTTGACCTATACTAAGACTGGTACTGGTACTAGTAATGTGGTGCTTGGTGAGAAATTTCATGTTTGATTTTTGTAGGGAGTGTTTAGTTTGAGTCATGTTTGCATGTTCGAGAAGGCTTGGAGTGTTAATTCTAACTTAAGTTCATGGGTTAGGAGTTTAGATAAGAGGGATTGGAAGGGAGTTAACTAGTTTAAATTAATAATGTTTGATTAAGCCAATCTTTTTAATTTTTTTTATGAATTTTTTGACATTTTTTATACTTTTTATGTTTTATTAATTTTCTTCTTTTTTTTTTCGAATGTTGCACTTGTACTAGGATGATTTGAAAATGAGGGAAAGGAAGGAAAGAGGAAGTGGTAGCTAATGGTAGCAACCACTTTCTATCGCCAATGATAGCTATGGTGACTAGTCTATGGGAAAAATTGAGACAAAGTATATAAAAGAGGATGTAACTAGTAAGGAATTTTTGATATTAAAATTTAACAATTTCAAGATGACTAATGGTAGGCCAATAATTTTAAGATGACTAATGGTACAAAGAGGATGCAACCTTCAGGGAGACGTTGCCAACTACTAAGCTATAGGTCCAATAAAAATAAATATGACAATCCAGTTGAGGTGATTAAGGTATTTTTAAACTCAATTTTCTACTTACAACCTCTGAGGGATTCCTACTCTTGGTGGTTTACTTTCAATTCCATTTTGGCAAAGCTATATTCTAGTTTCATTTCATGTTGGCTCCACTTATGTATAATACACATGGCATTTCCCAAAGAATTACACAAAATATTCAATTTTCATATCCATGAACTTGATACAAGATGGTAATTTAAGGAATTATGACGCATTGTGTAAGGTTTTATAACAATTCTAATGAGCCATTAAACTAGATTAACAAAAAATGTTTATGGTGCTAATATGGCTCATTGATATGAAAGGGAAGCTGAGGTGTATTAAAGACAACAATAACAAAGCACCATATCTCAATTGGGCCAAGCCCAAACCCAAATCTACTTGAAATCCAAATGGTAACAACTGATTCACCTAATATATATACTAAATTGATGAAAAATATTAAGAAAACATTAAAACATGAAATTTTGAAAAGGAAATTTAATTAAACATAAAAGATAAACCTAATTAAGTAAATATAAAATTGTAATTATAATATAAATAAACAAAATACAAGACCCTAGTTAATTTCTTTTTGTAGGAAAATATTTTGTGAAAATAAGAACAAAGAGTCATTCATGACAATAAAAGAGTCAAATGTTTATGAGAGATAATTCTTCAATAAGAAATTAAGTGATTGAAAGAAAAAAAAATTGAGAGATAATTGTTTTAACAACCATATGGTATATAAGAGTCAAAAAGGAACAAAAAGCAGTAAGTGTTAATTACTTTCTTAAGACTTATTTCAAAGACAGTGGTAGCCCACACTCTTCTTGAGCCTTTTTATTTGAGTTTTAGGATTTAGAGACCATAAAATCCAATTTATGGATCAATGGGATTAGGGTTAATGAGATTATTAATTTTAATTTTGAGTAATGGATTAATGGGATTAAGGTTAATTGGATTAGGATTTTTGTTTAAAATTGACAATTATTAGTTAATTTGTTATGACCCAAAGCTATATTAATTGTTATTATAATTTTTTTTCTAAGTTTTTACTTTTTTATTCTATTCCATTTCTCAATTTTCTTAGTTTGTTACTTTTCTATTATTTGCAATTATAAATTTGTTTCTTTACACAATCATTTATGGTTGAAGGAAATTAACTAATTAAATTTTATAATGGAATAGGCTTATGGAATAAATAATTTCTATTTATAATAAACTAGGTATAGCTTTATCACTTCCTAATTGTTTATTAATTAAATGCAACATGTTATCCTTATATGCAACTTTTTATTATTTGGAAATCATACAACGTTTATTAACCCTAAATATAATGACTCATGGGAGATATTAATTACTATAAAGTTTCATCATGATGAGACCATGATGTTGCAACCTAAGATTACATATGAATGTGGAGATTTCAAGGTCATTGAAACCAACATTATAGATACCTTATTGATGCTTAGCTTAGATGTAATAATAAAAATCCATGGATACAATAACATAGTTAACTATATGCTAAATGACTATATGCATAAGTTCCTTAACTAATCATATGAGATCTAAGCAAGACAAGTGATAAGCAATGTTTGATATGTTGAATCAGATGGTTGAGATGAAAGCATATTGTACATATCAATGTTCTACATGAGGTTGATGAACTTGTATTTGCCATTGTCGAGGATATTCTACGTATAGGTGGTGTTATGCTAGAAGAGCTTAATGGTAGAACTAAGAATGTGGGGAAAAGTGTTAGGTATGTACATAATGAAGTTGAGGGTGCAAATGGTCTTGTTGATGGAATTGAGACACAATCTTCTATTAATAATATAATTGATGAATAATAGGGTCATTAATTAAGTTAAACTATTTGTCATGAACAACAGTGTACTAAAGATACTAACATTACAAAGGGGCATGAACAACATTTTTATAATGCTACTATTCTTGAACAACACATTAAGAGTACATATGCTAATAATAAGTCTCTTTCAACTTGATTGAAAATTAATTGCTCACACTAAACTCTTGATTAACAACTTTGTATTACAATGTTAGATGTCTTTATATCATCCCAAAACATTAGTGTTTAGTACCAACTAAGTTCTAGCAGCTGTTATTGACAAATTCAACTTTCACGTTGGTCAAATTAATTCTTAGGGTGGCCTAAAGGCTTCTCATTAGTGGCAAGACCCCTAGTTGTCTCCCAATGAACCAATGTATTTTTGACTATATAATATGAGACTAACTCTAGTAAATCTAGAACATTAATGACCTATCCTTGATTTCTAAGGATATAGGAATGTATGTCTAGTTGGTTAGCCCTAGTCCTAGTGAAGATCTCGCACTAGATGACTCTACACTCCATAAAATCTCTAGAAGATCGCCTAGTTTCAACTAACTATTACTCATGAAAAACTTGCTATCGCACAATTATCATGCAATCTAACTGGCCTAAGCACTGGAGTTTACTAACCTAATTAGCAAATCTACCCCTTAATCTCATCCTAAGCATGACTCAAGTCTCTGATTAGTAGCTCTTAAGACACTCCTCAACTTACCCAAAACCATTGGTATTATCACCTAAGGAATCCCGTTGAGTGACTGAATGAGAATAAGGCTAGAATGAGAAAACCAGAATGCATTCATTCAATGATAGAACATGATCTCTAGGTACATGAGTTTAAGAACCCTAGAGTTGAAATGATTTACACAATCATGGAACAAAGGGAAAGAAATGCAAAAATGAGAAGAATCAGATGTTTCCGTCTGTCCTTCCCTGCTCTTTATCTAAGTTCATTCACCCCTCTTTATCTTCCTTGTACTTAATGCTTTCTTGGCTGTTCATGCTTGCCTCTTCATCTTCCTTGCACTTCAATGCCCCTTTGGCCGTTCATGCTTGCCTCTTCATCTTCCTACCTTCTAGAATGGATTATTCCTCAACTTGGACATTAATCCCAAGTGGTTTGGACATGATTCCAGGCCTTAAATTTGGATGGTGGAGTATCATGGACCAAAACATACAAATTAGCCCAATTTCCTGCTCCATAGAGGCTTACTGAACTTCACCCATGCATAACTCCATTCAGATGGCCTTATCTTCTTCTGTTTCCTTCATGAGAGTTGTAACTCTTCGAGTTAGCTTTCTAAGGACACAAATTTGGCAGCTAAACTCCTTCCCGTTTATGAGATATGGCCAAAAAACTAAGCAGTGCGCGGCTGATCTGCTCTGTCTAGCGCCCCTCTCGTGATCAAAGTTCAATATTTTGCCTTGTCCAATTGGTTCAGAATTTGCACATGGTTTCTTGGTGGAAGTCATAGCTCAGCCTTTTACCTATCCATAGAAATTGGTTTTGTTAAAAGAAACCTTCTGTAACATAAGAAATAATAAAAGTACGTAAACTACACAAAAACTGAATTTTGCTAGATTTTTCTGGTAATTGGGCATATGGACAACTAAGTAAGAAGTTAATCAAATTTCATCATCTAGACTATCAAATATGCATAAAATATTAAGTATGAGGAAAAATATTATGCAAAACTTGGTTGTTATCAGCTGTAGAAACTCATGGACAAAAAATAGCCCCTTTAAGTAGATCAGATACTGTGTAGCACACTAATATGCATAAAAAAGCATTGGGTAATAATTGTCTAGAACCCTTAACAAAAATGTGTTGTTAACAATTAGTTGATACTTTGTAACAATTAAGGATTGTACTTTTGAAACAATTAAGGATAGTATTTTTAAAATAATTAGGAATTATGATGTATTGGCCATAGGATATGCTTGCTTTATTTTGTGACAGTGTAACCATTAAACACTGATTGATATGTGATTTTAGAAGGTGTTTATGAATTCAATATTTATATGGTTAGACTATACCAATAAAGAATCTATTACCTATTATAACACTTATGTTGTGGCTTGTTATCTAATAAATATTTGCTTTTTTTTTTTCTAGTTTAGCTTAATAGTTCAATTATTTAAAGACCTTCACCTTGCCAATACCCATAAAAGGAGAGCCACAATGATACTTTTCCACCCTAATTTTCACTATCCAACTAAAAAACAAGAAAAAAAAAAAGCTATAAATCATGAGTTTTTATACTATAACCTCTTTTCATATATGATAAAGAGCAAAAATTTTCCTTTTAATAATGTAAAAGTTGAAACTTAATCTAAAATACCCACTATCATGGCTTTTCCTCAACATTGACCACTATGGACTTTTGTGCCAATGGTCAAAACCCCCTTGAAATTCTAAGGATTAGAGTTATCAATAGTTTAATTCATTTATGATCGACAAACAACCATTATCCACATTTGAACCAATTGTGTTAACATTTACAATTATAAATGTATATAACAAATGTGTCATACAATTAATAACCTTATAGTAGTAGAAACTACAACAAAAACATCATGTTGCCCTTTTTGCCAAAATTAAAACACAACACAATGTTAATCAAAGGAACATAAGTGAATTGTATATAACTACATAACACTAGTTTATATTATATTCACCCTTTAGAATTGCATTTTCTTTCAATAATCTTTGTCTTTCCTTTTTAGCTCAATACATTTAGACAACACTTTACTCATTTCCTCACCCTAATTGTTGATTTTGTTTTTCTTGGACTCAATATACTTTTTGGTTAGCTTAGACTTTGAGAAGCAGAAGTAGGAAAGTTAGTTCACCTTACTAGTTGGTGCCATCTTTCGCCAATGCTTGGCACAGAGATTGGCATGAGTCAAGCACATCAAGGAGGCAAGGTGAACATAGAGACAATGTTTATAGTAACAAGATAAGGAAGGCTAGGTAAAAGTTAAGTTATGGGTTATGGCATTGATGTTTAATGGCTAAAGAGTTGGGGGCTAGAGCACATGTGTGATAGGTCAAATAAGGCAATGTCTCTTGCTAGTAAAGGGTCAAATTCCTTAATGCTTTTTAAAGGGGAAGTATGTTTTGATATAAGGTGAGATGGCTCAAGTAAGGCTATGTCTTTTACCACTAAAGGGTTAATTCTCTAATACTTTTTAAGGGGGTAATGCATCTTTGACACAAAAGTTAGCTAATGCATTGACACTATGTGAGCACTTAGGCTAAGGTTTAAATGAATAATGTGTGGGTTAATTGTGAGTTGGCTTATAAGTGAGTTGAGAACTAGCTTAAGCATTAATGAAATATTAGTGCACTGTTGGAGTTTGTGTTAACTATATGCAATTTAATTGTAGGATGGATAACAAGGTGAAGGCTTGGAGTGCAGACCAAGCTAGAATGAGAATAAAGGACCACAAAAATAAGGATAATATGGAGTGTGCTCTCCAAAATCATGGGAATATGTTGTTACTAGGCTGATTATGTAGCCAAGGTGAAGTGCTAGCCAACACAAGTGCATAGCTTGTCTAGCATGAAAGAATGAGAACATGGCTGATTTCTCTAATGTCTTGACTAAGCCACAATAAGGTGGTAAACACTCCTCAAGCATAGGAAGACATGGAGACATTATTGGCCAAAGATCATAGGGAAGTGCTTTTAAAAGTAAGGGAATTCCACTATGTATGATTGACTTAGCAGTTATATCATGCATGCCCTTAAGTAGTTAAGTGTATCAACTACCATAACTTATAGCTTATAAGTATGTAATGTAAACAACCAAAGCTTAATGTTTGAAAAGAGGAAAGCATAGAGAAAAACATTTATGAGAGATTTGTCAAATCCTTTGTACTTTGTGAGTAAGGAAGTAATAATGGTTAAGAAACATTCTCATATATGGTAGCATTTAATTGTGCAATTAAGTGTTGTTGTGCACAAACATTTTTTTATGTGTGTTTGTGTGCAAGGTTTGGTTAAAATGAAAAGGTGTCTTGGCACCATTAAGGGCAAAAAATTTTGACTCAAAGAAAGGCCCCTACTTATAATTGTGGAAGTGATGCACTCTTGTTTTTTCTTTAGATTCCATTATCAAATTAAAATCGTCAGCTATTAACCAATGAAATTCACAATAACGTGCATTATTCTTAGGCCTTCCCTTAGTTGTTTTCATCAATCCTAGTGCAAATTCCCATACTTTACACTAAAAAACCATGATTGGTTATCACATTTCTACACTAACAAATTGATAAACCTACTTCTAGTTACCAGCCTAAGTTTCAAACTTGAATTATCCAAAAGAACCCAATTGCTTCTTTTAAACCCTCGAGCCTCCTCCCTTAAAATTTTGAAGAAACCAAATTTCTTGCAAACCTCACTCACCTTCCACCAGCTCATTTGAGGTTTAACCAAACCACATAGGGTTAGTCTGTAATAATAATCATAGAGTCATTTTAAAGCTATCCTTCACAACTTTGAAATAGTTCCAAACAAGTATATTCATAAGATTCTTAGAGTGAAACAAACAAAATTGTATCAACCAAGATCTAAGCCAAAGCTTATAGTTCATCATTGTTAGATGTAAAGCCTAAAACATTCTCAACTTACATTGGAGTTTCTTGAACATAAGAGACCACATCCCTATCCAAATGTTGTGATACCCCATATTCCATGACAAAGAAGTTGTTAGGTGGATCCTCTTTAGGGTTATCTAGCTCATAACACTATGACTTGATTGAGAAGCTCACCCACTTTAAGGCCTAACAATTGCCTCACTTACTTTTATATTTTGAACTTGTTGATGGTACATTAACAACCCAATATCTTGCCATTATTACCACATGGAGGATCATTTTAAGCAACCAATTTTGAAGATTTTGTGCTATTTACATTCATCAGTTGTCAACAACCCATGTCCCCTTTAACATCAAACTAAGCATCAACATTCTCATCTTTCATTTCATTAGTTGTCTTATACCTATAAGAATTCATCCCTTTAATAGATAGAAAACAGTCATGATAACAAAAGTTTATGACACCATCCACTAGTCAAACCATACCCATCATCCTATTCATAAGTAACCATAGGAACCAAAGCTCCAATCTACACCTTAACTTTCTTTTTACCAAATGCTAGTTGATCAGTCTTCTTGAATGACTTGAGAGGACTCGAAGAATTCATTCCAAGGCTTTATTTTATTACTTAACTTAAAGTGGGGCTTCTTTTGGTGCAAGGGAGATTGATATTGGAATAAAAAATAAGCTTAGGCTGCATTTCTAAAACCAACCTTTTAAATCCTTTCCATAATATATCTCAAATTGTGAGACATGGGTTGAGTTTCCCTCGAACCCAATTTATTACCCCCTTTTTAGATGATTGATGTGGGTTGTAAGGTTGGTCTCTTAGACTCGCATGCCTGCCATTGGATGAAACTTTTTTTTTTTATTTTTTTCTCCTTTCTTTCTTTTCCTTAAGTTTTGGTTATTTTCATTATAACAAAAATCATGTAGTAATTTCCAACAAATAAAATTTTCTCCTTTTTCAATATTCCCAAAACTCAAAAACTTATTTGTTTTTAAATTTGAAATTTCTATATTTTGCCAAAAATAAAAATCTCTTAAGTGCTAAAAATCCCTAAGAAGGTGCAAATATTCTCAAACAATAATAATAAATTATCCTTTCCTTCTCCAATCCAAAAATCTTCAAAATCTCCAACTTGTACATATTTTCTAAATGAGATTTTCATATCATTTCCTAAGTCTAGAATTTCAAGAATTTCCCACTTTTTATTTGTCTAAAAAATTTATGTTATCATTTTTCCAAGAAAATGCTCATAGTCTGAAATTTTCCAAAAACCTTCAAAAGTTATGTCCAAAAAAAAAAAAAAAAAATTCTTAAATTTGCTTTTCAAATTTCATCAAATTTTTTTCAATGCAAGGGATCACTATAAAAGGTATCTCAATTCTTTCCAAAAATTTTTTAAGCAAGAAATCTTTGTTAAAAGCATCTTATCTCCGCAAACAACTCCAATTAAAGCATGAGATCTTCTTAAAAAGCATCCATTGGTTTTTCTCAAACCCTAATCTCACATCCTATCATGTCAACATTCTCAAAACCCTAATGTGTGCTTATGGAAAAATTTTGTTAAGCTAAATATCAGTAAGAAAGATAAAAAAGTAAAATATTAAAATAAGAAAAAGCATAAAAATAAAATTAACATTAAAATTATAGTTCAGTTGTTCACAATGGACATCTAGGTTAGTCTTGACTTTCACTAGGTGTAACTATGCCCCTAACCCCAAAGAATCTTAGTAATGCAAGTTAAGTCCCACTAATTTAAAGAGCATGGTAGTTCTATAAATCAATAATCAAGTTATTCCAACCATACATTAAATGTTTGATGATGACTTTACTATCCTAAGATTGATTTCAGATGGTGAAGATTCAAATTAATCCAAGCATTGCATAGGCCAAACAAGTGGTAAGGGTGAATCAAGTAGAGTACCCTACCATCATGGTTCACCTCAATCATTGTTAATCCATCATTGCAACATTGTAACAATTACCGGCAGCTCAACACACACTATTCAATAACAAGGTCCCATATTAGGCATTCACTTCAACATTAGGTCATGCTCTCATCTCACCTTGGAGGTGGGTTACAACAATATCAATTGCCTTTAGAGCAATATCAATTAACTTCTACTAGTTTGTTTCTCTACTTCATTTATTGATTCTTTGAATTTTTCAAATTATTCAAATTTGTATTTCATTAAAGACACATAACCATATCTTGATTGATTATTTGTGAATGTAATGAACTAAGACAAACCACCTCTTGCATGCATTGCTTAAGACCACATACATTTATATGTATATTCATTAACATGTTCTCTTTTCCTTTTTAAAGAAGTCTCAATTATCTTATCCAATAAATAAGATTCATATATTTTACATGACTCATAATTAAATAGATCTAATTAACAATTTTTGTATAACATAATCTTCCTTAATAATGTTTATATAAAAAATTTGTATAAATATTAGATCTATAATAAACATAATTTTTCTCAAAAGAATAACCTTTATCTGTAAATATAAAAGTAAATTCATTTAAAGTTGGACTAGAAATGGAAATGATGTTTTCAAAAAGTATAAGTCTACCTCACATTTCTTCAACTATTTACTTCTGATGATTTCTTACATATTCCTACAAATATGAGAACCATATCCAATATCTAATATCCAAGTAATAAAATCAAAAGTAGAAAGATTTATCTCAATTATAAACATACCAAAACCAAAGGCTTCACTAAGCTTCTTCACCTTTGGTCTAGTAAGATAAATCTTGCAATTCTTTTTTTAGTGGCCTTCTTTTCCATAATGATGGCAAGTGCTCTTGCTCATGTCCTTTTCACATCACCACTTGATTCAAATGCCTTGGTTTCTTGAGCCTTTCCTTTTTTTCTGTTCTTCTTCCTAGGCCTTGCTCTTCACATTGGAAGAATCCACGAGAAGAAAAGGAGTCTTCACTTTCTTTAAAGTTTGCTTTATAGTTTTAAGCATATTCAATAATTCAACTAATGTAACTTCCACTTGTTTATATAGAAGTTCACAATAAACTATGAACAAACCTAAGGTAGAGACTACAAGATTAGGTCAACACTTAACTCTAAATTTATGGTAAAACCCAATTAGCCCAATTTCTTAATGAAGCCAATCTTCATAATATTAGCATTCACTGAAGATTCTTCCACCATCTTACATTAGAACAATTCCTTTAAGATCTCATATCTCTTTGTCCTAGTTTCTCTATCAATCAACTTCTTGAGATGCAGACTTTATTATGTATGCATTCATGATATTTTCATGTTACCTTTGAAGTTTAACAGACAAACTAGCTAACATTACACATGTAGCATAATCATCATCATCATCCTCATGCCAAATATATGCCTCCACTTCTTCCTTATTGCCAAGAGTAGGAAGATCCTCATCAGGGACATAGAACTTCTTTGCTTACTTAAGAACAATTCTCAAAATTTTATACTAGCCTAAAACATTTGGTCCAATGAGTTTGTTCACATCAACTATGCTTTGTATATATGGACAAATTATTACTCTTTTTGAGTAATAAAAAGAGAGTGAGTATTAATTTCATGCATTCATACCAAAATTAGATCAGGTCTTTAATCCTTATTTTGGTTACTCCCACTTTTTTATTTTAATCAATAAATCTCCATGTTGACTTAAAAGATCTTACTCAAAATTTTCTAGCATTTAACATTTTTATATTTAACATGTGTTAAGTCCAATAAACACATGAGATAATAAAATAAAATTAAATTAGATGGACTAAACTCAAGTACTATAACTCTCTATCACTTAATTAATTTAAAGAAAAATATGGTAAGAGTCAAACCACTAAATTATGTGTATAAATAATAAGATAAACTAAATTTTGATTATAAGTAAAGTAATAATTTGAAATATCAAATCCACCTAAAAATTTCAGTTAGTGACAATATGAGAGATCTTTAAATTTAGACAATATGAGAATTTTATATTTTCAATAGCATGAACACTTTTCTTTGTTGTTTTCTTATGTCTTATATTAATTTGTACTCTCTTTTACCTTTGACTTCCTTTTAAGTTAGGAAGACATTCAAAATAGATATGAAAAATTTCATCAAATTAATTAGTGTAAATCAAACAATTATTGTCTTTTTCTTTTTTTGAGAAAAAGAAAGCAAAGGAAAATAAATTAAGTACAAGACAATTAATCATTCTTATGGATGATGAACTTTACTACTTGAAACCACACTCCTAAGCTTGGAAGAGGAAGTCGTCAAAACTTTAACTGCAATTCAAATGTAAGGGCTTGGGAAGATTTATAGAACTTTCATTTGTTCACTTAGATAACTTGGGTTTTCTCTCAATCTTCTTGTAAAATTATTAAAGGATGACATTGGAAAAAAAAAAAAGAGAGAGAGAGAAAATGTTGCTTAATTATTTTACTCAACTCTATGAAAAATAAAATGGTCAAGTAAAAATAAATAATTGCTTTTTTATAACATTAGCAAATGATCTATGAAAATAATTCCACATAAGAAGAATGATAAGATGCACCAATAATCATTACTCAAGGTTTTGTCTTGAAAAATTTCCTAAACTTTAAGGCTCTAGTCCAATACTTGAACCACTAGCAACTGGCGTTGGATAAAAAGGCAATGGGGTGTTAAAACTGAGAGTCGGACAAATTGAAAATTGTAGAACTGCTCTAAGTCGTCTAACAAATGTTGTTATTGTTAATGTAAAATTTATTTTCATTAATTTCTAATAAGTATTATTCAAATTTTTTTATAAAATAAAATAAAATATATTTAATTGCAAATGATATTACTCAAATAAAATCTCATTTAAAATTTATAATTTCTCAAAATTGCTCTTAAAATCATCTAATATTTTTCTATATGAAATTAGAGACAATATTTTTTTTTTCATAATAATAAAAGAGTTACCAATCTTTTATGTAAAAATTGATGTCACATATATAGAACTATTTCAATATACTTAGCCTATAGATTAGCAGTTCACCCTTCCATTTGGAAGGTTGTGAGTTAAAAATGTATTAGATACAACTCATTTTCCTTGACTTAGTCCAATGGTTATGACGCCTCTTAAAGTTGTATTTAACTTGGGTTTGAATGAGACATAACTATGGATTTTTTTTTTCTTGAGAGCCAGTTATATAAAAAATTGTTTGTAATATAATTGTTAAAAGTAGTTAGCCTAGCTGTTAGCAACATTTTTAGAAAAAAGACCTCATAGGTTTAAAACTTAGAATGAGCAACCCTTCTCTTCTTTTTTTCTTTTTTGAGACATTAAAAATCTCCTTGTTATTTTCAACGAATTGAAAAGATAATGATTATTCAATAATTTTGAAAGTCAAAACATAAATAACAATATTTTAAAATTAAATCAATACATAAGAATCGTTTATAACCATAAATTTAAATATTATAGTAAATAAGTTTTAAACCATACATTTTAGTTAATAAATAATACAAGCATTTCATGCAAATGATTTTATTAAGGCCTTGTATTAATATCATTTTCATTGATATTATAAAGTCAAGTCTATTAACTAATTGCAATGACCTATATTTTATATCCATGTAAGCACATTCTAAGTGCCTTAACCATAAAGAACTTTCCTAGGTCTATTTAGAGTTCAAAATTCATCATCTCTTTACAAATTATAAGTAGTAAAAATGGGATGAAAACATTTAATTATAGTACTACAATTGCATTAATGGTGCACTCTGATTCATTGAAAACAAGACTTGGCATAATATTAAGTATTGAATTGAGTTTTCATCATTTGTGATTAATCTATATAGGCTTGAGAATCATTTTGCTTCATGTGTTATTCATCAAATGTCTTGTCAGTCCTTTTGTCAAAGGATCAATCATATTTTGGCTTGATCTCACAAAGGCAATGACGATCACTCCATTTGTGATCAAATCTTTAGCATAACTATATTTATGTTTAAGGATTCTTGACTGACCATTATACTCTTGACTATAAGTTTTTGCTAGGGTTGCAACACTTCATAGTATGTAATAATAAGTGCTACTTGCTTTGACTACAAAGTAATCTCATAAAGCAAGTTCTTTAGTGATTTTACCTCTTTATTCACTGAAACTAGTACTACTGCAAACTTTGTAGCCATGTTGAAATCTGTTATGCAATTCTATTTCTTGGAACCCCAAGAAATACAACCCTTGCCAAGCATCATGATCTACTCACTAGTAAAAGCATGATCTTTTACATTAGTAATCCAACTAACATCAATATCCTGCTAAAATAAAAGGGTAAAATGTATAGTTTATGCCATAAATATCTATTTACTTTAGGTATTTTAAAATTTTATTTACTCCATGTTAATGCATATTGCTTGGATTACTCATGTACTAACTCATTTAGCCAATTACATAGCCTATGTCTGGTCTTATATATATCATTAAGGACATGAGACATCCTATTACTTAAGTATATTCTAGTTGTGATACTATTCTTCAAACATTTTTAGTAGTCTTAATGTTAAGGTTAAATGGGATAGATATTAGAATGCAATTTGAATGATTGAACTTATTAAGAATTTTCTCAATGTAATGCAATTGAGTAAGCATTATTCTCTTTTGATAATACAAGATTATGATTGAAAGGATTACATCTACCTCACCTATGCTTTTCACAACAAAATTAGTTAATATAAACATTTTGTTAACTTTTACTTGTTTAAAGATGGTTGAAAAGATTAACATGTCATCAAGTACAATAGATTATGATACCTTTTCCTTTATTGAATTTATTGCAAAAAGTTTGTTTGATTTATTAATCTTGAATCTTTTAGCAAGTACCACCTGATCAAATATTTGGCCCCATGTCTTAGGTGCTTATTTTAGTCCATACATGTAATTAACAAATTTGCACACATTTTTCTGTTAACTAAGTATAATAAATCCTTCAAGTTGACCCATACACACTTGATCTTCTAATATATCCTTTAGAAATGTTATTTTAGTTTCCATCTAATGAATTATAAGGTTATGAATCAAAGAAAGTGCAATGAGTACACTTGAACTTTTAGCCATTAGAGACTATGCAATGAAATAATCAATACCTTGCTTTTGTGTCATTTTGCTATCATCCTAACTTTAAAGTTGTAAATGGTTCCATTAAGCTTCATTTTTCTTTTTGAAAATTCATTTACATCCAATTGGCTTTAAGCAGGGGGAAGTCTATTGATTTCTAAGTTTGATTACCCATAATTGAGTCAATTTCATCATCGTAGTTTTCTTCTAAAAACATAGCATCTTGCAATTTCATTGTTTCATCAAATGTCTTAAGATTATCTTCAGTAACCAATATACAATTTGTTCACATGTTAATTCCTTTGTCCCTTCAACTAGAAACACAAAGAAATCCTACCCAAAAGTCTTAACTTCCTTTACTCTTTTGCTCCTCATCTTTTTTATTTTTATTTGCTAAAGCATCATTTTCAATCTTAAGAACTTGTTTCAGTTTTGGAATGTTAGAAACTAAGATGAATTTGCTTTCATCAAAAATATAATTTATCAATTTAATGATTATTTTAGTAGATATTAAGTTGTTAAGCTCTATGACTATTAATTGATAGGTCTTATTGTTATAAGCATATCATAAAAAGATGGACTCAACTCCCCTTTTAGCCAACATTTTCAATTTTGATTAAGGAAATCTAA
The DNA here is from genome assembly GCA_037832345.1 of Rhizophora mangle. Lineage (NCBI taxonomy): Eukaryota > Viridiplantae > Streptophyta > Magnoliopsida > Malpighiales > Rhizophoraceae > Rhizophora > Rhizophora mangle. The sequence goes on along the minus strand of JBAPLJ010001282.1, from coordinate 427 downwards.
CAATTGCTCTACAAAGCCAAATTCTTAAATAACAAGGTTAGGCTTTCTTTTATTCAAGAACTTATATGGGGTTGTTTTGTTACTTTTGGTTGGATCTATATTTAAAATATGGTATGTTATAAGTTATGCCTCACCCAAAAATACTTGACTCAAGCCAAAATTTGATTACATGACATTGATCCTTTCTATTGACTTGCAATTTTTGTATTTACATCACCATTTTGTTGTAGAGTGTAAGGAATAGTAGTTTCATGAATAATTCTTATATACTTACAACACCATTTCGCAATTTTATTTTAGTTTTACACAAATTGAATCTCTCATGAGCTTTATTTTTAGTATGCAATGATTAAACATACTAGCAATTTGAGTATTTATCAATGAATATCACAAATGTCTTTCCTTTTAATATTAATTTGTTGTGCAA